>OY992532.1:91921767-93402267 GCA_963921185.1 Dasysyrphus tricinctus
ACAGAAATTTGGTATTGAATGATTACTGATTAAAATTTGGTAGCTTCACTGGTCAAGTTTTCATACATTTTAAATAAGTAAGTAAGAGAGAAAACTTACCAAGTAAATCCACCAAATTTTAATCAGTTATCATTAAATACAAAATTTCTGTCATGATATTGAATTGTTTCGATATTACTCTACTTAAGATATTTTATATTAAACATCATGAACTTAAGACTTGGCATATATTTTGGATCTCATTACTTTTTTGGCTGACTTTTTACGCATAGGTTTCTTGCAAATATAAGAACTTGGCTCTTTTTTAACATTTATGTTGTTGTTGTGATTTCACTCCTTTTTGCAAAGATTTATTTTACCAGGTAAAAATCAAGCCCTACCACCTTGCCCTACAAAAGTGCTCCCCATAAATAATAGCAATTCTGATGAAATGGGTATATGGCACGCCCCTGAATGGAAAATTCCAATTTTTCGTTTCTTTTCTTTCAAAATACCTCAAGCCCTACCGACATACCAATTTTCATCGTTCTACAACAATCAGAAGTACATTATATAATTGATAACAATTTTTAAAAAGTGGGTAGATGGCATGCCCCTCCCCTTGAGCTGAAAATCATACATTTATTACTTTTATCTTTGTATGCACGTCAAACCCTACCGCTTTACAAATTTTCATTGTTCTACAACAATTAGAAGTGCTTCATATAGTTTATAAGAATTTTTGAGAATGTGGGTGGATGCCAGCCCCCTGAATGAAAAATTTCAATTTTTGAATGTTTTCCTTTCTAAGTACTTCAAGCCGTACCGACCTACCAATTTTCATCGTTCTACAACATACGGAAGTGCTCCATATAATGTATAAGAATTTTTATGAAAGTGGGTGGATGCCACGCCCCCTGAATAGAAGTTTGCAGATTTCGATTTTTTCCTTTGAATGCACTACAAGGCCTACCGTTGTACGAAGTTTCAAGATTCTACGATTTTGGAACGTGCTCCTTAATTTTGATGATCTGTCAGTGAGTCAGTGAATCAGTCAGTCAGTTACGGTTAGCAAATACTGCGAATTTGAAGTTTCTAACTTTATTTGTACTGAAGTTAGAGGGGGGTTGAAAATCGTCTGAGTTTGTTCCTGCAAAAAGGGTGTAGTTCCGCGAACTTGGCTGGGCACTACCGTGTTCTTTGATATATGGACAAAGTTTAATCAAAATCGTAGGAGTAGTTTTTGAGAAAATATTTTCCTTTGCGGGTTTTTAACTTTTGTATGAGCATCGATCGTATCGTTTTCGAAATAATTGATTTAAAAAAATTTCCACATTTTTTTTAATTTTGGTAGATACAAAATTATTTATATATTTTTGAAGCTTCAGTAAAAAAAAAATGTTGAGATCAGTCATACCGTTTTGAAGAAAATGGAAAATTAAAAAAAATGGTACCTTGGGAGGTACCATTAATTACAAATTTTTGAAAAATGGTTTTCCATCCAAAAGAAGCCTTGACTAAAAGTTATTTATGGAATTTTTTTAAGAAAAGTTGTGGAGCCGTTTTTGAGACAAATACGATTTTGTAAAATGGCTAAAAAAGTTGTGTGGCAGGTACCGCTATTTTGGGTTCTAAAAAAAAAAAATGAAAAAAACGTGTGGGCATAATCACCAAAAACCACTATGTGCTAAGTTTTAAGAAAATCGATCGAGCCGTTTGGGCTGTAGACGTACAGACAGACAGACAGAATTGTGCCACCCACTTTTTTGGTGTTCTATCATCGTTATGTCATGTTTGATTGTTATCTCAAAAATTTGTTTTTGCACGAATCCAAAACTTGCCTTATAGTTCCTATATATCGCAAGTAAAAAGGTTCAATTTTGACGGACTCGATAGGAAGAACATTTATTGTCACAATTTTAGGGAAGAGGAATTTATTAAGTGAAGTATTGACATGCATACGTCAGGTGCTATGGGGTGGGGATTTATCACCTTAGTAAAATGAAATAATTAAATTGGAGTTTATAACTACAAAAACTAACGGACATAATAAAAATATCTGTTGGAATGAGCATTTCCAAAAGTGACAGATAATGGCCACCCTATTTGCAGGACTAAAACATCATTGCAAGCCTTTGGGCCTGGAATTATCAAAAATTTTATGAGGCTGGTTGACAGTTTGGAGATAATAGACATCTGGAGCAAAATTTCGCTTGATTCAATACAAACCATTTAAAAGCCTTAATTACAAAAAGACGTGGGCATACTCATTATTTATTTACAAAACAACGAACAATTTTTTGAAAAATGGTTTCCCACTTAAATGGAAGACTATACTAAAGGCAATTTATTCATTTTTTTTTTTAAGTTTTAGAGCCATTTTCGGGGAATATACGATTATATAAGATTTCTAAAAAATTTATTGTATGGTTTTATGTCTTCTAGTCTTTGAAAAAATTGAAAACACTATGTTTTATGGATTTTCTTTCTAAAATTCTAAGTTTGAAAACAGTTTTTCGCGCAATTGATTATTTGAAAATAAACCATTAGAATGGGCTTCTGGCCTTACAAAAAGCTACAAAACAAAACTGTGAGTTCTTATAACCGTTATTTCTTAATTAATTTTTTCCATTTTATGTAGTTTTCTTTATAAAATTGCCACTTTTGTCCAAGCGGGGGAAATAAAACCTCCGTCCTCTTGTCTACTTCCAACCTACATGTTTTTAATTTTATGGCAGATTTCACGCGAATCACCTTACGCAAAAAATTAGGCACATGAAAATAAAAATCTGAAAAAATTATATAAATTTTTTACTTTATTAAGAGCCGATCTAGGCCCATACAAGATGGCTTTTTTTAACGACCACCCTGATATATGTATGTATATTGTAGGTACTAGAGCTCTTGATTTTACCCGAGTACTCGGGGTTTTCCGGGTTTTTCAAGAACCAGGGTACCCGGGCGGGTCTTCAAATACTCGGGTTTCAAAAGCTCTAGTATAGTTACATACATATGTATACGAAGATTGAAGCTTCAATAGACTCTATTTTGAATATACTAAAAATTAACAATTGCTCAAGTTCAATCAAAAGTGATTCGACTCAAAGAGATTTTTATTAATGTTGCTGCTATGGGAAAAATATTCTCGGAACCACGTTTAGCATGCTAAGCAATAAAATAAATTGCACAAAAAGTGAGTTTTTATTTCTAAATTGTATCTAACCAAATCACATCTCTAATGAGGGAAACAGTCGTGAAAAAGCCCAAAAGCCATTTGCCAAATCTTTCAACAAAACCAAAAAACACCAAATAAAAACCTTTTAGAGAAAGTAAAGTTTAAATTTCTAACATAGAACAGAATAAAACTGCTATACGTTAGATACATAGGAAATTCCCGGTTCTTCTTAAACTATGTACTGTACCTAGATAAATTGAGTTTTTGTTTATACAATAAAATGCAAGGCTTGTCCATATGAAGAAGCCAAAATGAATACATTTATACATATATGTATGTATGTAATGTACATTATGTAGATTGGCTCTCAAACCATTTTATACTAACAAAGTGGTTTAGTATAGAAATTTTTTTTAAACTACTTGACGCAATAATTATTGAAGGGAGAATTATTTGTAAAGTTTCACCTAAGACAAAATGCTGCATCAAAATATCACAGTTGTTAAAGGAGTCAAAAAGAGCTGAACAACGAAATAATCTATGAGTCTGCAACAAAGATAGATAACTACGATTTCGGCTTATTAACCAGGGGCGGACTGGGGGTCGAAGGGCCTACCAGCACTTTTAGAAAAAGGGCCACAGAATACAATAACTCTCAGAGTGGTTAAGAAAATTTGATATTATAGACATTTCTAGAAAGTCACTTTTTTATATTTATTAATTTTTTTTAAATTTACGTATTGATTGATATATTTATTAGGTATAAGGAAACAGCTATTTTTAGTTTTTGGCTGCGTCACCTTACAGATCAATTAATTTGAGTTTTTATTCAAGCAAGCATACAAAATTGCAAAGATGGTCTTGTAGGTCTCAGTAATATAACATTAGTTTTACGACCTTAAGTAGGTGTGACTTCAGTTTAGTCAAAATGAAATTACGCTGGTCAAACAAATTGTGGGAATTAAGGGAGATATGAAACAAAAAGCATTCATAGATATTTCTAATTTTTTAAAATTTCTTAGGAACTATTTTTTAAGCTACAGTAACTTTGCAATCAAAAGAAATGAAACTCATTAAATATTTTCAAGAAATAAAAGAAATATTTCTCAAAAATAAAGATAATCGAGCTGAAAAAGGTTGGTTATTGAGAACTAATTAATTGCAAATTATTTCCTTTGTGAAGAACTGAATTCAGCCATGAATGAATCCTTCAGCGCAACACAAGAATAGGTCAATTTGATTTGTAGAAGTATTTGTCCTAGGAAAATTTAACAAGACTAATTTCTAATCTTCAAGATTTACGAAATATATTTGTATGGTAAATCTTCGAGATTAAAAGAAGATTTGAGGTAAATCTTATTAAACCTCAGATTAGCGTTAGGTGGAAATGTAGCATAAGGCTCACTCACCATAAAGAAACATCAATTTGTTTATAAACTAAGAGCCCACAGCAGATTTTGGGTGTGAACTATAGCAAAAAAAGAAGTATAGGCGTCGAAAGCTTCATTAAAGGCTATTAAAAAAATCAAGGTCTTGCAGTCCACAACTGGGGCCTTTGCGAGTAACAGTGCATCGAAAAAAAAATATGAATGCAACTTCGAGGAAAATCGTGTTAGCCGAAACTGGTTTTCACCCCGCCCTAGATAAGCTCCGCGGATCCCATATCACGGAATCTGATATCATTTGAGTGTTAAATTCGCCCTGCCACACTGTTTAAAAAAACCGTTTTTCACTTTGAATTTTAAATTTTTTAAACGGTCTGGTAGAGCCAACTATACACTCAAATGGTCTCAGATTCCGTGATATGTGATTCGAGGAGCCTATCTAGGGAGGAGTGAAAACCAATTTCGGCTAACACGATTATCCTCGAAGTTGCATTCATATTTTTTTTTCGATGCACTGTTTCTCGCAAAGGCCCCAGTTGTGGACTGCAAGACCTTGATTTTTTTAATAGCCTTTAATGAAGCTGTAGTGTAATAAGAATAACCATTCATTAATTAGTTCATTCAAAAGTAAACAAAAATAATCATGTAGACAAATCCATACAATAAAATAAATTCTGCAATACAACCAATTGCATTGATACATTACACCTATTTTCGTTGTCCCCCTTGACCAACGAAGCTGAGAGCATTGACGTCGCTTTGATGACGATGCATTATGAATGACACAGAATGTATTTTACTACACTACTCCAGAAAGCAATGAGTAATAGAATTGTCCCCAATAATTTGTAAGAATATATCGATAATTTTTAAGTATAAATAGTTGTGAATTTTGAATAATAAAATCATTCTTGATCATACTTTACACATTGACTTGAATCATTTATATGGGCACCTTTTGCCACTTCTATTATATATATACATATATTACTTCTAATATATTTATATAATACTATCAGCGAGCTGCGCTTTATCTAGCAAAATAGGGCATTCTCAGTAGTACCACCACAAAGCTTTCGACGCCTATACTTCTTTTTTTGCTATCGTTCACACCCAAAATCTGCTGTGGGCTCTCGGTCTATTATGGTGAGTGACAGAATACGTCTAACAATTGATTTGACAGATACATATATTGAAAATGGGAAGATGATTATTGGAAAAACCATGATCAAACTGAAAATTGAGTGAACAAACGCTCAATGATGATCACAGCTTCATAACTATGGATTAAACAGAATCAGTGATAACCTAGTTGCAGATTTAACCCACTGTGAACAAACTGGCCCTATGCTAGTCCAAGAACCAGAGCAAAAACAGTAGGTTCATAATGCAATCAACTACATAATTGATTTTTGTTCGAAAATGTTCAGAGGTGCCCCCCCGAATGTTAATCCAAGTTGGCGAGCATCAGCTGCCATTTTGGAAATCACATTTTATCAAATTTCTCGTGTATCGTAAACCGACAAAAGTAGTATTATTTTTTTCTTAGTTTTTGAGAAATTAATAAAAAACGAAAGTTTCCTTTTCCCAAGAAAAGATTTAACAATATATCGTATTTCTTTGCCTATTATAAACTTAACAAAACAAACAAGGTATGGAAAAAAGTACCTTCTGTTATCTTTTTTTTTATTTTCTCAAAAACTAAGAAGAAGAATATAAAAATGAAAGGTGGTGCTATAAAAATTTTGAAATAACAGTCAACAATCAATTTTTTCAAAAACATGTACTTTAAAATTTAATTTCTTAAAAACTTTCCATTGAAGCAGCATTTCGCACAATCTCCACAGTGTTCTTGTTTTTTCTTGTTTATCTCTGTTTCTTGACTTTCGTCCTCTGCCTCATCATTAGCCGTATTTTATTACCCACATGATCTGATCTGGATCAATTTTTAACACGTAATTGCAAAAACAACATGGGGTCCTGCTTTTTATCTAGATCTATTTCATCAATGATCCAAAAATTGCTGTGAACTATTTCAGTAGCGCAAAGAAAAGAGGCAACAGATGCATGAAAAATAAACAAACGTAAGGCAAAAAAGAAAAAGGGATGGATATATAACACTCCTGTCACTATGATCCTGTTTGTTTTATTTATCATGATGTGATCCGGATCAGATAAAATACCGCTATTCATTCTCATCTTTTGAATTCAGGTTATACACCTAACTTTCAGACATTTTAAAGCAGGTAGTTACTCATCATTGAGAGTCATATTTATTTATTTTTATTTTGCATATTTAGTTTTTTGAAGTTGTAAAATATTTCTATCAACTTTTGAATAATCTAAGATCCGTAGAGGCCACCAAACGAGTTTTGGAGGAATCCAAAGATTCATAGAGTTCCCCAACCGAGTTCTTGGGGCCTCCAGAGATCCGAAGAGACCACCAACCGAGTTTTTGGGGTATCCAGGGATCGGTAGAGGCCACCAACCAAGTTCTAGGGGTTTCAAAAGATTTATAGAGGCCACCAACCGATATCTGGGGGCCTCCAGAGATCTGCAGAGGCCACCAACCGAGGTCTGTAGGCCTCCAGAGATCCGTAGGGGCCACCAAACCAGATCTGGGGCCTGCAAAGATCCGTAGAGGCCACCAATGGGGTTCAGGGGGCCTTCAAAGATCGGTAGAGGCCGTAGAGGTCACCAACCGAGTTCTAGGGGCTTATAAAGATTTAAAGAGGCCACCAACCGATTTCTGGGGACCTCCAAAGATCCGTAGAGGCCACTAATAGAGTTCTGGGGGCCTCCAAAGATCGGTAGAGGCCACCAACGGAGTTGTGGGGGCCTCGAAAGATCTGTAGAGGCCACCAACGGAGCTCTGGAGGTCTCCAGAGATCGGTAGAGGCTACTAACCAAGATCTGGGGGCCTCCAAGGATCCGTAGAGGTCATCAGCCGAGTTCAGGAGGCCTCCAAGGATCCGTAGAGGCCACCAACAGATTTCAGGAGGCCTCAAGAGATCCATAGAGGTTACCAACCTAGTTCTGGAGGCCTCCAAAGATCCGTAGAGGCCACCAACTGAGTTCTGGGGGCCTCCAAAAATCCGTAAAGGCCACCAACCAAGTTTTGGAGGCCTCCAGAGATCCGTAGAGGCCACCAACCGAGTTCTGGGGGCCTCCAAAGATCTGTAGAGGCCACCAACAGAGTTCTGGAGGCCTCTAAATACTTATTTTTATCAACAAAACTCTTAATCTAGTGTGAATCCAATTTTCTTAAAAAGTCTTACTTAAAAAAAAAAACAGAAAAGGCACCGGGCCCACCGGGCAAAATCCCGGTTGCCCGGTGGCCTAGTCCTTCACACTAGATTAAGAGTTTTGTTGATAAAAATAAGTATTTAGAGGCCTCCAGAACTCTGTTGGTGGCCTCTACAGATCTTTGGAGGCCTCCAGAGATCCGTAGAGGCCACCAACCGAGTTCTGGGGGCCTCCAAAGATCTGTAGAGGCCACCAACAGAGTTCTGGAGGCCTCTAAATACTTATTTTTATCAACAAAACTCTTAATCTAGTGTGAATCCAATTTTCTTAAAAAGTCTTACTTAAAAAAAAAAACAGAAAAGGCACCGGGCCCACCGGGCAAAATCCCGGTTGCCCGGTGGCCTAGTCCGCCCCTGTTATCAACCTTACATTCTTGGCTTAGATGCTTTGAACGTTGTTATGTATTTCATTAGGAGCTTCTTTTACAAACGCAAGGGAGGTACGTGATTCGGAGAGCAAAATTATATTTGATTTCACTAATATTTAGAAAATAAGAAGTTCTAAGCCAGAGTATGCCTTATATTGTGGAGGTGGACAAACCAAAACAGGAATTCAGTTCATCTAATGATGAAAACATTGCATGCTTCTTGTGTGTACACCTTTTCTCTCCAACCAAAAAGCATTGAAATAAATCGATGCAAAAACTTTACGTCAAATTTTACACCTCAAAGGCTATTATTGATATGACTTACAACGTTAAACTAATGACTTGATTTTTTATGTTATTGACTCCAACACTTGTTGTAGAACTCAAGGTTTCAACTAGGTAATAGCCCAACTTATGCCACATAAATCATGAAAGCATTTTAATTAAAGCGTTTTCAACAAAATTTTGAAGTGTGAGATTTCAATCCTTTAAATATACATTTATTCACGACGATACGACATCAAAAAGGAAAATTGTCCATCATCTTTACTTCACTTATTGCTACAGACTTTCCAATATGGAATTCCATGTATATGTACCTATGTTAGAAGGACAAATAGTCAAAGCTACACTCAAACTTAATTCACTCTGCTAATTGCAGGAATATGGTATTTCCATTCTCTAACCATGGGTCCAACCATCTGGCATTTCCTCCTACAATTGATGCAGCTACAGCTTCATATATGTAGTTGTAGGTGCTGCCATCAGATGCAACTTTAAATAGTTAATTGGTTTCTAGTGTAACCTTGTTATGGAAGGAAGGCTTTCTTCAGTATTGTTTCTCAAAATAGAGATATACAGACTCCGATGACACGATGACGACAAGAACGAAAACGACAACGACAAAGATAAGGCAGTGAAGAGAAATAATCTAGCCATTAAGAATTTCAACTACGCTATGTAATATAGGTACTGCCACCTTTCTCTGGTACATAGAACAAACATATCTAGATATATCCTTGTATCCACATAATGAAGCTTACCTGTAAGATGGCAAAGATGACAGCAAACACAGTGACAATGAGGAGACATCCGGCAACCGCAATAGCCGTAATTGTCGTAAGAGGTGAACCAACACGTGAGAGGACACCATTCGAAGAGCTGTCATCAAAGCTGTTGTATGGGCTACCGAATTGTTGCTCCGCTCCAGCTGCTATTCTGCGCTTCCCAGCTGGTGAAGCATTGATGCATCCTCCTGAAAGGAATAAGAAAAAAAAAAAAAAAACCAGCAGGATAGAGAGATGCGTTCAAAACCACAATGAAATAGTTTCACTTACCACTCTCTTTATCACAATGACAACACGATTGATCCTCGGGGGTTGAATCTGTAGGACAGCAAGGCACACATTGATTATTGAGACGATCCAGGTGTTGAGGGAATGCACAGGTTTGACATGAGTATTGTCCAGGACCGCTGCACGAACGACACGACTCATGGCATGTTTTGCACGTTTGCGTTGGTGAATCATAGAACTGCGATCCTAAACATTCCATGCAAAGGCCTCCGTCTAACATAAAATGAAGAGGACATGCTGTGCATGCCAATGGACCAGCTCCTGTTAGAAAATTTATTATTAAGATAGATAAAATGCTTCTATTAGGCATGTGTGTGTGTGTGTGTTTGTGTGTCTAGTGTGGGATGACCTGAGGGTGTCATTAATTGTGCAAACACAGGACATCCCTCATCATCATAATAATTAAGTGCAACTCATCAGGATACTCGGAAATATACATATAATCATAAATCAATGGAAATAACTTAAATAGGATACCCAGGACAATAATGAAAGCAAGTTGCATTATAAAGTTTAACAGTGATGGAGACAATGTTTAGTCTGAAATTTAAATTTAAATTTTGAGTTTATTATTTTTCTATACAATTTGAGTTTCATAAAAAATATGAAGTTTTTGAAATGACGATATTTTTTAAATGATTGATCTTAGAAAAAAAAGTGTTTGACACTTTTCGAAAACAAAATTTGAAGAATCCTTTCAGGTTTCCTGTGTATCAGGTAAACGTTATACACAAGTTAAAAAAACAGATTAAGCCGCGTTTTGAACCCCTTTCAATTTCAGCAAAAGTTGAAGAAAAGAAAAACTATGTTTCTTTGGTCTAGAAAATTTAAAATAACTTCTTTCGTTTTATTATCTATGTTATTCGCCGCACTAAATTCGATTAAAACTATTTTTGTATAGAGTTTCCAAGAGGAACGGGTAGATTTGGTGGCCATTTCTATTTTGATGGTGTTAATTTTTCATTTTTCCAGGAACTAAAGACAAATAACCCATGGAAAGTTACAGTGCCATAGACAACTCCGAGTGTTCGCAGAATGGGGTCCAGAGCAGTTGGAGCGGAGTCCAATTACAGCAAAAAATAAATTATTTTCAGCGACATTACCCATTTTTGGATGCGTGTTTCGGACTGAGCCAATCCACAAGAGGTCCACGAAATGCAAATTCAACAGCAGAAATTCACTGTTTTTGTTGTGCAAAATGACAATGGCATTCCATCACTATCAACGGAAGGCCTAATACCTATCGAAGATAAGTCACTTCTTTTGAACCAAATCGGATGATATGGATGTGAACAACAGGACGGTTCAATAGGACGGCTACACGGGCGATACCGTAATGTAAGATGTATAGGTAAACAGCTTGTGGAGAACCCCGGCCTAGTGACTTACAACTCTCAAGCATTCCTGTGTGTGTGTTATTGGCAGGAATAGAGGGGACCTGAAGTTTTTCGCTGAGTCCGAACGGCTAGATGAGATGAGAATCATTTATTCATGACAAGTATACTCTTGGAGGATTTGTCAGTTCCTCGCAGGAGGCATATACATTTCTGTTTTTAGGTGGCAGTGGCTGAGAATCCCACACCTTCGGCATGACAGTCCAACGCATTAACCATTATGCCACGGGGTACTTCGATCCTTGTACAGCGAAGGTAGACACGAGCAGGTTGATTGTGAAATGCTTCGCCTAAAGATCATTGTCCTGGGAATAAACTACGAGTAAGTGGAGAGGAAGAACTGAATACAGATCTGCCACTGGGACAAGTGAGAATGCTGTATTCCGGGTAGGATTAAAGAGAGGGTGGCCAAAGTCTGCATGGTGCTGGAATTATGTTAAACGAAGAAGTGAGGCGTAGTCTTAGTTCCTGAGCGCTCATTTCTGCGGTTTCGTTCAAAAACTCGTAGTATAACAATTATTCAGTGCTACGCCCCCAAAAATGAAGCGACCGAGGAAGACAAAACCGCGCTCAACACTCATCTCAACTCGGTTTTAAAGGAGTGTTCCCAGAGCCGATATCATAGTCATCATGGGAAACCTCAATGCTCAAGTTGGATCAGACTAATACGGTCTGGAACGCGTGATGGGAAAATATGGCTTGGGGTCACGGAACGAAAAGCGAATCGTCTTGTGCTATGTGGGACTGCATTTAAGCATAAGACGTGCCACAAAATCACCTGGGTGCATCCGGACGGTTAAACTGAAAAATGATTCAGCAGCAATGAAGGAAGTCAATGTGTGATGCCGATGTGGGAAGCGACCACCATTTGGTTCTGATAAGTCACCGCTGACAAAAGCAGGATGTTTCAAGGAGTCCAAAATTCAATACGCGTGCTTATAATGACCCCAAGATTTTCGTAACTATGTCACCACCCTTAACGACAAAGTTTCGTCACTAAACGGTTGAAATAAAAGGTGTTTTTATAGAGGCTAGATCCGAAACTGTAGCCAAGTGGGCGAGAGTAAGATACTCTTGAATATCCCAAGACACCTGGGATAAAATCAAACTTCGCAAATCGTTGAAAATGCAAATAAATCCCGAAGCTGATGTTCAACGAAAGGCTGAATTGTGAAGCAAGTATCGCCATGCACATAAGTCGGTCTATCGCTGTGTGAAACGTGACAGAAGGGTGAGGTTAGATAGACTCGCAGCTAACGCGGAAAACGCTGCAAGAAAAGGAGATATCCGGGAATTGTACCAAATACCCAAAGATGTTATTGGAAAAAAAAAACAACACTAATCATCCAGCAATGGCTGTGGATGGAACACTTTTGGTATCAGTTAGGTACGCAAATGGAAGGACCATTTTTGTGCCCTGCTAAATGAGGATTCAGTTGAGCAGAGTGCTAAAGTGCACCACCTTAAGGAGATGCGTAGGTCCTATAGGGATATTGACATCGAACCCCCTTCAGAATCGGAAATTCAAAATTCAATAAATCTCCTCAGGAACAACAAAGCAGCTGGAATACCAGCTGAATTTCTGAAAGCTGATCCCGTAACAACGGCTAGTATTCTACAAATTATTTGGGAAAACGAAATCTATCCCAAGAACTGATCGTTGCTTGGTAGAGGAGTTCCCCAAAAATGGCTGCCATAAGTCCCACAACAACGTAAGGTGTTAAATTTTACAAAATGGGCAGCTATCCGACTCCTTCGTAGTGCAACAGGGTGTTAGACAAGGGAATGTTCAATAACCAATTATAATCCTGCTGCCGATGGACGACGTACTGACAGCCAGTGTTGATACAGCGGAGCGACAGAGGGCACTCAATGGAGGCCGTTTGAAGGGCTCCTTCATTAAGATTATGCTGAAGACAAATGTCAACTGAAATGTCAAGCTGAAAGACCAAAATAATACTCACAGGTCACTCCACACAGCATTATTCTACAGGAGATGCCAGTGGAGAAGTCGAACAGTTTAACTACATTGACAGCATTGTTTCTGCAAATGGCGGTACGGATCTGGACGCTAAAAGTAGAATTAATAAGGCTCGTGTTGCCTTCGGTACTCTCTCCCCAATTTGGAAACCTAGTCAAATCTCCTTAGGCACTAAGTTAAGATGGTCAAATCCGAGCTGTTATATGCTTGCGAAACCTGGAAAGTCATGTCTACCATTTCGAGGAAAGTGCAGGCTTTTGTGAATCACTGTCTACGCCACATCTTAAAGATTCATTGGCCACAAATTTCACCAAACGAGGAGTTTTGGCGCAGGACAAGTCAAGAGCGACTGGACGTTGACATAAAGAAGCGTAAATGGCGTTGGATTGGTCACACACTGAGGAAACCAAACGATGAAATTGCAAAGCAGTCCTTTGAATGGAATCCTCAGGGTGCACGGCGGGTTGGAAGACCAAGAACAACATGGAAATCAACTGTCTTAGCGGAAGCAGAATCCCAGAGAAAGACGTGGCCACAGCTGAAGTACCTTGATGCAGACCGTGAAGGATGGAGACGTTTTTTGGACGCCCTATGCCCCAATTAGGGTTACAGGACACGATGATGATAGGTAGATGTACCACTTTTAGCGAGTTCATTTGCCTTTAAATAATCTGGTATGTCCCGATAACCTGGGTTCCAACGCAGTTGAATGTAAAATTGCTGTGCAATTTCTAGTAGTGATGAACGACAATTCAGGGCGGATATCTGTGGTTGATATCACGTTTTCTTTCAGCTAAGACAAGGGCAGATTGCTCTAGAAGGAGTGGTGACTTGAAAGCTTCTGACGATACTGTAGTTTTGGGATGGTGTAGATAAGCAATGTGACTAAGGCGTAATCCGAATGAGTTGAGAATGATGGAAGGGACATTGTAATTTTTGGTCAATTGTGAGGAAAGCTTTAAGGTGAATGGTTGTACTAGCAGTCACTTTTTTGCTGAAAACATCTAGTGTTGGATGGAGATAAAGCCGAACGTCTAGACCGGCAGAGAGTGTCGTACGAAGTCCTCCACTTATGTAAAAACAAGTCGAGCTTTGGGCTTTGCTTAGTTTTTCGCAATATACCGCTCTATCTAGATCAGTTCAGTTTTTTTTTTTTTAAAGGTCTAGCAACTTTAATTTTTTAATTAATTTTTTGAGGTTAAAATATGAATACCACTTTTTTTTTTTCTTGGAACGTTGAAAAGTTTGAGCAAGTTCTTTAAGGGGCTGGCTTTTTCGATTAGACACGTTTTCATATAGGTAGACTGTCTCATCTATAATTAACTCTGAGTAGTTGAGAAGTTAATCTCAAAAATATTCATACATATCTATGCATGTGCACTTTTGATTAAAACGTTTTTTTAAGGATTAACAAAATCTTAAATTCCTTTTTATTCGCATGCATCACCATCCATTAGGTGGTTGAATAACAAATTTAAAACCAAGTAATTTATACTCTTGTGAAATTTAATGAGATTCTTAACGAAGCATTATATAATCAGCTTTCTCGTCGAATTTACGTCAAGGGTCCTTTATTGAAGAGAATGTCATCCTCTTATGAGACTACTTTATAAGTGCAAGCTGTCCGATTATGAATCATTATACTTTACTTTCCACTTCATATATATGTATGTACATATGTGTGTATAACGTTGTACCTTCTTTGTCATTGAATTGAACTGCATATTAAAGTAGACAGATATAATAAGCGAAGTTGGATTAATGTCTACATTATTAGCATGCATTACAACTGTATTAAATTTAATCAACATAAGGACTCCATAGCCGTGTGTCATCATTATTATATTTTAAGTGCAAACTACTTCAGCAAAATCTGCTGCCGTTAACACATGCTATACGAGGACATTATCCAGGGACCTTTAAGGATCTGAATTTTTTAAGGTAAACATTAAAAGAAGGACAATGACGATAAAGAAGAGAATAAAGTTGAGGGAAATTGACTTAAAATAAAATATTTTCATATTAAAATATAATATCACGTGGAAATTTGACGTGTCGTTTGTATGAGAAAAAAAAAAATCTATATCCTTCCCACTCAAATGGCATTATGCAAAAAATCAGCTTAAAAAAAAACTTTATATATTATTTTTATTTGAAAAAAATAAGATATTTTTTACATTCCAAGACATGCATGAAGTTTTCAACACCCGTAAATGATTCAGAAATACATTTTCCAGATTACTTTTCAACTTGAAGGGTGAAGAATTTTATCATTGCTTCAAAGCTTCTATCTTAAAAAAAAAAAAAAATAGATCCATATACAATACTATCTCTCCTCTTTCATCATCATGGCACCAAAGGGCATATCCCATAAGAACATCACATTTTGTAACGTGTTTTTTTTTGTTGCTCAAGACTATATACATAAGTATATACTTACCGTTGCACGTTTTGCAATAGTGATGACATTTCTGACATCCGAATTCTGATTTATAAAAACCTTCCGGACACTCAGGATGGCATTCGCCACTAGCCAATTGCCAACCAGCAGGACATTGTACACACTGGTCACGTCTCGGTCCACTGCAAGTGTGACAACTTAGATAGCACTTGGCACAGGTGCCACGGTCGCTGTAATATCTGTAAAAATGAAAATGTTTAAATGTAAGGGTTTAGCTAGTTGTCAGCAATCCATTTTTGTCAGCTTTGGTTATATCATCGGTCAAAGTTCATATATACCATCATCATTATTGTATCTCCTTTTTTTGGTGAGAAATGTGACTGATCTGTGTGCTTGTGAGTATGGTTAGTTTTCAAAATAATTACGATAAACATTGTCATTAGCTTTTTATCAAATGTCAGTGCAAATGTCAAGTTTTTACTGATGTCTAGGTTCTGAAGTTCGCTGAATGTCTGGAGTACTGTGCTGTTTCTTTGCTTAAATGTCAGTAGCAATTCGATTCAAATTTTAGATTCAACAAACGGTGGCAATATTTTTCTTGCAGCGCAAAACAGGAATTTGTAGTATACATATATGGGCTTGACTCGTTTGAAAACTGAACATTTATAGACTTTAAGAGCTGGTGATTTTCACAAAAGACATCCAGTTTTGATTAAATAGTCTCTACTCGCAGGAAATCGGCCATATATGTACGACCGACGACGACGTACTAAAGGAGTAAACCTCTCAAGGCAAATACAAACACCATAAAGACTATGAGAGCAAAAGACCGAAATGAACAACACTATGAACAAGCACCACATCATAAAAGCTAGTTTGAAAGTACACTAGGAGGCAATAAGGACGATGGTTATGGTGATAGTCCTGATATGGCTGGCCTGATGGGTACAAAGAAGAGAAACAAACAAAGGATTTTAATTACCCATCCGCACAAGTAGTCCTGCACTCGCCACTTTGTAATTGCAGTCCTTTGGCGCATGTTGTACAGTTCATCCGGGATACACATTGAGTGCATGTGTGTAGACATTTGGCACAGACACCGGCTTCCATGTAGAATCCTTCATCACAGGTGCTAACGCATCGATTCGTCTGCAGCAACAGACTTTGCGGGCAACTGAGGCAATTTCGTTCCGTAGGACCATCGCAGGATTCGCAAGTTGAGTGGCATGGATGACAATGGCCATTATCATAGTATTCAGCTGAAAGAAATAAAACCAAAAATGCATCAATAATAAGTATTTATTTTCAAAAATTTAAACGTGGGTGGTTAATTAAGAAAAAATATTCATAAATCGTGAAACAAATAAACCTTACCAAGAAGACCTTTTCCATTGGGAATGATATATGAATATTTTATTTTCATGGCTCATGCCTTCAAGTAGGCTTCCCAAGTAGGTATGAATGTGTATAGTTCTTCCATGAAAATCAATTATTAACACAACTCGACGCCCTCAAATGTAAGAACAAACAAACATCAGCAAGTGCGGAGAACATATACTATTATGTTGTTGTAAGTGTGTGGAAAAGTAGTCATTAATTTTCGAAATAAAAATGCAAGGACCTTTAAATACATATAAATTGTCCTGTTTTCATATCCGTCATTCGATAAGAGCCACTTGAGAGGGGTTAATAATATGTTGCAGCCTTCGCTATGGTTTGACCTATCTTGATGTTTAAAATTTTAATTTCCGGTTAATACGGTAAGAGCCATTTAATACACGTATAACTGATTTAGCAACGAACTCAAAAAGACTTGGATGTATTGGTTTGCACCAAGGAGTATTACGAAAAACGCAATAAAGTTGGATTTCTTTTTTTTCTTTTTACACAATCAACTCAAGAATTTAATTTTAAATAAGAATTCTCATATATCGTTGCTACTATAATGTGCTTTACTTGTTTTTTTTTAATTAAAGTTGTAGGTGTGTAGGTAAACCAAAATGTAGCGATACGGAGTAATTGCAGCAATACACAGACAAACCAGTGGATTACTCACAAGACAGGAACGCTTGAATCGATAGTTCACTGACTTACGCGATCTGGAGAAAATTAAACTGAAGTTGTTTATCAAAAACATTAACCAATTAACTAAAAAAAACTCTCAGTTGTCAATTATAAATATTTATGGGATAACGGGCAGTTTATTCCAGGGACCCGAGTACGAGTATATGTTTCCCCAAATTATTAAGATATTTAAAAGGAATTATCAAAACGATCTCCCATGTTTTAAGCTTCCGATAACGACAAAGAACAGAGACGTACCTACTTCTGACAGCAGGAATAGATCCAAAGGACGCCATCTTGGACGATGAGTTCTTTTTTGTCGAAGATTCACAGAAGAAAATGGAGTCTTTTAGGGCTGCTTTGGAAAATTCGTTCCCACACTCTGTGAGCTCCTACAAACCACCCAACATCCCAAATATAAACCCTCCCACCACATAAAGGGGACACCGCTCCATGTCCTGTTACCGCAAAACATCTTGGTCTGGTTATTGATATGAAACTTAACTGGAAAGAAAACATAAAAGAAAGAGAAAAGAAAACTCCAATAGCCTTCTACATCTGCAGCAGAATTGTTGGCAAGAGATGGGGACCAAGCCCCAAAGCAATTCATTGGATGTATACAGCCATTATAAGGCCTATCCTTACATACGCATGTTTGGTTTGGTGGCCAGCCTTAGATAAGGCTATCAATCTAAAGACTATGACAAAAATTCAGAGGCTGGCATGTATCGGCACGACCAGTGCCATTAAAACTACGCCAACCCCAGCCCTAGACACATTCCTCACACTACACAGCCTTGATCTACTGCTTAAAGAGTGAAAAATAGGAAAAAGGGCACAGTGGTCATAGAACCATTTTGAACTTCACGGTCGCAGACATTAAAATAGACTATATTTGACCGTACATAGACTTTAACCCAATCGCTGTAACAGATATCCCTACAAAAGATCTTTGGAAAGATAACCGGGGCATACACGTTAATCACGTTTCGGTCGTTACAGACGGTTCCAAAACGGAAGCTGGGGTAGGGTCAGGCATCTTCTCAGATAATCCTCCCAAAATATATCAATAAAGCTCCCAAACTATTGCAGTGCTTTCCAAGCGGAAGTCTTTGCAATTTGTCAGGCCCCAAAATATCTTTCCTCATGTGAACTGATAAATAGGAACATTGATATCTTCATAGACAGCCAGGTGGCAATCAAAGCCATTCCCTCAATCGTCACGAACTCAAATCTGGCTGATCGTTGTCACAAGGAATTAAGACTACTCGGCGAAACAAATTCAATTACCCTCCGATGGGTCCCGGGACACCGTGACATTTACGGAAATGAAATGGCGGATGAACTGGAAAAAACGGTGCATCACTTGAACCGAGCCAAACAGTACCCTGGGTTCTTATGCCACTAGGACTAGAACAAGAAAAAAGTAGAATTCACCAGAAATTCCTCAAACCCGCTAACGACAGATGTTCAACTTTTGACACTTGTCGGGTTTAAAGGAATCTATGAACAGACATTTCAACGAAGAAAACAGAGTATTTACTGAAGCTAAGCAGACCTCAGCTGTTCCTCTTGGTTGGAATTCTAACGGGTCACAACTCGAAGGGAATCTACATGCACATAATGGGCATCAGCTCATCTGACCTATGCAGAGGGTGTCAAGACGAGAAGGTGGAGGAGGGCTCAATTCACTCTCTTTGTGAATGCCCCAGCCGAGTCAGAACTAGAAAAGTAGCCCTCGGAGAATACTTCTTCGACGAACTGGGCGATTTCTCACTTTTGCCCCTGAGAAACATTCTAGAATTCATTCAGAATTCGGGATGGTTCAGGGAGGCATCCCATACCTAACACTTCCTCTAACTCCTTCCTCTTACCCTTCCTATATCCACCTTGCCCATTTCACAATGGATCCACTGAGACCCGAGTGAGATGATTGCGAACCGCCGGCACCGCACCATCACCCCACCCAACCTAACCTAACCTAACCTGGGGCTGCTTTCCAGAAAGTGTAAAAGGTGAATGCGTGCATTCGCCTGAACGAATAGCATTTTTTCAATACTATCTTCGAAATGACTTAACGTAGTGGCAATGGGAGAACCATGGTTTCAGAAGGTTCAATAAAGATCACTTGGCAATCAGCATGATCGCCGAGGGAAATTAATTCAACTACCCTTTGATTACAAAGGTGGAGCTCCAGCTCATCTGCGATTCAGAAGTCAGCAGAAGTCAATGGCATGTCTTACGTTGTATTTCGACATTTACTTCAAGAAGGAGTAGACATTTATACCACACTATTTAAAAACCCTCTAAATAATTCATAATATTCAGAGTGGTGGAAGACAGCTGTAGTGTATCCTCTCCCGACTAAAGGGAAAGGACAACTCTAATCTAGTGTTTAAGTTTAAGTGAGCAACCGACAGTAAATATCATTCAGGATACTAACTTGGGATTTTAAGAGGATAGACATGAGACACCATTCATGCTGCGTCTTATCTCATTTTTGACATCCAATGGAAGCAAAATCAAAAAAGCCGTGTGGGTGCTTGTCTGATTGATTTGGAGATGGATTTCGACACCGTATGGTAAGAGAGTGTTAACCTAAAGCTGACCAGAATTGGCATTAGCAAACCACTTTTATTATGTTTATACCTTATGATATTATGCTCAATAGTAGATAGTTTGTTGTCAAATGTGGCAGTGTAACTACCATAACCTTCAATATTTAAAATTGTATTCTGGTGGTCAACTCGCCAATTCTTTTCAGCATTTACACAAAAGGATCTTATAAGTTGTCTATTTTTTACAACTCCCCAAGTCAAGATCATCAGAATTCTTTCGTAGCGTGACTTCGACAAGATATTGTAATAACTGGAATTTGAAAATCAACCACAAGGGATACGAGAAAGAAAAAGAAGGCGCCATCAGTATAAACAGAATAGACAATTTTTTGTTAAAACTGATGCGGTTTGAAAGCAAGAATTTTTCATCATCAATGTCTTACTAGACACATAATTTTTGATTAAGTTATCTGTGAATTAAACAAAAAGATGGTGTATATATGAAAAACAAAATTATAGACGAAGAGTTTTTATGTTTTGGTTTCTATTGATAAAATTATTTCAAAATAAAAAAATTGTATTGGATAGTGGAATCTTCAATATGATCCAACAGAACAATTTCTGAAATTTGAATACGATCAAGCCGTGCCGCCTTATATGGTCTATTCGGAAGGTCAAATTTTGGATTACTCTTTCATATCGATTTTTTTAAAGTTAATCAAAACTTTACGACATAATTTTTTTTGATCACTGACAGTAAAGTGTACTCAAAATCGAAGATTCACAAGATTTAGGGAAGTTAATGACAGTTAGATAAAGTCTCAGATTGAGAAGGTCTTTGAACTTTTGAATGGAACAAGGGAGTTGTTCGTTTAAAAAATACTTGGTTCATAGATTAAAGCCACCGTGAAAAATGTTCACATAATACATTATTTACTTAAGTGACAACGTTACATGCATTAAAAAGAATAAAGGGTATACATGGCGTATACGTAATATAACTTTCATATAATTCTGTGTGAAAAATTTGTTCATTTGTCTTACTTTAACTACTCGGACGGAAACACGCTGAACAGGGCGCCAAATACTCACGATTCCTCACTGCACTCGTGAGGCGCTCTGGATGTTAGAATGAGTTATAAGATTTCGAAAGAATGAGCAAGATGAATAAAATAACAGTGACAAGATGTTGCATTGGAAAAAATAGTAAAAAATGACTTTTGCCTCCGAAAACAAATTGAATTTATGTAAATCCTGAAAAAGTGAGAACAATGAATTGAGATTTTTAGTTATTAAAAGTCTTATCTCCGAAAATAATAATAATTGTTTTTCTGTTTTTTTTTTTTTAAATAGGGTATTTTCCTTATCTGGTTTTCTGTGCTATAAGGGTTATGTTGCTGACGTTGCTTTGTTCCTGAGACATATCTTCAACAAAAATATCGGCCCGATTTTGAAAAGACAAATTTTCAAAAAGAAAAAATATTTTTTTTCTAAATTAAAAACATTTTTTTTTTGAAAATTTTGATATGCAATAATGGTTAAATTATTTCTTGGAAGTTTTTCTACAACAAATTTAATTTAAATCCATTCTAAAATAATAATAAAAATAGTTAAAATAATATAAAAAATAATAATAAAAAAAAAAATAATCTTTTAAAAGTTGCCCTGTGTAAAATTGTTATTTCGCATAAACGTAAAATATTTTTTTTTTATATTTCAAAGTTTCCTGAAAACCCGTTCGATATGAAATTTAAACACGTTTGTCGTCTTTAGAACATTGAGTTTCCAAACAAAAAATTCGAAGTACTTTTTAAATCTAAAAAAAATGTTTTCTTTGAGAGTTTCGTTACAGAATTCAATTCAATATTTGTGGGACCTTTGACATACAAAAAGGGATCAAAATCAGTTTTACTTCTTTCAAGAAACGGAAAATTTACAAAATGATTCTGAAAGGAACCATAAATAACTATTTTTCGGAAAATAAAAAAATAATTTCTCGACCAAATGTAGATACTAAAAGAAATTATTTGAATTTATTTATAAAAAAGATTTTGTTAAAATGCGAAGGAAAATTATTGAGAGTAAGGAACTGTTATTTTTGGTGCAAAGAAAATTGAAAAAATGTCGGGTGAATAGCCAAAAAACGCTATGTAGGTACTAAGTTTGAAGAAAATTGATTCGTCCTATAAGGCTTTTGCCGACTAGACAGAATTGTGACAGCTATTTTTTTCACCTATGAACTAAGGTATACTTTGCGGATGGTTTTTGATGTGCTGAATTCGAATTTTGTCTCAGAATTTCTCTTGCTCGTCAAGTTTGTGAAATATTTGAATTTAAAATTTTGAAAATGCGTTCTTTACGCAAAATTGGAGTTATATTATTTCTGGAGGTTTTTTGTATTCAAATAAATTTTTGTCGTCATTCTTTATCATGAATATTTTTCTTTGAAATATTATTTGAATCTTTTCAATGCATTCATTCATCTCTGAGCAATTCTTCGCCTTCGACTCAACCTTAATGATTCGAAAATATGTTAATAATCCAGTTTGTGCTCAAAAGGGACCTTATTAGGGAGCAAATTGTGGGTACTAAATTTTTTCCCAGCTCTATGTTTTTGGGGGTGTTGAATCCGAATCTGAGATTTGCGACTAAAATTTCATGACGCAACATGCCAAATTTTCAAAAAGTGGTGCAAAAATTAATTTTTTTTGCAGTTTTTCACTTATAACTCGAAGACTATCAGTTCTTTAGAAATTAATCGAAGTACAATTGAAAGTATGTATGTATGTCAACTAACAATTTAGCTTGGATAAGGTAAAATTTTTCGAATTTGGCAAGTAATAGATTGTATAGAGCTTGTATAAGGTAATCTTGATCAAGCCAATAATTTTGCACCTGAAATTTAAACAAATAGCTGCTATAAGGCCTTAAAATAAGTGTCACACAAGCTCCAAATTTAGGTTATAAATGGCTTGTATAAGGCCTTCCAAAGTTGTTTACTGAAAATGTTTAAAATAATAGCTGCTATAAGGCTCTCCACGGCAAGGCATTGCAAACAACTTGTATAAGGCTTTTTTTGTAAAGGCTTTATATAAATTAAAATCTGGGAGGCCACATTAATTTTCCATTGATTTGGAACAGCAGACAGGAGGCTATTGCCGTTTTCTATAGTTTCAACTACTTTATAGCAGTGCATTTTTTTAACTTTTGTTTTAGAAATAAATTTTCGCAGCCACTTTCACACGCGTTTGAACTTAATTTTCGAGTGATTTTCTGAAGAACGTGATTTAATATTCACTTAGCGACAAAAGCAAAGCCTACTACTTCAAAAAATCTTTACAAGCGTAACGTTAAGATTATTCACTTTTGATTATGTTTTCCTCTACAGCAAATTGGCATAGTGGTAGAGTGCTAGACTGGTACGAGGAAAGAATCGAGTTCAAATCCCAGGCAAAAAAAAACTTTTCATTTTTATAACTAAACTACCATTTCACTCATTACAGAATACAGAAAAAAAGGTTTCAGAAGCTGACTGAGAGACAAAAATACAATAAAATAAAATACAATACAAAAATATATTTTTTTTTTAATTTCAGAATCAGCTTTGCAAAATTTTTTTTTTCTCGATGGCAATTAAGATTTTCGCGAATCACGACAGCGTATATTATTAGTCATGCAAAATAAATTTGGGTAAGGCCTTATATAAACATCCAAGGCAAGCTATTGGCAAATAGCTGTCATTAAATGGCTTGGGTAAGTTCTTATATAAACATCAAGGGCAAGCTATAGCTTGTTCAGCCAAGCTAATAGCAGTTCATGAAAAGCTATTTGCTGCTATAAGACTTATCAACAAAAGTTTTATGGCAGTTAATTAGCTAGCGTTAATGCGCCAAAATGACTTGCATAAGGCCTTTTACTGTTTCTATAGCAGTCTGAAAATAGCTGGTACTTATACAAGTTAAATTGTTAGTTGGGACCTACATGCTCTGATTTTTTTGGCAGATCTTACGCAAATTGTCTAGTATGCAAGAAAAAGGGGAAATTTAATTTACCTTCCCCTAGAGCGACTATAAAGGGGATGAAATAAAAATCCGAAAAAATAAGTTAATATTTTTTTCTTCATTTAGAGCCAATTTGGGCCCATCCGGGAAGACCTTTTTTTAACGATCACCTTAATGTACATATCGTCGGCTTTCTGTCAAAACCTCGTTTTTAATGCATTTCAGGTCAAAACAAATAACTGAACTTAAATAATACTGTCTCGTAACTGTATCATCATGGTTCCTTTTGGATCTATCAACCAGTTTTTAAAACTTTTACGATCTAAGAATTCCATTTTATTACTTTTTAAATCGGTTTTTTGTGTTTTCTAAGCAAATTTTCAAAACAGACTTACGAGGTTTTGACAGAAAGCCGACGATATATACAATTCCAAATAAAATGTGTTCAAGGTTTTAATAATATAACCCCAAACTTGAGCAAATAACGCATTTTTTTGTAACTTTTTAGATTCGAATATCTCAAAAACATGACGTGTTAGAGAAATTCTAAGGCCAGATTCGAGTTTAAACACATAAAAACCATCAGAAAAGTATATATATTGTTTCATGTTATAAGAGACTATAATTCAAATTTTGTCACAACAAAGTAATTAATTAGTGCTTTCAGGTGGATTTTCGGAAACAGTTAAAGTATGTCAATTTTCAACGAGTGCTTCAGTCCAAATGGGCTCGCAAAAAAAAAAACCTTCAACAGAGATTTGTTGGAAATTATGTACCTATAGCTTCAGTAGTACTTTCATGAAATTTACGAATAATGGATAGCTTCTGAGCCATAAGTGAAAAAACTCTTAGAAAATGCATTTTTGCATAATTTTTTGCATTTCTTCCATGTTTTGTCGCGAAATTTCAGTCGCAAACCTCAGATTCAAACTCAGTCACTTTGCTTTCACCACGTATCCAGAAAAAGTTTGGTATGAGAGATTTACAGATATGAAACAATGGTCTTATGACCTTATTCTTATCTATAGTATGAAAGAAGTGTGTTTTCAGTCTCTGTCCAAGTAAATCATGTATTATATTTTTTTGACAACGATTATTCCAGACCAAATCAAACAGCAATCTTATCCCCACTTAAAATAAGTCATGTGAAATATTTTGTATCTTCATTGTGAAAAAAAATCTTCCTAGCTACGTTACCCATTTGTCTGAAAAAAAATCCAATCAAATATAACTTCCACTTCAATGAACTGATTAAATTTTCTCAAAACTCACTTCTAGTCAATTATTCTTGTTACTGTTTTGGTTTTAGTTGGAGTTAATAACATTTTCTGTGTTAAAAAAAAAACTTGACAGATTCAATTGCTCAGCAATTAATTTTAAGGCTGTCATCAAACCGTTCCACTAAGTGGCGCGGTGGTGGTATTGTAACTCTATATAACTTATAGCGTGGTCATATAGGCATGTCACTCTTTCCTGTCGTGTTAAGCCAACTTCACTTCCTGGACCAATTCAATTCTTATACATTTACAGCCATTTACAGCCTTGACATTAAAACACGGGCAATAAATCCTGATTAAGTTTCAAGGATTTCAAGAAGGCAGTGTAATTAACGTTCATCTTATAGTGCTTTATATATTTCTACTTTTTCACACAACAACATAATACGTACAGAATCCATATCGTTCGCAATTTCTTCCTCTCTCACTCTCTCTTTCTCTCTATGAAGCTTGCTGTAAAAAGACATTTATGGAAAATCGGACAGGATATCCAACCATCCCATTCCATTAAGGTTTTATCCATGGCTAAGCTATATTTCATGCAATTTTCTGCAGACGGCCGGCTTGCGAAACGATGACTGCGATTTGCGACGACCAACGACACTAACCAACCAACCAACCATCGCAATGTTATGAACGAATTACCAAGCTGTTGGTAAGCCCATGTCTGTAGGAGGGCAGTAAATTACAAAAGTCACCGAGAAAAGATGAAGAACTCATCGTCCGTCGTAACTCGTAAGGCCGAGGAAGGATAACATACATACAAATACGTATAGACTGTATAAAAACAGCAGTCCGCACATAAAAGTGCGGGTAGTCGCACAAATGCACAATATTTCAAGTCCAACATTCCCCCATTATGGTTTTTCCATTTTATACGAGTAAAGGTCTTGGTAGGTATATTTCTTACGTGTGGGGGAAGAAATTACCGGAAATCGTTGAACATCAGTTGACCTTCCTTTTAGACTTCAGCATTTACAGGGTGTTGTAGAAAATAAATCCATGAAGTTATATCTACGGTTGAAAGCAGAGATGAAGAAGTTTCATTGCTTCAAGGCAAAGAAAGCAAAATGAAAGTGAATAGGAATGAAGTACACAATGTTTGAATTTAATAATAATTCAAGGATTGTAAAGGATTTATATTCTAACCATTTGAGGGATTCGATCTCCTGGAATATACCTACATCGAAAACTATATTTTCGAGGAAGAACTGTTCTATGTGGAGCCCAAGGTAGTTTAACTACTCTAACTGGGACGAGGCAGAAGCAGAATCCCAGAGAAAGCCGTGGCCATCGTCAAAATACCTTGCTGTAGACCGGGAAGGATGGAGATTTGATGACGCAATATATGTCCCAACCGGGGTTACAGGACACGATGATGATGAACTTGGGCGATGTGGAATGCTATTTTCAAAAGAATTTTTAAATTGAAGTAAACTTTTAAAAAGAAATGTTAAAACTTGGAAATGTATTTAAGATTTGTATGAACTTCTTAGAACACCCTGTATATGTCAGTATTATTCATTCGCACGTTTTACATTAGCCACAGGATACAAACCTTAAAAGATCTGTGCGAAACCATTTGATAGAGCCTGGAAATGGTCACTATATAAACGCACAGCTTTTTACTGTCCCTTTTCACCATCCAAACTCCAGCCACCTCTTCTTTCTTACTTGATGATGGTTATGGTGACGACACAAAGGACAATGACGATGATGGTGATAGCCTCTACGATGAGAGTTTTTAGAAAAGAAAGAAAAGTTATGCTCACCGTGATCATAAAAGGTTTCCCTGTTTTTTTTTTTTTTTTTTTTTTACTTCTGACGTTGCTATTCGTGATGATGATTCTACTCGTAGATACATTTAGTATCTCGAGAAGTCGTTTTTGTAGACCACCGGCATAAATATATACATATACATATGTATATACATACCTTTATTGTGTAGGTACATGTATATGGGCCTGTAATGGGTGTAAGTGCTGCCGAGTCCCAGAGATAACCTCTCTTGCTATACTAAGGGACCGGAAGGACGAGACAAGTGAGAGGGCATTGCTCGTGATTTATTTTTATTTTCTTTTTGTAGTACTTTCAACCTGGTGACTTTCTGTTTGTTGCGAAATATGGTAATGGCTATAAATGCCTTAAAGAGGAAATAATATCCTTTTTAAAAATTCCCACATAAGGTCATTGTGACCCGTATTTGAAAATTTATTAATGTAATTCCGGTCCAGTGAAGTGACGATTAGTAACCATTTAGAGGATGAGTTTTGAGCTCAAACGTCATCAAATTTTTTAAATATTTATTTTAATACACACAAAGCTCAAGTGCCACGTCACGTGATCAAAATGGGAATTGAGAGGGGGTGTGTGTGCGGTTGATGTTCTATAATATTCTATATATGTTGGGATTATGAGTGGTCTCTATAGAAGGGTTTAATTACATACATGTTTGTAATCTAAGGTAGTTTTAGTGTTATAGAGATAGAGTTGAAGTAATTATGCTCTATTATATCAATGAGATTATAATCAGGACGCTGAATTTTCAATTCAATTAAAAAGTTAGAGTTAAGTAGATACCTAATGGAAGTTTTTATTTTAATTATGTAGGTAGAAGGTGGTAGGTACGTTTGGGTTTAAAATAATATTATGTGCTTTGTTAATCTAATTAAATGGCACTACTGAAGGTATTGAAGGTTTTCCTTTTGAAAGGAGAAATTATGCCTTTAATAAAATTGGTCAAATTCTTCTCTTAATCCTGGGTTTATAATATGAAAAAAAACAATATCTACAAACATACTGTTGCGGTAAAATTTACCACAACAAGTTTCACCGGCTTTTTCCTTATCCTTAACCATTTACAGCTTTACTTCCCGTTGTGGGTCCGAAATTCTCCTAGATAAATCCAGTAGAAACCTGGTATCCACCAGCAAAGGTCCTGCTCTTAGAGTATTTTGGAAAAGCAACACATACAGGTCTTTGTTTTTACTATTCTAAATCTACTGTGTGACGAGCGGTCCAAAATGACATGTTGGTGTGCGACACGTGGTCCACATGAAGGACATACTCTTATCGTGTGATAAGTAATGGTTCACACCACAGTAAACGTTAAAACAGTAGGCATTTTTCTTTTTTAATTCAGAAAAGAGCTCTGAACAGAGTCTGAGCATGTCGAGCATGTTCTGAACATCATCTGAGCAAGTTTGTTCTGACCACCCTGAACTATTTTTGAAATACACCTGAACACTAGCTGTCAAATGCTATGCGTTCAGCAATGAACTCGGTCTGCTCAGTCATTTTATTCTGAGCTCATAGAGCGCGCTCTGAACAAACTCTGAACACACTCAGAACGAAAAAAGAAATACAAATTTTTAGCTCTGAACGCTCAGAGCTAAAAAAGAAACACAACTTTTTGTTTGACAGTTCAGGCTCTGCTCTGAATTAAAAAAGAAAAACCCCTAGTGTGACAGATGGTTCACAATTTCTTCGAGTGTGTGAAAGATGGTTCCCACGGGATTTAAAATAATATGAACACGACCCATGTTCAACGACATTATATGAAAAAAATCACTTTGCGACGTGTTTCCTTATTTCCTTAACTCTGCACGGAGGTCTACGGGCTTAGAGTAGTTATAATTTTGCAAGAGTCATCGGATCCTGTTTCCTGTCACGTCTGGAAAATGACAGCGATCCCATCTGACAGAATGTTTCTCCTCTACGTTCGTAGTCTGGGGCCGGTCTGGGCTGGGGACTTTGTTCGTGGTCTTAAACCATTTTTCGCTTCTCCGTAGACCAATTGAATTTGACGAAGAAGGGCTGAAATCGTCGACTGAGTCACTGTTGGTGCTCATATCACCAATTTGCATAGCTGGGTTCGACAAACGTTCATGTCGAAAAAAAGCAGGCTGTCGAAGTTAGACCCTGTCATGACAGAATCGACTACTGACTAAAGATCAGAGTAGGATGGTCGTGGCAATATGAAAGTGCCAATACCAAGTCCGTCATTTTTGGTAACTTTTAGATTTGATTCGAAAGAGTTTGGTTGCAATTAGTTCAGAAAATCAAGCGAACAATTATTTTCAAAAAAACAAGTTTGAATAATATTGAGATTGTGGGAAAGTGTTTGGCACGATACTAGAAAAGTCTCGGTATCGTTTGGTATAGGTGTCGGAAAACCAAACGATACCGAGACGATACCAGAAATAAGTCTCGGTATCTATATCAGAATCCCAAACGATACCGAGACGATACTCGAAATAAGTCTCGGTATCGTTTGGTATCGATATCGGAAGACCAAACGAATACCGATATGGGAAGCCCAAACAGATACCGTACTTTTGGGACCGAAATATGCCGAGACTCTCGACAGTATTGTTTGGCATCGGCAGAAAAAAATGGATTTTTATTATTACAAGTAAACAATCCTGGAATCGGCTCTAACGATTTGGATGAAATTTTCAGAGTTTGTTTATTTTTTAAGCAAAGAGGTCTAGAAAATGATTTTAGTGAAAACCACCTAGTGGCACGCCCATTTTAATCATACTATATTTTTCGGATAAAATTTCAAGACTTATAACTGGGTGAAGTAATTTTAGTAAAAGCCACTCTTGTGAGTTCCAACCTAACAATTTTACCTAACCCATTTTTTATCAACCAGTACCACCAATAGAAGGTTTTTTTTAATTTGTTCATTAATTGCTTTACTGATATGGATCAAACTTTTTAAACGGCTAACGCTTAGCATACAAAGTCTGAGCTAAGTTCTGATTAGTTATCTAACATATTGTATACATTTTAAAGTAGGGATTTACAACCCATTCAAATGAGCCATTAAACAGTTTGTGAATTGTTTTCCTGTTAACTTATTGCCCTACGCCAATATTTATTGTGTGGGATCATATTCGGGACACTACTTAAACATTGTGAAATAACCCCTCACAAATTATTAAGTCATAAAAAAAATTAAGTTAAAAAATAAATGTCTTCCATTCATTATGCATATTTTCTAATATTGTTTTTTTTTTATTAAATCTTAAAAATACCAAGCATTTTAATCTACAAGATCTTGGACATGTAACCAAGTCGTGCATTTTTTTTTTTTTTTGACTGACACCAGACCAAAACGAGACGAGACCGATACCGAGACGAGATCTTGTTACACGAGAGCGAGACCGAGACGATACTGACTTATACGAGACCGAGACCGAGACCGAGACATTTTTCAATTTTAAACGATACCGAGACGATACTTTTAAAAGTATCGTTTGGTTTGGTATCGTGGACAGCCCTCATCATAGGCGCTCGTACCAGATCAGGAAAGACATAGCCAGTTGGGATATAGTCAAAGGGGCTAAGACCACATTTGAGAAAAAAGCAAAGTCTATTTTGTCTCAAACTTTGAAAAAAAAATTACATTTATCGTGTCGATTTGTGGCCTAAAAAGTGACATAATTAAACCTTTAAGTTAACGTTTTCGGTCTTCCGAGATTACGTGACTCCCAACCATTTTTCTATTTCCTTTGTTGTTCGGGGAGTCATTTTTCTTTGTGTCTTTTGTGGCACCTTTTTGTTCTTGCTTTGCGGTTTTGGTATTCTTGAATTCATTCTACTTATATTTGGAAAATTGGCCCTCTGCCAATAACCCACTAGGACTCAAGCACTTGTTACAAATGGACGTATTTTTACTGTTTCCGAAAATAAACAGACAATACATACCTAATTTTTTTTAACTGTCTGACAAAAATTTGAATTTTCGTTTCTAACACGAACAAAAATAAACATACCTGATGATACTTGATGTGCTGAATCTGAATTTGACCTTAAAATTGTTTCGCATGTTGACCATACAAATTTATTAAACAAAATTAACTCGAAAAATAATATCACCCTGGATTTGACTAAAAAACGCATTTTTCAAAATTTATGATTCGAATTTCTTAAAAACGTAACGTGCTAGAGCAATTCTGAGGTCAGATTCGAGTTCACTACATCAAATACCATAAGAAAAGTATATTTTGGTTCATGTTACACACACACACACACTTTAATCAATTACTGATTTCGAGTTGATTTTCGGAAACAGTAAAAATATGACAATTTTCAACTAGCTCTTAAGTCCCAAATGGAGAAAAAAACTTTGAACAAAGGTTCGTTGCATACCAAACCGTGGAAAAATACATAGAAAACATCGCAAGAATAAAAATTAATCTGTCACAATTAATTAAAGACTAATTAATGGCAAATTACTAAGCAATAAAATGTTAAGTTTTAAAAGATTTAACCATTTTTTGAAAAAAAGAAAACATAGAACGAAAAAATTCGAAACAGACAAAACTTATTAATGACTTATTAACCATTAATTTATTAAACCATAAACCATTCGGTCTAAGCAGTTTTCACCCCTTTTCGAGGTGGTGCTATGCTAACTCGATGTCAAGTGAGCATCAGGGAACCCAAAACAAACGTAGAAAACATTGAATGACCAATTCGAAGCTGTCATAACTTATTTAAGACTAGTTAACAACAAATTATTAAGCCATAAACCTATCGGTATTAGCAGTTTTTACCCCTATTTTAGGTGGTTCTCAGTAAACTTGATATCAAGCTGGTAAAGAACCCAAAAAAACATTGCACAATTGAATTCAATTTTTCACAACTAATTAAATGGCATTTTTCTTTTTTAACTCAGAGCAGATCAAGGAACTGTCAAACATGTTTCTATGTTTCTTTCTTACCTCAGACATATCAAAACATAAAAAGTGTGTTTCTTTTTTCTATCGGAGCTAGCTTAGAGCTTGCTCCATTAGCTCTGAATTAAATGACCGAGCGAATCGAGCGAAACGCTGAACGAAGCCAACTTCACTTATTTTTTAGTGATACACTATTTAAAATTAATGCTCTCGACAGTGCCTGGACAGTCGACCGTCAATTATAAAAAAATTGCAAGAAATTTCATGAAATTTACCAAAAACACCTAATGACAGTTCAGTGCTCAAGTGTGTTTCATAATTAATTCTGAGGAATCTGATCATAATCTGCTCGGAGCTCTGCTCTGATCGCTCAGCCTCTGCTCAGAGCTAAAAAAGAAAAACGCCAAAAGACTTACTAATGCAAATTATCAAGCCATAAAACATTTAAATTGGGTGGCGCAACAGCTCGTGGAAAGTCAGGGCCTAGTGACTTACAGCTCTCAACCATTCCTGTGTGCATGTTGTTGGCAGGAATGGAAGAGACTTACGGTTTTTTGCGCGAATCCGAACGAAAAAAGGATATCAAATCAATTCCGTTTATTTAATTATAGCTATGCTGAACCTTCTAACAAATTAAACCCAAAAGCAAATAAGAAGTTGAAACTTCTAAAAATCTAATGTTAACTAATTGATAGGATAAAGGAAACTACTCTAGTTTAACCCTCCTTTTATTTCTTACTTCCAATTTTGCCAAATAATAAAAACGAGAAACTTTTCTTTTGAGCAATTAAACTAAGTACATTTTTAACGTATTGCCTGCATCATTAGAGAACTCCAATTGCAAATTTCTACCATATGAAGAACTGAACGTGAACATTCCGAACGAATGCAAAAAAAAAAACACTAACAAAAAAGAAACCTATTCACAAATTAGACATTCCTTGCACGGTTTAGCTCACACAAAAAAAAGAAACAAAACTATTGTCCTTCTTTTATCCAGAGCGCACGTTCTACATGAACAATCGCCGCCAATTCAATGATAATCTGCAAAATGTGCATGGAAATTCCATTTGACCAAGGACAACACACTCACATTACCATAACCATTGTAATCATGCAAAACTTAAAAAAAAAATGCCATTGAACATTCCTTCTGCCAACCAACTCCTCCAACCTCCAACTTCAACCTAACCAAAGAATGATAGTAACACAAAAAAAAAGATAATGCAAAAAAATGAAATAGAAGAATAAAGCGAAGAAAGAAGAATACGAGTATAAAACATGAAATCCACTTACATTCATCGCAATTTTCACTTCCGTTTACGATGCATTTTGCCTTTTTATTCTTCATCCAGTTATCCTTGCAGCTCAGGCAAAATCCATTACTGCTACATGTTGCACAGCCCGTAGGACAGGCCACACACTCTTGCCGCTTTTTGTCCGAATAGTAACCATCCGGGCAGCTATTTAAACATTTGCCATCCAACGCATACCGCCCCGAACGACATGTTATACACTGGGACTCCGATGAGCCATTGCATGTGGCACAAGACGAATGGCAGGATGCACAACTGCAAAAAAGAAAAAAAACGGAAACAACAGTTGAACAAAATTGCAATCATTATACACAGGATAAAAAAGAAAATATATATAAAAAAAAATAGAATATCTAAGAAAAAAAAGAGAACTTGAGCAAAAAATTAAGGATTTTCTAGAAGTATAGTTCCGCTTCGGATTTTTGTCATACACATACCTACCATACCCATGAAACGGTACGATTTCGTTCTTAAATAACAAATTAGCAAAAGTGGAAATAGCTCAACTAGAGAAAAAAAGACGATAAGATCAGAATTTTTCCTGATTCCTTTTTTTTGGGAAAGGATTTCCAAAAACATCTGGGAATCTTTAACAATTTTTTGCTAACTACCTATTTGGAACTGTGGGGAATGTCCGTCGCTTCTTGTAATCCTTATCATTGATCAAAGATTTACAAGGAACATTGATGGAAAATAGAAATTGTTAATAGATGAAAAGAAACTTGAATGTTTCGAGAACATAACATGAATATTTCCAGCTTTTGGGTTTTAGATTTTTTTTGTTGATGACCATAAGGAGAGCATTTTGCACTCATATACCTACTGATAAGGTCTACGGTTGAAAAGGCATGTACGTAAGACAAATTTTCACTGGAGGCAAAGAATATAAAGTTATACCCAAGAAATTTTATAAGAGGCCGTGCATACTCGTAAACTATTGCACGGCGATAAATACTACGTCGACTGTTACCGAGAGTGTAACCAGAGATTTGTCGTTGGATGCAGACTTAGAAATGAAGTATAGAGCTGAAATTGTGTGTACATGTACGAGCGCTTGACGACAATTCTTAAAAATTCTTAATTTGCCCAGTGATGCCAGATGAGATTTCTAGAATCCCACCGGATTAAAAAAGGCCCTGGCACTTCATATTCGCAAACAAAATAATTGGTCAAAAAAGGTAACTTTTCCCAGTATTGATCAGCCCTAGAAAACTTGTAATCAAAAGTTAAAGTTCCTTAAGGTCACGTGCGATTTTGGCCACCTCAACCGTCGACCAGAATAACCACATCGCAATCGACATAAGCCAATCCTTCAGTAGGTTTCAAGGATAGGGCAAACTGAGGCACTGTTTTGGGTATCCAGACTAAAGCCACAATAGTTATGGTTACAGTCTCAAGAGATCATTAGATAATTTTTTCGATCGAATCTCTAACAACATTTTAGGAAGTCCTACTCGTATATGTCACCACCTCAGGTTTGACGATGAGTGCACGAATCTACATGCAAGAGGTATATCTACACAATTGAGCTGCATAGAATGACCGAAACTACTCGCTAGATCTACGAGAAGCACAGAGGAACACCTATACTGCCGTCAAAAAGCATATCTCCATTTAAGTAGTCTGCATTTCTATGATTTTGCTGTTCTCGCTCTCAAATTAAATAATTTTGAAAATTTTCAAGAACTATACCATGGCGCCTGAGTTATTAGAATTTAAGTATAGGCAGATAAGCAACCAGCTTGAAACTTGCAATTTTCATTGGTGATTTTAAGACATTTGGAGTTGGAAATATGAGTTTTAAGATTTACACAAAAATAATAAACTATTTAACGGTTCCCATTATGCTACTAACTCAATTTTCGAATTTGGCGTTTACCTTTTTTTTCTTTTTCTTAGATATCTACCCGGAGGACTTTTTGCCAAGGGAGGAAATTTTCTTCTTGATAGTAAGAAGACAAGTAGGTATTTGTCAAAAAGTCTATAGTAAAAACCTAAAAATACTTTAACTACGTAGTATTTTTAAGGCCATCAGGTCTTGGCAATCATTGACCCTTGCTCCCTATCCACTTCAGGTGCCTATGAGAAACCAAGCTTTTCAGAAAGAAAAATCACGATCCAGGAAATATTGATATATGTTATTGTAGAAATGAAGTTAAAAGGTTTTGAGGTAAAACCTGAACCTCTGAAGGTTACAAGCCAAAAACCAAATCCAATTCCGCATCAGGAGAACATCGTAGTAGGATCGCAGCCGGTGTTGACGATAGTGCAAAATTATTTCTGCAAACTATGTGTCTCCGATTATGAATTGTATTCTAATGCCCCGTGGATTAAACTATTCAAAGTAGATCCTAGAAGACCAAAAATAATTGTGTACACCCAATCTCGACAAAGTAAGGGAAGCTGTTTACAAAACTAAGAAGAATCTGCTTCAAAGCTGTTTGTAACGTGGTGATTTGCTAAGGAGTATGCACTAGAAAATGTTCGGAGTAAAGCAGCCCGACGAATGGAACCTCAGCCTTATTTGTCTGATCGTCATGAAAAGAGATTTCTGAACAGCATTACTTAATGCATCATCATGTCCTGAATGGAATGGGGTGCCAACCGCCAACAAATCGTTTCCATCCTTCACCGTCTGCAGCCAGATATTTTAACAGTGGACACGTCTTGCAATGGGAGTCTAATTTTGCTAGGACTGTTGATTTCCATTTTCTTGTTAGCCCTTCAACCCACCTGGCACCATGTAAATTCCATTCAAAGGACCGCTTTGCAATTTCATTGTTTGGTTTTCTTACTCACTTACTTAAGGTACGGGGTGGACCAGGGCCTCAATCAATAAGCTTCTTCCAGCCGGCTCGGTTTCTAGCTAGCTGTCTCCAGTTTTGCACGCCAAGTTGATTGAGGTCCTCTACCATTTGCGTGTGCCACCTTTAACGCTCTCCACCTCTACTGCGCTGTCCCACGGGGTTGGATTCAAAGACTCTCCAGGCCAGAAAATTGATGTCCATTTGTTATACGTGATCCAGCCATTTCAGTCATTAGCTTTTCACTTTTGTGGCTAAGCCGGTGTTCCTATCTATGCAGACCAGACCAAAAATCACCCGAAGAATTTTCCTCTCAAAACAACTTCTCAATTGCCTTCTTAGCCCAAAGAAACAGCGATTGGCAAGAGTAATTATTCTTCTTTGGATATCAGCACTGGTATTGTTCGCTGAGTTTAAAGCGGATCCTTAGTAGAAAAAGTCTTTGATCGACTCAAAATTATAGCTGCCTAAAGTGATGTTCTGACTGAGACATCGATGTTGGATGTCCTTTCTTGTTGACAGCATATATTTTGATTTGCTTTCATTCACCGTGAAACCCATATCCTTGGCTTCCTTCTCAATACTCACGAAAGCACCACTGACATCTCGCTTAGAGCAATTGGACGGAATTTTGAAAAATTGTGCCTCTAGTGGTGATGTGAGAGTTTTGCACAATTCTTTCAAGAACGATGTTGAAGAAATCGCATGCGTCACCTTGCCTTAAACTATTTTTTGATATCAAAGGTGTCGGTGAGATCTTTGCCGACCTTGATGGAGCAACGTGCATTCTGCATCGTCATCCTGCACAAACGGACGAGTTTTGTGAGACCCAAAACTAGACATTCCCAGCTCACAATTTTGGCCCTATAATTATCCAAGGAAGTTTCTCATAATCATTTCTTGCAATCATACAAGCATTATTTATATAATAGTCCATAGAGTTAAAAAGGCGCACTTTTTAAGCTCCTATTGTAGCCTTAAGGAGTTAATTCAGTAGCCCCAAAAAAACACTTAGTAGACTCAATTAAGAGATCTTATAGAAGAAGGTGGAAAAATGAAAAAAAATATTTCACAATTGATTTATATTTATTTATCATTGTATTTGTTTATATTTTTATTTTTTATTATTTATTTGCCCATATTTTATTTGAAAGATTTTATCTGAAATGCAAGCTTAGAATTTATTAGATATTATTTAATTTATAAAAGTTACAATGTTTCTGTGGGATTCGAACCATGATCCTCTCGCACTGAAAGTCCACCATGCTAACCGCTCGGCCATAGGAGAATTTATTAACGATGAAAAAAAAAAACGTATGCACTTTCTCCACACTGCTGGTTTGTGGCTATAATCTTTGGTATACCAGAAGTGGTTTGTGTTTTCACAAGTATAGCAGAAATGGTTTGTTGCTGCACTTAGCAAGTAAACTAACAAGAAACTAACAGAGAGATTGTATAATAATTTTACAGGATGACTATAGAAGCCAAAGCTTCAACGTCATTTCATAAAAGCAATATAGAGAGATTAAAGAAACATTGGTATATCGCTTTTATTACGCTGATATAATTTGCACCAGAAAATATTTAAGGAATCAGTTATGCTCCAATGAGGTATTTACTTCCCGTCAGAGGGGTAATAGAAGCGCTAAAGAAACCAATAACACTTTAATGTCTGAAATGCGAAGCAATTTTGTTAGTTGGGTTGTTCTACAAAATTCATCTCTATAAATGCTGTCTATGCGGCCTTGAAATCGATGAAAAGGTGGAGGGTATCGATTTGAAACTCCTGGGTTTTTTCCAAGATCTGCTGTAGTGCGAATATTTGGTCGATGGTGGACTTCCCTGGCCTATAGCCTTACAGATATGGACCTGTCAGGTTGTTGACGAATCGCTTCAGGCGTTCAAAAAAGTACGGCAGAAGAGATCTTGTAGGCAATATTAAGAAGACTCATGCCTCTGTAATTGCTGTAATCCAGAGGATCGCCTTTCTTGAGGATCAGGCAAACAATGCTGAGGTTCCATTCATCGGGCATGCTTTCCTCCCACCATATTTTACAGATGAGCTGGTGCATACTCCTAACCAATTCATCGCCAGCCGATCATCCTTGCAGGCTTCGGTTCGGGCTTTGTGCCACTGGGAGGTTCTCTTTACTTTCTGGTAAAACTTCCGAACCTCACACCTGCAATGGACTCCCTCTAGTTCCTCGATCGCGCGCTTCTCATGCTCTTTCTTTTTCCTTCTTGTGTTCCTCTCTCATATTCTGCATGTAGAGCTTGCGAGAAGCTATGGTCCATCTATGCAGCGCCGCTTTGTATGCCTGTTGTTAAATGTATGTACTTGCCAGCATTCTTCATAGAACCAAGGGTTTCGATGTGGTGTTATTGTAAGGAGATAAATTTATCAGAGTAGGCAAATACTGAAAATAAATTAACCCTGAGTTTACTCAGAAGCAGTTTTTCAGTTGGGAATCAATTTTATATTTCAGTTAATCTATGGAAATCAAGGGGCGACACTTGATATCAACCTTTAACGCCTTTCACTACTGAAATCAAGACTGCGCTACAATGAATATTAAACTTTTCAAAGATTTCAATAAATTTCACTATCACTATCGCCTCCCATCCACTATTAGTGAACAAATAGAATATGCCCTGTCAAAGGTCAACACATGGTTAAAGAATTGTGGTCTAATGGTCAATCCATTGGAAACAGAATTGGTTCTCTTCACTAACAGAAAGAAAATACCATTGTTTAGATTACCATCAATTGCAGGGACTCCACTCAAAATCTTGGATCAAGCCAAATTCTTGGGTGTGATCCTTGATAAGAAACTGAACTGGAGTCTCAACAATAAAGAAAAGGCAAAGAAAGCTATGGTGCGTTCTATTCCTGCAACAGGATCTTTGGAAAAATCCTGGGGACCCAATCCAAAAATTATCAGGCGGATGTACACGGCAATAGTTAGACCGATACTTAACTACGGTTATTTAGTTTAGTGGAACGCGACTGAGAAAGCAACAAACCTGAAAACCTTGACAAAAGTTCAAAGATTAGCATGCGTAGGTATTACGGGGGCGTTGAAAATCACTCCCACAGCGGGACTGGAAGTGATACTCAACTTCAGACCCCTAGATCTATTCGTGCAAGAATCTGCAGCATACAGTGCCCTGCGGCTAAGCCAGACTAAATGCTGGAAGCAAAGCACATCGGGCCATACTCACAGACTACACAACACCCCATTTACACTTCAACAGACCCTTCACTACCTCTTTTCCTAATAGAGAGTGGGAAAACAACCAACGTTTCAGTAATGAATCTACGATAATTGTCTTCACTGATGCGATTCGATGATGGACACTGGAGTTGGTGCAGGAATTTTCTCGGAAACTCTGGGACTAGCTAGCTCCTTTAGACTTCCGGACTTTTGCAGTGTCTTCCAAGCCGAGGTCTTGGCCGAGACAAATGCAGCTACGCAAATATCAATGATGGCGATACCACGAGCTGATATCACCCTCTTTATTGATAGCCAAGCAGCAATAAAAGAAATTTCTGTCACAGGGATACATTCGAAGCTTGTGACTTGCTGTCGCGAAGAACTTAGGGTTCTCGGCATGCAGCATAACATTAGACTCTGCTGGGTTCCCGGTCACAGTGATGTACAGGGAAACAAGGGAGCTGATGAGCTGGCGAGAACGGGTTCACCGCTTGATTCAAGTCAAGCCGAACAACATATCAAAGGACCATAACCTGTAGCATCAAACAGGATATTGGTAACAAAATATCAGAACAAAACAATGAAAGATGAAATCTGCTTGAAACATGCGGCACAACTAGAAAATTATGGCCAAATTTCAATAAGCAGAGAACAGACAAAATTATGCAAATGAACAAGAAACATCTCCGTTCCCTTGTCAGCATAATCACCGGACACAACCTACTGAGATATCATAAAAAAAATGAGGGTCAGTACTGACGACCTTTGCAGAAGCACATGACACTACTACATTACACTTCCTTTGCCACTGTCCAGAACTCTGTCATTTAAGAAAGAAACACCTAAGAAATCATTTCTATGACGACCTAGAGGAACTTTCTAGTACTCAGGCTAATAGCCTTCTGAATTTCATCAACGCCTCTAAATGGCTTGACTGCTAACAGAACACATAGGTTTTTTTACATTAAGTGGAATACAATTTCCTATAGTCTAAGAGCCGACAGCAAATTTTGGGAGTGGAGGTATAACCAAAATCGGAGTATGAGGGATTATAGGTACATGTATCATGATATCAAATACCAAAGTCTGGCAGGTTTTGTTTTCAGCCTTTGGGAGGGGTGGGGGGCTAAAAAGTGCTAGATCCCCTGATTTATTTTCAGGGTTAATACCTCTTTATTTCATTTTTGAAAAATCGGATATCATTCCTTGTCATTTTTTCTAAACATAAACACCACAATCTTGACGGTCCGATTAATAGAACTCAAGATATAACCATTTTACGTGAACCTTATCATCACTTTTTTGGAGATTTTCAGCGAATCAAAAAATCAACAAATAAAGTCTCCACAAGAACGATAATAGGGCTTACTTAGAAAGGTTAAATCATGGGTCCTATTTATCGGATCACCAAGATAAAAGTGTTGGGACTTAGGGAAAATGACAGAGCATGATTTCCTATTTTTTAAAAGTAAATTGAAGTGTTGATGACACTACCATATAAATAGGAAACCAAGCGCGTTTTAAACCCCCACCCCCACCAAAGGCTGAGAAAAAAACCTGCCAGACTTTCATGTTCCATATCACGATACATGTACCTATAATCCCTCATACTCTGATTTTGGTTATACCTCCACTCCCAAAATTTGCTGTCGGCTCTTGGTCTACTAGGGTATCACGACGGATCTACATAGATCTAAGTGTGACGGTAACGAGATACTATCAGCCCTTCTATACCTAACCTTACCTAACCTATTGCCGCAGTTTAATCATGGAGTTAACTCCCCAAATAAAGACAGTTAGCTCGGAGTTAATTTAACGCTTAAATTGACTGAAAAACACGTTTCTGGAGTTAACTTTGGTTTAACCTCGAGACTAGGTTGATCTCGAATTGAAAAATTGGACCCAAGTTTCTAAAGTTGATTTTCGTTTATCCAGAGTATCGATTCAAATAATATGTGTATTAGTGCTGAACGCGTTTACTGGCGCTATAATTTCGACGGCTTCGAGCATCTGATACGTTATTATTAAAGCAGTGCTACTTCCGAAGTAATGAAAAATGGTGTACCATAGAACGCTTTGTCACAATCTTAAGAAATCTGAGTCCAAGCCAATGACAAAAAAAAAATAAATATATTATTGCGTAATAGCTCGTGACGGGTCTAGTGACTAAAGCACTTTTAACTGGAGAAGCCCTAAACTTTTCTGCCGAATGCAGATGGTTTAATTGAAAGAGATGCATTGACATACGCAATATTATGTTCTCCTTTTTATTGTAAATTTTTTTTTAAATAATATTTTCACCATAATCTGATTGTATTTCAGTATATTGCTTTTCTTCATAATTTCACCTCTCTAGCTACTACTGAAGTATAATTTCATTTCACTCACAAATTATATCTTTGTATGCAATAACACTGAAATTATCCACTTTTTTTTCATCGATATTGCTATCAATTGTAAGGGTTCTCTTTTTATGCATAATTTTCGATTTCTGAAAAGGTATTCAGTGAAAAACGCCCAGCAATTTTCTATACATTCTTTTTTCGTTGTGTACTGGTATTGAAAGTTACAATACAAAAACTAAAAACAATAACAAAAACAAAACTAAAAGGCTCTTAAATATCCTTCTACTTTTTTTGTGCTTCGTGGAATAACGTTGATAGCAGCCTATTTATTATTTTTATGATATTTCATTAATTTAAGACTCTATCTATAGATATCTGTGCACTATTGTGGGAGAACGAACTTCCTCTATTGAAGTGGACTGGACATACTTTTTCATTCAATGGCATTTATAAAGCCTCTATACGCTAGCGATTTCATTACTGTCCCTTTTGCTTGAATCGCGCGGTTCGAGAGTGTCCTGTTTGGAGTAGGTATAGTTATCTATGAACACTCTGTACAGAACAAACCTCTCATCCCTCACTTGTTTCATATTAAAATGAAGTCGACGGACGCGATGAGGAGGATGATAACTATGAAGTTGCTTCTTTGGGCTGTGATGGCGCGGAAATTCGTTTTCATTTTTTTTTTTTTTTAAGCACTTCATCGTTTTGAAATATTTTCCTCTATGGAATTATTTTTTGTGCTATCGATATTGCTGCTGTCAATATATTTTTTTTTTTTTCACTGAACAAAAATTAAAGAAACGATAAAGTTCCATTTTACATATTTTATAGAATGTCCTTCAGATAGGACACAATATTGGATTTCCAATCAGTGTTTACAAGTTTTTTACTTTTTCTTGTTTTTTTTTGTTGATAAAAATTCCAAAGGATATTCATTTTCAAACACTCAAAAGCTGTACATGTCATAAACAGAAAAAATCATTAAGAATATTCCAGAAAAAAAATATGCACTTAAGCCTTCGAACCTTGTTGGACTTCATTCTTATAGGTGTACGTATTGAAGATGAATTCTATTATTCGAGTCAAGAGTCCGCTCAGTGTGATTGAAATTGTGTGTTCGAAAATAAAATATCTATAATGTCTTGTAAAAATCATCATCTTAATACCTACACAAGCAGTTATAATGATTTGAAGAAGGTTCACAGCCCTAAATGTGCCATAACCATAGCCATTGACATTGAAGGACGTTATGGTTGTTTCGGTCATTTTATGGTCTGGTAAATAAATCAATTTATAAAGGTACTCTTAATATTGAGATGGTACTTAAACATCATAGCAATCAGATTTTGAATGGTAATGTTGGTACGGTAGGTACTACAAAAACACCTATACAAGTCGTGTGTTGTAGGTTTTTCCATATCTATGTACTTGTACATATTATTTTATATAAATAGATTGGATGGTCCATTTAAGAAAATATTAATAAATATTCAAAAGTCTGTGAGAGTGAGGATTTAAATACGTAAAATGCAATTTTTCTATGATGAAGAACAGAATTATTTTAATTTTTTAAAAAGAAATGATAAAACTTAAGAAAATAAATAAATAATAAATAAATATTAATTATTATTTTTTATATGTTTGTTTGGCCCATAAGCATGCTTAAAATCGAAAATGCTACTAAATTCACCAATGCATTTCTGAGAAAATGGTCACACTGGTAACTTTTCAATATTTTTGGTATAACTCGGAAACTAAGACGAATTTGATAATTTAACACAGATAACTTTTTGTTCAAAATTAAATTTCCCATGGAAATGGATTGTTTAAGAAATTATATTAAAAAGTGTTTGCAGGAAAGTAAACAAAAACCAACCAAAAAAATCTCAAAAAATTTAAAAATTAAATTTTTTTTGATAAATTGCGCAAAATTTTTTTTGGAGCAAGAAAAGGCTCAAATCATGATGGGACAGAAAAAAAATAGAAGAGCAAGGCCTGAATATGACATGTTTTTGATAAAAATGACTTTTTGAACATGCCGACTTACGCGCGATTTATTAAAACGTTTAGAAATAGGTATTTGATTTGTATCCGATTGTTTTTTTGCTAATAGTCTAAGAGCCAGTGGTCGGCAGACTTACGGTATTTCAGTACGATTCATATTAAGTGGAGCCATAGTACTAGACCCCCTGAGCATTGAATGGGCATTCCTAATACAAAGTCATAGTACCTCTGGGAGCACCGGGGTCACAAAAGTCGAAAAAATCGACCTCGAAAACATGATAGCAGTACATCTGCCTCTTTGATATGTTAGATGTTAGACTACATACTTTTTGCTATCTAAAAATAGTAAGGGCAGACATAGGGCGTAGTACCTCTAGGAGTAACGGAATTTTAAAAAATGGTAGAAAAATCCCAACAAAAATAAGCTTTTTTCCAAAGTACAAAAAAGCACTTTTTCTTGGAGGAATACGTTCAGATCTTTTATATTTTAATATTAACAGTCAATTTTACTAAAAAAAATAGTCTTCAGATATCTGGATACCTGGATTTGTAACGGAATTTTGAAATAAAAAAAATCAAGGAAAAATCCCTATACACATTTCACTGTTTTTTCTTTCAAATAGAAAAAAATGTGTTTTCTGCTGAGCAAAACGTCTGCCTCTTTGATATAATAAGCTGTATAGTTGTTATTAAATAAAAAAAATATTTGCGATATATGGAGAAGTTCCTTGTTTTTTAACGGAATTTCGAAAAAAGGCTTAAAAAATCTCCACATATTCTGCTGTATTTCAAAGTTGAAAAAAATACAGTTTTAACTAAAGGAATATGTATGTCTCTTTGATATGTTCATAAATTATAGTTTGAATTATTAAAAAAAGTTATGCGCAGATACTTGGTAGAGTACCGAAATTTGTTGTATCTTGAAAGGCCAACGGCAGCAGCAAGTAGCGTCTGTAATCACATGCTGGGCGGCTGCAAAAGGCGTCTATTTTTCAATAGTGGGTGGCCTCGATCACTGTATATTTGAACGTACAAAGGGCGGGTTTTTCTGTCAAATCTGAGCCTATGTATGTTATTAATCGTATCTCGTCGAACGATATATGCAAATACCTGAACTTTGACAACAACTGGAAATAAGCCCCCAAGAGGTAACCTTTTTATGGAGAACCCTTCCGCAGCTTAGGTTGCATTAAATCGCACATCGTGTTTGGGAGTGTGGCATCTTCCATGTACCAACGCCAATTAAGACGCCATAATAATAAATGAATCGTCAAAAAATAGAAGAAGTCTTTCAAGAAGCGCTAATGATACTTTTGGCTACCGCATATGTTCGAAAATCGGAGCATGGAACGTTCAATACTTGTACAGTGAAGGTAGATAGGAGCAGGTTGAGCTTCGCCTAAAGATCAGTATCCTGGGCATAAGCGAAACTAAGTGGAGAGGAAGAGCTGAAAACAGATCAGACACTGGACATACGAGAATGCTGTATTCCGGGGAAGATGAAAGAGAGGATGGCCAAAGACTGCATGGTGTCGGGATTATGTAGAACGAAGAAGCAAGGCGTAGTTTGATCTCCTGGGCGCCCAATTCTGCGAGATTAATGACAGCAGGTTTCGTTCAAGAATCCGTAACGTCACAATTATTCAGTGCTACGCCCCCACAAATGAAGCGACCGAGGAAGACAAAACCGCGTTCTACACTCATCTTAACTCGGTTTACAGGAGTGTTCCGAGAGCCGACATCATAGTCGTTATGGGAGACCTCAATGCCCAAGTCGGTTCAGACAATTACGGGCTGGAACGCTTGATGGGAAGAAATGGCTTGGGGTCACGGAATGAAAATGGTGACTTTGCTTGTTGACTTTTGTAATGCGAATCGTCTTGTAATAAGTGGGACTGTATTTAAGCATAGGACGTGTAATAAAATTACCTGGGTGCACCCGGATGGTCAAACCGAAAACCAAATTGATCATATCATGATTCAGAAGCGATGGAGGAAGTCAATGTGTGATGTCCGGAGTATAAGAAATGCCGATGTGGGAAGTGACCATCATTTGGTTCTGATGAGTCTCAAACTACGAACCGCTGCCGTACAAAAACCAGCGCAGGATGCAGCAAGGAGCTCAAAATTCATTACGAATGCTTTAAATGACCCCAAATATAATGTCAAAACTATGTCACCAACCGTAACGACAGAACCTCGTCATTAAACAGAATTCAACAATTGATGAGATGTGGGGTGAAATTAAAAGTGTTTTTATAGAGGCTGGATTCGAAACTGTACCCAAGCGAACGAGACGTAGAGACTCTTGGATATCCCAAGACACCTGGGATAAGATCGAACTTCGCAAAACGTTGAAAACACAAATAAATGCCGAGCCAGATGTACAACGAAAGGCTGAATTGCGAAGAGAGTACCACATGGCACATAAGATGGTCTATTGCTGTGTGAGACGTGACAAGAGGGTGAGGTTAGATGAACTCGCAGATAATGCGGAAATCGCTGCCAGAAGAAGACCAAATAGCCAAATATGTTATTGGGAAAAAAAACAACACCAATCATCCTTTAATGGAAGTGGATGGCACACTTTTGGTATCAATTGAGGATCAGCTACGCAAATGGAAGGACCATTTTTGTGCCCTGCTAAATGAGGATTCAGTTGAGCAGAGTGCTGAAGTGCCTCAACTAAACGAGATGCGCAGGTCCTATAGGGGTATTGACATCGAACCCCCGTCAGAATCGGAAATCCAGACATCAATAAATCTTCTCAAAAACAACAAGGCAAGGTGTTTTGTTTTACACAATGGGCAGCAACAGAGTGTGAGACAAGGGGATGTTCTATCGCCAATTCTCTTCCTACTGGCGATGGACGACGTATTGACGACCAGTGTTGGAGACCGTTTGAAAGGCTCAGTCATTTTTATTATGCCGATGACATTATATGTATGTCTACTGGCAAATAACATCAGTGGGCTGAATGGGATGTGCCAAACACTGCAAGTGAAGGGAGAGTCGAGTGGTCTAAGAATAAATAGCAAAAAGAGAAAATAATGCTCACAGGCCGCTCCACACAGCAGCGTATTATTCTACAGGAGACGCCAGTTGAAGAAGTGGAACAGTTCAACCAACTACCTTGGCAGTATTGTTTCTGCAAACGGTGGTAGGTACGGATCTGGACGTTAAAAGTAGAATAAATAAAGCTCGTGCTGCCTTCGGTACTCTGTCCCCAATTTGGAAATCTAGTCAAATCTCCTTACGCACTATGTTGAGATTCTTCGAATCCAATGTCAAATCCGTACTGTTATATACTTGCGAAACCTGGAAAGTCACGTCTACCATTTCGAGGAAATTGCAGGCTTTTGTGAATCGCTGTCACGCCACATCCTTAAGATTCGGTGGCCACAAATTATAGAGAACGAGGAATTGTGGCGCAGGACTAATCAATAGCGGCTGGACGTGTCGGCATAACAAAGCGTAAATGGCAGTGGATCGGTCAGACATTGAGGAAACCAAACGATGAATTTGCAAAGCAGTCCGTGAATGGAATCCTCAGGATGCACGGCGTATTGGAAGACCAAGAACAACATGGAAATTAAGTGTATTAGCAGAAGCAAAATCCCAGAGAAAGACGGGGCCACAGTTAAAATTCCTTGCTGCAGACCGTGTAGGATGGAGACGTTTGGTAATTCCCTATGCTCGAACTGGGCTTACATGACACGATGATGATGATGATGGTCTTTACCATTCTAAGAACATTTTCGCAATCAATGAAATCAGCTACACTAGCGGTTTCTACATAGTTGCTCACTTAAAAAGTTTAAATTCACAATAGCAGTGTGTAATACAAAATTACAAGAAATACCAATATCAAATAAAGTGGATACGTTTTCTGAGGAACAAACTGTTCTGACATATTTTTCAGAATTGTGAAGGTGGTTAGTTTGAATGCAATAAATTACTGAAACATCTTTATACTTATCTATATGTGTTTTAAAAGCTAAATTAAATTCATTTAGCCTGTGGTCATCATCGGTTCTGAAGAACTTTTGAGCAAAATCAAATTGTTTCGAAATCGTATGCGTCTGTTCAGAGAAAATCGTTTGCACTTGCAAACGAGAATTGCTTTCACAGGAACAAAGAATTTTGTTAAAGTTGAAGATTGAAATGTATGTCAGAGGAATTTTTCATCAGAATGCGGAACTATATTCTATAACCAAAGCAGCTTTATTAAGTTTAAGTAATTGAACAGAAGTATTAATTCAACTATACTACATACATATGCAGAACTGAGTTAAATTATAAATAAATACATATATGTAGGCAATACCCATATGCATATTCAGAAATATGGAAAGAAAATTTTTGTTTATTTTATGAGAGTTAACACCAAACTTATTTTTTACTTCCACCATTAATAAAAAATCTTCGATAGCCAGGACCTCCATATTCAATAAACCAATAAATTTGGTTATACTATCATCTTTATCCATGGTATTTCCAATGAATAATCTTTCAAACCATTGAACAATAATGGGCATAATTTCATCATTTTAGTGTGCAAAAGAATTTTCTCACAAAGCTTTTCCCATCCACACCGCATGAACGCTGCCGATGCCAAATACAATACTCAAAGTTCCTTTGACTGTATCACATCCAGGCAAGAATATTTCTGTTGTATATGAAATGAATTATTATTACTCTATGTGTATGTATGGTGGCTGAGGGGGAGGAACAAGAAAAATGGCAAACCCTTTTGAACTGTGTATCCGAAAATTAAGGTGATCATTGTGTGCTGAATTTGAAATTCTTTTTTAAAGGCTACAGCTATACGCATTTGTATTTTTCAACACGCGTTTAACTGAATGAACGCGTTCAAGCGACTCGCGTGGAAATAATTGAAATTTAAGGTAGTTTAGGAGGTGTCTGTATAATTTACGCAGGTCCCTAAAGCTGCCTCCTATATACTGAATTTATTTATTTAAACCGCAAAAAATGAAGTATTTTGTGAGTTGTTCACTTATGCGGAAATATTTATCCAATGGATCTTTATGTCTGTTGAAAGGGGTTCAATCAGAACCAAAAAAAAAGAATGGATTTGGGTGTTTGAAGCTTTAAATAAATGTGTTTAGGTACTAATTTATAAAGCGTTCAGTATAGGTACTTTAACACACACAGTTCCGGTGGAGGGCGTCCAGTTCCGCAGTTAAACTAGAAATATGAAATTTCATATTTGGTCTTTTCGGAGGAAGTGTACATGCAAATTGTTGCAATGGACTTACGCATTTATTTTTGTATCTCTTTAAATTCAACTTTTATTCAATTTTTGATAGAAAATATTAGACATCAGTCTATATCAAAGGGTAGTACCTCGTGGCATGATGGTTAGTGCGTAGGACTGTCATTCCGAAGGTGTGGGTTCTATTCACAGCCGTGCCACCTAAAAACAGATATATTTTATCCGAGGTACTGCCTATTGCGAGGAACTGACAAATCCTCTAAGAGTATACTTATCATGAAAAAGTGCTTCTCACTTAGCTGTTCGAACTCGGCAAAAAAACTGTGGGTCCCCTCCATTCCTGCCAAGAAAACGCACAACAGGAATGGTTGAGAGTTCTCCACGAGCTGTTGCGCCACCCAATTTACTTTACAACTCAGCATAGATGGTATTTTTTAATCAAATTTGGGAAATAATGACCACTGCCTCTAAATCAATTTTCATGGGATATCAAGATTAGATTGAGGATTATGGAATTATGAAAAATTCGAGCTATAGAGACATATATTTTTGTGTTAAAAAGTACTACACCGAGAGCCAACAGCAGATTTTGGGTTGACAGCTTGAATAAAACTTATTCATAAAATCAAAGTCATGTATATACAATTTAGGGTGGTCGTTAAAAAAAAGGTCTCTAAAATCGGCTCTAAATGAAAAAAAATCCCTAATTTTTTCAGATTTTTATTTTCATCCCCTATAAATGTTCCCTTTTTTTTTGCATACTAGAAAATTCGCGTAAGTTCTACCAAAAAAATTCAGAGCATGTATGTAGGTGGGAACTAGACAAGAAAAAAATCCTTCCGGAGGGGGGTAATATCTCCCCCCTCTTGGACGGGAGGGGCAATTTAGTAAAATATTTGCATAAAATAGAAAAAAATTAATTAAAAAACAACGGAAATACTAAAAGTAATGTTTTGCTGCTTTTTGGAAAGCCAGATTTTTCGGCACATTTTATGCGAATTTTTAAAAAAAGGGGAAATTTAATTTACCTCTACAGCGACTATAGGGGATGAAAATAAAAATCTGAAAAAATTAGAGAATTTTTTCTTCATTTAGAGCTGATTTAGGCCCATCCAAATATTAAAACTAAAAAAAACCATTATAATGACCACCCTAATATACATACAGGGTGTCCCGGACCTGAAGTATTTTAGGGTGTGGTTTTTGGGGTTATAAAATTGTATGGGGGGAAAGTTGTATCTCCCCTCCCTGAGGCAGGGAGGGGCAGTTTCTGAAACATTGACTTTAAATGCAAAACAAAACATTAAAAATCAACGAAAACACATGTAATAATGTGCTACCTATAGTTTTTTTTTGAAAGCTAATACTCCATTCTTGCATTTGGTTTTTAAATCAAGTTGTTTGAGCGAATAGTTTTTGAGAAATTAATTCAAAGTCAAAATTAAAAAAAAAAAATTGTGATTTTTTTTTTAAGTCGATAAGTCAAGTCAATGTCCTCATTAATTTTTAGTCCATTACCAAAAACCAACTGTAAAAATCTTTCTTAGTTTTTGAGAAATTAAGAAAAAAAACAAAAGGTACTTTTCCCAAAAAAGCCCGAAAAAATGAATTTATTCATGAATTGAGGACCGTTTTTGCAAAATTCAACAAATCCATTTTGTAAATTTTTCAGGAGAAGATTTTTACTTTCCTATTTGAATAAAAATGACAATTCTAGAAAAGTATTAATGCAGAACTCTTCTTCGCTGCATATTTCATCAGCAGGTTCATTTCTGTTAGAATTTGTTCAAAGCATTCACCTAAATTTTGAACCCAAAAATCGTGCGTTTTTTCAAAACGAAACAAAGTCATGCTTTTGTTGAGTTTTGCAAAAACGTTTGATTTTCATATAAAATAAATAAATACAAAAGTTAATATAAAATCTATAAATCAAACAAAAAAATGAAATAAATTTATATTTAACGTTTAAATAAATATAACAAAAATAAATAAATTATATAAAAGTGAAAGGCCCTTTTAAAATAATAGGTAACTTAAATTCAAAAAGTTTTTGAAATGTCAAAGTGTTTTTCGATATTTTTAGGAGACTCGGTTGCGTTTGGTGATTATAGTTTTTCGTATCTAAAATAACCGAAAAATTTATCAGTTTCTCGATATCATCCATCTATAAGCTGGGGGTTTTATTTTTCGGGATTTCTTCGGACTTAGAGATTTCAGGAGGAGCATAATTCCCAGAATGGGGGTGGAAAGATCATGGATACCAACAGAAAAAAGACGAGTCTTTGCGAAAGGTCCATGCAACATTAAAAAAAAAATTGCTAGCGTGATATTCTCCAGGGGTTAGAGGTAAATATCCCCTTTGCCCCCCCCCCCCCTTTTCCAGGAGGCACCTATGGCTCAATAGAAAACCTGGTTAATGTATTTCGCACACTTAGGGCCTGTTTCACATTCTCTGAGTAAAGTTTTGATTAGTTTTTCGATACATAAATTCTGAGGCAGGGTCATGTATTCACAGATAAAAAATTGTTTATGAATTTATAACTTAATCAGGTGGGTCTTAAGACAAGAATTGTAAATTTTTATTCTGTGGACTTATTACCCTGTGCTAATATTTATGTGTCGAATATCTACTCATAACTTTATTCAAACATTGTGAAACAAACCCTTAATGTAGCTTTCCTTTACTGACGACTGTCGAACATAACTCTTCGTACTTATTTTTAACTTCAACGTGCGTTGATTGATTACTTATTTATATGTAAGAAAATTGACTATTCCAAAAACACAAGACCACCATCGTGATTGTGTTTTTGTTCAGAAAAGAATCAGAGTCCAAAAAAGACAAAGTTTTGTTCGAATCCCTTGGGAGTCGGATAAAGATTTTGTTCCAAGTTTGGCTAATAGCGCCCTAAACGAAAAAAACAAAACTTCGTTTAGTCCTAAAATTGCCTGTACTGCCAGGTGTTGAAAGTTAAGTTGTACGTTATAATCCATAATTTAACCCTTTTTTCGGGCTATTTTGGTAAAAAGTACCTCTTGTTTTTTCTTAATTTCTCAAAAACTAAGAAAGATTTTTACATTTGGTTTTCGGTAATGGACTGAAAAAGAATGAAAACATTGAATATTGAACACAATATTCAATGTGCACTTAATTACGTAAAATTTTGAAAAATATCGACTTGAGAAAAAAAAATCACATTTAAAAAAAAATTTGACTTTGAAATTTAATTTCTCAAAAACTTAAGCAACTTGATTTAAAAACCAAATGCAAAAGAATGGATAATTAGCTCTAAAATAAACAACTATAGGACTATTAGATGGGTTTTCGTTGATTTTTAATGTTTTGTTTGGCATTTAAATTCAATGTTTCCCCCATACAATTTTTTCTCAATTCAATTTGTCAAAAAACCAAACATAACGGTACCTACTTGCCATACAATTTTTTTTAATAGTTTTACAAAATTTTATTTTCTCAAAAACGGATTTACCACTTTTCTTTAAAAAAAAATCATAAATTTCTTTTACTTAAGGCTACCTTTGGATATTAATGGTGCCTCCCAAGGAAACATTTTTTTAATTTTCCATTTTTTTCAAAACGGTACTTATGATTTCAATAGTTTTTTTTATTCAAAATAGTCTAAGAGCCGACATCAAATTTTTGGAGTGGATACCGGATATGATTCCCTGTCATTTTTTCTAAGCATAAACACCACAATCTTGACGTTAACCCCCAGTTTCACAGTCTCGTTTAAACCTTAAACTGAGTTCAATTGTTCTACTGAACTGAAGTTTAAACCAAAAGTGGAGTTTAAACTCTCACTGTGAAACTGAGGGTAAGATTAATAAAACTCAAGATATAACCATTTACGTGAACCTCATCATCCATTTTTTGGAGATTTTCAGCAAAACAAAAAATCAACCAATAAAGTCTCCACAAAAATGCCAATAAGGTGTGCTTAAAAAGTTTAAATCATGGGTCCTATTAATCGGATCACCAAGATAAAAGTCTTGAGACTTAGGAAAAATGACAGAACATCATATCCTATTTTTTAAAAGTGAATTGAAGTGTTAAAGACCCCTCCATATAAATAGGAAACCAAGCGGGTTTTAAACCCTCACCCCCACCAAAGACTGAGAAAAAAACCTGCCAAACTTTCATATTCCATATCACGATACACGTACCTTTAATCCCTCATACTCCGATTTTGGTTATACCTCCTAATTTTTTTTAATTAATTTGCTGTCGGGTCTTGGTCTAGAAGTTTCTAAAAATATTTTTTGGATGTTTCAAATTGTTCAAAAATTTTGTTTCAAAAATCAAATATTTTGAAAAATACATGGCCAATTTTTTTGAAAATCGGTATTTAAGGGAAAGAGTATTTTTAGTAAAAGTTTCACTATAAAAAAAAACGGTACCTTCCTTACAAATATTAAAAAACCGTTAAGGAAAATATTTTTTTTTTCACGGCTTCTACGATTTTAATAAAAAATTTTCTATATGCTTAAATTAGTGCGATATATATCCAAAAATTATAAAAAATTAAGCTTAGCAACTATTAAAAGTAGGTACATCTCATAGAACATATTTTTTGTTCTGTATTTTGGTCATTACCGTCGGAACGGATCTAGATTATTTCTTTATTACAAATATCAAACAAGTTTTGAGTTTTATAAAAGTGTTAAATTTTTTTTGAAAATTCGATATCTGGAAAAAAAGATTTATATTATTTTAGATTTATATTCACAAAATTAAATACTTAAAATTTGCATACCAAAATTTTGCCTTCAGAATGTTGTAGGATTTTGATATATGTACCTATGTATTGTATAAAAATAATTTTTTTTTAAAAACCGCTCCAACGATTTTAAATTTTTTTCCGAACAATTATATTTTTTCAAGAATTCAGACGGCATTCTCTTTTTTCACCACAAACTATTAAATGAGTTGCCTTAGCTGATTTACATAAATATCGTATTTAATGCTTTTAAACATTTTTATCTCAGCAGCGCAGTGTCTTGAACATAAGAGCAAGTAGGTACGTGCGACCCAGTACTGCATTTTATTTAAATTTAAATTAATAACATTTTTGTGTAATGATTACTGCAAAAATTTATCGTAACTGCTTTTTGACGATTACTTTGTTTTCAATTATGTACATTATATTCATTCAAAAGTAATTGAAAAAGTTTGGAGATTTCCACATATGTATTAGAAGTAGGTAATTGTGTTTAATTGAACAACGAACGATAAAACATATCATTATTTCCCAACACTGATTTTACTTTTGTTCATATGTAATTACAAAAAATTAAGACCAAACAAGATCAACGAAGAATAATTCAAAATAAATTATTAGTTTTTAGAAAGATTTAATTGAAAAAAATACAACCTCTTAAAAAAGCTTACTTCTTAATTGTTGGAAACTCATTATTAAATTTGGATTTTTGCGTAGGTGTATATAATATCACGTATACCGTATAGGTAAGTTAGTGTGTCTATGATCAATATTATAATAAATACCTACAGAATACTGACATATGCATCTAGTACATATGTAATGCATGTATGAAGAAACAAAAGTACCTGTTTTTTTGTTTCTATTTTCTATTTATTAGTTTTTTCTTATCAGCTTTTTTGTTTTTCTTAATTAATTTATTTTTTTAATTTAAATGATTTTGAGGTCGCTGTACTCTTTGGGTATTATCTTGAACACCTGAAACAAGAATGCATGAAAACGAGTGCTGAGTGTTCACTGAATCAATACTTCTTACCTGCAAATTATGTATTTACTAGCAGGTAAGAAAGTATTGGTATTGGTGCCATAGGTCAAAATTTATATTCGTAAAAAAATCAAAATTGCTTATTATTTTATTAAATAAGAAATTATATTACAATGACAGAGAATACGAACCAAGCTTGTACCGAACTTCTGGCTGTTTGTAGATATGTTTGAATTATTAAATGTTTTTTTTTCTATACAATTCATAAATGTACCTATGAGCTGTTGATTATGAATTATAAAGAAAGGGCAATAAGGAACTAAAACATTCATGGGTTTGTACTGTAAAAATCATTCAATGCATTATTGAAGATGAATTTACCGTTGAGAGGTATTGAATTAGAGGGTGCAATATTGAGAGGGAAATGCAGCTCCGTTGGTTTTTTTAGGAAAAAACCTACAGGATTGCATAAAATTTACCCTAGAAATGGTTTTCCAAAAAATTTTAGGTAAATTTTTAGTTGATAATGAATTTAAAGAAAAAAACAAAAAAAAACAACTCAAATAATATTTTTCGACCACTTTAGCTATGTGTTTCGGAAAATAAATTCTTCGCGAAAAAGCGTGAAGTTTCTAATACTCTAAAGTAATTTATGAATCGCTCTTCAAATTGCATAAATAAAAGCAGAAATAAATTAAGTGTTCAATCTAGAAGGTACGAGATCTTCTGTTTTGCATCAGTAGCAAATCATAAAAATGAAAAAAAAATCGAAACTTGTTTCAAAACTGAGTTTAAAAAAGGATTTTAATTCAAATTGGTCTTAAAAACCTTTTCCAGTGTTATATTTTACCCAACTGCCAGCACCATTTTACCACTCTTTTCTTGTAGTCAACCATCACTTTTCCTTTAAATTTAAAAGCAATAATTTTCTAAACTTCCAATTTATCCTTAATTGATTCCATCAAAACCCTTAAATCGCCCATTTGTCATCCCAATACACTGTTCAAAGTGTGCGACCCTTAACATAAAAAAAAACGAATTTCATTTCTAATTTAATAAGACTCTTAAAAAACTCCAAACAAAATTCCTTTTTTGTTGTCCTTGACTCTTTTTTTTTTTTTTTTTGATATCGTTATATCCAACAAATCATCTAAATCTATAATCAATTGCAATAAAATACGAACAAAAACAAAGATGAAAGCAGTACATATTCCATCCCCGGAAGGATATAAAAAAAATTGTTTACAGATTTTTTTTTCTTTGCTTCGAATCTATCATTATCTCTTACATACGGTTTCGTCTTCTTTTCGTTTTCGTTGTTGTTGTTATTGTTATTTTACTTTATATCATCCTCAATGACAACAATTTTAAAGCATTATACTTTTAGTTTTATTTATTTTTTGTTGTTGTTGTTGTTGGCCTATTTGAAGTTTCATATTGTCATTGGGTATATACCGGTTCTTCCGAGCTTTTGTCCCAAAACAATTTATTCTTCTAAAATGTCCTTCGAATAAAAAATAAGAAGGAAATTTCATCCCTCTGTGTCTGACTGTGTTCTGGGAGGCCTTAAAATGATTTGTTCATCTATAAAAAGGAAAATAAATTTTTTTTTGTATTCCTTCAAGAACGGGAAGATGAAATGAAAAAACATAAAGAAAATTGACGTTAAGTTGTGAATGTACGTATTATACCCTTTTTCTATAGTATACGGGTGAAACATACATATAAGGAGAAACCTTTATAAAATTGTGGCCCGATTAGATATGCATTTCAAAGCAAACTGTTTGTTTTTGGAGGATTGGTGTTTGATTGGTTTCGATTTGGCTCAGTACAAACGCTTTTTTTCAAAATATAATTTAATATTGTAATTCTTGGTATCTTTGAAGGAAATCAATATTAAATTTTATTTTCAACTCAAAATATGAATTGCATTTTGTTTTTTTAACAAAAGATTATTTTAACAAAATACTTAGAAATATTAATAAGTAGGCATAGTTACGTCTTAACTTTATTCGTTAAGCTGAGGCAAAAATGTGCAAAAACGAAGTAAACTCTTAAAGCTTACACTGAGGGAAAAATCAATGCACTCCGTACAGAACTATTAATGTAAATTGTATGTACTGATGCTTGCAAAGGATTGCCATCGAAGGTCTATTCACTAAGTAAAGTTAATGTGTACTAGTTATAATTCAAGTTATGTATCGAATAAAACTAACAATCTAGAGTACCGATTTGTGTATTGGATACAGACGTAATATACTCATTACAAAACTATGGACCAGCTAAAGTCAAATATGTTTCGATTTAATAAAATTTAAATTTAAAAATTAAGCTTATGTGCTGAGTATAAGCAATGTGTACTAAGTCTATCTCGATATCTATTCAATAGAGACGTTTAATACCCAACACATATCAAGTGTCAGCCATCTAAATAAAAAATTATTAACTACATTAAGTTATGTGCTGTGTAAATACGACGTGTACTGAGTCTATGTCTACATTTATAGAATGCAGACGGTATATAATCAGCGCATATCAAGCGCCAGCCATCCAACAATAAAAAACATTTGATACATAAAGTTATATACTGAGTATATGCAACGTGCACTGAGTCTATAGTGACATTTATTCAATGCAAACAGTTTATACTCAAGCGCCAGCCATCCACCAATAAAAAACATTTATTACATGAAGTTATGTACTGAGTAAATATGACGTATACTGAGTCTTTGTCGAGATTTATTCAATGCAGATGGTATTTACTCAGTTCATATCAAGCACCAGCCATCAAAGTATAGAAAACATTTATTACATAAAGTTATGTACTGAGTATATGCAACCTGCACAGAGTCTATGGTGACATTTGTTCAATACAGACGGTATATACTCAACACATATCAAGCGCAACCCATGCAACTGAAACTGTTATATGTTACATTAAGTTATGTGTTGAGTAAATACGACGTGTGCCATTTCGACATTTATTCAATACAGACGGTATATACTCAATACCTACACATGTATCTATTGACTAGCTACAGTGCTGAGTCCATGCAACTTGTACTGACTCTATGTGTATATTGAGCACTTCAGCCATCCAAGCAATGAGTTTCAACTTATTCAGTTTTGACACCAGTTTTTCGTGCCCCCAAGGCTTAGTGGATGCGTGCTATCTTCGTGTGTGAAAGGTTCCCAGTTCAAATCCGAGTAAGTATCACAAAGTATTTTTAAAATAAAATAAATATCTAGAAAATAAACTTTCAGAATAAGGTGAGACGTTACAGAGGATTCTCTTAAATGTATGGATTCATAACATAAATGTGTAGTGACATATGGACTCATTACACAAATATGTGGAGTACATAGACATATGGACTCATTACATAAATATGAATTGAGTACATAGACTCGTTACAAACATATGTAGTGAGGACATACACACATGGAGTACATAAACATATGGACTCATTACATAAATATGTACTCATTACATACAAATTTGATCTGTCCTCACTACAAAGAATCTGTACTTATCACAGATAACCGGTTTGTTTTTAGTAATTGCATAAATAAAATATTAATATTTATTTATTGAGTGCATAGACACTGTACTAATCGCAGAAAGCTAACAGTTTTTTTAAAAAATGCCTAAATAGATTTATTTACATTTATTTAATAAGTGTACATGAGCTATACTCAGTACATCATCATGCGACAACCTACACATAATTATTTACTGAGTCCATGGAAAGTTTATATTTACGCAATGATACCAAAAAATAGTGCATAGAACCTATTCTCACTACATAATCGTAAGCTGGCGTGGTACATATTCGTGTAATGAGTCTACAGAACTATTTAGTAGCTGCTTCACTGCTAATAGGTTTATGTTGTCAGTATATATTTCATTAGGTAATGAGTACAGAAAAGTATGTGTGCAGAAAAATATGGGATGAGTAAATAAAATGATGTGCTGAGTGCATACATATTTCCCTCAGTGTATTGGCCTTGGAGGAAAATCGTTTAGTTCTTCAAAACACGGATTATTGACTGATCCCAATGTGGGTTCTCTTTACTCATGGGGGGGGGGGGTCAATTTTCGATATATGAAGCTATGAAGTGATAAATTTGTTTACAGCTACTTTTTTTTTTCTTTTAATTATAAGTCTGAAATTATTTTTTTTAAAACTATTTGCAATTAGAACTTTATTTAGAAACTACAGCAAGAGAATGGATTTGTGACTTTAAAAACAGCTATAGCGTGGCATTGTTAGTGCTCCCGTTGTTTTTTAATAATTTTTTCCTCTTTTGGGAAACATTTTTAGAAAATTACCCCTCCCGTTTGAATGAAGAGAAATAGCCGCCCTCAAATACGATTTTTTCTCATCTGAATCTAGTTTATATTCCCTCTGATCTCTGATTTTTGTTTCGGGTGTTATAAGAATCACCCTAAGGCCTAAGCCCATATAAAGGAGGGGACGAAGAGGGTGAAGTAAAAATCTAGAAAAAAAAGAACTTTTTTTCCCTATTAAGAGCCACTTGATGCCTGTCAAGCTCGGAATTAAACAAAAAAAAAACAATATAAGGACAATCCTATTTTTTTTTAAATCGATTAACGTTAACACGTGCCAACAAGCAATTGAAATCTCCCATACAAAATACATGGAGATTTCTAAGTCTTTTCCTGAAAATTTTGGAACGAGTGTGAAAGTGGATGGAAAATTTTGAAACTTGGTACAGTACGCCTTCGGTAAAAGCAACCCTCGATAAATGCAATACTTGGTTTAAGGCAACACCCAAATTTTTACCATTAGTGACACAGTAATTACAACTTTTCAAAAAAGTTTGACTCAATAAACGCAACTTTCCATGAAATTATCTCTATATTGTATGACAAATATTTTCATTTTTTCAATGTAAACTTTTATTGTAACTGGGCAGTTATTTTAGAGCTACTTCTCAAAATATTGTGCACTGATATATTATAAGTGTATGTATTGTATTTTCATTTTGATTAACCATTGTTAAGCTTATTTCCTAAGCCAAAGGCTATACGTTTTTGTGACTCGGTCATAGCAACAAACCCAATTAACGCAACTGCTCGAATTTTTATTGGTTACTTTTACCGAGGGCGTGCTGTACATATATTAAGTACCATAAGGAGTAGGGTAGAGCGGGGCTAGTTGGACCACTTTTTACTTGAAGTCTTATAACTTTTCACCTATTCATAACATAACAATGAAACTGGAGTCTATGGAAGGAATGTAACTTCGGCTTCTTTAATAAATTTTAAAAAATTAAAAATATGTTATAGAAGAAGAATAAGATTACTTTAAATGCACCAAGTCCAAGTGGTCCAACTTGCCCCACTAGCGGGGCTAGTTGGACCAGTAGATGGGGTTAGTTGGACCAATGCTTAAAAAGTTGAAAAAGAAGCTCTATTAAGGACATAACCGCCGTTAGTTTGAACTAAATTTGATCACAAACTAAAACTTAATTCGAATCACAACTTTAGATAACGTTAATGATCCCATGGTGCCATGGCCAGTAATAGGGAATTTTGTATGGGCCTAGATTTCAGCAAGAATGGCACTGCACCAACTCCTCGCCGGATAAAGTCTCAGAATAAGCTTCCATACACATGATAACCCCATACAGCAATAATATTTTTCTTCCACTTTGAAACTTTATGTGTCCAAAGTTTTTCATACTATTTTCCAATATAAAATAAACAGCGGGGCAAGTTGGTCCAACTAACCCCACACCTACCCTGATGAATATATTCCGTCACTTTGAAATTAAACACTTTGAATTTTACAATTTCAAAAATGGAATATAAAAAGTCAGTAACAGAACTCCCAAAATTACTGTACTTTGTTGAAAAATTCACACTTTATCATCACGATAACACAAAAAGAAACAAACTCGTTTTTTTTACTTTTGTACCCAAAAAACACAAATAAGCGCGTGGTTTTCCTTTGGCAGAATAAATCCACCTAAAACCAGTTTAGCACGTGTGATTAAGTAACTATGCTTCATTCGTGTATGATCGTCTTCATTTAGCACTTGCAGTTTCCGAGTTATTGGCGTGGTCCAACTTGCCCCGTGGTCCAACTAGCCCCGCTCTACCCTACACACAAAAATTATAATACATTTTTGAAACAATGTTTACAAATATTTTATATTCAAAAATTTTGAACAGATTTTTTTTCAATTATCTTGAGGGACGAGGACGAAATAAATTCAAAAAATTTAAAAATAAGCGCCACATTCTTAGAAGATTTGCTTACCCATCATTTTTACAGTTGATAGCTCATTACAAGGAGTTTGACCTGAGACAAGAACAGTTCAGAATTTCCAATTGAACATTTTTGACTTTTGTTCAAAATTCGGTGGAGCGGTTTTTTAATAAATTAATTCTTTGGATATAATGTATGATACATACATATATGCAACTTGGCATGTCTTAAGTTTTGTGGTCAATTAAAAAATTTTCTTTAATAAGAAAAACATTATGTCTTAAGTATTTACTTATGTACAAATGAAGATAAAATTTAAAAAAATTGGAAGCCCATTTTTGAGCTATCAAATTTAGAATAAATAAAAGATATTTTTTTAAACAACTATAAACACTTATTTTATTTATTTATTTACTTAAATGCATTTCGGAAGCTTTGCAAATGAAATGTCTTTAATTAAATAAATAAATAAAGTAAGTGTTTTTAGTTGTTTAAAATAATATCTTTTATTTATTAAATAAAAAACACGCTGAAAATCTCCACTATCAAATCAATTTATCAAATTTTCAAAAGACACATTTTGAAACTTTTTAAAAATTCAAAACATTCTTTTTTGAAAAATTTAGAAAAGCAATTTTATTTCAATTAAATAAGAAGCTCATATACCTACACATACAGTACGGTACAGAAATTAATTAAATATTTTTCAGCCTAGGCCAAGAGCCGGATACTTTTTTCCTGCAAATAATTACTGGGAGTGACGCTCGTGCTCTGCCGTGGCATGCATGCCGTCCCAACAACTTGGGTTTACATTCGGGGGACACCCCTGAACATATTCCATCAAGAAAATCAGTTCAGTAATAAGTTGCATTATGTACCTACCTATTTTTCTCTGGCTTGGACTACTAGAATAAATTCAAACCACCCGTTCCATGGGTTCATTAGGTACCTGATTTTAATAGTTGCTAAGTTTTTATAGTATTTGGTAGTAGATCGCACTAGTCTTAGCATTCCGCATTCCAAACTTTTTTTATCGAAATCTTATGAGTGGTTTTTTTGAAAAATAATTTTTTTCTTTGCGTTTTTTAACTTGCGATATTGATAATATAAGGCAAGCTTTGGATTCGTGCAAAAAAAGTCGAGATAACAATCAAACGTAACATCAATCACGATGATATAGAAGACCAAAAAAGTGGTTTGCACAATTCTGTCTGTCTGTCTGTTCGTTTACAGCCTAAATGGTTCGATCTATTTTATTTTGGTAACTCTGCCCAGACGTTTTTTTTTTTTTTTTTTATTTAAACCAAAAATAACGGTACCTGCCATACAATTTTTTTTAGCAATTTTACATAATCGTTTTTTTTTTTCTCAAAAACGGCTTCACAACTTTTCTTAAAAAAATTCAATAAATTACTTTTAGTAAAGGCTACCTTTGGCTGGGAAACCATAACCATTTTTCAAAAAATGGCTATTAATTGTACATCCCAAAGAACGATTTTTTTAATTTTCGATTTTCTTATGACTGATTTCAATATAGTGGTATTGTGTACCAAAATTTTTGAAAAAATATTTTTTGAATTTTGAAAAAAATGTAAAATTTTTTTTTTTTTTGAAAATTAAATATTTCGAAAATGACACAATGGATTGTTTTGAAACTCTATACTTTAGAGTTTTTTAATACTCTCTAAAATTTTTTGTATGCAAAAACAACGGTACCTTTAATACAAAAGTTTAAAAGCCGTTAAGAACAATATTTTTCTCTCAAAAACGGCTCCTACGATTTTCATTAAACTTTTTTCGTATGCTCAAAATAGTATGATCTACTACAAGAAAATTATAAAATTTTACACCTAGCAGCTATAAGTAGTACCTACTTCTCATACAATGTTTTTTTTTTTAAATTTTAAATTTTCTCATTATAGCCTATTGAATAGACCTTTTAAAAAGGAACAATTACATGCAAAGGTTTTTATTTTTGAATATGTTTCTTTGGCCCATAAGCATACTTAATGTAAAACCGAAAATTCTACTAAATTCACCCATGCGTTTCTGAGAGAATGGTCACATTGGCCACTATTCAATATTTTGGGTATAACTCGGAAACTAAGCCAGATTTGACATTTTTACACTTAAAACTTTTTTTTTCAAATTTAAATTTTATATCGAAATATGTAGATAGTTTAAAAAATTTAATAAAAAAAAATTAGGCAGGAAAAGTTAACAAAAACTAACATACAAAAATCGAAAAATCAAAGATTTTTAAATTTTTTTCTAAAAAGCGCATAATGTTTTTTTGGAGCAAAGATACGCTTAAGACATATTTATACAAAGTAAAGCAGAGTTTTAAGGCCTTAATATGACATGTTTAAAAATCCATATTATTTCATAATTGACAGAGATATAGCCATTCAAACTTTATCATTTCCTATCATTTCTTGCAGTTTTTTCCCAAAGGCATATTTTTTGAAACTTTATGACAAAATAAACATTCCTAGCACCTTGTACTAAATTTTAAATTAATCGGACCAGGCGTTCAGTTTGTAGGTCTGAAAGCATTTAAAAACAGCCGAAAAACAAAATTGCTAACTTGCTTGCTGCCAACATACTTTTTTTAATATTCTCTATAGTTGTTATGTTATATTATATCAAAACCTTGATTTCGGACATTTTAACAAATGTGAAAGTTCCCATATTGTACCGAAAAAGGGGCTTTCGGGCCAAAATTGTGAAAAATTATAAGAAATGGTTTTAAGTTTGAATGGGCCTCTGTTAATTTTGAACAAAAATTACTTTTTGAACATGCCATAAATACAATTATGTTAGATTGATAAAAAATAATTGTATGGCAAAGCCACCGTTAGTTTCAGTGAAAAAATTACAAAAAACGTGTGGGGAAATTACCAAAAAACGAAATTTTTTCAAGTTTGAAGAAAATGCAACTAGCTGTTGAGGGTTGAGGCTGAAACCGAATGTAGAAAAATACACAGATAGACAGGCAGAATTGTGGGAGCCACATTTTTCGACTTTCCTATCATCTTATAAACAAGTTTGATCAAAATTTTGAGTTTGGTTTCTAAAGAAATACATAAATTTCCATAGTAGCTTTATGTTTTGCAAAGTACCTACACATGTTTAAATTAATATTTTCGCAGGTAGGTATAAGGCGACGAAAGTCACCAAACCGCGGAGTTTAAGAATGAAGTTGCTATCAGTTTAAAAATATAGGTAAATCGTTAACAAACATTTCTGAAAAAAGGTATTAAAAAAATCAAAATCTTGGCAAAATTTATTTAGAAGTTTTGGAACACAAAAGTAGTTTCATTATTCTTTTTTGAAATACCTGTGGACAGTTTCCAAGAAACTCACAGGTACAAGGTTTCATTGAAATCGTTGTTAGTTTTTAAGAAAACTTGAAAAAAAAACAAAAATCGTGGTATGACAGCTACGTGTTCTAGATGAATGTTAAAGTAAAATTTTTATTTTTCATCTAGAGAATTACCTACAAACCAAATGCAATGTATCAAATTTAAAGTGAATCAATTTACACATTTAACCTCTAGAATCTAGATGGATGTACTACAGGGGACGTATAGACAAACAGACGCACACAATATAAATCGGAATCCTCTTGATCTGGTCCAAAATAAAATATTTAGAATTGAATCGAAACTGAATAAAGTTTACAGACGCAAATTTTCTCAAAGTGGAAACAACGCAATTTGAAATATTTCAAGTACGTGACTAGACATAGAATTGTATCTATCATTTATGCGTTGGTGTGTGTGACATACAAGCAGAAAAAAAATTTGGAGCGCTTTCATCACTATTATCCTACCACTGACATGTGAAATAAATTTAATAACAAAAAATAAATACGCACTTTCTATAATTGCAACTGTCAGATATTATTGTTGTTAACTACAACACGTGCAAAATATAGCATGAACAGTATACTGCTATACATATATCAATGTTATTTAAAATAACTCTACCTTACTCGATTGAGTAAAAAAAAAACGAAAAAGAATTTTTTTCTTTTAAAGTCCTAATCGTCCTTTTGTTGACTTAACTTAACATCTGCACAAAGGAGAAATAAATACAAAAAAGACACAAACCTAAAGAGACGAAATATGAAAACCTAAGAAGAAGAAAAAAAAAATATCTAAAAAGAAGATTATAAAATAAAAGAAGGGAAACCGAAACTCTCTGTTAATCGATTTCTTGTTTTCGTTTGAATTTATGATACGTTTCGTGAACTTGTTCACATTTTGTATATCAATGTCCTAGCCGAGGGCTTTTTGCAAAGCAAAAGCAATTTTGTTTTTGTTTCCTCTGTAACTTCATATGCTACAAGGAGATCATCTTTTAGGCCGTTTCCTGTCGCTGTCATTGGAAATTGAAAATTCTTTTCATATCTTTTGGGTAAGAATGAAAGAATTTCAATACTGTTGTCCAAAAATAAACAATCCCTATCCTAATAACCAAACAGAAATAAACCAAACTGACAAAACAAAAAAAAAGAAAACAGCAACCACCCACACCACCATTCCATCTCGATTTCCACACAACACGATGCAATGATCTCAAATTAAATTGAAAATTGATGGTATCCAAGGATATCGGTATCATTTCTCATTAATCTCATTGCCTAACCTTTTCAAGGCCTATTAAATGACAATAAAAGGACAAAATGAAATCATATAAATGAGAAAAAAAAGCAACATGGTGAATGAAGAGAATGGAAGACGAATGTGAGTGTGGAAATTGGGACGCAACCAACGAAGCCAGGAAGTTTAATGTGACGTTGTCTGAATGGAACTGAGACAAGGTGAAATTTATCGACGTCACAATAGCAAGGATAATTGAATTTTTGATAAAGTGCTGGGTGTGTATCATGTCGTCAGAGTGTTGGTATTTCGCTGATGTGACTGCGGGATGTTGGTGTTGCACACAAAAATGTACGAAAAGGGTTGACCAAATTCACATATATTCATTCAATGGTGCTAAATTATTGGCGTCGAGTTCGAGTTCCTTTTTTTTTTGTGGAGTCAAAAAAAAAATGTTAAGTATACGACATAGTGGACGATTTATGGAGTAAAGTCAAGCCAAAAGTATGTTTCGGTTGGGTTGCGGATGAAATTATCGTAGCTTAATGACTGGTTAAAAGGTTGCAAGGAGAATGTTGCAAAAGTAATGATTCGGAAAATTAATGTTTATTTTCAGATTTTGTTTGCTTTGTCTTTATTTTGTGGTCAAATTAATTTTGTTTTAATGAATGTATTATTTTAAGCGATTTTCGATAAATTAAGGACTTACAATTTTAATTTTCATACTGTGCTTTAAAGGATGGACATTCCAGAATTTAATACTGGTGCAAGGAATAAATAGTTGTGTGATCTTTTTTAACAATAGGTACTAGTTTATTTCTAGTAACAAAATAATACTTGCTTATTTTTTTTATCAAGATAAACTGCTTGTATAGAAATATAGATAAGACAAAATGTTGTTTGAAACTTCTTATCTTGTTAAACGCCAAATATTATCGTTTTTGACATTTAACGTTTTTTTTTTGCACTTTTGTGGAAATAAATCCAGAACCTGATGTTATAGAGAATAATTTCTGGGTGAGATTCAAGTTTAGAGTTAAGTAAGTGCATTTTGGTTTATGAGCAAGAAATCTGTGTAAGAAATCAATGTAGTTTTTACTACAGTATTTAATAATATGTCTAAATAAAGAAGTGCGAGAAAGAGTAGTAAACAAATTCAATCTTTTGTGAATGAAATCATTAAACATCAATCAATGAAATTCCATTTTAAGATTCCATTCATTGACTTCATTTTGAGATATCTTTGTGGTGTTGTCTCCATGTTGTGATGTTGTGTGGATATGAATGAAATGAGAAATAAAAATTGTTTTAAAAAATATTCAATTTATGGATTAAAACTTTTAAATTATCCCAACAACAAATTTAGCCCGAAGATGGACAAGTCGTCCGAAACGCGTCGTTAATAACTTAATGAATTTCTCAAATTCAAATCCAAATAATTTAGCCCGAAGATGAACGAGCCGCCCGAAACGCGTCACTAGTTTAAATAAATTAATAAAATATATATGTTGATAATCTTAAAGTTTTAATAAATAAATTAAAGATTATTTTAAATAAATTTTTAAAATAATTTCTACTTCGCATTGCATTCGTTTTGAGAGTTCGAATTCAAATTTTACAATCACCATTCATTTGACATTGAAATGATTGCAATTATTTTTCTGCTATTCAATTACAGCATTCAATTGAGTGCAATCTTTTGAAAATGCATTCATTCTTTGCATTATTTTGCATTCTTTGGCATTCTTTTGCAATTTTTGCCATTAATTTGCATGAAATGAAATGAAACTTCTAAATTGAAGCCATTAAAAAAATTGCCTTATAAAAGACGGCATTCCTTTACATCTCTGATTCACAAAAATTATAAATTATTGGAACTTATTTCGCATTGACAAATTATTTATTTTTTTTTATTTAAAGAAAAGAAACCATTTTAAATGCTTACAAAAAAGAACTTAAGAATCTTTAAATACATTTTCAGAGCACTTCTATGAAAACCTTCATTGCAAATAAGTCCTAAGTTATGATACTATTTAACTGGTTACCTCTTTGACCCAAAAACTGTTTTCATTTCAATTTATTTTCTTAGGGCATTTACTGACCTAGACAAATAAACAAATTAAAATAAATAAACAAAAATCTTGGAAATATTTTAAATTAAAGCCAATGGTCTTAGTGAAAATGAAGACTAATAGATGGGCTTTTCTTTTGGTGTGTGTACATTTTGTAATTTAATTAAAAACGCTTGAGAACCTTCGAGGATGTTTTTTTTTCTTTGCAACACGATATTGCCTTTAATTGTCTGGTAGAGTTTTTTTTAAATAAATTTTTCGTTTTTTGTCTTTCTCCTCCTTCTAAATGGTTTGATGTAATAGTAAGAAATTATGTTCAAGTTAGAATAATTAAGAAAAAGTAAACTGAGAGTGAAATACTTTCACTGATTTAAGATTTGTAGTTTACACAATAATTTTAACATCACGAAACATTTGTTTAAGGTTTACCTTCAAAAAAGAATTTATTTAAATAAAAAGCTAAGGAACAAAAGATGGCGTTTAAAATTTGTGTTTGTTTGTTCTTTCTCAAAAACGTCTAAAACCATGAATTCTATTGATAGTCCAGTCAAAATAAGTATTTAAAATATATACAGAATTCGGAAGAGGTTGAAAATATGTAAGTACAGACTTTTCTTTCTGTATAACAAATTAACTCCAAAAAGTCTCCATCCTCGACAAAATCTGTTTTTATAACTTCCAAACGATGAATACCATCGATAAGCATTTTGGATAAATTTTAAAGATTTACCAATTTTCTACAAAAAAGAACAAAACACTTTTTTCGTATGACTGATGGTTTAGAAATTATAGCTAAATTTCAAAAAAGGTAAAATGACGAAAATAATGGTTTTTAAGGGATGACTTTTTAACGATTAATGTCATTGGAAAAAACACTACAAGTAATGTTTGTAAGATTTATTTATTTATTTATTTATCAGCTACAGACATAAATGTCAAAGTCGTTTCTAAAGTTTAACAAACTTATTTTACAAGTTAGGTAAATTATGTGTGTAATTTTTACATGAATACAAAATTCTACTGCAATCTTGAATATAAAATATGTTTAACACCAGAACCAAATTTATTGAAATCAATTAAGTTGTAAAATTTATTAAAATCACTCCTCATAACATTAAGTGGTTCATTTAAACCATAATTGACCCTGGAGGACAATATGTAAAAAAAATTCTGGATTTCTAGTTGTTCTGGGACGAGTGTTGATGTTTAGTTGGCTTAGAATTTAAGATGAGTCAATAGATCCCGACAAAAGTTGATATAGGAACATGACATTGTTTACTTCTCTCCGTTTTTCCAGCGATGTTAGGCCAAGAAGATTAAGTCGGCTTTCATATGGAGGTAAGTTTTGAGTTGTGTTCCATTCAAGATGTCGAAGAGCATACAAAAGGAAACGTTTCTGAACACTTTCAAGTTTCTTTCTAGCACTTTCATAGGCAGGACACCAAACGCAGCTACAGTATTCCAAAACCGGTCGCACAAGTGCACAGTAAAGTGTTTTAAATATGTAAGGATCATTAACCTCCTTTGAGAACCTCATTATTAATCCAAGACGGCTCCTTCCTTTGCTGACTATTGTATCAATATGAGGGTTGAATGAAAGTTTACCATCAAATAGATCTCCCAGATCATTAAACATTTCAACTCTATTAACCAGAACATTTTCGATGAAGTAAAAGGATTCACATAGATGACATCTCCGTGAGGAAGTCATTGTCTTGCATTTTTTGGTGTTTGGATCCATTCCGTTTTGAAAACACCACTCAGACACGTTGTCAATGTCGTGTTGTAGAAACAGATACTCATTCGAGCTTTTAAAGCCATAATAAAGTTTAAAGTCATCAGCAAACATCAAAATCTTACTATATTTGATGAACGAGTGGATATCATTGAAGAATAATATGAAAAGAATAGGCCCAATATTACAGCCTTGAGGTACTCCAGATAATACATTTATTGTTTTCGAGGTGGCATTATTCAATTTAACAAACTGAGTCCTTTTTTCTAGGTATGATGCTATCCAAATCAGTATCCAATTTGAAAACCCGTAACGGCCCAGTTTATAAAGAAGTATTGAATGGCAAACTCTATCAAACGCTTAACTTAAGTCTCCATTAAATACATCAGTTTGAAGGCCCTCTGTCAAATTCTTATTTGTTTGGCTGGTAAATTCAAGAAGATTTGTTGTAGTTGATTTATTACTGCAAAACCCATGTTGTTCTTGTGTAATTAATCCTCGACAGTGAAACTGAATATGTTTGCACACAATGTTTTCAAATAATTTTGAAATACATGAAAGTTTTGCAATACCTCGATAATTTTCAACTACATTTTTTCTGCCACATTTATGAAGAGGTATTATATAAGACGACTTCCACAATTCAGGAAAAACATCAGTTGACAGAGAACAGTTTAATATGGATGTAATAGCGGACGAAATATGAGACTTACACGATTTTACAAATATAGACGGAATATTGTCAGTATTATGTGACTTTAAAAAAAAAAAATATTAAAACTTTTGTTCTAAAATTTTTAAAATTCAAAAACAATACGGTTTTGAATCGTAAATGAAGAATAATGAATAAATGGCCAAATGTCAAAAATATAGACTTTTCATGTACAGTTTTTAAACGGTGACTATCAAAAATAACTTTAGGTATGCAAAGTTTGTAAATATTTTTTCTCCTGAAATTTACCATTCAATAGATAATATTTTAAGAATTTATTACCATTACCATGATTGCCATCTGAATATAGACTATGAAAAAACTATTTTAAAAAATAATAAGCGTGGTTTCCTGAAAACAAAATGTATTTCTTATCAATTTTTACAATAATTAAAAAATTTTCGAATGTAAAATTAATTAATTTTGAAATTAAATTATCGACCTGTTTTTGAAATATGGAATTTTCTAAGAAATGTTAGGGCTACTAGAAATTGCCATTTTCTGCCTGGTTTGAAGCTCAAGCCTCAATCAATACATAAGAATAAATCAAAGACAGTGCCCAAACTATTGAGAGTTGCAATTATTATGAAAATAATATTTTCTACCAAAAAGAAGGCAAAATACTTTTTTCCTCGATTACGATCAGTTACATGACATTTCGACTTCACAAACCTCAAGAAGTGTCATAAGTATACGTCTTTTGTATAAACAACTATTTATATCCTCTAAAGATTATGCAGACAAAATGTTTAAGAAGATATCATTTTTTTTTATTTTATCAAAAGTCAAAAAAAATTTTTTGGAAAAAATATTCAAATGCTTTGGTAGGCACTGCCAGATCAAATTTTTGCGACTGTTAAGTTAAACTTGATAATTTTTGTGTTGTACCAATAAAAGTACGATCTATTTTTTAGTAGGAACAAATTTTAAAAGTCCGGTAAGACCATGACCTTGATTTTATTTAAAATTAATGACATACAAAAATATGTTTTGGATCTTCAAACAAATTTTTAAATTATCAAAATTCAATACATGTTTTAAAAATTGCTTACTATTTTTTTGTTTATTTAATTCTCAACCTACACACTAATGAAAACTTGCAATAACATATCTACCCATATTTTTTTGGAGTTTTTTTTTTTAATTTTGTAGATAATGGTTACAAAAATAATTTTGTCTAAGCCGTTTTAATAAAACAACAATTTTTCGTTACACATTTAGTATGTTACCAGCCAAACTGTTCTTAGGCAAAACTAGTTTTTCCTATCGATGAAACTATTTTGGCCTATGTGCCTCCTTTTGATAAAATATAGTTTTTCCCTGGCTTAACTAGTTCATCCCAATACATTTTGGATAAACTAGTTCTTATGGATTAGACTGTTCAATATTTCAGGCTTAACTAGTTAATCCTAGGCTAGGCCAAAGTACCTATATAGTTTACCCTAGGCCAAACTTGTTTCACCTAGGACGAACTGATTTCACAGTTTTGATGCAACTCTGAGGAAATAAGACCCCAGAAAATGAGACTCCAACAATACTGACAGAAATCACACGATTTTTCGAAGCTATTCGGTAACTTATCTACTGGAGCAAGCACCAGATAGAATATAATCAAAAGTGGTTTTTTGATAGCAATATGGGTTCTCTTTTAGAGCACGCAAATTATCGAAAGTGAATTAATGTCCCAAAATGATTGTGGGTGTCTTATTTCCTGCAGCCTTTTTGCACGGAATCTCATCAAAGCTAAGTTTATCCTTGGTGAAACGTAATAGTTTGGGGAGAGAACGATAACTTTGGCGCCAAGAAATAATAACGGTATTTTGTAGAACAGTTTAATAAAAGCAGTTTTTACTACAGAAAGGGGGTTCTTTCTCCACCTGTATGTGTGTGAGGGGTAATTTCATAAAAAAGTACTAAAAATGGAAAAAAAAAATATTTTTAAAAACAAAAATGGAAAACTAGATGATTCTATGCCTTCTAGTTTTTGAGCAAATTCTAATACTTAACATTTTCATGTCTGAAAATTTCAAATCTTCAACTTTAGAAACCAGCTGTTGATATTGGATATACAGGGTGTCCCGGTGCTTTTTTTGTGTTAAATATTATTTCTAAGTCCATTACCGAAAGCCAAATGTAAGAATCTTTCTTAGTTTTTGAGAAATTTAGAAAGAACAAAAGTTACTTTTACCAAATAAGCCAGACAAAAGGGTTAAATTATGGATAATTCATGAATAAATTCATTTTTCAGGCTTATTTGGGAAAAGTGCCTTTAGTTTTTTCTAAATTTCTCAAAAACTAAGAAAGATTTTTGCATTTGGTTTTCAGTAATGGACTAAAAAATAATGAAGGCATTGAATATTGAACACAAAATAAAATGCACGACTGGGTCGCACGTACTTGCTCTTATGTTCAAGACACTGCGAGTTTAAGAAAATTGTATATAAAAACATGGAAATTACGAGAGAAAAATATAGAGAAGCATGAAATACGACATTTAAATTGGCTAAAACAACTCTTTTGACAGTTTGAGGTGAAAAAAAGTATGCCATCTTAATTCATGATGGAATATGATTGTATGGGAAAAAAAACTTTAAAATCGTTGGAGCGGTTTTTTTTTTTAATTAATTTTTTATATATAAAATTCCTAAAACATTTTTAAGAACAAATTTTGGTATGCAGATTTAAACTATATATTTATGTGTAAATAAAAACAAAATTTGAAAAAAATTGTCAACCCGTTTTTGAGGTATCGAATTTTCAAAAAAAAAAGTTTGAAACTTTTTTTAAAAATCCAAAAACTTTTTTTTTGAAAATTTTGATATGCACTATTATTTAATCTTATCTGAAATTTGTATATAAAAAAATTCATTTAAATCCGTTAAGCTGATAACGAGAAAACTCAAAATAAAAAAATACGTTCTATGACAGGTACTACTAATAGTTGCTATGTGTAAAATTTTATAAATTTTGATGGTAGATCGTACTAATTTTAGTATATGAAAAAGTTTAATCAAAATCGTAGGAGTTGTTTTCAAGCAAAAAAATATTTTCCTTTGCGGTTTTTTTCACTTTTGTATGGAAGGTACCGTTATTTTTTCATAAATGTTAAATTTTTTCTAAAAATATTTTAGAGAGTACTAAAAAAATCTTAAATATCGAGTTTCAAAAAAATCTATGATGCCGTTTTCGAAATATTTGATTTTCCAAAAAAAAATTTGAAATATTTTTTAAAAATCCAAAAAATATTTTTTCAAAAATGTTAGTACACAAAACTATTAACATTTCTTGGAAGCTTCTGTATAAAAAAAATAATTGAAATCGGTCATACCAATTTGAAGAAAATAAAAAATTAAAAAAATGGTTCCTTGGGAGGTACCATTAATAACCATTTTTGAAAAATGGTTTTCCACCCAAAGAAAGCATTTACTAAAATAAATTTATTGAATTTTTTTTAAGAAAAGTTGTCGAGCCGTTTTTGAGAAAAATACGATTATGTAAATTTGCCAAAAAAAAAATGTATAACAGGTACCGTTATTTTTGGTTCTAAGAAAAAAATGAAAAAAACGTGTCGGCAGAATCACCAAAAACCACTAAGTACCAAGTTTGAAGAAAATCGATCGAGCCGTTTAGGCTGTAGACGAACAGACAGACAGACAGACAGACAGACAGACAGACAGACAGAATTTTGCCACCCACATTTTTGGTGTTCTCTATCATCGTAATATCATGTTTGATTGTTATCTCAAAATTTTTTTTTTGCACGAATCCAAAACTTGCCTTATAGTACCTATAATCGCAAGTAAAAAGCACTTAATTACGTACAATTTTGAAAAATATCGACTTAAGAAAAAAAAATCACAATTTTTTTTTAATGATGACTTTTAAATTTAATTTCTCAAAAACCTTTCGATAAAACAACTTGATTTATAAACGAAATGCAAGAATTGAAAATTAGGTTTAAAAAAAACTACAACACATTGTTGGATCTGTTTTCGCTGATTTTTAATATTTTTTTGTATTTAAAGTCAATGTTTCAGAAACTGCCCCCCCTGCCTCAGAGAGGGGAGATACAACTTTCCCCCGATACAATTTTTCTCTAAGAATAACCCCAAGAACCACACCCTGAAATACTTCCACTCAGGTCCGGGACACCCTGTATAATAGGATAAATTGAAAGTTTCTTTAAAACCATTCGGTTTTTTGCGTTCGATTCAGAATTGAAATAAGCATTGACCATAAAATGCCAATTTAGCACTTCATTTCATAATTTAAAAAAAAAAAATTGGTCTAAACTGTTTTTTTTTTTTTTAGTTTTTTTGTAATCAAAATTTTGAATTTGCATGCGCATGTTTTGCAAACTATGGACTTAAATATTTTAATTTTAATTTAAAATAAGAGAACAGATAGAATCTGAAAGGCAGAAGCCTTTCAAAAACGTTATAGTGCTTTATTGTAAGTGTTGCCGTTGTTTTTTAATAATTTGTTCTCATTTAAGTTATTTTTTTTCTAAAATTGCCCCAACCTCCTAAGCAGGGTAAGAAAGACCCCTTGTTTTTGACCTCTCTACAAAAATCCATCAATTTCTGGGTCCAAAGTTATCGTAGTGGCTTAGTTTGGAAGGAAAAAATTGAAAAATATTGTGAAAACACAATTTCCACTTTTATTTGTTTTTAAGAACTTACTGCATTTCGAAAACTTCAAGGTCCATTTTTTTAAACTTCCTTCTGCTTTAAAAAAAAATCTCAGATTTGAATAATTTGAATGCAATTTTTTTCAAAGAACCTTTATACAAATTAAAAAAATATTTTGGGATTTAAAAAATAAAACTTTTTTTCTTAGATTCTGATATTAATTCTTTTGAAAATAAATTTTTCCCGAAATGTCTTACCGATTTTTAAAATTTTGTTCTTTTACTTGCAAATTATTCGAAGAAATCAGATGGTGTACATTTATTTTAGGGTCAAATCAATTTCAGTGGTATGTAGTTGAATAGATTTAAATAACGAATGTCAGTCTTTTTTATGTTTATTTATATAATATATATAAATATGTATATTTACTTCGTCTTTAAAACATTTAGGGACTGATTGTTACCGTAAAACCGAATACATGCGAAACTATTGTACATTTTATGACTTTTGATTTGTTTTGCATTGATTATAGTAAAAAAATGTCTTGAGCTAGCAACTTGCTATATAAATGTTCAAAAGAAGTTGACGAAAAAAATGTTCTGGATTTTTCAAACCACAATAAAATTGTCAAGCAAAACTTAAATTCATACGAAATTTTAAACTTTCGCAAATTTTTTCACAAAGATTTTCGAGTTCTTCTGCAATTAATAGTTAAAGTTCAACTTCAAAGGGAAATATTTTATTCCTCCGAATCTAGCTATTGGAAAAAAACTTCTGAAAAGAATTTAGCATATTCTGAAAGATCTACATTTCTATGACAAAAACAAGAACAAAAGTGGTATCTTTCTATATACCTATCTACTATAAACAATATTCTCTTTATTTATAATGAACCTCAAAGTGAGCTCTACTATTCACTTTCAAGTTTTTTTTCTTCAATTTACTGGAGAAAAGCATCACGAAAAAAATAAAATTACTACATGATTCTTCTGCGAGAAATTTCAAACCTCACTTGCACTACGTATACATTATGTACGTCAAACAAACGCTGAATGGAAGAGATAAAATATAAAAAAAAAATCACATTTTAATCAAATTACACATCCAGCTCCTTTGTCCGGAGCGTGTAAAGCAAAGTAACTAGATTTTCTTGGAATGCTTCCTTATCTCGAACAAAATATGCATTTAAGTTAAGAGAGCTTCTTTTTTGTTTCTAAGATTCCATAACATACATATATAGAGTGAGAGACTTGTGTGTTCTAAGCGCGAAACTATTCAGAACAGGATGTGTGATGTGAAGAGGAAACGAGGTTATGATATGCGGATGCGGATTCCTGAATAAAATCTGTGCATGCGATTTCGTTCGTTCCTTATACAATATTGAAGATATAATGCTATAGAAACGGAACTAAGGTGCCTCTATTCAGAAGCAATCCTAACTAAGCCAGAGCGTGGGTTGTTTGGATTGAACCAAGGAGCCAAAGGATATACATACATTAGACGTTTCTATCTGATAAAAGTAGGAAAAAAAACTGAAATTTCTAGGGGAACTGCAGTCTGGGTTAGGACGGTGATAAAAAATGATATCATTTCAAAATAGCATGCGAAAAAATCCTTTCACACAAATGTTGAGCGGCTGAATATTTTCACAGGAATTGAGCTTTTCGTATATAACGGAATATGAACAAGAATTCTTTTGTTGATGTACCATGTACAATACACTTTGAGATTTCTTCGTCTTTGCATGGACAATAAAGCCAATCACATTGCCTGAAGCTCTACACAGTATAGACAGAGTATATAAGCAACATCATAAGATTTGCCTTTATCCTGGGGGCTACGTGATTTTATTTAACGATATAGCTATAGAGTTTTAAAAAGCATTACTATGTGCGAGCGAATATTTCTCTCAATACAAATTTGAATAACATTCGTATTGCCTTCCTTTAGAAATTTCCACTATATGTGCTAGGAACTCATTAGAATGTAGCAAGTCTATAATACTTATATATCTACGTTAAAAAAAGAATTTGCAAAATACATTACGACCTTAAATCAGTGCTTAAGGATGTTGACGTGAGAATTATTTAATCACAAAGTGTTGAAAATCACGATACTAAAAATGGATATATTTAATACTGGGGTAGTGCCTATAATAGAGTTCAATAGATGAGATTGCGTATAATTTGTGTATAGTGAAGCCTGATGCAAATAGTGATGTTTTGACCTTAACAGTCTGTCGGGACATTGGTGTCGTGTAGAGGACAGTCCCTGCGTTTATTATGATACCCCATTTAAGAAAGTTTCTTATATAAAACATAGGTACACTTAGCCGAAAATGAAACCTGAAAAGTGTATTTTCTAACCATTGCCACCAGATAAACCTTGTCCGACTACGACCATCAGCAGTTTTGTATACGTTTGAAGCTTGATTTTATCCTCACGCGGTATAAGACAGATTCTACCGCTACCGCAATCTAAGAAAAAGAGATAGAGGTAGATGACTAGGCCAGCTGCGAAAGAAAATTACATATTTTAGGATGCGTATTTGCCGTAGGAAATTCCGTTGGAACCAATGCTTATGACTTTAAGTCAATAAGTGATTACCAACCTATGCTCCCCGTCAAAAATATAAATTTTAAATTTGGGGAGAACTAGAGCCTAGTAGCTAATGTTATAACTCACAACCATTCCTGTTTGCGTAATGTCGACACTATTGTAGCGAACCTACCATTTTCTACTGAGTCCGGAAGGCTGAATTTTTACGACGCTGGTGACAGTCCAAAAATTTTCAACGTTTTTTTTCGGCACTTCCTACATTTTTCAGCATATTTTTTTATTACGGTAAATAAAAAGAATAAAAATGGCGAATCGAGATTTTGTCGTGACAAATCTATTGCCGTTTAATTTTTTAAAATCGAACCATTTTTCCGCCACTGCCGACATTCCAAAATATGTTACTCAAATCGTCTTCATAGTTCAGGGTCATAGATAAGAAGCACTTTTACATAACAAAAAATATTTTTGGTACCCCTCGAAGAAACAATTTTGTTTTTATTTGGCTGAAGGTCAGGTTAAGGCAAACCGTACCTTCTCACTTGGATCTCAATGGATTCATTGCGCTCCCCATAGGATTTAGGTAGGTAGGTAGGTAGCAAGGTGGGAATGGCGGCTGTGACCCAATTAGCGTTGGAGTGCGCCGTTTTGATACCATAACTCGTTTGACCTGTCGATGAAAGTGGATAAGAGTAGGGGTTTGTGGTCATCTTCCACGCCCGACTTTGGCAGCAAAAAGCCAGACTATAGGCAGTTTGTTGGTTTATTCAAAGTACGAATAACGATTTCCGAGGGGACCATCAAGTTATATTACTAGATGCAACATCACCGTGAGCCTCCGTCTGCTCACTCCACATTTCGTGAGGTTCCCAGCGAAGATCACCGAGCACTCATAAAAACAGATATGCTCCTTGGTTTGAATTATAAGGGATTTGTGAATAGGGTATGTTGTGAGCCAGCACAAAACGACAGAAGGTGGGTCAAGAGACATTCACGCAGCAAAAGTAGCAGAATGGCACCGAAGCGCAAACGATCCAACTGTGTGATCCTAAGGTCATTGAGCACCACGTAACCCTGCAGATACCCGAACTCCGATGGCTCGTGGTCTTGGGAGTCCACACGGGAACATGATTCAGAAGCAACCAATTTTCATCTTATATCCATTTAGTCACGTTAAGAAAGTAGATCAAATCCTTGATCTTCATTTCGGAAGGTTCGTTAAGGTCGTCAAGAAAAGCCACACCAAATAATGGTGCTCTCATTCTGGCCAGAGCAGGACATTTACAAAGGAAGTGAATGACAGTTGCAAGTAAGGGTCCGCCTTATAACTTTTTTTTTTTTTGAAAATGCTACTACTACATGGATTGTAGCTTCGGCTGTGTAGCACGTAGCGCCGTCCTGTTGAAACCAAATGTTGCCAATATCCTCCTCTTCAATTTTTGAGAACAAAAATTCGTTCAACATGGCCCGATAACGATCGCCATTGACTGTAACGGCCACTCGAAGAAAAATGGCCCAATTATGCCTCTGGACCAAAATCCGCACCAAACAGTGACTCGTTTTGGGTGTATCGGCTTTTCAATGGCGTGCGGGTTTTCTTTGCCCCAAATGCTACAATTTTGCTTGTTTACATACCCGCCAAGATCAAAATGAGCTTTATCTGAAAAGATGATTTTTTGGCAAAATCGGCATCTTCTCTAAGTCGATCGCACGCCCACTTAGCGAAGCAGCCATTTGAATGAAATTATTTTCCATTATTAACCGGAAGGATTGAACTTTCAAATGAAAAAAGAAATTTGAGAAAATATTCAGTAGTTTTTGTTCAAAGCATTTTCAAAAAAAAGAAAGTTATTTGGCGGACCCTTTAGTTGTGTCGAAATCTCTCGTCTTTTCTAGATGGGAAAATAGCTTTAAAATCTTTACTGAGGCTCACTAAAGAAGAGCAGTAGTCAGTGGGAGTCGAAAGTGGGAATCAAATTTGTAATATTGCTGTGAACATAAGGTTTGGCAACCCAGCAATTTGATTCTTTTAGTCTTAATGCACTGCAAGATACTAGATATTTAATGTGTAGATCAAGTGGTAAAAGGTGCGGAAAAACGCTTAAGGCATCCTTTGAACAAGATCAAAGATTCCCTTTGGTACCAACGCAAGCTGTTCTTTGGACCTTTTTAAGTTAATCGATGTTATATGCTTTGTTAAGTGCCGGCCACCAGATAAATCGAACCATAAGTACCACGGCTGTGTACGTCCACAAGATAATCTTTGATTGAAGGCCTCACTTCTTACCAACGGTTTTGCTACAGGCGTGGAAAGCTATCCAGGCCTTCCTGACCCGTTCTTCAATATTTTGCTTCCAGTTAAACTTAGGGTCTAGGATAAAGTCTAGATATTTTGCACTGGAGAATAGCGAGAGTGATTAACCGTTTAGTCGGGGTAGAGTGAAGGCATTAATTCAGTTTTGCTCTGGTTAGTTCCTAGACCACAACTCATAGCCCAGTTGCTAACCTTCCTCAGAGCTATCTCCGTGGTTTCGCTTATCACAGAAGTGAATTTTCTTAACACCAGGTATAACCAAATCATATGCATATGCAACCGCCTTCAGGATTCAGGTAAGGTAGGTGTGGGAAACAAGAAGCAGTAGATTGAGTATGAGTATGTTGTTTTACGATGTTCTTTAACGGAAAGTTAAAGACGTGTCGGCCAATTCGTCAATTTTTTTTTCTGAGGGCTGCTTTTCTGGTTCTGGGTAAGCTGGGGCATTCACAAAAAAGTGAAAAGAGCCCTCCTCCACCTCTATACATTACAACACCCACTACACAATTCCAACGAATGCCTAATGTCCATTCTATACATGCGGGTAAGAAATTGAGTTGTGACACGTTATGATTCCAATTAGGCGAGATACATAGTTGAGGATTGCTAATTTTAAGCAAAGATTCTGTCTTTTTCCTAGATATATTCGGCCATAGATTTCTTGTCACCCTACTAGTTTCAATGGAGGGTTATGTAGATGATGGGTTTTCGGAGTGAGTAGATACCTGACCCTACCCCCTCACATGCCTTGAAACCCCGCAAATGCCGGAGCACAATAAGCGTTAATGACCCTGTTTTCATTCCAGAATTCCCTTGTCGAAGGAATATCTGATTTAGCCACTGGATTGAAATCTATGAGTGGAGTGACGTTGTCGGTTTGAATGTTTATGATTGTGAAATTTAGAATATGTAGTACTATGATGATACTAATGGAACATGCCTTATGGAGTATGACGTCAAAGTAGTACTCGGGGACTTCCAAGATAAAGTACGAAAGACAGAAATCCATCTGCAGGTTATTTGCCTCCAAGAAATGACAGCAGATTACGACTTTGAGCTAAATAGACTTTGGATCAGCTCGTAATATGGTTATAAGTAGCACTAGGTCCCTAAAGCTAAGGAACCCCAACACTAAGCCTCTAAGAAGCTATGTAGGTCTCTAAGGCTAAGGGATATCCTGGCACTCTCCAGACAACCGAACTACTTTCCAAATCAACCATGTGCTATAGCAAGCCACAAATCAAACACCTAAGACGTGCGTACATTTCGAGAGGCAAACGTTGTCGACTCTAACCATTTCCTTATGGCGGAAATATTCAGAACTCAGATTTCGAATGAAAAAAGACTGCAAGCCACCACTGAGGAGAAGTAAATTTGACGTTTGAGTGTCCAGAGTCTATAAAGAGTACCTATTTAAGGAGTTCTCCGATGTGCATTCATCTACCATAAACATCAACAATCCATGTGATCCTAGTATCGAAATATTATCAAAGATACATCCATAGGAAATTAAAGGGGGGGGGGGGGTATTTCCCCTCTGGATCGCTACCAACATATTTTTCTTCCACCGTAGACTAACAACTATACAAGATAAAGAACCTGTGGTTTCCTCACCATATACGTGAACAAGTTACTAGAAGAGTCACATATGCAAGAAAAACAAGGAAAAAGTATCAAGCAAGGAGAAGAATAATCTACGTAGAAAGAAGAGAGCATATGCAATGCATCCTCTTAGCTGTAGAAATAGAGAAGTCTCATGATCCCCGCTGCTGATTTTGAGACAGGAACGCATAGGCTTTTGAAAACAGCAAAGGAACCCAAGAACAGTATTTGTATTGAAGAAGCATTTCCATCTCCAGTTAAATAGGCATCATGAATAAAAAACCACAGGGCACGAGGTGTACTCGAGTTGATACAATTAGGACCCAGTACAGGAGAGGTAGACTTAAATTTACAAATAATAGAGAGCAACAAAGCCACCTGATTGTATGGATTTCTAGTGGAGCTCTTCAAATACAGAGGGCATGTGTGATCTATTGATACACAGCATATTTCAAGTCAACAATCAAATATGTATGTGTGCAAGGAAACATGCAAAATGACTGAACTATCACAGCTTCATAATAATTTTCCATCTACAAAAACTACAAGAAATATCGATATAAGATCCTAACCAAAGTATGTACTGTGTGCTCTTAAGCCGTTCTGGAAATACCAAGTTTTACTTTCACCTCAATTGATCGACTCACGACAGAAGAAATCTTCAAACTGGAAGCAAATTATAGAAAAGACCACCGAATTTACTTACATACTTTACTTAAGATGGCGCTTTCAGTCCAGGGTGGACTACGGCCTCAACCAGCAAACCTCTCCAGCCAGCTCGGTCCCTAGCTAGCTGCCTCCAGTTACGCACTCCAAGTTGGTTGAGGTCGTTCTCCACTTGTGTGCGCCACCTAAGGTGGGGTCTTCCTCTGCTGCGTAGACCATCAGGGGTAGATTCGAAGACTCGTCAGGGTGGTGCGTCGGTGTCCATACGCTCCACGTGTCCCAGCCACCTCAGCCGCTGTATTTTCAGCTTTTTGACTAGGTCGACGTCGCTGAAAAGCCCATAAAGTTCGTTGTTAAATCTTCTCCTCCATACTCCATCGATACATACTGGACCGAAGATCACCCGAAGAATTTTCCTTTCAAAGCACCCAAGCAGATTCTCATCCGTTTTTGACAGGGTCCATGCTTCTGCCCCATATAGCAGAACCGGGACCACCGAGTTTAAAGACGAAAATTATCCATCAGGAGGAGATATCTGAACTTAAGATCATAGAAAAACTGTTTCAGCTGTATCAAGTGTTATTAGAAAACACGACACGAAGCAATGTTGAAAAAACTAGAAAATAGCTCTTCCGAAATATTCTACGCTAGTCCAGTTTTTTGACAAATTAATTTGCTAGGGATATCATTGTGATTTCTTCAATCCTGTTTTGAGGCAGATAGTGCGCTGGTTAGGCCAGTAGACACAAGGAATTATGTCTAACAGATGTGCCCAACTACTTTAATATGCGGTCGATATTGACTATCATCAAATAAAGAAACATCCATTCATCCAGTGGGAGTTCTGTTCCAAAGTGTTGGACGATAAAAAGAAAGGGAGAACTGATACTTGGCTCATTCGACAGAAGAATTATTCGATGAAAATGGCAAATGGAGGAGAAGATATGCACAGTCACAAGAAAGACCAAGCTGCGTTTATAGGAAAAATTCATCGTTGATACGAGAGTTCTTTATATAGATAATTGGAAGCAGTGAGCTCCATGATGCTCTGCTCAGGTTAGTATCGGATGCACTTTTATGAACAATAAGCAGATCTTAAGAAGAGCAACTGAATCGTGGAATTGTATTGCTACGAGTATATTGTCTTTAAGGTAGGTTTTAACCATATTTTATTACAATTTCTGAAATGTATACAGTTCAACTTTTTCCTGTAAAATTTGTTCCTTAAGAAAAAAAAAAAAAAAAAAATACCATCATAATTGTATATTCATGCCATTTTTCATTCCAATTCTTTGACAATGCACCAATCAGACTATTTGGCCAACATTATGTTTAAATATAGGAAAGGATCCATCATCATGAGGCAATCTTTAACCAAAAATACCAGCAGCTGTGCTGAGGCCAACAGAGAGAAGATAATTTAAATTAATTTTCAGTATTAGCTGCAAGGACGTACAAACTCTCTCTCACACACACACACATACACGTACACCTACTTGCATTCAACAAAATACCTTGTGAACATCGATCATCAAAATTAAATTTGCTTCACTCATGCATGTACCATGAGCCATGACCCATCAGTAGAGTATAAGGACGCTCTCAAGGAATTTCATATCATAACCATTGCCACAAAATTTCCAAGTACTCTATACATAGATACATAGATACATAGATACACATTATGTATGTTTGTATATGTAAGAAGGTCTACCTATGTACTTATACACAAAATTTCCCTTCATATAGAATATATACCATTGTGTCAGCCACATACGTTAGTCTGTAAGTTGAATATACATATAGGTATGTACTTGACATTTGAAAGCACTACTATGGGTGCCCCTAAAGTTTATCCCCAAATCCCACCAATGCATGGTGCATTTATCAATAATTAATATTGTTCACTCACTTGTAATCTTCAGTCTCATAGGTGTGAATTGGGCAGGCTGAGTAGCATTTGTGTTCGTGCATAACCAAATGATGGTCGCAACTGGTACAATAATCGGGCCTATCCTGACAGGAAGCGCAATTAGCTTCACACGGGACACAAGTTTTGTTGTCGTAGTCTGGAAATAATATATTTTGGATTATTTAGTCATGTGTGTTGAATTTCTCTGGGATGGTATATGTTAAACAGAACTTACTCTCATAGTAGCCATCGGGACATAATTGCAGACAGACAGCCAAGTCTGTGACGTGTAAATGGGCTGGAGCACACGTCAGGCAGCTGTCTTGTCCAGCGCCAGCGCATGTTTCGCACGACTCATGGCAGGGCCAGCAAACACCGCCTTGGTTGGGGAAACTTCTTGGTGGACAGCGGCTAACACAAGTGCTGCAAATATAGAGGAAAAATAAGTTACAACAATTTATGCAATTAACATTTTTTAGGCACTTGTTCAATTTTAATATTAGAATGAGCACAATTAATGAATGAAATTTATAAGTGATAAAGATTATTGTTAATTCTGAGAGAAAATATTTTGTTTTTAATTTTTTCTTACACTTTCTGTATTTATTTACATTAAAATAAAACATTTGCGAAATAGCAGTTCAAAAACTTTTTCGCAGTTTTGTTTATATTTATGTGTTCAATTTTTAGATTAAAATATCAAGAAAAATGAGAAAAGCTGAAAAACGAAAGGCGCAAACCTTCTCAACGCAAAATCAAGATTGCGAGATATTAAATGTACGAACAGTTTGCAACCCAAAAATGAAATTGCGAGATGATAAATGGGAATTGACAATACTTTTATTATTGTCAACCAGAACGCAACGTAAAATCAAAATCGCAAGATAGCAAATGGGAATTGAAATACTTTCAAAACTTTTAATGTAAACAGTTCGCAACGCAAAATAGAAATAGGGAGATATTAGATATTAGAATTGACATACTTTACATAGATACCAAACTATTATTGCGAATAGTTTGCAAAGTCATTGCGGGACAGTATAGATGCGAATACACGTACACATATTAACCGAACTTTTACTGCGAACAGTTCGATTTGCAAAATTGCAATTGTCCAATATTGAAATTGAGTTGACATTTTTATTAAAAACTTATGTCTTACAGTTCGGAACGTAAAATTGAAACTGCGAGACATTAACACAAAATCAAAATTGTGAAGTAGCAAATGCAAATTGACAAATTAAAAAATTAATAGAAAACAGTTCGCAAACACAAAATAGAAATTGCGAGGGAGCTAATACAAAGTGAAATACACTAAACTTTATTATTATTGCGAAGACGTAGTCAAAATTGCGAAAAAGCAAATGCGAACAAACAAAGCAATCAAAATATTATTGAAAACAGTTCGCAACACAAAAGAGAAATTGGGAGAGAGCTAGTGCAAATTGAAATAAACTACACTTAATTATTATTATTGCGAAGAGTTCACAAGACGTAATTGAAATTGCGAAATAGCAAATGTGAATTGATATATTTACCAAACTATTTCTGTAAATGGTTAATGCAAATATATGTATTATTGTAAGCAGTGAATACGAATAGAAATATTTGACAAACTATTATTGAAACTGTCTGCGACGCAAAATTGAAAATGGGAGGTGATGAATGTGAATATTTTATTCTTAAACAAAATTGCGAGATAGCAAATGAGAATTTAAATAGTAACCAACTTATTATTGCAAACAGTTCGTAACACAAAAAAAAATATCAATCAGATAGCAAATACGAATTAACATTTTTGCCAAACTACATAAAGGGTGTTTTTTTAGACGTGTGGTTTTCAAGAAGAAAATGTTATGGCCAAGAATTTAGCTTTGTTATAAAGATAAGGGTTTGCCATTACCTATGTTTTCAAAATTATTTGGGGCAAGTGGCCGTCACGGCTGGCTCGAATAAATTCCAGCTGAGAGGCCCAGTTTTTGATCACGAATTTTTGACCACCAATTTTCGACGCGATGGCGGGTGGACTCATTCGGGTCTTCTTCGATACTCTGCTCCACAGCAGCAATAGCGTTTTCGGTGCGCACTGTAAGGCGTCTCTGAGGATTCGCATTCGCGAAACCGATCTATGGTTGCTCGAATTACCGAATATTGGACGCAGCGTGCGATGCGTGAACTGAACCATTATTTTGGTAATAAATTTGCACGATTCGCAAACGTTGTTCAGGAGTAAGTCTTTTCATTAGGAAATGACAATCTAAACTGAGTATAAATCAAGTGACAGCTGTCAAAAAGACCAACTCCGAAAAAAGTATTGCCAGATTGAAAACCACACGTCTAAAAAAACACCCCTAGTTATTTTTCGCAAAATTAAAACTGCAAGACTGCAAAAATGAAAACTGTCGTTGCAATTTTTACGTATCTCTATCATAGCTATTTCAGTGGAAAAAAATAAAAAATAAATTTACTTACTTGTCAAGACGATAGTGTTTACAGGCGACGCATTGAGTCGGTCCACGACCATAGCATCCCTGGGAATCACACTCTGGATCACAATCATGCAAAACAAGCTTGTTATTCGAATCAGCCATGACATTCTGTCGCTGGGGTGTTGGAATATTATGACCATCGACTGTTGCTACGGCCTTCTCTGGATTACTGCCAGCTCCGGTAAATAAGTTTTGATAGTTCAAGTAGCCAGAATACTGATCGGCATTGAAGAAACCACCCGTAGGTTGTCCTAGATCTGAGTCAGTTGGGAAAACGAATGGATTTAACCCTTGCCCCCTGCGTGACTGATCCTGTAGATCACCCTTTAGTCGAACGGGCTTAACAGCTGTCCCATAGAATATCAACTGCCATTTCGAAAGTATACCCGGTTGATTGACCCGCCTTCGTCCGCCATTTATTACTTGTAAATTCCATCGACCTTCAGCTTTCTCACCCCAGAAATGCACACTTAAGAATGGCCAATCATCAAAGTTAGACTTAACAATATCTCGAGGCCGTTCAAACAGTAGTGTACTAGTAGTTCCCATTGGTGATGTTAGTAAAATTCGAAGATTACCCCGAGGGAAGAATCTCAAGGTTATCTTACACTGCACGTGTTCCAAGTAGCGAACTTCATTGATAGTTCCCGCACACCCATTTACGTCCATGTGTGTCTGCAGTGTGTAGCCGTAGCTTCCTTCGATCTTACGATCTTCATTATTTTCTCGTGACTTGCATATGTGTTGTGGCGGCACCGATGTCCATTGTTCAGCTAAACTGACCATCCCACCAGCATCCATTAGACCATAACCGAATTTGTGACTGTATTTCCGTTTGACACCATTTATTATCCATCCACTTTCTTTTTCTAATGGCTCAGGGCGTGATGTCATCACCACCAAATACTGCATATCTCTCCACGTTAGATTTGGATTTGCCTCAAGAGCTAGTGCACAAATACCTGCTGCTAGAGGAGCTGAGGCTGAGGTTCCGGTATGTTCAACAGTACAAATGTGATCAGGACGTAGTCTACCATCCATATCTACTGTTGCTACACTCTTGTCATGACCTGGTGTACCAGAACTGTAGGTGGTAGCTAATGTTGAGGAACATTCTTCCAGATACCAGGGTTTGAATCTAAAATTAAATGGTGAAAGGTTAGTATCTATAGATAAATGTATAAAGATGTATACGGTAATAGTATAAACTAACATAAAAAACGGTACCATTAAAGCAATTACTATCATTGGTCATTTTCATATTAAATCATAATTGAAATATTTCATGAACTACCCAAGTCCGTATTTCCCTTGCATCACGACTTGCCCTAAACTCACCCAAAGGAATAACTTATTAAATTACAAACAGAAGGAAATGCACCTGTGAAACTGCGCTTATCCACCAACTCTATTTACAATCCTCTAGCTCTAATTAAAATTATGTTTGTCTTTCTTCTTTCAGGAACTTTATTGTGCAACTAAAAACTACAATGCATGAGGAGCACCTAAAAATCAGCCTCAGGAATTACCCAAAGCTCAAAACTTGGACAACTTTACTTGCAGCATATTAGCCCTTGATGAATGAATTCCAAACGAATGACAGAAAACCCTCTTTGCTGGATGAATCATTGTTATTAACCTATACACCTCATGGATGTTGGATGCTATGACCGACAGCCATATCCAGAAAGTTGAAGCCCACATTTAAAAACTCTTTAAACATTTTAAAATGTGAGTTATCTGTAGCAACACCTCTAAATTGGAAATCATCAACTTCAAGAAACCTTCAACCCACACAGCAAAGAAGTGCAGGAACCTAGCTTTGAAACTCCTAGACGGGTCTAGAATACAATATTTTTACACCCCCCCCCCCCCCCTCAAATAATGTACAAAAACACTCAACTGCGTCATCAATCAACTCCACCCACTGATGAAAAAGATATTCGGACTCAGCCAGCAGACAAAGGTCCTGATTTACAAACAACTCTTGAGATTGAGACCCATCATCAATTAAAGCTTTCCGGTTTGGTTTTCGATCACAAATGGAACTTCAAGACTTTGAAAGAAAAATGCTAAGGATCTGCGGACTGAAATTCGACCAGCTAGCAGCGGTAAAAACGATACAAGAACGAACAACTACCATCTCCTTTTGATAAAGACTGATGTTCGAGGCAATACCAATCACCAGAACCAGTTCATGAGAAGGATGACACCCCATAGAATCAACAGCACCAGCCATATTTCCAAAAATCGCAAAAATCAAATTTTGCAAGAAAAAAAATCTCGCAAATTCAAATATGGCGCGAGTATTAAATTTGCGAAATTTTGATAAGAAAAATGTATTTGTTGCAATGCAATTATATTTTGCTAGATTTTTGTGTTTTTTCTAAATAAATCGAGTGCTTGCCTACTTTAAGGCAATCGTAGGATTTTTATTTTTAGGTGCGAAACTGGGAGCGATATGTAACACAATGAAATTTGATTTGCCTTATGCGAGTTCTCAAATTGCGAGATTTTTAATTGTGAGATTTCTGTTGATATTCGCGAGATTTTTATGTGCGAGATGTAAATGCGAAGTTTTAAAAAGCAAGAATTTTGCAATTGCGAAATGATGAAAAGAAGGACTAATCATTTTTCAATATTTAAAAAAAATTGCGAAATTTCGTTATCCGAGATCTTAGTTTGCGAGATTTCGTACCACTTCCGCAGAAGTAATTGGGTGAAAAATCTTGCAAATAAAAATAAAAATCTTGCAATTACAAACTATTGGTTTTCATGACTTCGCAATTAAGAAACCTGCTCCAAGCAATCTCGAAGTTCCAAAATCTTACATTTCATAAGCTAGCAACTACAAAATCCCAGCTTTAAACAATCTCGAAATTACAAAATCCTACCTTTAACTATCATGCGTTTTCAAAATCCCGATTGAAACAATCTCGCACTACATCTTGCACCCTCCACAAATAAGGTTTCAAAAACGGTTCTTGACCTTGAAAAATAAAAACTTTTATCAATAAAAAAACAGGTTTTGACACTTATATGGCGTTTTTCTTTTTTGGCTCTGAGCAAAGCTCTGAGCAGAGGCTGAGCGATCAGAGCAGAGCTCCGAGCAGATTATGATCAGATTCCTCAGATTTAATTATGAAATACACTTGAGCACTGAACTGTCATTTCATAGGTATTTTTGGTAAATTTCGTGAAATTTCTTGCAATTTTGTACAAATGACGGGCGACTGTCCAGGGAGTGTCCAGAGAATCCATTTTAAATTATGTAACACTAGAAAAATAAGTGAAGTTGGCTTCGCTCAGAGTTTCGCTCGATTCGCTCGGTCATTTAATCCTGAGCTAATTGAGCAAGCTCTGAGCTAGCTCCGATGGAAAAAAGAAACACACTTTATATGCTCTGATATGTCTGAGCTATAAAAGAAACATAGAATTTTTGTTTGACAGTTCCGTGATCTGCTCTGAGTTAAAAAAGAAAAACGCCAATAGTCTAGGATCCCGCCATAGGACGACCTACCCTCAAAAAGGTACCAGATGAGCGGTATACAGTTTTGTAGGCAGTATCTTAAAAAACAATTTGCGCATGAGTTACCTGTCGAAAAGTGGTCGAGGCATAGGGCTGCCAAGCAATTACTCTCAATTTTTGGGGTGTTTCAATTATCTGCCCAAGCTTAAATGGTAAACCTTAAGGATTTCCAAAAATACCATATAGAGAAAATTTTATTTCAAAATTATGAACTACGTGATTTTTTGAAATTCGAAATTTCGGTTTTTCCAAACGGAAAATGATGGAAAGTTTTTTTCTTTTGCGATTGGTAGATTATTGAAATACAAGAAAACTAGAAACTAGGTAACTCAATTTTCAGTTTTTAAAATATCTCGGCAAAAATGGTATTATTTAGTACAGTTTTCAAGATTTTTCGTCCAATTTTTTTCTATTCTAGACAAATATAGAATATTTCTGAAGTGTAAGAAACATACAAATTAAACTTTCGCTCGTTCACTTGTAGCTAGGTATCTATGAACGTTGCTGACTCCAGAATTTATAAAATTGAGTTACCTAGTTCTTGCAATCAGGGGACGATATGTAAAAAAAATTTAAAAAAATTTAAAAAAGTTTCACTACTCGAAGGACAAAATTCGTCCACGAATTGATGATATTTTGGTTATCAATATCAATCAATGTGTATTTATGGACACAATGCAAAAAATCCGAGTAAAAAAAAACACCGCTCACGAAAAAATCGTCACAAAAGTAATTCTTCCTCTAGTGCTGAGCTTTTATTACCATTTAGTGACCTTTCTTTTGCACTTGTGATTTTAAGATAACATACATTTTTAATAATTTCGCATTTACATTTCGCTGCAAAAAATCTCGCAAATAAACCGAAATCTCGCAAATTAAAATTTCCAATATTAAAATCTCCCAATTCCAGTAACATTGGTAAAAATACCGCATTTACAAAATCTCACCAATAAAAATCTTGCAAAACTTAATTGCATTGTAGCAAATACACTTTTTAATCAAAATTTTGAAATTTGTCTTCCAGTTTCATTTTTTTCAGTTCGAAATTTGGAGCGACTGTTACTGGAATTGGGAGGTTTTGATGGAAATTTTAATTTGCGAGATTTCAGTTCAGCGAAATGTAAATGCAAAATTATTAAAAATATTTTTTTTTTTTTGGTTTTGAGGTTATTGAAAAAATGCGAGACTTCGTTATTTAAGATTTTGGTTTGCGATATTTTGTAAGGCTTCTGGCTTTTCAGATAGTACAAATTTTTTGAGAATAAAGATACCAAACAGGTGATATTGAAAAGCGAATTGCTGTATCGAATTAATATTTCGCAATTACCACCTAGAAATTTGGCAGAAAATATTGGGAATTTTGGTGACGTGTATTCGGTTTTGTGTAGGGGATGCCATCAAAGAAGGAAGTCAGGGGCCGAATTATCGCTTCAGTGAGCGAGTGAGTGAGTGCCATCAGTGATCGAATGAACGAGTAACCACATCAAATTTTGGTATACTAGATTGCTCGAAACGTGAGCGGTAGTGCCAAACTCAGTTCAGTCACGAATTACTCGATAACTGATGCGGCAATTTGGCCCCAGCTATCTAAATTGCTTCGTTTTACAAGACAAACGAGAAAAATAGACCTTTTAAGGGCAAAAGTTTTGAGGTCAAAAATTACGGTTACTAAACCATATTTGTATTAAAAAAAATAATAAATTTTTGAGTGCAATACATTGAATTTTGAAGAACGTGATAACCACCCCCCCCCCCCCTTCTGGGCAAAAGTCTGGATGCGCCTTTAACCTCAGGTAAAAAAAAAAATCAAGGATGATCTTTAAAACTTTAACCATTGATTAGAATTAATGCTCTGTAGCTGACCGATGTCTTAAACTTGTTGCATGACCTTTTTTGATCAATTACTGGTCAAATCGATGGCATCCTTTCTTTTCGAATGTCCCACATATATGTGCGGGGTGCCAGCAGGGCTGCTGTTGAGGAATGCAATCAATAGTATATGCAATTATTAAAAATCATTTATTTAGTTCAAATTCCGAATTGATTTGACATTGCAATGATTGCAATCATGTTCAATCCATTCTATTGCAGTCTTTGCATTCCTTTGCTGTTTATTCATTTGCATTCTTTGCACTTTATTGCATTCTTTCGCATTCATTTGCATTATTTGCAATCATTTGAGTTCTTTTCATTCATTTGGATTCTTTGCATATTTGCATTCTTTTACATTTTGATGAATTTTTTTGAATTCTTTGGATTATTTTGAATTCTTTTACAATTTCTAAAATCACTTTCAAATGAATGCAAGAAGCATGAATTTTCAAAAGATTGCATTAAATTGATTGCTGTAAAATTAATGGGGGATAAATGATTGAAATAAATTTGAGCTCTCGATTTCAGACGGACGATTAATAACACGCGTACCCGTGACACGGGTAAACGTGTTTTAAGGAATTGATACCCGTATTCGTTTAAAATACACGTATATTTAAAAGAAAGTGCTCCTTTTTGATGATTTCCCGACCAACGACACGACGACGATGACGCCGATGACGACGACGAGTCATTAAATTCGTCTCGCTGTGGTCTCGTCATACTCATTTCCATGGGAATCAATGTCATGGTTTTCTCACTATATAGTCTCGCTTTGGTCTCGCCAAAACATTTACTCATCTTTTATTGGCATCTGGCCTGTTCTACCGTCATCTCGCTTTGGTCTCGCTAGAGTCTCGAAAAAGTTCCTTTTTCATTAATAAGGTATTGAAAAAGGTTAAAATAAGCTTAAACCGTGTTTTTTTTAAGTCCATACGTGGTTTCTGTATCGTGATCATTGAGTTTGTCTCACTGTGGTCTCGTCGTGCCCATTAACATCAGCAAAAACGCCACGTATAAGCACTCTCAGCAAGATGAAACCAAGAAATTATCATTATCGCCATCGCGCAGCCGTCGTCGTGATAAATCTTTGAAAGCAACATTAACTCAGTGAAACAAAGCAAAGGAGGCGTGGCCAATTTTAAATATTTTACCTTTCAAAAAACCAAACTTCAGAAAAATAAAAAAATATAAATTATACAGAAAATCAGTTTTATTTGAATGGACGAGTAGAGATTCCTGTCATAAATCAATTTTTAAACTATTAAAATAATTCTCAACGTCATTCATATAATAATAATAAATAATTACACGTATATTGCTAAATTTATGAGTTATTATAATTATACGTGTAAATTTAAGGACACGGTTCATGAACGGATAATTAATTACACGGGTAACACGTGTATTTAAGTACACGTGCATTTGGGGCTCTAAAATAAATCAATGAAAAGCTTGCATGCACAAAAGATTGCATTCTTTTAAAACCCTGGTGCCCAGATCTCGGATGAAATTTTGTATGTATTTAAATAGTTTTGGAGTTCAGAAAATATAAAGGACGGAAAAGTTTTAGTTTAACGACACTCGGAGGACTTTTTGATAAAAAATCTCTCCCGCATTGTTATTAAAAAAAAATGTATTCCTCATTTTTCAAAAATTTCAAGCACAAAATATTTGTTGTTTAAAATTTATCAATACACCACACTTGATTGGTCTTGTTTTCATTTCACTTAAAATAATACAAATCCTAAAAACAAATAGAGAAAGCACTTGAAAATTATCTATTTAATTGCAAATTTGAAGCAACATCAGATGACAATTAAAATCATTAATTAAAATGAAATGAAATATTTTTTTTTGTACATACTATCCAACTAACCATCTTTTTTGCATTTACATATTAATACTTTGCCACATCACACATAACCGATGGGTAAATGTGGTTTGCTTTGTGCTGTCGAAATGTTTTCTATTTTGTTCGAAAATAATTACTCATTCTGATGTTGGATACTCGGGACAAAAATTAATTAATTTATTATAATTAAATCCGACTTTTGTTTTATTTTACTTAAAAAAAAATCAAAAAAACAAAATGAATACAAAACTAAAAGCACTAATATGGCCAATTTTAAATGGATATGTTTTGCTTTTGATACTACCAATAAAAGTCCTACATCCTACCTAATTATATACCTACTTTATTTTATTATTTCATTATGTTGGTTACGGGAATGATAATACTTTATGATGGTTAGATTACAAAAAGTTGAATTAGCACATTATTAAACCCCAACGTTATTGTAGATAAAAATAGTCTACGACCGTGTCGAATGTAGTTGATCTTTGCTTAAAATTTTTTTTTTTTTTTTTTTTTTTTGACCGTGGGTAGGCGCAAAACCTGCATCAGGCTCTATGAGGACCGGAAAACGCGTGCTCATAGAAGTGTGAGATTCTTACTACACTAAAACCACCTCCACTTCCCGATTGCAACTAAGTTGAAACTTATCTAGCAATTTATTTTTAACGAAGTTAAGTAACGTGTTGCAGGTAACTTTCCGGTGAAAGTTTCTGCTTATTCCGCGATTTTAAAGCGGTTTTGTGTTCACCGCACCAAGTCGGAAGGTTTTGTTCTTTGCAGACGGCGTACTAAATTCGACTCGTCAAGAATGTCAATAATCGTTGGATTAGCGTGATCTAATAGCCGATTTCTATGTTTTCGCGCGAAACTCTTAATTTCGTCTCGAACCGTAGGAATCCCGAGATCCCTGTGAAGATCTTCGTTTCTTATATACCATGGTGCATTTACAAATGACCTAAGCAATTTATTTTCAAACGTTTGTAATTTATTTAAATTTGTATCGCAGGTACAACCCCAGGGTTGTATACCGTAAGTCCAGACAGGTTTAAGTACCTGCCTGTATAAAATCAACTTATTATCAATACTAAGCTTGGAATATTTACCGAGTAGCCAGTTCATATCTCTTAATTTACTTTTTAGTTCTTCGCATTTCTTTTTTACGTGCGGCTTCCATTTTAATTTCGCGTCTAGAGTCATTCCCAGATATTTTGCTTCATTCGCAAATGGTACACGACCGGTATTAAGAAAGACGGGCAATCTATTTATTTTTTTATACGTAAAGTCCACGTGGACTGTCTTTTGTTCATTTAGCGCTATTCGCCATGTTTTTGTCCACTCATTAACATTATTAAGAGCATTTTGTAATTTAATCGTAGCTTCGTTAATCGTTTTGCCTACTGCTAGTATTGCAGTATCATCAGCAAAAGTTGCTACGAAAGTGTCTTCTGTTTGAGGTATATCACGTGTAAATAGAAGGTACAGAACTGGACCTAAAACACTACCTTGTGGTACCCCAGCCACTATTTCGTTGAAATTAGAATATTCATTTCCGTGTCTTAAACGAGAAAGTCTGTTTTCTAGATATTCGTTAAGAATATTATAAAGTCCTTCAGGCAGAACTTGTCGTAATTTGAATTTGAGGCCTTCGTGCCACACCTTGTCAAACGCTTGCAACATATCCAAAAAGACCGTCGAATAAATTTTCTTTTCTTCAAGAGCTCTCTCAATTACGTCAGTTATTCTATGCACTTGATCAATTGTTGAATGCTTGCTTCTAAATCCGAACTGATGTTCAGGTATTAATCGTTTCTCTTCTATTATAGGCTGCAGGCGCAGGAGTAGTATTCTTTCAAAAACTTTCGATATTATTGGAAGAAGCGAAATCGGTCTGTAAGAATTCTTTTCGTGAGATGGTTTGCCAGGTTTCAAAACCATTATGACTTCCGCAACTTTCCATTGGCTTGGAACATATTCTAGCCTTAGAGCGGCATTTATTATATAAAGGAGGTTAATTAATCCTTTATTAGGAAGCATTTTTAATATTTCCGCTGTTATTAAGTCATACCCCGGAGCTTTATTAGACTTTAGCTTCTTTATTTCTCTGTTCAATTCAGCAAGCGTAGCATTTCTGGTTCTGTAATTTTCACTTGAGCTAAAACTCATATTAATATTTTCATTGAGTGCTTGCCCATCGGAAGGTTTAAATGTTTCTTCCAGGTAATCGGCGAATACCGCCGCTTTCTCTTTGTCACTTTTAGCCCATTCGTTTTGGCTTTTCTTAATCGGGGGTACTGGAAGCTTTGGTTTTTTCGTTGTTTTTATAGCTTTCCAAAGTGAGTAGTTGGATTCTTTCCCAGCTGACAAGCTTTCAAGGTAATTTTCAACTTCACGGTTTTTGAAATCTGATATCGCTGTTTTTAGCATATTACACAAGCGATTTAAATGAGCTTTGTGTTGAGGAGCACGGGTTCGCTGCCATTTCTTACGTGCTTTTCGTTTATCTTTTATTAAGTCTTTTATTTCCTGCGGATATTTTATATCTTTATAGCGCGGCGTAACCCTTTGATAAGGTGTGTTATTCCACGCTGCCTTTTGTATTATATCAACAAAGGTATCTACTGCGTCTTCAAGCTCAAGAGGCGTTTGTAATGATACCCTCAATTCAACGTTGTCCTCGATATCTTTCTTAAATCCTTCCCAGTTGGTTTTACCGTTTGTTAACCTGGGTGGTTTTTCAATTTTGACAAGGCTTTCGCTCATAGTGAGTATGACTGCAGAATGATCAGAGAACAGATCATGGCCTTCTGAAATTTCAATACGGTTGGAGGGTATTCCTTTTACCATAAACAAATCGATTAAATCAGGTATTTTTGACGGATCAGTTGGCCAGTAAGTTGGCTTTCCAGTCGAATGAAAATCGCAATTATTTTCCATTCCTGCCTCATAGAGCATTCGACCCTTTTGAGATATGCATCTTGAAGCCCAAAAGGTGTGCTTCGCATTAAAGTCGCCACCAACAATTAAGTTTGGGCTTAGCGACTTTATCAATGTCGTAAATTCACTCTTATCGATTTTGCAACGCGGAGGGCAATATATCGAAGAGACATTGAGAAGAATGTTTTTAGTTCTAACTTGAACACTACTCAATTGCATCGATTCTACCTCTATTTTCAGGCCTATTGAGTGTTCAATGCACTCTTTTATATATAACGATGATCCACCCCTTGCTTTATTTGAAGGATGAACAGCGTGGTAGTCAAGAAACCCGTGGATTTTAAGATTTGATTCATTTTTGGCATGCGTTTCTGATATCAAGCATATGTCGATATCATTTTCCTGCATATACATCTCTAATTCTCCAAGTTTTTGCCATAATCCGTTGGCATTCCACGTAAGAATTTTAAACTTTTCCATCATAATTTTTTTGAGAGAGATTTGGGTCGAAAACAATTTTCGAGCTTACTTAACCTATCAAAGATAAGTTTATTTGTGTCACATTGTTCCTCAAGTTTCGACAGAATTATTGAAAAGACTTTTGAAACCGGGTCTGTTTCAGTGTCGTTGTTTGCGGGTATATTTTTGGCCGCTATTTGGGCATATGTTTCTGCATTTCCTTGCTTTGATATATTCTCCGAAGGTATTGACACTGTTTTCTTTTCCTTACGGATACTAGGTTTTGGAGCTTTACTAGATTTGGAAGTCTTGGGAATTACGGTTTCTATTTGCCTTTGTGGGTTTCTTTGTGTTTTGGCAGATTTCGATCGCCGCTTTTGTAATTCTTTAGCTACTTCGCAGCCTCTATAGTTTGCCGGGTGATTTCCATTACAATTAATGCACGTCGGTGGACTTTCAATTTTTCCGATGCAGTCAACGGTTAAATGCTTTCCGGCGCATTTTACACACCTTGGCTCTTTTTTGCAATAAGTTTGGGTGTGATTGAATTCTTGACAGCGTTTACACTGAGGGACTAACCTTGTGCTCTTTCTTAGAGGTTCGATCTTAACTACGATGTTTAGAATTGTTTTGATTTTATAAATTTCATCTAGTTTTTCAGTCTTATCGAACGAAAGTATAAATAGTGGAAGACCACGCTGTACCACTTTTGTTTCACCCTCTTTTGTCTGTTTCTCTCTTTTGACGATGTTAATTGCATCTAAGATTTTGAATTTGCGCTCTTTTAGATCACTAATGATATCGTCTTTTGAACATGATGCGTGTAAGCCTCTCGCCACAACACGTAAGGGTCTTTCCGACTTATTTTCATAGGTATGCCACTCTACTTTTTCTTCGTTTAGTTTTCGCGACAGAAGGCGATAACTTTCGGGGTCTTTCACACATACTTTCCATTTGTTGTTATTGAGCGAAATAACTTTAAAAGCCGATGGTAGTAATGCCTTTAATATGGTTTGCAACTTGTTATACTCCTCAATACCGATAACATTTATCGGTGGCGGGGGCCGTTCCTTAACAGGTTTTTCTTTTACTGTCGCATGTTTTGGTGAAACTATTATTTCAAAAGACGAGGCTGCCTCAGGTGAAGAGCCAGCTTTACGCTTTTTACTTAATCTTTTCTTTGAGGACTTTTCCGTTTCACGTGCTAGCTCTTCTTCGTCTGTTTCATATCTAGAATTATTGACTTCTGGCAAGCTAGCTTTAGAGTTTATTTGAGAATTTTTGCCTTTCAACATCTCATTTTCTTTTCGAAGAAGATCGACTTCTTTCTTTAGCTCTTGATAAAGTTCCATTACTTCATCAAGTCTTCGTCGAAGTTCGTTATTATCTTTTTCAAGATTTTCTGTTTTATCTGAGTCTTTTTTGGCGCGCGCTGGCGTGACGGGTGGACTCTTTTGCCCGAATTTGGATGGTTTTATACTCGATTTAGATGGTGGTGATCGAGATACCCTTGCACTTTTTAGGAAGGGATTTATTAAATGCAATAATTGGCTCTCCCCAGAATCCATAGAGCCGACCTCCGAAGAGGGTGGATTTTCCAGTGAACCTGGACTGCCACCTGGGGTACTATATCTTATTGTTTTGCTCATTGCATAGTTATGTATACATCAATCTCAGTATACGGAGTTTGGATTTTAGTCGCCTCTTACGACAGGCATGCCTACCTCGGGTATATTCTTGCCCCTTACCCGCAGGGGGCTTAAAATTAACAAAAATAGATTTTTTAGTTGAAACTAAAAAAAAAACAATCTGAAACAGTTTTTTGAGATTAAAACAACGATGAATATTTAGAATAAAGCTTTAAAACGCCAACTTTAATAATTGAAAAGCTTTAAGGATGGCAACTTAAATAATTGAATGTTTAAAACAAATAATTTGAATAAAATTTAAAATTTTTTAAAGTATGTAAGTAAGAATTAAATATGCCTTATTATAATTTTCCATTGTATCTAAACATAGCAAAAAGATTCCAGGAAAAAAAAAATAACCCTTAAAAAAAATCCGAGATGAAATTCGAGGAATCATTATGATTTATTTTATGATAGTTTTTTCCTATTATTTTTCTTTTACTCTGAGAAGAATATTAGGTTTTTATGTTCCTTTTGTATGTACCTACAATATTATTAAATAAGGAAATGAGTATCTACATAATATTTCTTCGAAAACTGAGTTTTTTTTGCTCAAATAGCGGAAATCCATTAAATAAATTTAACTTTAGCTTACGTACTCCTTGACTATGTTATTTTATATCATAAAATATAAAAAAAAAAACAAGATAATTTCACTGTAACAAGGAGGTTTTAATGTGGTATATAAATACATATCATCCTGATTGGCATAAAGTATAGAAATGTGTGTATGTTCTGTTTTTTTTTTATTTTGTTTTAAGGGAAATGGATGAGAGACGGATGACAGATGATTTAAATCAACTTCATATCGAGTCAAAATAATCAAAATAAAAACATTTCTTTTAACAACCATCAAGGATGAGTAAAATGTGGAGTGTATGCACGAGTACATATAAAATCTGAAATAAAGCTTAAAAAGCCCAGCTCCTATACAAAACATATGTATATCTGCATAAATGTTGAAAGGATAATGAAACATAAAATTCTTGTTCATTTAAAATTTTTTTTTTTACTATCAAGGTATGTATAGATACTAGTTTTATGACTAAAAAGGAATAAAAAAACAATAAACAGAAATCTCGAAAAACTCTGATTGTCAAAACCGAACAAAACTTTCCTCTACAAACGTAAGTAGGTACCTATTTGAAAAGAATCAGTTTAAAAAAAAGTAATGAGCTATTCAAGAACGTAAAATTCAATTTCAACTTAATTAAATTCTTTTAGTGAACAGATTTTTACTTGCGATATATCGTATGACAAGTTATGCATTCGTTAAAAAAAATCGAGCTCTAGCTTTTGATCAAACTTGTTATTACGTTGATTGAGAAGACGAAAAAAGTTGGTCTCACAATTCTGTCTGTCTGCCTGCCCGTTGATTTTCTTTAAAATTGGAACATACTGTTGTTTAGTCACTCTCCCCATAAGCTTATCTTCTCTTTTTACGATGTTTCTTAACCATTTTACATAATAATTTTTTCTCAAAAAATGGCTCCACAACTTTTCTTAAACTTGCCAATTTTTATATGCACATAGAGAGTCCAGTCACCCGATCTTGACGGAGTGAGGATAGTCATATCTAAACTTAAGTCCAATAAAGCTGCTGGAGCTGATGACCTTGTGGCTGAGCTATTCAAAGCGGCTGGCGATGCATTGGTTATGAGTATGCACCAGCTCATGAATGGAACCTCAGTATTGTTTGCCCGATCTTCTTAATATCGCCTACAAGATCTTCTCTGCCGTACTTTGTGAACGCCTGAAGCCATTCGTCAACAACCTGATAGGTCCATATCAGTGTGGCTTTAGGCCAGGGAAGTCCACCATCGACCAAATATTCGCACTACGGCAGATCTTGGAGAAAACCCAGGAGTTTCAAATCGATACCCACCACCTTTTTATCGATTTCAAGACCGCGTATGACAGCATCTATAGAGACGAGCTATATAGAGCAATGTCTAGATTTGGCATCCCTGCCAAACTCGTCCGTTTGTGCAGGATGACGATGGAGAATGCACGCTGCTCCATCAAGGTCGGCAAAGACCTCACCGACACCTTTGATGTCAAAAAAGGTTTAAGGCAAGGCGACGCGCTGTCATGCGACTTTCTTCAACATCGTTCTTGAAAGAATAGTGCAAGACTCTCACGTCAACACTAGAGGCACAATCTTTCAAAAGTCCGTCCAATAACTCGCTTACGCTGACGACATTCACAAAATCGGACGTACAAAGCGTGATGTCAGTGGTGCTTTTGTGAGCATTGAGAAGGAAGCCAAGAAGATGGGTCTAACGGTGAATGAAAGCAAAACAAAATATATGCTGTCAACAAGAAAGGACACCCAACACCGACGTCTCGGACAGAACGTCGCCATAGAGGACCTTAATCAACTTGGCGTGTGAAACTGGAGATAGCTAGCTAGAAACCGAGCCGGCTGGAAGAAGCTTGTTGGTTGAGGCCCTGGTCTACCCTGGACTGTAGCGCCACCTTAAGTAAGTAAGTAAGTAAGTAAGTAAGTAAGTAAGTAAGTAAGTAAGTAAGAGTCCAGTCATATAAGCCTTCCCAACTAACAAAATTGCTTCGCATTTCAGACATTATAGTGTTATTTGTTTCTATAGCAATCCTCTGACAGGAAGTAAATACTTTATTGGAGCATTACTAATTCCTTAAATATTTTCTGGTGCAAATTATAAATATCACCTTGATAGAAGCGTTATACCGATGTTTCTTTAATCTGTCTATATTGCATTTATGAAATGACGACGGAGCTTTGGCTTCTATAGTCATCCTGTAAAATTATTATACAATCTCTACTGTAGTTTCTGTTACTTTTTAAGTGCAGCCACAAACCATTTCTGCTATACTAGTGAAAACACAAACCAATTCTGTCATACTAAAGAGTATAGTCACAAACCAGCAGTATGGAGAAAGTGCATACGTTTTTTTGCATCGTAAATAATATTTTTCTATGGCCGAGCTGTTAGCGTGGTGGACTTTCAGTTCGAGAGGACCATGGTTTGAATCCCACAGAATCCTTGTAATTTTTATAACTTAAATAATATCTAATAAATTCTAAGATAAAAAAATAAAATATCAGCAAATAAATAAAATAAAGAAATATAAAAATATAAATAAATAAATATAAATCAATTGTGAAATATTTTTTTATTTTTCTACCTTCTTCTATAAGACCTCTAAATTGAGTTCAGCTCAGTAAGTGTTTTTCGGGGCAACTGAATTTACTCCATAAAGGTCCAGTAGGAGCTTGAAAAGTTCGCCTTTTTAATTCTATGGACTATTATATAATGCTTATATGATTGCAAGAAATGATTATGAGAAGCTTCTTTGGATGATTTAGAGAGGCAAAATTGTTAGTTGGGTTAACAGCAGCCAAATTGCGGAATAAATGGCGAAAAGCTGAATTTTGAAATATAGCCTCTCCATGGCATTCTAAAGGAAATGTAAAAAGTCCCCATCGATATGAACGCCGTTAACAATTTTACGGTGGGTTCAAAGGCCCCCCAAACGGTTCTTAAGATATATCTCTGGAACGGTAACTCTTACAGAAAAAATGTCAATGACAAGGTTGTAGCTTTGAAAAGTTCCGACAAAAAATGTTAAGTATCTTTTTTTCAAAAGCGTAACCGTTTTCGAGATAATGCAATCGGTAGAGTTACGGATTTTATGTTATTATATAAAATGTACTCTTTTAGACCAACTTTGCGGTTGAGTACCAGGTGAGTTTTTCTTGCGTGGTATCCCCCAGGAAAATTAGAAAACAGTTCAAAAAACATATAAAGGGATTTATTTAAAGATTTTGGGAAAGTTCCCCATCGATTCGGGATCCACTACATTAATCATACGGGGTTGAAGGTCACAAAACATGGTATTTCGTTTATATAGGAAGATTCGTATAAAATGTGACAAAAAGCTGGAAAGTGTAGGGTGGGTTGATAAAGAAAAAACTCGTATGGAAGGGGGTTATATTCACCTCCGTGTAGTCAAGAGGGTTAATTGTCTAAGAAATTAATTTAAAACAGGAAACAAATATTAAAAACAACGGTACAAATATAAATACCTAGTTAAGATTTGCTTCCCAAAATTTTTCCTTAAAAATGTTTTATGAATTTGATATATAAAAATATATTTCCTTAAAAAACCGCTCCAATATTTTTTTTTTTCATACACTCATATTCAATCAAGAATTAAGATGGCGTTCTTTTTTCACCTCAAAATATCAAAAGAGATGTTTCAGCTACATAATTTAAATATCGTTTTTCATGCTTTTAAGCACTTCTCTCTCATATTCCACGCCTTTAAAGGGTGCCGAGCCTGGAGTTAATTAAATTATATTTTTACCGCATCTAATTTTATAAGAAGTATACCAAACAGATGTTACATTTACGGTTTTATTAAACATTGTTATTGGTTGTCGCAAAATTTGATCTAAATTTCAATTTTGGATTGATTTTTCGAGAGATTGTTATTGATAACGGCGCGGCGGTTACTTAGGCTCATTCAATCAGAAACAAATAATGATTTCTGTTGATTTCCAAAATTGTCTGCTATTTTAATCAAAGCATATATCTTACATTTCTGATAAATTTTCTCTGGGACATATAGTGCCCTTTGTTCTGCTTGTGAATGGGGGTATTAGAAAAATTATTCAAAGGAATTCGTTGAAAATTTTCTTTCTGTTTTTGAAGAACGGCTCAGGTGGTTCTGCAAAATAGTTGTACAAACCCTTGACAGAAGAAAAATTATATTGCACCTCATGGACTTTTCGCTGCATCAACCACTAACAGATTGAGAGTGTGCGCTGTGCAATGTGCGCGAAAAAACTTGCCAAACATTTATTTCTATACATTTTTATTGATTGAAACCATATTTCGCCACATTGTCATAGGCTTGTTCCTGCTAATTGAATTGTTCAAATTTAATAACTGTCGTTTTCATAACTCATTATGGATTGCTTCACTCAAAGTTTTCCCAATTGTATTATTTTCAACTTTTATAGCCTTTAAATACATTGCACTGAGGCCGCCTAGTCAAGTACCATCCTAGGCAAATGCCTGTTTTGGCTACAGGCAGGTTCGGCACCGAATTTATAAACAATTAATCTTAAACCCTCAGCCTCTTGAACATAAGAGCAAGTACCTGACCCAGTCGTGCATTTTATTTTAATTTTTTGACAAAACTTCGAAAAAGAAGTAACATTATTCCCTTTTGAAGCCTATAGCTTTAAATCTAATGGCAGTATCTTTAAGGTTCAAATGATAAAATCGAGAGAAATGGAAATGCTACATTTTGGCATACTAATTATTGAGATAAGTCAAATAATTTGTATATTTTCACTTATGTTAGAACGCAGTCTAATTAATTTTTGATATGTATTATTAGATATTTTGTTGAGAAAAAGACACTGATAAAATAAAAGTTCAACATCTCGAATACATTTCTAGTGTTAAGGGTTAGTTATTCATCAGCAAAAAATATGTGAAACATATTTTGATTTTTCAGGGGGCCCCCCCGCTGTCCCCCCTTCCGTACACCCTTGAGAGCGACTTTACGAAGATTTAGAAGGAATAGAAAAAAGTTACAAGGGTTTTTGGGATGATGGTATGTTAAGTGACTATTGTTGGTCTCTTGTACGTGAAACGGACCAAAATTTGTGTAAAGTGTGCAGTTCCATTACACTTTGTTTTAATTTGTAAGATTAATTTCAAATTAAAAAAAAAAACTATGGTCAAAAACGGGTGATTTTGTAATTTATTTCCAAAAGTTGAGCTGATAGCAAAAAATGGATTTCAGAATACACTAAAACCTCTTTTTAGAACATATCTTACCTGCTCCTGTCGAAAACGACGTAAGCCAAAGAGAAAGCATTTTTAAAATTACATGTAGTCAGATGAGGACTGATAGCTAGTTTAATATATCTCAAAAAGTAAAAAGGATATTGGAATGATTAAAACTGAGTTTTGAAGATTAAGATTAATACTTTCAGGAATCTGTACAATAAAAAAAAAAAAAATCAATTCGCATAGTAACATAACCCAAAAAATGGCGAAAAGGGGTTTTTTGGCACATTCTAACGGTAATATCAAGAAAACCAGAGCTGATAGCGAAAAACGAATAACGGATTTGAGTTCAGCGTGAAAAATTACTTTTAGAACGAATCTCTTACTTTCACGTGGCGAAAAGTTAACCGATATTTGTAAACCTGTAAATTTACTTACTAACTATACACCTAAGTCCATGGTTTAAAGTACATAATTGTTGCGGCCTTAATTTCTAGAAGTATGTTTTTCAATTCTCAGTCAAAACATATTCATTCATATACCTACTAACTACTAGCAAAAAATATGAAAAACTCCTTCTCAGGACTGATTTATCGATTCAACTTTATATCATGTTATAGTTTTGGGATTTTTTTTTTTACAACATTGTCTGTCCTGGTAGATATAAATTTATTGTATGTGGTTTGGGATTTTAAGTTGTCTATGCATGAACAACTTTGAATTCGAACTGATTTAAGCCATTCACACGACCAAAACCAATCCTTTCTGTCTAGATATGTACTATATAACTCCAAGTAGGTATGTGTTAAATAAAAATGGCAAATTTTCTACAGATGAATGATTTTATTTTATTGCTTCCTTAAAGGAGGTGGTGTGGTGGGGCGTGTTTGTGGTTTTTATCGATTTATTTTTTTTATTTTTATTTAACCATATAATAGATAAAGAGATACCTTGTGTGTATATTTTAACTTTTATGTGTAATAATAACAAATAATCTAATATCGAGACCATAAAATGGAGAAATTATATGTTTGAATTGTATTTTATTATGAAAAGATGTCCTTTTATATTTCTGAAGTTTTTATTTGTATGTATGTACATAAGGGTGGTTGCTGAAAAAAGGTCATCTTAGATGGGCTTAAATCGATTCTTAGTGAAGAAAAATAAATTCCCTAATTTTCTCAGATTTTTATTTTCATCTCAGTGCTATAGGCTTATAGCCCATGTAGGGGTTATTTTAATTGCCTATTTTTGTTTTTGCATACTTTAGTTGATTCGCGTAAAATCTGCCAAAAACTTCGGAAGTAGACAAGAAAAAAAATATTACGGGAGCAGGGCCGTAGCTAGAGTCGAGTTTAAGGTAGAGCGGCGATGGAAACAAGTAGGGCAGAATTTAAATAAAAGTACTTATGGCTGGACCGCACGAAATTGTTTTTGTGGTCCAATGCCCTAGCATGGGTAGACATTGAAGATATTTTAGTTTAAAGTTTTGATTACAATAACAGTAAATGTTGTGAAGGGATAAGTTTTAAAAAAAGTAATAACAAAATTAAATTTTTCATTGCCCGTCACTGATATTCTTATGGGAAAAAAAAAATTTTGTTTGGCATTTGTATTTTATTTTGCATAGAACTGTCTCATTGCGATTTTGTTTGCAAATTGTAAATTGACAACGCACAAAAAAAAATAGTTTACACAACGGACACTTTTTTTTGACGATTTTTATTTCTAACCACCAAGCTTATTTGTTTCAAAAGGTTTTATAAAAAAAAAAAAAAATAGTTTGAAAAATTTCGAAATGGAATTATGTATATGTATTTGTTTTGAAAAAGCTCAAAAATTGTTCGGGCAAAAATCAAAAAAATATTTAACAGAAATAAACCGAAATAAGACAATAATTGCAACAGGTACGAATTTTAAACAAAATTCTGGAGAACATTTGAAAGGGAACAACAACAAAAACTTGTACTTCCTTTTCGAAATGAGATGCAACAAATATTTGAATTACTCCTCCAGGAAACCATATGAAATTGAACTGTACCAAATTTGAGGCAAATTGATAAACACTATAAAGATCTAGCGTCTCGATCGATGTACTATGGTTCAGGGCAGGACAAAAATCATTTTCTGGACTCGATTTTTGACAGTACAGTTTGATCAAGTTATAGCTGAATCAGGATTTTTTTTATGAAATTAGTTTCTGAATATAAAATTCCAGATAAATGAAATTTTCGAACCTTCAAAAACACCCATTTGGTCTTAAGACCCCGCAAAAAAAAAAAAATTAATGTCATATTTTTATGGGATTTCAAATTCTTGCCCCAAATTATGGGAAAACCTATATGAAGGTTATTTTTGGAGCTAGATCTTTGCATTATTACTATTTTCAATCCACCTTCTAAAGAACAATTGTAAGGGATCGTAAAATATCCAATTTATGACTTCCTTTAACGCCCTTGGCTATCGCTTACAAAATAGAGGGTTAATTTTGTCAGTGTTAATAGGTACTACTTCTTTCCAATGCACCTATCAAAGGTGGGAGTGGTAAGAAACTTTGAATTACCTAACTGTAAAAAATGCATTTTCTACACATTTTACGCTAGGTATCTCTCTAATATTTTTTTTAAGGAAACGATAAAAAAAGAAATTTTGTGGACAGGGCAAATATTTAGCATCATGTTGTGTTCTTAACCTGTTATCAGCATAATTCGTTTTGTTTTCATAAAAATTAGTCAAAAAACTATATTAAAGTTAAAAACGGTCCCAAGTGTGGGCTTGGAAAAAAGTTGTTTATAGAAAAATTATTACAGATTATATTTTCTACAACTTTTCTAAACAACACACCCTCGTTTATATCAACTTGTGACGATAAGATGACCGCCTCAAGTTCATTTGTTTTTTGTAAATTAAAGAAAATTGTACCGCTGCACAGTGGGGCAAAATGGTAATTTTATGATATTAATTATTTTGTAAGGTGGTAATGTTGTTTTAATGGCTTCTTGTGATTTCATGACGAAAGTAATATATATTCGAAGCTTGTCATACAGTTTTATGTTACGGGGATATGTTTTGAATACCCCTGGGATCACTTATTCAAAGAGTTTTAATGGACATTTTACATTAGCTTACCACATTTAACTTTTTTTTTCCTTATCTGGAATCCAATTTTCAATTTTCCGAGGAACTTGAGTGTGCTGAATTCGAATCTAATGTTGAAAAAATTTCCACATATTACGTTTTCAAGATATTCTAATAAGTGCCATAAAAAGCTTGTTGGGTATTTTTACGATATACTTACTACATAACAAGATATATTTTTTTTCGTTAAACTTGAATTTCGGTTTATGTTACCCTTAAATTGAAACCAAGCTGTAATCTTTTTTTAAGTTACCTTTTTGAGATATTTCAATCAAAATCAAAAAAACAAAACATTTTTGGGTACTTTAAAGGTTATGTTATATTGCGAGATATTTTTGTCCCAAAAACTTGTAATGAAATCTAAAAGTACATAAGATACCCTTCAAAATTCAATTCCCTTAATTCTCTTAATAGATAAATAAATAAACTGTTGCAAATAATAAAATAATACTAAATATTTCGCTTTCGCTTTGCCTGCTCACTACTACTGGTAAAATCATTTGCAGGGCGTCCAACGGACAATGGATATTTTTTAAATGAAACAATTTCATTGAGACAATTTTATACAGAAGAAAAGAACCGTTTTTTCATTCGGTGTGAACGATCCCACTTTATTTAAAAATGGTGTTTGAAGCTTTTCAAAGCTAATTTTAAATTAGCGACGTGACTTTTGCCGCAAAAAGTTTTATTTTTTAAATAAGATTCTACCTCTAAGAATTTTTGGTCAGGATTTTTCTGTTTGCTGGAGAAAAAAATTTCGACTAACTTTTTTCTTGAGCACCGGTAATTTTGGTCATCAGAATCTAAATACAAGTTACAAAATGCGAATTGAAAAATAGTTTTTTTTTGTCAATTAAAGGGGTAAGATATATTATGGTTTCATTCTTAAATAGGTGTTAGTTTGCCTCCGACGTGAATTTTTTCTTATTAATACGAAAAAATTGTTTATTGACAATTTAAGTAGGCCAATTATAAAGTGAATATAACTAAAAATTAAAACAAGAGAGCCACATACAGTCAAAAATGAGCTGTTAAAGTGTGTCGTAAAGACGTCCCGATACCAATTAATTTGGACTAGTATACAACAAAAAAAATATGGGAAAAATGTAAAAACAATTTAACTGTGTAAATATGCTTTAAAAATTGTAAAATATTCACCAAAAAAATTTTTAAATTAAAATATGAACGAAAGTCAGTCAATTTTTCACCCATTAAATCTCTTAATACTCATTTCAAAAATTGAAAAAAAGGATTTGGGGCAAAAGTTAAGCACATATTTTTTTATAATTTTATTAATCAAGTATTTCTTTAACTTTCCCTATTTTCAGACCTGCTTAACTTTTGCCCCAACAGGAGATATTGAGTAAAACGTACCACGAAGTCTAAACAAAAATGTCTTTTTTTCTTGCCGATTTTTTTATAACAAAGAAATGTTTTTTTTTTATTTTTAAAGTTTAAATATAATCTACATGCCATCAGCTAGGTTTGACATTTTAGATATATTTGATGTCACTCTTAGTTTCAATAATATGAACAAAAACAAAAGTAAACCTTTTTTAACACTTTTTAAATATTCGATTCGCGCACCTTTAAGTCCAACTTTGATTGCCCGACTAGCCTCCACTAAATGACTTAAACAACAAAAATCAGCCTCATCATATAAAATTTACCGTATAGTTTGAGAAACCAAACTTTATTTTCCCGGTACTTTAATTTTGCAAGGTGACCTTTTTATCATCACGATGTATGGAGCTGCCCCACTGTGCGCTGGTTTATGGTATTTTTAAGGAAGGGCATAGGTATGGCATTGCCCACAATGCCCTATGTAGCTACGGCCCTGTACGTGAGGGGGGTAATATTTCCCTTCACTTGCATAAAAAAGAAACAAATTAATTAAAAAACTTAACGCCCAAAAGGAAAACCCAAAAGTCCATTCTTATGGATTTCATGAAATAATTTTTGTCAACCTCAAGACCTATGGTTTTTGTTTAAATGCATATTTCGAAAACGATTGAGTTCATTTAATCACTGAAAATAGTTGACCTTTTACCAAGATAAGTGGCCCCAAAACCCCCGACAGACGTCCTTGAAAGTGCAAATTAGTTAGTGTTTTTGAAATTTTAGGAAACCACTTCAAATATCTATCAAATGAAAGGTTCTTACTCCCTGAGCACGAATATGTACGTAACAGACGTCTTAGTGGCCCAGAAACCCCCGACCACTACGGTTTCAAATCGATACCCACCACCATCGATTTCAAGGCCGCGTATGACAGCATCTATTGAGACGAGCTATATAGATCAATTTCTAGTTTTGGCATCCCTCCCAAACTCGTCCTTTTGTGCAGGATGACGATGTATAATGCACGCTGCTCCATCAAATTCAGCAAAGACCTCACCGACACTTTTGATGTCATGCCATGCGACTTCTTCAACATCGTTCTTGAAAGAATATAGTGCAAAACTCTCACGTCAACACTAGAGGCACAATCTTTTAAAAGTCCGTGCAATTACTCGCTTACGCTGACGACGGACGATATAAGCGAGATTTCAGAGGTGCTTTCATGATTATTGAGAAGGAAGCCAAGAAGATATGGTTAACGGTGAATGAAAGAAAAGACACCCAATATCAACGTCTCGGACAGAACGTCACTATAGACATCTATAATTTTGAGGTGTTCAGAGACTTTGTCTGCCTAGGATCCACTATAAACTCAGCGAACGATACTAGGGCTGAGATCAAACAAAGAATAACTCTTGCCAGTCACTGTTTCTTTGGGCTAAGAAGGCAATTGAGAAGTAAAGCCCTCTCTCGAGCAACTTAAATGTCCCTGTATAAGAAGCTTATCATCCCGGTCCTGATGTATGGTGCAGAGACATGGACACTGTTAACGGTGAACTAAAACGCGTAAGGCTGTTTTGAGAGGAACATTTTTCGGGTGATTTTTGGTCCCGTTTGCTTTAATGGGGAATGGAGAAGAAGATACAACAACGAACTGTAGGGGCTGTACAGCGACACCTACCTAGCGACAAAAGTAAAAAGCCAACGACTGAGATAGCTGGGTTCCCTAGAGCCAGTGTCTTTGAATCCACCCCCGTGGGACAGTACAGTAGAGGTGGACAGCCAATAATGTGCCACACGCAAGTGGAAGAGGACCTTAATCAGCTTGGCATGCGAAACTGGAGACAGCTAGCTAGAAACCCAGCCGGCTGGAAGAAGCTTATTGGCTGAGGCCCTGGTCCACCCCGGACTGTAGCGCCAACTTAAGTAAGTAAGTAAGTAATTACATAGGGATACATGTCTGGGCGGGGTTTGGGCAATTTATATTTTGTAAATGGAATTTTCAATGCTGCCAAGTACCAGGATATTGTGGAAAATGAGCTTCTCCCATCAATACCACGTATTTAAGCTAGTGATGGAGACCATATTTTACAATAGTATATGATGGTGTTTCTTGTCATACAGCAAGGTCAATGGCGTGGTTATCTGCTGAAACAATTCCTTTACTCAAATGGCTTTCTAGCAGCCTTGAACTTTCACCAATTGAAACCATCTGGCGTAAAATGAAGCAAACCCTGCCATGTTGAACCCTTCAAGACCTAAAAGAATATTTGGCAATCTTTTGGTGCCGAAGAATGTCAAAAATAAGTTGACACAATGCCAAGACGAAGATAGAAGCAGTTAACAAAGACAAAGGTGATGTAACACCGTGGTAAAATAAAAATTAAGACCCGTAGGCCAACTACATATTCTGCATTTCAAAAAAATGTATCAATCGTTTTCTTGTTTTGTATAAGACTGCTCTATATCATTTTTAATCGAAGTCATTTTATTTCTGGTACTTTTTCCAATTCAAAATAAATAAATCTTAAGAAAAATACCAAAGTATTGAGTTTTTTCTGATGGAATTTAAGAATCAGCAGATGTTTGTGTTTTTATCATATTTCGTCCAACTATTTTGCGTTTGGGATCGTATTGACTGCTTTTTTAAGACTTTTTATATTCAATTTTATATTTTATATTCTAATTTTTGTTAAAGGGATAGTATTGAGCTAACATAAATACCCCAAAGTCAAACAATTAATTCTGTTTGGTGTAAAGTACCTCGGGTTATTAACAAACGCTTTCCAACATAACAGATTAAAATTTGTGTTGGTCTTTTATCTTAATATTTGTCCTGTATCGATTTTCGATTTAGCTTTCGTTGAAAGGAGTCCTCATCAGGAAGTTCTTGACTTAAGGCGCTGTATGGTACGTAGTGTTATCAGTGAAAAGAAGATCTCTCAGTCGAAGAGAACTATGCGATTTGACGAAAGCTATAAGAATTTTGTTTTGCTGCACGAAACCAGTTCTTAAGACATAAATCAATTTAAAATCTAATAAAATAGGACAGTTTGTTTGGAGAAGGTTATATAATATAAGAAGGTACCTTTTTAGCAATAAACAATTCGAATAAAATCAGTTAATTTACTTTAGCAACATTGAAATCTAAAACAATTACTTTTGGCTTTGATTGAAACTGCCAACATGACGCTTAATATCTCAGTCAATTCAAAATGACCGCTCCCATTTGGCAAATAAAGTAAGAGGGTCTTAAATTAAATATTACACCACACAAAAATAAACTTGATGCAATAGTAAAAATTCACTTAAATTTACTCCCCAAAGATGCTATAAAACAAATGACCCTAAAACTTGATCCACCAGATAACCATAAAGTAGAAGCAACAGTATCATAAATTGGAAACCATCTTTAAATACCCCTGATGCTCATAAAACAAAAACGAGTAGACAAAAATCATAAAACCACATTAACTTAATGAAAACAATTGCATCTCCCTGTTTGCTAATAATATAAAAATAAAATAAACATATTTATATACCTAATGTATATAGGAAGTAGGTAAATATGTGTGTATGTATTTATGCGTTTGACTTACCCGCCTTGTGTGGCACTCGATATTGACAGGGTGAATATTGAATTTGTATATCCATCACAATTGCAGGAATCTGTATAACGTCCACCATTGCCAGAGGCCCAAACAAATATCGAACCTTTGCCCTGACGACCACTCGTAACTCCATAGATGAATGCACGTCTTGCCAATGGACCAGGACCATCGACCGTCGAACCATCATCTTCAGGTCCCCATGAGGCACTATAAATATCGATATGTTGGGGGTTCAAGCTAAGTGCTTTCGCTTCGACGGCATCATTAACGCTGCCATCCAACATCCGGACGCCTAATGAAGATACACAAAATGAGATAGAGAGAGAGAGAGAGAGAGAGAGAGAGAGAGTCAGTGATATGTATATATGACAGAATGATAAGAGCTCCAATTCCGACCCCCTCCACCGACCAGACCACGTATAAAATATAGACATTTTGTCGTCGTGTCGGCATCGTGGGGTTGGTCGGTCGGACGCAAATAAGGTGAATATACATTTATGCATTCATTTATTCTACATTTTCACAAAATACTCATTGTGGTGGCGAGGCATGGATAATATACACACATTCACACACACATAGTCATAGTAGAGGACTTTTTTTAAACCTCGGATATAGTATTGATTACAGATAAATAGTAATATAATAGGGTAAATGGAAATGAGGGGAGCTTTAGACACTTTGTCCATTATTATATTGCGCACACAGATAATAAGCTCTTGTTCTAGGTATAGCAAACAATAATGAGATGAGAACTGTTAGATATACATTATTTGGACTTAATTAGCTTATTATCACCCTGAATGTTAATTTACTGTGTGGAGTACAAAGTTAACTGTAAATTGAGGTTTATTAACTTTCCCGAGGGTGGGTTTAGATTGTATAAGGTGGCTTCTACCCTCAAACTACATCATATACACACATAGGTATAAAGACGAACAAGCATAAATTTAATCTTTTTATACAGATTCTGGGTTTAATATATATAAAAGGTACCTTTATAATAAAAGAGAAGGTGTATCAAGGATAATATCCCATAGATGTGCTTTACAATATTAAAAGAGATTAAAATTATATTCCAAAAAAAGGAAAACAATTGGCTAGGGTTTGCCTAACCGCATAGGCTGTAAGATTATAGGAATATAAGCTTATCTTCTTTTGTTTATATATCTCAAAGTAGATGAAGCTTTTTTTTTAAATTGAAAACCTTAATGGTGGATATTAGCTATTCTCCTGTTTTTTATTAAAAAAGAAACTAAAATGGTTGAAAAAGTTAAGTACCTATGTACCTATATTTTGTCTTACTGTTTTACAGAACAGACAGTGAGCAGTCATCCAACAAAAAAGTAAACCCTTGAAGAAAAATTGATGCATTTTACTAAAGTTCCTATTTTAAGAGATGGTATCCTTAATCAGATGTAGGTAAGTCTATACTATCGCCAATATTAAGCTAGGAACGCACTTGCGATTCTAGTAACACAATTATTCACTTGCAAAAATTTGAATATAATATGAGTTACAATCAGAGTTGTGAGAATTTCAATGCAGAAAAAATGCAGTTTGCATTAAAAACACAATTTAATATAAAGTCGAAAATTTGTTGCATTAAAAAAAATGTAAGTACAATATGAAAATTTCTTCCATTACCCGTGTTTTGTTGGAAAATCTATCAATAGTATAGTAGGATTTTACACGAATAACAAAAACAATATCCGCAGTATGAATACTACCGATAAAAGTTAAAGTAGAATCTTACTACGGATGGGTTTTTGACATTAATACGAGCCTCGAATGGATCTTATGTGATTTCGTTCTCAAATGTTGGTACGATTGATATTGCATTTGTATCTCGATGGCTGTGTTCGTTGAGTAGTTGTGCATTTGGAATCATGTGTTTTCCATTGGGGAACAAAATCAATCTGTTACTGTTGATATTATTGGTTGACTGGTTAAGCCGCAAGAGGTTTTTTTGATTTTGAGAAAGTAGAAAGAAAAAGATAAAAAGTTGAGAAATTTTGAAAAATTGTTTGATAAATTAATTATAGTTATTAAAGTGTTTTGGAAGTTATTGGAAAGAGGAGTTATTTTATTATAGAGTAAAACTCGCTTTAAGGAAAGGAGTTTTATAATCATCGCCAGAACGGGGCGAAGAGAATACTGGAGTAAAAGGAAGAGGAAGAAGTTTTGCTACAATAAAGGAAAAGATAAGTAGTGTAATTTTGGTAGTTAATTCGTTTTGGTTTTAAGTGTTTGAAAAATAGTGATTCGGTTCGGTTGGCCTTTTTAAATTCGTTATCTCAAAATTGTGAGACTCGTGACCCCCTTTGTAACGTAGTTTTTCTTTGTTCTTTAATTTCGGGACCGGTGATAGCGGTCCATTCTTGCGGCATCGGTTTTTTTGTTTGCTTTATATCTTTGCTTATTTGCTTAAATTGTTCTACGAACAATTATTTACTTTGTGTTCATTTTTATCTTGAAAAGATTCTGGGTTTTAATCCAGGCGAAAGCCACGGTTTCCCAGACATTTTTTTTAATAAACTTTTAAACTCCCCATCAGGGATTTAAATCATTGTGTTTTTCTTCCTACTTTAAAGAAACATTTTCAGTACCTGGTTAAGGCAAACGACCATAAAAGTTTCCTGGCGCCCACCCTATAGCGTAAGTACCTACGCCCCTGTACTTACCTTTATTTTATTAACTTTCAATCATACCCTTTTTTATTCGATTCATATTATTAAATTCTTTAATTGTTTAAATTCGACGAACCCACCCCCAGCTGACTAGCTGGTTGGCTGCATCGTTGTTGCAGTGTTGTTGCAATATTTTGTCTTATCTCTTTATCTCCCATCCTTCTTGATCGCTTTGACAGTTGGGTCATTTCGATCATATTTTTCGCGTGTGCCGGTTGCACATATTATTGTTTTATTTCGTTTGTTTTAATATTGATTTAATTGGATTCGTATAATCCCATAGTTCGCGGTTTTCTAGTAAAATATTCGTCATCTTAATCTTCCTAATCGTCTTTTAAATTCGCGGTAAAAATATTGCAACAAATGAAATGGACTAACTGGGCTTATTTTGCAAGAGAAAACAATAGAAAAGATAATTAAGTTTTGCTATGTGTCCACCAAAGGTTTATCTCAGTTTAGATTAAATAAATTTGTTTGGTGTTTCCACCCCACAAGAATATTTAAAAATGATTAAGTTTGACAGCACTTTCTAAAATGCAAATGGTGTTTCTATGTTTCTTATGAAGTGCAAGTGAGATAGTTTGATTCGTGTTAAACAATGAAGAACTGAATAGTTCAGCACCATATAAGAATATGCTACCTACTCCATGTGCAATTTTTTTTTTTATTTGATTACAACAAAACTATATTTTTTGTACACAAACATGCAAATAAACGGACCATAATGCATAATCTGTAAAACCAACTCCTCCACACAGGTTTTTCTTCACAAATTTTGACTCGACTCCGATCCCCGACCGGAATCGAGTCGAATCAAGCTCATTTCAACTCGATTCAGGTATACAACACCACATGATAATGTAGTAGTCTACGAACAAACCCCCTTCTTGAAGTTTTTATTTTATGTCAAATTGTTTGGTTAAAACTTTGAAATCGACCGCCAGATTTCCAGATGTTTTCTTACCATATCTTCTTGAAAATTGTCCATTTTATTAGTTTTAGTTAGTTTTTTTGCTGAAGTTAATTTTAACTTTTGATTTTCACAAAACTTTCTTCTATTTGTGTTTTTTTTTACTATTATTCTGACAGGTCTTCTTTCAGTTGTACCAATTTTTAAATACAAAAATCTGGCTGCTGCCGATGCGTTTTCTTGGGAATTTTCTACTATACTATTTATAGAATGCCAAAAAAACACGGGTATTAAAACAAATGTTTATGCAAAAACCAATAATGTTGTATTAAAAAAATCAATAAAATTTGAACATTTCTTGCATAAAAAAAATTTTTTTGGTAATGTGAGTCAAAAATTTTCTGCATTAAGAGTGTTCCGAGCTGAACAGAACCAGCCATTTGCTAACTTTCTTTTTTGCATATATAAGACTGGTTTTTTCACTTTCATCAAACACTTTGTTTTATAAAACTTTGCATTTTTACTAATTGGTCACTAGTAGGCGTATTATTATAACGGGTGATTTTTTAGCTGGTTTGGTTTTGACAACACTGGTTTTGACAGCTGACGTGTGTTTAGTACCTTGTTTCACTGTCAAACAGCTTCAGTTTGGTTTGCAATTTAACCATGGATCGTCTTAGAAATGAACAACGCTTGCAAATTATTGAATTTTACTATCAAAATTCGTGCTCGGTTCGAAATGTTCATCGCGCGCTGCTTCCATTTTATGGTCGGCATTCTCGACCTTCTGAGCAGTCTATTCGGAAGATTGTGACCAAATTTCGCACCAAATTTACTTTGTTGGACATTAAACCACCAACACGTTTACGTACTGTGCGTAGTGAAGAAAATATTGCGGCCGTATCAGCTAGTGTGACAGAAGACCGCGAAATGTCGATTCGGCGCCGCCGTTCCCAGCAGTTAGGCCTTTGTTACAGCGATGATAACAAACTTTTTTTTGTCCGAAATGGAAGTTCTTGACTTGCATGATATGTGGTTTCAACAAGACGGTGCCACATGCCATACAGCACGCGAAACAATGGCGCAATTGCGAGGCGAGTTTGGTGAACAGTTAATTTCACGTTTCGGGCCGGTCAATTGGCCGCCTAGATCGTGCGATTCGACACCTATAGATTATTTTTTGTGGGGGTATGTCAAGGCTAATGTCTATAGGGACAAGCCCGCTTCGATTGACGCACTGGAAGCCAACATCCATGCATTCATTCGTGAGATACCGGCCGATATGTGTGAAAGAGTATGCCAAAATTGGACTCAGCGGATGGGCTACCTGAGACGCAGCCGCGGTCAACATTTGCATGAAATTATCTTTAAACATTAAATTGCAAGGTTCAAACTATCGATTCAAATAAATATTTCATTCATTTTTTCGAATGTTTTGTGTTTTTTTTTCTTTAAAGTTCTAAACCTCTTAAAAAATCACCCGTTACTAAAAAAAATTTTATAAAAGTAATTTATTGATTTTAAGTTCCAAATTTACATAAATTTTCTTTGAAAAAGTGCCTTTTAAGAATTAAAAATTTCAATATCAAATGATACATTTATGATTATATAATAAATGAAAATCGTGAAAAATATATTGAATTTATATTCACATTATTGTAAGGTATACAAAATTGACTGTCAAAAATGCGTTTTTTTTTCAAAATTCACAAGCATTTTTATTTTTTCAAAGTTAAAAGTTCAAGTGAGCTCAACTCCTTGATAGCGTTTCGCCCAGGTACGAATTTCTTTTCAAATTTTCTTCATATTCAATTATTTTTATTTTTTACTACTGAAATTTATATTAGGTGCAAAATTAAAAATTTTCTCCAATAGTGGCATTTTAAAAATATGGAATTTTATGTTATTAATCATTCTTTTTTGCAAAAAATGCTATAGTGTAGGCTACATTTGCTTTGAAAAACGGCCATTTTAGCCATTTTCTCGATTTCTTAGAGGGTTGTACCAAAATCTAGACCACAAAATTTTTTTTTTTTCCAATGATGCCCTAGAGAATAAGTTTATCTCCCCATAGACACCTTAATCGTTTTAATCGGACAGGTACACGCTTCGCAATCTTTTTCATAAAATCACCATTTCAGTCCGGAACACTCTTAAGAAAATATGAATGCGATATGAAAAATTTCTTGAATTAAGAAAAACAATGTCTAATAAAATTTGAAAGCTTTTTGCATTAACAAAATTTTCAATAGAATTTGAAAAATTCTCGCAATAAGAAAGTGTGAAAGTGATAAAAAACACTTCTTCTATTAAAAATAAATGCATATATGAACATTTTTTGCATCAAAAAAAAAAAAAAAAAAAAAAACAATATTTCAGAGTTTGCCCTCCCTGCCTCAGGGGGAGATAGACTTTTCCGCCAGTACGATTTTTTTCTTATAATGTACCCACAAATTATGCACTAAAATATTACTGACGTGATTTAACGATTAACAGAAAAATTTCGTACATTCTTCTTATTTCAAAAAATGTTCATACTTAAATTTGTTTTAAGGCAAGAAATTTTCATATTCTATTGATTTTCTTTTAATGCAAAAAATTTTCAAATTTACTAGCATTTTTTTTTTAATGGAAGTAATTTTTCAAATCGCACTCACATTTTCTTTTAATCCATACAATTTTTGACACATTACTTGTTTTTATGCAAGAAATTTTCAAATGCTTTTGACATTTTTTTAATGAAGAAAATTTTTGACTTTATATATTAAATTGTGTTTTTAATGCAAAATGATGCAAGAAATTTTCAAATTTATTAAATTTTTTTTGAATGCAACAGATATGTACAATTGTACATACCTATTGATATTTTTACATAAACATTTTTTAATGCAAACAATTTTGTACGTGCATCAACATTTTATTAATGCAAAAAATTATCGATGCATACAATTTTTTTTTGAAAGCACAAATTTTTTGGCTTAGGTTGGTACACCCACATTTTTACTTGCGATATACATAGGTACAATAAGGCAAGTAGCAAGTTTTGGATTCGCGCAAAAAAAAATGATTTACGATGATAGAGAACGCCAAAAAAGTGGGTGGCACAATTTTGTCTGTCTATCTGTTCGTCTAGGGCCTAAAGAGCTTGATCGATTTTCTCCAAATTTGATACATAGGGGTTTTTGGTAATTATGCCCACACGTTTTTTCATTTTTTTTAGAACCAAAAATAACGGTACCTGCCATACAATTTTATTTTAGCAATTTAATATAGTAGTATTTTTCTCAAAGCGGCTCGACAACTTTTCTTAAATAAAAACTCAGTAAATTTATTTTACTAAAAAATGGTTATTAATGGTAGGTACTTCCCAAAGAACCATTTTTTAAATTTTTGATTTTCTTCAAAACGGTACGACTGATTTCAATTATTTTTTTATACAGAAGCTTCCAAAAAATATAAATAGTTTTGTGTACCTACCAAAATTGTTGAAAAAATATTTTTTAGATTTTTAAAAAATGTTTCAAATTTTTTTTTTGGAAAATCAAATATTTCGAAAACGATATGATCAATTTTTTTGAAACTTTTTAGCACCAAAAATTTACATTTATGAAATAATAATGGTACCTTCCATACAAAAGTTAAAAAACGGCAGAGAAAAATATTTTTTTGCTTAAAAACGACTACTACGATTTTGATAAAACTTTTTTCATATATGTACTAAAATAAGTATGATCTACTCCCAAAAATTATAAAATTTTACACTTAGCAACTATTAATGGTACCTATCAGAGAACGTTTTTTTTTATTTTGAGTTTTCTCGTTATCGGCTGAACGGATTTAGATAATTTTTTGTATATACAAATTACTGATAAGATTAAATAATATTGCATATTAAAATTTTCAAAAAAAAAATTTTTGAATTTTTAAAAAAAGTTTCAATTTAATTTTTTGAAAATTCGCTATCTTAAAAACGGGTGTTTTTTTAGACGTGTGGTTTTCAAGAAGAAATAAAACGCATATAATTTAATGTTATGGCCAAGAATCTAGCTTTATTATAAAGATAAGGGTTTGCCATTATGTTTTAAAAATGATTTCGGGCAAGTGGCCGCCGCGGCTGGCTCGAATAAATTCCAGCCGAGAGGCCTAATTTTCGACGACCAATTTTCGATGCAATGGCGGATGGACTCATGCGGGCCTACTTTGATACTCTGCTCCACAGTGTCTTCCGTGCGCACTGTATGGCGTCTCTGTGGATGCGCATTATCCAGTAGAGTGAACGTGGTGCGAAACCGATCCATGGTTGTTCGAATTACCGACTCTGCTGGGCGATTATATCAACCGAATATTCGACGAAGCGCGCGATGCTTGAACCGAACCATTATTTTGGTAGTAAATTTGCACGATTTGCAAACGTTGTTCTGGAGTACGTCTATTCATTATGAAATGGCAAACCGAACTGAGCATAAATCAAGTGACAGCTGTTGAAAAGACCAACCCCGAAAAAAGTATTGCACCCTTTATATCAATAAATATTGTAGAAGGAGGAGACAAAATAACTGCATAACATTAAGCCTTTTTTATTTAAGATAAAAAAACATGGAAAATGGAATTACCCATGACTTAAAAGAACAATCTCTGTATGTACTTTTTGAATAAAATTTCATTCAAATGTTGGCCAAGACTTCGTCGTAAATGCTCCATTCGGAAGTTCCAATTTAAAATCACTTTTTTCCATAGTATTGGGGCTGGTATCTACCTAATGACGCAAGTATTGTAGTCATCCGAGTGAGTTAGATCAGGAACTAGACTGAACAAATTTTTTGAAACATGCGTGTTAACAGGCGATTTCCGCTGTGGCGTTTATTTTACTTTAATTTCCGTAGACTTTTGACAACTGAAAGATAAGGTTAATCTTCCGCTGAAAAACTGTTTATGAGTTAACTCGGTGTTAATTTATTTCCAGGATTACTCAACTCTGATTTAATTCAGCAGTAAAAAACTGGCCTTAAGTATAGCAGGCTGAGTGAATTTTGTTTCCCTTTGATGTCAGTAGGTACCTACTTCTTGCAGGTATCTGGAAATTAATCAAACAAAGAACTTTCTCGGAAACCCAAATGTCCAGGGATCACACTGCGAAAATCAAGTAATGTTTCCTTGCTGCAAGATACGCTTTTCTTGTAGTCCATTTCTTAATATGCAAAACATTGAAATGGTTTTGTGATAAAATAAATTTTTGTCAAGTAAGGAAATTTTCAGCTCATGACGAAGTTCAAATAACCTGCATCAAGTTTTTTCTGTGTCATCAGATATCAGTGTGAAGTGATTCATACTGACGCCTTCCCTTATCTTTGCACACTTTCTTGAGCAATCTTGACTGCAGACGACACGGCTTTTCACAAAATTTACAATCTTCAGAGATTCATTAAGAAATTTTTAAAAATTATTTGGCATTCTTTTAACAATAAATGCATAATGATGTAAAATGCAATTACTCCTGTAGCTTCCTGGCACAATATTTTAAATTTATGACATTCTACCATTCCGTGTCGCTACATATTTTTGCTTTTACTTCAAGAAATTCACGGAACCCTGGAGACCCTATGGTTCCACGGAACACAGTTTGGAACCCCAAGATCTACACTAAGCTTTCTGGTATCCGCGAAGGCTTGGTCTTTAAACTGGAAGTTTGGTATTCTTCGTTTTCTCGAACTTGGGGACCGAGACTCAAATATCCATCCGCTCGAAGTGGCCAAACCAATCAAGTCGATTTGTTTCGATTTTCTGGATTACATTCACATCTTGATACAGCTCATAGGCTTCAAGGTTGTATCTTCTCCCCCATTTTGACCTCCAGGACCAAATATCTTTCGAAGAATTTTTCTTTCGAATGAGCTCAGTATCAGTTCTCCCTTTTTACTTGTCACCCAAGCAGGAATGGCAATATTAGGGATTAATAGAGCGTGAACTTCGTCTATCGTGTGAGGAGTTTTGAACAAAACCTTCATGCCAAACCGTAGCAGCACCGGTTTGCTAAGGTAGTTCTTCGTTGGATCTTCACTAATATGTATCTCATTCGTGGGATTAATGCTTACTCCGAGGTAGATGAACTCAATTCCTTAACTACATCGAAGGTGTTGATATCAAAAGTAACGTTTTATCCTAGTGTTTAACAGATCTTTTATTGTTTGTTGGTAGCATGTATTTGGTCTTGTGCTCGTTTCTCGTTTACTTGAAGACCAACAAGTTTCGTTTATTCTTTAATCGCCCCGTGAAAGACTCTTAAATTACCTGTTGGGAGCGGCCGATGATGTCGATTGTCGATACAATCGGCATACCCCAGAAGTTGGACAGATCAGATGAAAATAGTGCCTTCAGTTTTAACACCTGCCCTGTACACTATTAGCTCTTGAACAAGATTAAATATAGCACGCGAAAGCGCATCTCTTTGTCGAAACTCTGTGCATGTTTGGAATTGTTCTGAGGAGATTTTTCCTTGTTGCACATTGCAAAGCTTACATATTTTTCAATGTCATGCGACATAGCTGGATCAGTTATGTATATCGGGATTCGGAACTCAGCCATTGCATATGAATGCTATCATATGCAGCTTTGAAGTGGATGAACAGAGTGTGAAATTAATCGGGGGTGAATATTTGGTCTATGGTTGATCTGCCTATCTGGAAGCCACACTTACATACTTGCTAATTATAGAGTGTCAGAACAGCTTAGGACGCACACACAGAAAGTTGGATAGGATCTTATACGCGACGTTTATCAAGGATAAGCCTCACTAGTTCTTGCAAAACATAGGATCGCTTTTTTTGCAGATGGAAAAAAGGGAACTGATAGACCAGTCATTGGGCATGCTTCCTTTACACACATCCCCTCCGTATTTGAAGAGCAGCCTTGTTGTTCTTGAGCTTCTTTACAGCTAAGTCTACCTCTTCTATACTGTGTGGTAGTACTCGGGCTTCATTGACTGGAGTTAAGTTCGCTCCATGTCCTCTTTCTCGCTCTACCTGATGCCCATTTAGCAGCTGCTTGAAATGCGATGTTGCGATACTGGGACCACTAGTTGTAGGCGTCTGTGGCAGGTAAATGCACAGCGGATAGCTTCTCGCTAAGATGCTCACTGTAGGGTCTCGCAATTACAGGTATGCTAAGGCGACCAACGTCGAATTTCTTCTTAATGGTGGTTTGTAGTTTCTTTTCATTTGACAGTCGAGCTCTTAACCTAGCCGAAACAGAAGAAATGGTCAGTGTCGACGATTGCCCCTGGAAAAGTAAGCTCGTATTTGATATTATGGATATGGAGATCCAATTGAAATATTATAAAATGCTAGTCGCTGTTGCAATTGATAAACAACGAAACCTGCATTGGGATAGAGCTAACCATGTGGCTTCAGTGGCGCGGTGTGTAGTGCATCGGCCTCTGAATCGCAAGGTTCATGGTTCGCTCCCATATGACGGCAAAGAGTTTTTCAATTAATACGAGCATAACCAGACTAAGCACCACTAAAGGAGTCTGATGATCGAGGTGGCTCTCGTGAAATAGCTATAACTCCAGCCTATAAAACTTGGTGGTAACACACACAAGTTGTTGTTGTTCATTCAAAATTATTCGAAATATTTTTTACTTGCGATATAGGTACTATAGGGCAAGTTTTGGATTCGTGCAAAAAAAAAATTTCGAGATAACAATCAAACATGACATTACGATGATAGAGAACACGAAAAAAGTGGGTGGCACAATTCTGTCTGTCTGTCTGTCTGTCTGTCTGTCTGTCTGTCTGTCTGTCTGTCTGTCTGTCCGTACCTCAACCTACAGCCTAAACCACTGAAGCGATTTTCTTCAAATTTTGAACTTAAGGCTTTTTTTTTAACTCTCCAGAGGGGAAATTGAAATTTTTTTTTTAGCTCAAAAAATAACGGTACTTGCCATACAACCGTTAAGGAAAAGCTTATTTATCTCAAAAACGGCTCCAACGATTTTGATAAAAAAAAATCAGTGTATTATTGTAGATAAGATATACCTTTAAGTAAGAAAAAAAATCACCAAAATCATTTATTAACGGTACCTGTCATATAACGGTTTTTTTTATTTTTGATTTTCTCATTAACCGCTCATCCGATTTCAATGAATTTTTTTGCACAAAAGCTTTGTTAAAATATAAATAATAATGCATACCAAAATTTTTGAAAAAATAAATTTTGGATTTTTAAAAAAAGATTCAAATTTTTTTTTGAAAATTCAATATTTCAAAAACGGGTTGATGAATTGTTTTGAAATTTCAGTTTTAAATGTATATTAATATATACTCAAAATTGGCATACCAAATTTTTTTTTGAAAAATGTTGAAAAAATTTTATATATAAAAAATTAATTTTTAAGAAAACGGCTCCAACGATTTTAAATTTTTTTTTTGCATATATTGATATTTTTTTAAGTAATCAAATGGCATACTTTTTTTGGCGCTCTAAGCTATTTATCAGGCTGTTTAAACAATTAAAAGAACGATTTAAATGCTTTTTTATACTTTTTCTGTAATTACTTGAATATTTTTTAAAGTTCTTAAGTTCCACACAACTTGAACATAAGAGCAAGTACGTGCGATCCAGTCGTGCATTTTATTTTGTTTGGTTCTTATACGAATTACCAGGAATGACAGGAGCCAAAATTACGGGATGTATCAAAATAAGGTTAGGAAGAGGTACCTATACACCGCTTTTGCATTCACCGATTCTTCGTTCGAATAAGTAAAACAACTAGCTTTTCGCAAATTAAAAGCTGGTGAAACGCTAAGAAGTTTTTTTTAGAATAGGTTGACATGACAATAAATATTTGCAAAACCGGTAACTTCATCTTTCTACTTAAAGTTTACTTCAGCATTTTAAATAAACATGTACGTACATATACTCAACAAATCTGCAAACCTAGATTGCAATCTCTAGAACGATTTTCGTATAAATTAGAAAAAACCACTGCAATCTTTATATTTTGCTCTATTAAGATCTTCAATATTTATTTACCAAAACCAATATCTACTTGACCGCTCACGAAAGTAAAAAGGTCTTCCAGCAAATATACCATTATTGTTTCATTTAATTAGAAAAAAATCTACAAAATACGGCTTTTGTAGATTTGTTTTATAATCTCCAAAAAACAAAATTCCATAAAAGAAAATAGAACATTCTCGTCTAAAGATCATACCTACTTAAAAATTTTTTTTTACTCAGTTTCATATTAGACACCCATCGATGTTGTGAGTTTTTAAGTATTCAAAAAAAGCTCAATTTTATCGTTATTGTTTGGCTAAAAGAGCGAATAAAAGTTTCCTACCCTTATTGCAAAATAAGACTTCAATAAAAATAAACAGCTTGATGACTTTAAGCTGCCTAAACAACACCGCTGCCGCCACCGCCGCTACCGTGCTTTACTCCCACACACATGCTTCCTTTAAACCTGGCGATGCCATTCACCGTTTGCCGTCAACATTTTCGTTTTAGAAAACTGACAAAAAAAACGCTAAAAAATTCTTAAAAATAAAACTATAAAATTTGCACCATTGCACATAACATGTCAAGTTTATTGATAAGAGCAATCGAAAGTGCCATTCCCTATTTTATCCTTACTTCTTCCTTATACAAAACTCAAGGAAGACTATATGTAGGTTACGTGGGGGTGTCTGTATAGGTATACTACATTGGTTTTATGTAAATGTTCTTGGCTTCATGTTCATTTTTGGCCATTTTCGACGCAGTGTGTTGCTTCGGAATACTTTTTTCATTAATGGTGTCAGTTTTTCAACGTATTCTCCAACGTTCGGCATTCTTTAGTGCCCCCATCATCATCATCTCTAGATCTTGTGTCTCTCTATATACACAAACACACATCTACATATTATAGGTATAGTTGTTCTCCCTTCTTCTATGCTCAACGGACCATCCGACGACGACCTCGGGCGAATCAGTCTTTGAGCTCGTTGGGGATCCTTTATTCGTTGCGAACACACATTTGGTGAAGGACCCCCCAATACCCAGAGTGGTTGTGTGGATATTGGCATGCTTTTAGCTTAACGCGCGCATCGCATATATCGAAGGAAAGTCATTTCGGATGGGTAGGTCGTCGTCGTTATCCTGTAACCATCCCCAGGGCCTTAGGGGGCCACATATCTTACCGAGAAAGCAAAAATTACCATACCGTCTCCTTCTGAATGTCCCTCTGTTCACTGTTCACTATACTCCTTACGAATTCTGGGCGAATGTTCTTTTAAAACGTGTGTGTCTGTTCGAGTTGTTTTTGTAGGACACGGGGGTTGGGTGACTTGGGTATATGGGGACACTATGAAATACCCACCAAGGACCTTCCTACAATGGCATTGGCTTAAGGAATGTTTTATTTGGTACTCACCATCGCCATCACTATCACCACTTTTATCCTTGAACCGGGTTCAATATCATTTAACAAACAAGCATGTGCGTGGCCCTTGGAAATGCGATCCTTGTGAATCATAACAACAACCAACAATTTGCTACATGTTGCTCTCCCTGCTTTGGTTCTATATTATAGTGTCTTGAGTTGTTTAAGGTTTTTTTTTTGTGTGTAAGAGTATTGTGGCATGTTGTGAAGACTTATCATGTTTTTAATTTATAATTTAATAATATTATTTTCAAGAATCCAAATAAACTTGGTTGGATGGATTCTCGATTTTTGTTGCATTTAAATTCATGAATTTAATCAGTTAAGTTTAATTTATCATTTTATTTATTTATTTGTTTTTTTTTCGAGCATTTTAAATATATTCGTGGAAAAGTTTTACAACGAATTTTCTGCTCAGCAAAATTCGAAAACTTTTATAGCAAAACTTTGTTGTGAAAAGCTGTAAATGTTAATTTCTTGTGTGATGGTTTGGTTAAACGTCGTCGTTTATGTAAGACATCAATATTATTGCATCTAGAGGGCAGAGAAGACTTTTTCGTGGAATAAAATATACGCAGGCTGATTGTTCATACCTTAAAAAGTGCTATAAGAAAAGTTCGGGTTCAGGTTTTCAGGAAACATTGACTTATCATGTTAATGGTTCTCCGCAAAACCTAAACTTGAAATTCGGCACATTGAAAAAAAGTTATATCCCTGCAAGTAAATTAGCGGGATTGCTATCATGACGAAAGTTGTAGACATCTTTTATTTGTTCAAAAATATTTTGTCTGGTCAAGTAACGCATGTTCGATGTTATATTGATTAACTTCTTCTTGTTACTCTTTTTAAGAGACTGCTAAGTATGGTTGGAAAAAACCATCCATGATGAATGTAATCTCAGCATTATTTTTCCGATTCTCAAAAAAGTAGACTTTCTGGACTCAGGCAACGACGCACGGGGGCATTAGTATCTATAAAATTCTTTCATTGTCCCTCTTCATAAGAAAGGTAAAAAAGACGAAGTTAAAAATTATAGACCTATTGCAAGATTGTCGGTAATTCCAAAACTTGTGGAGGCTATTATATGTGAATCTCTGTGTTTTTATGTTAAATCATTCAATGTTCCAAATCAACATGGATTTACAAAAGGTCGCTCTACTGTCACTTTTCTAATGGAATTAGCTGAAAATTGTATTGATTCGTTCAAAAATTAAAGGCAAGTGGATTGTGTCTTCACAGACTTTAGCAAGGCTTTTCACAAACTCTCATATCGAGTTTTGCTTTTTTAAATTAAGAAAGCTGGGGTTTAGTGAAGATTTTGTAGTGTGGCTTCAATCGTATTTATTCAATAGATCATACTCAGTACTTTTTAATGGTTGTGCATCAAATATTTTTAAAGTTAATTCTGGTATACCACAGGGTAGCCACGTATGCCCTATTTAATTTATTTTATTTATTAATGACTTACCATCTGTGTTGAAGCATTCACACTGTCTCATTTATGCAGACGACGATGTCACAATCTTTAAAAGTGTTTCCAATATTCGCGATTGTGAAGAGTTGCAATGTGACCTTAACTCGTTTTTTGACTGGTGTGTTCGTAATTCTTTGGTTCTTAATATTGACAAATGTAAAACTATTAGTTTTTCGAGAAAAAATTCTATAAGTTCCTTCGACTATCTGTTAAATGCTGTCATTATCTCGTGAAAGCGATATATCTGTTCTTGGTGTCTCTATTGATTGAAAACTAGAATTTATTCAACACATCAACTCTATAGCTAATAAAGCTAATTCCTTTATTGGCGAGTCAAGACAATCATCCGATACTTCTGTTACAAAACAGCTTTTTATAACTTTTGTTCGATCAATTCTTGAGTATGCTTGTCAGGTTGGGTCTCCCTATTACGACTGTCACAAAGCAAGATTAGAACAGGTTCAAAGAAGATTCCTGAGATTTGTGCTCAGAGGGTTAGGTTGGGAAAACGAAAACCCTTATGATCTCCCACCTTACAGGAACAGACTAAAACTTATTGACATACCTAGTCTTGAGAAAAGGCGTTCTTATTTATGTTTTGTCTTTATTGTTAAGTTGATAAAAGGAAACATAGACTCTTTGCACCTTCTGTCTCGAATTAATTTTAATATTCCCCAAAGAAACTTGAGAAATTTGACCCAATGCATACTCACATCTCAAACTATCGTACTAATTATGAACGATTTTCTCCTCTAAATAAAATGTTTAAATTATTTAATATTTTTAATAATAAATATATTAATTTGTTTGATCAAAATTTAAATATTTCATGTTAATTTAAAACAGCTTTTTTTCAATCATAATATCTATATGTAAGCCATGTTAATAAATTTCTGTTAAGCTAGTAATTAGTTGACTTAAATAAATAAATATATGACATCGCCTACAAAATCTTTTCTACAATATAATATCAAAGTCTGAAGTAGTTTACCAACAACCTTAAAGGTCCTTATCGGTGCTAATTCACGCAACAAAAGACCACTGGCAATAGATTTTTTTTCATTGCGGTTATTTTGAACAAAAGCAGCCATTTCAAATACACAAAAACCACCTTTTCATCGACTTCAAAGTATGCATAGCTGCATCTTTAAGAACAAGTGGTACAGAGCTATATCTATAGTTTTGGCATCACTGCTAGTTGCTTCATCAAGGTTGTTAAAGACCTCTTTGATTTCCAAAAAGTTTTTAGACAAGGTAATGCACACTAGGGTGGTCCTTAAATTGGACATTGTCTTGGATAGCCCTCATTCGATTCAAAACATTGAAAAAACAATTTCCTTAATTTTTTCAAATTTTATTTCACCCCCCTGGTCTCCCTTTTTTCACTTCAAGATACAAATATTGGAGTTAGTGTTATTCTTATAACACGCGAAACAAAAATCAGAACTTATAGACTAGACTCAGACGAAAAAAAATCGTACTGGAGGGGGGTCTATTTCCCCCCGTTGAGGCAGGAGGGGTAATTTTCTAAAAATTTGACCCAAAATAAAAAAAAATTATTAAAAAACAACGGGACCACTTACAATGGCATGCTATAGCTTTTTTTTAAAGCCATGAATCCAGTCTCTAATGTGTTTTTTAAATCAAGTTTTTATCGTTAATAGTTTCTGAAAAAAATTATTTTCAAACTCAAAAATAAAAATAAAAATAATAATTTTTTTCGTTTGAAAATTATTTTTTTCAGAAACTATTAACAATAAAAACTTGATTTAAAAAACATATTAAAGACTGGATTCATGGCCTAAAGAAAAGCTATAGCATGCTATTGTAAGTAGTCCCGTTGTTTTTTAATCATTTTTTTCTATTTTGGGTCAAATTTTTAAAAAATTTACCCTCCCGCCTGAACAGGGGGTAATAGGGTCCCCCTCCAGTACAATTTTTTTTTCGTCTGAATCTAATCTATAAATTCTGATTTTTTTTCGCGTGATATAAGAATAACCCTAACTCCATTGTTTGTACCTTGAAGTGAAAAAAGGGAGTACAGGGGAGTGAAATAAAAATCTGAAAAAATTAGGAACATTTGTTTTCTCTATTTAGAGTTGGAATTTCAAAAAAAAAACAATATAAGGACCACCCTAATGCACACTCATGCTACTTTATTAATCTCGTTCTGGAAAAAGTAGTTCAATTCTTCAATAGCTAAGCTAAGCACTTCCTTTCAAAGGTCAATCCAATTTTATTCATATTTGCTGGACGATATTGACAAAAATCGGCTAAGCGGTTAATTTGGACTAAGACTAAGTTGACCAATGTCAGTGATAACTTTGAGATAGTATAAGGGACCTTTGTCTATCTTTCAACTCTGTGAGAGATTAAAAAGCATTTCCTCTGATTTGCCCTATTTTTGCAACGATCACAACATTTTTGTCCGTCTAAGAGAGTTGTCCGTCAATGATAAAATATCAAAAAAATTATTTTAAAATAAAATTTTAAAAAAGAAAATATATTCAGCTGCAAGAAATAACAAAATTTTTTTTGTCTTCAAAACATTCAACAAAATAAATAATAGTAGGGGCATTAGTGCATGATATGAGGGTGTACCTTTCATTTCGACCTGACGGGTTGAGCTTTAGTACCCTAATAGTTCATTTTCTAACTTTACTTTTAAGAAGTGTGGCAACACTGTCAGAAGGATAAGAGAAGTGTTGCCCCAATTCCGAAATGTTGCTTATAAATCGAAAACCAAGAGTCGGACGATGACCCGAGAACTCCCGTTGGGATTCAGCACCCTCTAAGCCATAGGACCACATTATTGTTTTTCTCCCTCCCCTCCCCTTGCACGAAAGGGGTAGAAAAAAGTAGTTTTGGAAACAAAATTTGAAAAGCCAAGAAGAGTTAAGAAATAATTTTAGTAATAAAATTTAAAGATGTTGTCGACGCAAAATTTTACAATCTACTACATTACATCCAGAGTTGATTGAAAACCTACTTTGGTTTTTTTAAAAAGCCGCTTTCAAAGTTCTAGGGAGGGGGGATATGAAAGATTAACAAACTTAAATATTTGTCTTGGAATAATATAAGCATAAGACACATGTTTTAAGGGTATTTTTTAATGCCCAATCTAACTTAATCAGAATGAACTCGATACAACCACCTTGAAAAAAGTTATAGCCTTTTTCATAAACGATTAATGAATTTTTAGTGAGACAAGTTAAATATCACCAATGACACGAAACTTGGTCCACATATTTAATTTGTCATAAGCAACAAGAATCAAAAGAATCAACAAAAATATTTTTAGTGAAAGGTTTTAATCAGTAATCATTTAATACAAAATTTCTGTCATGATTTGTAATTGTTTCGATATTACTCTATACTTATAAGATATTTGATATTAAACTTCATGAACTTAAAACTTGGCATAGGTATATTTTAGATCTCATTACTTTTTTTGGCTGACATTTTACGCACAGGTTTCTTGTACATATAAGAACTTGGCTCTTTTCTTAACAATTATGTTTTTGTTGTGATTTCACTCCTTTTTGCAAAGATTTATTTTGGACGGTGAAAATCAAGCCCTACCGCTCTACAAAGTTTCATAATTCTTCGACAACCGAAAGTGCTCCATATCAATAATAGTAATTCTGATAAATTGGGCGGATGGCAGGCCTCCTGAATAGAAAATTCCAAAATTTCGATTTTTTTCTTTCTAAGTACTTCAAGCTCTACTGACCTACCACCATCACTTTTCATCGTTCTACAACAATCGGAAGTGCTCCATATAATTTATAAGAATATTTTAAGAAAGTGGGTGGATGCCACGCCCCATGAATAGAAAATTGCAGATTTTCTATTTTTCCCTTGTATGTACCACAAGGCCTACCCTTGTGCTCCGTAATTTTGATTATCTGTCAGTGAGTCAGTCAGTTACGGTTTTTGCGATTTTTGAAGTCCTATATCTCGCGAATTACTAATGCTAAAGAGTTGAAATTTAGTGAGCCACCTGTGTTTGATCAGCTCAGCAAATACTGCGAATTTTAAGTTTCTGACTTTATTGGTACTGAAATTAGAGGGGGGTTGAAAATCGCCTGAGTTTGTTCCTGTAAAAAGGGTGTAGTGCCGCGAACTTGGCTGGGCACTACCGTGCCCTTTGATTTTATAAATTACGTCCGTATACGATCAAGGGAGTGTCCCCCTTAAGGGACATAAAATGTATACGGAATTTAAATCCTAGATCCACGGTCGCGAGAATTTGTCCACTTAAAGGGTCCAACCCATAAAATCCGTCGCATGCGTTGCGTTGGCGTATAAAGGTTACATCTCGATTGAATACACACGTTCTTTAGAGAAGCGACCCATAGGCATCGCACGCGCCGGTCACAAAGCAATATTGTCAATAAAAGGTTCGTTCATTGTTGGCTTTGTAGATTCGTTTAAATTAGCTGTCAATAAAAGACTCCTTCGATGGTCTCATTTCCCTGAGAAGCTGGGTTGCACTTTTGTGTCTTGAACTGTCTCTGATTTATTTGATGTATTAAAGGAGAATAGGACAAAACGGTCTACAAGACCAATAACGACGAGACATATGTTGTCGGAAAGGTATTTTTATGTACTACAATAGTTACTATGGGGGCTTACTTCAAATCACTGTGTGAAAAAAGTTATTCGCTAAATAGGATTGTGTTCTGGTGCGTTCAAGTATTAATAAAACATATTTAGTATGGGGAAAATTTATGAAAACTGGTCAAACCAATAACGACAGTATATATGTCATTGGAAAGGTATTTTCTTTACCTACAATATCTTTCATATTAGTTTAGCTCAAATCAATGTGTGAAAAAAGTTATTCGTAAACTAATGAAATATTGTGGTTAATTTTAGTGTGAAAAAAATGTTTTTTTTTAGTATGGGCAAAAAGTGTGATAGAAAGTTCAACCAATAACAACGGGACGTATGTCGTTGGAAAGGAAATTTTATGTACTACAATAGTCAATACAGCAGCTTAACTCAAATCACTGTGTGAAAAAAGTTATTCTCTAATTGTTACCCATGCTCCATACATTTTATCTGTGCCAAAATTCCCTAAGACAGCGAATAACTATTTCCACACAGTGATTTTTAATAAGTTGTTATGGTAACTATTATTGTTCATAAAAATACCTTTTCAACGACATACATCTTATTAGTACTGGTAAGACCAGTTTGTAAAAATTTTGTCCACACTAAAATGTACCAAAACAAAACCTGGATTAACGAATAACTTTTTTTACACAGTGATTTGAAATAAGCCGCCATATTGACTATTGTAGTGCATACAAATACCTTTCCAACGACATACGTCTCGTTGTTATTGGTTCCTAGACCGCCTTCCATACATTTTTGCCGACTGTCCTTTGTTTGTTAATTTGCAAACAGTTTAATCTCAAAGGGAAATATGTATAGTATTTTTAGAAGTACTATAAAGTGTGCACTTTAAAAATTGATTATATGTATATAAATATATAAGCCTTCCTTTACCAGACTTAAAAGTAAGTCAAAAAGACAAACAAAATTCATTAGAACAAACGAAAGAGATCTGTCCACTTAAGGGAGCTGTCCGTTATAGGAGGTTTCACCGTGCCGCAAGTAAAAACAGTTTTTTTTTACAAAATAGGAAAGTACCTTCCTTAGAAAAGAGACAATAACGGGTAATTTGGCACCTGGCAGAGGGTGATATTGGACCTTATTTTTGTGCAGATTTTTGCTACACTTGTTGCAAGTAGTAGATACAAAAGTGTTACAAAAAGTGAAATGGCACCAGCGCCACTTTTTTATTCCGAGCTTCTCAATCAAACTAGTACCAAAACGCCAAGTTGTAGCGGTAAATAGAAAGAATAATACACGTATCAATATTCTTTTTTTTTTTGTTTAAATGAACACCTGTTGCCGATTTTTTCCGTTGCAATTTTTGTTGAGTTATGAGCCTTATGTTGAATTTGAATTGTACGCAAAAATAATTGAGTATTTGAAGAAATCTTGGTTTAAGGAAAGATGATGGACTGCAAATAATTGACTTATTTAAGCCGTTGATCTTTAAAATAAGTATTTGTGTATATGTAATATACCACGAGCAACAAGCACATGTCCTTCACAAAAAAAACACCCCTCTTCCATCTTTAAGTATCTACATTTAAACCATTAACCTACTTTTTTCTTACTTGACGGTATTTAAACATACATTTTTTTTTTCCCGAAAACCAAAATAGTTGTAAGGATACTCATTCCATACTCCTACGCCTACGAGAGACTGAAAAAAAAACACTTCCAGGATGTTGAACTCGATATGAGGACTTTAATATATAGAGGTAGGTACATATAGTCTGAACCCGTGTAAGAAAACGTTGGATATTCATATTCATCCACACCCAAAAGGTTCTACCATCACTGGTCTCTAAACGCAAATAGAACACTTCAAAATAAAAAATCTACAAAACTTTTCATTTTAATATTTGCATGTTTTTTTTATTACTTTCTGACCCACCTTTTTCATATCACATCTTTGTATGTATATTAATTAAGGTATGAATAGATTTTTAAGAACTTTTGAAACCCCGTTTTCTACTCCAAGCTCACTCCATATATTTAAGAATTTTCACACCTTTTGCAAAAAGCGTATTCTTATCCAAATACTTCCTGCATGTGTTTTTCGTTTGTTGAAGTAATACTTCCTGAATCCTTAGAGGGTGGAATGTACATACATAATATTTACAAACGTTTATAAATCTAACAATTGTTGTGTTAGAAAAAAAAACACACATTCCCTTCAGCACCATAGAGTTGTGGTGTATATTTTGAAAATTTAATCCAACAACAGCTAATTGCAATAAATGCTTCAAATGGCTTCTTGTTTTCTTTTTATTTTTTTTTTCTCCTACGCTTTTGTTCACTTTGCTGGGATATAACACAAATACCACACCGTTACCTCTGGTATTGTTGAAGTGCTGCTCTACTTTTCTATAAGTCATTTAGACAAGGGTATGGTAAGAGGTACAGGTACATTAACCAGTATATGTTATACCATATTCCTTCCTGCATTTATATGTAGGTACCTCTGATAGCAACTATTAACAACTTGGAAGCTTTTTCCGCTCACGCTTTGTCTTGTCAATATTTACACTTCGCTAAGTTAAATCCAGTACATCGTATAAAATGCCACTGCAAAGTGTCAAAAGGTCTATACCATACATATTTATTTTAGTTTGGTTTCGATTTTTGCTGGGTTGAAATAAAATAACCAGCAAATGATTACATAAACAGCCAATCAAAATGTGACTATGTGTCCTTACAAAAAAAAATCAACAATTCAAATAACGACAAAATTAATTACAAAGTTCTTTGCGGAAACATGGAAGGTGAAAAGGGCGCAATTTCTTGTCTGTATATCACAAGAATCAACAATTTGAATTATTTGTATTCCATATTCAATTTATTTCAATTTATATATTACTTGTATGCCAAAATTTCTGACAATTGTTTGACATTTTTGAAAATCTAGAAATTGCTGGTTTGGCAACAACCGTTATATTAGGTAGGGTAGAAGGGCTGATATTTGATCATGTTACAGTCACACTTAGATCTATGTGGATCAGTTATGATACCCTAGGAAGTTTTATCTAACTATGTAAAAACCTATGTGTTCAGTTGGCAGTCCAGCCATTTAGAGGCGTTGACGAATATCAGAAGGCTATTAGCTGCAGTTTCAGATAGTTCCTCCTAGTCCTTGAAGAAATGATTCCATAGGTATTTTCTTCTTAAATTACATACTCCTAGTTGACGAATTTCAGAAGGTTGGTGACTTAGAACTCTCAACCATTCCTGTGTGCGTGTTGTGTTGTTGGCAGGAACCGTTCGGACTCGGCAAAAAACTAAAGGTCCTTTCCATTCTATTCTATTCTATTCCATGCATTTCCTTTCCATTCCATTTCATTCCATTCCATTCCATTCCATTCCATTCCATTCCATTCCATTCCATTCCATTCCATTCCATTCCATTCCATTCCATTCCATTCCATTCCATTCCATTCCATTCCATTCCATTCCATTCCATTCCATTCCATTCCATTCCATTTCATTCCATTCCATTCCATTCCATTCCATTCCATTCCATTCCATTCCATTCCATTCCATTTCATTCCATTCCATTCCATTCCATTCCATTCCATTCCATTCCATTCCATTCCATTCCATTCCATTCCATTCCATTCCATTCCATTCCATTCCATTCCATTCCATTCCATTCCATTCCATTCCATTCCATTCCATTCCATTCCATTCCATTCCATTCCATTCCTTTCCACTCCATTCCATTCCTTCATCTTTCCTATGCTTATTGAAATTTGGCCATAAGTTTCTAGTTGGTTTTTTCAAATATTTTCTTACCAATATCTTGTTTGATTCTACAGTTTGGTATTTTAATAAGTCGTTCAGCTCGACTTGAATCAAGCAACGATCTCCTTCTCGCCAGCTCATCAGCTCTTTCATTTCCCAGTACATTACTGTGACCAGAAACCCAGCCGAGTCTAATGGTATGCTGCATGCCAAGCTCTTCGCGTCAGCAAGCTACAAGCTTCGAATGTATCTCGGTGGCAGAAATTGCTTTTATTGCCGCTTAGCTATCCATAAAGAGGGTGATACCGGCTCGTGGTATCGCCATCATTGATATTTTCGTAGCTACTTTTGTCATTGCCAAGACCTCAGCTTGGAAGACGCTGCAAAAGTTCGAAAGTTTGAAGGAGCTAGCTAGTCCCAGAGTTTCCGAAGAAATTCCTGCACCAACTTCAGTGTCTATCGTAGAGACACCGACCGTTTCTCTATTTTGGAAAGTGGCAAACGGAATAGGTGCGGCACTCTATATTTAAGACAAAAAGATAGCCATGAAATTAGTTAGGTTATAACTAAAAGACTAAAATGGCAACTTCATGGTGTTATTTAGATACTTAAGGTATAGTGCTCAGCTGGGGTAAACCTGGTAGATAAGTGGCAGCCAAATTGGTTGAGTTCCCCCTGAAAATCGGGGTAACCACCTAAGTTGCAGTTGCGGTTCTAGATTGAGAAGACAAAGATTTTCCAGGCTGGAGCATTTGTGGTCCATCTGCTCGATATAACACGTGGTTGGAATTTAACCGTTTTGGCTAGGTTGGTGTTGCTGTAAAACCCGCACACTTTATTGTTGTATCTACTGCTCCAATTACCGTGCATGCAGAAGGGACTTATATAATCAGCGGAGCATTTTGGCTTAAAAGAAAACTTTCCACTTTATCTTTAACAAGATTCCTGCCTTTGCACCATACAGCAGCGATTATCAAAAGTTATTCTTCGTTTGATCTCAGTGCCGATGGTGATTGTCTGAGTTCATAGCGGAGCCTAGGTTAGTAAAACAAAACCCCTACCCGAAAGTAATAGTTGTCTTAGGAACGTTATTCTGTTTAAGGAGTTAACAAAAAAAAAGCCTTTATGTATCATAAAAACAATTGGATTGCAAATGGTTTACATACGATGCTAAAAGAAAAGTCAGTTTCTCACAGGAATTTAACAGTTCTTGGCTTTCAGGAGAAACTTATATCTACTGGCTGGTTGACAAGAGAAATAACCTTAAGTCTCACATCACAGTTACCTTAGCAGCTTAGAGAAATGGAAAAGAGTGCATGTATCGTTTGAATATAAATGACAGAAGACAGATGACAGAAGATACAAATGTCGAAAATAGGATGTGTGAACCAATCACCAAGGCGATATAGGTGTTCCAATTTTCGTAGCACAAGCTCGTAGCTTTTAGCTTTTTTGAGTCGACAACCAATTCTGAAGGTGGTATCAACACTTTTTTGTTTTAAACCATATTGTAACACCCAGGTCCGTTGACTTATCAAAGGAAACAAAATTCATAGTTCGAACCTTATCCCCAAGTAGAATAATTATAGTCGCCTCAAAACAAAATCAAAGCATGAAGAGCAATTTTCCAAGCCAAAACAGATTTGCCTTAGAACTCACACATCCTTCCAAGTGGATTTGATCGGCACACGGTCAGAAATACCTATTAATTATTTTCTATTTCTTCGAGGCTGAAGGTGAAATTGAACGAGATGCCAGTGGAATAATTTAGGTCGTGAGTGTATGAGTGGTGTAACACACTTTTTATTTTTATTTTGAATCGATCTTAAATACTTTTTAATTTGAGATTCGAGAGAAATAAGTGATATTTTTGTAGAGCTTAGATATCGAGGAATTCAGAATGGTGACTTAGGTGGCTTATAACACATACATTTTGTCAAAAATTGGGTTACAACATTTTTGCACTCACAGATCTATTATAATAGAAAATATTGCTTCTCTGGAATTCCATCCAAAATGAGGAAAAAAGAGCTCAAGCATTAAGATCAAGCTACGACTGTGTGTTTTTGAGATCTCTGCACCCTTTCAATCTTATAAAGGTATTGTATAGATGCTTTTCAGGATTGGGACTGTTCAAAGCCGTTTGGAGACTTTGATATGTTGGCAACAGCGAAGGCGATAAACTTGGAGAATTTATATTTGTTGGAAAACAAGGTAGTTCGGTTATTGACCACAGTGTTGTAGGGGGTAATTGGAATGCCATATAGCGCATAGTAGCAAATACAAAGTGTTTGAGTCAGTGGCGGAGTCAACTATGTTCATTCAAGCTACAAGTTGACTACATAGTTAATGCTCTCAACATGGACTATGGACTAAAGGCCATAAAAAGCTATTTTGAATCAATGCCCGATTATCGTTTTCCAAAAAAAGCAGCTCTTCAATCGATAAGAAGCAGATCTGGATGGTTCAAGGAGTGGATGGAGCTAACACAGGAAACTGCGGTATAGAGTTAAACCTTGATAACTACAGTGCTTGAAAGCACTTGCTTTATCAAATGATTTCAAATTCAGATGATTGTTTTAGGTTGCAATATGCTAAAGAAGCCAAAGAATCCGTTCACCGCATGATTTATAGTAAGCTGAATCATAACCTTAACAAAAACAACTATTTTCGGGATGACTACACAATAACACAAATAGACCAAGAGCCGACAGCAAATTTTGGGAGTGGAGGTATAACCAAAATCGGGGTATGAGGGATTATAGGTACATGTATCGTGATATGGAATATGAAAGTCTGGCAGTTTTTTTTCTCAGCCTTTGGTGGGGGTGGGGGTTTAAAAACCGCTTGATTTCCTTTTTATATGGTAGGGTCATTAACACTTCAATGCACTTTTAAAAAATAGGATATGATGCTCTGTCATTTTCCTTAAGTCTCAAGACTTTTATCTTGGTGATCCGATAAATAGAACCCATGATGTAACCTTTTTAAGCAAACCTTATTTGCGTTTTTGTGGAGACTTTATTTGTTGATTTTTTGTTTTGCTGAAAATCTCCAAAAAAGGGATGATAAGGTTCACGTAAAATGTTTATATCTTTAGTTTTATTAATCGGACCGTCCAGGTTGTGGTGTTTATGCTTAGAAAAAATGACAGGGAATCATATCCAATTTTCTTAAAAATGAATTAAAAAGGTTAATACCCCCAAAATAAATCAGGGGATCTAGCAATTTTTAATCCCCCATCCCTCCCAAAGGCTGAAAACAAAACCTGCCAGACTTTGGTATTTCCCAAAATTTGCTGTTGGCTCTTAGACTAAAATCATAAACGAAAGTTTTTAATTTTTTTATTTTCAAAGTGGAATGGATTTCTAATATTTATAAATTTAGTATTTTCTTTAAAAGTTGTCAATCAGGCAGACGGCAAAGCCATGCTTTAATTATTGTAAATATTGTGAAAACTAGCATTTATAGAGCAATAAAATCAAATCACTCAATCTATATATATAAGTGAAATGCATTCAAGGGGAACCCAACAAACGGACACAACGGTCTTATCACTTATTTAGGATTTTTGGTTCCAATTCAATTTCAGACCAGACAGCTCCCAAAAAAAGAACCTTTTGCATTTACCTCACCCATCATTGAGCAAAAAGCTATACCGAGATCCTGACATGCACCAAATGACCTTTATTGTAAAATCACACATGCCAATGAAAGAGTTTTCATGCGTAAAAATAAACTACTATAATTTTCGTGGCATTGCAACATTACTGTCATTCGGTTCAGCGAATCGTATGAAAGCAACATGTTTTGGCCATTGGCCATTTGCAATTTCGAAAAACACACAACAATAACAATAGCAACAAAAAAACACCACCTCCTTTGTATAAAAGTTTCAATTTTATATTCTCAATTCAATACAAACAAAAACCATAGAGTGTTGTCCTGTTAACAATAATTATTATATAAAATATTAAATTATTAATGAATTTAAATTAAATAGATATCTGAGAACAAAACAGAAAAAAATTTAGGCATGTATGTAAACTAATTTTTCTAAGAATTTCTATTAGATTTTCTTTTTTATTTTTGATATCAAATGAATCTGTCAATTTAGCTTCATTTTGTAGGATGTATTACGCAAATAATGCAAACACACAAAACACAATATTTATTTTTAAGTCAATTAATTAGGTACTAGTTTAACAGAAATTTATTTACATGGTATATGAACATAAATATTATGATTCAAAAAAAATTATCTTAAATCTACATGAAATATTTACATTTTGATCAAACAAATTAATATATTTTAAATTATTAAAAATATTAATGGCCAATTTCTAAAAAGGGTTTTAATTTTTTAAAAAGCCATTTAGCCTTTAAATGATGATTTTTGGTTTCACCAAATGCTTTTATATTTAAGAAGATTTTAAATGCCTTTTTTGTCTCATTAAATTTTAAAAGTCTTTTTTGTTAAAGGCCTCGACCCATAGAATCCGTTGCGTCCGTTGTGGCGACGCATTTAACTGACAGCTCGATAAAAACACATATGGCCTTTTCAATTGGGGACAGAATGACGGTTCTTGTTTTGAAAAGAACAGAAAATTGTTCTGAATTTGATTTCAGAATCGAAATGAGAAAGAAGCGTTCAGACGTAGCGAATCGCTGTTCCGGATTGCCAATCGAAAAGTCCATAATTTTCTTATGGGAACTGGACCATAAGCAACGTAAGCGTCAGACGCAACGGACAGAGTAGCCGAACTTTTAACTTTTTCTCTCCGGCAGATGCGTTTTTAGGAACTTTTTTGGTGTGCGTTTGAATTTCGAGTGGTTGTAATGTGTGTGTGTTTGAATTTCAAGTGGTTGTTATGTGTGTGTGTGTTTGAATTTTAACTGGTTATTATGTGAATGTGAACGCATTAATTGGGTTACCTCAATAGGGGTTTTTCTTTTTTAATTCAGAGCAGAGCCTGAACTGTCAAACAAAAAGTTGTGTTTCTTTTTTAGCTCTGAGCGTTCAGAGATAAAAATTTATATTTCTTTTTTCGTTCTGAGTGTGTTCAGAGTTTGTTCAGAGCGCGCTCTATGAGCTCAGAATAAAATTACTGAGCAGACAGAGTTCAATGCTGAGCACATAGCATTTGACAGCTAGTGTTCAGGTGTATTTCAAAAATAGTTCAGTTTGCTCAGATGATGTTCAGAACATGCTCGACATGCTCGGACTCTGTTCAGAGCTCTTTTCTGAATTAAAAAAGAAAAACGCCTAATCCGTCGCATCAGGCAACGTCAATGGATCTGTCACCGCACCGGGCCGGGGCCTTAAGCCATTCCAGTCAACAAGAGCGGATATTTTGCTGTCAAAATAATTGTCCAGTTTCCATAATGCTTCCTCACTTTTTCTCATACACTTCGCATGTGCGAGGGTAACAACTTTTTTTTGTATTCAGGGATGTGAGGCAAGCTCAGTTAAATTAAAATATCCCTAAAATATTCCTTTTCATTGGTGAAACTGAAAAATGTTAAATGTCTGATTAAATTTAGATGAGGTTTAGATTAAAGCAATTTTAGTGTTTGTTTATGAAATTGGTCAAAAATAATTTAAACATTTTATTTAGAGTAGAAAATCGTTCATAATTAGTCCGATAGTTTGAGATGAGTAGATATGCATTTGGGCAAATTCCTAAAGATTCTTTGGGGAATATTATAATGAATTCGAGACAGAAGGTTCAAAGAGTCTATGTTTACGTTTATCAATTTTACAATTAAAACAAAACATAAATAAGAACGTCTATCCTCAAGACTAGGCATGTCAATAAGTTTTAGCCTGTTCCTGTAAGGTGGGAGATCATAAGAATTTTCCCAAACTAACCCTCTAAGCGCAAACCTTAGGAATCTTTTTTAAACCTGTTCTAATCTTGCTTTATGACAGTCGCAAAAGGGGGACCAAACCTGACAAGCATATTCAAGAATTGGTCGAACAAAAATTATAAAAAGCTGTTTTGTAACAGAAATATCGGATGATTGTCTTGACTCGCCAATAATAGAATTAGCTTTATAAGCTATAGAGTTGATGTGTTTGATAAATTCTAGTTTGCGATCAAAAGAGACACCAAGAACAGATATGTATGTCGCTTTCACTAGATAATGATACAGCATTTAACAAATAGTCGAAGGAACTTACAGAATGTTTTCTCGAAAAACTGATAGTTTTACATTTATCAATATTAAGAACCAAAGAATTACGAACACACCAGTTAAAAAACGAGTTAAGGTCACGTTGCAAGTCTTCACAATCCCGAATATTAGAAACATTTTTAAAGATTGTGACATCGTAGGCATAAATGAGAAATTGTGAATGCTTCAACACAGGTAGTAAGTCATTAATAAATAAAATAAATAAAATAGGACCTAGATGGCTACCCTGTGGTATACCAGAATTAACTTTAAAAATATTTGATGAACAACCATTAAAAAGAACTGAGTATGATCTATTGAATAAATTTTGTAAATTCATGTTGATTTGGAACAATAAATGATTTAACATAAAAGCACAGAGATTCATTTATAATAGCCTCAAAAAGTTTTGGATTTACCTATAATCTTGCAATAGGTCTATAATTTTTAACTTCGTCTATTTTACGTTTCTTATGAAGAGGGATTATGGAAGAACACATGGAAGTTCACATGGAAGTTCACATAAAGACATTGACAAATTAAATAGACAAGACAAAGGCAACGACAAGTGATCTCTACAGTTTTTTGTAAAATGGTTGAAGGTATTCCATCAGGTCCTGTTACACAACTATCGTCTAGATTAGTTATTAAATTCGCCATATTGTCAATATAAATGTTGACGCTTATATCAGTCATGTAAGAGAAGGATTTCAAAAGCTAAAATTTATGGGCTTTTTCGTCAAATTTATCACAGTCCAAAATATCACAGTTTAAAGTATCACAGTTAATAGTATCAATAAAACAATAAGACTGAACACATTAATCATCAAATCGTTATTTCATACATTTAATATTGAACTTTAAAAGGCACTATCAAATAAATAAATAAATTCAACATACATACAAAGAATAAAATAAACTTTACTGAAAATGTTGGATAAAATAAAAATAAAAACATTTTTAATTACTTTATCAAACAAAAAAAAAATTAAATTTATTTCGTTTTTGTGACAGAGGACATATTTTGTAATGCTTTATTTTGCTTTATCAATAGCAACATCGATATTTATTTATAGTATTTTTTTTTATTTTATAGGCAAATTAAATTTCTGTTGAAATCCTATAATTAATAAATTTATTAATATTGCCTTGGAATTTATAAATAAAAATAAAAATATCACAACACCTATCAAAAGATACAATGCTCATAGTTTTAATAAAATGTAGTTTATGTGTAAAAGCAGATAATTGAGAAAAAAAAGATATTTTTTCGTTCATTATCGCCTGATTGGTTCAAAGAAAAATAAATCGCTTGAGGCTAAATAGTAATAAATTTAATTCATAGGTACTATCTATGATACAACCTGTCAGACCTTTTCTTTAATTCCATTAGCATTAAAAATACTAAAATAGATTGAGTAGTAATTCTTTTAATTCAAGTAAAAAAAAAAAACAACAACATGCATGCAACCAAATTTTAACTGTTATCAACAAGGTAGTAAGACCTTCTTTTGAAAAATAACAGGACTTTTAGTTTTATGTTCCTGCAAAAAATAAGTCTTTTCTGTGGACATTAAAATAGAGGACAGATTAATTATGTAGACTTGTTTATTTTTTTGGCGTGAAAAATATTAAACTTTTGGGATTTTTCTTTTATGAGACAGGTAGTGCATTCTGAATATTGAATTTAATTAAAAAAATATAAGCTAATACAAATACTAAGGAAAGTATGAGTCGAGCCACAAGTCAGCACCCCGAAAGCTAAGCGTTTAGGGATCTCTCTAGTTAATCGCCAATGCAATTAAACCACCGGGTGTCAAAAAAACCGTTTGGCTAACCAAGGAAAACCACTAACAGAAGAGATCGCAGGATTATAAGTGCTTCGAAAATGATCCTTTCCAGTTTTAAATAACATTTGATTAGTTCAATAATTCTGATAAGACAGTTCGGAGAATACTTGGTAAAGGCAATTTGCACGGAAGGATAACCAAAAAAATGCCTATTCTAAGGAACACAAACATTCCCTTATGTGCGTGATGACGAGGTACCCGGGTACCTTTTCTATTTTCAATGTCCAATTAAACTATTTTAGTGGCCAGCTATGTACAAGACACTCTATGAGAGCTCCTAACATAATGTTTTGTACATATTTTAATAATTTGCAAGTTAGTAAGTCGAATGGGAAGATCCTTGTCCGCTAAAAAATTATAGGCACCTTAAACTGTGTGACCAGGTACCTCGGTACCTTTATGTATAGGGAACGTATTTGTACACGACCAAAGTGTGATTTATATTTCCACACGTGTTTTACTTTTTACTATAGCTCGAAAAACTACCATGCGATGAAAGACATTTTTCATTTGTGTATGGTAGGGGGCCCTGTGAGGCTCACATTTTCTAGCAATTTTTTTATATTTACTATAGTTTTCGCAATACGGCCTTTCAGAGTGGCTGATAACTTTAAATACTATCAAAAGTTATGAGTATCGTTATCAGTCACTTTGAAAGCTCGTATGTCGAAAACTATACAAGATACCTATCAACAAACTTTGTTGGTACAGAATGTGAGAATAAGAGCCCTATCCGATCATACGCATATGACAAATATCTAGCTTTGTGTTGTAGTTTTGCGAGCAATGAGCAAAAGCCTTGCAAAAATCCTAGCAGCAATATAACCATTTGCTAAAATAGCTTATACTATTGACTGAAAACAAAAAGTAATATCAATTGCTTTAATTTATTTTTTGAAACACGAAAATTTTTCACAATTTTGGAACCAAGCATGGCATTTTATAGCAAGTTATTATTATCGAGTTTGGCAGTTTTGGTGTTTTGAATGCTTGGATTGACGAAAGCATTCCAATTGTCTTAGTGTTCCTAGGGACTTAAAAACAATGCGGGCTATCGTGAAAAAATTTCCCACGGAATTTTTCCCATCGTCTAAAATTGGGAACGTGAATTATGGTCGCAGTTTCTCTCGGAACTTATCGGCATCGACAATTAATATTCCTTGGCCACTGGGCTACCAATTTGATCGAAAAATTTGAACCTGCAAGGAATAGTGGAAAATTGTTGGCAATTACAATTTTAGAATATGGGAGAAATTCCATGGGAAATTTTATCCACGATAGTCCCCAATGTGAAGTTGGTAGAAAACACTGTGTATGTTTTTGGAAGAAAACATTTTTTCTTATAATCAAAACAAGCGTCATGTTCGAGTCATTCTTATTACCAAAACAAGCGTCATATTTCAGTCATTCAATCCAGTTGCATAGACCCGATTAAAACCTCTGCTAAAATTATTTTTTTACGAACAAACAACAACTAGAACTCGTAAAGACTGCAAAAATTAACTAAAATATACTATAAAAGAATATGAAGAGAATTTGAAAATAAGTTTTTCTGATTAAGTGGAGCGACTAAATATTTATAATTCAAGTTAAAGTTGAGTTGAGCTCACTTGAACTTTTAACTTGAATTATAAAATATACTATGGTTGTATGGTAATACCTCGTGGCATAATGGTTAGTGCGTTGGACTGGCATGCCCAGGGGCGGACTGGGCTACCGGGCAACCGAGATTTTGCCCGGTGGGCCCCTAGGCAAGCAAAAACTTCATGAAAATTCCCACGTTCCTTCTCTGTTTTTTTTTTTTTTTTTAAGAAAAATTTCTTATAATAAAATTTTACTCGCACCAGATATAGACTTTTTGTGGATAAAAATGGATATTTTGAGGCCCCTTGAACTCGGTTGGTAGCCTCTATGAATCTTCAGAGTCCCAAAAAATTCGAATGGTGGCCTCTAGGTATCTTTGGAGGCCCCCAGAACTCGATTGGTGGCCCCTACGGATGTTTGGGGGCCCCTGAAGTTGGCGGATGGCCTCTACGGATTTCTGTAGGCCTCTAGAGCTCGGTTGGTGGCCTCTACGGATCAATGGAGGCCCCCAGAATTCGGTTGGTAGCTTCTACGGATCTTTGGAGACCACCTGAAGTTGACATGTCCTGTCCAGAATACGGTTGGTGGCCTCTATGGATCTCTCGAGGGTCGAGGCCCCCAAAACTTGGTTGGTGGCCTCTATGGATTTTTTGAGGCCCCCAGATCTCATAAGGCTGCCTCTACTTGGTGGCCTCCAGAACTTAGTTGATGACCACTAGAGATCTCTGGAGGCCAAAAGAAATCGGTTGGTATCCTCTATGAATATTTGGAGACCTGCAGTCCTGCAGAACCTGGCTGGTGGCCTCCACGGATCTCTGTGGAGGCTCCCATAACTCAGTTGGTAGCCTCTATGGATCTCTGGAGACCCCAAGCACTTTTCCCCAATATTTTTTTCTTAGCATATAAATTGATGCTGAAATTTTCATGTACCTACACAAGTTGCTTGCGAAAGATCATTTTTAAATTTTAAATACATACAAAAATCGATTGAGAAATACCATTACGTAAGATCACCTTCAAACCGCAATGCTAATATCCGTGGAGTTTACTGTCAGAAAAGAGAATTTTGTTACAAAAATATTTTAAAAAATGAATTCTCAAGTCAATGATTTTTAATTAAGTAGACATTTTATAAAATTATGAACTAATAGGCCAAGAGCCGGGTATATTTTGTCAACAATTTTTACAGGACTACATAATGTACACTTTTTTGAAAGTCATATTCTACTTTTATTTGCTTTTAAAGATCAAGTTTGTGTTAGTGAAAAGTTTATGAGAAATTAAATTTTAAAGCCAATATTCCTGAAAAAATTTTGAACTTTTTTCAAGCTGATTTTTTTTCAACATTTTGTGAAGCCAAGCACCACTTTTCTTTTTTATATTCAATGCTCTTTTCTTAGTTTTTGAAAAAAAAAAGAACAAAAGGTACTTTTTCCCATATTTTGTTTATTGCTTATGTTTATAATAGGCAAAAAAAGTACGATTCAAAGCAACTAAATCCTTTTTTTTGAGAAAAGGTGCCTTTCGTTTTTTTTTTGTTAGTTTCTCAAAAACTTAGAAAGATTTGTGTATCTGGTTTTCAGTATTTTACCAAAAATTGATAAGAGTATTCAATACTTAAAAAAAGTGATAAGAGCATTGAATATTAAGAAAAATGATGCTTAATAATGCATTGAAAAAATCTACTTGAACAAATTTTTTTTGTTTTCAAAAATAATATTGGTATTCATACAACAGCGTAAACTCATCGTAAAAGTTGTAAAGATTAAAACTTCGTAATTCTGTCACAATTTGTATGGAAAATTTGACAGATTTACGAAGTTTAAAACTTTACCACGTTTACGACGACTTTACGCTGTTTCATGAATACCCTTAATGTCTTTATGTAACTTTTACTAAATATTAACAAATACAAGAATGAAACTAGCTTCAAACAAATACTTTTTTGCTGTACGATGCACGGTTCATGAGATATTTTATAGAACGTGTTTTCCAAGATGGCTGCTGACTCTCGCCAACTTGGATTAAAATTCGCGGGACATTCCTGAACATTTTCCAACAAAAATCAGATCAGTAGTTAATTTCAATATGAACCTACTGTCACTACTCTGGCTCTTGGACTATCATACTAAGGGCCAGTTTGTTCACAGTGGGTTAAATCTGCAATTAGATTACCACTGATTCTGTTTAATCCATAGTTATGAATCTGTGATTATCATTGAGTGCTTGTTCACACAATTTTCAGTTTAATCGTGGTTTTTCCAATAATCTTTCAATTTTTCAGTCTATTTGTCAAATCAATTGTTAGACGTAATCTGTCGTTTATGGTGATTGAGCTTTCGAAAGAAACATTTGTTGTATAAGAAAAACACGGACAAGTAGATGTGTAGTAGTAGTATAGTGCTGGCATTTTGTGATACCTAGTGATGAGATTTTTTTCCAAATTGTATTTTGTCTATAAATTGTATATGAAACTTTTGCAAAAAAGCACTTCGTCTTAACCAATGATGGACCAAATATTTGATTAAATCGTTCTTATCAAACAGAATTGGCGAATCAGTGATTTCTCCAATTAAGTGCTAAAATTATGAATTATTTGTTCAAAATTAGGCTGAACAAACGCATTCAATTATAATCAAGTAAACTGGCCCTAAAATTAGGATTGTAATCAATATTTGAAAATCTGCGAAGGGATTACTAAAAGATATTTTTGTACTTTTTTTGTGTTTTTTTTTAATCACCCCGACTGTTAAGAAAAATTGTTCTAAACGTATAGGTACCTTATTTAATTTAAATTTAAGAAACTGTGTGCTATTGTTAATATAAACTCAATGATAATACTAAATACAAAAAATTTGGAAAAAATAAATTTTGGATTTTTAAAAAAAGATTCAATTTTTTTTTTTGAAAATTCAGTACTTCAAAAACGGGTTAATGAATTATTTTGAAATTTCAGTTTTAAATATAGGTATGTATATTAATACATGTATACTCAAAATTGGCACACCAAAAACTTTTTTAAATATATTACAAACATTTTATGTATAAAAATAAATTTTTAAGTAAACGGCTCCAACGATTTTATTTTTTTTTTTGCATTTTTTCATATTTGTTCAAGTAATCAAATGGATGCTTGTTTTTGGGCTCTAAGTTATTTATCAGGCTGTTTATGCTTTGTATACTTTTCTATAATTACTTAAATATTTTTTAAAGTTCTTAAGTTCCACAAAACTTGAACATAGTAAGAGAAGGTACGTGCGATCCAGTCATGTATTTTATTTGTGATTTGTTATAATTTTAAAATAAATTATGCAAAATGAAATAAGACCCCAAATATGTAGTTTGTCAAAATAAAATGAAACTAAGCCCCAAAATGAATGTTGGGGGCTTATATTTCATAGGGGTGTTATTTTCATTTGAAATAAAAACCCACAAAAAAAGGAATTAAAGCCCACGTTTGGTTGCCTATTCAAGAGGAAAAAGCCCGGGGTTATTTGTTTTCTTTTATTTTGGGAAATAATACCCAAGAGCTTTATTACCACGGGTCTTAATGCCCGGCACCTACTTAATATTACTTTCAAAAATTTCAAAAATATTTTATATTCCAATGAAAAATCATTTTTAAGAAAGTCTCTCAAAATATTTGAAATTTTTCTTACATATCATCGGCTTAGAATAAAAAGCTGCTAACTTTACATTTGTTTTGATCATACGTCACGTGTGAACTTGTCGTGCATTTAAGGTATTTAAATAAGGTACGTAACTCGACTTTTAACATCTGATTTATGAAGAAATCGCCAATCCTCATCAAAATTCAGTACTATAATGTTTGAAACAGTCCGGAAAAGCTATTCTTCAATTACTCATCGCAGCATTGTGAGTGTTTTGCAATGTCACAACTACCTTAACCCCATTAATGAACAATTAGCTAATGGATGCAGCGTCTTTTATAAAATCACAAAATGCTTAAGGTTGATTGAATAAATAGGTGTATTTTTTTTAAATCTATCCAAATTTTAATGACGTCTTTAAATTTTAAAAGATAGAATAAACTGAAACTACTTGGCATCCTTATTTTTTTTTTATTTAAAATATAAAATTTCTTTTTAAAAGCTCGTATCTCTTTTCCCACCATATGTGTACCTAGTCCTTGAATACCATATGCGCGAAAATCTATACAATTAGATCCTTTTCAAATTTATAGTTACGACCAAGAGCATCCAGATACTAAAAAGAGAATCATCTCTCCTAATGATGGTCTGCAAATTGGTACCGAACACAGTCGTTCGCATTTAAACCACCATCGCATCGGCGCGGTGGCGGGCAAAAATAGTGAATAGATTTTCGTATAACGCAGCACACGGACTGTAAATTTACATATACAATTATAATCTTCCCACATAGTGATTAACATCGCGTCGGATATGTTCCATTTACCAGGATACACAAAGGGAACACAAAATTGAGCATTCCAGCTCCAGCTCAACAGCGGCAGTTTCTATACGCATCCTTTAGCCTTCGGTCGGTTTTACTATACCTATACACCAGTAAGCGGCGATGGTGGCGGAAAGAGAAACGTAACACGCCAGGCCAAGCAATTGAGAAGGATCTTCTAATAAAAACGACTCGCATACAAACGTAGCAGCATCGGGATGGTATAGATATAGATGACCCTCAATGGAGCCATAATATTATGACAATGCCGCCGACACAGGGATCGAGAGGATAACATAAATTTTGTGCTTGCCATCCAGATTTTGGGACTAGTTTTCCGGTTATATACGATATATGAAGGGAACATTTTTGCGTGAATATTCTCTATCCCAAAGATAAGCCCTTTGTTTCATTATCTAAATATTATCCTTGCCCGTGCCTTTAAAGTTCATCCACTTTTAAAGTTCATGTTTTGATGCATGTTTTTGGAATCAAAAGAGAAATTACAAATGTAAGAAATGTAAAACTAAGAAGGAAATATTTATCAAATTATACGCAGTGTGCTTCAAGGTGGTATGGGACAAAAAGACTGAATTCCTATATGAAAATTATATCGAAAATAGATATTTTTCATAGATATGAACCTACGGAGAAAAGGAGGTTCCAACGTAATTGACTAGATGAAGTCGAACTTAAGTATACAAGAAAGTTTTTTAATATATTATTCAATTAAGAAGGCATCAACAATATTTTCTCAAAAAGTGTATAATTAAGTTCAAAAACTTCCAGGCCCTATCAGTTAATTACAAGCACACTCATTCATCCAACATTAAATTACACAGCTAAGTACATACGTACGTATACACAAATTCGTTATAATAATTATTATACAAACTTACCACCAATACTAGCATTGTACGCCACACCCACTCCGCAGTAATTATTAAATGCTACAGCGGCTACTTCACCCGCACACCTGGTGCCGTGTTTGTTGTCGCCATTATCCTGGGGTGTTGGATCCGAGTCGTTACCATTTATGTCATAAGAAGCATCCGGATCCTGTTAAATGCAAGTGAAACAAACAGCGAATTAGTGACCAGACAAGAAAAAAAAAAACATGATACCAAAAAACGATATAAATAAAACATGAGTAAAATTTGGTTGAGGATTTGGGAGTATAAGGACAGGTAGGAAAAGGTACCTTCACAACTTACTATACACAGTGCTTTGAATAAAATGGAAAAAGGCATGTCTATTTGGTATAATGCTTTAAGTAGCTTTGGAATCATTAATAAAAAAAAAGAAAAGAAAACGTGGCGCAAAACTGGATGAGATACCTTTATATCTGAACTTACTGGAAAAAGTATTTAACGACCTGGCAGTTTACATTTTCTTCTTTTTTTGGGGACATTTTCATTAAGAGTTTTTATTTTGTGGATTAATTCAGAGCAATGTAATGTAAAGAGTGTTGACAAAATTTTAAAAATATTAAATTGTGAGAGTTGCTGCTGGGAGATAATTTCATTTAATTGATAAATAAATAATGGGCAGTGAGTTTTCGAAAGATTATTTTTTCCGCTCTAATAATTTGTTTAAAAAAGTTTTAGCATTGGATTTAAAGGGCCAGCACATTTTTAACTCACTCCGTTGACATTGTTTTGTACGAAAAAAATTCGTGGTGAATATAAAATTTGTTTTCTTTGGGTAGTTCACAGTTCGATAAAAATTTAAACGTCGCAAAAAGCGAGTTTTTTTTTTTGTCAAAGAACTGTATACTTAGCTTTAATAAGAAAGGTTAACAAACATACAAGTTGTCCATCCATGTGCCAGTTAACACGTGTGTTGGGGAGCGGATACCAGATTTTTATTAATACTGCTGTGAATGTTTGCATCTGAAAATCTATGCTGAACGGAATAATTTCTTTTTCTTACTTTGTTCGTCGTTTCTCGTTAATATCAGGCTTATGTGTTTTTTTTTTATAAAGGGTCCGCCAAAAAACTTTTTTTTTTTGAAAACCCTATACAAAAAAACTACTTAATATTTTCTCAAATTTCTTTTTTTATTTGAAAGAACAATCTTTCCGGTTAAAAATGAAAAATAATTTCATTCAAATGGCTGCTTCGCTAAGTGGGTCTGCGATCGACTTAGAGAAGATGCCGATTTTGCCAAAAAAAATCATCTTTTCAGATGAAGCCCATTTTGATCTTGGCGGGTATGTAAACTAGCTAAATTGTCGCATTTGGGGCACAGAAAACCCGCACGCCATTGAAAAGCCAGTACACCCAAAACGAGTCACTGTTTGGTGCGGATTTTGGTCCAGAGCCATAATTAGGCCATTTTTCTTCGAGTGGCCGTTACAGTCAATGGCGATCGTTATCGGGCCATGTTGAACAAATTTTTGTTCACACAAATTGAAGAGGAGGATATTGGCAAAATTTGGTTTCAACAGGACGGCGCTACGTGCCACACAGCCGAAGCTACACTCCATGTAGTAGTAGCATTTTCAAAAAAAAAAAAAGTTATTTGGAGGACCCTTTATATATCTTTTTATTTTTGTAAATACATTTTTGTTGAAAGTAGAGTTTTGGAAAACTTGAGTTTTCCCTTCTACGTTTTAAAATCTGCTCCGGAAATTTTTGATTTGCTCCACATTTTTTAGAAATCTGCTCTGAAATTTAGCTACTGAGGTTCGAATTCTGCAAGTAAGGGAATAAAAAAAAAACTTGTGTAAGACATTATAATATTCTGGACACCATTTTTCAAAATGTCGGGCACACAGAGGTGCACTTTGGTTGAGAGACCACAAAAAACTCATAAAAATCTAATCACTAAACTGATATTGAATGAAAGTGTCAGGCATAATAATTGAAAAATGAAAAACGAACACAATTAATTTATGTCCACTGTCATGGTCATCATTTTTTTTTTTTATAATAAGCGCGCACTAAAAGGGTTTTGAGTACCCTTAAAATGAATTAACACAGTGCGAGCGTTAGGAAAATAGGGAAGGAATCGAGAGGAGATGCCGATGCACATTAGTTTTGTAGTTCTGAATATCAAAATGAGAGGGATATACAGAGCCAGGTAAAGCATTCCACATTCGGGTAGTGTGACTAAGAAAAGAATCTCTATACTTGACAGTGCGTCCGAAATTGGGCTCAAGGGTATATTGATGTGCATTCCTAGAAGTACGAGTATTACGGTGGAACTGCTTAAGGGGAGGAATGCAACTGGCTATTTCACTAGAACACTGTTTGTTAAAATACCGATAAAATAATGAAAGGCACGAAACATTGCGGCGGTGTTCGAGAGATGTAAATGTTTCCGTTATTGCTCTATCACCTATCATTTTCAACGCTCTATTTTGAATTCTATCCAACAGACTTAAATGGGTCTTAGGAGCACCTGCTCAGATATGGGAGTTGTACTCAAGCTTTGGACGAATGAAGGCTTTATAGATTGCAGCCAGATCAGAAGGGGAGAAAAATTTCTTACTTCTTCAAAAAAAAACCTAAACTTTACGCAGCATTTTTGGCGACGTCAAATATGTGATCATTCCACAGAAGGTGGTTTGTGATGCACATACCCAGAACTGAAAGCTGTTCGGTTTCCTCGATGCAAGTGCCACTCGGCACTCATGGATAGTGGCAAAGGGGGTGGGTTTCGCTTTAACGACAGAAGACAGCATTGAGTTTTTGAAGCATTAAATTCTACGCGGTTTCTTATTCCCCATTGGACAATGCTGTTGAGATCAGAATTTAATGAGCTTATCATACGCTGCCGTTCAAGTTCCACATCCGAAGAACAAGGAAGTGAATCTAATCTTGGAACGAATATGAAAAGCTGAGGGTACTGTCGTCTGCAAAACAGTTTAATGGATTAGAAGTTTCAGACAGAAGATCATTTATAAAAATAAGGAAAAGAGTCGGAGACAAAACGGAGCCCTGGGGCACACCAGCATTTATTTTATGAATACCAGACTTGAAACCATCCAACACAACTTGTATTGAACGGTCCGAAAGGTAATTTCTAATCCAACGAAGAAGAGATTCATCAATTCCAAATGCACGCATTTTCGATAAGAGAGCCTGATGCCAAACTCTATCAAACGCTTTTGAAATATCAAGCGCAATAATCTTACTTTTTCCAAAACGATGTAAAGATTTGTTCCACTGCTCGGTGAGATATTCCATCAGATCACCAGTGGACCTATTGCTACGAAAGCCATAGTGCCGGTCATTAAGAAGCTTCCGTTCTTCGAGATATTTCTTGAGCTGATAATTTATCAGCGTTTCCATGACCTTGGAAAGAATGGACGTAAGTGCAATTGGACGATAGTTAGAGGGAGAAGAAGATTCGCCTTTTTTAGGGACAGGCTGGACAAATGCTGTTTTCCATCCTCTCGGAAAGAGACCAGTAGAATAGGACAGATGGAAAAGCTTACGCAGTTGAAGAACACCTCTTCAGAACAATGGGAGGGATATTATCTGGACCAGCAGATTTGTGTATATCAAGATCCTTTAGAACTCTTGCCACTGCACGAGTGCGAAAGAATATTCGTCCCATGGAACCATTAACGCTCTCAAGTACAGGAGGAGTTGAGACACTCTCTGACAGCGTCGAGTTAACAGCAAACTGTGCTGCAAGCAAATTGGCTTTATGAATTGAGCTAACATAGGGAGTGTCATTGAAGACGAGTGTTGAAACCGAAGAAGTAAAAAAAATTAAAAATTTGAGTGTTATCAGCCAAATTAACAAATCTTCACACTGAGGAAAATTCTTAAAAAAAGCCATTGAGCTTCAAGTCGAGAGTCACCTTTTTTTCAACATATTCATAGAAGATTTGAAGCACAATGTGAATAGGTGCTCCGAATTGTTCAAAGGTTAAACATATTGGCCTTGGAGTGAAACGAGAACAAACCCAACTATCTGTTATCAACGAATACACATTATGTTCACAATCACAACCAAAAGGTCAAAACCTATGCAACTTCGAGGTAATTTAGAATTTCTTTTACCTTGTAGTACAAATATTAACCCCACGAAAGACACTTAGGTGAATATTCAACGAAGAACTACTTTTAGAAACCGATGTCCTTTGTGCAATTTTATGTCTATTTGTTTGTTGTTCAATAGTCTACTTACGACGGTGTTCGCTCTAAAAAAACTCTCATACTGACAGTCCTTTCTTATATCCTATACTCGGTCAGATGAAAAGCAGAAAGGGAAAGCCTCTTTCGATAGAACCATTATTTGACGGATTTTTGAAGGAAAGGATACAAACGTGACCTCAATGAGCTGCACACAGATGAAAATGTGGTGCAAAAAGTCGAAATATGTCGTGTTGGCTGTACAAAAAAGCGTTCTGAATCATATTTGTAGGAAATTTTGTTTGCTACAAGTTTTTAATTTTAATTTTTTAACAAAAATTATTGCCTACAATGATACGATAGTAAAATCTTTAAAATATTGATTTAAAATATTTGTTCCCTAATTTTTCAGGATTTTTAAGGGGACGGTAGAGACATATGTTACAACCATACCATATAAGAAATAAGAACATCACAATTTAGAAATATCTGACCCTTCGTGCGGTAGCGTTATATTTACCATGGAAAGACTGATTTTTAAGAAGTAACTTTTTGCACTGTAGAATAAAATGATAATTGCTGAATCATTCCATCATACAAAATTAAAGGATTTTTGTTCTTACCACACTGATTGCAAACATTTCTTCCATCTAACTTACTTACTTACTTACTTATCCGGCTCCCGATCCATGAAGGGTCTCTGCCTGAGATATTGCGGTCTTCCATCGGTTGCGGTCCCTCGCACGCTCCCTCCAGTCGTCGAGACCAAGCGCTCTTGCGTCTGTGACCGCCTGGTCCCTATAGCGGAGGTTCGGTCTTCCTGGTCGTCTCGAACCTGGGGGCTGGGATTCGAAGATTTTCTTGGCTGGAGCGTTTTGGCTCTTTGGACTACATCCACATCTTGGTACAGCTCGTACAGTTCACGATTGAATCTTCTCCTCCAATAGCCCTCTTCGCATATAGGACCAAATATCCGCCGAAGAATTTTTCTCTCGAAAGTGCCCAGTATCAATTCCCCTTTTTTACTAATCGTCTAGCACTCGACGCCGTAGAGTAGAACTGGTAAAATAAGCGTTTTGTATAGCGTGCACTTTGTCTTTCGAGAAAGGAGTTTTGAACCCATTTGTTTGGCCAAACCGAAGTAGCAGCGGTTCGCTAGGGTAATTCTTCGTCGGATTTCCACTAAGGTGTCGTTCTTGGAATTGATGTTTGTTCCGAGGTAGGTGAACTCCTTGACTACCTCGAAATTACAGCTACCAACAGTGACGTTTTGTCCTAGGCGATGGACAGATGAGGCTTTGTTTGTTGATATACTTTGTTTTGTCCTCATTCACTTCAAGACCAACGTATTTCGCCTGTTCATCAATAGCTGTGAATGCTTCAAGTACAGCTCTCTTGGAGCGGCCGATGATGTCGATGTCGTCCGCATAGCCAAGCAGTTGAGAAGACCTGTTGAAGATAGTGCCTTCCATGTTAACACCTTTCTTGCGCACTATCTGCTCCCGGACTAAGTTGAAGAAATCACATGATAGCGCATCTCCTTGTCTGAACCCTGTACACGTCTGGAATAACTCGGATGAGCTGTTACCCATTTGCACGTTGCACCGCGTATTTTGTAGCGTCATGCGGCATAGCTGGATCAGTTTTTTCGGGATCCCGAGTTCCGATATCGCCAATAGAAGCTCTTGGCGACTTATGCTATCATATGCGGCTTTAAAATCGATGAATAGATGGTGGGTCTCGACTTGAAATTCGTTGGTCTTTTCCAGGATTTGCCTCAATGTGAAGATTTGGTCTATCGTTGATCTGCCTGGCCTGAAGCCACACTGGTACGTGCCGATCATAGTGTTGCAGAAAAGTTTTAGACGCTCACATAGTACGTTGGATAGGATCTTGTAGGCAACATTAAGCAGGGATATGCCTCTGTAGTTCTTGCAGGACATAGGATCGCCTTTTTTGTAGATTGGGCATATAGAGCTATTTGACCAGTCGTCGGGCATACTTTCCTCCTCCCAAACTTGGTTGATGAGCTGGTGCATGCACCCTACCAGGACATCTCCTCCATACTTAAAGAGTTCCGCAGGTAGGCCATCCGAGCCGGCGGATTTGTTATTCTTAAGCTTGTGGATGGCTTTCTTAACCTCTTCAGTACTGGGCGCTGGGACTGGATCTTCATTGACTGGTCTTATGCCTCTTTGTTCCTCTGTTGCCTCCTCTACATAATGCCCATTAAGCAGCTGCTGGAAATGTTGCTTAAACATGTCTACAATTCCCTGTGCTTCGGTGACTAGGTTACCTTCGCTGTTTCGAGCTTGCGTGCCAGTCCTATAACCAGATGCCAGTTGCTTGGCTGTTTTGTAAAACCGGCGGGTGTTGGTGGCGGTGCTAGACTCTTCGAGATACTTGAGCTGAGAGACTGCGGATGCTCTTTTCTTTCTACGCAGGGTTTTTTTCTCTTTCCTTCTCTTTTCACGGTACTCCTCTCTTGCTGCTCTTGTTTTCCGTTGCAGAATTTGCATTCGTGCATTTTCCGTCTCCTGCTTCAATACCGCGCATTCATCGTCATACCACGGGTTCTTTTTTCTATCTGTGGTTGATAGCCTATGGTGGTCTCGGCTGTCTCCTTAATGATGTCGCGATATTGGTTCCACTGGTTGTTGACGCTTGTGGCTGGCTGTACGGCAGAGAGTTTCCCGGTCAATTGCTCACTGTAGTCTCTGGCTTTCTCAGATGTGCTAAGGCATGCAATGTTGAATTTCGTCCTTTGGGCGGTCTTCGTTTTCTTTTCGTTGGACAGTCGGGCTCTGAACTTTGTCACAACAAGAAAGTGGTCAGAGTCCACGTTTGCGCCTCGGAAAGTTCGCACGTCCAAGATGTTCGATGCATACCTTGCGCCAATTAGCACGTGGTCGATTTGGTTGGCGGTTCGACCATCTGTTGATCGCCAGGTTGCTGTGTGTATCCTTCGCCTGGGGAACCTAGTGCTACTTATCACCGTATTACGAGCTGCAGCAAAGTCGATTAGTCGGAAGTCGTTATCTGTTGTCTTTTCGTGGAGGCTGTGCTTTCCAACTAATCCGCCAAAGATGTTTTCCTTTCCGACTTTAGCATTGAAGTCTCCGAGCACGACTTTGACATCGTACTCCGGACAGGCTCCGTCCAGGAGGTCATAAAACTCCTCCTTGTTAGACTCCTCAGCTTCATCGGTAGGGGCGTGTGCACATATTAGGCTGATGTTTTGGAAGGTAGCTTTGATGCGGATCACAGCCAGGCGATCACTAATCGGCTTAAAATCGATGACTTTCGATCTGTGCAGTCTTTGATGGCAGCTGTAATAAATGTCGCAATCTTTTCTTTTCGTTATACCTGATCCTATCCATCGTATCTCCTGGATCGCGGTAATATCTGCCTTGTACCGCGAGAGGACAGATTCAAGTTTTTGAGTAGCACCTGGTGTATAGAGTGTCCTTACATTCCAGGTGCATACTCGTAGATCCATCTAACTACACATACACAAAATGTAGGTACGCGTAATATTTAAGAGCAAACACAAATAATAAAATCAATGTGCACTTTTTAACTCGCAATTTCATTATGCTGTTTCAAACGAAGTTCAGTTATAAGAAGCCTTTCAATAATAAAATGCAATAAAAGTACATATTCATTTCATAGAAAGAACTTGAACTTTTGATTTTAGGATGTCTATCTAAAGTTTAGACAGCATTATGCATACAGAAATAATTGTTTTTCAAAAGTATTAAATCTTTATTACTAAAAACGGAATCAAATATTTTATTAAATTTTTTGTTAAGCAAAAAGAAAAACAAAATATCATAGTAGGTATGTACTTAAAATTTGGCCGAAGGATTTCATCCTTTGTAGGTAATCGATTGTTGCGTCATGGGTCGTCGGTTGTCGTCGAAGTATTATTTTTAGTCGATTTTTCTTCGTACCTACAGTTTTCAACTTAAAGAAGTTAGTCTTTATGTTTTACGGTCTTTTTATAAATTTGTTTTTTTTTTATTTTGGGACAAAGTACCCAACCGAAAATGATGATGATGGCGTGTAAACGCCGCAATTTAAATTTCCACCCACCAGCCATTACCATCCCACTCACTGGTCTCCCATTGTCTTGTTTTTTTTTTTTTTCTAAGTCATTTTGTATACAATATTTCTTCTTCTGCGTCTCATAATCTAAATTTTTTTGTCTGTCATTAGACAATACAAACACTAACATCTTGTTATTTGAAGTAAGTACACACCATTTGCCATAAGTATTTCTTAAGAAACAATTATGAACTTTGAAACATGAAGATATTTGTTCGCGCAGTAAAATGTCTCTCAAGTTCTTCATTTTTTTTTTAATATTTGAAAGAACACAGCCGATTTAATATTTTAAGGAGCTACTAAATATTATCTTTTGATAATTTTGTATGTACTCTTCTATTTTAACAGAAACCAGCTTAATTACTGGTTCTCAAGAACTGAATTGTTTGTGGTTGGATCAAATTTCTTTTACAAAAGTTGGTTTGTATTTAACAAATAAAGCATACAAAAGTTTTCTAAGAAAACGGTTTTGGTTGTTTTTAGACATTTTTTTAGGATATTTTTGTCTATGATAAGGTGCATAAATTAATTTTTCTTTAACATTGTAAGTATAAATTCAATTATTAAATTACTAAACGACTTTTCACAAATAAATCAAACAGATGTTACTTTAACAAGGTGACCGCTATAACCTAACAAATTTCGAGCTTCCCTATTGAAATACATTTTACAACCACAAATATGTTAAATTTGGGTTCAGACAATCTCATTACTGAATGTTCTATTTGTTAAGTGTTATTCCATAAATTAAAAATTCTAAAACTTATTTCTGTTTCGATGGGAGCACATTCAGTTTTAAGGTTTCCTTTTGCTCACAAGTATTGGTCTATGCATGAGTTCTTGATGGTTTCCAAGGATGTATTCAAATTAATTTGTTGTTAGGCTATATACATAAATGCTTAATTTACATAACCTATTCTTGAAAAATATACAAAATAGGATGTTATTGAAGAATTACTTTGTCAATAAAGTATAATACATATATGTATGATGCGGTAGTAAGACAAAACTATATTTTGCAACTTTTCTGATCGAAATTAAAAGAGACGTAATATTTCAAAAAAACTTTCTCCTCAACAATGAGAATTTAAAATTCAATGTATTCAATAGTTCATGCTTGTTTGGAAGTTCAACGAAGTTTCGTCAGGACAAATAATGCTCATTTCATTTGTATTGACAATGAACAATAGTATAGAAGGAGTTTAATCAAGAAGACAAAATCAACTTCGATGGATATAAAAGCTGCTCACCGCATTGATAGAGATCGTAATTAGTGATGATACAGTGTGTTGGATAAATTCTGGAACAAATTTGAGTTTATGCTAAAAAAATTAAAACCATTGAAGCAGTTTTTCTAAAAAAATAATTTTAATATATAGTCCAGTCAATTTGTGCTCAAAAAGGATCTTTGGGAGCAAATTGTGGGGTGGTTTTGATTTGTTTCCCTCCTTTGTTTTCGGGGTTGCTGAATCCGAATCTGGGCTTACCAACAAAATTTCGTGACACAACATGGAAAAAACGCAAAAAATTATGCAAAAATGCATTTCTTGGGAGATCAAAAACAACCAACTATTCGAAAATTACATCAAAGTACCATTGAAAATATACATCTACTTTTCTGATCTTTTTTTGATGCGCTGAGTTCGAATCTGGCCTTAGAATTGCTAGCACGTCACGGTTTTGAGATATTCGAATCTAAAGATTTAAAAAAATTGCATTTCTTATACAAATTTGGGGTTATATTTAGAGGTCTACTGTTGAAAGTTGCCTGCCGTAAATTTGTGTTATACAAAGAATTAGAACGTACTAATTTCAGCACAGAGAAAAAATTGCGTTTAAAAAAAATAGCTTTTCCTTAACGGTTTTTTACCATTTGTATGGTAGGTACATAGTCCACAGTTATTTTTAAATAAAGTGGAAGTGTTTTATAAAATATTTGCCTCTGATTGTAGAATGCAGCTTGCTCTAAGCTCACTACAACAAAGAATCTGAAGTGAAAAAAAGTGTTAAAAAATCCGTTGGATACGAAATTTCAAAAAATCATTTCCGAAATATTGAGTTTTCAAAGAAAAACAAAGTGGAAATATTTTTAAAATACATAAATCAACACATATTTTTTTTTTTTGGAAAATTTTGGCTGACAATAATATTTTAAAATTTGGGGGCTCCTGTATAAAAAGAATGATCAAAAACAGTTGACAGTTTAAAAGAAAATCTAAACTAAAAAATGGTTCCATGAAAGGCACCGTTAATAACTACTTTTCGAAAAAAAAAATTATACTTAAATGAGGTATTAACGATAGAAATTAACTGATTTTTTTTTTTTAGTTGAAGAGCGCGCTATTTTCGAGAAAACAAAATTTTGTTAAAATTGTTAGTATAGGTATGACAAAAGATACCGTTGTTTTTGGTTTTAAAAACAATGGAAAAGCTAACTAACGCTATTACCAAAGCTTAAAGAAAATCTTATGTACAAACAAGCAGACAGAATTTGTGATTGTGAATTTTTTCGTGTTAGCTGTCATAATATTCATGGCCGCTTTCGAAAACGTCATCTGCTTCAAAAATGCATCTGCAGAATGTTCTTTAGCGCAAACTGCTAAAGTCACATGTTCGAAAACATCATCTGCGGCAGTATAGCGCAGTAAGAAAATCGAGTTGACGATAAAAAAATTGAAACCAGAGAGCGTGTTCGTAAATATAAATTCCGTTTGCGGGTAAATTGAATAACGTTCATAAAACCAATTTTGTGCAAGACAGGGCGATTGCATTTGACGATTGCAATCTGTGTCAAAAATGACGATCATTTGACGATCAAATTGACTTTGATTTGAAGTTTTCAAAAACGGCCCATAAGTTTGGTCAAAATTTCGAGCTCGATTTTTTTACGAATGGAAAAACCCAGGAATTCCAGATCGTTGCAGACCATCTCTTTATCGATTTTAAAGTTGCATATGAAAGCTTGGATAGAGACGAATTATACAGAGCTATGTTTAAATTTGGCATCCCTGCGAAACTCTACCACTTCGGCAGGATGATGATTGAGGAATCTCGCTGCTCCGTCAAAGTCACCACTGAACTGTTTGATGTCGATAAACGCCCAAGGTAAGGCGACGCATTATCATGTTACCATTTAACATCGTTCTTGAAGCAATTGTATGCAAATCGCAACTCAACACCACTGGTACAATTTATCAAAAGTACGTTCAACTAAAAAAGGAGTTTTCACATAATCGACTAGGGAAAAATGCCATGATATGGAAAGATATAAATTTGAAGCTTTAAAAGACTTTGTCTACCTGGAATGCATTATTACCTGGAAAAATGATATCACTGCATAGATCAAACGAAGAATTACTCTTGCCAAGCGCTGTTTCTTCGGGCTTAGAAAGCATTTAAGTAGTAAGGCCTTCTCTCATAGTAGGCACCATGGAGACTTTAAAACAAGACCTTGATCATCCCTGTCCTGCTGTACGGGGCAGGGAAATCTCGAGCTTATCATATTGAAGGTTGAATGTGCCCCAATGAATTTAGCTGATGGAGCTTGTACTAAAATTTGAAGATTGTTTAACTTTTGCTATGCCGATATTGTAAATAAAAATAAATAAAGTGGGTGGCGCAACAGCTCATGGAGAACCAGGGCCTAGTGACTTACAACTCTCAACCATTCCTGTGTGCGTGTTGTTGGCAGGAAAGGATGGGACCTACAGTTTTTTTGCCGAGTCCGAACGGCTAAATGAGAAACACTTTTTCATGACAAGTATACTCTTGGACAGTGGCTTAGCTAGGATATTTGCCGGTCTAACAATACTTAATAATAAAATCGGTCTTAGAGTTGCAGACAAAATTTTGACTAAAATATTTTTTTTATAAGTGCAAGGAATTACATTCTGCGAAATATTGATACACGCCACTTTGCCGCAATATCTGCTGAATGAACATTTTTTGTTTCTGACTTACTGGGATTTAACTTTAAACCGACTGTATATAATATAGGTACATGAGACTTGAATTTTTTTTTAAAGTTTGCTTTCGTTCAAAAATAGTAAAGTTCATAATTGTTTATTAGGCGTGTCTCACCAAATAAAATCTCTGAGAGCTCAGATATTTTTAAAGTGGGGCAAAAAATCTCACCTGAGCACTAAGATTTTTTCCAGAGTTTACTGAGACGAAAATTTTTTTCCGCCTACGTCAACTTGATATTAAGCGCTCGTTGAGATTTTACTTGGTGAGACACGCCTATTGTTTCATCAGTACTCGACAGCGAAACTGAGAAATTGCATACTGTTCATATTACTCAGATATAATGATCATGAACCATGAAAGGGCCAAGCAACGGCTAAGTCACTACTGAGTGTCTGACTACAGAGTTGTTACTTCACTGAAATTGCAGTAGATTGTTGATCTAATACATTTTTTCTCAAAATAAATCTGCTGAAAAATCTTCATACTGCACTTCATCTTACGAACAAAAATTAATCTTCAAGCTTTCGCAAAAAAAAATCACATTTTTTTAAATTCCTTGTGTTGAATGCGGCATATGTATGTATAGTTTAGAGCTTTTTAAGTTGGCTGGTTTTATGTTTGAAAAAAAACTATTGTTATGTTTTATTCATTTATCAGTTTTGTATAAATAATATTTTTATTTTTATTTTTGAAAAAAAAAAAAAAAAAAAACAAATTATCTGCGAAAATATTCAATCGAAAGCATTATACACATATATGTAAAGCTACAAAAAAGAATGGTCATTACGAAAGCCATTTTGTTTCAAAATTTGAAAGAATTGTTAATTTAAAAAAAAATAAACTTTTGTGTTTATTACCAACTTCTATAATGAGCAACGGCCATGATTCTGCCGCCCCTAATGATTTGAACACAATGAAAAATTGTACGTTCTTATAGTACCAATGTTATAGAAATTTTAACTTAAAAAATAATACTTTTTTGTTTATTTCCAACTTCTGCAATAAACAACGATGATGATTTTGCGCCCCTATTGATTTCAATTTAATAAAAATTGATTGAAGTATTTATTTTACAAAAATTAAACTTGTGTTTATATAAGAAGGTTTTATAATACAAATTCTATATACTACTGAAATAAATCAGCCAAGTAGAAGACTTAGCATTAAGGATTGGACTTTTTGAATTATAGATTCAAAATAGCTTTTTATGGCCTTTAGTCCTATAAATTGGCGTTTCGTTCGGCTTACTCACTTGAACTCATCAGTGACATAGTGAGGGCTTTGTCATACGCAAACTTGTGTTCATTTCCCACTTCTCATGAAGATCGAGGAAGATTTTGCCGCCCCTACAAATTTTAACTGTAGGATTGTATTGTATTGTAGAATTGTATTAAAATTGTGCGTTTTCTAATAAAAATTTAATAAAATTTTCAATAAAAAAACTTCTGTAATTGGTTTACATCCCATAAACAATGAATATGATTTTCCTATTTGCCGCCCCTTACTCCTGGCGTCCGGGGCGACCGCCCCCTTCGCCCCCCCCTCCTAGCTACGCTAATGCTCTTGGAGGATTTGTCAGTTCCTCGCAAGAGGCAGTACCTCGCATAAAACATTTCTGTTTTTAGGTGGCACTGCTGGGAATCGAACCCACACCTTCGGCATAACAGTCCTACGCACTAAGCATCATGCCGCGAGGTAGGTACTACATATTGTAAATACTTCTGATCGAAGTCCAGTAAATGCAAATTGAATTTCAAAAACGGTCAAATGTCGTGCTTCTGAAAATTATTATGTTTTCAAACATGTATTTTGAAAATCTAAAGATGTCTGAGCAAAAAGCAAAAACCCTTTCCAATTATCATGTCCGGTTTTTGCAAAAGAAATTTTCAATAGACGCGTTCGAAATTTAAGCTCTAACGTGAACATGTGGCTCCTTTGACTCATATCAACTTATCAGACAAAAATATTCAAGAAGTTAAAATCAGTATATATGTTTGCATAATTAAGCACTTTGTGCCAGACACAATACTTTTTACCTTTTATTAATTTTTCCTTAAATTAATTCGTTTTTTTTTTAGTAATAAAATTACAATCACATTTTTCTCAGAATCAACCCAAGTGGTTTTTCCCAAAACGTTTTCCCCTGGACTCTTCAATTATTCTCACTGAAAAAACCTCTTTCAAAAGCATTTTTCTTGTTATTCATACTGTTTAAAGTTTCCTTAATTTGACAGTTTATCGAACGAAATGTTTGATCATTAACAACTGCAAACTCAACTTTTAACATACACCCCTACACCCCGACAACGATTGTTTTTGTATATGACCATATTTACATAGTAAAGATATAGGAAGTTAAGCTCATGCTTGATGTGCACTGTTTCTATATATTAAAAAACGTTAAACAAAAATCGATGTAAACTATACCTATAGGTAAACATATGCATAGGCAACTGAAAAGTGGTAGACCTTTTAAGGTACGATGTGCCTTGCATTGTATACATATATTCCTTTCCTATAAAACCTCAGCACATCATGTCGAAGTCAAGTGCAGACTTCAACTTATTATCGAAAACTTTTTGAATTTTATTTGCAACAATGTTCGTCTGTCAGAGTTTCTATAATATGTTGGCAGTGAAAAAAAAAAAAAAAATATTTTAACAAGTCTGGTTTTTTCATTGTTTTTTCAGTTGAGTTCAGTTCGTTTTTTTTTATTATTTTTTTTGTTACTTGAGTTCCTTTTAGTTTTTCTATTTTGGCAGCGGGTAGAGAGTGTAACGGACAAGTGAATAAAGTTGGAAAAACGTATTCCATCTGTATAATATATTTCAATAAATGCATCACTTTACATTTTGTGATACCTTTATCACAAATGAATGCTTATTGTAGAAGAAATAAAAATGAATTAATGTTTCATTTTTTCTTTTTTTGACAGTGCTATTTTTTAATCTTGTCAAAAAAAAAAGAAAATGATAATGATAGTCAAAACTGAATTGGGCATAGTGAAAAATTTCAACGAAATTTTATTTTAAGTTAATTAAAAGGAAACTCGAGTGCTGACAAAGCCATATGTATATGTATGAAAGCATAAATGTAGGTAGAAGATATATAATAATCCTGATTTGGACTTTGACAGTTTTCAAGCATAATATAGTTACGTCATAGTTGTCAACAATCCAGAAACGAGGGAAAACATGTAAGAACTTTTATAAAACAATAAAATGAATTTGTTATGAAACAAAATAAATTAAACTTATGTACATATTTTGAGCTCTTTGTGAAATCATTGAAAGGTGATTCGGAATTGGCGTAACCAGAAATTTTTCCTAAGGGTCAACCAGCCATATTAGCAACTAAAAGTTTGGAATTCTTAAGGATGATTCGATTACAAAACAGTTAAATTTTTGTAGAATTGCTAAATTCCCAGAATAATTCAATGAAAGACATAATAAAGTCAGAATGGAATGTAAATTTGTAAAAATAATGAACAGGGAAATAGTTGAAATCGTAACCAAAGGAGGAAAAATGTTAATAATACCAGTTTATATAAACTGCAATAAATGGGTGGAGGAGCTTGCATAACTTTTTACTGGAATTTGAGAAAGAAAACGTGATGCTTATGGGGGACTTCAATGGAAGGATTGGAGACACACCGGTAATCAATATAGAGTTGGAAAAATTAACAGAATTATTTGCAGAGGAAAGGATTGCAAAAGATACGAAAATCGATGGAAACGGAAAAAAAATTATCGAATTGTGTGAAAATACAGGGCTCACACTGCTAAACGGCCGCTCCAAGGGTGACAGAGAAGGAAATCTAACCTTTATAAGGGATACTGCGTGCTCTACTATAGATTATTGTCTACTCAAAGGAAAATGGCTTGACTGTGCTCATGACTTTGAAGTGAAAGAGCTACCTTATTCAGATCACCAGCCAATAGCTGTAAGTGTCAAACTTAATTCGGAAATAAACAACATGTTGGAACGAAGTGTTTTGCTACCAAAACTACAATGGAAAGAGAAAATGCAGGAGAGGTACAAATCCAACCTAAACCGGGAGTTAAGCTTAGTAAACCAAAGCGTAATTGAAACTATTAACGGAACGGAAATGCTCACAATCTGCATTGTCAAAGCAGCTACTCCGCACCAAGCAAGAGAAAGAGGAGTGGGAAAACAGCCTTGGTATGAATGGGAGTGCGAGGCAGCCAGGAAGAAATCGTTTGGCTTCTTACGGCAACTCAGGAGAAGTGCAACCACTAACATAAAACACCTTTACCAAGAAGCAAACAAAAAGTTCAAAGCCATTTGCAAACAAAAACAAAAAGCATACTCTTTGAGATTGGCATCAATGCTCAACAATGTTCACGACAGCAGATTGTCAAGACAATTAATGGCACAACCGTTGGGTGAAAAATAGAAGTTGAAGCCCCCCTTCTAGCAAACTATTTCGAAAAACTTTTAAACAACACGGTCAATGAAAATATACATCATTTTGCGACACCTTTGCTGGAAGTGGAAGCACTGGATCAGACGATCACCTTACAAGATGTAAGTAGAGTCAACGCTAACAAAGCCCCTGGTGAAGATCGAATCCGGCCTTATGAATTCTTTAAAAACGCGACGGATGGATTTCTACAAGACCTTACAAAAGCTTACGACTTTATTTTTAATCTTGGAGAGGTACCAGCAAGCTTTAAAAAAAACATAATATTTCCTATTTCCAGAATGCGTTTCGCCCAGGTATGGTGGTGGGCTCATCAGTTAGATGCCACCATACCCAATCTAAGACGCATTGTTTAGTCGATGGTTACCGACGTCTGCATATCACAATTTTGTGAGAAAACTCACTGTGAAGTATGCTATCTAAGGAACTTTGGTTAAAGTTGTGCACTTAGATTTTGTTGTTGTTTTGCCCGTGGCCAGGCGAAGTAATTAAGAAGAAGAGTTTTTAAGAAAATAAATAGAAAAATTATTTATAGTCAAAGACTTTAAACAATAAATCCATTTATTCCTTAATTTTTGTGGAGTTTATGAATAAAATTCAAATAAAAAGGGTTTTTGTGGCCTTTACTCCAGAATGCGTTTCGCCCAGGTATGGTGGTGGGCTCATCAGTTAGATGCCACCATACCCAATCTAAGACGCATTGTTTAGTCGATGGTTACCGACGTCTGCATATCACAATTTTGTGAGAAAACTCACTGTGAAGTATGCTATCTAAGGAACTTTGGTTAAAGTTGTGCACTTAGATTTTGTTGTTGTTTTGCCCGTGGCCAGGCGAAGTAATTAAGAAGAAGAGTTTTTAAGAAAATAAATAGAAAAATTATTTATAGTCAAAGACTTTAAACAATAAATCCATTTATTCCTTAATTTTTGTGGAGTTTATGAATAAAATTCAAATAAAAAGGGTTTTTGTGGCCTTTACTCCAGAATGCGTTTCGCCCAGGTATGGTGGTGGGCTCATCAGTTAGATGCCACCATACCCAATCTAAGACGCATTGTTTAGTCGATGGTTACCGACGTCTGCATATCACAATTTTGTGAGAAAACTCACTGTGAAGTATGCTATCTAAGGAACTTTGGTTAAAGTTGTGCACTTAGATTTTGTTGTTGTTTTGCCCGTGGCCAGGCGAAGTAATTAAGAAGAAGAGTTTTTAAGAAAATAAATAGAAAAATTATTTATAGTCAAAGACTTTAAACAATAAATCCATTTATTCCTTAATTTTTGTGGAGTTTATGAATAAAATTCAAATAAAAAGGGTTTTTGTGGCCTTTACTCCAGAATGCGTTTCGCCCAGGTATGGTGGTGGGCTCATCAGTTAGATGCCACCATACCCAATCTAACTGATGAGCCCACCACCATACCTGGGCGAAACGCATTCTGGAGTAAAGGCCACAAAAACCCTTTTTATTTGAATTTTATTCATAAACTCCACAAAAATTAAGGAATAAATGGATTTATTGTTTAAAGTCTTTGACTATAAATAATTTTTCTATTTATTTTCTTAAAAACTCTTCTTCTTAATTACTTCGCCTGGCCACGGGCAAAACAACAACAAAATCTAAGTGCACAACTTTAACCAAAGTTCCTTAGATAGCATACTTCACAGTGAGTTTTCTCACAAAATTGTGATATGCAGACGTCGGTAACCATCGACTAAACAATGCGTCTTAGATTGGGTATGGTGGCATCTAACTGATGAGCCCACCACCATACCTGGGCGAAACGCATTCTGGAGTAAAGGCCACAAAAACCCTTTTTATTTGAATTTTATTCATAAACTCCACAAAAATTAAGGAATAAATGGATTTATTGTTTAAAGTCTTTGACTATAAATAATTTTTCTATTTATTTTCTTAAAAACTCTTCTTCTTAATTACTTCGCCTGGCCACGGGCAAAACAACAACAAAATCTAAGTGCACAACTTTAACCAAAGTTCCTTAGATAGCATACTTCACAGTGAGTTTTCTCACAAAATTGTGATATGCAGACGTCGGTAACCATCGACTAAACAATGCGTCTTAGATTGGGTATGGTGGCATCTAACTGATGAGCCCACCACCATACCTGGGCGAAACGCATTCTGGAGTAAAGGCCACAAAAACCCTTTTTATTTGAATTTTATTCATAAACTCCACAAAAATTAAGGAATAAATGGATTTATTGTTTAAAGTCTTTGACTATAAATAATTTTTCTATTTATTTTCTTAAAAACTCTTCTTCTTAATTACTTCGCCTGGCCACGGGCAAAACAACAACAAAATCTAAGTGCACAACTTTAACCAAAGTTCCTTAGATAGCATACTTCACAGTGAGTTTTCTCACAAAATTGTGATATGCAGACGTCGGTAACCATCGACTAAACAATGCGTCTTAGATTGGGTATGGTGGCATCTAACTGATGAGCCCACCACCATACCTGGGCGAAACGCATTCTGGAGTAAAGGCCACAAAAACCCTTTTTATTTGAATTTTATTCATAAACTCCACAAAAATTAAGGAATAAATGGATTTATTGTTTAAAGTCTTTGACTATAAATAATTTTTCTATTTATTTTCTTAAAAACTCTTCTTCTTAATTTCCTATTTCCAAGAAGGGTGATCCAAAAGAGTCAACCAACTATAGAGGGGTTTCTTTCCTCAACACAGTGTCCAAAATATTTACCGGGATTATGCTGGAAAGACTTACCGACTGGGTGCGAGAAAACGACTTATTAAGCGAATTCCAAGCGGGATTTCGAAAAGACTACTCCACGGTTGACAACATATTCTCCATCACCACCATCGCGCAGACGTATTTGGATAGAGGAAAAAAACTATATACATTCTTTGTTGACTTTAAAGCTGCCTTTGACTCAATAGATAGAAAAGCACTATTCTTCAAACTGAGTAATTTAGGAATGTCAACGAAAATGCTGAGGGTTCTGCGAAATCTGTATGAAGAAAACCTCACAGCGGTTTGGGATGGAAACACTTTGTCTGGTTGGTTTTAAACGAAAACAGGAGTTAAACAGGGATGCCTGCTGAGCCCAGTATTATTCTCAATTTTTCTGGATGATCTGGCAGAGTTCCTTCCGTTAGGAATCACATTTGAAGGACTCTCAATAAAACTCCTACTTTATGCTGATGATATTGTCATACTAGCAGAAAGTTCAAATATGATGCAGTTAATGATAAACAAACTTCAACAATACTGCCAACTGTGGAACCTACAATTGAACACGGAGAAATCACAGATCATGATTTTCCGTAATGGAACGGGACGATTTGCTGCAAACGAGAAATGGAGCTGGCACAATGAAGATCTAAAGATAGTAAGGGAGTACAGATATCTTGGTATCCTCATAACCCCACAGCTATCTTTCAGAAAACATCTACAAGAAAAGCTCAACGAATCCAAACGTGCGATTAACAGTAGCTGGAATGGAGTGCTGAGCAAGAAGGACATCACTCCGAGTACAAAGTATAGAATTTTCGAAGCGGTTATGAGATCCATTATGTGCTATGCTGCACAAGTTTGGGGGATATTCCAATATGAAGAGGTCGAAAAACTCTTACGATACTTCATTAAAAAAATCTTCAGATTACCATATAACACCCCAAACTACATGTTGCATCTCGAAACTGGTCTGCCACCACTATATATATACACTCTCCAACTGCACTTCTCCTATATTCAGAAAGTTATGGCCCAATCGAGTAATCGACTTCCTCATAAAATCGCAAAGCACCTACAATGCAGAAACCTCCAGTTTTTTAGGGAATGGACAAGGCTATCCAGTGACCATAACGTTACTCTTGGAAACCTAAGCGAGGGTACTTCAAGAAATGAGCTTCAGGAGCTAATCGCAAAAATAGAGGACTCTTCACGAATCGAATTCAAGAGGCAAAGCCAGCAAAGCCAGTCACGAACCATTTACAAGTTTCTACAGAATGACCTCGGCGCAAACAATTATTTTAATGACATCCTCAATCTAGATATGATATCTACGATATTTAAAACCAGAGGAGAATTACTACCCCTAAATTACCGGACATACAGAAATGATGGAGACTCGGAGTGCACATTGTGCAACCTAAGGGAAAGAGAAGACACCCAACACTTCGTGGGAACCTGCCCTATCCTAAGCTCAATAAGAAGATCAGTTTGGGGAAAAAATACACTTTCAACCGAAGAAATACTGCGGATTGGTAATTCAGAAAATTGGAACCTCCTCTACAGTTACGTAAAAACTGCACTCAAATACCGGCAACAAATAATAAATGAAGCGTTTTAACTATGTTCACGGATACAATTATTTCAACACAAGAAATCTAGATTTAGCTATCAACATTTCAATTTCACTTTTTTATAAGATATAAATACACTCATTTTTCGGCTGACGGCAAAGGCCAATGCTCTATTGTGAATTTTGTAAAACAACATGTATATCGAAATCATGGAAACAAATAAATCACTACTACTGTAATAAAGTCAGTTAAATACGTAAGGCTGCTTAAGTATATTTTTACCAAATTTACAGTAGAATTTAGTTAAACTTATCGTCCGTCGCCTTTTAAGAAAACCGGTATAACTCAAAAACACGATTTTTGAGTAAATGATGCCAATCGACTAAAAAAGATGACAACTGTAGCACTTTGGAATCCCGCCAGATGGACTTTGCTCAAATTGTCACATTATTCCTATTCATAATTTGTTTGTGATGAACACCGACATAATTTAGAATCTGCCAATTTTTCGAGGTGAAATGAAATGAAATCAAATGAATTCAAACTGTATTTCTCAGTAAACCTTCAGCAGTTTTTCTACAATTTCACCATTTAACCCTTCAGTGGGCGCGTGGTAATTTCAAACACGAGAAGGCGCGTTTTTTTTTTCATTCGTAGAACATGAGTTTTTAAGCAATTGGGTACTTCAAATATTTTTTTTTCAAACACCTTATTACTTTAATAATTTCAAAAAAAAATTTTAATGTTACAAAAGAAAAAAATTATAAACTAATATGACTCGATTTCTTAGGTTTTTTTTACTTTAAAGGATTTTTAATAAGAAAAGAACAGTTTTATGTAACATTTAGCAAAACATACCAAGAAATTGAATATAAATAATTACAAATAATTAAAAAAAAATATTTGGGGGTCAGAAAACCAAATTATTCATAAATATTATTTGAATCATAGTCAGTGCAAATGCTTTTTATGTGGTTCTTGCTTCTAAAGCGTTAACATTTTAAAAAACTCATATGTGGTTACTTTTTTTTAGAGTAGAGAAGTAAAACAATGTTTAGCATAGTTTTAACGGGTATCAGGACCCCCAAGTTCCAAAATACCAAAAAAATGTCCTTGCAACCGCGTGATGAAAAAAGGAACCTAAGTGGGCGCGTGGTCTACGATCGTAGACCAGTTGAGTTTGAGATCTTATAACACCAATATTTGCTTTCACCAACTGAAGTTTCCACACTTATCAGTTAGAATAGTTAATTTAAAGAAGCTATGGAAAAGGACGGGCCAAAAAAACATTATTTCTAGGTAATAGGATCATTTTAAAAAGGGCGGTCTACGATGGTAGACCACGCGCCCACTGGAGGGTTAAAATAAAAAAAAATTTCAAATTACCTACAACTTTTATAAAATAAAAGTAAAATATAACCATTTTTTATTTTCCCATTCTTAATAACCAAATTTTATAAAGCGAATCAACCCTCCTTTACATCATGGGGTCCATTTGAACCCCAGAGCATGTTTAAACACTCATAACTTTTTTGTTTTGCCTTTTTTCGCCTTGGGATTAATACTCAATTTTCTATTAATTTTTATGTTTAAATGATTACTGACATTTTACAGAATTTTCTGCGCTTTGTTTTTGGAAATAGTCCATCTATCTGACGTGTGGGGTTCATTTGGACCCCCACTACTGAAACTCTAACAAAAATCTTATTTTTTCTAATAAGCTATTTTATTTCAATGAGAACATGGTAATACTAATTTAGCTTGAAGTTGTTGGAAGTTCCGGGAGACATTTGACGCTAACGTATATGTGTGGTGAAGGCAACAGTATCTACCGTAATAATCGCAGGTGTTTCTGCTTTTCCTGTCATCTGCTCTTGGGCAAAGGTGACATCTGCCCCTTTTACATGGAATCCTCTCGGGGGCTGTTCGTACGCCGCGCCGTGCTTCTTCCCATAATACGGAGCACCGAGGGTATCCAAAACAGTTTTTTCTACTTGGTTTTGTGATGCAGGTTGTGAACGGTCATTCAGTACCCATTCCATCAGCTCCTCCGCCAGTTCGATAAGCTTATCGTTTCTGCACATATTTTTGTTACTTCTTGGTGGATTGAAGTGTGGAAAAATTATGATGGTTGCTAGGGCTGCCACGTCTAGTAAGTTGTTAACGATTAAGAATAAAAACTTAAATAATTGAAAATTAATTATTTCTGTTTTTGTTTTTGTGGACTCTTGAATTGAAATTCAAATGTAAAAGTTTTGCGACCTTTAGTCCAAATGCGTTTCGCCCAGGTACAACAATTGGGCTCATCAGTTAGATGTTGTTGTACCCTTCTAAGACGCATAATTTTTAGTCGATGGTTACCGACACGTATAAAATAAACAGCACAAAAGCACTGTAAATTATATAATGTTCTAGTGGAATTTGGTTAAATTCAGACAACTAGAAAAATATGATGGTAAAGCCCGTGGTCTGGCTGGTATATGATTAAGGGCCAGTTTGTTCACACCTTGTCAACTTAAATCAATGATTATTCCAGTTGGTTATCATTGAATGCGTTTGTTCAGCAAAATTTTAAACAGAGAATCCATGATTTGAGCACTTAATTGGAGAAATCACTAATTCGCCGATTCTGTCTGATTAGCATGATTTAATCAAAGATTTTCTGGAATTTCGTTTGTTCATCATTGGTTATTTCCTGAGCGTAGGTATAAAAAAGAGAAACAAAATCTATTAAATTCCTTCGAACAAAGAACATAAATGAAGAGAAACCAAGCATCGTCCATCTTGCAAGAAAAAAATAAACAATTTGTACAGATTTGACTACAAATTGTAGTTATTTTATTTACTATCGAAAAATAAAGTGCTTTTTTGCAAGGCCTAATATAACCCCGAGGCCACACGAGCAAGTACTTGCAAGCAAGTTGCAATACATACACATTTGTTTACTAACACAAACAAACCCAAGCAACTTGCTTATCAACTGGCATGCAAGTTTTGAAGCCAGTAGTGAAGCAAGTTGGGAGACAAGCAAGTGGAAAGCAATTGGGAGGCAAGTGGGAGGCAAGTGGAATGCAAATTACGAATTTGACAGGCAGTGTATGTAGCCAACTTGCTTGCAAGTACTTGCTCGTGTGGCCTCAGGGTAAAATATGCATAGAAAAACTACAACTGGGAAAAAATCCCATCACTAGGTTTCACAAAATGCCAGCACTACCTACACACTTCAACTATATATTTGAAAAAAAAAATCAATTAGCCGCATTAAAATAAATACAAATTTCACGTGTGTAGCTATTCTGTATAGTATTTTAACAGGAAATAATCTTAAATTGAACACAACATTATATTTCAAGCACTGATTTTCCGTGTTTTTTTTGCACAAAAAATGTTTTTTTCGAAAGCTCACTCACACTGAAATAAGTTAATGACGGAATATGTCTGACAATTGATTGACAGATAGACTGGAAAATGGAAAGATTATTGGAAAAACTATGATTTATTAATCAAACTGAAAATTGAGTGAACAAACACTCTCTGATTATCACAGATTCATAACTATGGGTTTAACAGAATCAGTGATAATCTAATTGCTGATTTAACCCACTGTGAACAAACTGGCCCTAAGAATAAAAACTTAAATAATTGAAAATTAATTATTTCTGTTTTTGTTTTTGTGGACTCTTGAATTGAAATTCAAATGTAAAAGTTTTGCGACCTTTAGTCCAAATGCGTTTCGCCCAGGTACAACAATTGGGCTCATCAGTTAGATGTTGTTGTACCCTTCTAAGACGCATAATTTTTAGTCGATGGTTACCGACACGTATAAAATAAACAGCACAAAAGCACTGTAAATTATATAATGTTCTAGTGGAATTTGGTTAAATTCAGACAACTAGAAAAATATGATGGTAAAGCCCGTGGTCTGGCTGGTATATGATTAAGAATAAAAACTTAAATAATTGAAAATTAATTATTTCTGTTTTTGTTTTTGTGGACTCTTGAATTGAAATTCAAATGTAAAAGTTTTGCGACCTTTAGTCCAAATGCGTTTCGCCCAGGTACAACAATTGGGCTCATCAGTTAGATGTTGTTGTACCCTTCTAAGACGCATAATTTTTAGTCGATGGTTACCGACACGTATAAAATAAACAGCACAAAAGCACTGTAAATTATATAATGTTCTAGTGGAATTTGGTTAAATTCAGACAACTAGAAAAATATGATGGTAAAGCCCGTGGTCTGGCTGGTATATGATTAAGAATAAAAACTTAAATAATTGAAAATTAATTATTTCTGTTTTTGTTTTTGTGGACTCTTGAATTGAAATTCAAATGTAAAAGTTTTGCGACCTTTAGTCCAAATGCGTTTCGCCCAGGTACAACAATTGGGCTCATCAGTTAGATGTTGTTGTACTCTTCTAAGACGCATAATTTTTAGTCGATGGTTACCGACACGTATAAAATAAACAGCACAAAAGCACTGTAAATTATATAATGTTCTAGTGGAATTTGGTTAAATTCAGACAACTAGAAAAATATGATGGTAAAGCCCGTGGTCTGGCTGGTATATGATTAAGAATAAAAACTTAAATAATTGAAAATTAATTATTTCTGTTTTTGTTTTTGTGGACTCTTGAATTGAAATTCAAATGTAAAAGTTTTGCGACCTTTAGTCCAAATGCGTTTCGCCCAGGTACAACAATTGGGCTCATCAGTTAGATGTTGTTGTACCCTTCTAAGACGCATAATTTTTAGTCGATGGTTACCGACACGTATAAAATAAACAGCACAAAAGCACTGTAAATTATATAATGTTCTAGTGGAATTTGGTTAAATTCAGACAACTAGAAAAATATGATGGTAAAGCCCGTGGTCTGGCTGGTATATGATTAAGAATAAAAACTTAAATAATTGAAAATTAATTATTTCTGTTTTTGTTTTTGTGGACTCTTGAATTGAAATTCAAATGTAAAAGTTTTGCGACCTTTAGTCCAAATGCGTTTCGCCCAGGTACAACAATTGGGCTCATCAGTTAGATGTTGTTGTACCCTTCTAAGACGCATAATTTTTAGTCGATGGTTACCGACACGTATAAAATAAACAGCACAAAAGCACTGTAAATTATATAATGTTCTAGTGGAATTTGGTTAAATTCAGACAACTAGAAAAATATGATGGTAAAGCCCGTGGTCTGGCTGGTATATGATTAAGAATAAAAACTTAAATAATTGAAAATTAATTATTTCTGTTTTTGTTTTTGTGGACTCTTGAATTGAAATTCAAATGTAAAAGTTTTGCGACCTTTAGTCCAAATGCGTTTCGCCCAGGTACAACAATTGGGCTCATCAGTTAGATGTTGTTGTACCCTTCTAAGACGCATAATTTTTAGTCGATGGTTACCGACACGTATAAAATAAACAGCACAAAAGCACTGTAAATTATATAATGTTCTAGTGGAATTTGGTTAAATTCAGACAACTAGAAAAATATGATGGTAAAGCCCGTGGTCTGGCTGGTATATGATTAAGAATAAAAACTTAAATAATTGAAAATTAATTATTTCTGTTTTTGTTTTTGTGGACTCTTGAATTGAAATTCAAATGTAAAAGTTTTGCGACCTTTAGTCCAAATGCGTTTCGCCCAGGTACAACAATTGGGCTCATCAGTTAGATGTTGTTGTACCCTTCTAAGACGCATAATTTTTAGTCGATGGTTACCGACACGTATAAAATAAACAGCACAAAAGCACTGTAAATTATATAATGTTCTAGTGGAATTTGGTTAAATTCAGACAACTAGAAAAATATGATGGTAAAGCCCGTGGTCTGGCTGGTATATGATTAAGAATAAAAACTTAAATAATTGAAAATTAATTATTTCTGTTTTTGTTTTTGTGGACTCTTGAATTGAAATTCAAATGTAAAAGTTTTGCGACCTTTAGTCCAAATGCGTTTCGCCCAGGTACAACAATTGGGCTCATCAGTTAGATGTTGTTGTACCCTTCTAAGACGCATAATTTTTAGTCGATGGTTACCGACACGTATAAAATAAACAGCACAAAAGCACTGTAAATTATATAATGTTCTAGTGGAATTTGGTTAAATTCAGACAACTAGAAAAATATGATGGTAAAGCCCGTGGTCTGGCTGGTATATGATTAAGAATAAAAACTTAAATAATTGAAAATTAATTATTTCTGTTTTTGTTTTTGTGGACTCTTGAATTGAAATTCAAATGTAAAAGTTTTGCGACCTTTAGTCCAAATGCGTTTCGCCCAGGTACAACAATTGGGCTCATCAGTTAGATGTTGTTGTACCCTTCTAAGACGCATAATTTTTAGTCGATGGTTACCGACACGTATAAAATAAACAGCACAAAAGCACTGTAAATTATATAATGTTCTAGTGGAATTTGGTTAAATTCAGACAACTAGAAAAATATGATGGTAAAGCCCGTGGTCTGGCTGGTATATGATTAAGAATAAAAACTTAAATTTCTGAATTTAACCAAATTCCACTAGAACATTATATAATTTACAGTGCTTTTGTGCTGTTTATTTTATACGTGTCGGTAACCATCGACTAAAAATTATGCGTCTTAGAAGGGTACAACAACATCTAACTGATGAGCCCAATTGTTGTACCTGGGCGAAACGCATTTGGACTAAAGGTCGCAAAACTTTTACATTTGAATTTCAATTCAAGAGTCCACAAAAACAAAAACAGAAATAATTAATTTTCAATTATTTAAGTTTTTATTCTTAATCATATACCAGCCAGACCACGGGCTTTACCATCATATTTTTCTAGTTGTCTGAATTTAACCAAATTCCACTAGAACATTATATAATTTACAGTGCTTTTGTGCTGTTTATTTTATACGTGTCGGTAACCATCGACTAAAAATTATGCGTCTTAGAAGGGTACAACAACATCTAACTGATGAGCCCAATTGTTGTACCTGGGCGAAACGCATTTGGACTAAAGGTCGCAAAACTTTTACATTTGAATTTCAATTCAAGAGTCCACAAAAACAAAAACAGAAATAATTAATTTTCAATTATTTAAGTTTTTATTCTTAATCATATACCAGCCAGACCACGGGCTTTACCATCATATTTTTCTAGTTGTCTGAATTTAACCAAATTCCACTAGAACATTATATAATTTACAGTGCTTTTGTGCTGTTTATTTTATACGTGTCGGTAACCATCGACTAAAAATTATGCGTCTTAGAAGGGTACAACAACATCTAACTGATGAGCCCAATTGTTGTACCTGGGCGAAACGCATTTGGACTAAAGGTCGCAAAACTTTTACATTTGAATTTCAATTCAAGAGTCCACAAAAACAAAAACAGAAATAATTAATTTTCAATTATTTAAGTTTTTATTCTTAATCATATACCAGCCAGACCACGGGCTTTACCATCATATTTTTCTAGTTGTCTGAATTTAACCAAATTCCACTAGAACATTATATAATTTACAGTGCTTTTGTGCTGTTTATTTTATACGTGTCGGTAACCATCGACTAAAAATTATGCGTCTTAGAAGGGTACAACAACATCTAACTGATGAGCCCAATTGTTGTACCTGGGCGAAACGCATTTGGACTAAAGGTCGCAAAACTTTTACATTTGAATTTCAATTCAAGAGTCCACAAAAACAAAAACAGAAATAATTAATTTTCAATTATTTAAGTTTTTATTCTTAATCATATACCAGCCAGACCACGGGCTTTACCATCATATTTTTCTAGTTGTCTGAATTTAACCAAATTCCACTAGAACATTATATAATTTACAGTGCTTTTGTGCTGTTTATTTTATACGTGTCGGTAACCATCGACTAAAAATTATGCGTCTTAGAAGGGTACAACAACATCTAACTGATGAGCCCAATTGTTGTACCTGGGCGAAACGCATTTGGACTAAAGGTCGCAAAACTTTTACATTTGAATTTCAATTCAAGAGTCCACAAAAACAAAAACAGAAATAATTAATTTTCAATTATTTAAGTTTTTATTCTTAATCATATACCAGCCAGACCACGGGCTTTACCATCATATTTTTCTAGTTGTCTGAATTTAACCAAATTCCACTAGAACATTATATAATTTACAGTGCTTTTGTGCTGTTTATTTTATACGTGTCGGTAACCATCGACTAAAAATTATGCGTCTTAGAAGGGTACAACAACATCTAACTGATGAGCCCAATTGTTGTACCTGGGCGAAACGCATTTGGACTAAAGGTCGCAAAACTTTTACATTTGAATTTCAATTCAAGAGTCCACAAAAACAAAAACAGAAATAATTAATTTTCAATTATTTAAGTTTTTATTCTTAATCATATACCAGCCAGACCACGGGCTTTACCATCATATTTTTCTAGTTGTCTGAATTTAACCAAATTCCACTAGAACATTATATAATTTACAGTGCTTTTGTGCTGTTTATTTTATACGTGTCGGTAACCATCGACTAAAAATTATGCGTCTTAGAAGGGTACAACAACATCTAACTGATGAGCCCAATTGTTGTACCTGGGCGAAACGCATTTGGACTAAAGGTCGCAAAACTTTTACATTTGAATTTCAATTCAAGAGTCCACAAAAACAAAAACAGAAATAATTAATTTTCAATTATTTAAGTTTTTATTCTTAATCATATACCAGCCAGACCACGGGCTTTACCATCATATTTTTCTAGTTGTCTGAATTTAACCAAATTCCACTAGAACATTATATAATTTACAGTGCTTTTGTGCTGTTTATTTTATACGTGTCGGTAACCATCGACTAAAAATTATGCGTCTTAGAAGGGTACAACAACATCTAACTGATGAGCCCAATTGTTGTACCTGGGCGAAACGCATTTGGACTAAAGGTCGCAAAACTTTTACATTTGAATTTCAATTCAAGAGTCCACAAAAACAAAAACAGAAATAATTAATTTTCAATTATTTAAGTTTTTATTCTTAATCATATACCAGCCAGACCACGGGCTTTACCATCATATTTTTCTAGTTGTCTGAATTTAACCAAATTCCACTAGAACATTATATAATTTACAGTGCTTTTGTGCTGTTTATTTTATACGTGTCGGTAACCATCGACTAAAAATTATGCGTCTTAGAAGGGTACAACAACATCTAACTGATGAGCCCAATTGTTGTACCTGGGCGAAACGCATTTGGACTAAAGGTCGCAAAACTTTTACATTTGAATTTCAATTCAAGAGTCCACAAAAACAAAAACAGAAATAATTAATTTTCAATTATTTAAGTTTTTATTCTTAATCATATACCAGCCAGACCACGGGCTTTACCATCATATTTTTCTAGTTGTCTGAATTTAACCAAATTCCACTAGAACATTATATAATTTACAGTGCTTTTGTGCTGTTTATTTTATACGTGTCGGTAACCATCGACTAAAAATTATGCGTCTTAGAAGGGTACAACAACATCTAACTGATGAGCCCAATTGTTGTACCTGGGCGAAACGCATTTGGACTAAAGGTCGCAAAACTTTTACATTTGAATTTCAATTCAAGAGTCCACAAAAACAAAAACAGAAATAATTAATTTTCAATTATTTAAGTTTTTATTCTTAATCATATACCAGCCAGACCACGGGCTTTACCATCATATTTTTCTAGTTGTCTGAATTTAACCAAATTCCACTAGAACATTATATAATTTACAGTGCTTTTGTGCTGTTTATTTTATACGTGTCGGTAACCATCGACTAAAAATTATGCGTCTTAGAAGGGTACAACAACATCTAACTGATGAGCCCAATTGTTGTACCTGGGCGAAACGCATTTGGACTAAAGGTCGCAAAACTTTTACATTTGAATTTCAATTCAAGAGTCCACAAAAACAAAAACAGAAATAATTAATTTTCAATTATTTAAGTTTTTATTCTTAATCATATACCAGCCAGACCACGGGCTTTACCATCATATTTTTCTAGTTGTCTGAATTTAACCAAATTCCACTAGAACATTATATAATTTACAGTGCTTTTGTGCTGTTTATTTTATACGTGTCGGTAACCATCGACTAAAAATTATGCGTCTTAGAAGGGTACAACAACATCTAACTGATGAGCCCAATTGTTGTACCTGGGCGAAACGCATTTGGACTAAAGGTCGCAAAACTTTTACATTTGAATTTCAATTCAAGAGTCCACAAAAACAAAAACAGAAATAATTAATTTTCAATTATTTAAGTTTTTATTCTTAATCATATACCAGCCAGACCACGGGCTTTACCATCATATTTTTCTAGTTGTCTGAATTTAACCAAATTCCACTAGAACATTATATAATTTACAGTGCTTTTGTGCTGTTTATTTTATACGTGTCGGTAACCATCGACTAAAAATTATGCGTCTTAGAAGGGTACAACAACATCTAACTGATGAGCCCAATTGTTGTACCTGGGCGAAACGCATTTGGACTAAAGGTCGCAAAACTTTTACATTTGAATTTCAATTCAAGAGTCCACAAAAACAAAAACAGAAATAATTAATTTTCAATTATTTAAGTTTTTATTCTTAATCATATACCAGCCAGACCACGGGCTTTACCATCATATTTTTCTAGTTGTCTGAATTTAACCAAATTCCACTAGAACATTATATAATTTACAGTGCTTTTGTGCTGTTTATTTTATACGTGTCGGTAACCATCGACTAAAAATTATGCGTCTTAGAAGGGTACAACAACATCTAACTGATGAGCCCAATTGTTGTACCTGGGCGAAACGCATTTGGACTAAAGGTCGTAAGTTGTTAACTACAACCATCGGCCAGCGTTTTGTTTGACGTGGGCAAGAATAAATGGAGACCATTTGGTCGAGTACATTGACTCGTTGTAGTCAAGTATCCTTACAGACTTATTTTAAAGTATCATTACAGACTTATTTTGTGACTGGAAGAGGCTTTCTCACAGTTATGTTGCGTAGATAGCAAAACCACTTGCTGGTTTGGTTTTGGAACATAACTCACCAATGCCATTTTTTCAGAAAATCCAAAGATGGATGAGTGGACTGGGCGATACTGCTTTCTGTTATTGACTTTTACGGGCTAATTATGGGCATTAAGAAACTCCTTCACTACAAAAGGCTTTGGCACATCTCTTTTGTTTTCCCGGATTGTGCCAAGGATGGTGATTTTTTAATCGAGCAACCTCAAGGCCAAATCCACGGAAGTTGCGTCCAGTGTTGAAATATGATGGCATCAACGACATCACCACATCAAATTCACGACCAAGCCCTGTACTTTGGTCAGAGCTTCCAGTGTAGATGGAAAATCTTAGTGGAGAACCCGTTGAACTTTAATTGAGACACCAGAACTTCAGGCCATGTTTGGCAGGCTTGCTTGGCATGTATTGGTGAAATTTACAACGGCCGCGGAATCTTTTCAACTGTTCATTGATTGTTAGATTTTCAGATGGAATGTAGTTCGCCGATAAGGTCTGGTTAAATTCATCCAAAAGCAATTGAATTGGCGACATCTGGTTCCGATTTGCTGAAGCTTGTCCGTGGCAACCAACTGAATCATCAAAACGAAGGAAGACGTTGATCATCTCAAAACGTGAAATGATTGGATGTCCGGGGTCCCACAATGTCCGCAAATGACGATGACCATCTTTCAGGGCTCCAATGTATTTCAAGACTCCAAAATAGGCTTGCAATGTTGCAACTCGTTCATCGTCAAAGGTTTCCAAACACGTTGCACTTGACGATTGGTACTTAGCTTTCTGTAGACATCATTGACCTTTTCATTTGTCCATTTGACGATCTCATTTTTCATATGGTTGTTGAAAAACCGGTTGAAAATTTCGAGGAGAGAGGAATGTTTCAAATTAACAACAGGCCCAATAGCTCATTTTGAGGTCGAAAGCCATTTGCACCTTGCACGCGAGACAAAACCGCTACCTCGAGCTCCTTCATCCACTTTCCTCCACTTCGAAGAAGGAAAAACTCTTCAGTCGACGATTCTTGCTCAATTGCGGATCACCATTTCCAATTTCGTCGGATTCCACAAAATTTTCTAGTGGACCAATTGCCTCAACCACAGCTTCATCGATGTCTTCATAATCAGATTCTTCTAATTCATTTTCTTGGATATAGTCTGGATCAATATCTGGATCATCGAAGCCAGCATCGAATGGATCAGCTTTATCACCATCGTCAGAATCCATGTCTAGCATGGCTCTTTACGCTATTTTCCTTTCTTTTTCATTACTTCTGTTGAAACTTTTCAGTAGTGTATCCAAATTCGACACTAAGAAATAGTACATAATCATTTTTTTACTATTAGGAACCACTACTATAAACCATTATAAACAAAATTATCATAACTCTGAACTCAAATTAGTTCTTACTTTTTGCACTTTTTTAATTTCACAATAATATTTTATATATTATATCTACCGAAAAAACACGATTTTATATGTACAGCTGAACTATAATACCAATTCAATATAGACATATTAGAAATAGTGCATCCTTTTATACATAGCTACAGGTCTGGAGAATCCAGTGGAGGGGGAAGATAGATCTTCTCAGGTTACTAGCCTTAGCCTAGTATACCTTTTGTGTAAAACCAGTTTTCCTAGCTTAGGCAGATCTGCGAGGGTTTAGATACTTGTGCTAATTTTCATAAGTCAAACAAATTATTCATGATCTGATATATGACTTTTCTAGTTAAATTTCAACTTCACTGTTTTGAAAAATGTTTCCAAATCATTCATACATTAATTAATTAGAAAAGTTATAATTGAATAATATATCATAGATATCAACGAATTTCATAGAAAACATTGTGGGGTCCAAATGCACCCCATGTCCGTTTGAACCGACTTTTTCCTTGTTGTAAAGGAGGGTTAAAAGGAAAAATGTACTTTTATAAGGAATACATTTTTGTTGCGACATCTTCCATTTGGGTCTATTTTTGGCTCCAAGATTTTTCAAATTGGACTATCCTTCCTCTTAAAAAAAATCTAGAAAGACTGACAGAACTTAAGGATTGAAGTTGTGTGTTTGGTTTGTCTGTTAAGCTTTGTCTATTGTCTAATATAACAGGTAAGGTTGAAAGATGCTGAATGGGTTGTATCGAGTGCAAATTCATTGAAAAGTTTTATTCTCCCAATAACAAAAAATGTTTTTGTTATTTATCTCAAAAGCTAGAGGGGCACCAAAATTAAAATTTAGCTCCGGCTCGAAAAAACTCTAAATCCGAGACTGTATTTTTATTCGCCTGCACTGCACTGTCGAGAAACACTTTCGCAACTGCCGAAGCTCGAACATGATTTTTTAAAGTTTGAAAGACAAGTGGAAATAGCTCCATCGACAAACTAAATGTCGATTTGTCTTTTCGTTTTAACGAATGACTGATAGGGTTTTCGTTTGGTCCTCCCGTAGCTTCCGGAAGCATTTCACATGCTTCTGGAAAAGTTCATTTGGTCTTAGATGATAGTTCTTCTTCTGAAAAGAAGAGAGCAACAATTCTGGATTTGAAGAAAGAATCAACACCAGAAGCACGAATACATGCGCTCAATTGGAGCGTCAAGATTGTCAAATGTTATTTGTTATTTAATTTTGGAACTGCCAATTTGCATTATTATACAAAAATTTTGAGTTAAAATGAAACAATTATGAAAAAAAATGGATAGGCCAAACATTTCATTCTCTCCATTATCGTCATCTTCATACCTTGCAGTAGAATCTTTGCTTAAGTAAGGAGTTTACGCAAAATAAAAACCCAAGGGGCAGATATTCGTTGCTGTTATTAAGGAATATCAATAGAGAACAGCTCTGGGAACGGTTCATCACCCAAATGCAACAACCAAGTGCACAAATACAACCAAACTTCAGAGTCAAGAAAAGGGTTGCAACTTGTTCGTTTGGCATTCTGGAATCTGGATCGGAGAGCTTTGGAGAGTTCTTCCGGATTACCAAACGAAACGTTATGAAAAAGCAAATATTTTGCTAACGTGTGAAAGGCACTGATTTTGCAGCTGATTCAACTCAAATAGCAAGTAATTTTGAGAAGTTTGACCGGTTGTGCTCTTAATGTAAAGACACATACTACAAAAAAACAATAACACTGTGAATTGAGGTACCACAACATAAATTTTCCTACTTCTACTTCAGGTAATAGATAATGTTCCTGGCAGAAAAAATCAGAAAGTCGACGTTGGATTGAAAAATTTACATATCTTGGATCTACATACGTTTGGGAATCATCGTTTTCTGCCCTACAAAAAATGTGTAAGGAAATAAACGAATAAGGTTAGCATGCAGGAACAAGCCAGATCTTAAAAAAGTGTCCTAAGTTTCAGAAATCAAACTAATTTTTAAATGAATAATAAACCATTCAATCTGAAGTACTATACACCTAAATGCAAAAAATATTTCATGTTGCGGCCCGAGGCCACATAACTAAATCGTGTTTGTTGCCCTTATGAAAAAAAGGTTGAGTATGGCTGCTTTAAATGCTCAATCGAATCGATTGAAAGGTAAAAAATTCGTGGCTTAATATTTATATGTAATTATTAAACTATAAATTAAAACAAAATAAAGGAAGAATAATAATTATTCTTTACTTGGTCTAGGTCTATAACTGAACGAAAAGGCAATTACATTATTTGACAGACATTTATTTGTACAAAAGCAATCGATAAACAGGGTGTCCCGCACCTGAGTGGAAGTATCTTAGGGTGTGGTTCCTGGGTATATTCTAAGAAAAAAATTATATAGGGGGAAAGTTGTATCTCCCCTCCCTGAGGCAGGGGGCGCAGTTTCTGAAAAATTGACTTAAAATGCCAAAAAAACATTAAAAATCAACGAAAACACATCTAATATTGTGCTATAATTTTTTGAACACAAAAATAGCACTTAATTACGTAAAATTTTGAAAAATATCGACTTAAGAAAAAAAAATCTCAATTTTCTTAAGCAAATTTGACTTTGAAATGTAATTTCTCAAAAACTATTCGCTTATAAACAACTTGATTTAAAAACCAAATGCAAGAATGGAGTATTAGTTTTCAAAAAAATTATATCACATTATTAGATGTGTTTTCGTTGATTTTTAATGTTTTTTTGGCATTTTAAGTCAATTTTTCAGAAACTGCGCCCCCTGCCTCAGGGAGGGGAGATACAAATTTCCCCCTATATAATTTTTTTCTTAGAATATACCCAAGAACCACACCCTAAGATACTTCCACTCAGGTGCGGGACACCCTGCACTGAGGGAAAAATGTATGCACTCAGCACATCATTTTATTTACTCATCCCATATTTTTCTGCACACATACTTTTCTGTACTCATTACCTAATGAAATCTATACTGACAACATAAACCTATTAGCAGTGAAGCAGCTACTAAATAGTTCTGTAGACTCATTACACGAATATGTACCACGCCAGCTTACGATTATGTAGTGAGAATAGATTCTATGCACTATTTTTTGGTATCATTGCGTAAATATTAACTTTCCATGGACTCAGTAAATAATTATGTGTAGGTTGTCGCATGATGATGTACTGAGTATAGCTCATATACACTTATTAAATAAATGTAAATAAATCTATTTAGGCATTTTTTGAAAAAACTGTTAGTTTTCTGCGATTAGTACAGTGTCTATGCACTCAATAAATAAATATAAATATTTTATGTATGCATTTACTAAAAACAAACCGGTTATCTGTGATAAGTACAGATTCTTTGTAGTGAGGACAGATCAAATTTGTATGTAATGAGTACATATTTATGTAATGAGTCCATATGTTTATGTACTCCATGTGTGTATGTCCTTACTACATATGTTTGTAACGAGTCTATATACTCAATTCATATTTATGTAATGAGTCCATATGTCTATGTACTCCACATATTTGTGTAATGAGTCCATATGTCACTACACATTTATGTTATGAGTCCATACATTTAAGAGAATCCTCTGTAACGTTTCACCTTATTCTGAAAGTTTATTTTCTAGATATTTATTTTATTTTAAAAATACTTTTCGATACTTACTCGGATTTGAACTGGGAACCTTTCAAACACGAAGATAGCACGCATCCACTAAGCCACTTGGGGGCACAAAAAACTGGTGTCAAAACTGAATAAGTTGAAACTCATTGCTTGGATGGCTGAAGTGCTCAATACACACATAGAGTCAGTACAAGTTGCGTGGACTCAGCACTGTAGCTAGTCAATAGATACATGTGTAGGTATTGAGTATATACCGTCTGTATTGAATAAATGTCGAAATGGCACGTATAACAGTTTCAGTTGCATGGGTTGCGCTTGATATGTGTTGAGTATATACCGTCTGTATTGAACAAATGTCACCATAGACTCTGTGCAGGGCATATACTCAGTACATAACTTTATGTAATAAATGTTTTCTATACTTTGATTGCTGGTGCTTGATATGAACTGAGTAAATACCATCTGCATTGAATAAATCTCGACATAGACTCAGTACACGTCATATTTACTCAGTACATAACTTCATGTAATAAATGGTTTTTATTGGTGGATGGCTGGCGCTTGAGTATAAACTGTTTGCACTGAATAAATGTCACTATAGACTCAGTGCACGTTGCATATACTCAGTATATAATTTTATGTATCAAATGTTTTTTATTGTTGGATGGCTGGCGCTTGATATGCGCTGATTATATACCGTCTGCATTCTATAGATGTAGACATAGACTCAGTACACGTCGTATTTACACAACACATAACTTTATGTTGTTAATAATTTTGTATTTAAATGGCTGACACTTGATATGTGTTGGGTATTAAACGTCTCTATTGAATAGATATCGAGATAGACTTAGTACACATTGCTTATACTCAGCACATAAGCTTAATTTTTAAATTTAAATTTTATTAAATCGAAACATATTTGACTTTAGCTGGTCCATAGTTTTGTAATGAGTATATTACGTCTGTATCCAATACACAAATCGGTACTCTAGATTGTTAGTTTTATTCGATACATAACTTGAATTATAACTAGTACACATTAACTTTACTGAGTGAATAGACCTTCGATGGCAATCCCTTGCAAGCATCGGTACATACAATTTACATTTATGGTTCTGTACGGAGTGCATTGATTTTTCCCTCAGTGTGTATAGGATAGTACTTAAAAAGGAACAAATTATAGGGAAATTATTTCCTGACTTGTACGACATTAGGATTATAAACCTTTTTTCAATTATCCTCCACTGGTCTAAAATTGAGGAAACATTCGGTTTCTATTTTTAGGAGTTTGGTACCGAATCATAGAAGTTGTCGTTAAAAACTGCATTTGTATCAAAATTTCAAATTGTCTATTAATTTTTACGAAGGTTTTACAAATTCAAAGTTTGATTGAATATTTTATGTAGGTAGGTCATGCGGGCCGGGTTAACGGGGAAATAATGATCTAAGATTTTAGAAGCATTTTTTCAAATTTATTCGGAAGAAATTATAGTTGCACCATTTAAATTAAAACAGAGTAATTTTTTAAGGACCACCCTAATATTTATATATGTATGACTATATATATGTATGTATTTTATATAAAGACGTCATTTATTTGATATTACACTATCGCATATATAGCTCCAAAACATGACCATATAGATGGCGTCATTATAAGTGTTCCCATGTGAATATATTATGTACATAAAATGTCTATCAAGCTATTGCGAAATTTGCCATATTTATATGCTAATGTTATATCAGGGATAAGATTTTGTTGACCTAAAAAATATAAAAAGAAAAACAAAATGAGACACTAAAAAAGGCAAAGAAAGGCATTTATGAAAATAGCATTGAAATACGAATAGCTTTTAAAATTTCCGGCTTACGATTGTCCTTAAAAAGGACACTTCTCTCTATATATGAGCAAATTGTATAGTGGAGCCCAATTGAAAGACTTAAACTTAACATCACAGGCTTTAATATTTTCAGGGATTTGAAATCTGTGTAACCAATATTTTTGCTCTTCCAGAAGTGAGTGGTTCCTAACATTTTCAACATTATATGTTCTACATGGGAAATGTAAAAAAATGAAAGACTTTTATGCGACTGGATTATGTTGCATCTTCTTCACCTCTGATGCGTGACTCTAATTTTGAGTAAATTTTTTTTGTTAATTCAACTCTAATGTCAATGAGAAAAAAAAAACTGAAATTATTTATGACCCTGAACTTCGCAGACGATTTGAGTATCATATTTTGGACTGTCATCAGTTGCGCAAAAATGGTTTGATTTCAAAAAATGAAACGGCAATTGATTTGTCATGACAAAATCTTGATACGCCTATTTTTATTTTCTTTCTATTTACCGTAGTACAAAATTTATGATGAAAAAAGTAAGAAGTGCCGAGGAAAAACACATTGAAAATTTTTGGACTGTCACCAACGCCTTAAAAATGCATCGATTTCAAAAATTGAAACGGCAATCACTTTGTCATGACAAAATCTCGATACGTCATGACAAAGTGATTGCCGTTTCAATTTTTGAAATCGATGTATTTTTACGGTGCTGGTGACAGTCCAAAAATTTTCAACGTGTATTTCCTCGGCACTTCTTACTTTTTTCATCATAACTTTTTTACTAAGGTAAATAAAAATAAAATAAAAAATGGCGTATCGAGATTTTCTCATGAAAAATTGATTGCCGTTTCAATTTTTGAAATCGATGCATTTTTAAGGCGCTGGTGACAGTCCAAAAATTTTCAATGTGTTTTTCCTCGGCACTTCTTACTTTTTTCATCATAACTTTTTTACTACGGTAAATAGAAAGAAAATAAAAACAGGCGTATCAAGATTTTGTCATGACAAATCAATTGCCGTTTCATTTTTTTAAATCGAACCATTTTAACGCAACTGATGACAGTCCAAAATATGATACTCAAATCGTCTGCAAGGTTCAGGGTCATAATTATTTACTTGTATAAAGCTTAACTTAGTTAACAGTTCCAGTTTTTGCCTTGTGTGCAACAAAAAAGAGACAAAAGAAAAAGACATGATGTCAAATTACAGTTGCTTCTCTGTCATTCAACTAAATTCGCTACAAAATTTAAAATAATGAAAAAAGTATTAAGTGAATTTTAAAATCAATGCAAACGATACCTATGTACAGACTTAAGTGGATCAAATGAATGCAAATAGTTGCAAAGAAGGCATGAGTTCCCAAAGAATGAATGCAATCCTGATTGCTGGTAAAATGAATGAGAGAAAAAATGATTGCAAAATATTTCAATGTCAAATGAATTGTGATTGTAGTATATGGAAGTCGCAGTCTCAAAGTGAAGTCAGCGAATGCACTCTTTTTATTGAATTAAATAAACGATTTATAATGATTGCATTCCAAAAGATTGCATTCTTTTACAAGTCTGGTGCATATCTATTGATAAACACACATTTTGTGAACATTTAGGCCAAAAACACTAACGAAAATTTTAGTGAAGTTAACTCTTCGACACTAAAATAATAATTTTAGTATGTAAGTATGTATGTAGTAAGTTTTCGTAAATTTAATTACAAACGATTTCAAGTCCAGATTACTTACAATAAAGTTAAAAAACTCAAAGCATAATTTTATTTCTGTTTTTTGACATTAGCTCGTATGTAATTTGCCATATTTTTGAGCATAAGTTGTCATTGATTTGGAAGTGTTCTAATTTAATTTCTTAAGGAAATGGTTAAGCACGACACTTACTATGAGGTGCTAATGATTCGAAAAAGAAGTTAAAGTTGTGTGGACCGAGGGACAATTCAAATAAATTCAGGTTGATCAATCTCTCTTGATCATTGAATGCGTCCACAGTAGTCCGAACAGAAGTGCTTATCTACGCACGGAATTCTGTATGCACATCCGACATTTCGAACTTTCGAAGTTGCATCACATCTGTCATAAATTTTTTCTTTGCGCTAAATATCATTTCCATTTCCGACAATCGTTCTTTTTCAATCCATCTCTCGCCGCACATGGTAGTCTATCAAAAAAGACCGAAAATTAACTACCACGCCCTAAGTAAGTCGAGATAAACTATACGTACGCGATAGTTTTTAACTTAAAAAGTCGATTGTATCAATTATTTGAACAAATAACTCCCCAGGTAAATCAATTTTTTTTTATAAAAGAGATCATTTAATATGACTTATGTGCCATGTGATCATAGGAATTTCTTAAAGAGAATCCGAATCCTCAGTTTGGTTATGAACGTGCTTCGTGGTTGATAACGTTCTCCGATAGCAACCACCTCACCAGCACCAAAACCGAAACAAATCTAAAGTCAAAACCCGATCACTGCAATCAGTGTCAAAAATCATCAAACAGACCACCACAAAGCGATCTATAAGTAGACTTTGACCTTGATTTCTGTTGTCAAGAAAGTCTCCGTTGACGATCGTTATTCTGCGAACGCTACTTTCCTCAAGATCATCGTAATAGCACATAACCAGTGGCAGATCAGAAAAACAGACTCGTTTTTTTTTGTTGATTTAAGATCAAAGTGCAGATTCCCAGAGCACACTGTTCTTATATAACTGGTAAGTGATCCTCAATAGATCCATTCTCTAATCTTTTTTTTTTTTTGTTCTCAAAACCCTATCATTTACGCAATTGTTTTCTTTTATTAGAATGTCTTACGATAATTGACAAGATCAGTTTATTCGAAGCTTTCATCATAAGCTTCTTCATTCGTGAAAGCTTAAGCACATCAGTACTTCACCAGACACCACGAATAAAATCAAGGCCGTGCGCAAGCACCGGCCTTATCCTCATCGTGGTTTGGTTTGAATCCTCCTGCGAAGCAAACAGACTCAGTTTTATTAAACTACGTCAGCAATCTATCACCTAGTCTCATCACGCCGAATCATCTTTAATTTTCATCATAGTTAATTTTCATCATCTTTAATCTACTTCATCCTAAAACTAATAAGATAAATGTCTCTGTAGCTGCAATCAATGATAATTAATTCATTTAACGTAAAACAATAATCGATCCAGTCACTCATCATATTACTGCTTGTGCATCAATCAGCGTTCAATTTTAAGGTTTTGTTTATTTCCAAATAGCAACGTACACAAATTGGTGTCCAACTTCCATCAAAGCTGCTGTGCACATCATCTTTCTGGAGTTCGGTAAGTTTCCTTTTTCTACATTTGATATACATATACGAACATAACCTTATTTGAACGAAGAGTGATAATCCTAACGAGGATAATGAAAGGATACAATCTTTAAATCTAGCTGCATCCTATAACTTAAATGTCATTATCAGAAGATCGTTAAAATATTTTAACATTTTGAGTGAGTTAAAACAAAAAAAAAAAGGAAAGAGATTGAGTGAAAAGAAATTTTGTTGATGTGAAATTAATTTAAATATTGTGAGAAAGAGACAACTGTCTAAGATTTAAAATTGATTAAGCTATCGATCTGATAAGCAGAGTAATTAGTTTCTTTTCACTCAAACTCGAGTTCTGATGAACGTTTTAGGTTTTGTTAACTCAAATATACATATATTTATTGGTTGTTGTTTCGATAACAATTCATAGTTGATTTTCTTTTATCTTGAATGATGAGATGACTTTGTCCTTTTTTTTAATTTGATTTTTATTTGATTATTATTATTTTTATATTTAATTTGATTTGATTTTTACCTTTTGTTGAATAAAATCATTATATTCAAATGAGACAAAATATAAACAAAACATATTATTATTCGATTTGGTAAAGTTTGATTGGGTAATGGAGTAATTTTTTTGTTGAGTGCAGAGGGGGGGTAATGAAGCAATGGTGCGACGCAATGCAAATATAGGAGATAGTTCTTAGAAATTGTCTCACCTTTACATTAGGGGTCATTGTACGTATCATCGAGTGGCTCAATGACCATGGAGTTTTCCTAATTTATTTTAGAAAACGGAGGGAGGGTTACGCTCAGGGGCCCTTTAACATCTCGGGTTTCCCTTCTTAACAATTTCTCGGAAATATACCATATTTTTGCGCTATAGGTAGTTCTTGTTTTGATTTCTTTTATAATTGATTTGAATTGGCATGAGATATGTTCGGTGGTTCAACAACATGTACAAGTACCCCCCCCACCGACGAGCTGGTCAAATGGTGATACAAGCATGCCAGGGTGTACAATGTTAGTTGGACAACCCATCCGACGTTCCAAGGTTCTGCTCAGGGGATCCTGTGGTCCTGAGGGAGCAATGGGAAAGCAAACCATCGCTTTTATCGGATGGGAACAGCAGATACCGTTACAAAGTGCAGTTTTGAAGTAGTTTATAAGTGCCACGATAAGATCATTGAAAGAGCAGTACATTTTCATTAAATTGAGTAAACTTTTTCCGGGGCCTAGATTTGTTAATCTAAAATTTCTATCTCAAATTCTTATTAATTAATTCAATTCCATTATTCCCAAGTCCCTACGGAAACTGTATAGGTACATATTTGCTTATCTCTTCACAAAAAGCAATCCAAAGTTTATTGAACTTTCACTATATATAATACACTTTTTAACTTTTTTTTTTATTTTTCATCATCTAAGTGAAAATATAAAAAAAAAAGAAAAAATAATATTTCCAACTCCATCTATTGTTACAACGAGAGTTCCCTTGTGTGACATAAATATAACTAAACTTCTATACATATGCATGCACCAATGTATACCTACCTACCTATTCCTGTCGCTATCAAAATCACCAGAAGCATAAATAACAAAGAACAAAACCATCATTTCAAAACAGCTCCGCAAGCAAAAGCTCTTCATAGACTTATAGTCGTCATCGGAACTAATACGTAGCGATTGATCACTCTGTATAGCTGACGAAGTTGAATCATATTCCTGGAATAGGTAGGTACGGTACGAAGAATAGAATCCTTTGCTGTTGATAAGTTTCCAATAAACTTATGATTTCCATCATCAGTCCCTTAGGATCTGGACTGGTTAGGTTTCGAAGAGGTGTATAAAAATACAAATACTATAAACACCCGTAGAAAGGTATCATGGGAAATATCAAATAGGTTATTGAACCAACTTGGTAACATTTCAACGTAACTACAAACATAACATATATATTGTGTATGTAAGTATTGAATGAAGTTCTATTTAACTTTTAACTTATTATTTTTTTTTTTAAATAACAATAAGCTTAGACTTGAATGATGCTTGAGTTGACGGAAATATAAACATTTATTTCCCAGTGATAAAAAACAGTAAATGAAAAAAAGCCCTCCTAAGAGAACAGTTCGACAATAAAGGACAGGCAACTGGGACGCTCGTCAAAAAGTATCAAACCGAAACATATCTTATGGTTTGATTTGAGTTGTGCAAAGACTATCCGGTTGAGAGCAGGAACTTTCCGATGTATGTTATTAGCCCAATACCTCTGAGGAAAACCCGGGCTGTTGAGAAAATAGGTATAAGAAAGAAGAAGAACTTGTAAGGACCACATTCAACCAACCAATTATTGATCATGATCAAAATATAATATGACAAATCACGTTGTTTTATAGTTTATTGTTGTTTCCTTTCTTTGTTCACAAAAAAAAAAAAGTTACAATACAAATGTGTATGCAGGTAGTAATACTTCTTCAACTAGGTTCCAAATTATCGTTTCAACGACACCCCTGCGGTAAGTTAACGTGATATATTTTTTGAATTTTTCCTACAGAGCTTATGACTCCTATTTAGTTTCTTCACAGTGGACCTACATGAAAATTTTTAGTGATGCATATCAAAATTTTCTTTTCGAAGAGAGCTACAAGACGGAATCCTTTTTTTGATTCAAAACTATCTATTTTATTTATAAACACTTCAGTTTTGACTTTAGGATCAAAACAACTCTACTTTATATTCTTTAAATAATCAAAACAGACCTATTTTCCACTATACATGATTTTGTTATATTCCGCAAATGACAACAAGGATATATGTTATGTAAAGCCTGGACCAAGAGTATTAGGCACCCTTAAAAAGCTGTCATAGTTTAAACAGGAAGTTAATATAAAAGCAACGAAGTATGCAGTTACGTTAAAAATACATATAAATCAAGAAAATTAATATTTAGTGTTGCCACATTCGTAAAAACTTAGATCACACAACTGAAGTTATTTTTTTTTTATTCCTGATTTAAAATATTTTTGAGCATTTTTTTAATGTTGTGGGATGCTTTTAGATGTTCCAATTCAATACTCCTCAAAGATGCCCAATTTTATTCAAATCTGGAGACTGCAGAAGCCATGGAAGCAGGTTAATACCATTTTTAACAAATCTTCTTAAAAGGTTGGACTCGTGACAGGGTGCATTATATTACATACTTGCAAAGATGATTTTTTTAAATTGGCATGAAAGGAGATGACCCATTTTCCTATGGAGCTTGGGACCAGGGCGTACAACAAACGTTTAGCCCAATCTATCTGCCAAATATTTTCGAATTCGGCTCCGGAAATTTTTAGATAATTGAGCTTGAAGTTTACCTATGCAAATTAAAAAAATCTGGATTTTTTACAAACAATTACTTATAAATTATAAAGTATGGCACGTAGGATTAATATTTTGATATCAAATGAAAGATCATAAAAATATCTTTCGAATTATGCTAAACACTTTTTTCTACACCTGATATATTTTGAATAAACGAGCCAAAAACTTTTTTAAAAAATATTTGTTTAGTTACTTTCGAAAGTCAATATCTCGAAAAAATCAGTGATGAATCAGTGATTACACCACTGTATGTACTGTCGTGTCTATTTTCATCCCCTATACCTAGTCGCTGTAGGGGTAAATTAAATTCCCCCTTTTTTTTGGAAATTCGCTTAAAATCTGCCGAAAAACTCAGAGCATGTAGGTGAGAAGTAGACAAGAAAAAAATTCTACAGGCGGGGGGTTATATCTCCCACCGCTTGGAAGGGAGGAGCAATTTAATAAGATAATTGCATAAACTGAAAAAAAAATTAATTAAAAAACAACGGCAACACTTGCAGTAATGTTTTGTAGCATTTTGGAAAGCCAGAAGTCCATTTTAATAGTTGATTATTAAATAAAGTTCTTTGAATTAAAAATTTCAGCAAAATCTGTTTTCAAACCTATAATTTAAAAAACTAACAATTTTTCTTTAAAATGTTGAGTTTGAAACAATTTTTTGCCAAAACTATTCATCAAAAAAACTTAATTTAAAAACAAACCGTAAGAATGGACTTCTCGCTTTCCAAGAAGTTGCAAAACATTACTGCAAGTGTTGCCGTTATTTTTAATTATTTTTTTTTTCTATTTTATGCAAATATTTTATTAAATTGCCCCTCCCGTCCAAGCGGGGGGAGATACTACCCACCTCCAGTAGGATTTTTTTCTTGTCTAGTTCCCACCTACAAGCTCTGAATTTTTTTGGCAGATCTTACACGAATTTTCTAGTATGCAAAAAAAGGGGAAATTTTATTTACCCCTACAGGGGATATAGGGGATAAAATTAATGATCTGAAAAAATTAAGGAAGTTTTTTTTCTTAATTTAGAGTCGATTCGGGCCCATCCGGGGTAACCTTTTTTTAACGACCACCCTTATGTACAGATATACTGGACGATTGTGGAAATATCCTTGGGTGCTCCTGCTACCTGCTCACAAAATAGAACACTTAAATTTTAGGTCTAGCGCCGTATTTCATACTTAAGAATATTAAATTCAATGCTTTTTAGGCAATTGAAAAAATAATTTCTTAACCATAAAAGATATGAAAAATTTGGTCATTAGATATTGTAGAGAACTTCTTAGCATTTTTTTTTTGTTTCAGGCTTGAAAAACACGAAAAACAAGAAAAAGAAAATATGTCACACGATTCTGCCACTAGATCTTAGATTCGAGCCTTCAGTTATAAAAGTTTGCAAACATTGATATCCTTTTATGTTTCCTTCCTTCCTTCGTTCTTTCTAAATAAGTGTATTCTGAAACATTTCTAACACATTTTGCAAATATATCTAATAGCTAAGACAGCCTACAGTTACATTCCTATTTAACTCAACTTGTAAAAGTTTAAACTTCTTAAATGTTGATCCGTAAATATTTAAATGACGATGCCCAGCCCTTTGGGAAAGGATTTATAAATTTACTCAATCATTGCCTGATGTTATAAAAGCTCACTACTAACCATCATAGCCCTTTTTCAAGTCATAGATACCTATAAAAATAATTCATCTTTCGAAATTAAATTTGTTTGGAAAATAGTTGGAAAACAAAAACAAAAAAATTGGCGCCCAAGTCAGGTCTTTACCTTTCGGTACATCAGCTAGCTTAAGTTGAAAAGTGCTGACGGAAAAAGTTATTCTGCTCCTCCTCTTTTGACTTTGGCATTTATATCGTTGAAGCTTACCTTCTGATAATTTTTACTCCTTCCTATACTCTCCTCAACTATTTTATTAAATCTCAAAGCAATTTATTTGTTCTGGCTTCAATCAAGGTATGTTTACCAGTTCTACGCAGCATTCCTATATTTTTCTTTTTTTCATTACAGAAATATTCCTCAGATGGAAAAAGATTCTGGTTGTTTTAGGTACACTACCCTGAGCAAGCATCAGGGTTAAGGTTTAGGGGCGAAATAAAACTCTAGACAACAACAAAAAAAAAAAATATACACACGTTTCATTAAAGTGTTCGCGCTAAGGATGTTTATTGGAAAATTTTGTTCCATTTGGGAAATCAGTTGAATAACTTTTCGACGGATTTTTTTCTTTCATTCTATTTTATTGATCCTTTTTTCCCATCTGACAGTTCGATTTTGTTCGTTTGTTGGAATTCGGGAAACTGTCATTTAATGTTAGATAAAACCAAAATAAAAAAAATATTATATTTAAGTTAAAAAAAAAAGGATCAATGTTTATTCGATAGAAATAAATTGGATTGGATATTTTTCCTATAGTCCTAGATTATCTATTTTGAATGCGTTCGAAAATAAATAGGAAAATAGAGTACAGATATTTTTTTGTGTGTGTCTTTTTCGATTGTCAAATCTAGAACTAGTATAGGTACCTACAAGTTTATATATATGAACTTTTTCATGGTAAAATAGTGACGTTGTTGAAACAAAAAACATAAAAACTATGATATGTGTTTTAATAGAAATAGACAGAAACTTATTTAAATTATTTAGCTAAAAAGATTTTTGGCTTTGATATCTGCTCTCAATCTAATTTGAAAAAGTATAAACATTTTATTATTTTTTTTTGTTTAGATTTAATTTACTGATTTACTTTATTGAAAATATGTACCTATAATAGTATAATAATAAACACCAACGATAGTTCATAAAATATCTTCCTGCTGTTTTTTTTTTTTTACGGTTAATTATATAATGTATGAAAGTGTTTTCATGAAAGTACTTATACTTAGCTATAACTGACAGATTTCGCACCATTTGGCTAACTGCAATGTGACTTACTGACCTGAACAGAATGCAAGACGAAGCTGGAATAGATGTCAAAAATGCTGCAGCAGGAGCTACAAGAGTTAAACAATTTTTAACTTTTACTACAGCATTTTTGACATCTATTCCAGCTGCGTCTTGCATTCTGTTCAGGCAGTAAAGCACTAATTAAAAAATTGATTTAGAAATTTATTTTGCTCAAATTTGCAGGTTTGGCGTTTATCGGGCTTTTCTTTCAATTTATCTTATCAAATTGTTGCTTGAATATTGAAAATGGTAACAGTTATAAATTACTAGAAATACCAGATTCAAGTGAAGTTCAAATAGCCCGTGCAATGTGTTTGATCGTCAATGCACCTTCATACAGTGAAGGGACATCAACACATAATGTATCAAAATCCAAAGTCTTTCAAATTATGAAATGATGCAAAGAAACCTAAAAAGAAATCATGGCAAAGGCAGGAAAAGGTCACGGTGGCGCAAGAAGACGACCGACTTCTTATTAGCTATGGCCTCAGAAACAGGTCCTCGATTTTAGTTGAGGTTGAGGCTAGGAATAGACTTTTGGAAGTGCAAAATGTTCGAGTATCCCCCACAACTGTAAGAAAATAAATATTAAAGAAAAGATTCTGGATTGAGACCTCAAAGATCAGTAAAGGCTTCCCTTTACTAGATACTGACGCCATTGAGTAGTACGTGCTGCCATTGCACAAAAAATAGAAACTGGTCTGAAGCCGATTTTAAAGAAGTGCTCCCTCAGTTCAGTGATAAGTCCAGATTTTACCTCAAGCCAGACGCCCGCCAGACGAGGAGAAGTGTAAGACGATCAGATGAACAAAATGCATATTGCAACCTCATTCCACGAGTTACTTGGTGGATGTTCCAAATGGGCTGGGGTGGCATATATTTATTTATAAGTCCGCACGAAGTTAAAAAGCGTTTGAAAATGAGTCCTTGACAGCAGACCGTTATGTAAGGGTTATTTTGAAAAAAAAATTGTTGTGCAATTTATCCAAAGTATCAACAAAAATTGTATCTTAATGCGAACAGAGTTTATGTGTGTCTTCGAGAAGCCTTCTTGAACTCTCTAGATTGGCCATTTTGATGCTTCTTTGATCTGATTATCATTGAACGTATCTGGGACAAGCGTGGCATACAGTAAAAGGATACAAATCCAAGGCCATCAGCTTAAGAGGAGCTAAAAATTGGTTTGCTTGAAGCATACGACCAAATTAATACATCTGCAAAACATCGATACTGTAATCCGAGTTATGCCATAGAGAGAGGACGATATAACACCTATTCTAACTAATCCTCATTTGCATTGAGCTCTTAAATTTATTTATTTAGCTTATTGCAAGCGAATTACTTAACTAATATTATACAAACTTAAATTATACATAATTTACTTAACGCTAGTAGGAAGTTAATACGGTGGAATGAGGTTAGGGAGAGAAGGTGTATAGAGTTCTTCTAAGGGAAGGGGAACTAATGGAGAAATCGAAAATATCTTGTGCTGTATTGGCTAATCGAAGCATTCTGCTCATTGGATTGAAATGGCCGTAGTTGGTGCGGTGAATAGGGAGGCTGAAGAAGGAGACAGTTCTTAGGCTACGTGGATTGGTATTAATATTAATCGATTCGAGCAACGCCGGAGAGTCTATGGCTCCAATGATAAGCTGATGGACGAATATTATGTCAGCGATACGGCGACGTTGAGAAAGGGTGTGCATGCCAATTAGTTGCAAACGGTCTTCATAAGGGGGTAAAATAACGGGATCAGACCAAGGTAGACTACGCAAAGCGAATCTGAGAAATCTCCTCTGAACTGCTTCAATTCTAAGAGATTGAGTGATTTGGAAGGGAGACCAAACCTGACTGGCATATTCAAGGATAGGCCTGACGTATGTGGTGTATAAAGATTTGGTAACATGGGGGTTGGAAAATTCTTTAGACCATCGTTTGATAAATCCGAGGGAAGAATTCGCTTTCCCAATGATATGGTCAATGTGAGAGCGAAAATTTAACTCCTTATCACATATAACCCCGAGATCACGAATAGATGAAACGATGGGGACAGGTATGTTACAGAAGTGATAGATTCGAGGATTTGAAGGTTTACGTTTACGGGAAAAAGTCATAGATTGGCATTTACTAATATTAAGCTCAAGAAAGTTTTTGTTACACCAGGTAAGAAAGGTATTTAGATCAAGCTGAAGCAGCGAAGAATCATGAGATGACGAGATTACTTTAATTATTTTAATGTCGTCTGCATAAATAGAAAGTTCTGAGAAGGAGATGATTCTACCGACATCGTTTATAGCAAGCACAAATAGAAGTGGACCGAGATGGCTACCCTGAGGAACACCAGAGGAGGCGAGGAAGGGATCGGACACTTCATTTCTGAAAACAACCCTGTATAAACGGTTCTCGAGGTAAGATTTGACCCACTTGATGAACGATGGTGGAAAGCCAAAGGCTTGAAGCTTTAAGTAGATAATTTGGTGACTGATTTTGTCGAACGCCTTACTGAAATCAGTGGTAATAACATCAACATCGAAGCCTTTTTCCATTGCCAAGAGTGTCATAGAGACAAACTGGGTAAGATTAGTTGTAGTGGATCTTCCCTTTAAAAATCCATGTTGAAGTGGAGAAACAATTGATTTGCAATGGAAATAAAGGGAATCATACACTATACTTTCAAAGAGCTTGGGGATAACGGATAGTTTAGCAATCGGTCGATAGTTAGTGATTTCGTTCTTACAACCCTTTTTAAAAATTGGAAAAATAAAGGATTCCTTCCAAAGAGAGGGAAAAACTGACTGTGAAAGCGAGAGTTGAAAAAGATTAGTGAGGGGTTCACAGAGTGCAAAAGCGCAATTTTTAAGAAAAATTGCTGGAATACCATCTGGTCCGGGTGAAAAGTCATCATTCAGTAAGCTTAACTTTTCACGGACGGTATGCGAACTAATGTTAAGAGAAGACAAAGACGTGTGCGGGCTATTTAAAAGAAATTTGTGGTAGTCAAGGTCAGGTTCATTTGAATTATTGCTATAGGATTGACTAAACAAGGTAGCAAATAGGTTAACAATTACTTTAGCTTCAGAGGAAGTGGTGCCGAAGAAATTGAATGTTGAAGGAAGACCGTCGGATTTTCTTTTCACGTTAATGAATTGGTAAAAGCGTTTTGGTTCAGTGATGAGACAGGTTTGCATTTTATTGAGATAGATTTGGTATAGAGAATGGCAGAGAACAGAAAAATTAGAAGATGCTTGTTGGTAATAAAAATAGTTTAAAGGTGTTTGGGATCTTAGGTAAGTTTTCCATAACTTATTTCTAATATTACGGATGTGTCGTAATTCTTGTGTGTACCAAGGAGGAGATGATACACAAGTTTTTTTAACTGTGTAAGGGACACATTGAATGAAACAAGCAAAGATAGAGGTGTAAAAGAAAGAAAGCGATATATCGATGGGAGTAGTGAGGTTGATGAAAAGGTTGAAGTTAATGTTGTTAAGGAGATTATTTAGTTTATTGAAGTCGGCCTTCCGAAAGTTGAAACTGGAAGAGTTCTCAGATTCAATAGTTGGAGAGCTATCATCAAGACCGAATATAAAAGAAAGAGGAGGGTGAAAGTGATCTAGAGTGGAAAGAAGAAGAAAGTACCTATACTTGAAATTTTTTAAAACAACGAAAATTGTTATTCTCAGCATGATATCTCTTTTTTGGGGTTTAGTGCTTTGTTTTATACCTAAAGGAAAACAAATAGCAGGATTTTTTTTATTTAAAATTATTGTTAATTGATCAAATTATCAAGCATCTTAAGAAAAATTAAGAAAATAAATCAATATTCTTCACTTTTTGTCAGCGTTCCTCTTATTTTTTCCAGCAGGTATATATCAATGTCCTGTCCAAGCTGGTCTTGGAACCAATAACAACGAGACGTATGTAGTTGGAAAGGTATTTTCATACGCTACAATAGTCACTATGGCAGCTCATTTCAAATAACTGTGTGAAAAAAGTTATTCGCTAACCAAGGTATTGTTTTGGTATATTTAAGTGTGGAAAAAATGTATACAAACTGGTCTTAACAATACCAATAAGATGTTATGTCGTTGAATAGGCATTTTTATGAAGAATAGTAGTTACCATAACAACTTATTCAAAATCATTGTGTGGAGAAAGTTATTCGCTGTTTTAGGGGATTTTGTTAAAGATGAAATTTATGAAGTATAGGTAACAATTTACGAATAACTTTGTTCACACAGTGATTTGAAATAAGTTGCGTTTTTGACTACTGTAGAACAAAGAATTTCCTTTCCAACGACATACGTCTCGTTGTTATTGGTTGAACTGGCGTTCTCACTTACAGTAGACGCTCGATTTAGTGAATCTCGAAACAGTGAACTATCCACAAAAGTGAACACACAAAATTTTATATAAAAACGTATTTTGTATAAAAACGTCGCGCAAGCAATTTACATAGCTTGAGAGCCCTGAGGAAGTGTTTCTGTTTTTTTTTTACAGCTGAGTGAAAACCTTGTTTAATGCTTAACTAAAATTTAAAACATTCACATTAAACGAAATGTGCTTTTTGGATCAAATTCACCTTCAGAAAGCCTTAAAAAACTCCCGCTTGAAAAAGTGAACAATTTCGAAAGAGTAAAAAGGCCTGGGTTTTTATTATCTCACTATATCGAGCGTCTACTGTAACTTTTTTCATAGTAATTTGAATTGAACTAATATGAAAGATATTGTAGGTAATGGAAATACCTTTCCAATGACATACATAAATGTATATATTGTCGTTCTTGGTTAGACCAGTTTTCATAAATTTTCCCTATATATTTTATTCATACTAGAATGCACCAGAACACAATCCTATTTAGCGAATAACTTTTTTCACACAGTGATTTGAAGTAAGCCACCATAGTAACTATTGTAGTACATAAAAATACCAACGACATATGTTTCGTTGTTATTGCTCTTGTAGACCGTTTTGTCCTATTCTCTTTTGTTATTTAGTTTAAAGACATTCATTTGGTCATTATTATAAAATTTATTAAACTATAAACTTCAACCAAAGTTCCGCAGAAAAATATAATTTTCAGTGAGTTCTTATTTGTATATGGATGTCGGTTATCATCGACTTAGCATTGCGTATTAGATTAGATTGCGTATGAAGCATCTTACTGATGAGCCACAATCATACCTGGGCGAAACGCAAAAAATGTAGAGTAAATGCCAAAAAACCTATTCATTGAATTTCTTAAAAAAAAACTCCACAAATCAATTTTTTAAAATCATGATTTTCAAAACTTCGACAGTGATCGACATTTTATAAATCGAGATTTCAACAGAAAACATTTTGAAAGTCGACATTTTAATCAGATCATGGTTTTGGAGGCAATCAATAAAGCTTAAATTACAAGCACACGCCTATGATCCTATTATTATTAACTCGTCTTAAAAAGTCTAAACAAATTGATATTTTAACCATCTGAAATTGTTTTTGAATGTCATTTTAACGTAGCCCGATTCGTATTCCTGTATGCTTAGTCACAGTTTTCCAGTGCGATATCATCCTTATTCAAGCGCCCGTTGGACGACTATGGTAGTCAATTTTAAAATTTCAATAACTTTTGTTTGGATAGTTTTAACATGAAACCAATAATTATATTTAACATTTATATATTTTTTTTCATTCATATTGGGAAAGAATTTAAAATTAAAAATTATTTTTTTATTAAATACAAACAAAACTAGAAATGACAATCTAACGGTTGTCTGCTAGTAGTCCAAGCGTGTATTCCAGTATTATAGACCGAGTGCCCACAGCAGATTTTGGATGTGAGTGATAGCAAAAAAAAGAAGTATAGGCGTCGAAAGCTTCTTTAAAGGCTATTCAAAAAATAAAATCTTACAGTCCACAACTGGGGCCTTTGCGATTAAACAGGGCATTGACAAAAAAAATATGAATGCAACTTCGACGGTAATGGTGTTAGCCGAAATTGCTTTTCACTCCTCTCTAGATAAGCTCCTCTGATCACATATCACGGAATCACAAAAGTCTGTTAAGCCTGAGTTAAACCTTGAAGCGTGGTTTTCAGTCAGTTTAGATCCTAAGTTAACTCAAATAATTTGGTGAGTTAGCTGAGGGGCCAAATTAAGGGGCTTTTATGCTGTGGCACCATCTTGATTCTGATAATGAAAGTTATTGAAATCTTTGGAAAGTACATTTTCCGTCGTGTGGTGCTATTTAGATTTCGATATATAGTAAAAGGTGTAAAAAGGTGATATCCGCATAGTTCTATTTACAATTGGCTTAGAAGATAATTTATAACTATATGCATACATATATAAGCATCGATAGCACAATTGCTAAAAATTGTATGGCAGGAACCTACCGTCATTTTTAATAAAAAAAAAATGAAAAAAATGTGTGGACACAATCACCAAAAACCACTATGTGCTAAATATTAAGAAAATCGATCCAGCCGTTTAGGCTGCAGAGGAAAAGACAGAGAGACAGACAGACAGAATTTTGAGACCCACTTTTTTCATCTTCTCTATCATCGTAATGATAAGTCTGCTCAAAACTTCAAGCTCAATATTTTTACGAATGCATACATATACATAACTTGCCATTATAGTACCTATACAATATCGCAAGTAAAAAATTAATATTCAACTGAAAACCAATTAACCCTGCGTGGCGTTAATTTTTCAGGATAAGCTAACTCTGATTAAACTTAAAAATAACGGCAACATTTATAACAAAGTTTTGTGCATTTTAGGAAAGCACTAGTCACTGGTTTTCAAAAAAAAACCAGTGAACTGTTGACTTTGGCACCTGTCTGGATATTTTGCATACCGAAAGTGGAGCAACGGAGTTTGTGTGAGCGGTTCCAGGACCCAGAAGGGAGTATACATCCTTTGAAACCGCGAAGCAGGCTACCTAAAGTACCATTGTCAAATAATAGAATACCCAATAAAAACTAGAAATCTTATTAAAAAATATTTTCTTTATTTTCAATTTTTTGGAAAACTAGTTGACAGAGAATCATCTAGTTTTCAGTGTTCCGTTGAAAATTAATAAAGAAGAAAAAAATAAAATCCAATTTATTAACTTTTAAACATTTTGAAAAAACAATCAGTAGGTGCCTATGTATATATCCATTTTTAAATTTTTTTTTTCAAAACATTTTGAGTTTTAAAGTAATTTTTTTCTCAAAAACTATGTATAAAAATGACCCTATTAAAAAACTTAGTAAAAGAACAAATTTTTGCGGCTTTCAAAAACGGTAAAGCACTTTGTTGTAGGTAAGTGTGGCTGTTGTTCTCAATATTTTTATTTTCATTTTTGGTATATTTTTGTTGTACTAAATTGCTCCTCCTTCCAAAACGGGAGGATATAAAAACCTCCTTTCATTTAATAAAAAATGTTTGTATTATGGCCTTTTATTATTTTGTGGCACCACTAAGTGTCGTAGGTTGAGTTTTCAGTATACATATGAATGAACATTATACCCACTCGATGTCAGTCAGATGAATATCACCTCTGAATTCCACAAAGCTGCAGTAGAAATTTTAAAGGGCATAGGCAAAGGGGTGCAAAGAGGGGCACTTACCCCCCTCTTAATTATAATATATTAAATACATTTAATACAATTCTTCATTTTTTTTTCTATGCCTACTTAAAGTATTTTTTTAATGATTGTGCCTCCCTCCCTCCAATTGACATTATGTGTACGCCCTTGGCAGTTTCGTTGAACCTTCCAAAAATGTCTGTGCAAATTTAACTTTTTTTTTGTCATCCACAACTCAACATGCAAAATACCTACATCAACAAAATTGAAAATGAAGATATATTTCGTCCAGTTGGAAAATTTAAGTTCATTGCTAAATTCCAATAATCTGGATAAAGGTTTTCCTTTACGGCTTTAGAATGCAATCGAATTTCTGTGAAAAAAGTATGCATAGGTGATTCATACTGACTTCTCATATCTTCGCACAAAGAACGACTCTTCCAGGAATGTACCTACAATCTTCATAGCCTTTCCAAGAACTTTTTCCAAATCAGTTGGCATTCTTCTTACAACAAGTATACATTCAAAACACAATGACTGCTGTAACATTCTGGGGTGTTGTTCTTGCATTAGTTTTACAAAAAAAACAAGAAGTTTCACCAAAAGCCACTCGAAAGTGTTTTTTTTTTTTTTGATAACTTGCAAAAAATATTTTCGTTTTCACTTAAAGAAATTCGTTCATGGAGACTGTTCCGCGGAATAAAGTTTGAGAACCGAGGCTATACAGAATTATAATCTTAATATCCATAGGATTTTTAAGCTACCTAGGAGGTACCTTATACTAATAGCAATAAAAAGTCTAATCAAACAATTTACTTTGTAGGTACTTTACTACGCAAGTTATACTAATTTCGTATTCCTTTACTTTTTGCAACATATCAAAAAACAAAAAAAGCTAATCCCAAAAAACCCATCAATGAACATTACACAATCGAATGAAAGCTTTTCCTTAATTGCCTGTTGCAAAACAACCACTATTATATCAGACCTTTCATCACTATAAATACTCGAATATCGTTAAAGAGTAGATACCCTCATTTGCACCCCTATCTTGTGTCTATTCATCAGGAAGGTCATCTTGACCCAGCCCATTTCCGTTCTGTATTTATGCATATCCTTTTATTATGAGAAGAAGATGTAAACGTGACATCCTTGGTTTTAGATAACTGCCAACATCCAATTACTTCCGGGAGTATGCTCCCATTCAAATGGTATGTAAATTACAATGCTTGGCACACAATCATGGGAGTGAATCAATGCTTTCCCTATGTCTCTCCCACTACTATAGGTACACCCCCACTTATGTATGCATTACAAACCTTCGTTTTCGTAAAAGAATGAGGGATACCGATTGGCCATTACCACACACAAATTCTTTATGTTAACGGTGTGCAGAGGTGGACTTAAGATTATTCTCGTACCCTTAAAACTATTCTAAGAGGGGCGCCATTGTTGAAACATCAAATAAAAAAAATAAAACTCAGCAATTTTATGTTTGCCAAATCTGCCCCTGGATATGAAGGTACATAAAGGGATATTCTAGTTCTGGGGAATATATGTAGGATAATGTGCTAATGTGGGTTAAAGGAATACTTACATAGTTTTGTGCAAGGTCGGGATGATTTGTTTGGATGCCATCATCTAGTATGGATACGACGACGCCTTTTCCGGTGTATCCTTTCTGCCAAGCTGGTCCTATATTCATATCCAGACCATCTTTGGCGCCACCGTTCTAGATTTTTGTTTCGCAGTTTTGTTTGCATTGTTGTTATCGTTGTTGTTGTTGTTGTTATTGTTGGATTGGTTGTGTGTGTCGTTTTCGTTATTCAGTGAGTAGAGACAAGAATTTTCCAAATCCCCGCAAACGGAAACACATTAAAAGATGGATGGAAGAGAAAAGAAGAAGAAGAAAAAAATGAAAATAAATTAATGAGCGAACAAATGAATGACTGTTAAATGGATAAATCTTTTTATTTATTTATTTGTTGTTGCTATTGTTCTTGTACTATATACATATCGGTTTTGCTTTTATACAGAAAGTGCAAATAGCTGAAATATACAAAATAATCTGTTACACAAGAATATATATAAATATCTATTTATCTAAATTGGGAAAGAAATGAAGCGTATATAGGATTAAGAGAATACTTTTATTGAGATGAGATGAGATGAGATGAGATGGGATTGGATGATGGGGGATCACAAAGATAAAATATTTATACAAATAAATATAAATGTGTAATCCATGTCTGGTGTCATATTAAAAATTAGCCCAGCTAGCACAAAAATAGGTATAATGGTCTTATCTTCATTAAGAGAATGGAATCGATGAGTTATTGGGGAGGGGTAAGGAGGGGAGGGGGATGTTTTTATCGGTGAGCAAGTTATATGTATCTTTGATGGTCTTAAGCTTGTTTGGATTGAATTAATTTGTGGTTATGAACATGGATTTAAATAGATGAGTGGGTATCACTGTGGCCACAACACAGGCCCATGTTTATAAAATTAATTTTGTTCTTGCAAGAATTATTTTACCTTACCAGATCCCTAGGTATAAGTATCTTAATACAAAATTGTTCCAGCGATTTTGTATTCCAAGTAAGAAATCTATGAAGGGTGAGCCAAAACTAATTTCAATCTTTGCATTTTTCATCATTTTTAACAAAATGCCCTTGGCATCTGGAACCATTATTGCACCTTTTTTAGAACGTAGTGAAGTCTATACGAGACCGCTTTGAAAACAGACATCAGCAAGTCAATGGTCGCTGATCCAAGGAAATGTCAGCAGTACTTATGTACCATCATCATCACAAATCAGGTTGAAATCACGTTTTTTATGGTTATTTTTACAATGTTTGCCTGTTGAATTCAACCAGGTCTCCTATTAGAGTAGCACTCTGCCAGTTCATTTCAACAAGACAACAGTGTTAAAAAACACACACACAGGCCATCAAATAAGTTTCAACTTATCGATTTTTGGCACCAATTTTTTGTGAAGCGAATTGCCTCATGCAGTAGATGAGACCCATATCCGTGTGTCAAAGGTTCCCAGTTCAAAACTAGAGTAAGTATCACAAAGTATTTTTAAATACAAAAAATTTTAAATGTCTATACTTTCAGAACAATGCAAAACAAGTTGAATGAAAAGTTGCGTAAGAGACGTATGGATTCATGCCCCAAACACAGGATACAGGTTGATTAACCAAATTTTCACGTCAAATTTACAGGCTGTCTAGTCTTATCATATTAACTAGAAAATCAGCAAAAATGGTGGAATGGTGGAAAGCTGTATTTTGGCAGCAATTATATGACATTGTAAGGAAACTGTTAAAAGTCCCTATCGATATGAGCACCGCTAACAATTTTACAGGGGGTCGTCAAAGGCCCCCCCCTAAAGGAATATCTCCCGAACCGTAACTCATACAGAAAGAAATTCAATGACTAGGTTGTAGCGTAAAAAAATATCAGTCAAACATTTTTTCTTTTATTTTAATTTTAAATAAAGCTGTTTAAGTTTTTGAAAAATTACTTCATACTAAAAATTTTGAAAAAAAAAATTTAAACAATTTCGAGCTTATTTTTACGTAATTAAGTTCTATTTTTGTTTTCAAAATTCAACGCTATTATTAAAAAATAGTCAAAGGCAGAATTTTGAAAATAAAAAAAGTACTTATGATTAAATTAAGTTTAAAAACAAAATTAATTCAAAATTGTTTTTATTTTTTCTTTTTCAAAGTTTTGAGTTTGAAAATAAATTTGTCGAAAATTTTCACTCGAACAACTCTATTTAAAACAAAACTAGAAGAAGATAATTTTGGCTTTACAAAAAGGTATAGTTTGGCATTGTTTAGTGTTACCGTTGTTTTTTAAATATTTTTTTTCTGTTTAAATCATTTTTTTAGAAAGTTTACCCTATCGGAGAAGAATAGAGCCCCTCCTCCAATACAATTTGTATCTTGTCCCAAGCCATCCAACACGCTCTAGCTTTTTGTCAAATTTTATGCGAATAACACTGTATAAACGAAATACCGGGTTTCGTGACCATCGACCCCATGTGATTAATGTAGTGGGGCCCAAATCGATTAGGAATTTTCCCAAAGCCTTTAAAAAAAATCTTTTATATATTTTTAAGTACTATTTCCTAATTTTTCTGGGGAGGACCACCTAAGAAAAACTCACCTTTTAGGTACCTGGGGTAAAAGAGTACAATTTGTAAAGAAACATAAAATCCGTAACTCTACCGATTGAATTATCTCGAAAACCGTTAGTGAGATTTTTTGTAGGAAATTTTCTTAGCTTGCTTGAAATGTTTTTTGTAAGAATTACCGTTCGGGAGATATTCCTTAAAAATCGTTTAGGAGTGACTTTGACCTCTCGTAAAATGTTTAGCGGCGCTCATATTGCTGGGGACTTTTTACAGTTTGCTTAGAATGCCATGAGGAAGCTATATCCCATAATTCAGCTTTCCGCCATTTTTTACGAAGCAAAAGCTTAAATAACTGGACTACTTGAAAGAGAAAAAAATAGGAAGTGCCAAGTTACTCAGCGTCCTTAAATCATTAAATAAATAAATTTAATTAATAGTCATCAAGAATTTGCGTCGCAAAGGTATTAATAAGAAAGTTTCAAATCTTTCTAAATTTTTTCAATAGTGATTTTTCTTATTTTGGTGTGTTCTTTTTTTATTTAGCTTTGTTTTTAGAATCTCAAATCTACGTGGAAATATAACATAAAACGTGTTTTTTCTTTGTAGTTGTGAGTACCAAAAAACAGGGTGTAGTTGTATTTTCTTGTCAAAAAAGTTCAAAACGCTGATGAAAGTCTAAAGGTAGAACTATTAGTAGGAAGCATGTTTAGATTACATATGAGTAGATGAGAACCAAAAACTCGTCATATCCACTTTTATCAAAAATTGAGATTTTGATGCAGATTTGTTAAGCTGGGCATATTGAATAGTTTTGAAAGAAAACTTGACAGCCTTACCCCTCTAATCCCCTTTAATATTGATTTCAATCACCGTTATTGTTCATAAAACACAGTCCGATTTGCATCACAACTTGAATTAAAACGTTTATGGGTTTTTATTGTAAAAATCTTTAAATGGGTCATGGAAGATTGGAAAGTAGTGTAGAGGTATTATATTAGATGGTACAATTGAGAGAGGGGTAGGTGTGGAAACTGGCTATATCCAATCGTTTGTAGCGAAACCCTTCATATCCAAATTTAATTGTTAAATATCTTTTGAACGGAACTTCATATATATTTTTGCTCTTAATCATAACACATAGATTTAAAAATCTTTTACTATACAAAATAAAATCTTTTCTAACAACTATCATTTAGCCGTATCAAAGGGCACGGTAGTGCCCAGCCAAGTTCGCGGCACTACACCCTTTCTACAGGAACAAACTCAGGCGATTTTCAACCCCCCTCTAACTTCAGTACCAATAAGAGTCAGAAACTTCAAATTCGCACTATTTCCTGAGGTCATGAAACACAGGTGACTCACTAAATTTAAACTCTTTAGCATTAGTAATTCCCGAGATATGGGACTTCAAAAATCGCAAAAACCGTAACTGACTGACTGACTCACTGACAGATCATCAAAATTATGGAGCACTTCCCGACATCGTAGAAACTTGAAATTTCGCACAACGGTAGGCCTTGTGGTGCATACAAAAGAAAAAATCGAAAATCTGTAATTTTCTGTTCAGGGGGCGTGGCATCCACCCACTTTCTTAAAAATTCTTATAAATTATATGGAGCACTTTCGATTGTTGTAGAACGATGAAAATTATAAGGTCGGTAGGGCTTGAAGTACTTTGAAAGAAAAAAATCGAAAAATTGGAAGTTTCAGTTAGGGGGGATGGCATCCACCTACTTTCTCAAAAATTCTTGTAAGCTAAATAAAGCAATTCTGATCGTTGAAGAACGAGGAAAATTGGTAGAGCGGAAGTACTTTGAAAGAAAAAATTGAAAAATTGGAATTTTCCTTTCAGGGGCGTGGCATCCATCCAAAAATTTGTATTTCTCCATTCAGGGGGCGTGCCATCCACCCACTTTATCAGAATTTATATGGAGCACTTTCGTTTCAAGTTTTCTCTTAAATACTTACCTAATCACAAATTTAAAATTTATGAAAACTTGACCAGTGAAACCACCAAACTTTAATCAGTAATCATTAAATTCAAAATTTCTGTGATGATTTGGAATTATTTCGATATTACTCTACTTAAGATATTTGATATTAAACTTCATGAACTTAAAACTTGGCATGTATTTTAGATCTCATTACTTTTTTTTTGCAGACTTTTTACACACAGGTTTTTTGTACATATAAGAACTTGGCTCTTTTTTTAACATTTATGTTTTTGTTGTGATTAAGTTTTTCTCCATTTGCACAAAACGAAAATTTTGGATATGACGAGTTTTGGCTCTCAACTACTCATATCTAACTGTAAGTTTCAAAATTCTAAGTTTGAGTTTTTGTTTTAAGTTGCTCATTGAAGCAACAAAATAAAATATTTATTGAGTAAAAAGTTAAGGCTTGGCGTTGGTAGGCTTTAAATTATTTTGTTGCCATTTTAAGTCTTTTTTTTTTCTTTTAGAAAATTACCTCTTTTCATAAAAGTGGGTGAATAGAGCCTTATTGCTTCTACATGATTTTTTAAGAAGCTTACTCAAGAATCATTTCCCAAAAGTATTGACGTTTAACTTGGAACAGCTCTGTATAGTAAATAGAGACCTACATTTAATAAAATCGCAAATTAAATTACCTGTGGAAAAATAAAGTGGTAAGTGGTTCAAACTGTAAAATGACTATAATAAAGATTAGAAATAATAATGTTACCGATGTGGTAATGAAACATTAACACTTTTTTTTTTTATAACCTATATCGTTTGGTATCATTTTCAATGTAAAGATTCCTAGGTAGGTATTTAGTGTTTATTAGTTGCGTATCAGTCTATATGGAATCACCCTATAAGTAGGTACTACAAAATAGTCGAAAACTTGTCAACGATCATATAAGCACTTTTGTCCTTATAACAATGAGAATTGAGAATAGCACAGAAACCAAATATCTATAACATTTAAATGTAATGATGCCATTTCACAATACATTTCATTATTTAACTCTCTTTATTAAACCCCCTTCCTATACATGTATACCTTCAACATAACATCTCTTATACAAAACAAAAGATTGTCTATACTAAATAAAAGCTATTATTGACTTCACTCCATACACATTTTATGGCGTCTTTAGAAACATTCTGGGGTTAAATGAGAATCCATTATCTACGGAAGTATATGTATATGTATTATCCTTTTCCATTTCAAACACCAACAATTTCTTGACTGAAAAATGCCTATTTCAACTCACATCATAGTGTTATTGAGGCAGCAAAAGCCTTTTGCAATAAAATAAATAAATTTGTTAGAATTATATCTATCTACTCTAAGGTAGGTATATACCTACTGCCTAAACCCAAAACGAACTTGAAGTGTGGTAAATAAAATTAAAATAAAATATGCAAAAGGAGCAAACGAAAAATAAAAGATACAATATCTATAACTATACCTAACCTATAAGTATGTTTGTAGATACCTATACAAACTAACTACGACTAGGTTATATGTATATGTAGGACTTGTTTGAATGGCAGGCGTGCAAAACTAAAGTTAAATTTTCTCTCCCTAACACAGCCGTCAAGGACCTAATCTTATTTTTATCGTAGTGCTATGAGATGATTGCGGGTATAAAGGTAAAAATCGAGAAACTCAAAAAGGACCAAAGGAGAACTCTTTATGCCCGTCAGCATCAGCAACATTGGCTGGCTGGCAGGACAGGATGGGATAGGACAGGAACGGAGCAAATAGTTTGCCTTCCGGCTTCTTATCGCAGGACCATGATAATCAACATTAAGAAAATGAGAAGCTGTCAAGGAGGTACCTTGTACCTTTGATATTAAAGAAGATACAAAGTTGTTGGTATACATATAGTTGGGTTGTGCAGAAGATCTCTTCTAGAGATAAGTAAGCTTTAGCCAGTGTATAGGTATAGTATATCCTTTTCATTCTATCACCTAAGAGGATATAGCAGACGAAGGGTTTTGTATTGGGTTTTTCGTTTCTCTTTCTTTTCATATTGATGTGCATGTTATAGCAAAAGCAGAAAGGCAAGCTGAAATTTGTAGATATCTATTTATGTAGATGGACCAAAAAGATGGATGCAGAACGGTATAGTTCGATTAGAATCGTTTTTCTTTTTGGGTTTATTTTATCCGAAGTTGATTTGATATGAAATTTGCATTTAAGTCTTTTATTTCGATCCGTCAAAGAGGAAGAGGTTTCTTTATCTATTTGAGAACTCAAATGAATAAACTTAACTTTCCGCGTAAAAAACAAATTGAAATTTTTTTCTTTCATCAAAATTACTTTTTACCTATTCGATTGATAACGAAAAGTAGTTTCGACTTACTTAACTTCACAATGGCAATTTATTTCGACAGGTATATTTATGATTATATGTCAAAATGTTTTGTAATAAAAGAATAAAGAACATGACTTTGAGTCACGTTTACCAACTGAAAGCTCTTACATCTAAATATAAATACGGATAGTATTTTTAATGTGTTGGTCAAACGGAAAATCCATTAATCCAAGCAAGTGGCTATACCCACAAATCACAACGCATTTCTTATAGCTCTTTTAACTTAACTTCAGATTCATAAAATAAATTAATCACTTCCGACGTTATTTGTTCGTATAGGCTCTAAGGTGGGTACTCTAGATGTATGAGCATACCGGACAATTAGGAGTTTAAAAGAACAATTACGTTCAGGAAATTCTATTATTGAATACAGTAGACGCTCGATTTAGTGGAACTCGAAATAGTGAACTATCCACTATTATAGTGAACACACAAAATTTTATAGAAAAACGTATTTTGTATAAAAATTTCGCGCAAGCATTTTACTAAGTTTGAGAGCTCTGAGGAATTGTTTCTGTTTTTTGCTTAAGCCTGAGAGAAAGCCTTTTTTAATGCTTAGTTAAAATTAAAAACATTCACATCGAACGAAATGTGCATTTTGGATCAAATTCGCCTTTATAAAGCCTTAGAAAACTCCCGTTCGAAAAAGTGAACAATCTCGAAACAGAAAACAGGCCTGGTTTTTATTACTTCACTATATCGAGCGTCTACTGTATAAGCATGCTCAAAACCGAAAATGGTCATAAATTTGATCGGAGAGAATGCACACACTGGCCACTTTGGTGTGTTTGGTATAACTTAGAAACTATGCCGAATTTGACAATTTTACGGTTGATGTAATTTTATATCAAAATATAATGTATAGAAAAAATTTGTATAAAAAAAATTCTGGTAGGAAAAGTTAACAAAAACCAGTGAAATAAAAAACCGAAAAATCAAAGTTTAATTGTTAAAGTTAATTGTCCTACTAAATTGCGGATACATTTTTTCGAAGCAAAGATACGCTCAAGAGATAAATGGACAAAAAAGAGAGTAGAGGCTCAAGGCCTTAATATGACATGTTCAAAAATCCGTTTTAATTACAAACTTTACCATTTTTACTTTTATTTATTTCACAGGATTTGCCCGAAAGCAAAAATTTAAAGAGATGGTAAAAATTGATTGGGTATCCCTGTCAATTTAGGATAAAGATGCCTTTTTGAGCATTACACATTTTCTTTAGCCTCTACTTTATTTTGTATATTAATGTCTTGAGCACTTGAGCCTATATTTGCTTCAAAAAAGTTATGCGCAATTTGTTAAAAAACTTTGAAATCTTTGATTTTTTGATTTTTCTAAGGTTGGTTTTTGTTAACTTTTCTTAAAAAAAAAAATTTATAAAATTTTTTAAACTTTCTATTTGTATAGGATATTCAATTGAGTTGTACGAAATACATTGAATAGAGGCCAGTGTAACCATTCTCTCAACAACGCGAACAAAATTCAGTAAACATTTTTGTTTTAAGCACATGGCTTATGCTTCAAACAAACATAATTCAATAACACAACTCAACAAAATAAAAAATAATTTTTGTGCCTGGGTTTATTTCATGATTTTTTTAATCGTCAGGCTCCAAAATGATGGAAAAATACCCACATCCCTCCTAAAATTTGCTTTTGTAGAGTTGGTAGTCAAAATACAGTTACCATAGTTTTCATAGAAATAATAAATGTTTGCTTTAATATTTTCTTTAAAAGAGGAGAGGGGAGGGGCATTTTCACGCCCATTTGGTATCTCTAGAGTATATTTTTGTTACAAACTACACACATTTTTATTTTTTAATTTAAGGACGTTAAAATGTTATTAAGAATGTGTTAAAGTGATGCTAATGCATTTTGCTATATTATGGGGTTAATTTATCAAAATTCACATTATTATCAGTTTTGGAAATATGTTAAGAAACTTACGAGACATGCAGAATGTCTCTAAGATTGAATAATCTGCACGGTCATTTAGTAAAAAAAATTAAAACTTCATTGGGAGCATACTCAGAAGAAAAAGAAAAACATTTTAACTAGAACTTTATGGACTTCGAGAGTAATCGTCATTACCAAGGTCAATACAATGAAACAATGATGGGAAATCATTCTACAGGTTAAATTTTAGAATAACACATTCCAAAATCAGTGTGTTTGTTGATAAAAATTACCGTTTTAATGTTGGTACCAAACATTAAACAAAAAAATGGAGAAAAAGGAGTTCTTAATATTTTCAATTTTATCAAAAATTAAAATACATACAACCATTTGGTTTTTAAACTTTCACTAAAGATAAATAAAACCATTGAATACTGAAAACAAAAAACTTACTTATTCACGTAAAAGTAAAAAAAATTTAATTCAAAAGAAAATAATAATAATGATTTTTTTTTCAAAATTCTGAGCTTGAAAATTGATTAAAAAATAACTATTTATGGAAATGACTTAATTTAAAAACTAAATTAAAGAATGGAGTCCTAACTTAAAAAAAAAATATACCATTATATTTTTGTGTTGCCATTGTTTTTTAATACTTTTTTTCTAGTTTAAGTAACTTTTTAAAGAAAATTACCCCTCCTGCCTAAACAGGGGAACATAGACACCCCCTCTCAATTGTTTATTTTTGCTTCGAACCAGCCTACACGCTCTAGCGTTTTGGTGTATCCTAGTCTTATATCTTAAAATATCTATTTTAATTGATTCTAACATAGCACATTTTCATGAATTTTAAAATAATACTCCTGACTACAAAAGCAAACTTTTTCAAACAAGACTATTTCTTATTTAGTAAGTAATATGTAAGGAATAAGAAAATCATATGTAGAACCCAGGCACAAAATTTGTGTTGACCAGTGTAATCAAAACCCGTCGTGAATCATTGAAGACATAATAATATTGAACATTTTGAATTGAACAAAAATAACTACCTTCATAACTCAAGGTGTTACAAAAAAGTTAAGAATATAGCTATTCCTATTTTACAGCATTTTTAGCAACATAGGGCTCTTTTAAGTGTGATTGTGTTCATAATCTAAAGTCTCTTAAACAACTTTCGCCTACAACTTTGAGAGAGCTTGGAACCATAGCTGTAATGACGCTGCAAAGACTGCAGAAATGAATAGGGGAACAAAAATGATTGCAATCATAACAATGCCAAATCAATGGTGATTCCAAAATTTGAAGTCGAAGTATCAAAGTGAAGTCAATGCATGAAATCTTTTAAAGTGAAGTCGTAAAAGATTGTATATACATCAAAATATTGCATTCTCTTACAACCCTGCCATGCTTTACATTTTTAAGGCTAGAAGTTTCTCATTATTTTATTTTTAGAACAATAGTCTGGGGGCCGAGTGTAAGATTACCTATCTCATCGCGGTCACGCAGAAATTGGATGCCAACTGATAGCTTTAGTGCAAACATTTACAAAACTATTGGTCGGACAAGCTTTATCTGGTCGCAATGGTTAGAAAATGAATTTTTTTCAGGTTGCATTCTCCGCTAAATGTACCTATAATATAAGCAACTGCTATTAATGGGGTATCAAATGAAAGGTAGGACTGTCCTCTACACGATACCAATGGTCAGACACACTTTTTGGGCTGTTGCCACGAGTCCGACCACTTTCCTAAAATTAGGGATTTTGTGCATCCTTGGATATAAATGAAAAAAAAAGTTGTGTAAACGAAATTTGTGCATCCCTCTCCAGTTTACAATTTGCAAAAAAAATTGTTTTAAGCAAAAGCAAATACAAATGCTAAGCGCAATTTTCTTCGGCAAAACAAGTCAGCGAGAAAAAAAAATCGTCGTTAAAGCCTAGTTCCGTGCGAAAATAAATCTATGAAAATATTTTCACATATCTAGAATTATTGAAGTGAAATACAAAATTACTTTTTTGCATTTACCTACAGTTTCATGCAAAAAAAAACTATTACTGTCATGGAATAAAAAAACTGACCAACAGTTTTTTTGAGTGCGAGAAGATAGTGTTGTGAATAAAAAATATTTTTTGGTATCGTTTACACTTCAAAAAAAATATATTCTCCTCACAGCTTTAGTTGCATGCAAATGGTTTTTGCATACAAAAATAATTGTTTTCCATTTTCAAACCTATTATTTATTAATTAAGGGTCAATTTATAACTCAATAGGTGGCTTAAGCCAAGGCAAACATTTTTTGCCTCTAATATTATACAAAATTATACACAAAATAGGAGGGAAATTGTTTTGAAAACTCACTCCGATAAGAAATACTTCTCATAAGATAGTTTTCTCACTGTTAGTCTCAACTTTTTGATAAATTGACACTAACACCAACTCTAAGTCTATCTTTATCGGTGGAATTTCATTTATTTCCCGTGTGCATGTTGAAACTGCTAAGCTCACAAAAATTTTAAGAAGCTTGTGTGTCTAGTTGCTTATGGCATTTTGTCTACCATAGGCATTAATCAATTATTCAGCTTTAATACTTTAAACTGTCCAAAAATTTAATTTTAAATTGAAGTTTTCTTCGTTTAAGTTTTGTTAATTTTTGACAAGACTGAATGCACAAAGAGGAAAGTGTGGACTTATGATTCTCGAATCTTTTTTTAAGCTACTGTGTTCATTAAAAATTATTTACATAGGTACAACGTGATCTTAATACTAAAATCAGAAAGTTTTGAACATAATTAATTTAGTTTTTTATCCGTTTCGCCGATAATGAAACCAATTCCAAATCAGAAAAACCGTTTTACCGAAGGAACTTTGTACTAGCAATTGTCTCAAGTGAAATTGATTTATTTATTTTATGATAGAACGAACTAGTTTTAGCAGCTCTAAAACAATTTTGTATCGAAGTCCTAGAGGTTAAATGGGATTTTCCTCAACTATATTCTAGCATTTGTATTGAATATCCCATTTTTTTTGTAGTACCTCGTGGCATGATGGTTAGTGCGTATAGGACTGTTATGCCGAAGGTATGGGTTCGATTCCCAGTCGTGCCACCTAAAAACAGGAATGTTTTATTCGAGGTACTACCTCTTGTTCAAAAGTATACTTGTCATGAAAAAATGCTTCTCATTTAGCCGTTCGGAGTCGGCAAAAAAACTGTAGGTCCCCTTCATTCCTGCCAACAAATACGCACACAGGAATGGTTGTGAGTTGTAAGTCACTAGGCCCTGGTTCTTCACGAGCTGTTGTGTCATCTAATTTTTTTTTTTTTTTTTTTAACACTTCAGATTCTTAGTTGTAGTGAGCTTAGAGCAAGCTGCCACCTACAATCAGAGGCTCATCATAAGTGCATGTGTTAGTGGTTAGTAAAAAAGGCAATCTAACACATGCATAATAATATACTAGTAAATACACAAAATTAAACAAAAAAAATCTATATACATACATAATTAAACAATACACAAGATATTTAAGTCATAGTTACAAGAAGTTAAAACAATCACGAACGTGGAGCACTGGTTCGAAATACTTTCTTTAATCCCATCTTACTCATGTTAAAATCAACAGAGGAGCCGTTTAAATTAAAAATCTTGCACATGCGGTTAAGAGGTTCATTTATACCGTAGTTAGTTCTATGGAAATTAACGTGTAAAAGTTCAAATCTTCGCAGATGGTGCGATCCTCCGCGGTAATTTATGCCATTTATACAGGCTAACAAATCAGGAGCATCAATTTGACCATTTATAAGTTGGTGAAAAAATATTAGATCATTATTAACCCGCCTTTGATATAAGGTTTGAACCTGCAGTAGCTGGATCCTGTGTTCATATGATGGAAGGTTGAATGGATCAGCCCAAGGAAGACCTTTCAGAGCAAAGCGTATGAATTTATGTTGTATTGATTCAACACGAGTTTTATGAACTTCATAAAAGGGAGACCATACTTGAGAACCGTATTCTAGATGAGGTCGTACATAACAATTGTACAAAAAAAGAGTAACGTACGGATCGTCAAATTCCTTTGCCCAACGTTTTATAAACCCAAGCATAGAGCTTGCTTTATTAACAATGAAGTTAATGTGTTCAGTGAATTCTTAATTGTAACTAAAGTTAACACCTAAGTCCTTGAAACTAAAGACTCGACAGAGTTGGTGTTGTGAAATAGAATAATTAAAAGCATTTGCAAGTCGCTTTCTTGAGAAAGTAATTGTTTGACATTTGGCAGGGTTAAGAGAAAGACCGTTTTTATCACACCAAGTAGCGAAACTGTCAACATCGGCTAGCAAAAGAAAGTGGTCTTGGTTAGCCTTTATCGTCTTAAAAATTTTCATATCATCAGCAAATATAAGAATATCACTTGAACGTATACAAGAAACAACATCATTTATAGCAAGAATAAATAGATATGGGCCTAGATGACTTCCCTGGGGCACACCGGAGTGAGCCTTGAATGAGTTTGAAAGGCAGTTTCTAAATTTTACCTGGTAGGATCTATTTTCAAGGTATGATTTTATCCAGGTGATAAAAAATGTTGGAAATCCTAAAGATTTTAGCTTGAAGATAATAATGTTGTGACTAAGTTGGTCGAACGCCTTAGAGAAATCAGTATATATACAATCCATTTCATTTCCATTTTCTAACGCGTTAGAACATTTATGTAAGAATGTAAGGAGGTTTGTTACTGTTGATTTTCTTCTCACAAACCCATGCTGTTGTTCACAAATTAAATTCCTGGTATGGAATGCTAAAGTCTCACACACAACTTGTTCAAAGAGCTTTGGAATACATGACAGTTTGGATATAGGCCTATAATTCGAAATATCAGTTTTATCACCTTTTTTAAAAACTGGAGTTAGAAATGAAGTTTTTCATAAACAAGGAAATTTCCTTGATTTAATCGATAACTCAAACAAAAATTGAAGAGGTTCAACCAGTATATGTCTACACTTTTTCAATAATATTGGGGGGATTCTATCTGGACCAGATGAGAAATCATCATTTAACGATGAGAGAAATTCTAAAACAGTACTCTGTTGCACAGCGAAATTATAACAATTCGTTTGGACATAGGAGTGTAAATTTCTGAAATAGTCTTCATCAATATCAATAGGGTTGTCCACAAAAGAGTTACGAAAATTATTCGCAAAGGCGTTGCAAATATCAATAGTTTCTTTTAACATACAATTTTCATATATGAAATTTTCGGGGTAGCCATCTGAGTTTTTCTTTCGAGAATTCGATTTTTTGAATTCTTAATACAGCTTACTTGCTGTAAGTCAGTCGCAGTAATTCTATCCAAAAGCTGGAGCTCAGTTTGTGAAGAAGTTAAAGAATAAAGATGCTTCTTGAAAACATTCATCTTCAGAAGGAATCCACTCTACAGACGGTAAATTAAAGTCTCCGAGAAGTAAAATGTTGCTGTTGGAGCAAGACAATTCAATAATGAAATCTAGAGCCTGAGAGAGTTCGACATAAACTGAGTCCGAGCTTTTTGGAGGAATGTATGCATTTAATATATAAATGAATTTTGACTCTATTTTTATTTTTTTTTTGCACAAAAGTAAAATAATTGTTTTTAAAAATAATCTTGAAAGTGGAAAAAAAAAAACTTTAAAGGTATGTACTAATTTTTTAATCAAAAACAAAATTACAGTTATTTCTAAAAGTAAAAAAAAATAGGTATTGTTTTTATAAATCCAAAAACTTTTGTTGTCGAACATTTTTTTTAATCAAATCTGTTGAACCACTTTTGAAAAAAAAAAATAAGAGTATTGCTAATAAGTTACAAAATTGTATCGCAGGTACCGTTGCTTTGGTTCAAAGAAATAAAAAATCATGTCGAGGAAATGACCGAAAACCACTTTACAGGGTGTCTCCCAATCCATACTCGATATTTTGGGGGTGATTTCTGTAAAAATTTAAAGAAAAAAATTGAAGGGAAGGGTATAAAAATGCTGAATGCCAGAATACCGAATGGACAAAATAGTTCCAAAATCCCGAATGGACAAAAATGTTAGCATTCGGTATTTTTCGCCGTTTTAGGATTTTGACATTTAAAATTATCCCAGAGATCATCTTGAAATATTAAGCACGAATTAAGGGACACCCTTTATACTAGTTTGATGAAAATCGACCAAGTTGTTTAGGCTGTAGCCATACAGACAGACCAACATACAGAATTATGACCCAAATTCCAAGAGTATACCGACGCACATTGGTTATCGCTTTAACGACAGGTGGAGTTAATATATTGAGTTTTAGAAGCATTAAATTCAACTTTTTTTAATTTTGCATTCGACAGTGCTTTCAAGATCAGAGTTTAATAATCATACTGTACTTGAATACATTCCTTGGAGTTCCAGATTCGAAAGACAAGAAAAGTAAATCTGATTCCATCGAATATGAAAAAATCGATGTGAAACAGGTTTATGAATTAGCAGTTTCGGGCGAAAAAAGATCATTTATGAATATATAGGCAAGGAGAGTCGGAGAAAAAATGGAAGCAAGGGGCACAGTAGGATTTATTTTGAGATTTACAAACTTGAAACAAAAAGTAATTATGGCCACAATCAAAGAACGAAATGTCATATATGTCAGTAAATTAATATGCAAAGAACGAACTTTTGCTATAGAATTCTCGACCATTTCTTGAGGTTAAAACCGCAATATGCAAATAAGTATTACTAACATCAGCTTTCCATCATGCTTGCACTGAAAACAAAACAAATAACTTTACATTCTTGCCATCCAATCAAAAGTGACATACATTATATGCACACCTATACATATGGGTTGGGGTAGAATTTTCTTAGTTAATTTTGAACTGTTCAAACGTGAAAATAAGGAAACATATTCTTTGAAACTAAGATAATATCTACACTAAAACCTTTCTATGCTTACAAGCAGGTTAGTGCATTTTGAGACACACCATCACAACTATACAACTACAAGCTATAAGTTGTATAAATAAATCATAAAGAAAACTTAGGGGTACTTGAATCCTATTTTAAGAGTCGACTTAAGCTCATTTCAAAGCATAAGTTGTTTTCTCGGTTTTGCATATTATGCACCAGATCTTCCTGTGACTTTGCATACTTATAACTCACCCATAAGACTCCTCTTAAGTCCTTATGTGCTTCAACTTAGGACAAAAGGAACGACTTTAGTCATATTATGATGCTTTGAACTTAACCTTGTTTTTTTTTTTTTTTTGTTCGTAGGTATATTATTAATACCCTTGCTTGGGCTGTGGGTATAGAGGTATGCTTACCTGGATTGTGGGCATTGCACTAAGTCTGCAAAGGAAACAAAGCTTTTCCTTGCCATTTTCTCAAGAGTTTTTGGAGTTCTGTGTCAAGCGTGTTAGATGATGATGGGAAGCAGGAGGGGATTTTGCAGTGTGTATGGTGTTAGTACCGTTATACCCACTTAAATGCACGTTTACAACATCTACTTCCAAATACATAAATACATACAAACAAAAACACCGGCGCACACACGTTGTTAGTTAGAAAGATTTATGCATTTCGTTGCCTTCCTCCCACCGCAAAAACTTATGTACCTTATAGCAATGAGGGTTTTTGCTATATCTATATGAAAATTACAGTACCGATGCCCCGGTGTATTTCTACGAAACCACAAAACCGCACTCTGAAGAGGCTTGGTAAAACAAAACAATAAATGTACACATACTTTACTCACCAAGTACCACTGCTCCTTGAATAAAGGATCTGGAAAAATATTGTGCGGCCCAGCGTCTCTGTACTGAATCCTTGGGTGGCGCATCACTGACGATGTCGGTCGATGCACTGCCGATGGCCCACTTGCTGATGGTTGGTAGACCACACGGTCGTAACCCGTTCCAGAGGGCCTTAACACCTCGTAAGGATTATAATCTACAGGTATTCCGTATTCTGGTTTGTAGTCGCGTTTGGGACGCAGCTTTTCGTGTTGCTGTTGCATCCATCGGACCTATAGAACAAATAAAATAATATTTATTAACAAGAATTTTGTACTTAGAGAGAACTCTCCATTCATAATATTAAAACAAAAATACCTACACACACATACATATGAAATTGAATTAAACGTTTCCTTGGTTTTTCAAACATTATGCAACGTATTTTAACAGTTAAGGGGAATGAGAAATGGTGAAGGGTAGGTTTTTATAATTAAAATCTTAAAACATATGATTCAAAATTGTTTTGTATTTGTGTAGACACAGTATGTGCCATTCTATAACACTGTACAAAAGGAAAGAGAGATAGGGTCGTGGAGAATTTGTTAGATACTTAAGGAAAATCACTTTATAGAATTGCGTTATGGCCAAACGTATTTTCTCTTCCATAGTTCTTGAGCAACGAGTCTTACACCAGACACAAACATCAAAGTATTTCGCAATATTGTTGGCCTATTTTGGCAACAATTGTGGTAATATTTGACACTAATTTTGATAGTTGCGCAGAACTAGACAGTAATAAAAACGCTAATGATCCGTTGAGAGTACACAGAACTCCCAACTTAAAATTAGAAATGTCAGTACCTACGAGTTATAAGATGGATATATTAGGGACTAGTGCAGTAAGATGGCTGGGCTCGGGTTAGTTTCGGTTCCGGACGAGAGTAAGCACCGCATCACCATCATACAGTGTTACGCCCCAACGGAGCTCGCTTCTGTCCAGGAGAAGGAGGCCTTTTACAACCGTTTAATGCTGCTTATGATAGTACACCACGTGGAGACATCATAACCAACCAAATTGATCATGTTGGATTCACTTCGCAAGTTCGCGACTTAGAAGCAGTCCCCAGGACGTTCGAAATAGAAGAGGTGCCAACATGGCAATGGTCCAGGACCACCATCTGATGGTTGCAACCGTACGATTACGAACAGCTGCAGTTCGGAGATCCCAAGAAAACTCCGGAATGCCCAAGTTCAGTACCGACAGACTTAAAGATCCCGCAGTCCACCAGCTACTAGGGGACTTCCCTTTACAAGAATTGAGACCAATCAGTAGCACTGAACCAACCTCCATCCAAAACCATTAATAAATAAAATAAATAAATTGGGTGGCGCAACAGCTCGTGGAGAACCAGGGCCTAGTGACTTAAAACCCTCAACTATTCCTGTGTGCGTGTTGTTGGCAGGAATGGAGGCGGCCTGCAGTTTTTTTGCCGAGTCCGAACGGCTAGATGAGATGCACTTATTCATGACAAGTATACTCTTGGAGGATTTGTTAGTTCCTCGCAAGAGGCAGTACCTCGGATAAAACATTTCTGCTTTTAGGCGGCACGGCTGGGAATCGAACCCACACCTTAGGCGTGACAGTCCTACGCACTAACGATCATGCCACGAGGTACTACCCATCCAAAACCATTGGTGTGCTATGAAAAATGTTTTATATCCGGTGCTGAAAGTACCGTCAGTCGGTCGCAAGGAAAAAACAGTGCCTGGCTTTCCGAGGAAACTTGGACAAGGATTGAAGAAAGAAAACAGTTCAAAGCTCGTAATGCAGCAGAAAGAAACGAGTTAGAGTCTCTGTATTGCATGAAGATGCGAGAAGTTTACCGTAGTGCGACGTGATAAGCATAAATATATCATGGTATTGGAAACAGAAGCAGAAGAGGCCACAAGAAAGTGTGACAGTAGGACTGTCTACAAAATTTCCAAAGAGCTTACATGTCTCCAACACTCTTAACAACACCTCGTAAAAGACATAACTGGGTCACTGCTGGATGAAGATGAGGCTTAAAAGATGGAAGGATCACTTTTTTGCAGTTTTAAGCCGTGTTTTCAAGAGAGAAGTACACCTAACACCCGTCCATATTAAAAAATTCCCGAATACTTACTCTATCCCCCAGAAAGAGAAGAAATCTTAACCGCAATCAGAGCACTGAACTTGGTTGGACTTGACAGTATTCCAGCGGAGCTCTTACAAGCAGCGCCAAAAACATCGACTGAGCTCCTGCACCCACTTAATGATAGAGCCAGGAAAACAGAGAGTTATCCTGAGGAGTGGAAAAAGAAAATGATTGTTAAGCTCCCAAAGAAAGAAGACCTTACGCAGTGCTTAAACTGGAGAGGAATTTGCGTGCTGCCTGCTGTAGCCAAAAAATCGTCCTGGAACGAATAAAGGACCACCTCGAAGACACGTTTGACACCGAGCAAGCAGGATTCCACACTGCATCTTCCTGTGTGGACAAGATAAACACCTTGTGGATCATTATCGAACAGTGTTTTGAATATCGATCACCATCACTTCACCTGCTGTTCATCGACTTCGAAGAGGCTTTCGGCAGTGTCAATATAGAGAATTTATTTGGCTTGCTTTTCACAGAAGGGGTATCCCGGATAAATTTTGCTTTTATTGAGGCAATGTAGGACTCAAATAACAAATTCTGCATAAAGGAAGGCTGTCAGAGGAGTTTGAAATCCAAAGTGGGGTCAGGCAGGGTTGTCTACTGTCACCAATACTGTTCCTGTTGGTGATAAGTGATGTGCTGCATGAAGCTTTGTCGACTGCAAATGGAGGAATTCAGTGGAAACTAAAATCATTCCTCAATTATCTGGACTACGCGGATGATACCCGCTGTCACAATAAAGCTACAAACTTTCGTGAATAGAAACATCTTGAGGATTTTCTGGCCTAACCGTATCTTCAATAATGAACTTCATGCGAGGACACACGTAAGTAGCAGTGGATTGGGCATACGCTTCAAAAAGATCACGAGTGCATTGCGAGTCAAGCGATGCAGTAAAATCCCCTCACGCAGCGAGGGGGGGGGGACGAGTGGGTCGACCTAGAAGTACTTGGCGAAGAACGGTCGAAGAGGAATCAGCAAAACTGGGGAAGAGTTATGGAGAGAGCTGAGGTACATCTCCAGAAACCGTATACACGATGGCGTGGAGTGGAGGCCCTATGCCGTCCGAGGACGAGTTATGGAATAAAAAAAGAGCACTTAAGCTGTACATTTCACATACCTTGCACTTGATACGAATTTTTATATTAATTGACCCAGCCGTTACTTTGCCTGCTTAAATTTTGACTATAAAATTTTTTGAACTCTCCAGTTTGATGGAAAATTTAATTTTGAGCAAAAAGTTCAATTGTAAAATTGTCATATTTGGATTAGTCTCTGAGTTATACCAAACATATTGAAAAGTGGCCACTGTGACCATTCTCTCAGAAAGGCAAACAAAACAAATTATTTTAAGATAAAAAACCTTGTTCCTTAGTAAAAGGTTTATTCTCAAGCCTTAAATACAAACTTGCAAATTCAATTAGGTTAATTTTTCAGCTTATTCTCTTCATTCTTAATTTTTGAGTACTTAGAATTTCAAAGAAATATACAACTTACCATGATGCATATCAGAGAGAAATAGGAGATTATCATTCCTGGAAAATTATATTTATTGTTAAATATTTGCCAACTAGCAATACCCCACAAAGGAATGATTGAGAGTTGTAAGTTAGTAGACCATAGTTCTACCCAAGGTCGCGCGACCAAAATTATTTATGTAAATACATCTTTATAATATTTTTGTTGAATATTAATTTTTAAGGACCTGCTTAAGATGTAGACAGTTATAATATTATGTAGGTATATGTATATGTACTGTACATATATAAGTAAAGCCGGCCATTCACATTGAGACAGTCATAAGGACTGTCGCAAGAATCGTAGAGATTTTCCAAGAAAAATTGACTTGTTCTATTGTGAATGAACCTTGTGTGTATACTGAAGTTAGTTGAAAATCTCTACGAACCTTGCGACCGTCCTTACGATTGTCTGAACGTGAATGCCCGCTGCTTTAGACATTCAAGTAAAATAAACAAAGCTAAAATGAATGATTACAAAAAAAAAAAAAACATGTTAATCGCTTTGATATAAAGTTCTTAGTTATTCAGACTGTGGCAGCCTAATTATTTGTGAAAACAGAAGAAATACAAAATGAAAACGAGACAAAGCTTTTTATGTTTTTGTTCTTAATATTTAAACGTTCAAGGATTCTCTAGATTACCGCACAAAATAAAGACAAAAAAAACACTCAAGAGCTTTTGACGGTAGGTAAGGACTTCTTCAAAGCCACGTTAATAGCCAAATGGATTGACAAGTTGCCTTGTGTCACGCTGAAGCTATGTTGTATTATTTTCAGCAACTACTACCCCACATAATACCTTTCAACTCTTTGAGTAAACTAAAGCGATGTTAATAATGCACAATGTGCCTGCCTCAGCTTAAGTGCTATTTTCAGTTCTCCCTCAGTAGCACTGTCCATCATCACCTAGAGGAGCTTGGGAGTGAAAGAAGTGAATATGACAATAACAGTGTATATACATAGAATCAGGATTTTCTTTGCATCACTTTTAAAGGATTTAAAAGGTACAACAAGAACGGGACGGGCGTGACAAAATATTTGTTACACGCGAAAAACACTAAGGATTGAAAGTTTTATGTGGCCCATAGAGCGCTCTTGACGTGTTTTGTCGCTGTCCTGCGACGACAACGGGACTTTGTCAGTTGATTTTTTCAAAACGTGTAAACTTCAATATAAAAAATGTAGGTACTTTCATCAAATATTCGAGAGTTCTCTGAGTACCAAAAAGTGAATAAAGAGTTCAAAGATATTATCAACACTTACCTCGGGTTCTGATTTTAAGGCGCTGTGGTGTGAATCACTGGTGCTTAGGGAACGCTTGGAAATATGTCTATGGTGAAACAGGTAATAATTCTTTAAGCTGCCGATCTGAAAAAAAGGAGATATATATAAATAAATAAATAAACTTATGTCTTGAGAAATAAAGTTCATGACAGAATTAACCTAGACCAATGAATTGATTTTAACCTGAAGAAGGTTGGGTAGCACTGAATTTTTCATGTGTTGGATGGGATAGTAGGTGTCTAAGTTTTTATAAAAAGAACTGTTCACAATGTCTCTCTTTCAGTTTGAACTTACCTTTTAGATTCGATGGTACAAATCTTTAGATTTAACAAAAGAAATTTGAAAATAAGGATACAAAATCAGTTTACCCGGAGCTGTTGACTGCGCATGACGTGTTCATCTCTCTCACTAGTTCCAAGTTAAAACAACCATTCCCAAACGCGACAGATCGCCAGAAACCGGGGACAATCGCTTGTCCTCGGATAAAAAATTGTGTTCCACAATGTTTCCAAAAACTTCGTATAGCAATAAGTTTGCTCCTCTCCAATGTCATCCCGATACTGACATCTCAGATATGGATGAATCGGAATCTCCGATACCAACAAAAGTTTATGTGCCACCAATAAAAGTGTTACAAAAATCAGCGGAATATGTCCATAGTTTGATGAAAGCCCTTAAAATATCGAATTATTCAATCAAAAAACTTTCCATAGGAATCAAAATAGTGAGTGAATCAATAGATACATTTAATATTATTATCAACAAGCTGAAAGACGAAAATTGTCAATATTTTTCCCACGACCTAAAAAGTGCAAAATCATTCAAAGTCGTTTTATACGGGTTAGACGATTTAGACACCAATACACTTAAAACTGAATTAACTATGCTTGGACTAAAGTGCACTGAAATAAAAAAAAATAACAAAAAAATATGATCATTACAGTGATACATTTTATCTTGTGTCTCTTGTAAACGGATCCATAAAATTAACCGACCTAAAAAAAAACTATCGTTCTATTTTGCATACACAAGTGAACTGGAACTTTCAAAGAAAAATTAAAGGTAAGCTGACTCAATGTCATAATTGCCAAATGTTTGGACACGGGCAGAAAAACTGTCACATAAAAACTTTTTGTGCTTTTTGCGCCGGACCACACAATACGTCTGAATGCAATAATAATTCCGTTCTTAAATGTGCAAACTGTAGTGGCAATCACAAAGCTACTGACACATCATGTACAAGCAGAGCCAGATACCTTCAAATTAAAGAAAGATCATCGGGAAGAAGATCAAATCCCCAGCCTACAACACAGTTCAACTCACCAGCACAAATCTCTACTTATAATGCTCCCCAAAAACCGGTTTCATTTGCTTCGATGAGTGATTTTCCTTCCCTACCGCAGCCACAGCGACGACAGGTCAATGCACCAAGCAGAAGCAATAAAAATTCAATTTCGCACATACAGAATTTGTCACCAACAACAATTAATGCGTGGGAGAACAATGCACATGCTTCTTCAAGCAACAACAACAATACTATGAACAACAATTCAACTCTCTTTTCCATTGAGGAGCTCAATTCACTTTGCATGGAGATGATAACTAATTTATCAGTTTGTAAAACTAAAATAGATCAATTTAATGTGATTGCACGTTTAGCTACTAAGTTTTTGTATTCAAATTCTAATGATAAGTAAAATGGCAGACACACATTTAAAAATTATAACTTGGAATGCTAGAGGCATGCGAAATAAATTTATTGAATTTTTAAATTTTCTGAATAGCAACAATGTTGATGTTGCTCTAGTGACCGAAACTTGGCTTACGCCTGAAAGTAGACTTCCATCATCTGTTTTCAATTGCTACCGAAAGGATAGAATTGGTCAAATAGGTGGTGGTGTTGCGATTTTTGTTAGGAGGTCAATTCAACATTTGCTTTTACCTGTTTTTCCAACTAAAATTGTGGAGACCATAGGAATTGAAATTTTGTTACGTAATCAGAAAACGGTGAAGATTTATTCTGTTTATTTTCCTGGTGGTTCTACATCAGATAACAAAAGAAAATGGCTCAAACAAGATTTAAGAATGCTTTTAACAATGAACGGTGAATATTTGTTAGGTGGTGATTTCAACTGCCGTCATAGAGATTGGGGTTGCTTAAGAGCAAATGCCTGGGGCAATATATTGGCAAACTTTGCACTCACATTTCCAATCAGTATCCTGTACCCTCCTTGTCCAACGTATTTCCCTGCTAGTTCTCGTGGTAGTCCTTCTGTCCTTGATATATTTGTGTCAAATGTCCCTAGTCTTATAACACAACCAACTTCCTTTAATGCTCTGAGCTCAGATCATAATCCTGTTTTTTGTAATCTCTTATGGTCGGGTGAGAAAAAAGTGCAATATTTTCAAGACTTGAAAAATGCAAACTGGAAAACCTTTAGAGCGAAGATAAACACAAAATTTCACAATGTTTCCACAGACCTTGAAAGCATTTCTTATAAGGAGGATGTGGACTCCATTGTTCAAAACTTCACCCAATCCATTCTATCTTCCATAGACGAAAGCGTCCCTAAACGAATTAAGAATGAAACGACCAAAAGATTACCACCTCAAATTTTGGAACTAATTAAAGTGAGAAATTTGCATAAAAGAAATTGGCAACGATTTCGTCAACCTTTTTCACGACTTATGGTTTCTCACTTTAATAAACTTATTTCAAACCATTTACTTACTAATCGAAACGAAGAATGGAATAAAAGGCTCAGTGAACTCGATAAGAATGGGAGACCCTTCTGGAATATCGTAAAAATAGTTAAAAATAAAAATAGGAAAATTGCATTTTTAAAGAATTCTTCCACAATTCTTTACACAGATGCTGAAAAGGCAGAAGAACTTGGCAAAAACTTCGATAAAAACCATTTAGTCTCACAAAACTTGGGTTTTATGGATACCAATGATGCAGTGAATAATTCAATCCAAGTTTTGGATTCCTCAATCGAATTGACACCATTCAATGCATTCGTCATGGAAGAAAAAGTAAAAAGTATTATTCAAAGTCTTCAAAACAGAAAAGTAGGAGGGCTTGATCATATAAAAAATGTTTATTTAAAACATCTTCCACGTGTTGGAGTAAAATTTTTGACGTTTATAATTAATGGATGCCTTAAGCTTCAATATTTTCCTAATGCCTGGAAAAAAGCAAAGGTCGTTCCTATACTTAAGGCAGGAAAATCACCAGAATTAGCAGCAAGTTATAGGCCCATAAGTTTGCTTAGCAGCATAAGCAAAATCTATGAAAAAATAATAAAGGAACAAATTTTAAAAATTGTTTCGAACGAAAATATTTTTCCTGATGAGCAATTCGGATTTAGACGCTTTCACAGCACATCTCATCAGATAAAAAGAATTTGTAATCACGTAGAACAGAATCGCGCTGAAGGACAGTCAACAGGAATGATACTGATAGATATAGAAAAAGCTTTTGATTCTGTTTGGCACAATGGAATAGTATACAAAATGATACAATTTAACTTCCCACTTTATCTGTGTAAAATTGTTCAAAGTTTCTTGTCTGGTAGATGTTTTCAGGTCCATGTTGATAGTGGTGTTTCAAATATTTTTTGTTTTGATTTTGGTGTTCCCCAAGGTTCAGTTCTTGGTCCAACCTTGTATAACGTCTATACATCAGATTTTCCAAATCTTCCCCATTGTGAATCAGCTATTTTTGCTGATGATACCGCAATATTTTCATCGCATGAGTTTGGTCTCAATATTGAGACAAATTTAAAAAATGCAATTAAAATATTAGAAAAATACTTTATCAAATGGAAAATTAAGCTAAATGCTGGAAAGATGCAAGCAATCTTTTTCTCGCGAAAAAGAAAACCTTGTTATCTGCCCAGCACTCAGCTTCAAATCAATGGAAATGTAATAGCATGGGAACAATCAGTGAAATATTTAGGAATTCATCTTGACACCAAACTAACTTTTAGTCAACACATTAATAATACTATAAAGAAAATCAATATTGCTATTAAGATGCTTTACCCATTTATAAACAGAAAATCTTCACTTAAAAATGATAATAAGATTTTAATATATAAAGTTATTTTTCAATCTATATTACTATATGGGTGTCCAGCATGGGGGAATGCTGCTAAAAGTCATATAAAAAGGTTACAAATTTCGCAAAATAAAGTGTTAAAAATGATGCTCAACCTTCCTTGGTATCATTCCACCTTGGATCTGCATAGTGAAGCAGATGTTGAGTTGATTTCTGACAGGATTCGGAAGCTTACTACCAATTTTAATAATAGCTGTGATATGGCTGAGAATCCTCTCATAAGCCAGCTTTACATTTCTGGAGTAACTTAATATTCACTCAAAAACGTAAATTTATTTCATTTGCTTGTTATTTATTTATTTATTAATTTCTGTTTTCATGTTAACTTATTATATTCATTAGTTAAGTGTTATTTATCAATACATGTATTTATTTATTACTAACACATGTTGCCGTTCACTAATATTATTTATTTAAATTCTTACCTATTATTTTTTTTTTTTTTCAATATTATTTATTTATTTATTTATTTATATTATTTAATAATTTATTTATTTATTTATTTATCTATTTATTTATTTATTTATTTATTCATTTACTGAGTTATTTATTTATTTATTAATTTGCTGTGATATTTATTTATTTATTCAATTATTTATTTATTTATTTATTTATTTATTTATTTATTCATTAACTGTGATATTTATTAACTTATTCATAAATTTGTTTAGTAATTTATTTATTTTTGTTTTGTTAATTATTATTTATTTATTTGTTTTTTTTTTTTTTTCTTGTTTTTTTTTTTTTCTATATTTATTTATTTATTTATTTATTATTTATTAATCCCTATTTATTAAATTTATTTTTAGCTTATTCTAGTCAATTTATTTGTGTATAAAAAGCATTCCTTGTTTTTATAGATATAAATTATAAACGCTATCTAAAACCTATATTAATTTATACTATTATAATTATGTTTTAATAACAATTATTTCTTTTTACTTTACTTATTTTTTTTTTTTTCTCACTCTAATAAAGGTTTTTTTCGTATTTTCCTTTAAATTAAACTTGTAACCATAAAATTTTTCACTAAATCAAAGATAATGTCTCAGTTGTAAGAAAATAACTTTCAAATCTCTGAATGTAAAACGTGCAGTCATAGGCTTTGTTTGAAAAAATTATCACGAAATAAATATCTATCTATCTAGGATACAAAATGGGTTATGTCGTAACTTTTAGCAAAGACCATATCGTCGGTTCAAAGGTAAAACTCACTAAGTGCAGAAAAAAATTTTCAAGAAAATGAGAATGAAATGCATTTTTTAAATCCAAAAGTCTCATTTTGCACAGTTATTATAGGCACATTTAAAGTTATGCCCGGGAACTTTATTTAAAAATTTTCGGAATGTGACTTTTCAGCTTTGAAAAGTATGTTGCAATTAAATTTCCTCCAAAAGTGTAATATGCTAGTTAGTGAGTTTTACCTTTGAACCGACGATATAATACCAAGATATTGCATCTAGTGTAAAATTTCGCAGTCAAAGCGCTAGTACTGTGGTGACCCCCGTGGTGACCCCATAGATGTGGGAGTAAGAACCCCGTCTATGTATAAGTTTTACAATCGTCGGCGGTGGTCGCCATGTCGTGGGTCTGCGGCGAATAAAGGCTTGCATGTCTGTATGTGTTATGTGAGTTCGCAATGTAATAAATTACATGAGAATGTTTCCCTTCCCCCGACGCCCGCATCTAAAGCTGATTTTTAGTGGTTGGTTGAGATGCGGTATCTTGGTATTATTAGGTTTTTGCTTTTAGTCACTTTGTAAATGTAGGAACATAGGCATTTTCAAATTAAATAAAGAAGAACCAAAAAAGAAATAAGGGAAATGCTTGTGCTTTAAGTTCCTTGCATAGAAAATAAAAATTTTGTGATTTTATTCAAGGGATCTCATCCATTTTCTCAGCAAAAATAGCAAAAAGGAGAAAAACCGCTATAAGGCATACAATACTTGTTCAAAAAAGTGCTAAATTTAGTATCTTATAAGAACCAAAAACTATGAGTCCAGGAAAATTAGACTTGCACTTCGAAAAAATTCCGACTAAGCTGAATTTTTGTGGAGAGCTTTGTTTTGACGTTCTAAGCATTTCCTAAGAAGTTCCTTTTGGTCTGGGGAAAACTTCTTAAGCGGGAGTTAGAGGGCATGAGATTCAGTTTTTTTTTTAATTTCTCATCTGTAAAATATGGTCGGAGGAAAGCATGCCCGATGAATGGAACCACAGCATTGTTTGCCCGATCTTCAGGAAAGGCGATCCTCTGGACTGCACCAACTACAGAGGCATCAGTCTTCTTAATATCGCCTACAAGATCCTCACTGCCATACTTTGTGAACGCCTGAAGCCATTCGTCAACAACCTGATAGGTCCATATCAGTGTGTCTTTAGGCCAGGGAAGTCTACCATCGACCAAATATTTGCACTACGGCAGATCTTGGAGAAAACCCAGGAGTTTAAAATCGATACCACCTTTTCATCGGTTTCAAGGCCGCGTATGACAGCATCTATAGAGACGATCTATAAAGAGCAATGTCTAATTTTGGCATCCCTGCCAAACTCGTCCGTTTGTGCAGGATGACGATGGAGAATGCACGCTGCTCCATCAAGGTCGGCAAAGACCTCACCGACAACTTTGATGTCAAAAAAGGGTTTAGGCAAGGCGACGCGCTGTCATGCGATTTCTTCAACATCGTTCTTGAAAGAATAGTGCAGACGTGAGTCAACACTAGAGGCACAATCTTTCAAAAGTCCGTCAAAGAACTCGCTTACGCTGACGACATTGACATAATAGGACGAACAAAGCGTGTCAGTGGTGCTTTTGTGAGCATTGAGAAGGAAGCCAAGAAGATGGGTTTAACGGTGAATGAAAGCAAAACGAAATATATGCTGTTAACAAGAAGGGACAACCAACATCGACGTCTAGGACAGAACGTCACTACAGACAGCTATAATTTTGAGGTGGTCAGAGACTTTGTCTACCTAGGATCCGCTATAAACTCAGCGAACGATACCAAAGCTGAGATCAAACGAAGAATTACTCTTGCCAATCGCTGTTTTCTTGGGCTAAGAAGGCAATGGAGAAGCAAAGCCCTCTCTCGAGCAACTAAACTGTCCCTGTATAAGATGCTTATCATCCCGGTCCTGATGTATGGTGCAGAGGCATGGACACTGTAAACGGTGAATGAGATTGCGTTAGGCGGTTTTGAGAGGAAAATTCTCCGGGTGATTTTTGGTCCCGTCTGCATAGATGGGGAATGAAGAAGAAGATACAAACACGAACTGTATGGGCTGTACAGTGACACCGACCTAGCCATAAAAGTGAAAAGCCAACGACTAAGATGGCTAGGTCACCTAGAGCGAATGGACACCAATGCTCCGGCCCGAAAAGTCTTTGAATCCAACCCCGTGGGACAACGCAGTAGAGGTGGACAGCGTAAAAGGTGGCGCACGCAAGTGGAAGAGGACCTCAACCAACTTGGCGTGCGAAACTGGAGACAGCTAGCTAGAAACCGAGCCGGCTGGAAGAAGGTTGTTGGTTGAAGCCCTGGTCCACCCCGGACTGTAGCGCCACCTTAAGTAAGTTAGTAAGTAAGTAGAATTCAAAAAAAATCGTGCAAGACCTTCATGGTGGAGCTAATTTTGTCAAAAAAAATTATTAAAATTTCATTAATCGATGGGCAAAATTTTTTGTACCAAGATGAAACTTTTTTTTCGTAGGAGCAACAGATTTTGAGAGAGAAAAAGTGCATAAGCGCTGTCATTAACAATTTTACCTAAGAAAGATGATGCAAAAATTAAATTATGTATAATGAAAATCTCTTAACGTTTCTGCACGTTTTTCTCAAAATCTGTTGCTCCTACGAAAAAAAGTGTTTTAATTTTTTTTACTATACCTTTTTAACGATAACTGACTTAAATATGGTAGGAGTATTTTCGAGAAGAATCCTGGTAGTAATAGTTTGGGAAGTAATAAGGTTTTAAGAGTTAGAAGGGCTTACACGGGAATTTCGAAACCATAAGCCATAAAGTCGCGTCCACATTATGTTGAATTGTGTAGATCAACAGTGTTGAGTAAGTTTAGACGTGTTGATCGACAATGCCAATCAATATTTGTTGACCCGAATGCAACCCGATTCAAATGAATAGCAGTCGACAAAGTTGTTCAACAAATTCCATTTTATAAAAAGCATTTGTAGGGTTTTAATTTCATGAACAGAAATTATTGGTTTTGTGCGTTATTAATCAATTTGTATTAGATGAAAAATGCAATATTTGTTGTGAATAAGTTTAATATTAATAATATCGTTTTAACTTTATTGTTCAGAAAAAAAATAAAAAAAAGTTGGGTAGGTACCTCCAGGATTCGAACCCTGAACCCTTCGATTGGATCCTGATGCATCGATCAGAAAATTCCAATCCACACAAGTTATTGTTAAGAAAGTTTTAGACGTAGGGGAAGTACGTACAAAATGGCATATACGGGCAAAATGACATACCAGCCATTTCTTAAAATCTGTTACACTTAAAGCACCAAATGCAATTTTATTAGTTGGTTTGGACGATTTTTGAAATCCTATAAAAATAATGAATCATTTGATGGCCGTGTCTCGTCACAAAAAATAAAAAACTATTTACGAATAAAATAATTTTTTTTTTGGTCTTGACTATTTTTCGTGTTTTGGTAGTTCTTATACCTTTTTATTTTACTATTATTAATTTAATTTATAGTTTATGAAAAAATTCGTAAAATAGTCTTATCACTAGCCATATCATTCAAGTTTTGTGCAATTTATTGATAAAATTTTGTCATAGCTATGATAGGGGCAAAATGACATACCCTAACTATGGACAAAACGACATACCTTTATTGGGAACAATATTTAAATTTTAGTAGTAAAAATGTCTCGGAATTACAAAAGGTCAACATATCGTCAATCTTGGAGCATTGAAACGATGAAAATAGCAATTGAATCGGTTACACTGCATAATATGCAACCATTGGGCTCGTGAATCCAATGCTTACGTGTCAAAAAACACAAAGCAATTCATTTGCGAATTATGTATCTTATATGAACCCGAACCCGAACAATTTGAGGACAAAAGTGCCAAGAAACAAATTATAACTAATAAATTTATAAATTTTACCCAAATTGAATCTCTCTATAACTATGGAACTAGAAAATATATCCTATGTCATTTTGCCCATATGAAGTATGTCATTTTGTCCATACTATATGAGCGAAAAGAGTTTTTGTGTAGTTTTGAAAAAGTATTTTTTTAATTTAATTTGTTTGTTTTTTAAACTTTAAAATTATTGTTAAATGTTTGCAAAGAATTAAAAAAAAGAATAAATATATATTTCATTACGATATATTGCCTAAATATTTTTTTTTGATTCAAAAACTTTATAGTATGTCATTTTGGACGTACTTCCCCTACACACTAGAATGTTGAGTGACAATGTAAGCCGACAATGTTGATCGGCATAGTGTGGACCGTCCTTAAACGTACGGATAAGTCCCCTTTCACACGAAGAAACAAGTTGCTGGAGATTTTTTTGACGTTTTCTTTTAATTAAAGGAAACAAATTTCCAGGCAATTTTTGAAATTTCCTTTGAAAGTCTATTGGTTGAACACACCTAAACCTAGATGTGAAAGGAAATGTCAAAAAATCTCCTCAAATCCTCGACCGGGGAGATTCTGTTCGCCCCTCTTTCCTCCTGCACTTCTCACCCAGGAACTAAAAGTTGCTGGCAACTCAGTTTCCTCGTGTGAAAGGGCACTAACTTTAACTCACCAAATTCCGCGTATAATGAACGGATAACTTCTTAACGCATACACGCACGCGTATGACAGGGCCGTTTACTACTGCCAGCATACACTTCGTAAGGCAGTGCATGCATGTGACACATGTATTAAAAAATCAAAAAATCACCACTATTTGATGAAGTGGTGAATTTGGTGAAGTGACAAATACTGGAAAGATATCATATCATTTTTTAATAAGAAAAGTTATAAAAGTTAACAAACGGACACAGGTGTTAGGGAGTGGATACCAGTTTTTTATTAATACTGCTGATAAAGTATAAATACAGTCATAAGAGTTGTTTTTGAGCCACCAAGATGTAAGGAAATTTGATATGGAAAGGGAAAATATTTTCGAAATGTGTGTTAACTTTACAATTAGTGGCGTATCCAAAAATAATTTTTGATCAAAAATTGAAAAGGTCATATTTTAAAACTAAAAAGTTACGGGATTGCAAGTTGTGGGCAAATTATTGGAGGGGCAAATTTTGTTTTGTTTTCACGAAAAATTTTAGGTTTTTGTACCCTAGCCCCAAATCTTAAAGCCCCAAACCAAAATCCACAATCCAAAATCCACAAACTAAGATCCACAAAGACAAAATCCTTAGAACCAAAATGTTAATTCCCCCGGAATTTTTAAAGTTATTGTGAGCCTCGCCCGAAATTCTTTTGGCCTAAAATAGACAAGGAACTTGCGCAAACGGCACCAGTATCCTCTGTCCTTCTTTCGTTCGCCTTCAAAAGATAAGTGACAATTTGAGTTCAGAATTACGATACATTTTGCCCGAAATGAGTACTCATAAAAAAGGGGAATTTTGTTCACGTAAAACTCACAATAAGGCTGATTATCTTTTTTGTTTAATTAAGAATATTTGATGACCATTATTTTTTGTTTGTTTAAAGTACATTACCTCTGGCTATTTTTTCTATGGTAGTAGTAATGATTTCTTTGGATAGTTCTTCAATTAAAGAATAAAGCCCGAAGTATTTTTATTTCAGCGATGGCCTTGATGTGCTGGCGGTGCGGTGGGGCTCAGGGCTCAAGAGAATTTTTTGTACGGGGAGAGTTGCTCTAAGACTGTCAACAACCAACCAAAATTATGGATCGTATTCCTGCATTATGCCATAAGTAAGCATAGGGAATTTTACGAATCTGTCAATTCCTAGAGCGACAGCTTTTATTGTGGCCGAAGTATCGAAGTGCAAAGTGAAAAAATACAATTCCACAGCCAATTTCAATAAGATAATTCGCCACAAGTGCCGATTTTGACGTTTGTAAATGAAGAGAGAGTGATATAGTAGGGGAGCCCACGATGCTAAATGTGGATTTACTCGAGCGTCGTTGGGACCTAATGGATTTTGAAGATTTGATGATGGAGAGAAAAAATGTTAGTAAAGTAAACCGTTTCATCGGTGGGGGGAGCATCTAAAGGTGTTCAAAAATGTTTAAAAAAAACAGTCACGTGGACATATTCGAGCGCGTCAGATATTGATAGTGTATATGGCCTGGGTCTTTCTAGTAACGGTGGCATGTTAATCTGCCGGTTTGCGTGGTGGGGGTGGCTGTATGGGAGTGTAGAAATTGGAAAACAAATGGATTTACTCAAGCGCGTCAGATTTTAATAGGGGATGTTAAGTGACCCCCAAGGATGCTCACATTCAAAAGACTGACGATTCGGATGTGAGGCAAGCTTGCGGCAGCTTCTTGAAAATGCAAAAAAAAATCGCCATTTTGAAATACTCGAGCGCGTCAGATTTTGATATATGTGGTTCAACTTGATGTCCTACATGTGCTGAACCTTAATCTGACGATTATCTGGAGGGGTTTTCTTAATCTGACGATTTGAAAAGAAGAAACATTTTTATTCAGGATTTTTTCAATCACTGGGGAGAGTATAATAACTTGGGCGCCAGAAATTGAAAACGGTTTTTTTTTTAAAAGGGTCAAATATGTACAAGCATTTCTTACTATGGGAGGGGGGATCTATGTCGCCCCGTTTAGGAGGTAGGGGCAATTTTCGAGAAAAAGGACTTAAATGGAAAAAAAAATATTAAAAATCGGCGACAATACTAAAAATTCAAAACAATAACAGTTTTAAAAGCCAAAAATCTGTTCTCTTATCTAACATTTAAAATAAATTATTTATGTCAATAGTTTTCAAAATATTCGCATACAAATTGTAAATTTTGATAAAAAAACGCAAACAAAATGTTGGGATCAATTTTTCTAAAAATTGTGAAGTGAAAACTAAATTTTCTTTTTGTGGTCAGTGCTCATATTAATTTAAAATCGAACACAAAAATCCGGAAGGTTGTGTGTCTTCTAGTTTTTGAAAAAATTGCAAGTTACTGATACTACTTTTTTGAGATATTTGTAATTTGCTTGCACTGCCAGCAATGCGGCTGCGTTTTAAATGTAAGATTATGTATGCAACCGCCCTGCTTGGGCTCACTATAGGATTTGGGGTATGTGCGTGGTTCGGTGTTTGCCAAATTTCGTTTGCATTTTATAACTTTCAATGTATTCTCTGTTTCCAATGTCAATAGCTACTAATGGGAACAGCTTCAAAATGATATAATATAATAATCTCATAAAAAAGTAGTATCAGTAATTTACAATTTTCTTAAAAACTAGAAGACATAAAAGCTTCCGGTTTTTTGTGTTCGATTCAAAATTAATACGAGCATTGACCACAAAAAGAAAATGTATTTTTTTCTTCCACGATTTTGAAAAAAATTGATCCAAACATTTTTTTTGCGTTTTTTTATAAAAACTTTGAGTTTAAATGCAAATAATTTGAAAACTATTAACACAAATAATATAATTTGAATATAGGATTAAAGAAGAGATTTCTGGCTTTTAAAAATGTTATTTTTTTGCATTCTAAGTATTGTCGTTGATTTTTAATATTTATTTTTCCATTTAAGTCGTTTTTTTTCGAAAATCACCTCTACCTCCAAACCGGGACGAGAAAAATGGCAGATTATACTTTTCCCGTTATCCTAGAATTATTTGCTTCACAATAAAAAAATTCAACCGCGCTCGAGAATGTCCAGGTGACAATTTTTTTTGCAAGTTTGTAACCCTCCCACTACCTTAGGTCACACTCAAATAAATTGTCAGATTATTGAAATACACACTTTTCAGCATGTAATTAACCTACCCTATCTTAGTCTGACGCGCTCGAGTATTTCGAGCTATCGATTTTTTTTTACTAATCTGACAACCTGCCCTAGGCGCCCGGCCCTACATAGAGGACTGATATATGGTGGAGGTACTCAGCAGGGTGCAAGGTACCCCCCCTTATACTAATCTGACGCGCTCGAGTAAATCCCGAAATCCCTTAGTGGGCTCCCCTACTAATATATGTAATGCTATTTGTTAAAGAACTCTATTGGAGGTTTTGTGGGTCTTGGATTTGTAGATTTTGGATTTGTGGATTTTGGGTTTGTGGCTTTTGGATTTGTGAATTCTGAATAGGTATGTGAATTTTGGGCCAGTAGTTTTGGTTCGTGGATTTTGTGATTTCTGTGGGATTTCAAATTTGTGGATTTTTAAAAGTGTTGGGATTTTTTATTTGTGCATTTTGTTTTCGGAGATTATATCGGTGTCCCCAAATTTAAGGCAATTGATCGGCAATTAATGGCGTTTCCAAAAATATTTTTCCGAAAAGTGTTATGCTATTGCTAACTTCAATCCTCAATTAACGCGATTTCTAAACAGTTGGAGTATAGCATTTTTGTGTTTTCTTGGCATATTTACGGCAGTTAGGCGCCAGTTACAGCTATCATTGAAACTCATCATTGAAAATTTTAATGACTGATTTTGAGAGGTTTAGAAAGCAAAATCAATTATTTTTTTTTGATGGACAAATGAGACTCAAGACCTTATTAATAATTCTAGTCAAAAAAAATTTCAAATAGGCACAACTTTCCACAAAAAAAAAGACTTAATTTTTCCATGATCATTGGTAAGGTAGTTCAATCATTGAAATAAGAGAAGTCTTTTTATGTGGAAAGTTGGGCCTATTTGAAATTGTTTTTTGGCTAGAAATATTAATTTAGTCTTTAGCTTTATTTTTCCATCAAAATAATAAATGATTTTGCTTCCTAAACGTCTCAAAATCAATCATTAAAATATTCAATTATGAGTTTCAATTATAGCTATAACTGGCGCCTTAATCGGCAATTACTAGCATACTTAAAAGTTATTTTCTCAATAGTTGTTGTGCTAAAATAAATAAAAATACAATTTCCGCTTATGTGTATGTATGTCCCCACCAAGTTTTGGAAAAAAATTGAGATAACAATCAAACATGACATTACGAAGATAGATAACACCAAAAAAATGGGTGGCACAATTCTGTCTGTCTGTTCGTCTACAGCCCAAACGGCTCGATCGATATTCTTCAAACTTGGTACATAGTGGTTTTTGGTGATTATGCTCAAACACAATCGTATTTTTCTCAAAAACAGATTAACCGTTTTCGTACCTCCCAAGGAACCATTTTTTAAATTTTCGATTTTCTTCAAAACGGTATGACTGATTTCAATAATTTTTTTTAAACAGAAGCTTCCAAGGAATATAAATAGTTTTGTGTACCAAAATTTAAAATAAAAATATTTTTGGATTTATAAAAAAAATGTTTCAAAAATTTTTTTTGACAATCAAATATCTTGGAAACGATATGATCGATTTATTTGAAACTCGATACTTAAGATTCATTTATAAATAAATAACGGTATCTTCCATACAAAAGTTAAGAAACCGCAAAGGAAACAAATTTTTTTTTTTTCTCAAAAATGACTCCTACGATTTTTATTAAAATATTTTCATATACATACATACTATAATTAATTAACAAAATTGTAAATTTTACACTTACAACTATTAACAGTACCTGTCATAGAACGTTTTTTTTTTTTATTTTGAATTTTCTCATTATCGGCTGAACGGATTTAGATAATTTTTGTATACCCAAAATTTCAAGTAAGATTAAATAATATTGCATATCAAAATTTTCAAAAAAAAGTTTTTGAATTTTTTAAAAAGTTTCATTTTTTTTTGAAATTTCGATATCTCGAAAACGGTTCAACAATTTGTTTTTATCTACACATAAATATTTTTTTTAGATTTGCATTCCAAAATTTGTCCTTAAAAATATTTTAAGAATTTTATAAATAAAGAATAAGGTATTTAAAAAAAAATAACAGCTCCAACGATTTTAAACTTTTTTTTCCATACAGTCATATTTAATCAAGATAATAAGGATGGTATTCTTTTTTAACCTTAAATTGTCAAAGGAGTTGTCTTAGCTAATTTTAATATCGTATTTCATGCTTCTCTACATTTTTCTCTCATGATGTCCATGTTTTTATATAAATGTACCTACAAATTTCTTAAACCTGCAGTGTCTGAAACATAAGAGCAAATACGTGCGACCCAGTCGTGCATTTTATTTTTATTTAATTTGCTTTATCATGTTTGAATAATTTTCAGTATAAATAATATTTTATTAAATGTATTTGCTCCCAAAAACTGCCTCAAGTGCCATCATTGAATTAAGCATGTTAAAAACTGTAAAAAAAATATATTTCAATACCACACCATACATACACATTGTGTAGGTTTACCTACCTACAAAAAAAAACTGTTGCACTCACCGTTATAAGGTTTAGGTAATAAAAACTTTCCTTCGAATTTCATTTGAAAAACAAAATTCCTACCTTCACAAAAAAAAATTAAAAAAAAAATTGTTTTGCTGAGCTAAATAATAAATCAATGTCCTGACAAGGGATTTTCGCAAAATAATGAAAAAATGAAACTCCAATATTCTATTCTCCTGTGTCCTGTTTTCAATTACAGATTTAGAAATGAAAAAAAAAAATATACTTTCACAGCTAGCGCAAAAAAAGTGTGAAATTAAAAGCCATTTCATAAGCTCACTCAAATGGACTGAAATCCTGACTGTATACGTATTAATATGTGGATATTAAAGAGGACAGGCTTTTATGTATATTTATATATGTATATATTAATACAAATATGTACATACTACAGCCGGATACACAAAGCGCAGCACGTCCATTATAGCAATCATTAATATCCTTCAGATTTTATTTATGAGCTCTCTCTCTAACCCTTCAACGTTTAGTGTTTTGTTCACAAGGGGATACAATACAACTCACAAATGGTATAGATAGGTATATCCTTGTACACACTCGTATTCTATATTTGAAATGCAATTCTCCCACTCGACTAAATCTCCCATCTCAACACTTAACTCAAAATTGCAAAATCCAAACTCAAAGTCACGACTAAAGGATCCGGTCATAAGGATTTTTGTGTATTGTATTGTTCATTGTTTCTTCATCAGTTCGTTGTGCGAAATTAACAAATGACAGAGTGTCCCTTTTGAGGATAATAATAATGATTTTTGGCTCCTGACAAATTAGTGTTCTCCTTTTTAATTAAAATTAAATCGCTGCAAATACTTCTGTGCCATCGTTGCTACCACTGCCAACGACAAAAAATGGACCGACCGACGACGTTATGCGATGGTAGGGCAGTGGTGGTGGGCGAAGGTGGCGGCGATGAAGCTCCTATTTTCGTTTCACAGCATGGATCAACTTCGGGCGTATCCTGTTTCTTTGTGTTTTTGTATGTATGAATTTTATGTCCTCGAGAGCTAAGTGGAATGATAAATGAAAAACCACCGACAACAAGGATCGTATAGTTAGAAGGGTAAAATTCAAACTGACGAAAGAAGCATTTTAGTGTTAGTTGTTTATTCGGTTTCTTCATAATTCATTCTTTAGTTTTGTCCTTTTGTAGAAAGAAAAAGATCTATGACAAAAGGGTGAAATAGAAAATATGAAGGAAGGTATCTGTTATTCTACTATGTCCTTGGCCACCCACTTCTTTGCAACTACTATAGGTATACCACCATCATGGTTGAAGAATCTACACTTGAAATGATGACGTTTTTCTTTATGAAGATAATCTGGCTGGAATTCCGTTTGTTTTGCTGAAAATTGGTAAGGACATTGTCTATAGCTTGTATGGACTTTCACTCGTTTCACTTAAACTTAAAGGCCCCCTATATACCTTCTTATTTTAAGGCTAAACGTGTTTTTGTTTGCTTAAATGAACGATTAAGCTGATATCTTAAAAAGTCTAAATGTTCATTCTACTTGCTGTGATGTATACAAATACAAAGAAAGGGCGGAGGAAAAAGCGTTGGAGTGAATATTAAAGGACTGCTGCTGCTCCTGCTGAAGATGAAGGTTTATTTTTATTAATTTTTCAAAAGAAGATATTAATGGATATTCATCCTTGAAATGATTTTTAGAAATTCCGCGCGCGCTATTTGATGGAAGTTTTAAAGGAAATAAAGTTTTTTTTCAACTTTTTTTTCCGACTGGTGTGCTTGATTTTATTTTGGAATTTTGATGAATGATTGATGAGCTCGCTGACTTAGATCCAAAGAATGGGAAATGAACATTTTCTAAAGGATACTTTTCTATATTAGTGGCGCGGTTATTTCTACTATATAGAGAGCAGACGGCGAAAAGACCGGAGAGAATGGATTTTTTGGGTTATTTGTGTTACGCATGGAAAATTAGTATAAATTATGTAAGGCAATCTTTTAAGTCTCCTTTGAGATTTTGGGTCTTGTGAGAAATAAATTTTTGATCATTTTTTTTTTGTACCCGCACTAGGCAGGTACATTTAAGGGGATCTCTTGATATTTATATTTATGGGGCAGCGAGTTATTCAAATCAATAAAAGGGTCCAGAAAACATTAAAATTTATTTATAAAATTTGATTAAGAAGTAAATAGCTTGAGTGAGTTATTTTCTTTTTTAATTTTTACTGTCAGGGAGAGGGATTTAAAAGCATTTACCAATTAACATCGGATGTCCTTTTTTTCATTAATAATTTTTGGAAGAAAGTGTCTACTTTTCTAAATCTAATTTGAAAACCAATATTTTATGCAGTAGATTTGTTTCGATATAAATAAATAAAAGGGACAAACAACTTGACTTCAAATAAAGAAATCTTTTGAAAATTTTTACCCAATGCTTTTTATATCCCAAGATCTTTTCTTTTAAAATCTGTAGAAATAGATATTTGATGTGATTTTAATGATTTTTGACGATTTTTGTTCCCAAAGTAGCATCTCATGAAATGTTTTACCAATTTCCATATTTTCCCATTCTATGCAGTTGTTTTTGGTAAAATCCTGCATTCAAACGCATTTGTCTATATAAAATCAAAATATCTTTTATTGTCACGACATCTTCTAGCGATCTTCAAAAAAGCTCATAGGAAGTCATTAAAATTGCATACTTACTTACTTACTTAAGGTGGCGCTACAGTCCGGGGTGGACCAGGGCCTCAACCAACAAGCTTATTCCAGCCGGCTCGGTTTCTAGCTATGTCTCCAGTTTCGCACGCCAAGTTGGTTGAGGTCCTCTTCCACTTGCGTGCGCCACCTTTAACGCTGTCCACCTCTACTGCGTTGTCCCACGGGGTTGGATTCAAAGACTTTCCGGGCCGGAGCATTGGTGTCCATTCGCTCTAGGTGACCCAGCCATCTTAGTCGTTGGCTTTTCACTTTTGTGGCTAGGTCGGTGTCGCTGTACAACCCATACAGTTCGTGGTTGTATCTTCTCCTCCATTCCCCATCTATGCAGACGGGACCAAAAATCACCCGGAGAATTTTCCTCTCGAAACAGCCTAACGCGTTCTCATCCACCGTAAGCAGTGTCCATGCCTCTGCACCATACATCAGGACCGGGATGATAAGCGTCTTATACAGGGACAGTTTAGTTGCTCGAGAGAGGGTTTTGCTTCTCAATTGCCTTCTTAGCCCGAAGAAACAGCGATTGGCAAGAGTAATTCTTCGTTTGATCTCAGCACTGGTATCGTTCGCTGAGTTTATAGCGGATCCTAGGTAGACAAAGTCTCTGACCACCTCAAAATTATAGCTGTCTATAGTGACGTTCTGTCCTAGACGTCGGTGTTGGGTGTCCTTTCTTGTTGACAGCATATACTTCGTTGTGCTTTCATTCACCGTTAAACCCATCTTCTTGGCTTCCTTCTCAATGCTCACAAAAGCACCACTGACATCACGCTTTGTTCGTCCTATTATGTCAATGTCATCAGCGTAAGCGAGTAATTGGACGGACTTTTGAAAGATTGTGCCTCTAGTGTTGACGTGAGAGTTTTGCACTATTCTTTCAAGAACGATGTTGAAGAAGTCGCATGACAGCGCGTCGCCTTGCCTAAAACCTTTTTTGACATCAAAGGTGTCGGTGAGGTCTTTGCCGACCTTGATGGAGCAGCGTGCATTCTCCATCGTCATCCTGCATAAACGGACGAGTGTGGCAGGGATGCCAAAACTAGACATTGCTCTATATAGCTCGTCTCTATAGATGCTGTCATACGCGGCCTTGAAATCGATAAAAAGGTGGTGGGTATCGATTTGAAACTCCTGGGCTTTCTCCAAGATCTGCCGTAGTGCGAATATTTGGTCGATGGTGGACTTACCTGGCCTAAAGCCACACTGATATGGACCTATCAGGTTGTTGACGAATGGCTTCAGGCGTTCACAAAGTATGGCAGAGAAGATCTTGTAGGCGATATTAAGAAGGCTGATGCCTCTGTAGTTGGTGCAGTCCAGAGGATCGCCTTTCTTGAGGATCGGGCAAACAATGCTGAGGTTCCATTCATCGGGCATGCTCTCCTCCGACCATATTTTACAGATGAGCTGGTGCATACTCCTAACCAATTCATCGCCAGCCGCTTTGAATAGTTCAGCCGCAAGGACATCAGCTCCAGCAGCTTTATTGGACTTAAGTTTAGATATGGCTATCCTCACTTCGTCAAGATCGGGTGGACGGAATTGTTGGCCTACGTCATCCAAGTTGAATGGTGCAATTTGCATGTTAGCGGAATTCGGTTCGTCTTCGCCGTTATACAATTTGCAGAAATGATTTTTCCATATCCTCAGCACCAACTGCGATTCCACCACGATGTTTCCCTGATCGTCTTTGCAGGCTTCGGTTCGGGCCTTGTAACCTTGGGAGGTTCTTTTTACTTTTTGGTAAAACTTCCGAACTTCATTTCTGCAGTGGCATCTCTCTAACTCATCGATCGCGCGCTTCTCATGCTCTTTCTTCTTCCTTCTAAGAAGCTTGTGTTCCTCTCTCCTCTTCTGCTCGTAGAGCTCGCGAGCAGCTCTGGTCCTTCTATGCAGCGCCGCTTTGTATGCCTGTTGTTTGGCTGCATGTACTTGCCGGCATTCTTCGTCGAACCAGGGGTTTCGCTGTGGTGGTCGTGCAAAGCCCAGCACGTCAGAGGCGGCATCTCTGATGGCTTCCTGGCAGTTTTTCCACTGGTTCTCGATGTTTGCAGTTGGCGGCAAAGGACTAGTTAAGATGGCGCGAGAGACTCGATCGGAAAAGGACCTGGAGATTTCCTGCGACTCTAGCCGTCCGACGTCAAACTTCTTCACAGTATTTCCCTGTTTTGGCTTTGGTCTGGATATCCGTAGCATTACCTTTGCTACAACGAGGTAGTGGTCGGAGTCAAGTGGTCGGAGTCAACGTTGGCTCCTCGAAACGTTCGGACATCCTTGATACTGGAGGAGTGCCTTGTGTCGATCGCAATGTGGTCAATTTGGTTGGCGGTTGATTGACCAGGAATTCGCCATGTCCTCTTATGTATATCGAGATGCGGGAACTGCGTACTAGCTACCACAACGTTTCGCCCCGCAGCAAAGTCGATTAGCCTGAGTCCGTTATCGGAGGTGGTGTCGTGCAGGCTGTATCTTCCGATTGTGCCACCAAAGACGTCTTCTCTTCCCAGTTTGGCATTAAAATCACCCAAGAATATTTTAATGTCATAGCTAGGGCATTGCTCATATGTCTTGTCCAGGAGCTCGTAGAACTCGTCCTTGGTGTCGTCATCTTTCTCCTCTGTGGGGGCATGCGCGCATATCAGGCTGATGTTGGCGAATTTAGCCTTGATGCGAATTGTCGTGAGGCGCTCGTTCACATAGTTGAAACTCAAGACTTCTTGCCTAAGTCTGCGTCTAACGACGAATCCACATCCAAAGAGACGCTGCCCTTGTGGTCGGTAACAGTCACCGTAGTAGATATCGCAGTCTTTCAGTTTTCTCTTGCCCGGCCCATCCCATCGCACTTCTTGGATGGCGGTGATGTCTGCTTTGAAGCAGTCTAGGGCCTCCGCTAAATGTTCGGCTGCACGTGGTCTATAGAGAGACAGAACATTCCACGTGCAGATCCGAAGTTCGTTGTCCTTATTTCGTTTGCTTGGTTCGTCAACAGTAAATCCGTCCGTATCCGGGGCTTGTTGGTGCTTCACAACTAAGATAGCTTTACGTAGCCGCGAAGTCACCCCGACGGCACGACCCCCAACCTGGAGGACCAGACCCTTACAATATAACTCCAAGGGCGGGGAGCCGGATTAACCGCTCCTTATAGGCCTGAGCTCCGAATATGTCGTAGTAGCCCGTATAAGGTGTTCACTAAGTAGTTCAGCCTAACTGGAACTGTAGACGCCACCGGTGATTCCATCTTGAAAATTTTTCCGCTGCGGCCTGGATGAAGGAGAAGTGCCTTAGTGGGAACACTCCTCCCCCCCTCTCTCGTTTGCTGCATCCTAAAACCGTCCACAGGGATTGGAACGCCATCTTCAGTTAAAGGTACTAGGCACCCGATGTTCACCACTTGGAGGTGAGAGTAGGAGTTGATAGACAGAGGTTCGCTTTGAAAAAAAGCTTGTGGACGCTTGTGTCCTCCTGAATGCACCGTGTCTACCCTTTGAACATTAAAATTGCATATGGTTGCCCAATTATAATTTTTCAAATGTATATATCCGTGGAATAGAGTGCATCCTTCAAAAGTAGGCTTGATGGTTTTTAATTCGTGCAAATGACCCACGGCCGACATCTATGAAGTTAGCAGGGCAACTTTCACCCCCGCAAATGGGATGTAGGCTGGAATTTGCAGTTTTTATGCATTGTTTTGCATTTATATTTCCGATTTTGCAGTTCACCATATAAGGGTGCAATCGAATGACTTCACAGTGAAGTTAGCAGGTCACATCGTGTATCTCAGGATAGGAACCGAGCACGTTAGGAACTTGCAATAAGGCTCTTAATTGTCAGTTTTTTTTTTTGCATTTCAACAATAAAGGGAAAGTTTAAAAGCAAAATACCACCAAATGCCATCGAAAGACTCCATAGAGTCCATCAAAATTTGAAGTTCTCAATTTGTTCGTATGAAAAGTATCGATAACCAGTGGAAATATAGCCAAACAGCCATTAGAGATATGTTTCCTTTGAATTTCTGGGTTTAATGAGACGACCATCGTAACTTAACACCTTGTTTGACGTCTCCACAAGCATACATACGTAGCTAAGTAAGAATTGTTAAGGACGAAATTAAGGAATTGCTTCACTATCAAACAATAATGGCAGAGAATATAACAACAAAAATTGTCAAAAGCATTTTTTAATTTAAATTTTCGATTAATTTAACAGGTATGTAGGTATTGGTACTGAAAATGTTCTGGTCACAACAAAACTGACTTAAAACGATAGAAAAATGCCACCACCGAATAACAGCTCTAAGTTTGAAAAACCCCCTCCCCCTCCCTCCAACTCCCCATCATCCACTCCTTTCACAGCAAAGCCACCTACAAGTAGATATTTTCAATATAGCAAATAACAAAAACGTTTTCTTAAACACAAAAAAAAAATAAATAAATAAAGCAACAACATTCTTCCATTTTCTTCTAAACTAAAAGCTAAATCCTTGACACAAAGAGAACTTAATTTAGTTTTTTTTCCACTAAGGACGACAATCGTTTATTTAATTTCACTAGCACGTATACTCTCCAACACTCTAACTCCATGAAAACTCATTCAGTAAAATAAACTAAACAAACCAACCAATAGCGAACAAAAAAAAAAAAAAAAATTGAAAAATGGCGGCAACCGTTCTCCATCGCTATCGCCTCGACACACCATTTTAATGATTTTTCTGATTGAAGCGAATCAAATTGCAGCGAAACGTGCAGCGAAAACATCCAATGGACACCGCAATTGATCCATATCGAGTGTCTAAATGAAAAACCAACACCCCCGGCCAGACTCGCTAAGTCTATACTAGTACTACTTTGCAATTCTCTGTGGCTTGTAGTGGTCAGGGAATCCACTCTATCTTAACCGTTGGCGTTGATTTGATTCCCATCTATCCGATGAGATATATATATCTCTCCTTAGAAATAACAAACATCGAATCATCCAGCCACCACAGGTTCACAAGAAAAAAGACAAACACTGCTTTTTTTCACCCCCACACTTTATTGTGCATCTTGTAGCTAAAATGTTTTTCTTTTTTCTTTTCTCTCCAAACAGGCCAACAATTGTCTCCACAAGGACATACCGTGCAAATAAGATATAAAGTTTTTCTTCATATTCCAATATCGTCTCAAATTCTAGCGGATAGAGAGGGGCAGGTGGGGATGTCTGTATATTATATCCCTTCAAAGGGAAAAATGATCTCTGGTGTAAGGATGGGATTTTCTTTTATATTCCAATCTTCTACTTGGAACAGACTTTATATTTATATTCCTCGCAAGATTTCCCAAAAGTAGATGTTGTGCATAAGGTCCCGTTTGTAGGAATGAATGCCGTGCCATATAACATCCTGTCGAAGGAAAAGCTAGAACGATATGGCACAGTAGCATGAGATCGTTTTCCTCAAACATATACAAACAAAAAAGGAAGAAATTTTACTTTAGTACACAATTGCTTAAGTTACCTTGACCAACCATAACCAAAAAAACCTAGCACCACCTAGCCGTCCGGATAAACACTGTGTGAACAACAACACAAACATTGAAGTCGAGTTGTTATCTCAGTTCCCAGCCCGCTGGCTAGGCAACAGCGGTGGCAGCAGTGGCAGCAACATGCCAGAATGCACCACTTGGCTTTTAGTTGTTGGTTGTTGACCAAAGAAATCAGAAAATCACATCCCAAAGGATCACGTTGCAATCAGAAATCAGCAAATGGTAAGATTGTAATGGTACTTAGGATGTTGGCCCTTTCCATATATAGCCATCATCATCATCATGGTCTTCGTCGTCGTCGTGTTTTCTCAGCCATATGCTTGCCTAAAAGTTAGTCCTTTTTTCCCATCCAAGGCCCACAATTCTCTTGAGAAAAGTACAGTACGGACATAACATAAGTAAAGACTTCTTCTTGTTCTTCTTCAGTCGTCCCTATAGCTCAAAAAGTTGATTATTGAAAATTCCCCCCCACTCTAGGGAGCTGTTGTGTAGGAGTCTAGAAGATGCGCTTCTGCGTCGAGATTAGATATTATTCAATTGAAACTCACGTACAGTCCAGCTTTTGGTTTTGGTTTGGTTTCAATGAAACTCTAAAATGATTGTTTGGGATAACAATAAAACTTCCATTGGTCATGATTGGATATACATAGCCGCATATAGTGGCGTTGGCTGCGGTATGGTGGGTATGGTCCTATCCTCTGAATGACCAAAGAGATTGCTAAATTTTATCCTTAGGAGATATGAATATAAACGAAATGCACATCGAATTGGCTCACAAACCAGGCACACAGTAAGGAATATTGATGCAAGGTCGACTCTAAAGGATCGAAATGCTAAGAACGTATAAAACTCGTATTAAACGAAACGAAGGTAAATCTTGTGAAAAAGTTTTCTGCTGGCTACATGATTATGTTTACTCCACCAATCCAACTCCATAAATCCAAAAATGAAATAGTTTAAGGATCCATATCTTTGTATACACACAAATAATATTTCTTTGCTTGGATTAAATTAAATGATTTTTTTTTGTTCCTTTTCTTATTTGTTTGTTTGCAAGAAAGAAGAAGCTACTTTTATGAAAGACGTGATCAAAATTGAGAGACTTATAAGGAAAGTTATTTTAATCTCTTGATAATAAATAAAACAGTAAATGTATAGTTTGGTTTAATTTATGTTGGTTTTTGATAGGTTATAGTTTTTAGGCAGCCTGAGGGCTTAAGTTTATAAGACAAAACACATAAATGTAACTAATAAATAGGTGATAAGGATATAACAGTTGAGTATGGATAACACGTCAAAAAATTGTAAGAATTTTGGCTTATCATGCAATCAGAATCAAGGGATAAGGGCCAATTTCTGCTTGTTTTGGTGGTTTAACTGTATTTTCTTGAAAGAGACTCTTTTAAAATAGAAAGATTTTGGTTTTTAAGACTTTCGATATCAGATTTTTTAGTTTGAAGTTTTGGTTTTGGGGATTTTTAATTTGGATAATTTGGGTTTGAGAATTTTGAAATTAGGAATTTCGGTTTGAAGAAATTTCAACAATTCGCCAATGTGCAAATGAGGACACAAAGAATCTTTAACGTTTGCCCTTTTACAAAGTTGAATATTTTCCAAGCAGAACTGGATGTAATTAATCCTTATATAACGCCAAGCAGTGAATTGGGTATTTTCCGGTGGGCTGTTGAGCAGCTTGAAGCTAAGTTTTGATTAAAATCACCATCGTTTTTGGAGTAGGAGTCTAAAGACTTTTATTAGGATTCATAAAAACGTAACCATTCCATATTAACTTTTTTAATTTAAATAACTTAGGTAGGGGGAGTTGGGGCACCTTGATACGATTTTCATTTTCACTCAAAAAACGGCCTTCATATTGACGGTAGTAACAAAGAAAAATATTTTATATGTTCATTGTCTTTCTAACTAGCTTTTATGATAAGAAGTTAATCTAAGACTCATTCAGAAAAAATATTAGGGCCAATATATTAAGTAACGGAATTTGTATCAAACTGCCCCATTCACGGGGAACATTGATACATGTCAAGAAACTTTGATTTATAGCAAACTTATCAGTATTTATTGTCAAACAAGTATTTATTATTTTTTATAACGTGCATTTATAAAATAAATTCAACCAGTAGGCACTTTAATACATGTTTGATACATCAAAGGAGCCACAGCAACCTTATCGATGAAGTAAGGAAAGAACCGTTCTTCGTTTATTCGTTCCCACCATTTTGTCGATTAAGGATGTAAAAACGTTTTATCTACTTATATATCAGACAGAGAGGGCTTATTGATAGTATTAAATGACCAAGAGGTGGTTTGCATCAATGTGTCCCAACCTCCCTTCAGGGAAGATAAATATGAATAAAAATTAAAACACACTTTAATAATGAAAATTTAAGTGATTATCACAATGAGAAGGACTTATACTCACCAAATCCTTTCATGAAAAATTGTTAACACAAAATACACTAACCAAAAATCGATCATTAAAGGAATGACAAAAATTTACTTCTGGGCTTGAAAAACAGGTTTTTGGTTGTCAGGCGCAAAGCGATGACCGAAACTGCATGACGGTCATATATGACTAAGCGTTGATAGATTCGTTATCTTGTGTGTTTATTTGATTCGTCTACTGCGTCTAGTTTTCGAATAATGTCAACTGTATCTATGTGCCCCATGTATCAATGACCCCCATCTCCCCCTACTGTTAATTTCAAACGGAAGACGATATCTACGCCAAACGGAAATGGCACCAGGTTACACGTATACTTGCTTTTTTATATAAAATCCTTACACGGCTTTTGACACGGGCAGGTAAGATTCATTAAAAATTAATTTTTCGGGTTGAGTCCGAATCCGTCGTCCGTTTTCCATTATCAGTTCTGGTTTTTGAGATAGTCCCATTATGAAATAAAAAAAACGAGGATTTTCGTTATTTTTGAGGTTAAAGATCCATCGGTGTGAACATTTTCTAAACAAAATTTCAAACGGGTCCTAATCTTTTTCTTCAAAATTCAGTTTAAATCTTTCCAATATCTGTTTAAGCCTTCGAGAAATCCTTAGTTACTTGGTAGTCTTCACCTGCCCCTACGAAAGTTAATAAGACTGGTAAAATGCGGTTTAAAAAGTTTAACACATACACTGCGCGCCACTTGTTTGAGGCCGCTACTTTCGCAACGGTTTTTTCTCGATAAATACCTGTGAGAGATATTTTTCCTGGAAATGTTTGATACCTGTGATATATACCTATATATATTGACCACTAAAAATGGATACCATTGAAGGGGTAACTTGGAAAATCCATAGGAATTTTACAAGTTTTCTGAATGAACTGCCAAAAATGTGTATAAAAGGTTGCGTCACTTGATTGAGGCCATTGCAAATATTGATTTGAAAAAGTGAGTATCGTGCATTTTTTCTTAACAAAAGTTTAAAATACTTGAGAAAGGGCCAAAAACTATTATATTTTATTTTTAATTTAGAGTACAAATGGGCTCAGGAAACACTTTGACGGTATCAGAAATAGGGACAATAGGTAGATGATTTCAAGGAAATGGGATTTTCAAGCTGTGAAATAGCATGGAGAATGAAATGAAGTGATAGGACTGTGAAAAGTTATCTAGTAGATACAATACACTATGGTAAAAAATGAAAAAGGCGCAAAAGCAAAGCAAAAACATTCAAGAAAAGTGGTAAATTCTGCAGAATACCTTAAGTCCTGCACTATTATTGCTCAGAATATGGTCAAAAAGTGCTATGTAAGCCAGTGTTTTGACGGTTCTAAGAATAACTTAAACTAGTGAAAACACTCAGAGAAAGAAAATGAACAAAACAAAAATTGGTTTTCCTGCAACGACATAAGAAACTTCACATGAATTTCGCCAAGGACCTTGTTGCTTGGAGCATCGAATGTAAATGGGTTGTGTCTTCGGATGAAAAAAGGTTCAATATCGACGCATCCGATGGTTAGCATTTAAATTTTATGATTTGAGAGAAGCGGAACTTATTTTTACAAGTATTAATAGTCGTACGTCAGGTGCTACATATATGGGGTTCAGCGCTATCACTTATTATGGAACAATTAAATTGGAGTTTATAACTTCAAAAACTAACTGAAATAGGTATTAACATCTGTTGGGATGGGCATAGGACGGTCCACACTATGCCGATCAACATTGTTGGTTAACATTTTCGATCAACATGCTGGTGTGTACCCAAAAACTAATCAGTTCTGGGTTCGAGTCCTGGTGGTACCCAACTTTTTTTTATTTTTTCTTGTGAACAATAAAGTTAAAACGATATTATTAACATTAAATACTTATTCAAAAAAAAAATTGCATTTTTCATCTAGTAAAAATGTGATTAAAAATGCACAAAACCAATAAATTATGTTCATGAAATTAAAACCCTACAAATGTTTTAATAATGAAATAAAATGAAATCTGTTGAACAACTTTGTCGATTGCTATCCATTTGAATCGGGTTACGTTCGGGTCAACAAATGTTGATTGGCTTTGTCGATCAACACGTCTACACTTACCCAACACCGTTGATCAACAATGTTGATCTACACAATTCGGCATAATGTGGACGCGGCTTAAGGATAACATATACGCTGCTGAGCTTATACCTTGCAAGATAACACTCATATTCACACATCCAAAGTAGCTAGAAGCTGGATTGAGTCAAAAAACGTGTAACTTTTGCTATGGGCACCCTATTCACCAGATTCAAAACCATCATCGAAAAGTTTTGGGACTGGCTTTATCTAAAATTTTATGAAGCTGGTATTTAGTTTGAAGATAAAGACGCCTTGATCAAAGCTACCTGAGATGCCTGGAGCAAGATTTTGCTTGATGCTAAAAAAATTCGCATGAATGCCCTAGTTACAAAAAAAATGGGCGTACTCAATATTTATTGACAAAAAACATAATACATAAATGTTTAAAAACAAAAACAATTAACATTTGGGTATTTTTGTTAATTTTTTTGAAAGATTCTTTGAGTGGCCTCAATCAAGTGACGCAATTTTGTATACCTTTTTTTGCAGTTCATTTATATAACTTGTGAAATTCCTATGAAATTTCCAAGTTACCCCTTCAATGGTATTAATTTTTAGTGGACAATATGTATACCTACTCAAACTTCAAACATTTACAGGAAACATATTTATCGATAAAAAACGATTGCGAAAATAGTGTCCTCAAACAAGTGACGCGCAGTGTACATTTCTACTCTTAGAAACCGTTAAAAATGTTGTTGAACAAAATTATATAGAGAGGTTACATAACCTCACAAAATAGTGAGAAAAAGGTGATGACTAACATCTATGTAACTGAGGGTATCCCAGAGAGTAACATGGATTTTGAAAAGATTTAAACCAAATTTTGAGGAATAGTTACAAACTTTATTGAGAAAATTTACCTCTCATTTTAACATAACCTCAAAAATTGCGAAAACGATTAATTTTCAATTTTATAATGGTATAATATCTCAAAACACGAGCTGATAGCGAAAAATAGATGGATGATAGCGAAAAATAGATGGCTCAGCGCCCAAAAGTATGCCTAGAAACATTCTTCACTTGTCGTGTCAAAAAGTTAACTGATATTTGTAAGCCTGTGTCCACTTTACATCGATCTAGAGCCTTAACTGGTGAATCGATTATCTTCAAATTAATAAAGGAGTTAAAATATTTGTATCAAACACCAAAGATATACAATTTCCAACAAATTTTAGATTAAGGTTTTTTCTGCCATAATCCATTCCTATTTCTCTCTTAGAAATTCTCACTTGAAATTTATGAATTTGGCATATTTTTGAAATTAGTTTTAAAATTAAGGCTAAAAACTAACTAACCACTTTTTTGAAAATGAATGAGGGTAAATTCGAATATCTCACAATCGTGAAGTCACGAAATTTACGTTTCAAACCTCCGATTCGGATTCAGCACCCACGAAAACATAAACCAGGAATAAAATCAAAACTACCCAGAATTTGCATGATAGAAACACAATAGGATGACGGATGAAATAAACATAAACTATGTAGATTAGTCTAAGAGCTGACAGCAAATTTTGGGAGTGGAGGTATAACCAAAATCGGAGTGTGAGGGATTATAGGTGCATGTACCTATCATGATATCAAATACCAAAGTCTGGCAGGTTTTGTTTTCAGCCTTTGGGAGGGGTGGGGGGCTAAAAAGTGCTAGATCCCCTGATTTATTTTCAGGGTTATAACATCTTTAATTAATTTTAAAAATCGGATATGATTCCTTGTCATTATTTCTAAGCATAAACACCACAATCTTAACGGTCCGATTAATAGAACTCAAGATATAACCATTTTACGTGAACCTTATCATCCTTTTTGGAGATTTTCAGCAAATCAAAAATTCAACAAATAAAGTCTCCACAAAAACGCTAATAAGGTTTGCTTAAAAAGGTTAAATCATGCGTCCTATTTATCGGATCACTATATAAAAGTGTTGGGACTTAGGAAAAATGACAGAGCATGATTTCCTATTTTTTAAAAGTAAATTGAAGTGTTAATGACACTACTATATAAATAGGAAACCAAGCGGGTTTTAAACCCCCACCCCCACCAAAGGCTGAGAAAAAAACCTGCCAGACTTTCATATTCCATATCACGATACATGTACCTATAATCTCTCATACTCTGATTGTGGTTATACCTCCACTCCCAAGATTTGCTGTCGGCTCTTGGTCTAGATCCATTAGTTTCCATATTCAATTTTTTTTTTTTTTAATTGAGTTCTTTTTTAAAACCTACTCCCAACTAAAATACCGGCTAATGAAAAGAAAACCTACGCATCTAGGATAACAGATAATTTATTCACATAACTATCTGACAAGAATGTTAAGTAAAATTATAATTAAATGTCAAATCTGTCCATTATTCCAATCTCATATGCTTAAATACTACAGTCGATCAATTTAATATACCCATAACTTGAAAACCATCGAATCAATTTCCCTTTTTTTTTAAATTAAAACGTGGGTGATATGAACATTTTCTAGAAAATTTTTAAATATCCCTGATCAATAATGCACTTGAAATAGCCCTCAATTAACTCAAAAGGACTTCATTCCAAGAAGAAGATGCAGTGAAAAAATGTACACTCTGGCGTATACGTAATTTTTTTGTGACAGTGGTTCAATTTGTATGAAGGGGAAATCTATAAAATCGAAAGCAGTCAACCGATTTGGATGAAATTTATGAAATCAGCCAATTTGTTTACCCACTAACACGCCAACTTTTTTAAAAAGTAATCAAAGTTTAGAAAAGTTGTAGATAATGTTATTTGTAATAATTCTTCTATACAAAATTTATACACTAGTCAACGAAATTAAAGGAACAAATTTTTTTTCAATTTTTGTTAGCGTTTTTTGAAGAGCTGTATCTTTGTGACGAGTGGTCGTATTGAGTTGAAATAAAAATCATTTTACAGCTTTATGTTTTTTGTTTCGGGATTTTTTTGCAAACAAATTTTCTTGAAGTACCGTTATTGCGTTATTGCAAAAAATGAGACGAGACAACAAAATTATTTTGTTTTTATTTTTTTTGAAGGTTCTCATTTCTATGGATACATTTTTTTGAGTCAATTAAATGTCATGATCAGATACCTTGTTTATTCAGCTTCAATTCAGTTTTCTTGTTGTTTTCGTACGATTTTTTTTGACATGGTTTACTTGACTTTGAATGAAAAAAGATAATTTTAGCCTTGATTACCAATATCTCAGCAAATAATGATGTTATAAAAATTCAAAGACAGTTTTGGAAATTTGAAAAAGCGTTTTACAAGATTATTTAAGATTTTGTAGAAACTATTTTTTTTTAACGTTCACCGTTAGTTTAAAAAAAGTACTAAAAACCGACGTTTTGTGGTCTTTTCGTAAATCGTAAATTTCGTAAATAAAAAAATACGTTCTATGACAGGTACTATTAATAGTTGTTAGGTGTAAAATTTTATAATTTTTAGTAGCAGATCGTACTAATTTTAGTATATAGAAAAAGTTTAATCAAAACCGTAGGAGTCGTTTTTAAGCAAAAAAATATTTTCCTTTGTGGTTTTTTAGCTTTTGTATGGAAGGCACCGTTATTTTTTCATTAATGTAAAATTATTTCTAAAAACATTTTTAAAAAATCCAAAAAATATTTTTCAAAAATTTTGGTACACAAAACTATTTATATTTCTTGGAAGCTTCTGTGTAAAAAAATATTTGAAATCAATTGTACCGTTTTGAAGAAAATCAAAAATCAAAAAAATGGTTCTTTGGGAGGTACCATTAATAACCATTTTTCAAAAATGGTTTTCTACCAAAAGAAAACTCTTAATAAAATAAATTGATTGAATTTTTTTTAAGAAAAGTTGTCGAGCCGTTTTTGAGAAAAATACGATTATGTAAAATTGCTAAAAAAGATTGTATGGCAGGTATCGTTATTTTTGATTAAAAAAAAAAAAAAATTAAAAAACGTGTGGGCATAATCACCAAAAACTATTATGTACCAAGTTTGAAGAAAATCGATCGAGCCGTTTAGGCAGTAGATGAACAGACAGACAGAATTGTGCCACCCACTTTTTTGGTATTCTCTATCATCGTAATATCATGTTTGATTGTTATCTCTTTTTTTTTTTGCACGAATCCAAAACTTGCCTTATAACGGGTGATTTTTTAAGAGGTTTAGAACTTTTTTACAAAAAAAAACACAAAAAATTCGAAAAAATGAATGAAATATTTATTTGAATCGATAGTTTGAACCTTGCAATTTAATGTTTAAAGATAATTTCATGCAAATGTTGACCGCGGCTGCGTCTCAGGTAGCCCATCCGCTGAGTCCAATTTTGGCATACTCTTTCACACATATCGGCCGGTATCTCACGAATGAATGCATGGATGTTGGCTTCCAGTGCGTCAATCGAAGCGGGCTTGTCCCTATAGACATTAGCCTTGACATACCCCCACAAAAAATAATCTAATGGTGTCAAATCGCACGATCTAGGCGGCCAATTGACCGGCCCGAAACGTGAAATTAACTGTTCACCAAACTCGCCTCGCAATTGCGCCATTGTTTCGCGTGCTGTGTGGCATGTGGCACCGTCTTGTTGAAACCACATATCATGCAAGTCAAGAACTTCCATTTCGGGCAAAAAAAAGTTTGTTATCATCGCTCGGTAGCGTTCACCATTGACAGTAACGCTGCGATTCGCATCATCTTTGAAGAAATATGGCCCAATAATGCCGCCGGCCCATAAACCGCACCAAACAGTGGCTTTTTCGGGATGCATTGGTAGCTGTTGCAATGCTTCTGGCTGATCTTCACTCCAAATGCGGCAATTATGCTTATTTACGTACCCATTCAACCAAAAATGAGCCTCATCGCTGAACACAATTTTTCGATAAAAAAGCGGATCCTCGGCCAGCTTTCCAAGAGCCCATTCACCAAAAATTCGGCGTTGTGGTAGGTCGGCTGGCTTTAGTTCTTGCACCAGCTGTATCTTAAAAGGCTTTACGCCCAAATCCTTCCGCAAAATTTTCCACGTAGTGCTGTAACAAAGGCCTAACTGCTGGGAACGGCGCCGAATCGACATTTCGCGGTCTTCTGTCACACTAGCTGATACGGCCGTACCTATAATCGCAAGTAAAAACAATACCAGAAATAAAATGTATAGGAAATACTTTTTTTCTTTAAAATAGTCCATACACAGTTTTTTACCACGCTCACTCTTAAGAGGTGTTTTGGAAAAAAAGGAGTCTCTACTAAAACTTTAGAAAAATCAGTGTTGAAAAACCTTTTGAAACCACGTTTCAAAATACATATTACGTTTTCGAAATCAATAAATTTTTTATTTAAATCCTAAACATATTTGGTACATAATATTTATTTTTTTTTGGATGCTTCAATATTAAAGAAGAACTCTTAAAAAACTCAGTTGAAAAGAAACTTTCTTGATTTCTTGAAAAGTTATGGAGAAAAATAAATTTACGTAGCTAATTGCTTGAAAAAAAAAATTGTAATGGGAACCTGTTATTAATAGTTCTCAAAAAATAATGAGACAAAAATGGAGGATTTTCATAAGGTGCAAGGGATAGCTTGAACATGTACTAGGTTATGTCAAATATTAAAAATTCTTATACAGACGGATCGGATATTTTTCAGACTGCAATCAAGAGGTATGTGTGTATGTATGCTCAAGAAATATAAACTGGATTTAATATCAGATTTTTTGACCTAAACAATCAAGATTGCAAAAATAATATCTTTAAAAATGTAAAAAATCTAACTGATGAGCCTATTGTTGTACTTCAACGAAACGCATTGGATTTAAGGGTCACATGAACTTTAAATTTGAATTTAATTCAAAAGTCCAGAAAATTGAAATAAAAATAATTTATTTTCTATTATTTTCATTTTCTTCATTTAAGAATATTAATATTAATAATCGTTTATTTCATTTAGTCAAAGGACAATGCTTGACAAAGACAATCCAAAGCCAATTTGAAAAATCCTGAAGCCGATGTGCACAAAAAGCAAACAAAAATTGGTTTGTGTCTAGGTACATAGTTTGAAAGTGCTCTATATATGTATATAAATAATAGCAATTCTGAGAAAGTGGGTGGATGTCACGCCCCCTGAATGGAAAATCTCTATTTTATATTTTTAACTTTGAATGTTCTTTAAGTCATACCGTTCTACCAATTTTCATCGTTCTACAACAATCGGAAGTGCTCCAGATAATTTATAAGAATTTTTAAGAATGTGGGTGGATGCCACGCCCCCTTAATAGATTTGCAGATTTTCGATTTTTTCCTTTGTATGCACCACAAAGCCTACCGTTGTGTGAAATTTCAAGTTTTTACGATGTCGCGAAATGCTCCATAATTTTGATGATCTGTCAGTGAGTCAGTGAGTAAGTGAGTCAGTCAGTCAGTTACGAATTTTGCGATTTTTGAATTCCTTTATCTCGGGAGTTACTAATGCTAAAGAGTTGAAATTTGGTGAGTCATCTGTGTTTGATCAGTTCAGCAAATACTGCGAATTTGTTTCTGACTTTATTGCTACTGAAGTTAGAGGGGGGTTGAAAATCGCTTGAGTTTGTTCCTGTAAAAAGGGTGTAGTGCCGCGAACTTGGCTGAGCACTACCATGTCCTTTGATAAGTTTATGTTTAAAATACATTCACAGACAAAAAATAATGCTATAGGGTTCGAAAGAAAGCAAAATTTACGTATTTTTCAAAGAGTCTGCTTAAAACAAAGAAGGTCTGTCCACTAAAGTTTTTGCGTGTGAGCTTGAAAGATTTTATTGTAATTGTATTTAATTTTTTTTGTATTTATTAATTGCCTCCAGGTATGTCCCACTATTATTCTTAGATTATTTAAAAGAGATCTCCCAACAAGACTTACATTCAATAGATAAAAAGTAAATCAAATATTCTTAGAGTAACCAAAAAACATTATTATTTACAATATAAAATTATGGCAATTAGAAAAATGTATGGAAGGTATTATGTTGACTATTGTGTTGCATCCAACATTATTTGCTGACTAGGGCCCTGTTTCATAATTGAGCTAATACTATTAGTTGAAAGTAGAAGTTTTAAAAACTACAAGGTAAAACCACTAATAGTTTCTTTTTCAAAATGAGGATGACCTTCCCAATACTCTTAGTGATATTATCCAACTGAAAAGTACAAAAGTCCTTTTCTGCTGCTTGATAATGAAACGAAATTTTACCACAGCCTAATAGTATAGATATCATTTTGCAACGCAGAGTTCACATGATTATAAGAATATACAAAATCAAAATCTGAACTACGCCAACACAAAAATTCAACAGAGGGGCTATTGGCCTAAGGATAAACACTTGTCCTTGGCACATACAAGCATCTTCATTTAAATTATCATCCTCTATTACAAACAATCATCAGAATTTAATTTTTTTTTTCAAACAAACAAACAAAATAATTATTCTTGCCTTGTCAAGAATATTGTAGTTTCATACATTGTCCTCGTGATTTCAGCTCCTAAAAGCTTATTAAAACTGAAGAAGAATTATTGTCATCATACCTACTTTAGTTTGCCTTCTTCAGTGGCTTGTCGTCCATATATAGAACTTTTCCCACGTCAAACACAATATTTCTCAAGTAAAACAACACAACAAGTTGAAGAATTATTAATATCCTTTTCCTTGAAAGATCTTCTATTATTTCATACTGTATCAAATCTAGTATAACACACATAAGTTTGGTTGATTATAGAAACGACCAAAATGCAAAGTGTAATTATAATGTCCAAATATTCACACACTCTGGGGTTGTGTGCGCTTGTGTCTCTTGTGAATTATGTGACACACGGAGTGATTCATTTAAATTTATACAGCAGTAAACTTAATATGACAACATTTTGTTTCCACATTGTACACATACCTACATATGTGTATGCATACCTTCATTTGAGATATGTGCCTGTATATATGTAGAGGTCCTTGCGTTAGTGTCAACGCATATGAAAGTTCTCCGTTTACTTAAGCCTTTAACCAGTAACCACTCTTAAGGATGTGCACACACCAAGCTTCTCAACTTACAAATTATACACAACCTTTATGTATGGATGTATGTATCATGTGACAGTGTCCTTGTGCACATTTTCCACATCACCTATTCTTTGCTCCTTTTCTTCATTATCTTACACTAGGACACGAAGACGACGAACGACACTCCACACATAGTGTATCTATTTGGTGTGTGAAAAGAGGTTGGTTTGGACTTGATGATTCCCTTTTGTAATTAACTAACGTCCTTTTTTGTGGGATGCAACGTCGAATTGTAGGGTTTTTGCCGACGGAAAAGCAAAGGACAGGAGTCAGCTTATATTAAGTGTTTACATCTTCCATCCCTACCCCCCCCCCCCCCCCCACCACATATGAACATCAAGATTCATTGAATGCCTCAAGGATCAAACAAAAGAAAGAAAATAGATATAAATTATATGATGGGGTCGTCGGAAAAGCTAATAAAGTTATTTTTCTCATTTTCGTTGGTTTGCTTTATTGGCCACAGGATATAGGTTAGGTAACTTCCTATTATAAGAACTGGGAAACTCTGTGTTAATTATTTATTACAAAAATGGGCGGATGTTTAGTTTTTATTGATGGAAGCCTAAAGTCAATTTTTTTTCTTCATATTCTTAGATAATAATTAGTTGACATCTTTTGAGTTGACCATGAATCATGGAAAATAACACAACACACATATATCGAGCCTTGGAGGGATACAAATTAAGTTGATACAAAGGAAACGTGCATAATGGCCTTCTGGCATTTAATGTGCGTACATACCAACTCACGTACGCCATGTTCCTATTATATTCTAACTTACATAGAGTAGCAGGTGATTGAGGTAGTCCCATTGGCAAAGCTTGTCAAAATGTATTCAAACCATGTAACGGTTTGTTGCAGATGTAACACTTAATTGCTATAATTTGATAAATATTGTGAACCTCTACATAAAGGAAGTGTTTGTTTAGGAATTGGTCGATTGGTAAACATTAAGAGGTTTGTCAGGAATTCAAGAGGTTTTGCCAATATTATTTCGGAAATAATTTAATTGATAATTTGGAGTTCACATTGGAGGAACTGAAGACCAATGCGATGTTCGAAAACACCTTCTCTCCCTAGAGTGATGATGATGTTTAATGGACTTCGATTTGAGGAATTGTAATGTTTGATATGCTCGAAGAGATAAGTAATTAATTTGAATTCGATTAATATTTGTTGAACGGTTGAGCACACTCTTGTTTAGAGAATAAATGTGGTTCAGTAATTAGAACCGATTCCGTCGAATGCAACTAATAATTATGTAGGTACATACACATGTACATAAATCTTGGCTTCAGTTTGGTTTTCGGTGATTGGGAGATTCCAGAAGCTGTTAGCTTATTCACAGTTTACCAAGCTGGTTTTGAATAGAGCAAATGGAACTGTTTAGAACCATACCGACACCATTTAAAACCGTATGTGGTTTGCTTAAAACCACACCGAAATACAGTACTTCAACAATGCTCAAAGTTAACGGTGACAATATTGAATTTCAGTAATTAATTGATTTGGTAGTCATAAATGGTTTTTGTCAATAAACACCAACGCTGGCTGTCAAACACAGTGAACTTGTCAATAAACCAATGCGCTGGATGACTTGCAAACATGCAACTTAGTTACGGACTAAAAAAAAATTTAATATTTGTGTTACCTACCTACCTCTCTACCAGAGTTGGACAGTAATGATAAAAAAAAGTTCAATTTCAATTCCTTGTAATTGAAATCTCCGATCGCTTTTTCAATTACATTTAAATGTAATTGAATAAATTCAATTACTAATTACATGTAATTGAAAAGTGTCAATTACTTGTTATTCAATTACATTAATGTAATTGAAAACAAAAGTAATCATCAAAAAATGTGTAATGATTACTTTTTTCAGTAATCATTACACAAAATATGTAATTAATTAATTGTTTTGTCAATTACATTTTCCTTGGTATTGCACAAATGGTTCCCTGAGTGTTAAGTCTCTGTATGTGTGTTGTTTTTAACTATGTATTAAATATATATTTTATTCACTTTTATCAAGTTTTTAATTGACGGCGATTGACGCCGGCTGCTACTGCATTAAGAACCTGAAACTTGGGCAGGCTCGTTGGTGTTTAATCAGTTCTAAAATATTTTACGATTCATTCTTCACAAACTAAGTATAGTTAAAATAAATTTGTGTTAAGATGAGTGACTTACTTCGAAATGTTAGTGCTGTTGAAGGCTACCCATCAATTTTGCCAATGGTGATGGGTACTGATGGGTACAAACGTGGACTCTGACCACTTTCTTGTTGTGACAAAGTTCAGAGCCCGACTGTCCAACGAAAAGAAAACGAAGACCGCCCAAAGGAAGAAATTCAACATTGCATGCCTTAGCACATCTGAGAAAGCCAGAGACTACAGTGAGCAATTGACCGGGAAACTCTCTGCCGTAAACCCAGCCACAAGCGTCAACAACCAGTGGAACCAATATCGCGACATCATTAAGGAGACAGCCGAGACCACCATAGGCTATCAACCACCCAGAAAAAAGAACCCGTGGTATGACGATGAATGCGCGGTATTGAAGCAGGAGACGGAAAATGCACGAATGCAAATGCTGCAACGGAAAACAAGAGCAGCAAGAGAGGAGTATCGTGAAAAGAGAAGGAAAGAGAAAAAAACCCTGCGTAGAAAGAAAAGAGCATCCGCAGCCTCTCAGCTCAAGTATCTCGAAGAGTCTAGCACAGCCACCAACACCCGCCGGTTCTACAAAACAGCCAAGCAACTGGCATCTGGTTATAGGACTGGCACGCAAGCTCTTCGAAACAGCGAAGGGAACCTAGTCACCGAAGCACAGGGAATTGTAGACGTGTTTAAGCAGCATTTCCAACAGCTGCTTGATGGGCATTATGTAGAGGAGGCAATAGAGGAACAAAGAAGCATAAGACCAGTCAATGAAGATCCAGTCCCAGCGCCCAGTACTGAAGAGGTTAAGAAAGCCATCCACAAGCTTAAGAACAACAAATCCGCCGCACAGTGTGGGAATTCGCTCATCTAGCGGAATTAAATTAATAGCGCTTACAAGTTAAAGTTTTTGATAATTTTTTTTTTGCAAGATTTATCATAAATATGTGGACAATGAAATTTAATGATAATTTCTTATATACTTGGCTAAATTTTTCATGTACAGAGCCCTGAAAGTATAAGTTTTTTGCACTTTGGTGGACCCATTTGGACAAATGAAATACGGTCACAAAAAAATAGCTTTTTGTAATTTGTTTGGATAAGATTCGTTACGCATATACACAAAAATAAATAGAACTACAATTTTTTAAATAATGTAAACAAATGTTTGATATACAGAACTCGGAAAGTACACGTTTTTTGCATAATTGGTAGACCCTCTTAAAAAAATGAATTCGCTCCAGAAAAAGCTTTTTCTAATTTTTGTTTGTAATATTTTTAATGAATACATACAAAAATGAAATTATCCTACAGAAATTTATATATTTAGGCGAATTTTTGATGAACGGGGCTCTGAAAAAACGAGTTTTATGCACTTAGGTTTTTCTCAAAATTGGTTGCTTCTTCGAAAAAAGTGCTATGATCTATTTTGTGTTAAATTTTATGAGCTAAAATATTATTTTATTTTTGATTTTGAACAATTTAATTGTACAAAACCAAAAGTTTAATTTTGAACCGCTATAGCTTCAATATTCTTAAACTTACAAAGTTCGTTAATAGCTCATTTTTTTCCTTATTTTTGGAGGCACCCTAAAAACTTGGACTTATAATGCGAAGATGTAGGTACCCAAACAAAATTCTGCATACAAAAATTACAGCCGATAAATGCTTTTTAAAAAGGTACATTTTTCGGCCTAAGTTGCTACACCATGAAGTTCTTATTCTTTTTACTCTTAATCTATTGATTATACGAAAAAGAGTATGCCCATCCCAACTGTGTAGTATCATATGAGCTACTATTTTTACTTTGCATAAAAAAAAAAAAAATAGTTTCCAACAAATTATCAAAAAAAATTAATTTTACCCCTTTTCTTCCCCCCCCCCCCCCCCTAAATATTTTAGCCCCGGGCCAAATTTAGGGTACTTTTCAGAAAATACTTAGGGGGTCAAAATAAAGCTCTCCACCAAAATTCAACTTTGTCGGAATTTTTTTTCAGTGAAAGTCTAATTTGTCCCCGTTTAAATTTTTTGAAACCGGTTCGAAAATGAAAAATAAGTGTATGGGTGTCGCACCTACGCGCAGCAACTTAAAGCGCTAAATGACAGCTTACATATCAGGCTTTCAAATGCATATAGTCTCTTATCCGAACAACACTGAATACTTAAAGTTTTTATCTCGTGAATACAAAAATTGAATAAAAATGGCCACATTTTTAATCCCATCCACCAACAGATATATTTAAACATCCTAAGGATTGTAATTTTACTTAATTTTCAGTTCCCTGATATGGCATCTATTGAATAAAAACAAAACTTTCAATAAGAAATGCACCAAGCACTCATAAAAAAAATATTTCCAAACTACCTTCTCAAGCCAATTTTCTTTGAATTTATCACCAATCGCAACTTTAAGAACGATTCATTTTATTAAATTTAACTCCCACGTAAAATTTCTTTCATAATCGCTTAGAAGAAGCTTTAAGCTGCAAGCAAAACAAGTTTTTACATCAGTTTGTGGCAGTCATTTTTTGAATTAAATTCCGCTAGATGAGCGAATTCCCACACTGTGCGCCGGCTCGGATGGCCTACCTGCGGAACTCTTTAAGTATGGAGGAGATGTCCTGGTAGGGTGCATGCACCAGCTCATCAACCAAGTTTGGGAGGAGGAAAGTATGCCCGACGACTGGTCAAATAGCTCCATATGCCCAATCTACAAAAAAGGCGATCCTATGTCCTGCAAGAACTACAGAGGCATATCCCTGCTTAATGTTGCCTACAAGATCCTATCCAACGTACTATGTGAGCGTCTAAAACCTTTCTGCAACACTATGATCGGCACGTACCAGTGTGGCTTCAGGCCAGGCAGATCAACGATAGACCAAATCTTCACATTGAGGCAAATCCTGGAAAAGACCAACGAATTTCAAGTCGAGACCCACCACCTATTCATCGACTTTAAAGCCGCATATGATAGCATAAGTCGCCAAGAGCTTCTATTGGCGATGTCGGAACTCGGGATCCCGAAAAAACTGATCCAGCTATGCCGCATGACGTTACAAAATACGCGGTGCAACGTGCAAATGGGTAACAGCTCATCCGAGTTATTCCAAACTTGTACAGGGTTCAGACAAGGAGATGCGCTATCATGTGATTTCTTCAACTTAGTCCTGGAGCAGATAGTGCGCAAGAGTGGTGTTAACATGGAAGGCACTATCTTCAACAGGTCTTCGCAACTGCTTGGCTATGCGGACGACATCGACATCATCGGCCGCTCCAAGAGAGCTGTACTTGAAGCATTTACAGCTATTGATGAACAGGCGAAACGCGTTGGTCTTGAAGTGAATGAGGACAAAACAAAGTATATGCTATCAACAAACAAAGCCTCATCTGTCCATCGCCTAGGACAAAACGTCACTGTTGGTAGCAGTAATTTTGAGGTAGTCAAGGAGTTCACCTACCTCGGAACAAACATCAATCCCACGAACGACACCTTAGTGGAAATCCGACGAAGAATTACCCTAGCGAACCGCTGCTACTTCGGTTTGGCCAAACAAATGGGTTCAAAACTCCTTTCCCGAAAGACAAAGTGCACGCTGTACAAAACGCTAATTTTACCAGTTCTACTCTACGGCGCCGAGTGCTGGACGATAAGTAAAAAAGGGGAATTGATACTGGGCACTTTCGAGAGAAAAATTCTTCGGCGGATATTTGGTCCTGTATGCGAAGAGGGCGATTGGAGGAGAAGATTCAATCGTGAACTGTACGAGCTGTACCAAGATGTGGATGTAGTCCAAAGAGCCAAAACACGTCGACTACACTGGCTCGGCCACATCGAGCGAATGGACAACAACGCTCCAGCCAAGAAAATCTTCGAATCCCAGCCCCCAGGTTCGAGACGACCAGGAAGACCGAACCTCCGCTATAGGGACCAGGCGGTCACAGACGCAAGAGCGCTTGGTCTCGACGACTGGAGGGAGCGTGCGAGGGACCGCAACCGATGGAAGACCGCAATATCTCAGGCAGAGACCCTTCATGGATCGGGAGCCGGATAAGTAAGTAAGTAAGTATGATGGGTACTGTACAGTCAAATTTGATATTTTAGGCAAATTTTAATTTTTTTTTGCATTATAAAGTTTTCAAAATGAATATATTGTATTAGTTTGGTAGTAAGAATACCTTTTATTTACTTTTATTATTATTATTATGATTTTTATTTAATTAAAACATGCAATGAATTACAATCCATGAAATCAATCAGTGGCAGATCCAGAGGGGGGGCTATAGGGGCTGAAGCCCCCCCCCCACGGCTGATACAGAAGAGAGTTAGACAAAACTAAGATTGTGGCTACAAAATTTGCATGTGAGCTGTGTTTTTCCAAGCCATAGGAAAATTGAATGAGTTGTTGGGCTGAACCATATTATATGCAAACTGTGTTTATTTTTAAAGCCCCAAGAGAATTGAATTAAAAAAGACGATTATATAAAAATAAAATAAACCTACGTAGGCTCTATTTATTTCAAGCTTTACAGATATAAGACAAAACGTTGAGGCTTGGGGCTAAGCCTTTACGAAGCGTTTTCCTAAGCGTGCAAGGGAATCAGATGAAAACTATAACACTATTAGGGCTAACTAATTTGCATAATAGCTGTGTTTTTTTCCAGGAATTAAAGATATTCAACGAAAGTAAGAGGCAAGAGCTAAAAAATTTGCATGGAAGCTGTTTTTTTCCGAAGTCCAGGGAAAAAAAGAGGTTGGGGCTTAACAATTTGTTTTTTCTAAGCCCCAAACGAATCGGACTAAACAAATAACAAGTTTGGGGCTAGTAGGTATGCATACCTAAATGCTGTGTTTTTTCCAAGCCCTTATATTGAAACTAGTGAGGTTGACTTTCATGCTATTATTTTTACCTAGATTTCTTTGGGTATCGATATTTCTTAAAGATCAAATTAAGTTTGACAAAGCGAATGCTTTGCTTAAACTCCTCTTGATTTTTCGGACTTAGCTAAGCCCGAATAACTTTTTGGGCTTAAGTTTAAAAACTCAGTTTCCAGTGTAAAACATCACCCTACAGAATCCGACGAATGAGTCAGGCCCAATTTTGACATTTGGATCATAGTAAAAATGTCAAAATTCAGTCGCTCCGCAGTTCATTTGACGGATGCTATAGGTAATCGGGCTGAATAACTTTGATATGGATAGTTTTCCTATAATAACATCAAAGTATTGTTTTAGAAATTGTAACTTATGTTTTATTTCAGTTTGTTTTCGTGTGCAGAAGGATATTTTGACGATTTCAAAGACTTTAAGAAGAAGCGATTTTTGATCTTATTTTCTCTTTTGATTTCCTTTGTGCTCTAAAAAAAAGATAAGAGAGCTCTTTCCGCGAGCAATATTTATTAAATGAAATGAGAAAGAGTTTCAATTCACTTCGAACTCATTTTCGAAGTGTAAAAGTCAGCTGTAAAGGCTAATTTTTGTTTTCCTTACAAAATGTAATATACATTTTTATTTTAATATGGAACCAATACTCTTGGGCGGAACAAATTTTAAAGTTTTAACTCAGATTTTTTTCAAATCTTCGTCAAACTGTAAGATTTGAATTGACAAAACATGTGAATAAAATTCGCATTAAAGATAATGATCGGAATGTTAAACACGAATTTTTATGTTCGAAATACCAATTATTTTTTTTTTTTTTTTTAATGTTTATTTATTCATTTAGATCTATTACAATTTTTCTTAATGATAGCCTAAATAAACTTAAAAACTAATACATATTTTCTTTTATATTTTGAGTAAATGACCTTTACGGTTCTCATTACATGATTTTTATTTTTTTTTAATAGTAATTTTACAGAAGTTTTTGTTTGTTTCAATTTTTATTTCAAAGTATTTTTGTTTTATTTTTTATTTTGATTATAGGAAAATGTGAAAAAAACCTATTACACAGCCGTAACAATTTTAATTTGTATTTTGACTAAAAACTAAAACTTAAATACTAACTAAACCTATCTTAATCTAGGGCCAGGCCCTGTCATGTGATCGCTGGTCCGCTGATTAGCAGAGAGAAGAGAACATAAGCCTACTCCTACCACCCATCGTCAGACCATAGATCACATGGCAGGGCCTAGTTTTACTTTACCTAAGTGTTAGCTTCAACCCAGTCTAGCCACCAATATTTTTCCCGATTTAACCGATTACTGTTATTTTTATCTCTTTCAGGTATGCTAATGCAGTATCTCAGATTAGTATTCCCTTCCCCCGACTCAAAAGGCTCATAGAGGATTCTTTTATCTGTTGCTCTCCTTGCAGCATGATATATTATTGGTACGTTCGTTGAGTCAGATAGATAGCCATGTGCATCCAGAAACAAGAATGTCTCTGGGGGTATGTATCCAGTCTCCATGGCATTCCTGAAATACCCAGGATTCGGGTAGAATAAACCGGAAATAACCTCGTTTTCCACTACGCTCGCCGATCTTGCGAAGTGATTCCTCCCGAGGTCTAGTATGACATTGTCAATTCTAGACACTCCGGAAGCATCCAATAGTTTTTTATTAGAAACGTAGTGCCGAAAGTCAGAATGTGCACTTCTATACATCTGCATACAAGCTCTTAGACATTTGCGCTCCAAAGCTCGAAGCTTTTCCATATATGATGGGTTAATGTTCCACCACACTGGACTCGCATAAGTCAGAATTGGACGAACGAATGCTTGGTAACATATAATCTTCAAATCGGATCTAAGACACTTGGAATAAAATAGGCCATAAATGCCTTTCTTGCCTTATCTAGCTGGGTATTTATGTGCTCATCTAGCTGCCCCGCTTACGTATGCTCTTTTGTTTCAATTTGTTCCATTTAACTTTCGCACGGATCTTACATTAGTGTCAAAAACAAACAAAAATGTTTGCACTGATTTTCTTGGACGGTTTCTTGTTAGAAAGTTTCTCAAAACTTCTCATTAGTTGGAAATATGCTTTATTTAAATATGTAAATAAGATGTCTAGTTAATCAAATCTTGAACAACCAATCATAGTTCAAAAATTTTAGGACAACAGTAACCTACAAAGTTTATCAACACTTTTTTGGAGGTGGACGGCTGGCTAAAGTTAAACCAAATGCTTTAGGATGATGTTTTATAAATCCTACAAAAAATATTCAAATTAAAGAAAGCTACCTACCTACTTATTTAAACTTCCTATAAACATATCCTAACAACTTTTTTATACGATGTGTCTTTGTGGAGAAACTGGTTAAAGCGTCTTTGCAAAATAACAGCTGAAGCTTACTAATTACCAGATGCTCCATTTCCAATCAAAAAATTTTGCAGAGTTTTCCTATTAAGGTACTTATATATACATATATTTTTGCATTTATACAAAATCTTTTTTGATGCAGCTGCTGACTAGCCTACTTTCTGAGAAAAGAAAATTTGGGTTGGTGGGCATTCGTATATTATTAAGAATTTTTCAAAAGATGTGTCTAAGGGAACTCCAAGCCCCCTTCACAGCCAAATCCTGGATCCGCTACTGAAATCGATTACCTTAAATGTAATTAACACGGTGTTTCTTTCAATTACTTGCAAAAATCCATTACTATTTTCAATTACATGTAATTTGTAATTGAATTTTTTCAATTCCAATTACAAGTAATGGAAATTAATGTTTTCTTAATTACAATTACGTGTAATTGTAATTGAAAAAAGTTCAATTACCAATTACATGTTATTGAAATGGAAGTTGAAATAAATTACAAAAAGTAATCATTATTTCCCAACTCTGCTCTCTACTAATCCAAATATAATAACAACATACGTTACATTTTTTTCAATGCAGAGTACTTTACCCAGTACACGGAAAGAATTGAAAAATCACAAATTGAAAAATTTGCAGTTGCAATTTACGAATCATGTTTTATTCGTAAATCAAGGCATTTTGATCCCAAATTATTACAAAAACTGGTAATTTAACATTCAAAACGTAGCAATTTACAAAATAAGTTTCTTCGTGATTTGCAATTAAAATCCATAATCCAAGCTTGTACTTTTCATAGCAAAATACAACTTTCTTGGCGTAATTTACTCTCCAAAAGAATAATTTCACAAACAGCATTTAAAAATATTGATTTGCGATAAATATTTAGTAATTAACATTGCACAATCACTGATTTACAATTTTTTTTGTCGCAATTTGCAACTCCATGAAAATAGTTGCAAATCACCATCAAAAAATTCCTAGATCACGACTTTCATGTCGCAATTTGCTTCTCGAAGAGATAAAGCATCACAACATGGCATGTATCTAATCATTAATGTGTGACACCAACAATCTGCAATGCAAATTAGCCTAGAGGTTGCATGCTCTCTCCTGCAAAGTGAAGGGTAGAGCAAGATTGATCTTTCAAGTGCAATATCACAAATAAAAGTGGTGATCACAAATCAAGGGGTATGGAATGTTTTGCCAGAATTGTTTGTCGAATTGACGTTTCGCGGGGGTTCATTTCACGGATTTTTGTTTCGCATTTTATTTATTTAGCATAAAGAAATTTCGCATTTCACGTTCGGCAATTTATGTTTTGTTTTTTAAACGATTTGCTAAATCCTTATTTCGCATTTTTCATTTCGCAATTTTCATTTATTTTAATATTATATAGGCTTTTTGAAAATAGCCAATTTTTGATGTGGCAATTTGTTCTCTTGCTTTTTTTCATTTGAAATTTTGCTGTTTTGCTTCTTTTTATTTGGCATTTTGTTGTTTAGCTTTTTTTTTAATTCGGCACTCAATTGTTTTGCGATTTTTTGGCTTCCAAATTTCTTAAAATTTCGCGTGAATTAAAAAAAAAGCTAAACAACAAAAAACTATTTCTAGTTTTATTTCTATCGGCAGAGGTTTTCGCAGAATTCTTGAGATCAGACATTGCATCTGCCACGCGTTTTCTAACCACATTTGGTTTGTGGTAATGTTCCCCTTTTAAAAACACTATTGAATGAGTTTCATCACTATTTTTAACTGTATTTACTCGTGCTATTTTTTCGAAGCTCACAACACCAAACAAGATAATTATTTTGATTTTGTTTCAAAATCGATAGAATATCCATCAATACTGAGTATATCTTTCCGGTGCCGTGACATAAGGCCAAGTGACATAAGGCCAAATTTGAATATTTGGCCTTATGTCACTTAACAAAAGTGACATAAAGCCAAATTTTAAGAGTTGGCCTAGTGTCGCTTTTCCAAAGTGACATAAGGCCAATTTGGCATTGTGTCACTTTTAATACTAGCGTACCTGTTATTTTTTTCATTTTTCCTTGAAAAATTTCATTATATCCATGCCTAAGAAACTTTGCATACACCCAAATTTGCACCCACCCCAAACCCTATCGTGAGCCCAGGCAGGGGGTTGCAGGGGGCAGCATGCATGAAAATTTTTATATTTCGCAACCCAAATAAAGGAGAGTTTTATTAAGTTTGTTAAATTAAAAAATTCGCAATAAACAGTGAGGTATGTATGGGGGGGCGTACTGCCCCCCTGCAACCCCCCTGCTTGGACTCACTATAGGATTTGGGGTGGGTGCGAGGTTGGGTGTATGCGAAGTTTCTTTTCCCAAAAATTACTGATTTTTTTTACAAAACATTTTACGTTTGGCCTTAAGTCACAAATAAGCTTGGCCTTATGTCACTTCGTAAAAGCGACATTAGGCCAACTCTTAGAACTTGGCATTAAGTCGCTTTTGGAAAGTAACTTAAGGCCAAACTTTTAAATTTGGCCTTATGTCACGGCACCTATCTTTCCCCCTATTGGACTTAAATGTCTCAAAGTTTTTGCCAAAATTTTCCATTATCAAAACTAAGCAAAAAACAAAGTGAACTTAACAACCCGACACAGTGATTACATCAAAAATCGACAAACAACTAAAGTAATAGACTTTAACTAGCAGAATGAATTAAACAAATGTACAGAGAAAAAAACCGTAAATCTAAAAAAAATACGATGCTAATGAATGGTCAAACGATCAAAACAACTAAACGGCGAAACGATTTATCAGCGAAATAATAGGACGGCAAAGCGATATTTTGCGAAATAATAAAACGGCGAAACGTTAATTGACGAAAAAAACACTTGGCAAACAATAGCAAACAATCTATCAAACAAAAGTGAAACGACAAATAAATTGCTAAATGAATTTTGCGAAATGGTTGAAAATAATTTCAAATAGAAGCGAAAGGTAAAAACGCCAAATATGGATTGCAAAATGATTTAAAAACATTATGATTAAAAAAGAAAACGTAAATTGCCAATTAAAAATTACGAATTAAAAGAAATATTTAACGACTAGGGTGAAAAAATAAAATGCCAAATGAATTTTGCCAAACAATAATGGTGACCCTTACAAATTGTGCAATTGAGGAATATTTGGATCAAATTGCGATTTGTTGTTTGCAATTTTCGTTTTCTCTCGATAGAATAATTGATGCTAAAAAAACGATTTTTGAGTATCAATATCTTCATTTTGCTCAGTTTTGCAAATTGCAAACAAATAGTCGTAAATTACGAAATCCCGAGCCAAGGTATAAATCGGGATTCTTTTTTTTGTAATTTGCAGCTCATTTTTCGTTATCTGATCCAAGAATTCCTTCCGTGTACCAGTACTTTCTCAAATGCCAAAAGCTTATAAATATCTGGGATCTATGAAATGACTTTATGAAGAAAATTTTCTTATCAAGTAAAATAAAAACCTAAGCAAGAAATTGAAACATTTTCTGTTTCTGTTAGCATCACACTTCTCTTATGATCACACCTTGTAATGCAACTTTTTCTCTTTAATTGCCTTAAACCAGAACATGTCATATTCAAAGCTAATTGTGAGTCATTGCAAATCTTTTTAATTTGTATTTAAGTCTGTGCAAGATGGAAAACTAAATTTGTACATAAAACTTAATTTTCAAATTAAACCAGTTTACTTTTAAGCATTTAGTATTATTATGTTTGTCCTAAATAAGACAGATTTATCGAAGGCCAATTGACTTAATAGACAAGTTTTCTTTTGATTAAAACTGAAAGTCACAAGTTCATGTGTTCTAGTTTCAAGATAAATATACTTCAGTTTACGTTCTTAGCGCAAAAATGTTAATTAAACTGGTATTGGTATAAATGAAAAATTGAATGGAATTTTAATAAAAAATTATAGGAATTGCCTTCTATAGTTTAAGTCATAATAAAATATATCATGGTTCATGGATGTGAATTTTTCAATCTATTTCAGTTCAATTTCAAAATTAATTGATGGAACTCACGAAGAGTCAGTAGAATTTGCTAATTATCATTCTTCCTCACATTTTAAATGGAATTTCTCAAGTTCAAAGCAAGTGAACAAATCCGGAAACGAATGGTTGACATTTCTGTGTTCACTTCAAACTAACAAACATAGTCAAAGGTAGTATATGGGAAAAAGTTACCATAATTTTGAATTATGCTTTTTTCTTACAGTTTAATTAGTGAGAAAAATGTACCTTATAGTGGGGTCTATTACCAGAGATAACACAGTCAACTTTTCCTTTTTTTCCGCGTAATCGAATGAAAGTGTGGGGATCATAAACGTCTGACTTCTCGAGTTCTGCATACACTAAAATGAATTTTAGCACCTTTCTGGAATCTTAATATTTATTTTTGTTATTTATTCTAATCACATTTTAAAAATAATTAAAATCCATAACAAAAATAAATATCAAGAAAAGCGTTTAAATTAATTTATTGTGATTGTAGAAATAGGAAAGTCAGGTAGTCAGGCGTTTATGAAAACCACCTGTGCCATTTTTGTGTACCTATATTTTGCCTTTTATTCTTTTTTATCAAAGTTCTTTTATTTTAAGATACAAAAACTAAAAACAGATAGTTCTGAGTGCCTGTGTATACGCTTTTTTTTATTATTTAACTCAATATCTCACTAGATTTATTTTGATAAGTTGGTTGTAACGCGCCTAAGGCACCCGTTAAAAATGAATGAATATAGATATCAAACGCTTTTATTCAATGCACGAAATATTTAATACAAAATAATTTCTTTTAATATGTATTGGTTGGTATCTGGAGGTGTTTTTGCAACTGTATATATCAAAAATGGCTTAAGGTCTTATCGCCCATAACTATAACGCCCAAATTTTTAATTGTCATAACGCCCAAATAATTCCTTAATAATTTGTTGTTGAATTTTTGCCTTGAATATGGGGGATATGACAATGAATTTGGGTGCTTTGACTTATATTTTCAGTGTTATGACATTTTCCATTTTAAATTTTATAGCCCATATCGAAAACGCCCTAATCCAAAATTTCATAAGACCCAAAAACCGAAATATCACCCAAATTTTCAAGTAGGAAAGAGTCAGAAGTCCCAAACGGATTGTCATACCGCCCAAAAATATTTTTGGCGTCATAACGCCCAAATCGAAAAATGTCGTTACGCCCAAATAATTAATTGCTTTTTATTTTTGGCCTCATGAGTCATGACGTACGTTTTGGGCCTTATGACATTTTAAATTTTAGGAAATAACACTATCAAAAAATTCTTTGTCACAGGAGGGCGGCCGGTGCGTTCGCTGTTTCTTTTGTATATTAATTTATCGTTGTTTTTTATAGTAATCAGAATACTACTACTACTTCCATTTGGGGTTTTTGACACTTTTCATCTTGAGTTTTTGGGTGATGTGTCTGATTTTTGGTGTAATGACAATTTTCTGATGTCGGCGTTATGGATATGATCTCAAGGATCTAAAATCGAAAACGTCATAGTACCCAAAACATACGTCACAATGCCCAAATGTAATGCCATAACACCCAAACTAGAAAATCAACAAAATTTTTTTTTTTTTCCTTCAATAAAGTGGCATCACCAAAAATCTACCCGAAGGTGCGTCTGCTCAACACCTATCTTTTAAGACATGAAACTTTATTTTCCCAAAGCGCATTTGGTATCTGGAGGCGTTTTTACAATTTTTTGCATGTTTAAAATATCAAAAAACTACCAAAAATTGGAGGTACCATTATTTGTCATCAAAAAAAGTATGTTCCCGAAAAGTGGCAACACTTTCGTTTTACCTTCTATCTTCTAAGACCATATTTTCTCAACGTTTATGGCAACTGGGTGCGTCTCTTCAACACATATCTTTTCAGACATCAACACCTATCTTCTTAGACATTAAGGGTTATTTTCCCAACACGCGTTTATTGAGATAAAATAAAATGTGGAGGTCCGTTGACATAAAAAAGTATTTTCCCGAAAAGTGGCAACACTGTACCTGTATATCCATTTACTCAACATCTATCATTCAGACATTTATCTTCTTAGACATCACATTTGACATCTGGAAGACGTTCCGCAAATTCACCCACCTTTTAAGACATCAATCGTTATTTTCCCAACACGCAGTTGGTATCTTGAGGCGTTTTCGCTACTTTTTTTTCATGTTCAAAATATTAATACATAACTACCAAAAAATGTACATTCAACCATTTAGCATGAAAAAAAACTTATTTTTCCCGAAAAGTAGCAAACACTGACATTTTACTCGTCTACTTAACAACAATTTTTTAAGAAAGCAACCGTTATTTTTCCAACATGCGTTTGGCATCTGTGGGCATTTTTGAAATTCTGTTCATGCTCAAAATATTAAAAACTAGCAAAAAAGTGAAAGTTGCATCCTTTGACATAAAAAAAGTGTTTTCCCGAAAAGGGGCGAGATTGACATTTTAGCCGATGGTGTATCTATTCAACATCTATATTTTGAGACATCGACAGTTATTTTCTTGCTACGCGTTTGGAACTTGGAAGCGTTTTCGCAACTTTTTTCATATTCAAATCATTTTCCAGCGTTACAGAATCAGTAAATTAGTCAGTCAGTGAATCATAGTCCAGTCATATTGTATTTTTTATCATGCAAATTGTGGGGTAGTTTTGATTTGTTCGCTCTATTATGTTTTCGAGGGTGCTGAATCTGAATCTGAGGTTTGCCAGCAAAATTTCGTGACGCAACATGGAAAAAAATGCAAAAAATGATGCAAAAATGCATTTCTGTGGAGTTTTTCACTAATGGCTCGAAAACTATTCGAAAATAACATCAAACTACAATTGAAAGTATATACACAATTTCCAATAAATCTCTATTTAAGGTTTTTTTCAGCGACAACCTATTTGGACTCAAGCGCAAGTCGAAAATTGACGTATTTTTACTGTTTTCGAAAGTCAAAAGATTTTGAAAAAAAAATTTAATTTTTTATGAAAATTTGGGATTATTTTTTTTCTTTAGGTAATTTTTTTTGAAAAAATGTTTATGGTCATTCTGAAGTATCAACATTTTACATAAAAATTCTATTTTAATCTTTAAAATACCTCCATTCGTCTTCGAGAAATGGTTTTCGTCTTACTTTCTAATTCGAAAAATCCCATACAATTTGCCATTTTGAGCACAGATTGACTGGATTTTTTTAATTAGGTAGTAAGACGAAAACCAATCATTTCTCGAAGAAGAATGGAGGTATTTGAAAGATTAAAAACGAATTTTTAAGTCAAATGTTCATACTTCAGAATAACCATAAACATTTTTTCGAAAAAAATTACCTCGAGAAAAAAATTAAGCTTCAAATTTGCATAAAAATGCATTTTTTAAAAATCTTTATTTTATTTTTTTATTTTTAATCTTACATAACATTTAGATGATGAAAAAGGTCAAAAACTTTTTTCTTAAGGTTGGTCTATGCGTCCGTACGTGCATGGTACATTGAGTTAAACAGATGGGCGGATTTGTTTAAATATTTTTACTGAGAATTTGTATGTGATTTTCTATAGAAATTTTTTTCTTTCATCTTAAACATAGTTGAATAGAGTAGGAATTTGCAAGAAGGCTCCAATTCAATTGAACTTTAAGTTAAATCAAGAAAATCACTGTTAACAGTCGTTTTATCAGCATTGGGGTAGGCTATACGTATATACTAGCAGTAAATCTCCAAATTTTCAATTTTGTATGGAGCTCAAGAAGATTCAAAATTTGAACCGAGTTTTTTTTTTTTGTTTAAGTGTATAAAAACTGCAAATTTGCAAATTTGAAGCCTTGCAAATTTGTAGCTAGCCCCAAAGCTAAGGAAAGGACTATAATGCTAACTTCAGAGTTAGTTAGAGAAGTTAATTAGGGCTGATGGCCACGATACCAGAAAAGTATCTATTGTTTGGTATCGGTATCGGAAAACCAAACGATACCGAGACGATACCAGAAATAAGTCTCGGTATTGGAGGCCCAAACGATACCACCTGCAATGATACCAAGATGATATCGAACTGATACCGTACTTTTGGGACCAAAATATGCTGAGACTCTCGGTTGTATTGTTTGGTATCGGCAGAAAAAAATGTATCTTTGAATATTATTATTTATTATTACAAGTAAACAATCCTAGTAATCTAACATATTGTATATATACATTCTAAGGCAGTCAAGTCAACAAACAAAATACTTTTGGGATTTACAACCCATTCAAATGGGCCATAAAACAGTTTGTGAATTGTTTTCCTGTTAACTTATGGCCCTAAGTCAATATTTATTGGGTGGGATAATATTCGGAACTCTACTAAGACATTGTGACATAACTCTTCAAAAATTATAGTCATACAAAAAATAAAGTTAAAAAATAAATGTCTTTCATTCATTATGCATATTTTCTTATAGTGAACAGCCAGCCCTAAAGTTAACAGTGCGAAATGATTTTTTTTTTCAGACACGGGCTTCAAATGTTAGCCTGGATTTTTCTTGTTATGGACTCTAAATGACTCTTGCCGTGTAAGGTTAAATATGTAGTTAAGTATAAGTTTAACTTCTTTGCGCTTGATTGTAAATATTTCACCACGCAAGAGAAGTTCATATAAACCGTGTTGTCTTACCCCCTATTATTTTCCACAGCACTGTGCCTTGTCGTTTAAATACAACCACTATTTTTTGGACTTTTGTACTCTCACAAAGGTTTGATTAATACTTAAGCAGTTGTTCTTTTTTAACCCAACAAAACCATAATAACGTCCTCATAAAATAATAGAATTTTGATAATTAATAGGTTTAATGAGTCAGCTAACAGCTATGTATAGGTTTCTTATTTTAATTTGCTAAATTTAGACCAATAAAACCTTAAGATCTTAATTTCTTATAAGTTCTCTTTAAACAAAAATAGAATCCTTAAACAAAATTTATCCTAAACTCAAAATATTCTTGTGCCCACTCACACATATAAATTTTATTTACTTATCTAGGTATGTACATAGGTATACTGCCATAGAATTTAATAAAACAAGGGCAAATGCTGACGAAAGGTTTTCCAAGAATTATTAAACAATGAAAACCATCCCCTGATGAAAAATGAACAACAAAGAGCCATATTTCAAACAATTTCACAATTTCAAAGTGATATTTTGCAATCATTTTTGGAAATTAAATCCAGGTGTGCCCCTTAGCTATGATTTTCCCCGGAATTCTATTGTTCGGACTGCAAAAGGCTTCATTGAATTTCGCTTAATGCCTAACACAATTTGTCGCTTGTCTTCAAGTATAATTTACAACAAAAAAGAAAACTAAGATTGATGTTAGAATCATTCAAAGAAAAATGCTCACTCCCTGAATGATAAATTCCACTGAAAATGAATTTCCGACAACAAAAAAAAAAAAAAATAATAAATACAAACCGAAAGCCAACCAAACCCCCAGATATTTTCCACTCAAAACAAAAATCTAAATAATTTGTTTTCACTTATTCCTCGATCTGTTGGAATTCGTTTCATTTTATTTCATTTTTTTTGCCAGCTTTGTGTAAATTAGAGTCAGATTCAGATTCAGCGGAAGGAAGCTCTACATTGTAGATGATGTACATCATCTACCTACACAAATACTTATAAAATACATACATAGTTAGTATATCTACGGAAAAATCGTTGCCCATGGTATGTCAAATGATGTGAAATGGGGCGCATCCGTTCACAATGTTGTTGGATAATTTTATTTTTTTCCATTCTACGAACGTAAGGCTTAGAATTCTCGTTATCCTTGTGTCCGCGTTGACATATCATTATGTGAGGACTCTGGCAAAAACTGTCAACGGCAAGCATACAATTGGGGCTTTAATCGAATTTTAACCGGGGAACCAACAAGTTGCGGGCAAACACAGTGCGAGAAGCAAAACCTACTGTGACAGTCTTATTCTGATTTTGTTGCCTTTTTTTTATTATTTTTTTCTGGCCATGATTTCAATTCAGATAATTTTTCGATTAAGGTTCCTGTATAAATATTTTTGTCATTGGTTTGGGATTTTATATAGCTATAGATATATTTAGATAAGCATTTTTTTTTAAAGCTTAAGGCGATCAGAAAGTTTTCTTTTTCTTGAAGCATTCTGGTACTTTCATTTTTGTATAAAAAATGCCTAAATGCTTTCTCATGTTTGGCATATTAATCGTCAATCAACGTAACGTTTCATTTCTGACAAACAAATGCGCGTTCAGAAGGGATGAATTGGCTTTCTAAACGATTGCAACAAGCCTTCACTTTGGAGTTGAACATGTATACGCTGAAAGCGATGAGCAAAAAAATGTTATCGAATAGTTTCATCTTCGCAAATACATATTGCTAATGGCAAATTGCCATGAAATTTAAATAACTTTCTTTTTAACAAAACCTTAAGCGATTGTAGTGCGATTTATTTTGCGTACAAAAAAGATGTATTAAGAGCCAGCAACAGATGTTTGGCGTCCCAAAAAAAAAGATAAGTAATGAATGCCACACGTTGTCCTGGAAAAGATGATTTTCCTAACATTTCGTCCCCAGTAGAAATGGCAACACTGCTATAAATTAGTGCAACAAGTACTTCATTTTTTTTTTTAAATGGGATGACTGAAGGTTAAGTATCTCTTATAGTGTAAAAGTTTGTGCATTGGACTACCTATGTATATTATTCTAGAGGTCTGGGTTAGAATTCTAACCTATTACACTAACAAAATTTTTTTTTCCGGAGATACAGCGTCTTGCAAGGAAGTGACAAACCCTCCAAGACTATCTTTTATTGTGATGGAGTCAGGGCCGTAGCTAGAGTCAAATTATAGGTATGGCAGCGATGGAGACAGGTAGGGCTACATTAAAAATTTTACTTGATGTAATCTGGCACAAATTTTGAGTTATGAAAAACTGAATCGTACGAAATTGCTCTTGTGGTTCAAGGCCTTAAGACATTGAAGATGGTTGAAATAAAGTTTTTTTTTATAAAAAACGTACTAACAAAATTAATTTTTTCATTGACTGTCACTGAAATTCTTTTAGTTTTGTAGGTATTTGTGTTTTCTTTTGCATAGAACTGTCTCATAGTGATTTTCTGTGGCAAACTGTGATGCCAGATGAGATTTATTGAATCCCACCGAATTCCAAAAAAAAATCCCACCATTTTTGTACTAGAAGGAAAAAAAACACCATAACTTTTTCTAATATAACTATTTCCTAAAAAAAAGAAGGAAGTTGGCTCTGCTCTCTTGGGACTCCATATTCGCAATAAAATTATGTCATCTAATTGGCCAGTAATTGGACAAGACATTCAACTTGTCCTAGAACTTGGTCAGCCCTAGAAAACTTGGAATCAAGACTTAAAGTTTCTTAAGTTCACGTACGATTTTCGGCACCTCATCTGTGGAATATTCGAAAAAAATCTATACCGATCCGAAAGATCACTGGATCGTCAAGTATTTTCAGTTATTGGTCAGCCATAGATTTTCTTATGAATTTTTAAAGTTCGTTTCAAGGTCACAACAAAAAATATTTGCACCTCATTTGAGTCATTTAAAAAGAAATGCAATTTGAAAGGTAATTTAACGGTCATACAAATTTAACTAGTTTCGGTAATTGGTCAGATTCTTATGAATTTTTAATTATTTTTTTCAGGGTCAGCGATTTTTGGTACCTCATTTGTGTGATATTCACAAGAAAAATATTTTTTAAAGTTTATATTTTTTCAAGGTCAGGAATGATTTCTGTACCAAATCATTAAAGTAAAATTCGAGGAAAGACAGGTATAGTAAATTGCGGTTATGGCAATAATAATTTTTCCCCCCAAAAAAAAGACTATTGAAATATTTGCCCCACCATAAATCCCACTATGAATATTTTCCAACCAAAGGGATTTTTTCCAACCAATTTGGTTGGAAAAACAACCAATCTGGGAACACTGCTGTAAGCTGACGCTGACGATGAATGATAAGTTTCGTTTAAAGAATTGTAAGCATAATATGTAATTTTATAACAAAAAAATGAGTTTGAAAGATTTCGGAATGGAATACTACATATTTTCAAAAAGTAGGTACAAGTGTTGCAAAATTAGAAAAACAGTGTTCGAGCAATTACAAAATAAATTATAGAAATAAACCAAAAGTACCTAAGACAATTTTCTCAAAAACATTTTGAGAAAATTCGAAAAAAAAATCAAAATTGTTGAACGGCAGCGTCTCGTTAGAGAGGAGCTACAACAAAGATTAGAATTTCTCATATAAGGGAACGACATAAAATGCTCTGAACCAAGTTTGAAGCCAATTGATATACTCTAATAGGATCTAGCGTCTAGCTCGATGTATAGTGGACGCATAGAGGTTCACGCAGACTTACAGACATATAGACGAAAGGACCGGTGCACTGTGGTTCAGGGGCGGACAAAAATTGTATCGACTTATTGATTTTTGACATTGCAGTTTGATCAAGTAATAAATGAAGCATTAGGGGTGTCGGAATTTTTTTTATTTTTATATTCTAAATGGGTATTGTGGATCATGTTAGCCTTATATCCTTGAGATTCTAGGCACGGAATTGCATCTCTGAACCCTCTGTCCAAAAAAAAACACTTCAATTTGTCGAAAAAATTGCTTTAATGTCCCATATTCGTCCCTAAAAAGATTTTTCATTATGTTGGCATCATAATCAGTTGCGGCATAACGTCCAGGATATACCCATCACAGCATGTGATCATAAAGAGCTTAACCAGATTCTGGTACTTATCCCTATACTCACCTTTCAAGATCTACGCAGGATATCAATAGGGAATTATCAAATTAACCAGGCTCGCTCTTATTGTGGGGAACATTTAAAGGTAAACGGAACCTATACCATCGAAGTCTGCGAAGACCAGATGCGAATTTCTTCTTCTGAACATCAAAGTCTTATTGGCAACAATAACTTTTTATTACGAGGGCGAATCAAATCGAGGCATATAAGCAGAAAAGTGTATCTTACTTACATCCTGATGGTGAATGGCTATACAAACGAAGCAAATAGTTCGAGCGCAATTAAAGTTTACTGTTGCAGCTGGCTCGTTGGAATGAGGACTGTCATGTCGGTTGTTGCGCTCATGTAATGAGCATTTTATGGTATTTGGGCTATGCACGACACCAGGAAACAATAAGCATACCACCAGCCCTGTTTTTGGATGGTATTTTGATTGACACTTTGAACGAAGACTTGTTTTTTTGTTTTCAATTTATTAACATTAATATATTTTAAATATCATATAATTTGGTAAAAAAAAGATATATATTTAAAATGAAACATACATAACTTTTTTTTTAACATATTATTTGAATTTTACTTTTTAAAAGAAAAGTGTTAAATGGACGGCATCTACCCAGTGTATAATAACTTAATTATATATCAAATTAAAGCTTATCAATCAGGCATTACAGTGGTGTAAAAAAAATATAGGTCGTTACTGACAGTTCTTTTGAGTAAAAAAATCCTTCAAGGTGAGAAAAAAAAAATATTTTCCACAAGGAAAAAATGTCCGTGGTGTAAATTTTTTTTTTATTCGCCGTCAGTTTACACTTTCGAAAAAAAAATCTCAATAAGACTGATCCATGGAAAAACAAACACAAATGCCAAACGCAATTTTTTTTTCGGAAAGAGTGTCAGTGACATTGTTTTGCACGAAAAAAAATCGTGGTGAATATAAAATTTGTTTTCTTTGGGTAGTTCACAGTTCGATAAAAAAATTTAAACGTCAAAAAAATTTTTTATCGCAAAAAGCGCTCCCATAAGAAATACATGTAGTTTTTTTTTCGTCAAGGAACTGTATACTTAGCTTAACTCAAAAAATATTTCTTAAAAAAGTTTTTGACTCGTTTATTCAAAATATACAGGTGTAGAAAAAAGTGTTTAACATAATTTGGAAGATAGTTTTATGATCGTTTATTTGATATACAAATATTAATCCTACGTGCCATACTTTAGGATTTATAAGTAATTGTTTGCAAAAAAGCCAGATTTTTTAATTTGCAGAAGTCAACTTCAAGCTCAATTATCTAAAAATATCCGGAGCCAAATTCGAAAATATTTGGCAGATAGATTGGGCTAAACGTTAGTGGTACTAGTCCCATTAGTGTACGCCCTTGGCCAAGGCTCCATAGGAAAATGGATCATCTCCTTTCAACAAACATCCCTCCACTGGATATAGTAACACTTTCAAAGAAATTAAGAACTTCATCTTTCACGAAGCAATTATTAATTCCATGAATGACAATTTGAAAAGAATTACCCATGGAAACCACTGCTGCTTTAGCCCTGATTTTCGGAACTCGCCAAGTATACTGGTCAATAAGCAGTAAAGATCAGTTGATATTATTATATTATCTTTACTAAAAACAATATTCTTCAACAAATATTTGGAAGAAACTGTGTGCAATGAGAGTTATTTCCTACATCCGCAAACTCTATCAGCCGTACCAAGATGTGGATTTAGTCCAGAAATTAAAACAGGTCCAACCACATCGAGCGAATAGAAAAGACTCTCTTCTCTAGACATAAAGAGAACACATATATTTAGAAGACCAAACCTCCCCTTTAAAAACCAAGCCTTCGCAGATTCCAGATCGCTTGGTTTGAATGACTGAAAACAGCGTGTACTAATCGTTGAAAATGGGAAGTCACGTCCCGTCGTCTCAGGCAGAAATACTTCAGGGATTAGGAGGCTACTAAGCAAAGAGTCACCATCGCCAATCAATATTTAATAGGGCAATTGAACAGCCATACCTTTAACCCAGTCATTTAAAGCTTTTTGCTTCGGAAAAAATGGTGGGAGGCTGGATTTTGGTACAGGGCATCCCCCTGGCATTCTAAGGAAACTGTAAGAAGTCCCAATCGATATGAGCGCCACTAGCAATTTTATGGGGGGGGGGGGTCAAAGCCCTCCCAAATGGTTCTTAAGGAATATCTTCAGAACGGTAAATGTTAGAGAAAAATGTTAAAGACTAGTTTGTAGCCTAGAAAATTTCCTACAAAAATGTCAAAAACATTTTTTTTCATAAGAGTTACCATCTTCGAGATAATTCAATTGGTAGAGTTACGGATTTTATGCTTCTGTATATAAAATCACTCAGGTATGTACATATGGTATCCCCAGGAAAATTAGAAAATAGTTAAAAAAATATATTCAGGGATTTATTTAAAGATTTTGGGAAAGTTTCCCATCGATTCAGGCTACACTACATTGGGGTCGAATGTCACGAAACATGGTATTGCGTTTATACAGGGTGATTCGTATATAATGTGACAAAAAGCTAGAGCATGTAGGGTGGGCTGAGAAAAGAAAAAAAAACGTCTAGGAGGGGGGGGTTCTGTTCTTCCCCGTTTAGCTAGGAGGGGCAATTTTTTAAGAAATTACTTAAAACTGAAAAATATTATTAAAAAACAACGGTAACACTAACAATGCCATGCTATACGTTTTTGTAAACCCAAAATCTCATCTTTTATTTTTATTTTAAATACAATTCTTTGAATGAACAGTTATTGAAAAATCAATGTTTAAACTGAAAATTTGTAGGAAATTTTCTAAGCTACAACCTATATAGTCTTTTACATTTTTTCTGTAAGAGCTACCGTTCGGGAGATTTTTCTTAAATACCGTTTGAGGGGTCCTTTGACCCCCCGTAAAATTGTTAGTGGTGCTCATATCGATGGGGACTTTTAAGAGTGTCCTTTGAATGTTATGGGGATGCTATGCACCAAAATCCAGCTTTCTGAAATTTATTCCGTAATTTGGCTGATTTTAAGGTTGTAACGAAGTCACATCTTTTATACCCTCAATCACCCGTACCAAACAATGAACGAGCATTGCATACCACGAATGTCCACATATGAAGTACAGAAGAGGATACGCATCAGCGCCTGCTAAGACGCACGTCAGCAACAAGAGGAAACCTGATGGCGGTTGGTTACGTCAGCAAATGAAGTTCATTCGTGGTTTTTCAGTCCACAGTTGGTTACGCCAGCAAAGTTAAGGGTGGGAAATCCACCAGAAATCAGATTCTTCTTGCATTAGAAAAGTCTCGCTTTTATTATATCGAACTAATAAAGAAGTACCCTACTGGCTACTCTTGTGTACCAGCTAGAAGCTTCAACACTTTTTGGCTTACGCCCGTGAAATACCCCCCCCCCCCGCTTCTTCGTACTGTCGTCACTTTTAAGACTAGGGAGTACGTCCCAACCTACGTTGTCTTGAGCTCCGGTTAGACTAGGGAAGCCGTCCCACCGCTTCTCCACCGAAAATAAACATCATTCTGCCGCCGCTTTTAGGACAAGAGAGTACGTCCCAACCTACGTTGTCTTGAGGTCCATTCAGACTAGGGAACCTGTCCCACCGCCTCTCCACCGAATACAAACTTCGTTCTGCAGCCACTTTTAAGACTAGGGAATAAGTTCCAACCTACGTTGTCTTGAGCTCCGGTTAGACTAGGGAACCCATCCCACCGCTTCTCCACCGAATATAAACTTCATTTTCGCTGGACTACCTTGAAGAACCAAGAAAACTCTTCATAAGACGAAAATTCGGAAAATATTTATGGTCCCGTTTCAGTTGACGGACTGTGAAGTAGAAGACAAACGACGAACTTTACAAGTTATGAAGCAACATCTCACTAGTTAAGCGAGTACTACTAGTCCACCGACTCAGATGGCTTAAGAATGAAGTGAGAATGGGTCTCAGCCAACTTGGAGGGTATCACTTGCTATAAGGACCGGACTAGATTCTTAAAAGTGGAAGATAATGCAAACACAAAGTGAACAGGGTTCCACAGCAATATTTCTCAGTGTTGATGTTAATTATCTGAGACAACACATTTTGGATACGCTCCGTTTACTTTTTGATGGATAAGCTTAAGCTTAAGCTCTTAAGCTTTCCAAGTACACAGTTCAATTCTCTTCGAAACTAACAACGTTTAGTATTTCAAGAGAGGTGTGTAGCTACCTACTCAGCTATATGTACTAGATCTTTGAAAAATTGTATTTATATTGAGTTTAACAATAACAAAAAAAAAAAAAATAAACTTACCTGTCCCATATTTGTGAATCCATATTTTGAGGCAATCGCATCGGCTACTTCCCAGCCAGCCGGTATATGCACAGCAAATTCATTCAAATACACTGGCATCTGTGGTTGTTTTCGCTTACTTAAGCTATCCGTATTAAAATCACTATTACTATCATCACTTGTTTGTAGGTTAAGGCCCTGAAATGCGTCACTAAATTCACTGAAGATCGCATTCATGGCGTCTTCGTTTTCATTGAGACTGATTCTACTACTATCATTTTCACTACTGCTACTACTGCTGTTGCTGCTGCTGCTCCATCTGCCGATTAATTCGTTGTCAATCGATAAAATGTTGCCATTGTTGTTTTCTTCATTATTATTATTATTTATTATATTTACACTTCTATTGCTATTTGTAGCTTTTGAACTATTATTATTAAATTGTATGGAATTATATGACGACGAAGAATTCGTAAGACAATTCACATTGGATATTTGAAAACCACATAAAAATACTAAAACAACAATCACATATGTACAAAGATTTTTTTCAATTTTTTTACAATTTGTCCGAAAACGCGTCGACGACGGCAACACTTTCGTACTGTTTCTTAAATTCGCGGGTAATAACGACGGTAATTTGCAATTTGACAGTGATGCAGAGAGAATTCTCGTTGACAACAACGACAATGTTAGGTGTTCCGCCGCTGAGGATTCAGATTCGTCCTCATCAATCCAGCCCGTTAGGGATGATGGTAATATGATGGACTCCAGCGGAAATGAACTTTTATTTTGACTCTGGGCAGAGGATTTTGATTGGCTCCTTCGGCTACTGGCCGGGCATTGTTTGGCATACGCCGATAGCAACGTCGAATTGTTGACATCCTTTTGATTTATTGTTTTGAACAAATACATTATTTTTTATTGATTTTAATTTTGATTTATTTTTCTGCCGCTACTGCTGCTGATGCTATAGTGTTGCTCCAATGGTAAGGCTTTTGTTTTAATTTTGATTTATGAACGAAGGCGTTCTCAATTTGTGCGAACATGCGGAAGTATTTTATATAAATTTTTTTGTCTGGTTTTTGTTTGCGTGGTGGGCGGGGGTGACTGGTGAAAATTTTGGGTTGTCAATGGTAAAATATAAACCGGGGAATAATGAAAAACAAAAATAAACAAAAAAAAAAACAGAAACTAAAATAACAAAACCGGAAATTCCAAAACACAATAATGAACTGGAAGGGTAAAAGTTTTGGAAATTAAAAAAGAAATAACTAAATATCAGTGCGTCCACATGGTTCTCATTGGGGTGGTAATGGATGGGTTTTCTGAAATGAAAAGAGAAATTGTTATTCAGAGAATGAATTTAATTGAAATTTATTTGATTTTTAAATGAAACTGGAAGGTAATAATATTAAAATTCAAAATATTGATATCAAAAGACAGAATCAAATTGTTTAAAAATTTATGACGTCAAATAACCATGAATAATATTTCTTTTGAAACGATTGAGTTTGAAATTATTCGCATTTTTTATAATAAAGATGATGGAATGTCAAAGAAAACATTTAGAGAATAAAAACAAGGAGTTGAGTTTAAGCGGAATTTGCGGTTGCAAAAATGATGTTGGTATATGCTCAAGACCAACAATGTACATATGCAGGCATTTTATAAAAAAAATAAGGATTGAAATAAGGGTGAAGTTTTAAGTATAGAAACAAGACACTTTTGAAATGAAGCTCTGGAGTTTGAAGAAGAGAGCAAAAATTCAAACTGAAAGCAATAAATGGTTCTTGTGTAAAAGTTGTTCCAATAAGAAATGTCATTTTAAATCATTCAAAAAACGCATATTTATCCGAGAAGTGGTAATTTTTTAATTTATATTTAAAATAAAAGCTCTGCTGTTAATAATGGAATACAATATTTGCCAAATGACCACCTCAGCTCTACCTACAAATTGTGACTCTTTTGATAAAGTTTTGCATCACGTTTTTGCATAATTGTGGCTGTATTTCCCGAATAACAGCTCTCTAGTTTGCCTTAAGTGCACAAAAAGCAGGCGGGTCATTTTCGTAAAAAATTTAATGGTGATGTTAAATCATACGATCTAGTCGACCAATTGAAAGCTGCATTTCGAGAAATCACTCTTTTGAGGAAATTATCACGCTATATCGTCTTACGAATGGGTGTAACATGTGGTGCCATCTTGCTGATTGTAAACAACACTGACATCTCACGTCCAATACCAGCTTAGTTTTTAATAATCAAAAAATATATCATTGATAACAGTTAAAATATGGCCCAAAATTTAAAATTAAAGCTCTTAGACCCGTTTGCTGATACGAAACTTAGGGATTTATGTTTTACTTAAAAGCGTATGTTCTAGTTTTTCCTCTGCGTAAACTGTCACATAAGCTCTTATGTACTACTTAAATATTTAAGTTTCGTATCAGCAAATGGGCCTTAGATAAGAAACCCTGTGGGAAGAATCATGTTTTTACTTTAAGATCTAAACAGTGAATTTTGAAAGGTTCAATTGTCTAGAGTACCTACCTACCTAACGGAAAAAAGAAAAATAATCGAATACATTTAAAATGGGCGTGGCAGTGGGTGCATTTCTAAAAACTCATATTTTGTTCTTAAATTCGTAGACAGCTCATTTAAAATTGTTTCGCTCTATAGAGAAAACTCAAATAAAAGAAAAGTAGGCGTGGCATTGTGTGAATTTTTTTAAGAAATAAAATTTTTCTATTAGGTTAAGTCATTTTGCCAAAGTTTGAACAAGACAAATTGGTATAATTATTAAATCGCGTATTCGTTTGAGAATTCAGAGCACGAAACAAAGAAACTAAACGAGACGTTAGTCGCAGAAGTGACAGTGAAAGACCAGGTTTAAGGGAAGTGACGTCTGTTCTATATGTAGCTTGTTTTAGACTATAAATTTATTGACGTCTGCAATATTTTTTGTATATAAAAGACGATGGATTAATAAATAAAGCCTCAAGGTTTTGCGGTAGAGCAAAAATCGGAATAAGGAATTCCATCAAAGAAGTACTAAGTAACAATGATGGTGAGTTTTACCACAGGGAAGTCATGTGTTTAACTGCTGTTAAATGGGTTTACGCAGAGTCTAGCACCACCACAGCATAGTGACGTGACAGTAGCCGTGAATACCGAACTTGTAAAGAGAACTTAGCATTTCTAAATCACCGGAGTTATTTATTCGCCAAAAAATTGATAAGGTGTTGCAAATTCTTCAGCCTTCAGTAAATGATGAACATCCATATAAATGCTGGCTTGGTAAGAAACCAAGAATCAAGCATTATATATAGCACATAATTGAAACAATGTGATGCTTCACTCATCTCTCAATCTTCTAGGAGATAAAAGAAATTTCCAAAAAAGCGATTAAAAAGTCAAAAGTAAAATATGACCGAAAGGTACATACATCAAGAACCATTTAGTCTATTAACAGATGTAGAGTCTCAGGAAATACAATTTATGTCTGCCTGAAGTGGCCATGAAACTTCTTCAGCCAAAAAGTGCAGAAAGCAGCATTAAAATAAAATATAAATAAATTGGGTGGCGCAACAGCTCATGGAGAACCAGGGCCTAGTGACTTACAACTCACAAACATTCCTGTGTGCGTGTTTGTTGGCAGAAATGGAGGGGACCTACAGTTTTTTGCCGAGTCCGAACGGCTTAATTGAGAAGCACTTTTTCATGACAAGTATACTCTTGCAGGATTTGTCAGTTCCTCGCAAGAGGCAGTACCTCGGATAAAACATTTCTGTTTTTAGGTGGCACGGCTGGGAATCGAACCCATACCTTCGGCATGACAGTCCTACGCACTAACCATCAAGCCACAAGGTACTAGATGCAGAAAGCAGCATTATCTTCGGACGAACACGAATAAATACGAAACTGGCAGTATTTACCAAGAAGACAAAAGAGAAAATAATAACTAATGCCCGAATTTTTAAGTCAACCTTAAGGTATTGACTATTTGTCAATATTTAGTTTGGTAATATTGCAAGGCTAATGGAAGTTGAATCTTCGATAAATCTTCTCAAAAACAAAAAGGCAGCTGGATTTGACGGAGTACCAGCCAAATTCTTGAAAGCTGACCACGTCAGAACGGCTAGTATTCTACACCCGTTGATACAAGCTGTGTGGGAAAACGAAATCTATCCCAGCGACTGGAAGGATGGTGTGATTGTTAAGTTTCCAAAGAAAGGTGATCTTAAGAATTGCAACAATTGGCTAGGAATTACAGTTTTGTCTGTTTTTTCGAAAACTAATGGCAACCATCAGTCTGGAGCGGATAACGGTTAGAATAGAGTCTACAATCAAGAGGCATCAAGCTGGTTTCCGCAGTGGGCGATCGTGTGTTGACCATATCAACACTCTGCGTATCGTTCTTGAGCAGTCTGCGGAGGTTCAATCACCGCTTTACCTCATGTTCGTGGATTTTGAGAAGGCCTTTGACCGCGTCAACCGTGAATGTATGTACATATATGGAGATCACTTCTTGGTAGGGTCATATAACTACGCAAGATGTTTTGTTTTAAACAATGGGCAGCTACCTGAGACTCTTTCGTAGTACGGCAGGGTGTGAGACAGGGGGATGTTCTATTGCCAATTCTCTTTCTACTGGCGATAGACGATGTTTTGACTGCCAGCATTGGAACAGCGGAGAGACAGGGCATTCAATGGTGACCGTTTGAAAGGCTTAGTCACTTAGACTATGCCGATGATATATTACTCTTGGAAAATAACATCAGCGGGCTGAACAGGATGTGTCAAGCTCTGAAGGTGAAAGGAGAGTCGACTGGTCTTCCAGTTGAAGACGTTGAACAATTTAACTACCTTGGCAATATTGTTTGAGCAAATGGTGGTACTGCTCTGGACGTTCAAAGTAGAATAAATAAAGCTCGTGCAGCCTTTCGTTCTCTGTCCCAAATTTTGAAATCCGGTCAAATCTCCTTACGCACTGAGTTGAGATTCTTCGAATCCAATGTCAAATCCATGCTGTTATATGCTTGCAAAACCTGAAAACTCACGACTAACATCTCGAAGAAAATGCAGGCTTTTGTGAACCGTTGTCTACGCCATATTTTATAAATTCGGTGGCCGTACAAATAATATCAAACGAAGAATTATGGCGCAGGACAAGTCAAGAGCGGCTGGACGTTGACATAAGAGAGCGTAAATGGCAATGGATTAGTCACACACCTAGGAAACTAAACGATGAAATTGCAAAAAAGTCCTTTGAATGGAATCCTCAGGGTACACGGCGGCGGGTTGAAAGACCAAGAACCACATGGAAAGCAACAGTTCTAGCAGAAGCAGACTCCCAGAGAAGGACGTGGCCACAGTTAAAATATCTAGCTGCAGATCGTGAAGAATGGAAACGATTTGTTGGCGACCTATGTCCCAATCGAGGTTACAGGACTTGTTGATGAATGGGAGTTCTTAACATTGCTAAAGTTAGGAGAATAATCGGATCCAATTTTTTCACATCAGCAGGTACGGAGGTTAAGAAAAGTCTTCTAGATAAAGCAACCTGTAATGCACAAACTGACACTGATACTAGGAGGTATGAGAGCTGTAGAAAAATGGATTTTAGCAATCATTAAAACAAGTGTTGCGGGAAGTAGATGCAAACAAAATCCTTAATAGATTTCCGTTGACAGAATGAAATCTGAAGCCATAAGAGTGGAGAAAGTAATTTCATAGTCCTAACTTTCTAAAAACACAGGTGATTGTTGCAATATATTGTATGAAATGCTAGAAAGAAGACCAAAACTTGTTTTAAACACAAGTGCCAGTTATCAATGTCTACAACTGAAACAAGATAGTAGAAGCTAAACAAGCAACTAATATAAAGAATCAATCTAGGAGAGACAGATTGCAAGTTCTTTAAAGATATTATTCGACTGAAACAAACTCAAATTCTTCAAGTGTAAAATTCTGCCACTATCAGACTCCAACCGAGCTCAAAATTTCTTGAAGAAAATAATACTTTTGTATCTGAGAGAAAGTCACTTAAAAATAAGATTTGAAAGTATCAAAGCAAAAAACCAGTAGTAGTATTTTGAAAACAAAAAAAAACAAGTTCCTTGTACACGACTTAAACTTTTTATGCAACGAAAAGGACCAGTTCTGAAAATGTTAAGTTTCAATTAATAAGGGTACGAATTTAAGTTATCGATAACACCTATTACTCTAATTATTTTCCAAATTTGGTTTTTATTTGTAATTCCGCAGCTGTTACAGTCAGAAGTCTTTTGATTTTGAAGATTCCTTGGCTAAAATGCAATGTTTTCGTTTTAGAAACTTCCTGATTATTGTGTTGTGCCATTGAATTTCAAGATTCATTAACTGTATAAAGAGCAAGAAAATCTGTTTCTATTCAACTTCAACTTGGTTTTTTGAGTGTAAATATAAACTACTGTAAGTTATATCTATAAGTAAGCTATATCTTATATATTTCATTTTTGTACTCTCTCAATGCTAACAATAATGTTATATTTCCTTCATAAAACATGTATTTTTTTTTCATTAAGAAGAAAATCCCATTATCTTTAGAAGTTCTCAAAAGACAAAAGCCACGCGTTTTCAAAAAAACCAAAGACGAAGAGCGGAAAAGCTAAACAATAAAATGTTAATGTATTTACAAAAAAAAAAAAAAAAAAACACTCACACACTATCAAAACCATATACATACCAACATATGTATGTATATCTATGAAACATAAAAACATTGTTGCAGTAATGGAAGAAGAGAAGATATCAAAAACGCGAAGAAAACCATTGAAATCCTCGGAAAACACTATAATGGAATACCCATGTTGTGTTTCGCTCTTGAGATAATTACTCTGAGTGTTGACGGTATGCTCGTTGTAGATAGTGGTTGTTTAGACGACGACTATGACGACGAAGAAAGCCTGGATTTTCTCCTCTGGCATTCTTTAGTTGTTTCTTTTATTTTTCTAAGTCGCAATAGGTTCACAACTTAAAGCACTTCCCTTACGTTAGTATATTCCTTCATTCTTACCCCCATACACCTCCCTCCCAGGCCGTTTCCTACCAACGTGCTTCTTTATCTAACAATGGGTGTTCTATACACCCCAAGAATGGAAGATTCTATAGGTAGGTAAGGTATATGTAGAAAGGTACCTGGCAGTGAATTTATTTCGTATACTTTTACAGTCTCTCCTTATGACGTTCTACATAGTTCCTGCATAAGTACTAGGATGCATCCTACAAAAGCACCAGCATTATAGTACCCAACTATTCTACTTGAAATGTATTTTACGCGAATTATGCTGATTACAATATACCTACACATACATATATATATACCTGTTTTTATATCTGCCGTGAATGAGAAACTAAATCTACCTGTATCTACTGTTAGAATGTGAATAAATATAAAGGAAAGGAAATATGACGACGATGACGCGACGGAGAAAGGAGAATGTTGAAAACTTAGAGGCACACTTATTAGATGCAATTTTTCACAAGAGGATAACCGCACTCTCTTGCAATTTTTAAGTGAGGATATATTTTTTTTTTGTTCGTTTGTTGAATTGCTGCATAGTACTGTTCCTTATGTTTTACCGTGTTCTCTTCCTTTTCCGCTTTTATTGTGAATTCATTCAAGGAAATTGTTATAGTTTTTCCCTGTATATGTTTGTACATATAATTTATAAATTTTTCTTCTTTGAAAATTTGTACATTTTCTCGAACAAAAAACGCACATGCAATGAGTTTTGAATATTATTCAGTAACTTTTTTTGTTACTGACCTTTTAATTTTAAGACGAGTATTGATTGATTTATGCTTGAAAAACGTGAGACAAACTGCTAAGTTTTTTCCAAAGTAGATTTTGTGTTGCGAAACAAATTACATATTGAGATAGTTTGGATGATTGATAAATAAAAATAGGGATTCCAATATTGGTCCCGTACACTCAATGCAGAATATTACAGCTGTTGTCGAAAATTTGAGCCAAGATCTCAGCAACAGTATATCAAACGCACTATAGAGACTGCGGATTGTTCGCTTAGAAGATCAAGATCACTGTTCTGTTTGGGCTCTAGAGTAGCTCCAATTTGGCAGCAATTTAGCTCGAACACAGTCGTCTTTTCGTCTTTTCGAATTAGGCTCATTTCTATCTTGGGGGGGGGGGGGGGGGGGGGGGACAAAAACAAGCAAATCAACATCTATACAGGTAAGAAAGCAACACTGCCGTATCGATATTATTCAAACAATCCATAGAAACTTCAGGCACTTAGGAAAAATATTGATCAAGCTATTTGTAAAATAGGGGTCGACTCTATTGAAAATGTATTAAAAAATTGAGTAGACAGGTTGCGCTAGAGGTAGTAGTTTTAATGAAACAATACGTTATTATAAATAATTATTGGAAGGTAGTACCTCGTGGCATAATGGTTAGTTGGCTGGATTGTCATGCCGAAGGTCTGGCTTCGATTCCCAGCCGCTGCCACCTAAAAAGAGAAATAGTTTTTCCGAGGTACTGCCTCTTGCGAGGAACTGACAAATCCTCCAAGAGTATACTTCTCTTGAATAAGTGCTTCTCATCTAGCCGCTTAGACTCGACAAAAAATTGTAGGTCCCCTCCATTTCTACCAACAACACACACACAGGAATGGTTGACAGCTTTGAGTCACTAGGCCCTAGTTCCCCACGAGCCGTTGCGTCAAAAAATTTATGAAATTTATTTATTTATTTATTATATATCGATGATAGGGAAGCCGACAAAATTGGATCTGGCAATTCTGTCTGTATGTTTAGCTACAGCCTTGACGATTGGGTTGATTTTCTTTAAGCTTGGTACAAAGTGTTTATTGGTCCTTCCACTTATACTTTTTTTCTATTTTTTATTCGAATCTAAAATTAAGGGTTGCCAAACAATTTTTTCAACTCCTTTACAAAATTATTTTACTTTTCCAAAAAATAATTCAAAGCATTTATTGTCATCATCTCCCAGGATTACAGGCTCCTAAGCGCACTTCCTAAAAATACAAAACATATTATCTCATCAAAATTAAATAAGCGTTATCTACACATGATTTTAGCTTTTTGCACAACGGTAGATACATAACTCACGCAGTTCTTTTAGTATAGACTTTTCCCCGTAAATACTTTCTAAGCGTAGTAAAATAAAGATAGTACCTGGCACCAAAATTAATTTTTTTGTATTAAAACTTCGAAAGTGACATGGTTGAGTTTTATTGAAACATGTTACCAGAAGGATTTTAACACGTTTAAGAATGTAAAAACAAATATTTTACATTTATGAAAACATACCGTTGGTTGCCTGCCAAATAAATAATGTGAAAGAACTGTTAAGAAGGAATTTATTTTTCTCAAAACGGCTGAAACTTGTGTTCTCCCTAAGCATTGTTATCCATCATAAAAATTACAACAAAAATAAAAGTTGTTATTGAATTTATTACATATCTTTTTTCTGACTTGACATGAAATGAAAAGTAAGTTCTCAAAAAAAAAATTTCTGAAAATTTTACAATTTTTTTTTTAATTTACTTTTCATTTAACTTAATTTAACTAAATTTATTTTAGTTAAACTAAATTTAATTTAATTTAATTTAATTTAATTTAATTTAATTTAGTTTAATTTAATTTAATTTAATTAAATTTAATTTTATTTAATTTAATTTAATTTAATTTAATTTAATTTAATTTAATTTATTTTAATTTAATTTAATTTAATTTAATTTAATTTAATTTAATTTAATTTAATTTAATTTAATTTAATTTAATTTAATTTAATTTAATTTAATTTATTTTAATTTAATTTGATTTAATTTAATTTAATTTAATTTCATATCATTTTATTTTATTCTATTTTATTTTATTTTATTTTGTTTTGTTTTATTTTATTTTATTTTATTTTATTTTATTTTATTTTATTTTATTTTATTTTATTTTATTTTATTTTATTTTATTTTATTTTATTTTATTTTATTTTATTTTATTTTATTTTATTTTATTTTATTTTATTTTATTTTATTTTATTTTATTTTATTTTATTTTATTTTATTTTATTTTATTTTATTTTATTTTATTTTATTTTATTTTATTTTATTTTATTTTATTTTATTTTATTTTATTTTATTTTATTTTATTTTATTTTATTTTATTTTATTTTATTTTATTTTATTTTATTTTATTTGCTTTGTCAAAATGTTCCCTTTTGAAATCTAAGTAAACACCACTATAAAACTTTACAACTCGACATACCATCTACAACGGCTCAGAAAAAAAAGGTAAAATCAAATCGACCGACGACGACGCTAGCAAAGGGTCAAACGATCAAAATCAAAACAAACGGCGAAACTATCTTTCCGCGAAATAATAAGACGTTTAGTGATATTTTGAGAAGTAATAAAACGGTGAAAAATTATTTCGGAAACAAAAGACTTGATCAAATAACAAACCCTATAACCAAAAAAACAAAACAAATTGTCAAATGAATTTTGGCTATTCCCAAGAAAGGTGAAAGGAATATGATCACCAACTATAGGCCGATATCCCTCCTCAGCAATCTAAGTAAGCTCTTGGAAGAGCTGATACTCAGGAAGCTGAAGAAGTTCTGCAGTGAAAACAACATCATCCCAGACATGCAGTTCGGTTTCCGGGAAAAACAATCCTGAAGTTTCATCACGACATCACTACAGCCTTAAACAGCAATCAAGTTACTGTCAGATGCTTCCTGGATGTCAAGAAAGCATTTGACAGTGTATGGATTGAAGTCCTTATCCATAAACTCCACACACTAGGCTTTCCCTTAGCGCTAATCAAAATTATATTTTCTTTTCTTTCTTCCAGGAACTTTTTCGTGCAACTGGAAACCTGCAATCGACAGTTAAGAGCATCAGGGCTGGAGTTGCCCAAGGGTCGAAACTTGGACCACTTCTTTATAACATCATGACCTCTCACCAACCAATTTCAAGTGAATGCGAGAACCTTCTCTTTGCTGATGTGACTCACTTACATATTGCTCATCATTCTCTCCATTGATAGATGTCAGAGAAGTCGAGGCACATATCCGCAAACTCTTCCAATTTTACACCACATGGGGTATCCGGATCAACTCATCCAAATCGGAGCTTGTCTGCTTCAGAAAACCAGGGGACAGACGTGGTCGCTCAGCTGGAAGCTGTAGAAACATCACCCTAGCACTCCCAGACGAAACTAGATTAGCAGTCAAACGTAGCGCCAAATACCTAGGCATCAACTTCAACGAGTTGCTGAGATTCAACCCACATTCACGGACTGTCCTCAAAAAAGCCAATTTTGCTTTTCACCGCCTCTACCCGCTGATGAAGAAGAAAACTGGGCTAAGCCAACAGACAAAAGTTTTAATCCATAAGCAACTCCTGAGACCAGTCATCAGTTATAGCTTCCCAGTTTGGTTCACCATTTCCAAAACGGCTATGAAGGAACTACAAATATTCGAGAGGAAAATCCTGAGGATCTGCACTGGGCTGTACTTCGATCGTCAACGGCGTAAGCATTTCAAGAACGAGCAACTCTACTATCAGGCTAAGGTAGTCCCCCTGGACAAGTATTTATTGCTATCTGCCGACAAGCTGGTTAGAAACATCGCCAACCACCCTAATCAACTGATGAGAAGGATGCCAAACCAACAACGACATCCAGCACCAAGGTACATAAGCGCTATGGAAATCCTGGATATAGCTCCAACAACCAACGATGAAGCAGTACCCTTCTACTTCGACCCAGGGTCGGCACATTATCGTGGCTAAACACCAACTCTAGCCCCACCCTAAATATATATACCGCCACTGGACAACCGGGATTGAACAACCCGAGGACGACAAAGTCAAGCCGACTTTTATGTTAAGTTTTTACATATATTACAAATCTAATTTGTATTTTATATTGAATCAATGTAGAGCGTTATAGGCCCCTTATGTGCCAACAAAATCTTATTATTTGTCAATGTATCTTATAGTTATAAATTATCTTTTAAGCCAATAATTGTAAATAGAAATGTTCAATAAAACAAAAATTGAATTGAAATGAATTTCGGGAAATTAATAAAAAAAATCCAAACAAAAGCGAAAGTTAAAAACGCCAAATGTGAATTGAGTAAATTGTCAAATGAAGATTGCAATTTTAAAGAAATAAAGGAAACAAGGAAATGCCAAATAAATTTTACGACATATTGGTGACCCACTAAAATAGTATATTTTTGTTGAAAAATGTTGACTGAAATTTCTAGGTCATATGACAATCTTTAAAAAAGCATAAACATTATAATATGTCGTAGGATGGTTCAAAATAATAATTTGTTTTTATTTTCTTGCAAACAGACTCAAAAGCTTCAGAAAAGCGAAAAAAGACGTCTGTGAAAATTTGAGTTCTAATTTTTTTTCTTTCAAATTGTGCCTAGGTTAGGTTAGTTTGAAGTGGCTGTCAGTCATGAAAACTGACACATAAGTTGGCCCATTGTGATACCACAAGAATCTGGGAAGCCTTTTTCCCTACTTGATGAACCATTTGGAGCTTCTTATGAAGCGTAACAGACTACCTATGTCAACATTTACTAAATCACTAGGATCATTGAAGTAGAAATCTCCAAGATGGAGTCTTCGCCTATGAGATAGAGCAGCACAAGTACATAGAAGATGAGGAATCGATTCTACCTCTTCCTCGTCCATACAGCTTCTGCAAAAATCGTTAGAGAATACGCCAAGACGCGTTGCGTGCTTGCCTATAAGACAGTGTCCGGTTATGACACCTATCATGGAGCTAATGTGCAGTCTGCTTAGAGATATCAAACATTTAGATCGCTTAAAATCCATTACTGGCCAAGTTTGTTTTGTTGCCCAGCAAGTCGTGATATTGTTCCACCTAAGGTTTGTTCTCTCTAAAGCATCTTGCTTCAGCATAAGTTTACATGTAGCGATGGGAATACCAATATCTGCCTTACTAGGTAGAAGAGGTAGAGTTGTTCCATATTTAGCGAGTTCGTCGGCCTTACAATTACCTGGAATGTCTCTATGCCCCGGCACCCAACACAGGTGAATGTTAAACTGCTGCGCCATCTCCAGCAGAGATGAACGACAATTTAGGGCTGTTAAAGAGTTAGTAGAGACCGATTCCAGAGATTTGATAGCTGCTTGACTATCCAAGAAGATGCGGATATCTGTAGTTGATAACACGTTTTCTTTCAGCCAAGCTAAGGCTTCTTTGATCGCCATAAGTTCCGCCTGGAACACGCTACAATGATTAGGAAGACGGAAGGAGAGACTTAATTTTAGTCTTTCTGAGTACACACCACCACCCACCCCATCATCAGTTTTCGATCCGTCGGTGTAAATATGAATTGATTCATCTTTCAAGAGAGCCGTATCCTCCCAGAGAACTCTAGAAGGAATGCTGACTTGAAAGTTTTTGCCAAACTGAAGTTTTGGGATGGTGTAATCAGTGCGACTTGGGATTGATCCGAATGAATTCAGAATGATGGAATGGCCAAAGTTGTTGTTGGTCCATTGTGAGGAAGCTTTAAGGCGAATGGCTGTATTTGCAGCCACTTGTTTGCTGAAAATATTGAGGGCTGTCAGATGGAGCAGAACGTCTAGAGCAGCGGAAGGTGTCGTACGAAGTGCTCCACTTTTGCACAAACAAGCAGAGCGTTGGACTTTGCTCAATTTGTCGCAATTTACCGCTTTATCCAGAGCAGTCCACCATACTGTCACTCCGTAAGTGAGGATCGGTCTAATCGAGGTCGATTCGAGGTTGAAGGCCCCATTTGTTCCCAACGGCTTTTTTGCAAGAGAAAAGTGCCACTGTGGCTTTTTTGACTCTTTCTTGTATATTAGGTTTCCAGCTTAACTTTTTGTCCAAAATAAGACCCAAATGTTTTGCTTGATCAGTGAATGTTAGTGGAGTACCTTTGATAGAAGGAGGATCAATATGAGGGATTTTATATTTCCTTGAGAATAGAACAAGTTCTGTTTTATGAGGGTTGACATCCAGACCACACCGGTCAGCCCAGTTGGTAAGCTTATTTAAAGCATTTTGTAAGAGTCCTTTTAAGACAGTAGGATGCTTTCCTGATACGGCAATAGCAACATCGTCCGCATATGCAATCACTCTGTAACCCTCTGCTTCCAGGCATGTCAGCAGCTCATTTACTACCAAGTTCCAGAGAAGGGGAGATAGGACACCACCTTGCGGCGTACCTCTACTGACAGACCTTCTAGCGGAAAAGCTGCCCAGTTTTGAATTGATAACCCTGCTAGTCAGCATTTGATTAATCAATACACCAAGCGTACCATCTACCTTCAGGGATGTCAGAGCAGATGCGATCGCATATGTGTCGACATTGTTAAAAGGGCCCTCTATATCCAAGAAAGCGACCATGGTGTACTCTTTATGATGGAGGGAATATTCTATAGTTCGAACTATAGTATGTAACGCAGTTTCAACCGATTTCCCTTTGCAATAAGCGTGTTGAGCAGTAGACAAAAGTCGCGTGTCTATGTTTGTTCACAGGTGGATATCGATCAATCTTTCAAAGATTTTAAGAAGGAATGATGATAGATTAATAGGTCTGAGATATTTCGGGTTTACTAGGGAGCATTTGCCAGCTTTAGGTATAAACACAACCTTAACTTTTCTCCATAACAGGGGAATGTGGACCAGGTTTAAACAACTAGTTAGAATGGTCTCCAGAATTGGCAGAATCAAATCAGAATTCATTTGGAGTTCAGCTGGGTCCTGCAGACTTGTATGGTTTAAAGCTGTTGAGCGCCCATTGCAGCTTGTCCCTAGTAACCAGACCTTGTGGATATCTTGGCTCATTATCTGACCTATTATGGTCGAAGCTATTAATATTTTTGGAGCTTCCAGGGAAATGAGTATCTAGTAGCAGGTTTAGCGATTCTTCGCAAGAGTTGGTCCATGAGCCATCAGCATTTTTCAAACAGCTAGGCATCACTGGATTTGAAGAGAGGATTTTTCTAAGCCTGGATGCCTCTGAAGTTTTTTCTATATTTCCACAGAAAATTCTCCAGGAGGATCTCTTAGACTTCCTCAAAGCTTTCTTATATAATTTAAGGGTTTCCTTATAGGATTCCCAATCCGACGCTACTCGGGTACTTTTAGCTCGATTAAAACATTTACGACAATCTTTCCTGAGCGGTTCAAGCCCTGAATCCCACCAATACGGCTTCTTTTTTCCCCTTACTTGAGTAAGTGGACAGGAAATAGCCATTGATTTGTTAAGGGCTAACGTGAGATCACTGACCTTGCAGTCAAGTTCAATTATATTTGAAGGAGGATTTAAAAGATGGAAATTGTGCCTAAGGCCTAGCAATACTACTTCACTGCAGTTAATACAATTCTGTGGTGTTTGGTAGAAACATTATAACTCCATTTTAAAATTTGCGTCTTTACGTATGCTTTACACAGAGCTACTGCCTAGACCGGTGAACCGATTTTTTTCAAATTGAAGAAAGTCGGTGAACTCGTTTAGTCTTTAGCTCGATTTAAAGTGGGCGTAAAAGTAAAGACTCAAATTTTAAAATGGAGTTATCATGTTTCTACCAAACACCACAGAATTATATTACAATAGTCGCTTCGAAAAGGATTTTCCAGTGAGAAATAACAGTAATATTTCTTAAATACACTTTTTGAATAGTATAACCAAAATATATTCTTTCAAATGTTTTAGGTGTGCTGAAAAAATTTGTGCCCAAAATTTTCGTCGTTTTACCTTTTTTTGAAATAATATAATAATACAAAATTAAATAACCAATTTCATATTTTGTTAACGTATTTTTATTGCTATTTTTGTAATGTCCAATGTACGTAACCAGGTCTTCTAGGTACATTTTGTGTATTAAATCTTGAAAATTCAAATTTTATCTTTGTATCGAAAATATTCTATCACTCAAAGCACGACTTCAAAAAAATGTATGCGCATATTTCTGATAAAAGTTGGTTTGAATATTAAGTAATTTGCATACCTAGTGAGATTACTTGTCATCGTCATCATTTCTGATGTGTTTTGACAAACAAAAAAAACTTCATTATTTTGTTTACTTATTTCTTCCTACACGCAGTCAAATGTAGCAAGAAAATATATGCCTGAATTTTCTATAATGTTATTCTGGGGTTTTTTTCTGATCCTTTTTTCGCATTCGTGTCACTACACTCAAAAGCCATCCGTCAGATCTCAAAAATGACACTTTCAGCTGTTATCCTTTCATTGTCTATAGTGGGTACAAATGTGTGAGGACTGAGGAATAAGGAGTGAGGAGGTAGTGTGCCTTTGTCGTTCTTATGCATCATCAGTTCTCTGGCTTTGGCTTATACTACTTGTAGAAGAAAGGTGTCACGTTGCATTTGGTTGATGCTGATATGCTATTGGCGTCACAGGTGCAACGATGTACACATTCATTAAATCAATTTCGAATTGATTTTTTTTTATACTACTCCTAGAAAACTATACATACCTACATACATACATATATAACAACGCAGAAACGCAGTGGCATAATGTTTCTCTTGAATTTATTTCAACTTTTTTCTTTTTACTGATTTTGCTGTATAAGAGTTTTGTTCGTTTTATTTTTATGTATGTGTTTGCTCCTACCCACATTTCAATTACCCACTTGTTTTATTTTTTATGTCTCGTCACCATTGAAAAGCCCTCTTATGCATTCTATTTTCCATACTCAAACAATGACTACTAACAAACAGACTATTAAAATTGAAGGAGAAGGGTAAATGTGTCGATTGTTTTCAGAGTTGCCATTTAACAAAAATAAAATGTGGTTCTTTAATCTAAGAATATTCTAAAGATTGAAAATGATGCTGGGAAGAAAGGGTTCACATAAGGTTCAAAAATTCTGAATGCAATGATGCGGATTGGTTTTAGAAGAAATGCAAATTTACATTTTATTAAATTGAGATATCTAGGGCAACACTGCTTATATTCCATGAGGTTGGAAAATCTTCTTTCTTTGGGCAAATGTCCCCACAAATATCCTAACCATCACCAGTTCACCACTTCCTACTCAGTGATGATGAAATAGAGAGCAGACGATGAAAAGATGCCACACAATTTAAAATGAACACACATATACGAGTATTGGTAAGGTACATATTAGAGCCATCCTTATACATAGTTTGCCACTACTTCTATTGGTTAAAATGGCAAAAATAGATGAAAACAAAAACGCGTTGCCATTAGTATGTTAAAATAGAAAATGTTCCAACAATAGATGTAGATTGAAGAATCTATCTATGCAGAGCACATATTCCTCGAAAATAAAGGATCTACTGGCAAAAAAAAAAAAAAAAAAATTCTTTCGTAAAGTGGTTATGGATGGGGTTGATATGAAAATTTAGAAGTGCGTTCGTGTGTTCGGGTGGAAAATTTTACCTAATTTTTTGAATTCCAAACAATGTCCGGTTTTCATATAGGTAGTTAGGTATAGATGCCGGTTAATAAGGAGCAAGATTCAACTTCTTTTGTATAAATATTTCGTTTGTTTACTCAAGTCTGTGCGGTTACTTGCTTTTATGGGGATTATTATTTCCTGGGTAAGGAATAGCTATACATATTCTCTGTGGGTGAGTATTCATTTATGTAATATAATGTTGGTTCATACCTCAAAGAGACATGGACAAAGAGCTTTCTTTAGACTTGAACCTATTTTTGGCAACTTGTGTGATTGTAGGTAGATATGCAAGAATTAATTTTTGAGTTTAAAATCTCAGCAATATTTAAAAAAAGGACATTTTTCATATTCGTTATTTATTTTTCTGTATAGTGATTGTATTTGTAATTGAAACATTTTGTTCGTTCGCAATAAATATGTGTGGGGTTTGGTTTAGAGAATTGATAACTCCATAAAATAATTTGCGTTTTTACGGCCAATTTAAATTGAACTAGGGCCTTAACGGGTGAACTGATATTCTTCAAATTTGAAGAGAATCGGCTCACTTGGTCAGGCTGTAGCTCACTGCAGAGTAAACTTAAGGAAGCATATTATTTTATAAAATTATTTGTCATGTTTTTACCAAACACTACAGATATACAATACAAATACACAGTTTCATAGTTAGTGGTGAGTTACACACACTAGAACCAGTAAAACTACAACTGCTGAAAGCACCATACATTCAAACAACTAAAAGGTTGATTTTTGAAAGCTATGCACTGAAACCACCTCATACGCTCAAATTTGATTGGGCGATCAATCACTTAGGGCCAGTTTTTCAGTGCGGGATCATCCTATTCTCGGGGTTAAACCTGAGTCAACTCCAGAAACGTGTTTTTCAGTCAATTGAAATCCTAAGTTAACTACGAGTTGACTCACCTAAATTGTTGAGTTAACTCTGGGACCAAATTGAGGGCCTTTTCAGTTGTGGCGCCATCACGATTTTGATATTGAAAGTTACTGCCAGTGCAATTCCGTTGTGATGCCATCTCTATTCCGATGCTAAAAGGCGTAGAAAGGTGATATCCATAGTGCGGCACATCGTTGGCCCTAGAATTTTGACAGCTGAAAGATAAAGTTAACCCTTAACGGAAATAAACTGTTCCTGAGTTAACTCAGGGTTAATTTATTTTCAGGAAAAGTTTACTCTGATTTAAGACAGAGTAAACCATGAACTGAAAAACTGGCCCTTAGAGGCGCGAGTAAAATTTGTTGTCAATAAAATGAAATTGCTCTAAGCTGGCCATAAACAACCGAGCCATGCAAAAATGCCATGAAAGTCCAAATGGATCATTGATCCATCCACCCCACCCACATACGATAGGATTTTGGATCGGCGCGGGCGAGTTTTCAAGCTCGTTGGCGTTACAACTCTGGGTTGGTGTTGGTGCTCTGCTTCTCGCTCCCTCTAGCAAGGCATTGGAAACCTTACGAGCTGGAGCTCCAATGATCATCCGATGCACATGCCTTGGCAGTATTGTTTGTGCAAATGGCGATACAGATCTGAACGTTGTAAGTAGAATTAATAAAGCTCGTGCTGCTTTCGCTAATATGTCCCACAGTCAAATATTCTTACGCACTAAGTTGAGATTCTTCGAATCCAATGTCAAATACGTGCTGTTATATGCTTGCGAAATCTGGAAAGTCACACCTAACATTTCGAGGAAATTATGAATCGCTAGTACCTAATACCTCGTAGCATAATGGTTAGGGCGTTGGATTGTCATGCCGAAGGTCTGGGTTCGATTCCCAGCCGCTGCTACCTAAAACAGAAATGATTTTCACGAGGTACTGTCTCTTGCGAGGAACTGACATATCCCCCAAGATTGTAAGTACATGTCATAAATAAGTGCTTCTCACCTAGCCGTTCGGACTTGGAAAAAAAATGTAAATCCTCTCCATTCCTGCCAACAGCATACGCACATTGGAATGGTTGAGAGTTGTAAGTTACTAGGCCCTGGTTCTCCACGATCTGTTGCGCCACCCAATTTATTTTATGTATAATAAAAATCGCTGCCTTTTATCTTTCTCTCTCGCAGTCCATTGCGTCTCATCTCCTGGAGCGCTGTTATATCGGCTCAAATATTGGTGATTTTTATTATGGAAAGTGTGGATTTGATGTCATTGGAGAACTTAGGCAAAAATCTTTCGTGATGTCAACAAGAGCGATTGACGACAATCCACATAAACGGCATGTTCCACCACTTGGACCTCATTAGCACACATTTCCCTATGGAAGCTATGAATGACACTATACCAATGATGAATTTTACGAGCTCTTCACCAAAACTTAGAAGCAATGCCGTTTAGAAAGACACTAAAATACTTCTGGGAGATTGTAATGACAAAATTTGTAGGACAGCTGAGAAACATTGGTAGGACAGCTGAAAAACACGACATCACTTCTGGAAACGGAATAAGGCTAATCGGCTTCGAAACGGGAAAGAACGTAATGTTGAGAAGCACTTGATTTCCCTGACTTATATGCACAAAGGCACTTGGTGATCCCCCTTTGATCTAACCTGCAACCAAATCGATCATGGTGCTATCGACGGAAAGCACTCCTTATACTACGTTTTCATTAGGCCAAATGAGGTAATTTCGTTGAAAATTTCCAAATTCGATACGAAATCATCTCATTTCCCATATACAAATTCACATTTCGAAATGAGATAATTTCAACCTAATTTGCACGAAATTAGGTTGGAAATTAAGTCAAAACCTAACGAACACACCCAATTAGCCACAGTTTGAAGAGCTCTGAAAAGATTTTGTATGAAAATGTCAAAGCGCAATGGAAGGAGACAAAAGAAACAACAACAAAAAGCGATCAACCAGCCAGTTGAAATTCAAAAATGAAATGAGCTGTCAAACGAAATTACCAAATTACAAATGAAAACACTTTTTCTGTGATTTGCGAAACTACCTCATTTCGGCTCTAATTAAAACGTAGTATTAGCATATTGCGAGTACTGTACAGATCAGCTATCACTGACTCGGATCACTGCCTGGTTGGTGATGATCTGCACGTCCGAAAATTCAATATTGAAAGACTGCAATCGAAAAACACCGCAATAGCATATATGCCGTTCAAGTATTCCTAGAGCTTGTAAGGAAACCTACTACTGAAATAATGGGCCTAGATGCCCATAGGTGGGTTGCGAGGATTCTCACAGCCACCGTGGAACCTCTGGTTTAACTCCGAATTCGCCCAGGCAAACGAAACCGAAACGTAGGCTAACAAGTCGTGACAGCAGAGGAATACAAGGGCTTCTCGTCAGCTCTACGTTGACACGAGAAAAGATAAAACCGATTGCTCAGGAAAAAAGTTCATGAACAGCGTGAAATCGAGGAGAGTAGAATTTAGGTGCGGAATTTCTACAGAAGAGTCAAAAAGCAACTTAAAGGCGAGAAGGTCAAGATCCCGCCAACGAGCAGCCCCATCAAGTTAAAAAAAAAGGATTTTGAAGCTTTTAGAATTAAGATTCTAATTTTCAAAATTGTTGGCTAAATTATTTTAGGACCTTCTCATGTAATCCTATTAATAACATTGTAAAAATAATATTTTTGATTTTTTTTTGCTTTTTCTTTGGTCCGTGGGCTTGAAAAAAAATTGTTCAGTTAGGCTGGCATGTTGAACAGATATGTTTATGTAGCTTTAGTTGCGTTTTTTAAAAACTTCCATTAATTTTTTTGAGAAGCATAGATATTTTAATAAGACTGTTACTTGTAAAAACTTGCATATCATCGGCTCTCTGTCAAAACCTCATAAATCTCAAAATGCCTTTCAATATATTTTAGATCAAAACAAATCACAGAATTCAAATATCAATCTTGTAACTATGTTATGGTACCTTTTGGTGCTATCAACCAGTTTAGAAACCTTTTACGATCTAAGAATTCCATTTTAGTACCTTTTAAATTTGTTTTTTTTGTGTCTTCTAAGCAATTTTCCAAAACAGACTTACGAGACTTTGAAATCAGAAAGCCGACGATATTCGATATTCACTTGCAATGTGGCACCCAAATTTAGGGTTGGAACTCAGTTGCGACGCAGATTTCCATCTTTAGATCTAATCTTCGCATATTTTGACGAGTTTTGGGAATATGGTAAAAATGTTGAAAGTGGTCTACGAGAAAAAAAGTTTGGAAACCTCTGGTCCACATCATTTCCCATGATCAAAACATTTATCAATCACATTGTTTATTGTTAAATATCAAATTTCAAAATTTATCAATCATCAACTGATAATTGTCAATCGTAATAGGGGTGGTATAGTGTCTAATAAAAGAAATTTAATGACTTTCTTAAAGAAAACCTGTGGAACAAATTTTGAGAAAAATAAGAAATTGTGCGGTAGGTACCGTTATCTTTGGTTCTAAATAAAAAATTGAAAACAAAAAATGTGGCAATATTATCAAAATTCACTATGTATGAGTACATTATGTTTCATGTTTCAAAAAATCAATCCAGCCCTTTAGGATACAGCCAAACAGGCAGATAGACAAAATTGTTAGAAACTCTTTTTTCGTTTTCCTTTTCAGCTTAGTGAGAAGTTTGATCAAAATTTGAAGTTCGTTTTTTTTTTTTAAGGAATGCATAACTTTCCATATAAAATACATAGTACTACAACCTACATACCTATGTAGGTATATGTATATTGTAAGTAAAAAAAATACTTAATAACATAATGTATAGGTACCTTAACCTACCTATACTTCACAGTGAAAAATTTAAATGAATAAAGTTCTGACTTCTGAGAAAGATAGTTTTTTTGCCGTTTCTTGTTCTTTACTCAGAACTGTTTTGTATTCCATATTTTCTCTGAAATCGTTATGACGTCCTTAATAAGGCTTCATTCATTTAATACTTTGTCTGGGAAATTTTTTTCATCCAGTGATTGTAAGCTTAAGTACTTCTCGTAATTTTATTTTAAGCTTCAAAGAGCATTTAGGTAGGTATGTGCACAAACAATTTTGTCATTATGCAAATAACAGGTCATTTTGAGTGGATGTAATTTACAAGCTCAAGGACTATTTTAAGCTTTTTAAAAGAAAAGGATTAGCACAACAGCATAAAGCAAATTATATTAAAGCCAGACATTGAAATGTGAATGAGTGTGTATAGTAACCTTGCTGGAACTTATACATACATTAGGTAGGTAGGTAGGTATATTAAGGTAACAAAAAAAAAAAACAATAAAGTAGCTTTACAGAATACTTTTGTTTAAATATTTTTCACTCAAGGTTTTTGTTGAAGAAACAACAAAATGAAGTGAAAGAGTATATTGACAAACAAATAATCTCTCGAATAGGTACTTTTAATGAGACTTGAGTTAAGACACTTTATTTGTAAATGTATAGGTACCTACTTAAGCTATGACATGTTTTTTTTTTCGCACAAAGGATCTTAACAAGAAAATAAACCTTTTCCTATCGAAACAAAAAGCTTTTTATTCTATAGTCTTACAAACCAGACTGACCTAAAATATTTTTGGTTAACTTTTTACCAATTAAAAATGGTTAAAGGTTCCATAGAAAACGTAAAAAAGCCATCAGAAACAAAGACACTAATTGTACTAATTGTTATACCAAGGAACAGTACCTATACAACAACAACACACACATCTCGTTTGGTTAAAGTCTGGAAGGATTCCAATAGTCAGGAAAACAAATATCTCATCTTACTCAATTTTAGTTGCAAGTGAATTTATTTTCTAATTAATTCTGCCATAATGAAGTTTACTCGAGTAGCTTGGTGGCTTGGTGGCTGGCTGAAGTAAAGCATCAATAAATTTTCATATTCAACTCATGGAAGTATATATATGTAAAGGAAAGTGAGTTAAATAAGAAAGAAAAACAAGAAGAAAGAAAAAATAATCAAGCTCCGCTCTTATCATTCATCTAATTTCTTTTTTACTATTTTTTTTACAAACATACCTACTCTTTGCAAATGTCCTGTGCTATGTGCGCTCAGCCGAGAATTTTTCTGCATTTGATATCATTAAAAACGAAGGAAAAAAGTCAGATGTGGATATAGTACATGTGAACTATGTAGGTATGCATGTATATATGAAATGCAATTAAGCCAATAAAAATCCAATTTGAAGTTGTGCTTTGGATTGGCTGCTCCTAGGTTTACTCCTCGATGTATGCTTAGCAGCAATGAGCATCAGAGCTGGATGTGTGTTTGTGTTAAGGAAGGATAAAAACTAGTTGAAAGGAATATTTCTATACGGCATTGAATGGCAAAATTCATATGCATGGAGATTCATTTGAGGCAGCTTTTTCTTGTGTGGCTGTACGAGTCTGGGTAACATTTGTGATACTGATAATCTAACTGCACAATCAATGCCAAAAAATTATCCTATACATGCTGCGAGCTGTATGAATTTGAGATTTAAAGGTTTTTGTTTGGCTTTGTGTATTGTGTATCATGGAGTCAGTCTCACGATTTGGATTATATTGAATTTCATGAAACAATAGATACAAATATTTCAATAATAATGAATTTTCATGCTGATGCCTTGAGGGAAATCATTGAACTGTGAAGCAACTTATCTATGTAGCTATGTGCGAAATGAACATTACAAATTATTGGAAGTGAGTAAGAACATAGTATTCAACACTTGAAAGATTATCTACATTATAATAATCTATAATACGAATTGAATTCTATCAACGTTACACCTTAGCAGTTTGCTCTATAAATCGAATTTCTTATCATCGTATCGAAACATCTTTATTCAAAAGGGAGTCTTAGAATTCTCAGAGAAGCTGAAAGAAAAGATTTTGTAAGATTATTTGGCATCTATAATGCAATAATTACTATACGAGCAATTGGAAATAACGGAGCATATTCATAGATATTGTTTAAATCTTTTGTTGCCCGATGTTAGTTTTAATTTGAAACCACCTTATTAAGCCTTATTCTACGATCGATGAAAGGAAAAATACAAAATTGGGCAACAAAGGGTAAAGGTTTTGCTTCACTCAGAGAAAAAACGTCAGGTCAATAATTAACAAGTGCCTTGTTAAATTAACAAGGTGCACTATCCTACATAAAGATACAGAGATTTCAGAAATTAACGTGATTTTAATCTTCTATTTATAGTAAATTAACTTGGTAGCCTTTTTAATCATATTCAAGTTGATTAATGTCCTATTATTTTAACACTTAATTCTTGTTAATAAGAAATTTCTACAAGAACACAGCGTTTATTTAAACTGAGGTCGTGTTTCTTAACACTGTATGTTATCAACTTCTATTTTACCACAAATCAGGTTCCTTTAAAGTTTTAAATGTTTAATTTTACAATTTTTTCATGTTGAACTAAACCTGGCCTCCTGTTAAAATAGCACTCTACCAGTTCATTTCAACGTGACATCAGTGTTAAAAGACACAAAGGCCATAAAAATACAATTTCAACAATGTAATTGATTTTTGACTCCAGTTTATTTGCCAGCGAATTAGCCCAGTAAATCTTCACGTGTGGAAGGCTCCTAGTTCAAAACTTACTCACAAAGTTTTTAAATAAAATAAATACATAAACAGTTAATTTCCATACTTTCAGAATAATGCAAAACGAGTTGAACAGTAAACAGCGTTATAGACGGCTGAGACGTATTCAAGACATAAATACAGGATACAGGGTTGATTCTAAACTGTGTCATGTTATATTAACAAGATTTTCATTAAAAATTAGTAGAACAGCTGTGCAGACTTGTAATAGAAATCCTTTAAATTTTGCATGAAAATCTGGTTAATTTAACACGACTATCCTTATCCTTCACACTTTTGGTTTCAATTAAGGATCAGCTTCGTAGATGGAAGGACCATTTTTGTGCCCTGCTAAATGAGGATTCAGTTAAGCAGACTGCTGAAGTGCCCCAACTAAACGAGATGCACAGGTCCTATAGGGGTATTGATATCGAACCCCCGTCAGAATCGGAAATCCATACAGCAATAAATCTCCTCAAAAACAACAAGGCAGCTGGACTGATGACGGAATACCAGCTGAATTCCTGAAAGCCGATCCCGTAACAGCGGCTAGTATTTTAGTATTTTACATCAGTTGATACAAAGCATTTGGGAAAACGAAAGCCATCCCAGGGACTAGAAGGATGGTGTGATTGTTAAGTTAAGTTGAAAGGTGACCTAAGGAATTGCAACAATTGGCGTGGTATCACCGTTTTGTTCGATTTCCCCAAACTAATAACAACCATCATTCTCGAGTGAATAAAGGATAGAATCGAGTCTACACTCAAGAGGCATCAAGCTGGCTTCCGCAGTGGTCGATCGTGTGTCGACCATATCAACACCCTGCGTATCGTCCTCGAGCAGTCGATGGAATTTCAATCACCACTTTACCTCATGTTCGTGGATTTTGAGAAGGCCTTTGATCGAGTTAACCGAGAATGTATATGGAGATCGTTGCTTGGTAGAGGAATTCCACCAAAAATTGTTGCCATTATAAGAGAGCCCTACAACAACGCAAAGTGTTTTGTTTTGCACAATGGGCAGCTATATCCGACTCCTTCGTAGTGCAACAGGGTGTGAGACAAGGGGATGTTCTATCGCCAATTCTCTTCCTGCTGGCGATGGACGACCTATTGAAGGCCAGTGTTGTTACAGCTGAGCGACAGGGCATTCAATGGAGACCGTTCGAAAGGCTCAGTCATTTAGACTATGCCGATGACATATGTCTACTGGCGAATAATATCGCTGGGCTTAACGGGATGTGCCAAACACTGCAAGTGAAGGGAGAGTCGAGTGGTCTAAGAATAAACAGTAAAAAGACAAAAATAATGCTCACAAGCCGCTCCACACAGCAGCGTATTATTCTACAGGAGACGCCAGTTGAAGTAGTGGAACAGTTTAACTACCTTGGCAGTTTTGTTTCTGCAAACGGTGGTCAAATCTCCTTACGCACTAAGTTGAGATTCTTCGAGTCCAATGTCAAATCCGTGCTGTTATATCCTTGTGAAACCTGGAAAGTCACGTCTACCATTTTGAAGAAATTGCAGGCTTTTGTGAATCGCTGTCTTCTCCACATTCTCAAGATTCGCTGGCCACAAATAATATCAAATGATGAATTGTGGCGCAGGACAAGTCAAGACCGGCTGGACGTCGACATAAGAAAGCGTAAATGGCGTTGGATTGGTCACACACTGAGGAAACCAAACGATGAAATTGCAAAGCAGTCCTTTGAATGGAATCCTCAGGGTGCACGGTGGGTTGGAAGACCAAGAACAACATGGAAATCAACTACTGTCTTAGCGGAAGCAGAATCCCAGAGAAAGACGTGGCCACAGCTAAAGTACCTTGCAGCAGACCGTGAAGGATGGAGACGTTTTGTTGACGCACTTTGCCCCAGCTGGGGTTACAAGACACGGTGATGATGATGCGGTACAGGATTGTTGGTTCCATGAGTAAAAACCTTGCCCCAAACTGTTCCACATTCTGCCGCTCTTAAAAGCTGTTTATGAGCGCTCGCTGAATACCACCCTAAAACTAGTCCTTGTTGTCACCAAGGAATTTGATACCTGTTGAACTATTAGTGCCCTAGCCTGTCTTAGAAAGCCATCTAGCGTTTGGGACCAGGTTATCCAAATCCCAAGGCCACAAGAGACATAACAGCTGATGAGCTGTCGCCACCGGGAGCAATCAAGTAAATCATCGACCAATACGGAAGACTGCTTTCTGTAAACTGTAGGCTACTAGGGGTAGGTATATTATTATAGTATATTGGTGATGTGTGGGAAGCGTAAAAAATACAAAATTTCCAAAATCCCGAATTGCAATCCCGAAGGCATTGGAGATAAACTCCCGACTTGTAATAATTTCTTATTACTATTTTAATACTTTCAAAGAAACCTTATTGTTACTTGTTATTCATAATTTAAAAGTAGTTGAAAAATGACTTTCTTATAAGGTTCTAAGACCTTTTTTTACAAAAGTAAAGTGTTTTTATTCAAAATGGCCTTGGCCAGCCTGGCAACGAACGAAAAAAGCACATCACAGTTTTAGGAACAACTTATACTTTGGTTTTATAAGTCTTACTTTTTATAATAATTTGTTTCCCCATTTTATATCAATTTCATAGAAAATTTTTCATTCCACATAAATAAGATTAAATTAAGAAAATAAACTCCTCCTTTTTAGGAATCACCGTTTTTACAAGAAAAAACCCATTTATCATTTTAAAGCTAAATAGAATATTAATTAATTTATTGTTGTAACTTTTGTTCATATACAACACTTTAAAATATGGGGGACTTCCCTTTTAACAAAAAATAAAAAAGAAAACTCATAAATCAAAAAATAAAAACAAGTTGCGCAACGAGTTTTCTAGAAATAATATTGTTTCCATTAACAAACTTTAAAGGGAAAACAAAACTACAAAAACAAGACTCATCCAAGGTTCATTGTCATAATATCGTCTTCATCACTTTCAATTGATTAACGGTGACATTATCTTTTTTCTTTTGAATTTATTCTTTTGTTTGTTTTTTTTTTCTTTTATTTCTCTAAAGCTATAAAAACACTTGTGGTAAAAATTCAAACAATAGCAAAGCTAACTTGAACTATACTCAATATGAATAGATACAACAACAAAAAAATGCAGTTAAGTAATGAAAATGCAGTGGTTGTCTCAAAAGCTACCCCCTCCAGCCTCTTCTTCTCTCATAATATCCAGAGCAATATCTTTCATAGAACTTAAGTTCCCCTCTCCCCCACCATAGAACAATCAAACACTTTTCTGTCGCCCACATCGCGAGTTTAATAACAGATCTAGTATCTAGATGGCGCTCTTTAAAAATCCTTTAATAAAATTTCTCTTTATCTCATATCGTAGTTGTCTTCTCGAAGTCCTTTGACAAAAGCGCGCTGCCAGAACTTAAAAACAAACAAAAAGAAAAAAATTAAAATAGCATACAAATTTTCTCCATCACAATGAATGCATTTTGCATACACTGAGAAAAAACTTTTAAACCATTAATTTACAAAAAAAAAGATAAAAAAAAGTATAAAGTGGTGGGTGGAACTCTTTTTGTGTTTTATTTATAAGTGCTGTGTTTTCTTTTGGTTTTGCTGTTTTGTATTTGCATTGCGATATAATAACATAAAAATAACGAAAAAGTGTTTCAAAGTCGATTATTTTGCTTGAGTGCTGCAGCTAGCTCCCCACGAGCTATATACGGAGGAGATGCAAGTGGGTGGTATATAGTGCTGTTGTTGTTTGTTTTTTTGCCTCTTTTTTTTTAAGGGGGCGCACTCTGTCAAGTTCGTTTCAGACAGCTACTACAGAACAGAACTTCTGCATGCATTGTGTTTGTGTTAAAAGGTAAGTTTTTTTGGAAGCTCGAGATAGTTTTTTTTTTTTAATTTATTTTATTTTGTTGCAGGAAATGTCTTTTTGAGAAAATATTCTTAAATTCAAAAGTTTTATAAGGAATTTCTGGATGGTATAGAGGTACATGGGTGCGTTTTAATGTGGTTTTTATTTTCGATAGAGAGAGGAGACATAAAATTGAGTTTAAAAGTTGTATGTTTCAGATGATTATAGTTTATCTTACTGATCTATTTTTTTTTTTTTTTTTATGAACTTAAGAACATAGAAATACTTTTAAAATGTTTCATGAAAGCTACCTTTTGCCATCTTCACAATTATACAATGTGGTATACAGTTTGCAGAATGGGTTCTGGATGAACAGAAGAAACATTTCAAAAATTGTTTTTTTATTGAATTATTCTTCTCAGTGATGTTGGGGCATTGCTGAGTTTAATATTTTACGTTTTGATGATTTTTTTTTATTTCAATCGATTTATCAGGACGAAATAAAAGTTAGGTAGGTAATTTGTGTTTGTATGTCTTTTTTTTATTTCACAAACGAAATTGGAAATTAGTTGAGAAAAAAAAAAATAAAATAATATTAAAAATTGCATTTAAAATTTTCGAAACTTAACCGAATTTTTGTAAGAAAGATATATGACATATTGAATGTGATGTATGTATGTTGCAATTTTATTTTAGCAAATATAAAAGATGGGGGCTGTGCTTCGCGGTCTGTCTTAACGGAAGCAGGATCCCAGAGAAAGACGTGGCCACAGCTAAAGTACCTTGCAGCAGACCGTGAAGGATGGAGACGTTTTGTTGACACCCTATGCCCCAGCCGGGGTTACAGGACACGATGATGACGAAAAAATTTTCTGGTTCCGAAACAAAACCAAGCCTCGGATAGCTAAATTATAAATTTACAACTCTCAACCATTTCGGTGTGCGTGTTGCTGGCAGGAATGGAGCAATGGCCCCTCCAAAAAAAAACATGTTTTGTCGAGTCCGAACGGCTAGATGAGAAGCACTTATTCATGACAAGTATACTTGGAGGATTTGTCAGTGCCTCGCAAGAGCTAGTACCTAGGAAAAAATTTCTGTTTTTAGGTTGCAGTGGCTGGGAATCGAACCCAGACCTTCGACATGACTTTCCAAATTCCAACGCACTAACCATTAGGTATGCCACGAGGTATACTACACACAAGCCTATAGGATACGGATGATTGTAATGTTGACGACCCAGCAAAAGAAATAGCAAGGACAACGAATTCAATTAATTAAAGAAAAAGTTAGTAATCATGGCTTAATAGCGTTCACCATTGACTGTAACGTTCTGGCCAGCATCGTTTTTAAAGAAGTATGGACCAATTATTCCACCAACCCATAAAGCAAACCAAACAGTCAGTTTTTGTGGTTGTAACGGTGTCTTAACATACACTTGAGGATTATCATCACTCCAAATATGGCAGTTTTGTATATTGACGTATCCATTCTACCAAAAGTGAGCTTCATCGCTATACAAAATTCGCTTATGAAAATTGGGATCAACGACAATCTTGTTTTGGGCCCATTTGGCACAGTTAGGAAGCGTTTTTCAGGCATCTGTCTATTCATGTTGAAATTCCAAAATAAACTTAAAATAAATCACTTGACAGCTGACAAAATGGCCGCCAGTTAAAATAGTGTTGCAAATTAAATTTCTATACCTCTAAAAAAAACACCCTTTACATGCAACGTGCTGTCTGACAATTAGTGCACACCCTGGATAGGCTTAAGGCTGACGTTACTGTTATACAGGAAGTGCGATGGGATAGAGAGGGCATACGAAGGATGAAATCGTGTGAAATCTACTACGGGAAGTGCTAAGTAGCAGGGTCAGTGGTTTTTAGGTTGTGGGTTTGTGATTAGAGAAAGTGTCTTGGATGTCCGAACGCTCAGAGAGGCAATCATAGACTCGGACCACTACTTTGTAGTCCTGCTTATACGTATGCGGGTATCTACGACGCCATAACGCCGAGCAGATGTTGTCGAAAGATTTGATGTCGAAAAGCTAAAATCACACGAGATTGCCCTAAATTTTGCCGACCACGTCTCAGCAAGTCCCCTAGCATATCAAGTATAGATGACTAGTGATGACACTATCAACAAGCTGTCAGAATTGCCGTCATTGATATGTTGTTGAACCACAACGAAACTCCAGGTGCGATGAATAGTGCCGGCTGGGGCATGCAGCTAAGTACCAAGCAATGGTACAGACGAGAACTATAGAGCTATTAAGAGAGCAGCCTGGGATCTCTACGGACAAAAAGTAGGGAGCAGCGCCAACTTCTCAAGAAGAAAAAGAGAGATCACGAGAAGTGGGAGGTCGAGTCTATTGAGGATTGTACCGGCAGCGGTGATGTTCGTAACTTCCACCAAAGGGTGAAACGATCTTCCCAAGGCTACAAAGCCAGAACAGAAGCCTGCCGAGATAAAAGCTGGAATGTGGTAGTAGATACACACTACACAGTCAGTGTTACGGATCTGGAAGGAACAATTTTCGAGATTGCTAAACGACGAAGATAGCCCACATGCTCGGCAAACCATTCAATTCAACTTGAACGATGATTGCCAACATTACCATCCACCAGACTTAGATGAGGTGCGGTTATCGATTTCCAAGCCTAAATCGTACAAGGCTGCTGGTGCGGATTGACTGCCGAACTATTCAAAGCAGCTGAAGATGACTTGGTAAGGAGCATGCAATAACTCATCTGAAAAATTTTGTCGGATGAAAGTATGATCTGATTGGGTCCCTATCAGTGTGATTTCTGGCAAGGCAAGTCAACCATCATCGATGTTCACACTTCGATAGTTTTTGGAAAAAAAGGAATTGCAAATATCTTTATCCATTTAAAAGTCACACATATGATAGCGTGGATAGAAAAAAATCATACAGAGCCATATTTCTTATTTTGGCATCTCTGCCAAGCTTGTCCGCTTGTGCAGGATGACGATGGAGAGATTTCGCTACACCGTTTGATGTTGAGAAAAGCCTAAAGGTTGGGTATGCGCTATCATGCAACCTATTTAACTTCTTTCTTGAAGCAAATGTATGAAAATCGTATAAATCAACAGCACTGGTAAAATTTATCAAACTATCTTCGAGGTTGTTAAGGACTTTGTGTTCTTGGAATCCACTATTACCTCGCAAAATGACATCAGTGCAAAGATCAATCGAAGAATCAATCTTGCCAACCGCTATTTCTTCGGGCTTAGATGGCGTTTAAGTAGAAAGGACCGCTCCCATAGAATTGGGGAGACTTTATATAAGCTGTATGGGGCAGAAGAATGGACCATGAAAAAATAGGGTGAAAGTTTTTTTTTTTTCTTAAATTTTTTTTTTTTAATTTTTTTTTTTTTTTTTTTTAATTTTAACTATATGCCTGTAAGACCAAAGGTCTTTTAAATGCAACCTGAATTGCACGGCACTAGTTAGAAAGAGTAGGAGGATAGGAAAGATTTGGCACAGTGGATTGAGATCAGGGTGTTTATTATCTCATTAAATCTCACGGGTGGCGTCCAGTTAAGCTGGGAACACATAGAAAAGAATGCTGCCTAGAATGGGGCTCGAGCCCACACCTCTAAGTAAGCAGTCAAGCACTACATCCACTGCACCATTGCCACCCGCAAGTTTACTTGGGTGCTTTGAGAGGAAGATTCTTCGAGCATTGTATATCCAACCTATAGTATTCTCATGAAACACGATTTTGTAGGTTGACATTTGGTCGATAGGTTCGCTATGATCGCCTTACCGAGATCACTTAACAAAAATTAAGATTACATTTGGATAGTAGATGGCCACGAGCTTTTTCTCTTCATGAGAATACTATAGAATTTATATACAATGCTTCTAGTGATTTTTGTTTATATGTGTATCGAAGGAGTCTGGAGAAGAATATTAGATGGCTGGGACACGTGGAGCATATGGACGGCAACGCACCAGTCCAACGAATCTTCAACTCCAACCTTGATGATGTACGAAGCAGAGGAAGAACCCTTACATGTGGCGCATACAAGTGGAAAACGACCTCATCTAACTTGCTGTGCGTTACTGGAGGTGGATAGCTACAGACAGAGCTGGCTGGAGGCGGTTGTTGGTTAAGGCCGTAGTCCATCCTTGTCTGTAAGCGCCATCAAAATTAAAGTAAGTACCTATGTATGAAATATTATTTGATTGGTCCGCTTAGAACTAAAGGGTGTTCCAAAATTTACCGCGTTAGTTTAGCGCCAACAGTTCCAAAAACTATCCCAAAACTTTCCCAAGATTTAAATAAAATTTAAAATACTGCTTTTTTGAATCATAAAGCAAAAATATGTTAAAAATGTTGGTGCATTGTGTTGAACTATTGAACTCTAAATTTCCACGCTCTTTGAAGTGAACTAAAATGTAACTCTACCCAGAAAGTGGGCTACCCAAGGACATAATGTTCACGAAAATTATAACTATTAAAACCTAGCTGTAACTTTCTATGTATCGTCAAGTATTTCATATATAAAATACCAGTGCAGTCGTTATTTTTCACCATTTTCAAGGTTTGGTCCTAAAGTTGTTTCCTTTTGTAAAAGCTCTCCCAAACCAAGGCGAAATCATAGCGAATCATTCGCAAAGGCGGTTTTTTGTTGTTGTTTAGCATTGTGTATCTTTCATATTTTGTATTATTGTGAATTATTTCGCGCCGTTGACGAATGTTTCGCGTTGGTTTTGGAGAGCCTTAATAAAATAATTTTGTTTAGGGTTGCCAATACTTTTTTTAGACACCCTTCACCTGTTACTAGTAGACTGACAAGCTATGAAACACATAAAGTCTCTTAAAAGATGATAAAGGATTATCCAAAATAGAATAAAAAAAAAGATTAATTTGAAAGTTCACCCCTTAGCAACAACAAAAAAAAATACTGAAAAGGGTTATTGTTAAAGTTAAGTGAAAAACCAGGCCCGAAAATAAACTTAAGTCTTTTTCAATTCAATGAAATTGATTTTTCTTCTGAAAAACTTAAGCGCAAATCAAATTCTATTTTAAATACGAATCATCCTTCAAACTTAACCTTTCACAATAAAACACGTTCCATCAAACTTTGAAGTACAACACTTGAATCGATTGGTGAAAGTAAAACAAAAATAAAAACAAAAAATGAACTGAAGGGTGCTCAATTCTGTTAAGGAGTCAAATTAAGAAAATTTGGAGTTTCCTTTTAATAAATTCTTTAAAATACACTATAGGTATACGTCAACTCAAGTGATGTCTTGAAAAAAAAAAAGAATATTTTCCAAGGAAGCGGAAACAAATAAGGATGTACCTTTTTTATATATGTACATATCATGTTGCTTTTTGATCACTATTATTATTAAAATGAATTTTCAATGTTGTTGGCAAAGGAGAAGAAGAAAAAAAAAACGCCTCCATGATGTTTGTAGACAAATTTTCCCAATTGTATTGTACTAAATAAAAAGCCTTTGTCATTGTGGAAGAAGCGGGAATATGTCTCTCGAGCACGTTCGATATTTTTTTTTTCTTTTTATCTCTATTTATGACGAAGTATACCTACTTGTTATAATTTTCCAAAAAAATCATGATAATACAATTTTTTTAATGCAATGTCTCCTTATGCCCTTATATTCTTGGTAGAGGAACTGGAAATAAAAAGTTCTTTCGTATTAAAACTCGACTCGTTTACGTTTCCAAGCGTTGTTGGTTGGTTGGATTATTCATCTTATAGATACATTATAAATATGCATGTTTACATTAAACTTTATACCTATATCGTCTCTTCCACCTTTACTTTCATCTTTATCCTCATCTTCAGCCTTCAGGAGAAATTCGCATCTAAACAAGGTTAATTTAAGCTCTAACAGAGGTTGATATGACATCAAGTTGATTGTTTAGAAAACACATAACGACAAAGCTAACAAATTTCTATGAATTCAAATAATGCTCATCAGAAGTGATGCCCATGGAATTGAAATATAAAAACATAAATTCTCTGTCCTTTTCCAGTACTTTGATTGTTTCCTCTACTGCCATTCCGTGGAAAAATTTAAAATTCCATTAAAAAAAAATGTCCTTTACATAAGAGAAACGAAAAGCTTTCGCAGCGACACTGCATGAACCCTATGATAACGCAAGTATCTATGTATATTGTATATACATATATATATATTATATACGAAAACCGTGGTTATGTAGGTTAAATTCGTGAAATAGATACAAAGCAGTAAAGGTAAATCATAATTTCTATGAAATGTACATATCTAAGATAATATGACTATACCTTCCATATATTGTCCTACTTTATGGAATAAAATATTCGAGGGCAAACGAGTTTTTGAGCAGTAGGTATTTATGTAAGTATTTCGCTAGAAATGAAATAAATAACTCTTATTTGTATCAGGATATCTCATCCTTGTTATAAATGTACTCTATGGCACGTCCCACAGGCTAATAATAACGAAATGAGTATTCAGTAGAAATAAACATGGTTGTAATGACAGTAAAATTAATAAGTTAATTAGCATATTTTCAAAAGGATTGAGTGTTTCTGTACAATATTTTGAAAGCTTTAATTAGATGAACAAATTGTATTATGGGTAACACGTGACACAACAAATAGCAATTATTCTTTTTTTTGTTTTTGGTTGTTAGTTTTGAATTGAAATAAATAATCAACTAAACTATTCGAATAGAATAATAAATAATAATGTTTTACATTACATATGAATTGCCTGAAAAGAGGGTAAAGCACGGGAAGGAAGTTCAGCTATGTATCTACCAGGGAATTGAATCTATGACTGCTGAAAATTATTCTGTAAGCTTTAATAAAAAATATGTAGGTACTATAGGGTCACACATACAAGTGTACATAAATGCTTTTTAGCTCAAATGAATTAAAATTGATAGATTTTCTCTATTGCAATCCGAACAAAATTATTTTTTCAAATTTCAAAAATTAGTTTTAAGCTTAAAAGTGTGTGCAGCATACAAATCACAAATTACTGGACATCTGCTGAGTTCATGAACAATGCCATTCAAATGATAAATGAAATAAAGGTATCTGGCTGCAAAACTTGGAAAATGCACCAATAATGGAATGGTCCGAAGGTTTTTATTTTCATTATCCATTCTGTAGATTTTTACCTTACACGCAATGGTAAATTCTAGGTCTTTATCAAAGTGTTATTGTACACACGCAGAAAATGTGCTGCACATACATTAGCACAACGTGCTTGTCTCAATTAAGCCAGTGCCGTCGAAAATAATAATTTATTATATATTTCCAAACAATAATATATTATGTATTCCAAAACAAAAAGGCAGCTGGACTGGACGGAATACTAGCTGAATTCCTGAAAGCCGATCTCGTAACAGCGGCTAGTATTTTACATCCGTTGTTACAAAGGATTTGGGAAAACGAAAGCTATCCCAAGGACTGGAAGGATTGTGTGATTGTTAAGTTGCCAAAGAAAGGTGACCTAAGGAATTGCAACAATTGGCGTGGTATCACCGTTTTGTCCGTTTTCCCACAACTAATGGCAACCATCATTCTCGTGCGAATAAAGGATAGAATCGAGTCTACCCTCAAGAGGCATCAAGCTGGCTTCCGCAGTGGTGGATCGTGTGTCGACCATATCAACACCCTGCGTATCGTCCTCGAGCAGTAGATGGAATTTCAATCACCACCTTACCTCATGTTCGTGGATTTTGAGAAGGCCTTTGATCGAGTTAACCGAGAATAAATATGGAGATCGTTGCTTGGTAGAGGAATTCCGCCAAAAATTGTTGCCATTATTAGAGAGTCCTACAACAACGCAAAGTATTTTGTTTTGCACAATGGGCAGCTATATCCGACTCCTTCGTAGTGCAACAGGGTGTGAGACAAGGGGATGTTCTATCGCCAATTCTCTTTCTGCTGGCGATGGACGATGTATTGACGGCCAGTGTTGGTACAGCTGAGCAGTAGGGCATTCAATGGAGACCGTTCGAAAAAGACAGAAATAATGCTCACAGGCCGCTCCACATAGCAGCGTATTATTCTACAGGAGACGCTAGTTGAAGTAGTTGAACAGTTTAACTACCTTGGCAGTATTGTTTCTGCAAACGGTGGTACGGATCTGAACCTTAAAAGTAGAATAAATAAGGCTCGTGCTGCCTTCGGTACTCTGTCCCCAATTTGGAAATTCAGTCAAATCTCCTTACGCACTAAGTTGAGATTCTTCGAGTCCAATGTCAAATCCGTGCTGTTATATCCTTGTGAAACCTGGAAACCACGTCTACCATTTCGAAGAAATTGCAGGCTTTTGTGAATCGCTGTCTTCTCCACATTCTCAAGATTCGCTTGCCACAAATAATATCAAATGAGGAATTGTGGGGCAGGACAAGTTGAGAACGGCTGGACGTCGACATAAGAAAGCGTAAATGGCTTTGGATTGGTCACACACTGAGGAAACCAAACGATGAAATTACAAAGCAGTCGTTTGTTTGGAATCCTCAGGTTGAACGGCGGGTTGGAAGACCAAGAACAACGTGGAAATCAACTGTCTTAGCGGAAGCAGAATCCCAGAGAAAGACGTGGCCACAGTTAAAGTACTTTGCAGCAGACCGTGAAGGATGGAGACGTTTTGTTGACGCCCTTTGCCCCAGCCGAGGTTACAGGACACGATGATGATGATGTATTTCCTTTGTACGAGAACGCCCCAAAAAACCCATCGATTGATTAAGATTAAACTTATATAGATCGAGAGGACGAGAGAACTGTAGGCAGCAAATATGAATATTAATTTCTTTAAAAGTTATACCCAAGATTGGCTTTGATGATTTAAAAAACATAAGTAAGTACTTGATAGTTGTCTATAACAAGTATATCAAAAAAAATATGAATTTAATTTCCCACAAATCAACTGTCACAAACTTGCAGAGAAAAGCAACATAATTCTCGTAGTTATAAAAAGCCGAAGGAAGTGCGTAATAAAGAGAGATATCACATAACTATATTATACAACGGTAAATGGGTCATGTAATGAATACTCATACATCATACTACACCAACTGATCCGTCAAAAATACCTGACCTAATCGACTTATTTATGGTAAAAGGAATACCCTCTAACTATGTTGAAATTACAGAGAGCTTTGATCTCTTCTCGGATCATTCTGCCGTCATACTCAATACGAGCGAAAGTCTTATAAAAATTGAAAAACCACCCAGGCTAACAAACGGTAAGCCGATAATAGAAGAAAAACAATTAATACTGAAGGATAACTGACGTATTTGAGAGAGCTCTTGAAGAAAAGAAAATCTGTTCGAACGTCTTTTTGGATGTGTCGCAAGCGTTTGACAAGGTGTGGCACGAAGGCCTCAAATTCAAATTAAGACAAGTTCTGCCTGAAGGAAATTCTAAACGAATATCTAGAAAACAGAATTTTTCGTGTAAGACACGGAAATGAATATTCTAATTTCAAAGAAATAGTGGCTGGGGTACCACGTACCACAAGGTAGTGTTTTGGGTCCAGTTCTGTACCTTCTATTTACACGTGATATACCTCAAACAGAAGACACTACGTAGCAACGTTTGCTGATGATACTGCAATACTAGCAGTAGGCAAAACGAATAACGAAGCTACGATTTAATTACAAAATGCTCTTAATAATGTTAATGAGTGGACAAAAACATGGCGAATAGCGCTCAATGAACAAAAGTCAGTCCACGTGGACTTTACGTATAAAAAAATAAATAGATTGCCCGTCTTTCTTAATACCGGTCATGTACCATTTGCGAATGAGGCAAAATATCTTGGAATGATTCTAGACGCGAAATTAAAATGGAAGCCGCAATTAAAAAAGAAATGCGAAGAATTAAAAAGTAAATTAAGAGATATGAACTGGCTACTCGGTAAATATTCTAAGCTTAGTATTGATAATAAGTTGATTTTATATAGGCAGGTACTTAAACCTGTCTGGACTTACGGTATACAACTCTGGGGTTGTACCTGCGATACAAATTTAAATAAATTACAAACGTTTGAAAATAAATTGCTTAGGTCATTTGTAAATGCACCATGGTATATAAGAAACGAAGATCTTCACAGGGATTTCGGTATTCCTACGGTTCGAGACGAAATTAAGAGTTTCGCGCGAAAACATAGAAATCGGCTATTATATCACGCTAATCCAACGATTAATGACATTCTTGACGATTCGAATTTAGTACTCCGTCTGCAAAGAACAAAACCTTCCGACTTGGTGCGGTGAACACAAAACCGCTTTAAAATCGCGGAATAAGCAGAAACTTTCACCGGAAAGTTACCTGCAACACGTTACTTAACTTCGTTAAAAATAAATTGCTATATAAGTTTCAATCGGGAAGTGGAGGTTGTTTTAGTGTAGTAAGAATCTCACACTTCTATGAGCACGCGTTTTCCGGTCCTCATAGAGCCTGATGCAGGTTTTGCACCTACCCACGAAAAAAAAAAAAATCATACTACACAAAGTAAAAATTTTAATTTTTATTCAAAATCGGTGAAAATGGCGGATCAAGGCTTGCTTGTCAAATGTCAAAATGTTATGTGGTTGTCATTACGTTATATTTGAAGAGATTTGAAGAGCTAACAAATAGCCATTTGTAATTACCTACTTACATATTCAATATTTACTATTTATAATGGAGACCCATTCGAATTTTTACGATTTGCAAATTGTTTTTTTCAAGTTGCGCAATTAAAATTTTTGTTCGGATTTTCAGACTTTTCCGTCTGATATGTATTCTTTTGAGCTCTCAAAAATATTTGACAGCTCGACAACTTCAAGCTTATGACAAAAAATTCCTTTTAAAAATAATTCAAAATAAAAGAAATTCTTTTTGGAACAATTCATCATTTTCATTTTATTATTAAGCTGTTTAACTCGTACTTTATCAACACTTGACCACGACTATATTGTCAGATAATTCATGAAAGTTTTCGGACTAATTCTTGACATTTCATTGTCATGACAAGTTTTTTATGAACCAAAAACTGGACAACTGTCGCATATATTCTGACAATTAAATAAAACTGTCAATTTGTTTTTGGGACAAAAATTTGACAATTGTTAAGTTGTAATTTTATAAATTGTCACTTGTCGCAATTGTCGATTTTTATGAAAAAGGGCCCAGGTTGAGGTTAGATGTCAGATAAAAGAATGTCTTGCCAAAAGTTGCCACAAAACCATTCCACACTTTTTAAACAATCTGCTTCTCTGTGACAGAATTTTATGAAAATTTCATAGACTACCAGTTTTTGCCAAAAAATCTCTGGAACAAGGTAATAATTTCCATCAAGGAATAACACTTGGGCAGGTGTTCTCAATTTTAAAGAAATGCAATACGCAACATTGGTAAATACTTTTGATTTTAAAAGGCAAATACGGGACTGAAGACTTAAATTCGAAACTACCCGAAAACGTTGAAGTGAATGGATGTTTAGAATTTTAAATGGATTCCACTCTTTTCTGCTCAAATAGATAGGTCCTTTAGCTCCTTCAATGTGCTTTCAAGAGACAGTTATAGATAGTTGTTACCTGAGAACTTTAAAAAGCTATAGTACCTATAATCCTACTGTAATGGAACGTTAAGTAATGTTAATAGATATTCTCTTTATTTAATAAGTGCCTTTGTTTTGCGTGTTTAAGGAATTTATTTTACCTTTCCGTGGTTAAGGCCATTTACTGTTACCTTCCACAAGTTGCGTCTCATGTAGGTAGGTACCTACATAAATGTTGTAACACTTTTTGGCATATATGTATGTATGTCACATGAAAGGCTTGAATTATGGCTATTATTTTTGTATGGGCATATAAGTCCTGCAGGAAAAGTGTTATAATCGATAGTTTCATTTATCAATCAAATATTTTATACAAATAAGTTGAATTGGTTATTTTAGTTTGAATAAAAGGAACGGCTCTGACACTGAGATCCAAACTAATGCCGATTCAAGAATACATACATACGTGAAAAAGTTTTGGGACACAAGTGCCAGGCAAAGAATTCAGGTGTACGGCAACAATTATTGGGCTATTACACTTGCCTGCACAAGATACAGACCTTTGATCGAGATTATTTGCTTTATCTTAAAATGACATACAGTAGACTTAATTCAATAAAGTAAATCTAATCTAAAAATAAGCTTAGAATTCTTATTAAGAAACAAATTTTCATTTGAGGTTAGAAATATGTTTTTTTTTTTAAGTTGCTCAATCTTATCTAAAAAAAATATTAGAAAAGCACCGACAATTCAATCGCGTCTGTTAGGGGTTTTGGGGCCACTAAAACGTATGTCAGGTACATATTCGTACTCAGGGAGTTAAGACCTTTCATTTGAGATAGATTTCAAGTGGTTTCCTAAAATTTGTAAAACAAGAAAAAGTCAGGGGTTTTGAGGCCACTCAGACATCTGTCAGTTACATATTCGTACCTAGGGAGTCAAAACCTTTCACTTGAGATATATTTCAAGTGGTTACCTAAAATTCTAAAAAAGTGAAAACAGTTGCAATTTCGGAGACGTCTGTCCCGAGTTTCAGGGCCACTAAGACGTCTGTCCCGTACATATTTGTATTCAAAGCGTCAATACCATTCATCTGAAATAGATTTCAAGTGGTTTCCAAAAATTTTAAAAACAAGAAAAAAGTTGCACTTTCCTCACTAATTCAATGTTGGGAAAAGTTGTACTTTTGATGCATTGCATTGTCTTGGTTTTGTTTTCTATCTATTTCGAAGTTTCTGGGTTTCAACTAAAAGGCTTTATCAAATCATTGATTTATTCATGGCTGTATTATTTTTTTATTAAAAGATTTAGCAACCGACAAAATTTTTAGAATTTTTTTCAAGTTCCTTTTAAAATTATACAAGACTTTTCTGCTATAAAGACTGTATGGCAAGTTTTTGTTTTAATTATTGAAAAGAAATGTAGATATAAGGTTAAAAATTAGGATTTAAATGCATATTTTAAGTGAATATTTCCCATGAAAATCCTAGCCCTATAAATAACATATAGAAACAACAGCCCATGAGTTAAATATGATGGTTTACTTTCAAAACAAATGTAACTTACTGTACAGCGCTAAAAATGGTACTCAGTGAACCGACGACGGAAGTGAATTTTTCCGATCTTATAGTTAATTGGAATTTACAAATAAATAATCAAAGTACCTAAATAATCCATAATCGTTTCATAAATCTATTAGAATTTAAGATAGATCGTCATTAAAAAACAAATTGGTTCACTGTTCAAAATGACACTCTGATACTCTATTGCCAGTTCTTTGCAGTTAAAAATATAGACACAAAACAAATTATTTAAAACTAAAAATTTTGACTTTGATGTAGCTGATGTAAGATTAAAAAAACATGTATTATTTACACCGCTCGCCGTTGTTTTATCAAAATCAACAGTTTAAATCCATAATACCTACACAAAAAAGAAGGAAGAAACCTTATCATTTGTAGTTCTGTATAGGTATTTCCAACTTGTCCTCTTGTCTCAGAACACAGAAGTAAACACAGAGAAAAAATGTAATAAAGAACTCCTTTCAATGCATCTGTTTGTTTCCCATTGTGAATATCAATCTAAATTTTATCACAAAAAGGATTTCTTGCTCCTTGGCTCCTTGTGGCAATGGCGACTAAATGAAATTTGTATTCATCAATATTGCAACGAAACAGCAGGGCCAGCAGCAACTTTATACAGACCCACCGACATCTTTGGCGCAATGTTATACTCGTGTTTGTCGTCGTAGTCATCGCCGTGTCGTCCTCCTCCTCCTAGTCCTCATCCAACTCCAAAACTAGGTTAAAGTGTACAAACTTTTTCGCCTCCTCAAAAGTTTTCCCATTTCAAAGGGGAGAAATTGCGCCATTATATATAAACTCGTATTAAGGTCCTGCACAAAAGGAACCACTGCGCTGACTGTCTGACGCCTGCTACAGGACTATTGAGCCCGCACATTCTCTATTCACTTTTGTTCTCTATTTCGCGTATTTGATTGGTGTATCTGTATAGTTTTTTTTTAAGTTTTACTTGCGTGTGGGTGACGGTGGGCGGGGGTGCAGTAACTGGTGCTAGATTGATGCTGGGCGTCTATGGAAATAAATGGAATTTATAGTGTTTGAACAATGCAGTTCTACATTCGTAATGTCGACGTGACTGAAGGAAAATGCCCACACGTTACATTTTTTTTGTATCGAACAGTAGATAGGTCTAGGTGGTACCTATAACTACAATAATGTTGCGTTGGGACTGTAGGGCTGGCAGCGACAGGATATAGTGTGGTAAGAGCGTTTTGGTTGAAACTTTTGCCTTTGCATTGCATTGAGAGTGATGGCTTCAGTGGACGAGAGATAGTGGCTCTTTGAATCCCTGCAGACAAAAAAACAAAGTTGAATAATATGCAACGATATGGCCGCTAAAACAAATGCTCTGACGGGTGTTCATGATTTCTCTTCCTTTTTTTTTTGTATAATATTTCTGTGTTATTGTGGCCTCCTGCTGGGGTGGTTTGGTTGACGGCATCAAAAAGACAATGTTTGTGCGCGATGCCAATGCCTGCTTGCCAGCCTGCCTTTCAGCCTGCTGCTGCTGTTGCTACAATGCAAGGAGAGACCGACAGATGGATGGCTGGACGGATGAATGCAATATCGTGGTCGGACATGACATTCGATGCGGCTTGTTGCATTCTTTTATTGCAGTGAAAGTTTTTTCATATCATTTGCATATTGTGAGGACGATTTTTCAATTTTTTGTTTTTGTTTTTTGTTTATATTCTGAATTAAGATAGAATAGCAATATTTTCTTTTATTTTTGTTTGTGTTTTTTGTTGTGTTTTTAGTTGAAAGAAAAATGATTTTGTGCCATGACAGAAGTTGTAGATAGGTTTAATGGGAGACAGGAAAAGTTTTAAAATAAATTTCTCGGAAAAAATTTACGTACAAAACTCTATTGCACATATACCAACCAACATATCGGTGGAGACCGCATAAATTTTGATGATTTTTTTTTGGTTTTCTTTTTGTTTTGTAAAAAGTTAAGGAATACTTTTTGACCAATTTATTTAAGATATTTCTTTTTTTCTTTCTTGTTTTTTGAATTCAAATATGTTCGAATGGTATGAGTAGAGTATATTATGAATTATGGTTTTGATAAAGTTTTAAAGGAATAAATTAAGCTTTCTATATGAAGGAACAAAAGATATCTACCTGCCTATACAGGAGTTTACATATGGCATACATATATCAATGTTGTGTTGGTATCGGACTTGAAAATGAATTTTTTAAAATACCGCCAACGTCAAAATAAAGAAAACTGCTGAACAACAAACTGCGATAAATTTTGATTGTGACACAAAAAAAAAGGCTCTACACGTGTCTTTGAAGGTTAGGTACGGCAGCCATTTTTATTCATAGCATACAAAGTGCTCAATGGAATAACGGTTTCCACACAACTGTGGAGACTTGAATAAGCAGAGGGAAAACTCTATCAAAAATTAAGAAATTTTGGAATTCGAAGCATCTATACTTGTCAAAAATTATGAAACATTAAAAAATATCAACAAATAAAAAAAAACACATAAGGGCCTTGGAAACGATTTAATAAATGGAATAGGTACCATTGTTAGATGTTTTTTCTATGTCCCTTCTTTATGGCCAACGAATTTTGGGCTTATAAATCAAATAACAGTAATCAATGGTCACATCCCACGAATGAAAAAAAAAATGTCACCAACCATTTTACAAAAAAAAAAAAAAAAAAAAAAAAAATTGTGGCGCCTTCAACACAAAAAATGGAGAAGAGGGAATCTTTGGCTTGATAGCGGGAGGAAACTACCTTTGATATTGGCACAAACTGAAATACTTTTGACAGAGCTGGGACAAGTTTTCTATTCCTACACCTTACTGGCTGAACAGAATGGAGACGGAGCTGCAACTGGAATAGCTGTCAAAATGTTGAATACACACAAATTCAATGATGCGAACAGAACACGACGCAGCTTCAGACGGAGCTGCAAACGCAACTGGACAAGTTGGCCAACTTTTAACTTTTGCTTGCAGCTTTTTTGACGTTTCAAAAATGCGAGCAAAACAGAGTGTTTACATGTGGGTTAAAGTGGACGGAAGGCAATTTTAGCTTCTTTTTCATCATTATTCATTTTAATTTTTGTTTCCATTTTTATTTTCGATACTAAAATGTCAGAAAGGTGTACACGTACAGCTGCATTATGGGCGCGTATAAAAAAATCACGTACGACACTTTTTGACAGCTATTCCAGTTGCAGCTCCAGTCGCACTGGTGTCCCGCCTCTTACGTCTTTTCACTGAAAATGCATTTTAACTACATCCGTAAGGTGATGGCCCTCATAAATCATCGACTGCCCAATATCATAGCAAGGCACCTACCTCAACAAAAACCTCAGTTTTGTGTAGAATGGTCGCGCTTGGAGGAGCAACACAACGTTCAATTAGTGGAAAGTGATTGGAGAACATGGGGAGGCAACTTCCAAATGCTGTTAGACAGGATTGAGCAGACTTTATTTGCTGACTTTACACAGATGGCCCAATGTAGTGAGACCAGAAATATGTATAATATTCTACAGCACAATCTAGGCGCCAATAACTATTTTCATGATCGGTTTTCCATAACTTCGATTCCAACAGCTTACGGCAAAAGCCAAGTCTTTAACTGTGAAATTGTAAACTAAAGAACATTTAAAATTGTTAATAAAAAATCCTACTACTACTACTACTACTACTACTACTACTACTACAACTACTCAAGGCTTGCAAGCAAATGATGCTGACTAGAACCAAAGCTGTTGAGAGAGAACTATACCCAAAGCAGAGCGGGAGAAGACTTTGCAGGGAGCATACAATAAACTTTGCTTTACATTTTGATCAAATAAAAGTTTCCCAATTAATGAAACCTTGATCAGATGCGCAGACATGACAACTATTGGAGGAATCAGTCTTTAGAGCGATGAGTAAGGTTTTGGCTTAGACCACGCAAGTCAACCGGCAGTCAAATTTAATTTTCACACTCCGGCAGGTGCTGTAGCATGGGCCTTATCAAAAAGGGATTAACATTAGATTGGTTACTTTGGGAGGAAGATTCTTTGTGTATCCAGTGTGTTTTGATTGAATTTTACACTGACGTTGACTTGGGAAAAAGCTGAAAATAATAATAGCTCAGATAGCTGCTGCAAGGTGCAATGTAAAATGCGTAGTGGAAGCTGAACCAAAACATGCGACGTGTACAATTTTGGAACAGCAAGCAAGCGGAAGCTACAGATGTCAACAACGAATGCCATTCTCATATACAGAATCGATACCTGGGCAGATGCTCCGGAAGCAGATGGCAGCAGTGTAAAGACGGGGAGTCTTACGTGTGCTGCTCTTCACAGAAGTAATCCCTATTGATCTTATGGTGGCAGAAAGGACGCTCGTCCACGATCAAAAGGCAGAAATCGGAGCTGCAAACTGAAGAGGTACAGAAACTCACGAAACAGAAGTGGCAAGAACGTTAGAGCTTGGAAAGTAAAGAACGATGGAAGGCGGAACTGATTGGGAATGTAGCTGAACGGAATGAACGGAAACACGGAGGAGCTAACCATTACGTCATCCAGTTTCTTACCGGATACGGGTTTTTAACTTTTGGCAATGGTTTGTATCGAGCCTGAGGTGAGCTCGTCGTAGTCTAGGGTATTTCCGAAGAAAGCAAGAAAAACTTGGGTTAAGAAGTCCAAAGAACTCGGAAATTGTAACCAATTTTATAATTTTTACTTTTTATTCAAAAAAAAACAATAAAGGAGGAGAGAAACCTGCATTGGGATTGAGCAGAAAATGTGGCTTCAGTGGCTTTGTAAAGTCCATCGGCCTCTGAATTGCAAGGTTCATGGTTCGCTCCCAGATGACGGCAAAGAGTTTTTCAATTAATACGAGCATAACCAGACTAAGCACCACTAAAAGGAGTCTGATGATCGAGGTGGCTCTCGTGAAATAGCTATAACTCCAGCCTAAATACTTGTTGGTAACACACGCAAGTTGTTGTTGTTCATTCAAAATTATTCAACAATAAAGGAGATTTACAATCTAACAGTGTTTTTTTTAACTTATTATGGTATTTCATTTACAGCTAAGCTTGGTACGGTAGAGGAACAGGAGTACACTCGGCCCACACTAATCACTTAGAAGAAGTGAACCAGGGACTATACGATAAGAATCTGATTCCAATCCAAGGCAAACCCAAGGAATAATTCCTTTGTTTGTACAAGCTCTCTCTAAGAAGGAGCGAGAAGGGAGTTTACGGTAGGAGTCCCAAGACTAGATCAATGGGAAATTGCTTTGTTGTCCAGTCTCTCACTCAGAAGGATCAAGAAGGGAATTTACGGTAGGAATCTGATTCCAATCCAAAATCCAAGGCTAACCCAAAGAATAATTCCTTTTTTTGCCCAAGCTCTCACTTTGAAGGAGCAAGAAGGGAGTTTACGGTAGGAATCTCATTCCAGTCCAAGGCTAGCCCAAAGGAGAATTACATCCTTTGTTTTTCACGGCGGAAGCCACAAAAATTTTCTTTAAGTGGTACACGAGAGCACCATGAAAAGTTACCTGAGCTTCTTAAAATTGCTACAAACTGAGATTAGCAGGAGCCTTTATGCCTCCTATAATTCGGATTAAATGAGAATCGGAATTAACATATGAGTCAATAAGCTTCGACTTTTCCGAAATTCCTACCTGATGAGGACATCATGGCTTCTCTGCTATAACACGTTGTGAACTGTAAGGAAGACGAATGATATAATCATATGTGTCGACTCCACGGAAAGTGGTGCACTGTTGTTATTGTTTATTTGTAGTGTAGCATTGGGTGGAGATATAGGGTGTTGATATGCACTATCGGCTGGTGTTTTTTGTTGGGTCCTGGTATTGTGTGGCGGATCGGTGATTAATTTCGATCGGTGGAAGTGTAACATTTTGGAACAGCCTTTCTCCTTTAGATCGGGAAATCGAACAGTCCTGCCTGCCAGTACGAAGACTATGTAACGGACGATGTCCATACCACACGCAGTCTTTGCCTTCAGCAGAAGGGAAGCCGAATGTCGAGAGCTAGTGAGTAGAAATAGTGATATCACTCCAGAAAACATATTCGAGAAACTGCTTAACAGCGGCCAAAACTAGCATAAAACCTGTACGTTTATAGAATATGTTCTTCAGAAGGAAACACAAGAGAAGAATAAAATGACCGGGAAAGAGTTGAGCCCACAAGTTGAGCCCACAAGTTGATCCCACAAGGGAAACATGACAACCCCCTTAAAGTAATGCAAAGAGAAGCTCCGAGAGAGATGGTTCAGACACCAACAAGGATTATAGAAAAGTCGATGTGTTAAATATTGAACGAGTCTGGCAAAACGCCGAAAAATTCAAATTCTAAATTACATGCTTGTGTAATTTTTATTCAAAATATAAAAAGAAGTTAAGAAACGAGAACTTGAATTTCTCCTCTAAGAAATCACACGCAAATGCTGATATTCGGTGCTAAATTTGAAGAAAATCGATCCAACCGTTAAGCGATTCCTAGTCCTAGAAACCTCATTTATGGGGGATATTAAAAATAAAATGCACGAATGGGTCGCACGTACTTGCTCTTATGTTCAAGACACTGCGAGTTTAAGAACATTGTATACACAAACTTGGAAATTATGAGAGAAAAATGTAGAGAAGCATGAAATACGACACTTAAATTAGCAAAAACAACTCTTTTGACAGTTTTAGGTGAAAAAAAAGTATGCCATCTTAATTCATGATGGAATATGATTGTATGGGAAAAAAAATTTTAAAATCGTTGGAGCGGTTTTTTTTTAAATTAATTTTTTATATATAAAATTCTTAAAACATTTTTAAGAACAAATTTTGGTATGCAGATTTAAACTATATATTTATGTGTATATAAAAACAAAATTTGAAAAAAAAATTGTCAACCCGTTTTTGAGATATCGAATTTTCAAAAAAAAATTTGAAACTTTTTTTAAAAATCCAAAAACTCTTTTTTCGAAAATTTTGCTTTGCAATATAATCTTATCTGGAATTTGTATATAAAAAAATTCATTTAAATTCGTTAAGCTGATAACGAGAAAACTCAAAATAAAAAAATACGTTCTATGACAGGTACTACTAATAGTTGCTATGTGTAAAATTTTATAATTTTTGATGGTAGATCGTACTAATTTTAGTATATGAAAAAAGTTTAATCAAAATCGTAGGAGTCGTTTTCAAGCAAAAAAATATTTTCCTCTGCGGTTTTTTCACTTTTGTATGGAAGGCACCGTTATTTTTTCATAAATGTAAAATTTTTTCTAAAAATATTTTAGAGAGTACTAAAAAAGTCTTAAATATCGAGTTTCAAAGAAATATATGATGCCGTTTTCGAAATATTTGATTTTCCAAAAAAAAATTTGAAATATTTTTAAAAATCCAAAAAATATTTTTTCAAAAATGTTGGTACACAAAACTATTAACATTTCTTGGAAGCTTCTGTATACAAAAAATAATTCAAATCGGTCATACCATTTTGAAGAAAATCAAAAATTAAAAAAATGGTTCCTTGGGATGTACCATTAATAACCATTTTTGAAAAATGGTTTTCCACTTACTAAAATAAATTTATTAAATTTTTTTTAAGAAAAGTTGTCGAGCCGCTTTTGAGAAAAATACGATTATGTAAATTTGCCAAAAAAAATGTATGACAGGTACCGTTATTTTTGGTTCTAAAAAAAAATGAAAAAAATGTGTCGGCAGAATCACCAAAAACCACTATGTACCAAGTTTGAAGAAAATCGATCGAGCCGTTTAGGCTGTAGACGAACAGACAGACAGACAGACAGACAGACCGACAGACAGACAGACAGACAGACAGACAGACAGACAGACAGAATTTTGCCACCCACTTTTTTAGTGTTCTCTATCATCGTAATATCATGTTTGATTGTTATCTCAAAATTTTTTGTTTGCATGAATCCAAAACTTGCCTTATAGTACCTACCTATAATCGCAAGTAAAAATAGTAGGTATGCCATTGGTCAAAAAAGTCAATTTGTCTTAAAAATTGGTTAGCCTTAGAAAGCTTATTACCAAAGCTTAAAAAGTTACTCAAGGTTATAGTGATTTTTACCTCTTCATTTGTTGAGTATTCGGAAAAACTTAATATAATTTTAGAGATTCAAAAATAAAATCAATGGCTGACCATGACCAATTACCTGAAACTAGCTGATTTTTTATGGCGATTGAGTGACTTTTCAGCTAGTACCTATAACTTTTTGCGAGTATCCTACAAATAAGGCGCCAAAAAACGCTATGTCCTTGAAGAAATAAAAAAAAAAATCATCACCAAAAATAAATGACTGAAATAAGCTGACTTCTTATGACCATTCACTGACCAATTTTTTACGAATATCCCAAATCTGAGGTGCCAAGATCCCAGAGCCCCGTTAAGGCTCTACCTCAATGTACCTACTAAGTGATGTGTACACTAGACAGTATCAATATGACTCGTTTAGTAATTTCTTCTTTTATTATCTTTCCTCTTTCTTAATCTATGACATGTGCTTTAACTTCTCAAAAAACAACTCACAGCACAGAAACAAATTTTAAAATTTCACAAAAAGATCTCCTAAGATATCCTACCACCGCCGTGCACCCGCAATAAGCTGATTACTTAATTTCAATATAAATATTTTGCATGTTGTACTTTTATGAAAAAAAAAACTACTCCGACCTCAAATAAAAAATATATTTTTCCATTAAATCTTACCTATACCTACCTGCCCTTCTTAGAACGAATAAAAAAAAACACATTTTCCGGAATCAAATTGTGCACATCTCCCCATTTTCCGTACCCCACACTTACCGGATCCTGCCAACAAACTTTTTAACACACACACAAAAAAGCAGAGGGCCTGCAACAATTTGAAAGACGAGACCCATTTTCTTTTTACAAATTTCCAAATATATGACATACGAGAGGCAGCAAGACATTTTCCATCTTTACTCAAGGTGCACTCGTTTCGTTTTTTTTTTTTCCTCCATTGCAAGCAATTTTTCAATGTTTCCTGAAAATTTTCACAGCGAGCGTCAAGGATTGTGGGAGGAATTGTGCCGGCAGCCATCGTAAATTTTCCAAAAACTGGATTATAAGGCATTTTTGGTTATTTTGTTGACAAAGTTTGTTCCTTTTGGCTGCATGAAAGAAGCCACTTCCTTCCACTTGCAACTACGGTTGGCATTAACAAAAGATTTTCGCGCATCATGGCATAGTTGTATTAGGTCGGATGGCAGACCAATTTTTCAAATAAAAAAAAAAAAATATTTTCTTAAAAAAAAAAAAAAAAAAATAGCGTGTTATGATGGGGTTGTTCATTTGGGCTTAAGTTTGTGTGTCGTTAAGCAGCCGCAGCCGCCTTGCCGTGAATCAATTGAAAGTAATTTGAATAATTTACATGAAATTGTGGCGCGGCGCAACGGCGCGGCAACGCCAATGGCGTCAAAGTTTGTTGCTGATGCAGCGTGCAGGATAGTTTTGATTCTGAATAAAGGATGTCTGTATAAGTGGGGTCTGATAACGGCGGCGGGCGGCCGGCGTCGGCAGTAGTTGAATCATGCGATTATTGAACGATGTAGAGAGTATGTTCGGAGGTAATTACCATGATGTAATGAACTTCAATTACAGGGCATTCATTTTGTGAGCCCGTGGTAGTGATTGTTACCTATACATCCAGAATCGGCAAATTTGCAGAGATTGGAAATTTTGTAAGCGTAAATGTACAATGAAGTGTAAAATTAGGCGTCAATTTAAAATAGGGAATATTTTTGGGAAAATGATTGTAGATAGTGATGTTAGTGAGGAACATAATTCACTGAAAATAAAATTGCCTTGGGTACCTACATAAGTATAGGTTAAAAGAAAAGTGCAACAGAGGATGTATTCAACTGCAAAATAATAGATGCGAGGGCTCGAGCCTTAGGTACTGGATGTGGCATATTCTCATTCTGTTCTTAACCAACCTCTAGTTAAAACTGGTGTTCTGTGGGATATTAAAAAATATAAATTGTAGTACCTCGAGGCATGATGGTTAGTGCGTAGGACTGTCATGCCGAAGGTGTGGGTTCGATTCCCAGTCGTTCCACCTGAAAATAGAAATGTTTTATTCGAGGTACTGCCTCTTGCGAGGAACTCTGACAAATCCTCCAAGAGTTTACTTGTCATGAAAAAGTGCTTCTCATTTAGCCGTTCGGAATCGGCAAAAAACTGTAGGTCCCCTCCTTTCCTGTCTGTGGGATATTATGAGCTATTACTATACGACTTAGTAGGGGAGCATGCGGCGAGGCTGGGTATTCCCTACAATACTCACTGCTGTAGATGTGGAGACCAGCAAGAAAAATAAAAAAGTCCTTCATTTTGTTTGTAAATGTCCTGCTCTAGGCAGAATGAGGGCACAATAGTTTGGATCGCATTTTTTGAGGACCTCAACGAATTTTCCGAAACGAAAATCAAAAATGTTCTGTCCTTTCTCAACGTGACGAAATGGATCTAAGACAAAAATCGGTTGATTCTGCACCATGTACCCCCCCAGATACGGCTGGATGTTCGCGCTTCGGTGCCATTCTACTATCTGCCGAGTGCCATATCGTGGCTGGCTTCGGGCGTGTTGTAGTCCTATCGAGTGAGTGTCTTATGTTCAGCCTCATGTCTTTTTTGTAAACATGCTTAGGTCAGCATAAATTGGCTATAACATCTTTATCATACCCCAAACCTGTTCTAACCAGGGAACATATCTGGTCTCATGAAAGACGCCGATCTTCACTGAAAGCCTCCGTCATGATGAGGAGTGAGTGGAAGGATAGGCACAGGAAGAAATCCCGCATCCAATCATGTACCTGGAAGACCCCCTGAGGAATTATTTGAACAAACCAACGAACCACCTTCCCGAGTCCCTCTGTTGTAAATTTCTAAGCATTGAAGATGATCCTCAGACGGACTCTGCACTTTTGGCACCTCATATGAGGGAAATTTTATAAAAAAATGTCATCTAATTGGCCAGTAATTGGAGAGAAAAGGTCAACTAGTCCCAGAAATTGGTCAGCCCTAGATAACTTGTAATCAAGGTTTATACTTTCTCAAGGTCACGCGCGATTTTTGGCACCTCATTTATGGGAAATTTGCAAAAAATGTATACCATCCGAAAGATTTCTAGATCGTGATAAAAGGTCAACTATTTTCACTAATTGGTCAGCCATAGATTTTTTTCTAGGAATTTTTGAAGTTCGTTTCAAGGTCACAAAAAAAACTTTTGGCACATCATTTGGGTCAGTAAAAAAAAAAAAGTGTGCATTTGAAAGGCCTTTTCACGGTTGTAAAAGGTCAGCTATTTTCAGTAATTGGTCAGCCATAGAATATTTACTGAATTTTCTCATGAATGAGGTGCCAAAAACCGCATGTGACCTTGAGTGACCTTGATAAAGTTTAAGCCTTGATTACAAGTTATCTGGGCTGACCAATTTCTTGGACCAGTTGACCTTTTCTGACCAATTACTGGCCAATTAGTTGAAATTTTTTTATCAAATTTCCCCCATATGAGGTGCCAAAGGTCCAGAAACCCTCAGACGATGTCTAAAAATCCTCACTTTTAAACTACTTTCATCCACAGGTCAAACGAGTTATGGTATCAAAACGGCGCAATTCAGCGGTAATTGGGCACCGAGCGAGCGACCATTTCTACCTACCTACCAATAACTATACGACACATCTCCTTTTCAACCCATTTTACCACCACAAATTTTCTCATTTTTTTATGAGTACGTAGTTTCCGAATATAGTGTGTTTCCACGCGTGTTAAGTTGTTGTTCTCACGTGTTGTTACTCCACCAAATTAATTTATTTATTAATTTTCAGATTTTCTTGCCATTTCTTAAGAAGGAAGTTGCGTCGGAGTGTAGGTAGATAATTTTTTGAGAAGAACAAGATTTGATTTCAGATCCTTAATCAGAAGCGTTCACACGTGTACTGTAACTATAACATAATATTGTTCTTCACGATAACAAAATGGATATTATTTTGTAGGACCATTCCTTGCAGAGAGAGGACTGGCAAATCAACGAGCCATCAACCTATGAATTGATGATAGCAATATATACCAACGACGACGGTTCCAAGATGGATACTGATGCTGCTGCAGGGTTCTTTTGAGAAACCCTTGGACTAGCCAGCTCATTCAAACTTCATGATAACAGCAGTGTCTTCCAAGCTGAAGTCCTGGCAATGACGAGAGCTGCTATACAAGTCTCAATAATGGAAATACCACAAGCTGAAATCACCTTTCTCATTGATAGCCAAGCGACAATACAACCGATTTCTGCCATTGAAATCGAAGCTTGTAACCTGCCGTCACGAAGAGAACTATGGGTTCTGTTGGGTTTCTGGTCACAGTGGTGTCCCAGACAATGAAAGCGCTGATGAGCTGTTAAGAATATGATCAACTCTTGATCTAAATTAGGTTATCACAACATTGATCTACATTGATCTAAGTGCGACGCTAACAAGATCAACGTTCAGCCAATTAACCTAACCTAACCTATCTTTTTTTCAATTCAAATAAATCTTGTCTTCTTTGAACTTTTTACTACCATCTATGCAAAAATCAAAACTTTATTTCCTTATTCTCAGGTAAGAACCTTCTAAGTATGTTCCTAACAGTTACCTACACTTAAAAGAACACTATCTCAAATTATGCCAAAAGGCACAGTAGTGGCTTTGTAACTTTTTACTTTGAAGTCCTTTTGTGTTGGTATATAAACGAAGGAGGAATTTTTGTAAAAAAAAAAAACATATCACCAGCAAAGTGTGCAATTTTCTAACAATCTCCTCCCCTTTCAGCCTCATTTATGAAATTGATGTCAGTAAGGACCTCCAACCAATTTCGTGGTTCTTGTGAGCTGTTTTTTTTTTTTTTTTTTGTTCTCTTCTACCTTCCTATACATAAATGATGATATATTATTATCATCTTTACGACTACAAACAATGAGAAATTTTTTACAGACGCTCAATGTACGCTTACAATTTTATGACGCCGGGGTGTGCTCTACCTCGATGAAAATGAAAAGGAGTCACCTTTCTTCTATTTTTTTTTGCAAGAAAATACCTAAAAAAAAAATAATAATAAGGTAAACCAAAAATGGGTCCGCCAGTTCCTTTTGCTGCTTTGTAATGGAAAAAATATTATTTCGCTTCTTACATTCTGTAGATGAAAAATTTAAATTTGCACTTTTCACCCGGTTTCCTTGTGTGTCTTCTTGGTCCTACTGTTTCGCTTTGTTAAAGCTCTTTTTAGGTAGGTGTAGGTACATATATAGAATGAATATCCCATATTGTGTGATGTGCAGGATTGCAGCAGAAGAAGTACAACAGTGAAAAGGTTAACGTAACATATGCAGACTCTAAATCTATGATACAAAGTAAGCGAGAAAAAGGAAATTGTGAGAAAAAAATATTTAAAAAAAAATATTTAAAATATGTAGCTTTATGTATGTAGGAACATAATATAATTGAATAAAACATACATTACTACCTGCATGGAAGATCATACTTTTAAGTTAAGAACCAATTTGCAGTCAAACATTATAACGATGCATTCAAAATAAATACTGCAATGTGGGTGGACATAATTTTATTTAAATTTTTTCAACAGAAACGAGACTATATGTACTTTCGCAACTGAAAAACTTGAGTCCAAGATCAGAATTCCTCCATCACGCAATTTTGGCCAGATTTTCAAGATATTCCAGTTTAAAATAGAAATATTTTTTTTTTGAGTATTTTTGTGGTTGTGTAATAATTCAAAGGGATTTTTGTCGACAACATTTCTAACGATCTTCAAAAACTACAATAGTCGGAAAAAGTATTTTGACAAAAAAATACATATTTCGCATTTTTCTTTATTTCGTTTTATTGACAGAAAAAATCTGAAAAAAATATATTATAATGGTATCAAGATGAGCTTCCAAAAAAAACATACAAAAGTTAGGTTCATAATTATAGTTTCGAAAATAAAAATTGTATTTCAAAAACGTAAAGGGAAAAAAGTATTTTGACAAAACTAAAAAGGCTTGTAAATAAAGGTTTACTTTTTAGTACAGGCAGTGAGGATTAGTTTTTAGTATATTTTTGAGTCTTAATTCAAATCCGTCATCCGTTTTTTACCATCAGCTCGGGTTTTTAAGAAATTCCCGTTAGAAAATGACCAAAAATCGTTGTAGAAATGTAGAAATAATTATTTTTTAACAAGTTTTGTGAAACTATCTGAAAGTATTAATCTTCTTCTTCAAATATCAGTTTATATCTTTCCTATGTATGGAGAGCCATGCTGCCCCCCTGCTTGGGCAGACTATAGGATTTGGGGTACGTGCGAGGCTGGATGTAAGCAAAGTTTTCGCGCAATTTAGCATTTTTTGCAATTTTTATCGTTGAAAGTTAGTTCCCTCGCTTTATTTTTCAAAATGTGTACTTAATTCTCATAAAGAAGTGCACTACTTTCTCACCTTGCCTGGGAACTAAGTCCACTTCGTTAATGTGGTTTAGCTCCCATTTAATGGGAACCAAGTCCCTCGGTGGACTAAGTTCCCGGGGACTTAGTTCCCTGCACCGATAAAAAGTAGTTTTGGTAGTTTTCAATTTTCTCAAAAACTAAAAGACACTATATCATCTATCAGTTTTTGATTAAGAACTAATGAGAGCAGCGAAAAAAATAATACATATATCACCTCGCGATTTTAAGAAATTATACTTCAAACTTTTTTATATGCATTTTTTACAAATTTTTTATTTAAAACCCATTTTTTCAAAAACTATGCACAGATTTCACTCGATAAAAACTAGAAAATAGAACAGTGTTGGCTTAAAAAAAAGGTAAAATACTTAATTTTAAGTACAAGTAGGTATTACGGTTTTTTTTTTTCATTTTAAGTACTTTTTTATGAAAATGCCCTGTCGCCCAAACGGGTGGAGATAGACCATCCTCCTTTTGTACAAAAATGCTTGTATCAAACTGTTCAACAAATAACCGTTATCATTTCTTGGTCAGTCTGTCTCTCTATCTGTACCTCGACCTACAGCCTAAACCATCACTAAAGCAAATTTAACCTAATTTTGAACTTAAGGGTTTTTTTTTATTTCTTAAGAGAAATTGATTTTTTTTAGCAACAATTAGGCCTATTCTGCCATATCTGTTATTCTGCTATGAATTTTCTGCTATGAATCATAAAAGATTTTCAGCATAAAAGATTTTTTATGATTTCTATTCAGGTGTTCGAACTTTTATGAAATTCTGTTATGAAACTTCGAAAACGAAATCAGTTACCGAACAGACCTAAAATCTGATGTCATAATCAGCTGTTCTGTTATGAATTTCATTGAAGAAAAAAAATGGGCCAACATATTTTCATTTTTATTTTCTGTGTTGCAGCTAAAAAGAGACTTATCCCGTGAGTCTAGAGACTAGGAGAAACCACCAACAGCTAGGAAATAAGGTTGGATGATGGTGCCGTTGGAGTGGATCCAATTTCGTTGATCAAATACAACTTTCAGAAGCGTTCTTTCATGAGGAATTCTGGACAGTTTAGTGTTAAGTTCAGTTTTTAATTGTAGCTTGAATAAATAAAACAGAAATAGTTTGTAATTAAGTTGTTTTTGTGTGGCTAGGGCTGTCGTGATGACGATTGTCGTTTCTTTGCGCTTCCACTTTGTCATGCTATATCTTCTGCGAATAGCTAGTCGTTGCAAGGACTCGATTGTTTTTTCAAGGTGATTTGAACAGCGTTTTCGTGTAATAACATAGCACACTGGGGCTATTAGGACATTCAACAGACTCAGCTTAGCCGATGGAGCTTGTTGATCTAATTGCAGCGAGCTTTCCTGTGTTCTGCGCTTTCTTCTACAAAAATAATTTTATTTTAATTTGCCTATTTGTTTATAAAACTGTTGTTTTAATATAATTTTCTTACATTTGTCTCCTTTTAAGAATATTTTGTTATAGAAATATCCATTTTTACTTGATATACCTGTGTTCTTAATCTTTTATGATAAAAGTTACAAATTTTGTCTTTTATTCTTTTATGATTTATAGCAGATTTAATAACAGATTTTGGCATGGTGAATACAAAAAATGCGATTTGTAAAAGATTTTCTTCTGAATTCGAAAGTTAGACTTATCATAACAGATTTCTTAGCAGATTTAATAACAGATTGAGCATGCCGAATGCCAAAATAATAATTCATAAAAGATTTTTTGACAGCTTAAGCTTTTGTATAGAAATGTATAGTAGTATAACAGAATAAAAGATCACGCCTACTTGCCATAAAACCGTTAAGGAAAAGTTTATTTATCTAAAAACTGCTCAAACGAACAAAAAAAATACTAAAAACTTTTATTAATAAATGTCACAACGTTTTTTTTTTTCCTTAAACGGTGCAACCGATTTCAAGAAAAAAAATTACTAAAAGTTATAATTTTGAAAAAAAACACCAATGTTGGATTTTCAAAAAATATGTATTTTTTGAAAATTCAATATATTCAAAAATGGGTTGATGAATTTTTTGAAATTAAATTTATAAATGAGAGGCGATGATGAGAGCCAAACTCGCCATATTCATATGTAATTTTTAAATATCTTTTTGACGAAACTTTTTATATAATCTTCCTCTGAACCATAAAAAATAGATTTTAAAATTTATGATGACAAAAATTCTTTTCTAAGTAGTCTCACTTAAATGTGTCCAATAAATAGTCAAAATTGACATTCCAAAATATTCTTTTTTAAATGATAAAATAATTTTATATACCTGGATATTTCCTTTTGCTCGAATAGGAGGGGCAACTTTAAAAAAAGTTACATAAAATAGAAAAAAAGTTAATTAAAAACAATGGCAAATTATTACAACAATTATTTTGTAGCTTTTTGGAAAGCCATGAAGTCAATTCTTATAGTTAATTTTCAAATTAAGTTTTTGTTTGTGTTAATACAGTTTTGGCAACATTTTTTTCAAACTCAACATTTTGAAGAAAAATTCAAATTTAGTTTTAAAATTTTTAATTTAATTTCTTTACTTTTTAACAGTTTGAGTGACTTCATTTATGTACAAGAACGATTACCTACGTATACAGTTATTAAATTCTGCCAACTCGCCTTAATGACATAAATAGGAATAATTTTGGTTACAGAACTGCCTTTGGCTTTTTAAAAGAAAACACAAATGACCTTTTTTACATTTAACATTACATTATATTGAAAAGAAAAATCAATGTGTGAACATTAGGGTGGTCCTCTTGTAAAATGAATAAAATAATTTTAGATTTTGGCTCATACACATATATGGTCACTATTGAAAATGATGGCTACATTCATAGCTTTAGCAGAATATGAGACAAGATTTTCTCTTTCTATCTTGAAATCAGAACATAGCTGGTACACAGTCTCATCTAAACTACCTATATAAACTTTTATAAAAGCAATATTTGAAAGGAGTTTAAGAGGATCTATCAATATCAAACAATGACCTTTTTACGGAGCACCCTAGTTACCATATATGTATAAATGTAGATATATAATATAGGTACCTATATATACATGCATAATACATATGTAGCAATGTAGCTAGGTTGAAAGGACATCTTTTTAAACTACGTGCTTCTGAGAATTTCACTGAAGCCAGTGGCAGTGCACAGTAGTGCACAAGTTATATTATTATACTCGTGTCTTAATACAATCTTCTAGTCACGGAGGAAGGGGTTGTAAGTCACTGTGTAATGGTAAAATGCATAAAATAGCGACTAAGATTGTATGAAGGAAGTCCCTGTCGTTCTTTTTTTTTTTCTATTTCACGTCTTGGAGCTTCGTTTCATAAACGCGTTCTATACCTAAGGAAAAAGATTCTTAAAGATAGAGAGGTGTGCACGTATTCTCTTTCAATAGAAAAATATGTGAATGGAAATTAATTGCTTTAAAGAAGCCACCAAAGAACAGGTGGAAAATATGTTTTATGGCAAAGTGTTTTCGTTGTGGATGTAATGAATCTCTGTGGTTCAGTTAAGGCACTGCGAAAAGAAGTCTATGATGGGGTCATATTTAAAAGGGTTTTTAAAGCGTGACAATATGTCCTTGGCTTTAAAAGAATATGTGACTTTTTTTTTGTTAAATATTTGTGTGTATTAGTAGGTGTACATGTACCTGTACATATGTATGTAGGGAGGTTTCTTAAAAAAGAATTTAAATAGAAATTGAAAAGTGTTTTTATTTTCAACACCCAGATAGAAATACTTATGTAGTTGCTTCACTCTATGTAGAAATACTCATATGAATGTATTTATTCTATTTAGCTGATGCAGCCCTCTAGCGTGGTAATATGAGGCAATTTTATGGCAGTATGTAATATAATTAAGAAAAATATAAGAAATAGGTATAGGTATATTATGGAACAAAGATTAATATTTTCTGGGCCATAAACAATTTTTTGTTAAATTAGGAAAAAGTGATTAGACTGAAAATTAAAATTTTTGTACCTAATTTTCGTTTACCAACTTTATGTCCTCAAGATTTTAAGTCTCTCACATCTGACCTGAAGTAAACTTTCAAGTACAAGTACCAGTCAAGTACCCAGTACCGTGTACTTGTACTTGAAAAAATCAAGCAAGTGGCTACTTGAAAAACACCAAGTACTAGTACTTTTTCATGTATTTCGTTCCAAGTAAAGGGTGTTCTTTTTATACGTGTGGTTTTCAAGTTGGTCTTTTTGACAGCTGTCACTTGATTTATACTCAGTTTGGAATGCCGTTTCATACGATGAATAATGATGAAAAATTAAGACGGCCATACTGTTACAGTCAATGGCGAACGCTATAAAACCATGATTAATGACTTTTTCATGCCTGAATTGGAGGATGTTGATGTTGACGACCTTTGGTTCCAACAAGACGGCGCTACATGCCATACAGCCAACGAAACAATCAACGGCGCGTTATTGCTGACATACGGCCCCAATTGTTGCCAAAAGTGGTCGAAAATTGTGCCTCTCGGCTGGAATGCCCCAAAATCATTTTTAAAACATAATGGCAAACCCTAATCTTTATAATAAAACTAAATTCTTGGCCATAACATTAAATTATATGCGTTTTATTTGTTCTTGAAAACCACGCGTCTAAAAAAAACACCCTTTATACGATCTTGGTACTGTTATACTGCCAAATTCATTTTCAAGTACTTTTGAAGTAAAATTACATTCAAGCATTTTTCAAGTAGGTACTTATAAGTCCATTCAAGTGCTTTTCAAGTACCAAGCCATTTCAAATTTTTCAAGAACAAATACAAAGGAAATAAAATGCACGACTGGATCGCACGTACCTGCTCTTATGTTCAAGTTGTGTGGGACTTAAGAACTTTAAAAAATATTCAAGTAAATATAGAAAAAGTATAAAAAGTATTTTAATCGCTCTTTTAATTGTATAAACAGTCTGATAAATAACTTAGAGCTCAAAAAATAGTATGCAATTTGATTACTTGAAAAATATGAATATATGCAAAAAAAAAAAACAATTAAAATCGTTGGAGCCGTTTTCTTAAAAAATAATTTTGTATATATAAAATGTTTGTAACATTTTTCAAAAAAAGTTTTGGTATGCCAATTTTGAGTATATATTAGTATACATTTAAAACTGAAATTTCAAAACAATTCATCAACCCGTTTATGAAATATTGAATTTTCAAAAAAAAATCTTGAATCATTTTTAAAAATCAAAAATTTATTTTTTCCAAAATGTTGGTATGCAGTACTATTTATATTCTAACAATACTTTTGTTCAAACAATTTAAGTAAATCGGATGAGCGGTTAATGAGAAAACCGAAAATCAAAAAAACGTTATATGGCAGGTACCGTTAATAAATGTTTTTGGTGGTTTTTTTTTTCTTACCAGAAAGTACACCATATCTACAATAATACAATGATTTTTTTTATCAAATTCGTTGGAGCCGTTTTCGAGATAAATTAGCTTTTCCTTAACGGTTGTATGGCAAGTACCGTTACTTTTGAGCTAAAAAATAATTTCAATTTCCCCTCCGGAGAGTTACAAAAAAACCTTAAGTTCAAAATTTGAAGAAAATATCTTCAGTGGCTTAGGCTGTAGGTTGAGGTACGGACAGACAGACAGACAGATAGACAGACAGACCGACAGAATTGTGCCACCCACTTTTTTCGTGTTCTCTATCATCGTAATGTCATGTTTGATTGTTATCTCAAAAATTTTGTTTGCACGAATCCAAAACTTGCTCTATAGTACCTACATATATCGCAAGTAAAAATCAAACAACTAAGGGGCGTGGTATCCGCCTAGTTTATAGAAATTTTTGTTGAATATATAGAGCACTTCCATTTCTATTACAGCCTTGAAATTTTACGGCACGGGATGGTAGGGCTTGTTATGAAGGCAAAGGAAAAATATTTTTACTCTAGTTTTTGCATTCAGGAGGTGTGGCATCAACCCACTTTCTTAGATTTGATATCAATTATTGTGCGGAGCACTTCAACCAACTGGAACTATAAGAGCAAGAACATGCGACCCAGCCAGGTATTTTATTTTTGAATTGAAAAAGTCAATAATCGAAAGCTCAACCAGACCACTCAAGGAATTGTACTTGAAATGGACTTGTACGTGAAAAGTACTTGAAATGGACTTGTACTTATAAAGTCCTTTAAATAGACTTGTACTTGAAAAGTACTTACTTGAAATGTACTTTGCAGAATTACAGTACCAAGTACATGTACTTGGAATAAATTACTTGAAAAAGTACTTGTACTTGGTGTTTTTCAAGTACCCAGTACATTGTACTTGGTTTTTCTAATACAAATACAAGTACACGGTACTGGGTATTTACAAAGGACTTAAGTACAAATTTACTTAACTTCACTTATTGGACAATATGTTTTTGTTTAGGAATTTTTCTCAAACTAATTTTAATGGATTTTTTCACAGTACCTTATTGAAGATTCAATACACAACCAGCACTTTAACAATATGACACAGGGTTTTCCAAAAAGAAGTTTCATTAAAATTAAATGTTGCTCAATTTTTTAATTTTCAATATTAATCTCTTTTGATTAGTAAGAACTATTTGCTTATTAATTATGAATTGATAAATACTTAAATAGTGGAAATTTACTACAAAGACGTTGCAAATAGACGTGTACTTAAGTAGGCTTAAGTACAAGTCCAATTACCTTGTACTTGAAATTTGTAAGTACCAGTACAATTCCTTGGTACTTTAACTTAAAAATTTGAGGTACCTGTAACAATGCTTGCACTTGTACTTTAATTCCACAAAAAGTACATGAAATTTTTGTATAATACTTTTCTAATACTTTTCCTTACATTTTTACTTCCATAAGTACTTAAAATTCCTTTTTATTATTTTTAATTCCTTTCTGACAAAAACTAGAAATAATTAATGTTTTAAGTCAAAATCTTTCTTTATACAGGGTGTCCGCCGGGAAGGTATACCACTTTGTCTTACCGCCATTTTGGTAAACATTTGTCTTGACAGTTCATATTTGGCAGTCGTGAAGTAGACACGTGGCAAAGGAGAATGGGCAAATTGGTCTACCTACTCAACAGAGATGTGTCATACATCAATGAAAAGGTCATTGCAAATACTTCATTTTATTATATGGCCGTTAAGTTGTAAACCATGGGGTTCAAAAGATATTCGGCTTTAAAGCACCAAAAACAATAATAATGCATTTCTTAATCGGTACTTGGATGACCTGCTCAACATTTATGTATTATATATCGTTGGAAAGGTTATTGCATGTACTACGTTTTTGTATATAGCCGTTAAGCCGTAGACCCCGGGGTTCAAGAGCTACATGGACATGAAAAACCCAAAATATAACAATAATGCAGTTCTTGATTAGCACTGGGTCTACCAACTCAACAGAAATGTGTCATACGTCATTGGAAAGCTCAATGAGAGTACTTCATTTTCTTATATGGCAGCCAAGCTCCAAACCATGGGGTTCAAAAGATATTCGGCTTTGAAGCAGCAAAAACAACTAAAATGCATTCTTAATATGGTAACTGGTTGCACAACTCAACAGTAATGTGTCAGGTATCGTTGAAAAGGTTAACTTATGTGCTTTATTTTTTTATACGGGCGCTATACGCTCAACCATGGGATTCAAAAGATATTTGGGAAAAATTGCAGAAAAGAGCAATCATGCATTTCTGCATTGGAGCGTGGTCTTCTTACTCAACAGCAATGTGCCATACTTTTTTGAAAAGGTAATAATAATATGCATAGTTGGTACATGTGCGCATGTTATATCAATTTTGTGGTATTTGTGTTTTGCCCGGCAACAAAATGGATTTACGCCTCCTACAGCTCACCTCAGCAATGTCATATTGAATGACGCTATTATTTAAATATTAAAAAAAAAATATATATGAATACATTTTCTATGAATATCTCTATTACTTATTTTTAAAACTCATCCATTGATACATATGTATATGTATCCGCTCAGCTTGAATATGAATATCCTTAAACCCCAATGTCAACAGCTGATAGAAATACAAATGATTGAAGAACATATTATTACCTTTTCAAAAATGTATGGCACATTGCTGTTGAGTAAGAAGACCACGCTCCAATGCAGAAATGCATGATTGCTCTTTTCGGCATTTTTCCCAAATATCTTTTGAATCCCATGGTTGAGCGTATGGCGCCCATATACAAAAATAAAGCACAATAGTTAACCTTTTCAACGATACCTGACACATTACTGTTGAGTTGTGCAACCAGTTAACATATTAAGAATGCATTTTAGTTGTTTTTGCTGCTTCAAAGCCGAATATCTTTTGAACCCCATGGTTTGGAGCTTGGCTGACTTATAAGAAAATGAAGTACTCTCATTGATCTTTCCAATGACGTATGACACATTTCTGTTGAGTTGGTAGACCCAGTGCTACTCAAGAACTGCATTATTGTTATATTTTGGGTTTTTCATGTCCATGTAGCTCTTGAACCCCGGGGTCTACGGCTTAACGGCTATATACAAAAACGTAGTACATGCAATAACCTTTCCAACGATATATAATACATATATGTTGAGCAGGTCATCCAAGTACCAATTAAGAAATGCATTATTATTGTTTTTGGTGCTTTAAAGCCGAATATCTTTTGAACCCCATGGTTTACAACCTAATCCCATACATTTTTGCTCATTCTCCTTTATTATGGAAAAATATTCGATAAGCCAACGTGTTTTAATCGTTAAAACATTTTATCAAAATCAATCACAATTACTGTGACCGTGCGAAAGTTACGTGAAATTTTTGGGAGAAACAACGAAGATCCCGTCATAGGACAAAATATACTCATGAAGGTACCAGATGAGTGGTATAAAGTTTTGTGGGTGGTGTTCAGCTCGATGTAGTCTCGCCGTACCTGTTTACATCGGGATCTGTGTCATGGTTTTCTTGCTATGGTCTCGCTTTGGTCTTGCCAACACATATATACGTGGTTCTTGGCATTGAGCATGTTCTGCCGTCACCTTGCTTTGGTCTCGGTATAGTCTCGCCAAAGCTTTTTTTTTTTCGAAATAATATTTTCAAAAAGGTTAAAATAAGCTACCAAATCATTGAGAACTTCTCACTAGAACTGGATAGGGTAAGGGTCTTATCCATAAGAGTTATTTTTTGTTGTTCTGCTTCGGTGAAGAGGACGCTTGAAATTATTCAAATCGTTTTCAATAGAAATGGCGAGATTATAGTACGAACAAAGCGAGATGAGGACAAAACATACTAAATGCCAAAACCACGTGTAAATGTCACCGCGAGACCATAGCGAGAAATGCATGACACAGATCCCTGATGTGTAAGCCGGCAAGATGAAAGAAAGAATTTTTGATACATATATACAGAATTTTACTTATGCAGAATTTTAGAACTCAGAATAACGACCCGTTTCCTATATCGAACGTCACGAAATAATTTTTTTTTGTCAGAAAATTATTTCTCGAGTGCATCGGATCACTCATCACTTAACCCTCTAAAAATTAGAAATGGAGTTCATTCCTTGAGTCCACATTCGCACAACATTAGATATTAATGCAATAATTTTTATCTTTCAATTTTTATTTCAATGATGCGTAGTTAAAAACCATTCTTATAATTGAATTTGAGTTCTAAGTAAACTAACTAACTTTCTATTGAAAATTTTAATTAAAAACAAAATTTTTATTCATCTAAATTCCTTAAATTCAGTAATCAATGATTCTGATTATCGCTCATATTTACAAATCAAAATCTCAATGAGTTAATAAAAAAAAAGAAAATCTATTTTCGATACTCACATTAAAGTCTCCACAGGATTGAGGAGAAATAGAGATTGTTAATTAATCCGTATCTGAATAGATAATCATTCGAAATCTGTAAAGAGAAAACAGAAAGAAAGAAAAAAATTATAAAAATTCAATAACCATTCACAGAGACATTATTAACTACAGTCAAAGTCCTCTTATTCAGAGTTCATTAAGACAGTTGTTTTTTGTCATTTTTTTTACACAATGGGGGCTATCGTGAATAAAATTTCCCACGGAATTTTTCCCATTGTCGAAAACTGAGAACGTGAATTGTGGCGCAGTTTCTCTCGGAATTTATTGACATCGAAAATAAATATTCCATGTCCACTGGGCTACCATTTTGATCGACCAAATTTGAACCCGCAAGGAACAGTGGAAAATTGTTGGCATTTCCAATTTTAGAAGATGGGAGAAATTCCGTGGGAAATTTTGTTCACGATAGCCCCCAATGTATTTATATACTAAATAAAATATGTTAAAAGGCTGACTGCATAATAATAGGTATCTAAGGGCCAATTTTTCAGTGCTAAGTTTACTCTGAGTTAAACTGAAAAACGGGCACTACGTCGCACACTTATCACGTGCTGACTCTCCTGCTCATGAGAATGCATCAACAAAGCAACTTTCCAATGTAAGACAACTAATGGCGATATTCACTAACTAATTTCTTCTTTTCGATTTTTGTTATGATATTTTATCCACTTAAAAAGCTAAGGTGTCTTGAGCTCTAAAAATTTTAGTGTCAAGATTATAATATTTAGATCTCAAGAATAAATGAAGCAAATCACAGTACCTAATCTTTTTTAATTTGAATAGAAATAGAAATGTTGTCACCAAGTGCTGAAAAATTGACCACTTTTGTATTCGATACCAAGACAAATATCCTCATAAGCCCTCATATTAGAGCTCTTGATCTATTAAGGGCCAGTTTTTCAGTGCGAGGTCATCCTAGTCTCGGGGTTAAACCTGAGTTAACGTGTTTTCAGTCAATTGAAATCCTATGTTAACTCCGAGTTAACTCACCTAATTTGGTGAGTTAACTCTGGGACCAAATTGAGGGCCTTTTCAGTTGTGGCTCCATCTCGATTTCGATATTAAAAGTTATTGCCAGTGAAATTACGTTGTGGCGCCATCTCTATTTTGATGCGTAAAAGGCGTAGAAGGGTGATATCCATATTGTTGCACATCATTGGCCCTAGAGTTTTGACAGCTGATAGATAAAGTTAATCATCAACTGAAAAACTGCACCTGAGTTAACTCAGGGTTAATTTATTTTCAGGATTAGCTAACTCAGATTTACCCTGAACTGAAAAACTGGCCCTAAGTATGCGGACAGAATATGAAATCTAATTTTATTATTGTTTAAATCAGCTTCAAACAAATTTTCTGTAAATGAAACTTAGACTAAGAGGGTTTTTACTGTAAATATGAAAATAAAGAAAAAAAGAATGAACGATTTCTCGTCATCTCGTTGGTAAATAAAAAGATATCATAATAATTATAAATTTCCTGGATAAAATGTACGTTGATAACTTGGGTATAGCATTGAACTCCGTTTTCAATAATTTAAGTAAAATCATATCAAAAGTTTGAGTTAATTAGAGTCAAATGAAGTTGTTCTGCAGTTTCCCTTCTCACTATTCCTAAGCTTAAATTCAACTTCCAAAACAATATTTTATTTACCACAAACATTTCGTTTGCTCGTTTGTTCATAATATTTCTTCATTTCTTTTACAACAACAAGGAAAAAAGAACTAAATTATTTAAACAGCTAGTGCTGCGACTTATAATAAGAAGGCAAGTCTTCGAGGACTGACATACCAAAGAGAAGAAACTACATACAATACTACTATGCCCCAGCTTCTCTAATATAGAAAATGATTTATGATGATGACCATTGCTGGAGCATATAAAAGTTGTACAACTTCCGCGCTAAAATGTTGTCGTCTTGGCGACACTTCCTTTTGCTATTATTATACCCAGTGCACTATCGAGGATACTCATTTTTTGTTGTTGTTCTTCTTCTTTTTGTTCTTTTTCTTACTTTAGCATTTGGGTTTTCATTTCCTTTTTTTGCTCTAGGATTATTCCAAAGGACAATTTCTTTCCTTTTTAGAAAAGTCAGAGAAGTAAAATCCTTGAGGAAGATTGAATGTTTGTCATGTGAAAAAATATCGAAGTTTTGTTGTTAATTGGTGATGGTTAGTTACGCCAAGGATATACATAAATGAGTAAGCAATTGCTGGAGATGTTGATTAATTAGAAAATATTTTTTATTATTTGTTTTTACAGTTAAGATAATCCGACAAACCAAACCAGACATGGGTATAGTATCATCGTTTAGCTTGAGACAAGTTTTTTTTTTTGATATATTGAATTCTAAGTGTTGACTTATCATCGTTGTTTTTTCCTAAAATGAATTTGTAAGAAAATAAATCATTAACCCCCAGTTTCACAGTGTGAGTTTAAACTCCACTTTTGGTTTAAACTTAAGTTCAGCAGAACAATTGAGCTCAGTTCAAGGTTTAAACGAGACTGTGAAACTGGGGGTAAGAGTTTGGATGAATCGTTTTATTGTTGAATTAAATAAAAGCAATACAAACATTTCAGTAAAAATAAATAACTGTTTAAACTTAAGGAAATTTAATTCAAGTACCTAATCAAGTAAAAAAATACTGGTCTAGACAGTTATAACATTTACCCCCAGTTTCACAGTGGAAGTTTAAACTCCACTTTTGGTTTAAACTTTAGTTCAGCAGAACAATTGAACTCAGTTCAAGGTATAAACGAGACTGTGAAACTGGGCATTAGCCGGTTTTAAAACGTTTGCTTTAAAGATGATGAATGTTTGGTGAAATTTAGACAGACAAAGAATTTTAAGACATTTTAACGTAAGACACATCTAAGGTTTAAAAATTGATGTGCATCCAAAGGTTATGTTTTTATTCTTTTGATTAATTAAGACTAATTGAATTTCTACAATTACATTTGAATGTTGGTATAAATAATTTACATTATTAAAAAAGTGTAAGAAGATTTTAATAACAAGTAATAATTATTGTAATTGCACTTTTTTATCATTATTTGCAAACTCTGGTACCAACCTGGATAAGGCGTTTTTCTTTTTTAGTTCAGGGCAGAGCCTGAACTGTCAAACAAAAAATTGTGTTTCTACTTTAGATCTGAGCGTTCAGATCTTAAAATTAATGTTTCTTTAATCGTTCTATGCGTGTTCTGAGATTGTTAAGAGCATTTGACATCTAGTATTTAAGGGTGGTTGGATGTTGTAGGAACTGGGGGCCTCGAGCTGTATCTTTTCCTACACATCAAGTGCTTACAATACCTCCAAGTTGGTAGCCGCCGGATACTGGTCTTGGCTTTATGCCAGGACTTGCTAAACTTGTAAGTGCGAATGTTGACCATGAAAAGAATTGCAACATTAAACCTATGGCCCTACAGATTGGAGGTTAGTGCGTTGGGCTAACGACCCGACCACAGTAAAAAAAAAAACAATTGTTATGAGAGAGACGCGAGAAGCCTCGGATAACGACCCCTCTCAAATGGCAACCAGATCCGGAATGAAAATGGACTATGACCTGCGAGTATGCACCTGGAATGTAAGGACACTCTATACACCAGGTGCTACTCAAAAACTTGAATCTGTCCTCTCGCGGTACAAGGCAGATATTACCGCGATCCAGGAGATACGATGGGTAGGATCAGGTATAACGAAAAGAAAAGATTGCGACATTTATTACAGCTGCCATCAAAGACTGCACATGTTAGGATGCGGATTCGTCGTGGGAAAAATCGACTCAGATCGAAAGTTATCGATTTTAAGCCGATTAGCGATCGCCTGGCTGTGATCCGCATCAAAGCTACCTTCCAAAACATCAGCCTAATACCTATGTGCACACGCCCCTACCAATGAAGCTGAGGAGTCTAACAAAGAGGAGTTTTACGACCTCCTGGACGGAGCCTACGCGAGCCTGTCCGGAGTACGATGTCAAAGTTCGTGCTCGGAGACTTCAATGCTAAAGTCGGAAAGGAAAACATCTTTGGCGGATTAGTTGGAAAGCACCGCCTCCACGAAACGACAACAGATAACGGCTTCCGACTAATCGAATTTGCTGCAGCTCGTAATACGGTGATAAGTAGCACTAAGTTCCCCAGGTGAAGGATACACACAGCAACCTGGCGATCTCCAGATGGTCGAACCGCCAAATCGACCACGTGCTAATTGGCGCAAGGTATGCATCGAACATGTTTCCGAGGCGCAAACGTGGACTCTGACCACTTTCTTGTTGTGACAAAGTTCAGAGCCCGACTGTCCAACGAAAAGAAAACGAAGACCGCCCAAAGAAAGAAATTCAACATCGCATGCCTTAGCACATCTGAGAAAGCCAGAGACTTCAGTGAGCAATTGACCGGAAAACTCTCTGCCGTAAACCCAGCCGCAAGCGTCAACAACCAGTGAAACCAGTATCGCGACATTATTAAGGAAACAGCCGAGACCACCATAGGCTATCAACCACCCAGAAAAAAGAACCCGTGGTATGATGATGAATGCGCGGTATTGAAGCAGGAGACAGAAAAGGCACGAATGCAAATGCTGCAACGGAAAACAAGAGCAGCAAGAGAGGAGTACCGTGAAAAGAGAAGGAAAGAGAAGAAAACCCTGCGTAGAAAGAAAAGAGCATCCGCAGCCTCTCAGCTCAAGTATCTCAAAGAGTCCAGCACCGCAACCAATACCCGCCGGTTCTACAAAACAGCCAAGCAACTGGCATTTGGTTATAGGACTGGCACGTAAGCTCTTCGAAACAGCGAAGGGAACCTAGTCACCGAAGCACAGGGAATTGTAGACGTGTTTAAGCAGCATTTCCAGCAGCTGATTAGTGGGCATTATGTAGAGGAGGCGACAGGGGAACAAAGAAGCATTAGACCAGTCAATGAAGATCCAGTCCCAGCGCCCAGTACTGAAGAGGTTAAGAAAGCCATCCACAAGCTTAAGAACAACAAATCCGCCGGCTCGGATGGCCTACCTGCGGAACTCTTTAAGTATGGAGGAGATGTCCTGGTAGGGTGCATGCACCAGCTCATCAACCAAGTTTGGGAGGAGGAAAGTATGCCCGACGACTGGTCAAATAGCTCCATATGCCCAATCTACAAAAAAGGCGATCATATGTCCTGCAAGAACTACAGAGGCATATCCCTGCTTAATGTTGCCTACAAGATCCTATCCAACGTACTATGTGAGCGTCTAAAACCTTTCTGCAACACTATGATCGGCACGCACCAGTGTGGCTTCAGGCCAGGCAGATCAACGATAGACCAAATTTTCACATTGAGGCAAATCCTGGAAAAGACCAACGAATTTCAATTCGAGACCCACCACCTATTCATCGACTTTAAAGCCGCATATGATAGCATAAGTCGCCAAGAGCTTCTATTGGCGATGTCGGAACTCGGGATCCCGAAAAAACTGATCCAGCTATGCCGCATGACGTTACAAAATACGCGGGGCAACGTGCAAATGGGTAACAGCTCATCCGAGTTATTCCAGACGTGTACAGGGTTCAGACAAGGAGACAGACATGCGCTATCATGTGATTTCTTCAACTTAGTCCTGGAGCAGATAGTGCGCAAGAGTGGTGTTAACATGGAAGGCACTATCTTCAACAGGTCTTCTCAACTGCTTGGCTATGCGGACGACATCGACATCATCGGCCGCTCCAAGGGAGCTGTACTTGAAGCATTCACAGCTATTGATGAACATTCGAAACGCGTTGGTCTTGAAGTGAATGAGTACAAAACAAAGTATATGCTATCAACAAACAAAGCCTCATCTGTCCATCGCCTAGGACAAACCGTCACTGTTGGTAGCAGTAATTTCGAGGTAGTCAAGAAGTTCACCTACCTCAGAACAAACATCAATTCCACGAACGACACCTTAGTGGAAATCCGACGAAGAATTACCCTAGCGAACCGCTGCTACTTCGGTGTGGCCAAACAAATGGGTTCAAAACTCCTTTCCCGAAAAACAAAGTGCACGCTATACAAAACGCTAATTTTACCAGTTCTACTCTACGGCGCCGAGAGCTGGACGATAAGTAAAAAAGGGGAATTGATACTGGGCACTTTCGAGAGAAAAATTCTTCGGCGGATATTTGGTCCTATATGCGAAGAGGGCGATTGGAGGAGAAGATTCAATCGTGAACTGTACGAGCTGTACCAAGATGTGGATGTACTTCAAAGAGCCAAAACACGTCGACTACACTGGCTCGGCCACATCGAGCGAATGGACAACAACGCTCCAAGCCAAGAAAATCTTCGAATCCCAGCCCCCAGGTTCGAGACGACCAGGAAGACCAAACCTCCGCTATAGGGACCAGGCGGTCACAGACGCAAGAGCGCTTGGTCTCAACGACTGGAGGTAGCGTGCGAGGGACCGCAACCGATGGAAGACAGCAATATCTCAGGCAGATACCCTTCATGGATCGGGAGCCGGATAAGTAAGTAAGTAAGTATGCCGAAGAGTGGTACCTCTACTTTTTGGCAATTTTTTAATATTTTGAACATTCGGTTAGTGTGGTTAAGAAAAGAATCCATATACTTTAAAGTACATTATGACCAAATATGGGCTTTTGGGGTAATCTGATGTGCATTTTTAGAAGAACAATTAATAACTTTGGAATTGTTTTAGGGGAGGAATGCAAGTGGCTATTTCACTTAAACAATATTTATGAAAAAAGTGATAAAAAGAGACATATTGTTTCATATAAGGAAGGTCAGCAACCACAAGCTTGGTGTCTTATGTGATCTTGAGAATGGTAAATAAGTTGATGTTATTACAACCGACCTTAGCAAAGCCTTGGATCAAATTTTCCATTCTCTTAGGGCTTTGGGATTTCAACGACTAATTATTGCACGGATTGCGAGTCTTTATCGCTTTTATAAAGTTATCATTAGAGCCACTAGCCACTGAATCTGACCCTATCCAATCAACTTCTGGTGTTCCACAGGGTAGCCATTATAGCCATCTTGGTCCTTTGATTTTTATTTCGACAGTAAATGATGTTTTTTGTGTTATTCAGAAATTATTGACATAAATATTAATTTATACCAACGATAAAAATATCTAAATTGCTCTCTTGACGAATTGAAACTTCTTCAAAATGACTACTACTCTACTCTCGTTAGCGAATTCCAAACTTAGCCTACTAACATCAATAATCCAATCACTATATGGTAGAGTCACTAAGCTGGTGTTATCTGTGAAAAGGAATTTAATTTTCATTGCTGCATCGACATATCCTTATTAAGAGAGCTTATACTCCGCACTCGGGTTTGTGAAACGCTGGTCTTGAGAATTTTCCGATTCGATTTCCTTTTAAGTAAGGAAAGCCTTAAAACTTAACTTTATGGAAGCATGCAATGGACCTAGATCTCCCCCATGACGAACCAAATTCCGCTGCCATGCAGATTGCACCATGCAACCTGGACGAATGACACGTAGGCAAACAGTTCCGTCCACTCGATCTCACCGAAGTGAAGATAGCTATACCTATCAAAACCACAGCTGATGGCTCTGCGGCTGAGCTATTCAAAGCAGCTAGCGATGAATTGGTTAGGAATATGCACCAGCACATCTGAAAAAATATGGTCGGAGGGAAAGCATGCCCGATGAATGGAACTTCACCATTGTTTTCCCGGTCCTCAAGAAAGGCGATCATCTGTATTGCACCAACTACAAAGGCATCAGTCTTCTTAATATCGTCTACAAGATTTTCTCTGTCGTACTTTGTGAACGCCTGAAGCCATTCGTCAACAACCTGATAGGTCCATATCAGTGTGGCTTTAGGCAAGGGAAGTCCACCATCGCCCAAATACTCGCAAAACGGCTGATCTTGGAAAAAAAAACAGGAGTTTCAAATAGATACCCACCACCTTTTCATCGACCTCAAGGCTGCGTATGACAGCATCTATAGAGCCGAGCTATATGGAGGAACGTCTAGTTTTGGCATACCTCCCAAAATTGTTAGTTTCTTCAGGATGACGATGGATGCTGCTCCATAAAGGTCAGCAAAGACCCGACGATACCTTTCATGTCAAAAATGATTTTAAGCAAGGCGACGCGCTGTCATGCGACTTCTTCAACATCGTTCTTGTAAGAATAGTTCAAAAACGTCAACAGTAGAGGCACGATCTTTCAAAAGTCCAGCCAATTACTCGCTTACGCTGATGACATTGATATAATTTGACAAACAAAGTGTGATGTCAGTGGTGCTTTCGTGAGTATTGAGGAGGAAGTTTAAGGGTGAATGAAGTCAAGACCAAATATATGCTGTCAACAGAAAGTAAATTCAACACCGAGAAGCAAAGCCCTTTTTCGAGCTACTAAATTGCCCCTGTCCCTGTTTAATACGCTTATCATCATGGTCTCGATGGTATAATGCAGCAGCAAGGGCACTTTTAACAGTGGATGAGAATGCTTTAGGCTCTTTTGAGAGGAAAATTCTCCGGAAGATTTTTGGTCCCATCTGCATAGATAGGGAATGGAGATAGTGACACTGACCTAACCACAAAAGTGAAAAGCCAACGACTGAGATGGATGGGTCGCCTAGAGGGAAAGGATATCAAAGCTCCGGCCCGGAAAGTTTTTGAATTAATAAGTAGTTGTTTTTTAGATAATTTTACGGTCTTAAGGTATTTTTTCGTCATTTTGTTTTTAAATGAATTTTGATTGACTTATTGATTAAAAAAACATAATCACCCTCTTTTTGACGATGGTGGCTTTTCCCTTGCTTCTATAATTCTAAAAAATTGGTTTTACAATAAAAAGACCTAGCCAAGTACAAGTTATAAAATTAAATTGTTGCCCATCATTGATTAATGTAGCTAACATTAAATTAATTTTTGCCTAAATTTAATACCATAAAACGTTGAACTACATACGAGTTAGCTACTGTTTTAACCTTTACACATTTTTCAAGAAAAAAAAAACTGATAATTTTCGAAAAATCAGCAAAAACCTGAACCTAAAATTGTTTGACAAACCAAAATTTATAATATTTTTTAGGAAATTCTTAGTACGCCAAAACGAAGTTCTCTTCCGATATTCAGCTTTGTCGGAATTTTTCGAGGTGAAACACTAAACCTTAGGCATCTTTCAAAAACTATTAAAAATATTTCCCATTCCAAAAATCCATCAACAATATAAATTTTAAACTATACGTATTTTTTTAACCCCAATGTGGGAACACTTAATTCAGCTAAGACAGATGCTTCTAGGTACGGACCACAACCTGGAAATAAATTTTACAAAAAAAAAAAAACAAACGAAGAAACCCTTTTTAATCCTGTTCTTACTCATTGTTACTCCAAGATATTTTAATAATTTAATCTCAGTCCTAAACCAGAGCATTACTGTGTATTACTTTATTTGTGCTCTATTTAGAATAAAAAAAATAGGTACACACACCACCCAGCAGTTGTAAGTAAGCAAATAAATAAACATACTTCCTTGGGATTATTTAGGTTCCTTTTAAAATTCCTTCGTCAGATGGAGCAAATTACATTATTAAACATAGAACAGCAGCAGTGTTACAACAACAAGTTATTCGTATAGGAATTTATGATACCTAGAAAATCGACCCTATAATATGATGGCAGATATAATGTACGAATCCTTAAGAGAAACCACAATACAAGATAATATCACTCTATATTATATTTTGGGTGTATTTTACACTCTGTTCATAATATCTCATTCACATTTTACACACGTAACAAAACTAAATCAAGATTAAAGTAATTTTCGATTCCTTTACGAATTTTATTCGAATATTTCTAGATCAATATTTAACTTTCAAATTATTTTATAGTTCGAAGGATATTATGTATATATTCATTCCAAATACTCATACTTGTATAGCAAGTAGACGACAGCTTCGACGACGACGGCAGCATGTGTCCTTTCTGATTTGTTGTTTGTTTGTTTATTTTTTTTCTTTTGGTTGGGTGGTGCGCTCTTATACCTACATACGTTCAAATTTCTGATCCATTTAAAATGCCATTTGCAGTATTTTTTATTTATATTTTAAAGAAAATTGTTTATCTCTGTCATTCTTGTCTGTTATTGGCAGATAATTCGAAGAAGGCCTTATTTTATATCCCTATGTATGTAGGTAGGTATTAAAAAAAAAAATATCAGGACTGGATGGGGGATACATTTTACCATTAAATATCAGGGTTATTATGGGAAACTGTCATTGGCAGCAAATTCAGAAGCAGGAATTGTGGTTGAACGTGTATAAGGATTTATTATTTTTTTTTTTTTTTTAATAACAGGATAATAAAAAGAAAACTTAAAAAGTTTTCTATACTTATGAAGAAAATTTTTAAATAGCTCAATTCTATTTGAGGATTTTTTGATTATTTTCTACGAAGAAATCTTTGAAGAAGTACTTTATAGGCTGAAGCTGAAATTTTTATTTCTCGAAAAATATCTTCTATCCAAAGGAATATTGATGCAAAATTTGTTTGAGCTGTAGAGTTGATGTATAATAAATAATAAAACTCGTAGGCCCACCATTTCAGTGCATTTTTAAGGGTAAAATTAGAGCTTTTGAGTCAGTTTTAAGAGAATTTAAGAATTTTGTATCACTACTCTACTCTACTCTACTCTACTCTACACTCTACTCTACTCTACTCTACTCTACTCTACTCTACTCTACTCTATTCTATTCTACTCTACTCTACTCTACTCTACTCTACTCTACTCTACTCTACTCTACTCTACTCTACTCTACTCTACTCTACTCTACTCTACTCTACTCTACTCTACTCTACTCTACTCTACTCTACTCTACTCTACTCTACTCTACTCTACTCTACTCTACTCTACTCTACTCTACTCTACTCTACTCTACTCTACTCTACTCTACTCTACTCTACTCTACTCTACTCTACTCTACTCTACTCTACTCTACTCTACTCTACTCTACTCTACTCTACTCTACTCTACTCTACTCTACTCTACTCTACTCTACTCTACTCTACTCTACTCTACTCTACTCTACTCTACTCTACTCTACTCTACTCTACTCTACTCTACTCTACTCTACTCTACTCTACTCTACTCTACTCTACTCTACTCTACTCTACTCTACTCTACTCTACTCTACTCTACTCTACTCTACTCTACTCTACTCTACTCTACTCTACTCTACTCTACTCTACTCTACTCTACTCTACTCTACTCTACTCTACTCTACTCTACTCTACTCTACTCTACTCTACTCTACTCTACTCTACTCTACTCTACTCTACTCTACTCTACTCTACTCTACTCTACTCTACTCTACTCTACTCTACTCTACTCTACTCTACTCTACTCTACTCTACTCTACTCTACTCTACTCTACTCTACTCTACTCTACTCTACTCTACTCTACTCTACTCTACTCTACTCTACTCTACTCTACTCTACTCTACTCTACTCTACTCTACTCTACTCTACTCTACTCTACTCTACTCTACTCTACTCTACTCTACTCTACTCTACTCTACTCTACTCTACTCTACTCTACTCTCTACTCTACTCTACTCTACTCTACTCTACTCTACTCTACTCTACTCTACTCTACTCTACTCTACTCTACTCTACTCTACTCTACTCTACTCTACTCTACTCTACTCTACTCTACTCTACTCTACTCTACTCTACTCTACTCTACTCTACTCTACTCTACTCTACTCTACTCTACTCTACTCTACTCTACTCTACTCTACTCTACTCTACTCTACTCTACTCTACTCTACTCTACTCTACTCTACTCTACTCTACTCTACTCTACTCTACTCTACTCTACTCTACTCTACTCTACTCTACTCTACTCTACTCTACTCTACTCTACTCTACTCTACTCTACTCTACTCTACTCTACTCTACTCTACTCTACTCTACTCTACTCTACTCTACTCTACTCTACTCTACTCTACTCTACTCTACTCTACTCTACTCTACTCTACTCTACTCTACTCTACTCTACTCTACTCTACTCTACTCTACTCTACTCTACTCTACTCTACTCTACTCTACTCTACTCTACTCTACTCTACTCTACTCTACTCTACTCTACTCTACTCTACTCTACTCTACTCTACTCTACTCTACTCTACTCTACTCTACTCTACTCTACTCTACTCTACTCTACTCTACTCTACTCTACTCTACTCTACTCTACTCTACTCTACTCTACTCTACTCTACTCTACTCTACTCTACTCTACTCTACTCTACTCTACTCTACTCTACTCTACTCTACTCTACTCTACTCTACTCTACTCTACTCTACTCTACTCTACTCTACTCTACTCTACTCTACTCTACTCTACTCTACTCTACTCTACTCTACTCTACTCTACTCTACTCTACTCTACTCTACTCTACTCTACTCTACTCTACTCTACTCTACTCTACTCTACTCTACTCTACTCTACTCTACTCTACTCTACTCTACTCTACTCTACTCTACTCTACTCTACTCTACTCTACTCTACTCTACTCTACTCTACTCTACTCTACTCTACTCTACTCTACTCTACTCTACTCTACTCTACTCTACTCTACTCTACTCTACTCTACTCTACTCTACTCTACTCTACTCTACTCTACTCTACTCTACTCTACTCTACTCTACTCTACTCTACTCTCTACTCTACTCTACTCTACTCTACTCTACTCTACTCTACTCTACTCTACTCTACTCTACTCTACTCTACTCTACTCTACTCTACTCTACTCTACTCTACTCTACTCTACTCTACTCTACTCTACTCTACTCTACTCTACTCTACTCTACTCTACTCTACTCTACTCTACTCTACTCTACTCTACTCTACTCTACTCTACTCTACTCTACTCTACTCTACTCTACTCTACTCTACTCTACTCTACTCTACTCTACTCTACTACTCTACTCTACTCTACTCTACTCTACTCTACTCTACTCTACTCTACTCTACTCTACTCTACTCTACTCTACTCTACTCTACTCTACTCTACTCTACTCTACTCTACTCTACTCTACTCTACTCTACTCTACTCTACTCTACTCTACTCTACTCTACTCTACTCTACTCTACTCTACTCTACTCTACTCTACTCTACTCTACTCTACTCTACTCTACTCTACTCTACTCTACTCTACTCTACTCTACTCTACTCTACTCTACTCTACTCTACTCTACTCTACTCTACTCTACTCTACTCTACTCTACTCTACTCTACTCTACTCTACTCTACTCTACTCTACTCTACTCTACTCTACTCTACTCTACTCTACTCTACTCTACTCTACTCTACTCTACTCTACTCTACTCTACTCTACTCTACTCTACTCTACTCTACTCTACTCTACTCTACTCTACTCTACTCTACTCTACTCTACTCTACTCTACTCTACTCTACTCTACTCTACTCTACTCTCTACTCTACTCTACTCTACTCTACTCTACTCTACTCTACTCTACTCTACTCTACTCTACTCTACTCTACTCTACTCTACTCTACTCTACTCTACTCTACTCTACTCTACTCTACTCTACTCTACTCTACTCTACTCTACTCTACTCTACTCTACTCTACTCTACTCTACTCTACTCTACTCTACTCTACTCTACTCTACTCTACTCTACTCTACTCTACTCTACTCTACTCTACTCTACTCTACTCTACTCTACTCTACTCTACTCTACTCTACTCTACTCTACTCTACTCTACTCTACTCTACTCTACTCTACTCTACTCTACTCTACTCTACTCTACTCTACTCTACTCTACTCTACTCTACTCTACTCTACTCTACTCTACTCTACTCTACTCTACTCTACTCTACTCTACTCTACTCTACTCTACTCTACTCTACTCTACTCTACTCTACTCTACTCTACTCTACTCTACTCTACTCTACTCTACTCTACTCTACTACTAACTCAGTCCCACATTTTGCTTCGGTTTACAGATTTTTTTTTATTTTCAATGCTAATTTATCTTTCTTTCGAATTTATTATTGTGTTAATCCCTAAATTACATACAACGAACATTTGCATGTCAAAACACTGATGACTTGCAGACGGCACGACGGCGTTGTTGCCACCCATAACAACAACTTTATCCTCCTAGTCAACACCACACACGCACATGTATTTATGTATAGCAAGATGTATACACCAATAAAACCCATTATATAGCAAATTCACTTCCGTTTTGGCAGTAAGTTTCGTGTTTGTTTGTGCACCATTGCCGCAGTCATAACAAATTAATTCTGTTTGCCAGCTAATCCTATGTGATTATTATTGGATATATGAGGTGTCAATAGAATAACATAGAAGCTAAGCTGACCCAAGCTGATTTAGATGAAGTAAATGAAAACATTAAGTCTGATTGCTTGATTAGGTTAGGTAACACGTTATTAGGTATATTCTTGATTATGAAGAAACTAATAAATATTTGTTTCTTTTTTGCTGACAAGAATGTATCTGTTAAATTAAGATACCATTAACGACTAAGAGAAGCAAAACTTGCTCGTATAAAGGTGCTCTTTCATTTCAAGTTCTTTCCATTTTTTTTAGATGTGGATATGTTATGTTAAAATATATTTAAAATAGGGACATTAATATATAAAAAATTAATTATATGTACAGCTCCGGCAAAATGATAGTACCTAGTACCTACTTCTTATCAAAAAATCAAAACTGACAAAAATTTAATCCCTTAGTTTTTAACAATTTAATTCCCATGTGATTTTTAAATTGGTGTTTTTAAGCTTTTATTTTCGAAATAATAAAAAAATCAAATATAATATTTGATCCGATGTTTTCAAATTTATTGAAGAACTTTTGAAATACAGCGGTCAAAAAAATAGAAAAAAATAGTATTTCGGAGATAATAAAGGCAAGTTAGGGCAAAAATTTTATCATAGGAGCTAGTTGAGGGTTTGAAACTTAAACTTACATTTAGTTTCAAGTCCCTCGTTGGAAAGAACAGCAGCACAATGGCGGGCGTTGCATCGTGTTTATCAGGTTTTCACACCTTTCTACGCTTATCGAACTCCATGAGTGCTGTATAGCTTCCCAAAGGGCTTTATTGTTAGTTGGCTGTCAACTTGTAATATATTTCTTGTATGATCTTAGCACGATTTGCTAATTAATCCATGATGCCTTCAATTCGGTGCTTTGGAAAAACATCATAGAAGGAAAAACATGCCCAAGCCATTATGCTGGGGTCCTCTGTGTTTATTAGTTTTTGAAACGTGGATTGTATTCTGTGTTTGGTGGCCTTGTAACATAAAATGAACGAGGTCCATTTCACCATAAAAAACAATCTTCGTGGCGTGGCATCCCATTTTTCTTTTAAAAAAATCTTTGCAAACATATGTGAAATCACACCAAAAACATCAAAGTTAAATAGAGAGCCAAGTTTTCGACAACAACAATAGGGCTGTTCCTTTACTTTGAATTTCTGCGATTTTCTGTGCATTTTCTGTGCATTTTAGTCCCAAGTTAGTTCAAAGTTCATATAAAAAAATTTTTGACACAAGTTTGGAGCAAAAACCACAGAAACTCAAAGTAAAGGATCAGACCTAATATTGCATAGATATCAAAATTTTCAAAAAAAGAATTAAAAAAATAACAGTTTCAAATTATTTTTTTGAAAATTCGATATCACACAAAGGGGTTGATTATTCTTTTTTTATCAAATTTTGTTTTTATATGCTTATGTGTCACAACAGTGATTCTTTTTTTTTATTATCTTTCACTAATTCTCCGAATCCTAGAACTACCCGCCCTTCTAGTCCTATTTTCGAACGCCATTTACCTCCTCCAGTTTTCGACCCAATGTTCGCACCTGCTGCTAAACTCACATCTAAATTTGCCACCTCTATGTCTACTAGTGATGAGGTTGATGGTCGATATGTAATGGCTAGGTTACGCGATAATAAGCTCTATGAAAATGTTCGTCTTTATCTCTCCTATCTGTATGACAAGTCCGATTCTGTTTGTATTAACGGTATTACCAAATGAATGTCATTGTATCAATTCAAAAAGAGGGCCTTCCAACTGATCCTATTGCTCTCAACAAAATATATACCCGCTTTCATGAGACATTAAATATCTCACCTTCTACGGTCTCTAACGACCTAGCTACATACGCTTTGCACCTACAATCAAAACGTTTGCCTTTCGTTAATCACAACCAGAATCCAAGCCTTTGACTGTAATCCAGTTTTGCAGCCTGTGTCCTCTACTAACCTTTCTCTCTACTACCAGAATGTTAGAGGCCTCCGTACTAAGACTTCTAACGTATATCTTAACTCCCAAAATCTTCCCTTTGATATATTTGCCCTAACGGAAACAAACCTTTGCCCTGATTTTCTGGATAGTGAGTTATTTACATCAGATTTTGCTGTCTTTCGTGCGGATGGTCAAATAAGTGATCTAGCTCCCACTGGGCGCGGTGTTCTTTTTGCAGTCCACAATCGTCTCAACGCATCTCTAGTTGATATCTCCAAATCACCGTTATTTGAATTTGTGTGTATTAGATTGTCTATCTCCAAGAGGTGCTTTTATCTTTTCTGTTGTTATATTCGTCCTTCGCAACCCAGCTCTGTTTATCAACTATTTGTTGATTCAGTTAGTTCCTTAATTGAAGGAGCTACTTCCAATGATGATTTTATCATCCTGGGTGACTTTAATTTACCTGATTTGATATGGATACCGTCCGAGGATGAATCGTGTTTTGTTCCCTCTAACCCCACTTCTGAAAAAGAATGTATTTTTACGGATCTTCTACTCGAATCAGGCCTATTTCAAGTTAGTGGTATTTGCAATAATTTAGGTAGACAACTTGACCTCATCTTCTCCTCGGACCCATTCAACTCCGCTGTCTACGACAGCTGCCATCTTCTTTCTACCCTTGATAAATATCATCCTCCCTTATCTCTTATCCTCTGTTTTTTTGATAGCTCTCCAACTATGGAGTCTGAAAACTCTTCTTGCTTCAACTTTCGCAAAGCTGACTTCAATCAACTTAATTCTCTTCTTACCAACATTAATTTCAACCTTTTTCTTAATATCACCACTCCCATTGATATTGCCCTCTCCTTCTTCTACACCTCAATCTTTGCATGTCTTATCCAATGTGTCCCTTACACGATACAAAAAAGCTGTGTTACATCACCCCCTTGGTACACAAAAGAATTAAAATCTCTCCGTAATATTAGAAATAAGTTGTGGAAAACTTACTTGAAACTCCAAACGCCATTAAACTACTCTAACTACCAACAAGCTTCGTCTAACTTCTCCATTCTATGCCAATTTCTCTACCACTCATACCTAAGCAAAATGCAATCTTGTCTCGTCTCGGAACCTAAGCGGTTCTACCAGTTCATAAACGTGAAAAGAAGATCCGATGGTCTACCTCCGACGTTCAATTTCCACGGCACATCTTCCTCAGACGCAAAAGTAATAGTTAACCTCTTTGCTACTTTCTTTAACCAATCCTATAGTAATTCTGCAAATGAACCTGACCTTGAATACCACAAGTTTCTGTCAACTAGCCCCAATACGTCTCTCACGTCTTTAAACATTAGTTCCCTTACCGTTTGTGAAAAGTTAAGTTTACTTAAGGACGACTTTTCACCGGGCCCTGATGGTATACCAGCTATTTTTCTTAAAAAATGTGCTAGTGCACTCTGTGAACCCCTTACTAATCTTTTTCAACTCTCGGTCTCACAAGCAGTTTTCCCCTCTCTTTGGAAAGAATCCTTTATTTTTCCAATATTCAAAAAAGGATGTAAGAACGAAATCTCTAACTATCGACCAATTGCTAAACTCTCTGCTATCCCCAAGCTCTTTGAAAGCATAATATACGACAGTCTTTATTTCCACTCCAAATCAATCGTTTCTCCACTACAGCACGGTTTCTTAAAGGGTAGATCCACCACAACAAATTTAACCCAATTTGTCACCATGACACTCTCGGCACTGGAAAAAGGCTGCGATGTCGATGTTATTACTACTGACTTTAGTAAGGCATTTGATAAGATCAGCCACCAAATTATCTACGTGAAACTCAAAGCATTTGGCTTTCCACCATTATTTATCCAATGGATAAAATCTTACCTAGAAAACCGTATATATAGGGTTGTTTTCAGAAGTGCGGTATCTAAACCAATCTTTGCCACTTCAGGCGTTCCTCAGGGCAGCCATCTTGGCCCACTCCTATTTGTGCTTGCTATTAATGACGTGAGTAGTATACTCTCCTTCTCTGACATGTCTATTTATGCAGACGATATTAAAATAATTAAAGTAATCACTTCTTCTCACGACTCTTCCCTTCTCCAATCCGACCTTAATACCTTTCTTACTTGGTGCAATAATAACTTTATGGAGCTAAATGTCAATAAATGCCAATCAATGACTTTCTCCCGCAAACGCCTACCTGCAGCTACCCGAACATATTACTTCGCTAATGTACCTGTTCCTCTTGTTTCCTCTATTCTTGATCTTGGGATATTATGCGATAAAGAGTTGAATTTTCGGTCTCACATAGATCGTGTTATTGCAAGAGCAAATTCCTCCCTCGGGTTTATCAAACGGTGGTCTAAAGAATTTTCCAATCCTTATGTTGCCAAATCCTTATACACAACATACGTTAGACCTATCCTAGAATATGCTAGTCAGGTTTGGTCTCCTTTCCATAGCACTCAATCGGCTAGAATTGAAGCAGTGCAACGAAGATTTCTCCGTTTCGCTCTGCGTAACTTTTCTTGGTCCAATCCCCTTATTTTACCCCCATATGAAGATCGTTTACAGTTAATAGATTTACACACCCTTGCTCATCGCCGTGCTGTTGCTGACATATTATTTGTCCACAACCTTATCACTGGCACCATAGATTCTCCAGCGTTGCTGCAGCTTATAAACATTAACACCAATCCCTGTAACATAAGATCTGTCCCCCTCTTCCACCTCCCCACACACCGCACCAATTACGGCCATTTTAACCCTATGTCTAGAATGTTACGTTTAGCTAACACCGCACAACATATCCTTGATTTCTCCCTTAGCTCTCCCTCCCTCAGACAATCTCTCCACAGCCTCTCTCTATAAGTCCCAAACCATCTTTAATTATCTGATATTATTATTAAGTATATTGAATAATGTATCTTTATTGTTATTGTATCCACTTTTATGCACATTTTAACTTGCTATATTAATATAATATATAATATAATACACACTTTTAATAAAGCCGAATAAATATATAACACCCACATAGTGCACCCTTTCCTTAAACCCAGTTTCCCCTCCCTTAGCAGAAATCCATACTCCAATTTTACATAGCCCTAATTTTGTAGTTTAAGTCTAGATTAAGTTTTTATCATTTTATTATTTAAATTTATCTAAATATTGTTATTCTTATTTTTTTTTTTTTTTCTAACCAGCTTGTAGTAAGCGAATAAATAAATCTTATTTCAGAAACTAAAACTTATTTCCTTCTTGTGGCTTCATTTAGTAAGTATCAAATCTGTGAAAGCATTTTGCTACAACTTTTAAAGAACAATAAATATGGTGAAATGTACTAAAACTGGAAAAGACGATAGTGAAGCTCTTTTACTTTTTTTTATTTGTATTTTGTTTTCTCTATTTTTGACCATATTTTTACTGAGATTCTAGATTAACTGTTATGTTTTGACCTCTTGACATTTCTACTTCCCTTATTTTCTTTAAATACATGTGCATAACTTTTTCGTTTTTGTAGTCTATTCTTCTGAATGGGAACCCTTTGAATTGTGCTGGGTTATTACTTAATTTTTATTGCACGGAATAATTTTTGTTTGATTCTTTCGAGCTATTGCTACCGTTTTAATAAACCAAATTGGTGGGAAGTAAATATTATTGCAAGAAATAATTTAATCAAAGTTCACGGTGCCACGGTACTGACATCCACGGTAATGACATTTAGGCAGTTTATGTGACAAAACTTCTCTTTACTAATGAGATAAATAATTTCCAGGACAATATCTATTAACATATATCGTTAATCAACCGAAAACATGTTATAACATGCTAACAAAATACTATCACGGTACTGACAAATAATTAATTTGTGATATACTTTCTTCGATTGAAAACATATCACTCTTAAAGTACAACAACTGAAAAAAAAAATAAAACGACTGTTGTTATCTATACATAAATAGTGCCTTTTTTAGAAAACCACCATACAAACGTCTTAAAACTAAAACAAAATGGCGGTTCAGCGAGAAATCTTTTGAATACAAAAATATAAGTAAATCCTCGGTCAACATTCATTCATTATTATTTTAATCAGCAATGAGCATTTTGACTTAATTTTTGCATAATATTGTCAAGCAAGTATTGTACTGAAACTTTTCTAAGGACAACATTTCTATTCAATGAAGTATTTCATTAGAAAAAAAGTAGATTTAATCGGCAAAACAGGGAACGGACATGCCATGGAACTTACATTTTTACAACACTTTTGCAAGCCATGTGGAATAAGTAGCAAATTTGGTCATGATATCGAATGTAGATTGTAGCAATTAGCCATTTACACAATTCAAACCAAAAAAATATACGAACATCTTACATTCAATAACAAAAAAAGCACTGGACACAAAGAATCACAGTTGGGACGGAATCACCCATAGGTTAGGTTAGGTTGAAAGTGGTGATAAGACGGTAAGCCGTACCATCCCACTCGGATCTCAGTGGAACCATTGCGCTCCCCAGGGTATAGGTGGTTAGTGAGGAGGGATAGGGAAGGAGTTAAGAGGAATTTTTAGGTGTGGGGGGCCTCCCTGAACCATCCTGAGTTCAGAATGAATTTCAAGATGTTCTTTAGTGGCAAGACAGAGATGTCGCCCAGTTCGTCGAAGAAGTATTCTCCAAGGGCCTCTATTCTGGTTCTAGCTAGGCTGGGGCATTCGCAAAGGAAGTGAGGGGAGCCCTCCTCTACCTCTTCATCATGACACCCTCTACATAAGTCCGATGAGCTGATGCCCATTCTGTTCATGTGGGTTCCCATTGAGTTGTGGCCCGTAAGGACGCCAACCATGAGAGATAATTGCGGCTTGTTTAGCTTGACTAAGTAATCAGTATTTGGCCATAGATTCCTTGAAACCCGAAAAAAGTCGATGGATGACCATCTGAAATTTGCAGCTTCTAAAAAACTCTATTATATTCTTCTTTTTTCTTGCTCCAGTGGCATGAACACAGAGGCTTCGATTTGGCTCGGATCAAGAGATGAATCGCTTTTGGCCAGTTCATCCGCCATTTCGTTCCCGTGAATATGTCCTGGGACCCATCTTAGAGTTACTGTGTTCGTTCACGGAAAGAATTCTTGGATCATATCACGAAAAATGAGCTGCAAATTACGAAAAATGAATCCCGATTTATACCTTGGCTCGGGATTTCGTAATTTACGACTGTTTGTTTGCAATTTGCAAACCTGAGCAAAATGAAGACATTGATACTCAAAAATCGTAAATCAACCCTCTTTAAGTATCAATTGTGCAAGCGAGAGAAAACAGAAATTGCGAACAACAAATCGCAATTTGATCCAAATATTCCTCAATTGCACAATTTGTAAATTTGCAAAAAAGATTTTTGATTATCACTTTTATTTCGTGAATTGCCACTTGGAAAGATCAGTCCGGCTCTACCCTTCATTTTGCAGGTATACACATTTAATTTAATTTATTTAAAATAAATACTTTACGCTTGACTCTACTTGGATTTGAACTCGCAACCCTCCAGTTGCGGAGTGAGCATGCAACCACTAGGCCAATTTGCATTACAGATCATTGGTGTCACAAATTGATGATTAGATACCTGCCATGTTGTGGTGCTTTATTTCTTCGAGAATTAAATTGCGACAAGAAAGTTGTGATTTAGGAATTTTTTGTTGGTGATTTGCAACTATTCTCATGGAGTTGCGAATTATGAAAAAAAAAACCTTATTCAGTGATTGTGCAATGTTAATTACTAAATATTTATCCCAAATCAATATTTTTAAATGCTGTTTGTGAAATTATGCTTTTGGAGAGAAAATTACGCCAAAACAGTTGTATTTTGCTATGAAAAGTACAAACTTGAATCATGGATTTTAATTGCAAATCACGAAGAAACAAATTTTGTAAATTGCTACGTTTCGACTGTTAAATTACCAGTTTTTGCATTAATTTGGGATTAAAATGTCTTGATTTAAGAATTAAACATGATTCGTAAATTGCAACTGCAAATTTTTCAATTGGTAATTTTTCAATTCTTTCCGTGTTGCATTGGAAATGAGTCCCCAAGAGGTAACCATTTTATGGAGAATCCTTCTGCAGCTTCGGCTGCTGTAAACCGCACATCGGATTTGGGGGTGCGGCATCTTTCGTGTACCAGCGTCAATCAAGACGCCATAACAATAAATGAATCGTTAACAAATAGAAGAAGTCTTTTAAGAAGAGCAAATGATACTTTTGGCTACCGCATACGTACGAAAATCGGAGCATGGAACGTTCGATCCTTGTACGGCGAAGGTAGATACGAGCAGGTTGAGCGTGAAATGCTTCACCTTAAGATCAGTATCCTGGGCATCAGTGAAACTAGGTGGAGAGGAAGAGCCGAATACAGAGCTGACTCTGGGCAAACGAGAATGCTGTATTCCGGGGAGGATGAAAGAGAGGGTGGCCAAAGGCTGCATGGTGTCGGAATTATGTTGAACGAAGAAGCAAGGCGTAGTCTTATATCCTGGGCGCCCATTTCTGCAAGAATAATGACAGCAAGGTTCCGTTCAAAAATTCGCAACATCACAATAATTCAGTGCTACGCCCCCACAAATGAAGCGACCGAGGAAGACAAAACCGCTTTCTACACTCATCTTAACTCAGTTTACAGTGGTGTTCCAAGAGCCGACATCATAATTGTCATGGGAGATCTCAATGCCCAAGTCGGATCAGACAACTACGGTCTGGAACGCGTCATGGGGAAAAATGGCTTGGGGTCACGGAATGAAAATGGCGACTTGCTGGTCGATTTTTGTAACGCTAATCGTCTTGTACTGGGTGGGACTGTGTTTAAACATAAGACTTGCAACAAAATCACCTGGGTACATCCGGATGGTCAAACTGAAAACCAAGTTGACCACATCATGATTCAGCAGCGATGGAGGAAGTCAATGTGCGATGTTCGGAGCAAAAGAAATGCCGACATTAGAAGCGACCATCATTTGGTTCTCATGAGTCTCAAGCTACGAACGGCAGCTGTACAACGTCAATCACAGGGTGCAGCAAGGAATTCGAAGTTCAATACAAATGCTTTAAGTGATCCCAACATATGTCGTAACTATGTCACCAACCTTAACGACAGAGCTTCGTCATTAAATGGAATACAACATTCAACAATTGATGAGATGTGGGGTGATATAAAAAGTGTTTTTATGGATGCTGGATCCGAAACTGTACCCAAGCAGTCGAGAGTTAGAGACTCTTGGATATCCCAAGACACCTGGGATAAAATCGAGCTTCGCAAATCGTTGAAGATGCAAATAAATGCCGAAGCAGACGCTCAACGAAAGGCTGAATTGCGAAGAGAGTATCGCTTAGCACATAAGATGGTCTATCGCTGTGTGAGACGAGACAAGAGGGTGAGGTTAGACGGTCTCGCAGAACATGCGGAAAACGCTGCAAGAAGAGGAGACATGAGGGAATTGTACCAAATATCCAAGGAAGTTGTCGGGAAGAAAACCAACACCAATCATCCTGTAATGGATGTGGATGGTACACTTTTGGTATCAATCGAGGATCAGCTGCGCAGGTGGAAGGAGCACTTTTGTGCCTTGCTTAATGAGGATTCTGTCGAGCAGAGTGCTGAAGTGCCCCAGCTTAACGAGATGCGTAGATCATATAGGGGTATTGACATCGAGCCCCCTACAGTACTGGAAATTCAATCTTCGATAAATCTTCTCAAAAACAACAAAGCAGCTGGACTTGATGGTATACCAGCTGAGTTCCTGAAAGCTGACCCTGTCAGAACGGCTAGTATTCTACACCCGTTGATACAAGCTGTGTGGGAAAATGAAATCTATCCCAGCGACTGGAAGGATGGTGTAATTGTTAAGTTGCCAAAGAAAGGTGATCTTAAAAATTGCAACAATTGGCGAGGTATTACAGTTTTGTCTGTTTTTCAAAAATTAATGGCAACCATCATTCTGGAGCGGATAAAGGTTAGAATCGAGTCTACACTCAAGAGGCATCAAGCTGGTTTCCGTAGTGGGCGGTCTTGTGTCGACCATATCAACACTCTGCGTATCGTTCTTGAGCAGTCTGCGGAGTTTCAATCACCGCTTTACCTCATGTTCGTGGATTTTGAGAAGGCCTTTGACCGAGTCAACCGTGAATGTATATGGAGATCACTTCTTGGTAGAGGAATTCCCCCAAAAATTGTTGCCATTATAAGAGAGTCCTATAACAACGCAAGATGCTTTGTTTTACACAATGGGCAGCTATCCGACTCTTTCGAAGTGCGGCAGGGTGTGAGACAGGGAGATGTTCTATCGCCAATTCTGTTTCTACTGGCGATTGACGATGTCTTGACGGCCAGCGTTGGAACATCAGAGAGGCAGGGCATTCAATGGAGACCGTTTGAAAGGCTTAGCCACTTAGACTATGCCGATGATATATGTCTCTTGGCAAATAACATCAGCGGGCTGAACGGGATGTGTCAAGCTCTGAAGTTAAAAGGAGAGGCGAGTGGTCTTAAAATAAATAGCAAAAAGACAAAAATAATGCTCACAGGCCGCTCCACACATCAGCGTATTTTAATACAGGAGACGCCAGTTGAAGAGGTTGAACAATTTAACTACCTTGGAAGTATTGTTTCAGCAAATGGTGGTACTGATCTGGACGTTCAAAGTAGAATAAATAAAGCTCGCGCAGCCTTCGGTTCTCTCTCCCAAATTTGGAACTCATGTCAAATCTCCTTGCGCACAAAGTTGAGATTCTTCGAATCCAATGTCAAATCCGTGCTGTTATATGCTTGCGAAACCTGGAAAGTCACGACTACCATCTCAAAGAAATTGCAGGCTTTTGTGAACCGTTGTCTACGCCATATTCTAAAAATTCGCTGGCCACAAATTATATCAAACGAGGAATTGTGGCGCAGGACAAGCCAGGAGCGGCTGGACGTTGACATAAGAAAGCGTAAATGGCAATGGATTGGTCACACACTGAGGAAACCAAACGATGAAATTGCAAAGCAGTCATTTGAATGGAATCCTCAGGGTGCACGGCGGGTTGGAAGACCAAGAACAACATGGAAATCAACAGTTCTAGCAGAAGCAGACTCCCAGAGAAAGACGTGGCCACAGTTAAAATATCTATCTGCAGACCGAGAAGGATGGAAACGATTTGTTGGCGCCCTATGCCCCAACCGGGGTTACAGGACTTGATGATGATGCATTGAGTACTCTAAGCTCGTTCCGGCAACGATCGACCAGTTTTGATTTTGTGGTGATTGAGCAAATGGCTTTAATTGCCGCCTGGCTGTCTGAAAATGTCAATATTGTTGTTGACTAATTCACATGAGGCAAGATGTTTCGCGGCTTCGCAAACTGCCAGCACTTCCGCTTGGAATACACTGCAAAAGTTTGGAAGCTTTAACGATCTATTTATGGGTGGGTTATCTGAGTAGATGCCTGACCTAACCCCCTCCAAGGTTTTGGAACTGAACTTATGCCTAGACCTATTGTCAGCTATACAACTTAAAAAAAAATATCCGATATTTTTAATATTTCCGGTCGATGTCCTGCTAAAACAGATTAAATTGCAAAAACGGTCCCACACTGAGAAAACTGAACTATGAGTTATTTAAACAGAAGCATGTTTAACAATATGTTTAAATTAGCGCAAATAGAATTCAATTTAAATCTACCTCATATCTATTCAGATTCAAAAATACTATTATTTTGGGTAAAATCTGTTTAAATCAAAGTAAATCATGTTTAATTATTACATTGGAAGCTACACGTAACTTTTAACATGAATTCAAGCCTAGTTGAGTTTGATTTTCGAAAGACCTGTTAAATTATTTTACTCACTTAAAAATGTTAAACATGAAATTAACATGCACGAGTTTGTTTCAAATATAAATGCAGTCAAAATATTAAAAAGAGACAGGGATTGAACAAATATGTTTACTCAAAGGAATACAAACATAACTGCAACTGTCTTATGATTTGTATAGACACTTGGCGTCTAAAAAAATAGCAAAAGAATCCTTCGCGACCACCGTTCGTGAAAAATATTCAAACAGTTCAAAAATTAGTGCCACCGTAGTATCGTCGCGTGCGTCGGTCCAAAGGTAAAACTCCCTAAGTGCGGAACAAAATGTTCAAAAAAATGAGAATGAAATGCATTTTTTTAATCCAAACAGTGTAATTTTGCCCAGTTTTTATAAAGACATTGAAAGCTATGCCCAGAAACTTAATTTAAAATTTTGCGAAAACTGACCTTTTAGCATCAAAAAGTATGTTTCCATCTATCAATCCCATTTATTTCAAAAGTTTAATTTGTTAGTAGGTGAGTTTTAACTTTAAACCGATAGCACGATATGTATGTATGTATTAATTATAGCTATATAGGAAACGCTCCCATCATTACAAATAAAATAATTTCGTAATATATTAAAAGGATATAGCATCTATTTGGAAAACCTAACATTGAAATCATTTGTTTTAAACAGAAAACATATTTGACCCAAACACGAAAAATATTCAAAAAAATAAATATGATTCTGTTTGAAACAACATCAAATGAAGTTAATTAAAACAAACAGAAATATCCTTATGTTAAATAGAAAGCATAGTAAATTTGAACAAAATCATGTTCAAATTGATTCAACGATGAATTAATACGATTCTATTTAAATTAAATAGAAATCGCTTCCATGCCAAATCATATGTGTTTGAGTTTGAATTAAATAGGAATATGTTCAATATTTTTCTCAGTGCATGTTACGCTTGTGAAAATTATTTTTTTTAAATTAATATTTTGAAAATCTAAAGATGTCTAAATAAAAAGAAAAAAACAGTTTCCAATTATCTTGTCCAGTTCTTTCAAAAGAAAATTCCAAAAAGTACATTCGAGATTTTGGCTCCAACGTCGAAGGTCCTTTTGACTCATACCAGCGGATTAACCAAATAAATCTAAAAAGTAAAAATTAATACATAATTTTTAATTTCAATAATTTTCTGTTGAATTAAGTGTTTTTTTTTTAGGGAAAAAAACTTTCAATGTCATTTTTCTCGGAATCCACCCAAGTGGACTTAAGCCGTTTTCTCCCTCGACCTTCCTTATACAAAACCACTTGTCAGACAAGCTTTTCATGATTGCTTTGGTGAGAAAAAGCACTTTTCATTAGGTTGAATTTTTGACTTCATCCCAATAGAACTTCTATGGAGTATCAGCGGTCGCCTCGACGCACGCCTCCTACAGGCTTGTATAATGCTTTTTTGATTTATTTGTTTTTCTGATATTATAGATAGTAAGTAAAGTACAATTTTCTGACTATAGCCAAAGAAAAGGTTGTTAATTATCTTTAACGGAACGTGTCGCAGTCGCACTCTGCAAGAGCTCTTTCGGAAGAAAAATTCTTGGACAGATAAGGATATCTTCGTCGTTCAACGGACAATCCATTTAAATTTTCTTAAATTATTATTTGGAGATATTAATATTTGCTTATGTTATGTCAAGAAGATACATCGGTAGCCCGTTTAATCAGTATAAATAGTTAAATTTTAAGGTTCTCACTAATTAATTTAAACTTATTTATTTTGTCATACAGGTCATAGCTATTTAAGCTCTCACCTCCTATTTTCAAGCAACATTTCATGCAAATATTAAGGTCGCACGCTGTACGACAAATGCTGATGTTTTTTTTTCTTTCTTTCTTCCTTTCAAAATCTGTGTTAAATAACAAACTTCTCAACATGTTGATCCATCACACGGTAATCAATGTTTGTTTTTTCTTTTCCTATACCTTTCTCTATATAATATGTACAAACATCCACAATGTTACACCAAAACACATAATCATCGCATTGATTTTGTTCACCAAAAAGTAAAACTGAAAAGCCAACATAAAATAACTTCCCCAAATCACACCCTAAAGTGAGCAACGCAAGTTTGGTTCGTCTTAATTTCCTTTCTTTAAGAAAAAAAAAAAAAAAAAAAAAAAACTCACCAACCCAACCCAATGCTCCCCTTATTACTTTCATCCTTTTTCTCCTTATTATTTCTCATCCATGAAAAAAAAAAGAATTATTTAAGATAAAAGGATTTTCTTGCAAGGACGACGAGAAGACTATACGACAAGAGCAAGGGTGAGTGAGGGTATAGGGATATACAAGAAAGCTTCGTCTTAGTTTAAGGATTATAAAGTTTTTCGATATAAACTTGTCCTAGTTTTGATTCTTTTTTTGTTTGGCTTCTTATACCCTAAGAGCTGCATGTGTTTAGATGGGGTTTATATGTATGTGTGTGTCGGTATATGTATATCTATATAAATATATGTATATCTACAGTATAATATGGTTCTTATGTGTAAAGATGATGGTTGGGAAACTTTCAATATTTGGGTTAGTTGGTTGCTTCTTCTTTGAATTTATCTTAGAATTTATCTACATCCTGGTGGGATTAGGGAATGATTTTACGTGAAAATCATTCACCCGGCCATATTATAACCCTCAGAGGAAAACAGTGCGAGAGAACTCTTTATCATTGAATAAAAATTCGCTAACCGTGCGTGGAGCAACAAAAAAAAAATAAAACTTTGAAAGGATGGGATGAACGAACAGTATTTAAAATAAATATATTTTATTTTTGTTTTCCAACTTTCCATCACTGAACTTTTTTACTGTTTTTTTTTTTCTTTTTTATTTCAAGGGAAACTTTTTTAACATTTCCCTGATCATGCTGAGCCCATATATTGTCTGGTTGAAAATTAATTTGAATGGAAATGTTAGGCTGTTATTATATGGCTTAGAGCTATAATATTTTGTGAGCACCAGACAAACTGTCTGTTGATCAATTTCTTAATAAAAATCATGGAAATATAAATAATCTTCCGAGATATAAAAGTATTAAAAAACTCTTTTTTATGTAAAAAAAAACAAAAACAAATTTGATAGCCAACATCAATATAGATGCGATATTTTTTATGGTTTTTTGCTTTTCACTTCGATAAGCACTGAATTATTTTGTTCTTAATATCGAGATATGTACACAGATTGTTATAATATAGATAAAGTACACATTTAGTGTAACAACCCATTTTTGTTTTCATTATTTGAACTCAATTTCTCTTTATTATTCTCTGTATTATTATTTGTTGGACTGAAATCAGTACAGCTTATTTGCTGTAAGAAAAAATAAACCTGAAAAACTGTGAAAAAATAATATACACTGCCCCATTTCCATTTCGCTTCTCAACAATTTATCTAATATTCTCTAAGAGATTGTATGTAACATGGGTTTGAGCAGTGAATAGTTAAATCTATTGTTTCCTTTTTAAAATATTTAAATTTTGCAAAATCCCAAAAAAGCGAAATTCCGAATGGACGAAATTCCGAAAGACTTAAATCCCTTATGCCAGAAATCAAAATGACAGCATCCCGAACGTTTAAATTCCAAATGGCTTAGGTAGTAGGTTTTTGTTGCAAAAGTTGCCAGTACGATTTTTAATACATACCTAAAACAGTACTATGCCTTTCGAGATTATAATCTCCAGAATGTCTTTTTTTGGGGGTTGGTATGGAGATCCCGAATGTCAAAATCACAAATTGTAAAATTTGACGTGTAAAATCAAAAATCCCGAATACCAAAATCCCGAATTTCAAAATCCCGAACATCAAAAACCCGAATGTCAAAATCCCTAATTGCTAAACCCTGAATGATTTTGCCATTCAGAACTAGGTATCTAAGTCAAAATGATGCCCTCGGTGATTTTATCTTGGTATTTTAAGTGACCTTATTTTATTGACATTAACTCGAATGGACAATATCTCGAAACAAAATTATTTTCTCAAATTCCAAAATAGCGAATGTCAAGTCAAGTGTGATTCGATTAATAAAAACTTAATAGAAACCGAAAAGCACCGAACGTCCCCTCGACACGAATCGGTTTCATTCGGATTTAAAACTGCTCGTATTCGGGTCTCTGGCAAACAAAGTAATAGTAGCGTTCACACATATTCGGTTCCATGAGGTTTTTTCATTTGTTTTTATTTTGAATTGACAACTTCTGCTGAAGTTTCTTGATATTTTTGGAATTAAAAATTGATATTTGAATTAAACATTAGGCGTGTTTTGTTGACCTCCTTAATGTGAACATTAAGATACGTTCCACATTCAGCCATAGAGTTACTGGAGTTCAAATGTGAAGTTAACTTGTTGTTGTTGGAATTTGCATTTGAAAATTTGCCTTAATGTGAAGTATTTCTTAATGTTCACATTAAGGAGGTCAACAAAACACGCCTATTATAGAAACCGTATGGTGAAAATTCAAAACTGAAACCGAATAACGACCGAATCGAATGAAACCGAATATATGTGAAACAAGCCTAGGTAATAGTCTGGGATCCCGCCATAGGACGACATACCCTCATAAATGTACCAGATGAGCGGTTATACAGTTTTGTAGGCAGTGTTTTAAGAAACAATTTGCGCATGGGTTGCCTGTCGAAAAGTGGTCAAGGCATAGGGTTGCCAAGCAATAATTACTCTCAATTTTTGGAGTTTTTCAATTATCTGCCCCAGCTTAGATGGTTACCCTTAAGGATAAACAAAAAATATCATATTTATACAGAAAATTTTATTTAAAATTACAAACAACGTGATTTTTTGAAATTCGAAATTTCAGTAGGGTAAATGAGGGTAAACAAAGAGAAAAGTCTAGAATCTATTTTCCAAACGAAAAATGATAGTATTTAATAATATACCGATCGCAAAAAAAAACTTCCTATCACTTTCGTTTGGAAAATAGATTCTAGACTTTTCTCTTTGTTTACCCTCATTTACCCTAACGACATTTCGAATTTCCAAAAATCACGTTGTTTTTAATTTTTAAATAAAATTTTCTTTATAGGTATGGTATTTTTTGTATATCCTTAACGCTTACCATCTAAGCTGGGGCAGATAATTGAAGAACTCCAAAAATTGAGAGTAATTGCTTGGTAACCATATGCCTTGACCACTTTCCGACAGGCAACCCATGCGCAAATTGTTTCTTAAGACACTGCCTACAAAACTGTATATGGCTCATCTGGTACCTTTATGAGCAATCCCCAAAATGAACAAATAAAAATAATATCGAATTTTCGAAATTTTTTAAAAACTTCTTAGATTAAATAAATATAAGTTTGAAACTTTAGAAACAGGTTAACTAAAAAGGCGTGACTCGAGACATGCCTATACAGTTTTAAAGTGTGACAGTGACACGTTTTTGTTTATTTTTTGTTTCAAGAGCGACATTGTTAACAGTGTAAAAGTGTAAAATTGTACCCGTGTGACGGTACCTAGAGTCTCAAAAGAACTCCCTACATAATATTAAACATGTTTTCAAAACGCGTTTACTAACCTTTTCACAACTTAAACGTAACTGGGCCATTTTCACTGTGAGATGTAATAATCATTGCACTTTGCTATTTTCTGTTTTTCGTTTATTTTTCAATATTTTTTTTAAAGATTTTAATGTTTTTGAAACGAAAATACAATTCTCTATTGAAAATAGATCTTTACATTTATTATTTAACTCGATTTACCACAGTTTTCAAAGAAAAAAAGGAATTGGTTTGGCACCTGTCTTACTATTGAACATACCCTTAGCGGAGCAACGGAGTTGCGTGAGTGGCATAGAGAACCCAAAGAAATATGTTGACATTGATGCCTTCCTGGCGTCCGAACATAACCTAAGTGGAGCAACGGAGTTGCTTGAGTGGTTATAGAGGACCCATAAATAGAGTTAAAGTCACTGAAAAACAAAAAAATATATGTATACCTACTTCATTTAATATTCTGTTTGTTTTGACGTGGACTTTATGCTCTCATAATAAACAGCGGGATTATCATTTGCAGGATGCAGATCTCCAAATCCAATTTTTTACATTACAATTGATGATAAGGCAAGGCAAGTAGTGAAAATAAGAAAAACCATTTATTTTGGAGGAAATGGTTAAGATTCGCGCTCGTGAAGCCGAGACTGTGACCGCTCGAGATTATTTAGTTATAGATTTGTATTCGAGATTTCGGTCTTCAAAATTCTTTTGGTTCGAAATTTTTGTTTTCGATATTTGGACATTCAAGATTTTGTCTTTTGAGATCTTGGGTTTCGAGATATCAGGGTAGACCCTTGTAGTCTAAGAGCTGAGAGCAAATTTTATGGGGGAAGGTATAACCAAAATTCACGAACGTTTATGTTGAGGTTATGGAGCCTTGATTTCAAATCCAGTCGTCTGCATGATTCTTTTGTCTGCAGGGTTGGAGAAGGGGGGTTGAAAGCGCTGATTTTAAGGATTTTTGGGTAGGGGGTATAACCACTTTTATATTAGGTATAGAGAACTATGCTTTGGTTATGAATTTTGGGGTCCCAGACGTTTTAAGTGTCACCACACCCATCAGCCAGACGCCCTCAAAGAGTGTCAAAAACTTTATTTTTGTGGTCAGGGGTTAACAAAAATAAAATGCACGACTGGATCGCACGTACTTGCTCTTATGTTCAAGTTGTGTCGAACTTAAGACCTTTAAAAAATATTCAAGTAATTATAGAAAAAGTATAAAAAAGCATTTAAATCGTTCTTTTAATTGTTTAAACAGCCTGATAAATAACTTAGAGTGCAAAAAAAAGTATGCCATTTGATTACTTAAAAAAATATCAATATATGCAAACAAAATTTAAAATCGGTGGAGCCGTTTTCTTAAAAACTAATTTTTTATATATAAAATTTTTGTAACATTTTTCAAAAAAAAATTTGGTATGCCAATTTTGAGTATATATTAATATACATTTAAAACTGAAATTTCAAAACAATTCATCAACCCGTTTTTGAAATACTGAATTTTCAAAAAAAAATTTTGAATCTTTTTTTAAAAATCCAAAATTTATTTTTTCCAAAATTTTGGCATGCAGTATTATTTATATTTTATCAAAGCTTTTGTGCAAAAATTTTTATTGAAATCGGATGAGTGATTAATGAGAAAACCAAAAATCAAAAAAACCGTTTTATGACAGGTACCCTTAATAAATGTTTTTGGTGATTTTTTTTCTTATTAAAAGGTATATCATATCTAAAAATAAAAATAAATACAATAATACACTGATTTTTTTTTATCAAAATCGTTGGAGCCGTTTTTGAGATAAATAAGCTTTTCCTTAACGGTTGTATGGCAAGTACCGTTATTTTTTGAGCTAAAAAAAAAATTTCAATTTCTCCTCTGGAGAGTTACAAAAAAACCTTAAGTTCAAAATTTGAAGAAAATCGCTTCAGTGGTTTAGGCTGTATGTTGAGGTACGGACAGACAGACAGAATTGTGCCACCCACTTTTTTCGTGTTCTCTATCATCGTTATGTCATGTTTGATTGTTATCTCGAAATTTTTTTTTTGCACGAATCCAAAACTTGCCCTATAGTACCTATATCGCAAGTAAAAATGATATGTCAAAAATCATGAAAAATCGCCTCATCACAAAAATATGCATGCCAGACGTCATAAGTAATTTTCGCCCCTTTTTGAGCTAGTGCCGTCTGGCTGATTGTGGCGACACTTTAAACGTCTGGCATGCATATTTTTGTGATGAGAAGATTTTATATGATTTTTTGGAATATCACATTTTTGGTTATACCTACCCACGGGATCAAAAACTAATTTTCGCCCCTTTTTGAGCTAGGACCGAAATTCCATTAAAAACAATTTTTGAAAAATGGCTTCCGACCGAGAAAGATAAGTTGTGGAGTGGTTTATGAGAAAAATATAATTATGTAAAATTGTTAAAAAAAAAAACGTTTGGCAGGTAGGTACCGTTATTTTTGGTTCTAAAAAAAAAATTAAAAAACGTGTGGAGGAATGACCAAAAAACGCTATGCATCAAGTTTGAACAACATCGATTTAGCCGTTTAGGTTGTAGCTCAACGGACAAACAGACAGAACGACAGACAGATAAGTCAAAAGAATTGTGAGACTAACTTTGGTCGTCTTCTTTATCATTGTAATAACAAGTTTGATCCAAATTTCATGTTCGTTTTTTTTTTACGAATGCACAACTTGTCATATAGTACCTTGTAAGTAAAAATATTGTTATCTTATTGAATAATTGAAAACAAAATGCTAATTGAAGGGTCACTAAATGGTCACTTAAGTTCAGTTAGATTCAGTAATTGGACAGGCATTTTACCCTAAGAGTTTGTTACTTGACTGAGCTGACCTTTAAAGTTAAAATTTTTCTGAAAATCTTGTGTTTGTTTTAATTTGCCTAAGAACGTAAAAAAATCCCCTTAACCTTTTCTATTCACCTCTTTATTTAAACTTTCCAGAATTTATTCCTCCACTTAAAACTAAAGAACAAGCACTTGGTAATTATTATACCCATTTAAAATATTTTAAGCATTAATGGAAGATTGTTGTGTACCTCTATAATTATATCTAGTAAGTACGTCAGACTACTGATGTGTAAGCCCAAGGTTGTGGATTTTATTCTAATCATCAGCTAGGATTTTGTGTACCTACACAGTTTTCTTCCGTAGTCATACGAAATTTTTCTTGAATAAGGAAATACAAATCCTCCGAGAGCGGGTAAACTCATTATGATGAAGTGCAACTCATCAAGTCCTTTAGATTCAGAATTTTCCGTTGCTTATATTTTATTTTATATTTATTTCTTAGAAATATAAAACTTCAAGTACATATTTTTAAAAACTTTTTTGCTGCACAAAATGTTCCTTCAAAAATTTAAGATAAATAAAATTCTCTCTCACTCTTTCTAAAAGGTATAAATTAAGCAATAAACCACCAAGCAGCCGTCGTCGCTGGATATAGCATAAACATAAACACATAAAGAGTGCGTTGGGACTTAACTTTATTATTTCGAACAAAGTTGGAATCAGAGAAACGAAGCGAGGTGCGGTTTGTGGCGTTAAAATATACCTACTATATTCCCAGCCACATTCATTTAGTATTGAATCTAAACGAATAAAACGCTCAGGATTAAAGATTAATCCTTGGCGAGTGTTGGGCTAAATCGCTTTTAATGCGCGCCGCCTTCTCGCCAAAAAGATATGGCAAAGAAGAAAGAAATATTATACAACTTTTTGAAAGAGTGTTAATGTTCATTCATACTATCGTGTATATGAACTTGTAGATATATAGCAGGCCAGCGGCACAAGAGCATGTTTACGACTAATAACCCAAGGCTTATGGGGGGTGGGTGTAATGGGTGGTGCTGAATAAGGTGATGGTTGCGAGTTGCGACAAAGAAACGAAGAGAAGTCAGTTAAATGCACAAGGGTGTGTGTTTCTTCTCTCTTATAAATTTCATATATATAATGAAATATGCATAAACTTTATGAGCTGAATGTTTTACGAATCTTTATGAAGGTTCTGACTAAAGCTCAATGTAATAAATGCACATAAAAGTTCCACTATAGGGTGAAGTAGGGTTGAAGCGCGGTCAGGAGGGGATGTGTAAACAGTAAACACACAAACCCAAACACATATTAATTGTTCTTGCGTTATTTTCAAACATTTTATTTTCATGGTTTGGTGTTTTTTGAAAAATGGTTTTTACTGAGATTCTGTTCTTTTTTTTATGGTGAAGACATGTTTTTGATGGTGCGCTAGCCACTTTATTGGTTTATGACTATTTTTAATGATTTTTTGGTATTAACATGCAAAACAACAAAAACAAAACAGAAAGGACTTTTCGTCATAATTTTTTACAAGGGAGACAGCTTTTATGTTTAGAATAATTTTTCTGTTTATTTCTAAACATAAAAAATAACTATTCAATATGTTATAGTTTTCAATTAAGATTTAAAGAAGATAAAGAGTGCGTAAGGGTTTGTGTGTTGTAGGTATTAAACAATACTTTCATAACCACCTTCTTTCATAGAACACTTCATGGGGACGATTCTTAAGGTTCCATATATAAAGTTAAACAAAAATTATAAATATATTTAGATCATAAAACAAAGATATTTTCAAAGCTTTTTATTAGGATACTTATAGAAATTACACGGTTTTAAAGTTGGTTAGCAATGAAACGCTAACTTTATTTTTAAATGGACATGTTTCTTTACACCCAATGAAATTATAGTTACATAAGTAAGGACGATATAAAACGGTCAGCATTTTTATTTCAAAACATTATTTTTGCCTTTCACAAACGAAAGTTTTCAGTTGAATTTTAAATCGAAGGTAGCGTCCAACAGGGCTGCATATTGTCACCAATACTTTTTATGAGTTAGAAATGCTGTTCTGTTTGCAGCTTCGGCGGTGATTTGAGGCATTGAAAATCAGAAGACAACACAGTTGAATTTGGATTCAATAAATGAGAACAAAGATGGAAGGGGAAAATGAAATCATGATGCTGAAAATTAATACAACAAAAAAATGATTATATCAGATCAACTTTCTCATCTATTCAAGAAGGTACTTCAGGGCAAGCGTTTGAGATGGTGGAGATAGAGAACTTACAATGCCTTTGAAGTATTGTCTTAAATCTTAATTGAAGACAGAGCTGAATAAGATATTACTTGTTGTGAAAGGAAAGCGAAGGTTGCGTTCTGCATTTGGAGTGTTGTGGAACAGATATCTACGGAGAAACAACTCTCTTGAGTGAAAATTAAATTTTTAATGTTTCAGAATATTTTTAATAATTTCTTGGTGAAAGCTTGATCGTAGCCGAAATGCTTCTCAAAGTGTTAGTTCTCATTAACTTCCAACACTCCATTAAGGCTTCAGTCTCATTTTATAGAAGAACTTTATATTGTAAAATCTACTGGTAGGGAACTCAAAACTCCCAAATACTTAACACTGCATGCGTCAGATTAAGTTGAATCCTGCATACTACTCTTTGATATCAGTGATAGAGGTATCATCTGGGGTCACTAGGCTCACAGCAGCCAAAAGAGCGTACTGGCTAGTGTTGGCGTACCTTGTGCTATGATCACCATAGGCCCTCTTTGTGGTTAAAACTGGAAATAATCATCGCTGAAACAGAATGGCAAGAAGGCAGCCTAGCTCTGCTAACTTCTATCATAAGGTATAGGTAACGATAGAGGTGAGTCTCAGTTATTAAGTAACATATTGAATGAAAACATATTTGTAACCAGAAACTTACAAGAGACTTTAGACCAAACTCCTGTCTCCGATATACCATCATCCATCCCTTTATAATGGATTTGAAAATATCGAAAGATCACTCATTATTTGACCACAGGTGCATTCAATTAAGGCTCATTCTTTAGAACCTCCTAGTATTCCATATTTATCAAACAAATTAATCGACTCAAATAAAAGAAAACATTGGAAAGTTTAGTCTATCCTCTCAGCTATCCCTTTTGCTTTTACATCAGCCAATATGATAGTAAGTCAATGACCTCTCCTTATCTCTGAACAAATCTAGGTATAGCAGTTTCCTTTTCACTTATTCAAGTAATTGAAAGAAGGAACTCACATTGGTGGAACTCAGAGCTAGAGCCTATCATTAAACATTTTTGAAAAATCTTCGATCGGTCTAGAAGCATTGCAGAATTGTTGGATCTTTTGTGCCAAAATAGAACAAACTTCTAAAGGATCAAGATTAAAAAAATAACATTCCAAACCGAACAATACTTTTCGAAGTAGGAACCGTCTCGGTATCTATCGTTGAAATCGAAAAATTTGACTAGGTAGGTATCTAGGTATCGTGTCGTAGTCGGTGTCGTAAGCTAAGTCTCGTCTTGGTCTGGTATCGCTCTTGTCTAGTTTCAATTAAAATGTCAGTACTTTTTATCGATTTCAAAGGAACACAAATAAAATGCACGACTTGGGTGCACATACTTGGTCTTTTAGTGAAAGGTCATACTTATCTTTTGACCCACCTGTGTCTGAACATATATAAACAAACAATTATTTTGTAACTATGGACTTATGACCCTGTCTCAAAACTAATGTGATAGATAATTAATGAGAATTTTACTCGGATATTGTGAGACGGGCCCTAAACTGTATAAAAAGTTTAATTCATATCTGAGAAGCAGTTAATGAATAAATAGCAAAACAAAAAAAAAACAACAAAAACGGTTGTATGCACGGTACCCAGCTTCTACTAACGAGTTTGGTTGAATCTTTACAAAAATCGTTAGACCCGATTCCGACAATTCATATTCAAAATCAATTTTTCTGCCGATACCAAACAATCAACTTTATTCTCCAAAAATTCTTCTCGTTTCAATTTCCGATACCGAACCCAAACGAAACCGAGACTTTTCTGGCTAGGCCTAATGTTCTATTTAACACCACTAGATATTTTTTAGTTATTTCACAATTGATCAATTGGCTATACTTTGCTTTCATAAATTCATTTGGATAACTCCAAGAAGTATTAACTACACAACACCATATGCCTTAATAACAATTCAATAAAAAACTTTAAGGTAACTTTTCCTTCCTGATCAACCTGGGAAGACATGGCATTCTTGGAAAATGCTTCTGTTTTTGAATTTTTAACATGGGGTTGCTGAGGTCATTTACTTAAATAGGCTCAATTAAGGTCTCGTATTTCATCTTCCTATAATCGTTTTAGAGTATTCTAGGCGAAACTTTTGACGATAAAAGAGTTTTAATTTCGTTTAGATAAAACCTGATACCAACTGCTCAAAGCATCTATGTATAAAATTTCAAGATTGGGCAGTTGTCGAACTAGTCAGTGCCCAAATAGTTTAGGCAACTTGTTATTTATAAACGCGTTCCAACAATTGCCCAAATGTGGCCTCATTTATTCATTGACATGCATGTATTTATTCATTTTTGAATGAAGTACCTAATGAATTTTAGTACGCTTTGGGGCACGTTCAACTAGCTTTTCACTCATTTCAAAACAAGAAAACTAGAAAACCAGAAATATTTGCCCACCTTATTCATTAAACGTGTCTTCTTTGAAATAAGATTTGGACAACCAATTTCAGTGGATAAGTTACCCAATCGGTGCAAAATGTTTATAAATATCATTTTGGAGTTAGACAGGTGTCTAAAATTAGACATCACTTGGAATGGGTTTATAAATACCACTGTTAGTCTCTACAAACTGTTGAACAGCCCTAAGGTTAGGTTAGATTAGGTTAGAAGGGGTGATAATATGGCAAGCCGCATCATCTCACTCGGATCTCGGTGGATCCATTGCGCTCCTCAGGGTGTTGGTATGGGTGCTGGGGAGGGATAGGAAGGGGGTTAGGAGTTCAGGCCTCCCTAAACCATCCTGAGTTCTGAATTAATTTTACGATGTTCTTTAAAGTGCCTCTACACTATCCCACAAAGTATTAACACATGTCAGAATAAAGTGGGAAAGAATTTCATACGACTGCCAAATTTGTGTGATGAAAATGATTTTCATATTTTGCTTCCACACTTGCATCAAAACAAATCAGTTTCACCATAACCTCAAACGCCCAAGTGGGATAGAATGTGTGATGGTTTTAGAACCAATCCTAAATATTTTCAGGTATAAACACATGTCAAATCGTGTCGGATGCGCTGTCAATTTGTGTGTGATGAAATTTCATATTTTGTTTCCACACTATTATAAATGATTTCTTCCCACTTTTTTGACAAGTGTTGATACTCAGTGGGATAGTGTGGAATGGCTATTAGTGGCAAGACAGAAATGTCGCCCAGTTCATCGAAGAAGTATTCTCCTAGGGCTGCTTTTCTGTTTAGCTAGGCTCGGGCATTCACATAACAAGTGAGGGGAGCCCTCCTCCGCTTCTTCATCATGAAATCCTCTACATAAGTCCGATGAGCTGATGCCATGTGGATTCAAATTGAGTTGTGGCTCGTTAGGACGCCAACTATGAAGGATAATTGAGGCCTACTCAACTTGAGTAAGTGTAAGTGAGTACTCTTAACTCATTCCAGCAATGATCGACCAGTTTGAACTTTGTGGTGATTAAGAAAATGGCTTTAATTTCCGGCCGGCCAATAGACGCTATTCTTTAAATTTCAGTCTTGGTTTTTAGATTGATTTCCTTATCTAAGGCTGGCCACCAGACCATGCATGCGTACGTTAGAATTGGCCTTATAATGGCTGTCTACTCTCAATGAATGGTTCTAGGGCTGGGACCCCATCTTTTACCAAAAATTCTTCAGCAAGTGTAGAAAGCTTTTGAGGCTTTTTGGAGCAGCCCTTAGAAAACTACCACCGACAATTTCTGATGGAGATGGGGCAGCAGTTCAATATTCACTTTTGTTTGATACCGCCATACCGGGCAATTTAGGGTAGGAACATTCCCGTAAATTTTAAAGCCAACGAAATCGTCAAAAGCAACCTGAGGTGGGACAACATCACCATATTACTATGCCTGCCGACACTACACATTTAGCTAATGATGGATCTGAAGCGACCTAAGTGTTAGATATCTTTTAGCAGATTACCTCATTAAATTTTTCATAACAGGACACTGCCAATCTTATCAAACAGCATTTTAAAAAAAACATACAGAATTTTAAGGACATAAGGATCACGAAAGTCACGAGCAAACCTTTTAATGAAACCAAGCATCTAATTAGCTTTTTTTATAATGTAGTTGTAATGGTCCACAGTACACATATCTAAGGTATTATCTTGCGCATGTTGTCCGAAATGAGAACTGTCAAAGAAAGAAAAGATGGCGGCCTTACGTGACCCCGTCCGCTGTATTACAACAACAACGAAGAAAATAAACACAAAAGGGTAATTTAAATAACACTAAAAACTAGGAAGGAATGTTGTTTGCATGACAATGTAATGTTAATAAACACTAAAAAGCTTGAAATAATTGTATTTGCTAATAAATAAGTAACAAATGCACACATAACACACAACAAATTTTGATGTTAAACTAGTAGGGGTCACGGGATTCGCCATTTTTCACTGATTTTGATGGATGCGCAGAACTGAACAAAAATGAACACGCTAATGATATTACCTTCAATATGTGTACTGTGGTAATGGTCAGTGAATCAGAGTTTTGAGTCTAAAACCACTCCAAGGTCAACAAAGGTTGACAGGCTACATAAAAGTGACGTATTCAACAAATAATTAAATGTAAGGACGTTTTGTTTGCGTGTAAAACGCATGATTTTACACTTGTCAATGTTTAAAGACAGACGATTAGTATTGCACCATTCCCAGAACTTATGAAGATCATCTTGTAAAAGCTCAACATGCATAATTTATTGGTAAATCATAACGATTGCCCACAATGGTGAGGAGAGTACTATAGGAAGCAGGTTTAGGGAATACCTACGTGGAGGTACTTCAGTTTAAGGTTGTTAGATTGGTATTGCCTTATGAATCTCTTTTACCACCATGATCCTTTAGAAATCGGTCCCACCAGCAATGTGAGTGAGAATAAAACAGCATTCATCTGGATTTGGGAATCGAAATGGTTTTGTGATATTTGTGGCGCGTGGTACGGTGGTAGTGCGCTATATTGAGTTGATATAGGTAGACTTACTACTACTACTACTGAGCCAATTTTTCGAAATATTTTCACGTCATCGGCATTGGTTAAGGACATAGAGTTACGTAAAACAGAAGGAAGATCATTAATAAATAAAACAAACAATAACGGACCAAGATGACTCCCTTGCGGAACACCTGAATTTACTATAAACCATCTAGAACGTTCATTTTTAAAAACAATACTATATAGTCTATTGCTGAGGTACGAGGAAACCCATAAAATAAAGCGATCTTTTAGTCAAATGGTGCTTAGTTTCTTAAGTAATATTTCATGATTTAATTTGTCGAAAGCTTTACTGAAGTAAGTAAAAACACAATCAACCTGCTTATAGTTTTCAAAAGCATACAAGCAGAAAGTCGTAAGCTGTAGTAAATAAGTGACCGTCAATTTCTTCTTCACAAAACCATGTTGATTTTCACATATAACGGAGGAGCAATGAAAAGGCAGAACATCACAGTGATAATAGATTCGAACAATTTATGAATGACAGAAAGCTTAGCAATAGGCCTGTAATTAGCTACTATTTTTTTTAACCTTTCTTGTGAATGGGAGTAAGAAATGCATTTTCCAAAGAGCAGGAAACGTAGAACATAACTTATTGACTTGTTGAAAAGCACAAACAACGGGTATGACATATATATTGCACATTGCATCTACTAAAATAATCCAAGTTATCTATATCAATATCACGCGCTTTTTAGGGAGTTCCAATTGGTTCAATAGTGTAAGGAAGAAATTTCTCAAATTTATATGGTATAACAATAACCCAACTTATGGTCTAAGCATGTGAATTTTCTACCTTACATATTATGAATTAACAATTTTGAAATACACTAATAAAGTCATACTACTAACTACTTATAAACTCATTAAAACTTAAATTTGTGGAAAATATAAATTTCTCAGAATTTAACGATTATTACGATTCTTCTAATGTTTGGTTGAGATAAATTTCAATGTTCCCTTACTTCGCATTTTGTAAATTAATTGTTCACATAAACAATGATGCTCTATCAATATCAATATCTTCATGTGCACACACATTTTCAATCCCTACTAATTGCTACAATTTTTCACCACTCGACCTGCTTGTAATATGGGTATCACTACCACATAGCAGATTTAGGAGAACCATCACCTTTATGCGTGATAGATACTCATCTATAAAATTTAATAACCACAGATGTGAATGTTGTGTGGCCAAATCATCGAAGGGGTTTTTCTCCCATTTTGGCTATCATAAACTAAAGTGCAAAAACCGACGAGGGCGATTCGCAAAGTTCCCCAAAAACAGTCGATACTAGTGAAAAATCGTATTATTTCTATATGGAGGTAGGTGTAGGTATAGGTGGTTCTCACACAGAGCTCTAGATGACGTATTGGCCATTAGTTAGTTCGTGTTCGACAAGCAAAATGCACACATGTCACCCATCCCTGGGACTTGACTGGATTTGGTGTTACCTATGGTACCTAAACCTAAGTCTACCTATATCAACTCAATACAGCGCACTACCACCGCGTGCCGTACCACGCGCCACAAATATCACAAAACCGTTTCGATTCCCAAATCCAGATGAATGCCGTTTTATTCTCACTCACATGGCTGGTGGGACCGATTTCTAAAGGATCATGGTGGTAAAAGAGATTCATAAGGCAATACCAATCTAACAACCTTAAACTGAAGTACCTCCACGTAGGTATTCCCTAAACCTGCTTCCTATAGTACTCTCCTCACCATTGTGGGCAATTGTTATGATTTACAAATAAACTATGCATGTTCTATGCGAGGGAACAAGTAGTGAAGTGGGGTCGTTTTCGTTTCGTTTGGTAAGGGGTAAAACGCAGAAATAATGATAACATCCACGAAATTCGATGTTGGAATCCTTTTTGTGTAGTTCGTGTCCCTCCATAATCTTTAGCGTATATAGAGAAAGGACCATGAAAAGAGGAAAACGAATATTATTCCATTAACCCAGCACCAGCACCAGAGCCAGAACCAACAGCAACAACAACAGCAAGGATGGGAAATTCGGAATATCCATTCGCATGTGGCATCACGCATCTCCGCTGAATTATTCATATATATCCTCTTTTTGGAGCTTCTTTCGTTCTTTAACAAATTCAACGCTCCTCCATGTTCCTATATATTAATATAGGTGTATCGAATGGTATATTTGTATATATTTATGTAGGTATATAGGAAGGTTGAGGGGATTAAATAAACCCGCATGGTAAGAGGAAAACATCGAGTCGAGATGGATCTGTTAAGAGTGTTCCGGACTGAAATGGTGATTTCATGAATAAGATTGCGAAGCGTGTACTTATCCGATCAAAGCGATTAAGGTGTCTATGGACAGATAAACTTATTCTCTATGCCATCATTGGAAAAAAAATTTAATTTTGTGCTCTAGATTTTGGTAAAAGCCTCTAAGAAATCGAGAAAATGGCTAAAATGGCTGTTTTTCAAAGCAAATGTAGCCTACCCTATAGCATTTTTTGCAAAAAAATGTTTAATAACATAAAATTCCATATTTTTACTATGCCACTATTGGAGAAAATTTTTAATTTTGTACCTAATACAAATTTTAATAATGCAAAATAAAAATGCTTGTGAATTTTGAAAAAAACCCATTTTTGACAGTCAATTTTTATACCTAACGGTATTCTTTTGACAAATTTTTTTGCAGTGGATATAAATTCAATATATTTTTCATGCTTTTCATTAATTATGTAATCATATTTGTATCATTTGATATTGAAATTCTTAATTCTTAAAATGCACTTTTTGACAGAAAATTTATGTAAATTTAGAAGTTAAAATCAGTTACTTTTAGAAAAAAAAATTTTTAATACAACAATACGCCTACTAGTGACCAATTAGTAAAAATGCAAAGTTTTATAAAACAAAGTATCTGATGAAAGTGAAAAAAAACGGTCTTATATATGCAAAAAAAAAAGTTAGCAAATGACTGGTTTTGTTCAGTTCGGAACACTCTTAAGCCTTGATATCGATTTAGAAACGAAAATGTAAATAGGTATTGGTTAAAGGAATAATATCAGCAAAAACCATGATAATGATGTGCTGCTATTTATGTTATCAGATCTGTTATTTCGTATCTCATTTGCTATGCAATTAGATTATGAATTTCACTTCAGCTGAGGGGGATTTACCCTTTTTCTCGGATTTATGATGATTACTTTTATGGTGGGGTTTTTCTCTTTGTTTTTTTATGGGCAGTTAATTAGGATGTCATAGGTTAGTAAATGCGGAAGTAAGAATGGAATTTACTTAGAAAAAGAAATTAATCTCATCTGAAGATTGTTTCTTGAATGAAATAATAACATGCGAAGCATACCTACTTACTCTTGTAGCAAAATCAGGTACCCATGTATGTAGTGAAGTAAACAAGGATAATACAGAAATTGTCTGTGTGTATCAAATGGTTGTATTTCTTGGAAGGAGTTTTAAATGAATTCGATATAAATAAGGTTTTCCGTCGAAAATTCTTCTTTAAGGATAAAGATTAAAATTATTATTTTTATTTAGGATAAAGGGAATAACGATCCTCTTTTTAATCTTAATAAATATTTAAGGTATTTTTCTTTTTCCCAGAAAACTGCTTTAAAGTTCTATTGTTGGATTTGCAGTTTAATAGGGCACAGTTTTTCTTTAATCACCTCTTCACGACTGGGATGTAGATAGCCTACTTAACTTGGAGTTATTCACGATACAATATAGCTCTTCTCCCCAAAATAGGAACCTGTAGGAAATTTAAATTGACGTAGCCATCGATTGTCTAGAATTGGCTGTTTCGAACGCCCTGTTTAACCAAAATCAGCTCAGGACGTATAAGTACATACACTAGCACCTTCCCGAATATGTAAATTTATGACCTATATTCTCATAGAAAATGACTAACATAGGTAAAGTCTTCAAATGATCTATTAGCGAGCACTTTATCTATATCAAAGAGATAGCCATTATCAAAAAGTTTGGAGTGAGTTTTAGTTTGTCAAAATGTTTTTACTACAACCAATTCCTGATGAGACTGCAACCAAAGGTATCAGGATCGGAAAGGATGTCACAAACAATGAAGAAACCATAAATCAAACTACGGGAAAAATTTGACGAGTTTGCTATCAATTTTGAAAAAACACTCATGTTCACGCCCAATCATCTGCTGATCCAGTCTTCCTACATGAAATTAAGGGATCTATCTAATAGACCCAGCTGGCTAACTTAGATATAGCAACATTCAGCAACAACAACTCTTCGAGTGATTCAGTCGACATTCGAAACAGGAGAGGATTTCAGAAGAGTAAGGCTGAGATTATTAGCAAATCTAGGTCAAAGAAGTCAGCTGGAAATTAAGAGGTATCCGACTTTATCCTAAGAAAACTTTCAAAAACAGTTATCATCCTAAAGAACTGCATTAACAGCAGCCACTTTCGTCAAAATGGGAAACTACAAAAAATGATGGTAATTTTCAAAAAAGATGCTTGGAACGTTTTCTTCAACAAAATGCCATTCAAAACAACTTAAGTAATCTCTTGGAAGGGGGGATACTCGGGAGGGTCAAGAAATTCTGTAGGGGGAAAACTGTTGCACACTGTATCCGTCTCTGAAGTCTTATCTTCACATAATCATATCAGTTATTGGATGGTTCCTGAATGCCGAGAAAGTAGATAACCTTGAACAGCGTTGGGAAATATTGGGAAGATACTTCTATAGAAAATGCATCTCAACATCGTAGACTCGGGCAAAACGTTACGATGGATAGGTACAACTTCGAAGTCGTCAAGGACTTTGTCTACCTGGGCTCCACTATAACATCGCAAAATGACATCAGTGCAGAGATCAAACGAAGAATTACTCTTTGCCATACGCTGTTTCTTCGGGCTAAGAAGGCCCTCTCTCAAAGAACCAAGGAGACATTATATAAGACCCTCATCATCCCGGTCCTGCTGTATGGGACAAAAGCATGGACCCTATCAAAACCGGATGAGAATCTGCTTGGGTGCTTTGAAAGGAAAAATTTTTCGGGTGATCTTCGGTGCAGTATGTATTGATGGAGTATGGAGGATAAGATTTAACAACGAGCTCTACGGGCTTTTCAGCAACACGTCGACCTGGTCAAAAAGCTGAAAATACAGTGGCTGAGATGGCTGAGACACGTGGAACGTATGGACACCGACGCACCAGCCCAACGAGTCTTCGAATCTATCCCTGATTGTTTACGCAGCGGAGGAAGACCCCACTTTAGGTGGCGCACACAAGTGGAGAACAACCTCAACCAACTTCGGGTGCATAACTGGAGGCAGCTAGCTAAAGACCAAGCTGGCTGGAGAGGCTTGTTGATTGAGGCCGTACTCCACCCTGGACTGTAAGCGCCATCTAAAGTTAGTAAGTAAGAAGATGCATTGCAAAAGTTCTCTGTTGAATTTCTTTTTATAAATCCTAACACTGAGTTCGCTTTGGCGACGATAGCATCAACATGTGGAACAAATGAAAATTTGGAATCGAATGTAACCCCTTGATCTTTAACTTTAAAGATTCTTTGAAGTTGACTGGATCCTAGAGAGTAAGGAAATTCGTACATAAAATGTTTCTTCGAGATAGAAATATAAGTATTTTTTAGTGTGAAGGTTTAGGTAGTTTCACTTAAACCAGCGGGATAAGTTATCTAAACCCATTTCAAGCTAAATGCAGTCGTAGTCCCTTGTTACTTTCAAATATAGTTTGAGGTCATCAGCATATATTAGACACTGGCTAAAATTAATATGATTGACAATATCATCAATAAATATTATAAATAATAAATATTATACATCAAGGGTCCAAGATGACTACCTTGAGGGACACCTGAAGTACATTTAATAGGCCTTAAAGTATAGGTATTCATCAATTTTGACTTTTTGTACTCTACCAATAAGGAATAAGCCGATGCACTGCAGAAGACCTGAGTGTATGCCAAATACTTCAAAGGCCTTGCTGAAGTCTCTGTAAATATCATCAACTTGGCTTTAGTTTTCAATAGATTCAACCACGAAAGTCGAAAAACAAGCTAAATTAGTAACTGTCGATCTTCCAGAAATAAATACCTTTGCCAGATAGTGAGCTGAGCTTGTGCTTCAGAACGTACATTTCACCTAGAGTTAGTCACTAGAGTTTTCAAAGATCCCCCATTGTACTGAAGAAGTGTTCCGTTGCATATCTATTGCTTTTTATTTTATACTTTAAGGAATTTGTTCATTGTCTGGTGTCCCCCAAGGCTCTGTTTTGTCTCCAAATTTGTATAGTTTTTATAAATTATTTCTTATCTGATACTATGTACTAATAAAATAAAATCGTGATATTGAATAACAAAGTCTGATAGGTTTTTTTGCTCCGGCTTCTCTTTTTGTCTTAGGGTCATTATCAGTCAATTCACTTTCAAACAGTAGGAAACGATGCTCCGTCATTTTTTCTAAGTCTAAAGACAATTATTTTGATGATCCAATTAGTAGAGCCCATGGTTATCTCGGGGCATAATGGTAAGTGCGTTGGGCTGCCGAAGGTGTGGGTTTGATTCCCCGTCGTCATGCCACCTAAAAACAGAAATGTTTTATACGAGGTACTGTCTCTTGCTTGAGGTACTTGTCATGAAGAAGTGCTTCTAATCTAGCCGTTCGGACTCGACAAAAAAACTTTAGGTCCCCTCCATTCCTGCCAACAACACGCACACAGGAATGGTTGAGAGTTGTAAGCACAAGGCCTTGGCTCTCCACCAGCTGTTGCACCACCCAATTTATTTTATTTATTTATAGAACCCATGATTTTAGCTTTTTAAGCAAACCTTATCAGCCTTTTTTTGGAGACTTAATTTTAATGATTTTTTGTTTTTATTAAATCTCCAAAAAGAGATGATAAGGTCAGCATAAAATGGTAACATCTTGAGCGTATGCTTAGAAAAAACGGCAAAAATAGTCCTAAAAATAAAATAGGAAATCCAGGTCTTTTAAATCCCCCTAACCCTCTAAAGCGCTGAGAAAAAAGCCTGCCATACTTGATACCTTGGTTCTCAATATCACGCTTCATTGTATAGGTACTCAGATTGTGGTTATACATCAATTGAATAAATTGAAAATTGAATTGAATTTACTAGGCAAGGCACGCATACGCTCAAAGCTAGAGTAAAATTCTCCTTTCTGGTAGTACATCCAAAAATTCTTTACAACTGTATCCACAAAAGAGCTGTAAAATTGCACGACCACCACAGCGAAACCCCTGGTTCGACGAAGAATGCCGACAAGTACATGCATCCAAACAACAGGCATACAAAGCGTCGCTGCATAGAAGGACCAGAGCTGCTCGCGATCTCTACGAGCAGAAGAGGAGAGAGGAACACAAGCTTCTAAGAAGGAAAAAGAAAGAGCACGAGAACGTGCGATCGATGAAATAGAGGGATGCCATTGAAGGAATGAAGTTCGGAAGTTTTACCAAAAAGTAAAAACAACCTCCCAAGGTTGCAAGGCCCGAACCGAAGCCTGCAAGGACGATCAGGGGAACATCGTGGTAGAATCGCAATAAGTGCTGAGGATATGGAAAAATCATTTCTGCAAATTGTATAACGGCGATGACGAAGCAAATTCCGCTACCATGCAAATTTCACCTTTCAACCTGGACGACGTAGACCAACAATTCCGTCCACCTGATCCCGACGAAGTGAAGATAGCTATATCCAAACTTAGGTCCAATAAAGCTGCTGGAGCTGATGTCCTTGCTGCTGAGCTATTCAAAGCGGCTGGCGATAAATTGGTTAGGACTATGCACCAGCTCATCTGTAAAATATGGTCGGAGAAAGCATGCCCGATGAATGGAACCTCAGACACCTTTGATGTCAAAAATGGTTTTAAGCAAGGTGACGCGCTGTCATGTGACTTCTTCAACATCGTTCTTGAAAGAATTGTGCAAAACTATCACGTTAATATTTGAAACACAATCTTTCAAAAGTCCGTCCAATTACCCTCGCTTACGCTGACGACATTGACATAATCGGACGAACAAAGCGTGATGTCAGTGGTGCTTTTGTAAGTATTGAGAAGAAAACCAAGAAGATGGGTTTAACGGTGAATGAAAGCAAAACGAAAAATATGCTGTCAACAAGAAAGGACACCCAACACCGACGTTTAGGACAGAACGTCACTTAAGACAGCTATAATTTTGAAGTGGTCAGAGACTTTGTCTACCTAGGATCCACTAAAAGATCAAACGAGGAATTACTCTTGCCAATCGCTGTTTCTTCGGGCTAAGAAGGCAATTGAGAAGCAAAGCCCTCTCTCGAGCAACTAAACTGTCCCTGTATAAGACGCTTATCATCCCGGTCCTGATGTATGGTTCAGAGGCATGGACACTGCTAACGGTGGATGAGAACGCGTTAGGCTGTTTCGAGAGGAAAATTCTCTGGGTGATTTTTGGTCCCGTCTGCATAGATGGGGAATGGAGAAGAAGATACAACAACGAACTGTATGGGCTGTACAGCGACACCGACCTAGCCACAAAAGTGAAAAGCCAACGACTAAAATGGCTGGGTCACCTAGAGCGAATGGACACCAAAGCTCCGACCCGGAAAGTCTTTGAATCCAACCCCGTGGGACAATGCAGTAGAGGTGGACAGCGTAAAAGGTGGCGCACGCAAGTGGAAGAGGACCTCAACTAACTTGGTGTGCGAAACAAGAGACAGCTACCTAGAAACCGAGCCAGCTGGAAGAAGCTTGTTGGTTGAGGCCCTGGTCCACCCCGAACTGTAGCGCCACCCTGTGTAAGTAAGTAGTAGCTTTAAAATCGATTGGTTACAGATCAATTTTCGAAAGATTTGTATCACTCAACCATCGACGAAATGTTTCTCGCCTCTCACTGTTCTTTTGATTCTGTTTTAAATAGTGTTCTTGCCAGCTGCACTCATCATCTTGAACAATTTCCCTGTAGTACCCGCTTAGCCAGGAATGCTCATCAGAGATTCTTTCTTCAGCCGTACAACACGAATGTGGAATTCCTTACCGAGCTCTATTTTCCATCCCATTTGGATAAGCATACCTATAAGGCAAATGAGCATTGTTATACTCATATGTGTACGTATAAACGACTATTCATTGACCCGCAACAAGGTCCATCATCAGCTGAACTTGATTTAAAGATAATAAAGCCAACAAAAAGTTTCATTGGTTGACATTAGAATTTGGTTCAGTAAAAGATGTCTATAGACCTCTCCCATAGTCGAGTATTTAAATAAGTCACAGTTTTTAAGTGTCTGTCTATGGCATTGAAAAATCTATAAATTAAACTCAACTCAAATCATATACAACACATATACTTGCTTATATCGTCTGTTTGTTTCTTATCATTTCAAATATCAATTCACAGCTTAAAAGCTTTGCTCTGCATTGTTAATGTCATTTCAAAACAAGAATTTTTGCCCCTGTCAAAGCGTTTTGTTGTAAATCTTCCATCGAAATCCCTTTTGAATCCACCAAGCACGAATCGAAGCACCCTGCGCAATTGTTACAAACCATTCCTCTTCAAAAATATCTCACGAAATCCTTGAACAATAGCTCCTGTCAAATATAAAAGCCAAAAATTAAATGTTACACTGGTTAACGCTACGAGTATGTGCTACAGCAGCAGCAGCAGCACTGTTTCAAGCGTTATTTTCTCTCCGAAAACCCCCACAAAGTATATCTTGTATTCCCTTTTCGCAATTTCCAGTCAATACAAATGTGTTTGCCAAATCGGTTCGGATGCTGTTTTTATTGTTCGATAATAGTTCACACCATCATCGCACCAGGGATAACGGGTTACAAATTTATTTCATTTTATTGTTGGTAACGCGCTGCTGTTGTGGTTTTGTATAAATGCGGTTTTGCTGGATTTGGCGTTAGTTAAATCCTGATGGGTCTGTGAACACGTGATAGCGTAGGTATATACATAGCTTTTCTGTTTTGTCTTTCTTTTTTCCTTTCGAATCTCAACGCTTTAACGCTTTCTATAGGGGTGTTGGCAAAAATACGTATAGGTACATACCTACTCCTCGTTTATCGAAAAAAATCTTTCCATTTGTGGATCGTGGGTGCATTGGCATTGTTATCATGCAATTATGCTATGTTCATAGGGATATATTGGTAAATGGCCGGAAATTCATTGTGGCTTTTAGTTAGAAATAAAAAATGGCATGCGTATACTATAGCGGTTCAATGGAGTATAAGTAATGGGGTAACAGTGGTTATTTCCGGTCCTTTGGCTGACTGTCAATGGTGGGTGGTTTATTTGGCTTCAAATTTTTTTGATTTTGTAAATCCTTTGCCCCTTCGAGGTGAACTTTATTTCGCTGCTCTCGAATATACAGCACTAGGACTCTATATTCCCTACCAACAGAGTTGGCTGTAATCGCATCGAAAGAGCTCGAAAGTTTTAAATTTAAATGAAAATCCGACAGCGACGCAAAAAAGGAAAAAAAAAAAACGAATAATATGAGACCAGAAATGCGAAAACCTTGTTTGATATCCGATGGAAGTATACTTTTACGAGTTAAGGGAGTGGTCTGGTATTGTTGGCACCGCATTCTGCTTCAGATTTAGAATCCTCTGGTAATACTGGCACTATAAGGACGACTTTATATAGTTATACCTACTACTTTGCTATACTTATATGTATATGTACATTGTTGTAATAAGGGATGGATGGGAGGTAGAAAGTTCACTTGTGATTGTCAACTGCAACAAGATATTATGGCGTGTATAAAGGGTAAGAGATTGCAATTAAATTGTGGTTGAACATTTATCCTTTAAAAGGCAACATTGCCAGAGTGGTTAGGATTACAGATGTTCACTTATACTTGCAAATGCGAAATGAAGAGACCATTAAATATTTCAATGTTTTACTTTTTTGATATATATTTTTGCTACGAAAGTAAGTACTTGCTTATTTTAAATGAAACAGAGCTTAAGGAAAATAAACTTTAAAATTGACAAAATTACTTTTAAGATTTGTTTAAATTGTCAAAATAGTAATTTTAGTTTGTAGTTGGATTTATTAATATTATTATATACCTATACATATTTGCATCCATAATTTGCACACCGCTTACTTGCAGACACAAACACGCGTTGCTTTTTTTATTTTTCTTATTATGTTTGGTCTTTTCTTATGTTTGTATGCTTCACTACCAAACACTTTGTTACTCTTTTAAAAAAAAGCGCAGCTGGAGTTAATTTTTACTACGATGCTGTTACATATATACACATAATAGTATCTGTTACAGAAGTTAACAATTGCTGGCAGACTGATTTCAAAAATATTCATAAATCATCAGCAACATTACATCGTAAGCAATAATCAATAATATGAAAAGTAGAGGTCCTAAGTGACTTTCTTGAGGAAGTCCTTAATTGTTAGAAGAGAAGAACGATTTTTGGGAGTGCTCAGTTTTAAATAAAGTCTTAAATAAAATACGGTACCTACCGTATCGGGCGACCGAGATTGGCTCAGCAAAACTTTTGTATTTTTTTTTTTTTTTTTAGCTTTGGGAACTATTTTTTTCGCAAGTTTGTCTATCAAAACTATTTTTATTTTTAATATTTTAAATATGCTGATTGTTTGTTAATCGAGGTAATAGGCTACTTCTTCTATCGGCATGGTAGTAATGTTTCTTTTCTTCTGGGGCAAAGGAATCACACCAACCTCCAGAACCGCCTACGTCATCAGACCCACTACAAAACGAAATCTCTGAAAAATTTTTTTGAAAAAAAGGTATTCCTTTATCCCAGTTCCAAATCCACCTCCAGAACCCACTCGTCAGTCCCTTCTCCATCAGGCCCACCAACAAAATTGCCTTGGCATCGTAGGTACTCAATCGTTTTTGCCCGCCAGAGCAAAAGCTCCGCAACAACCGTTTGACTTTTCAGAGACAATCGGAGCCTACGTATCAAAATAATGCAAAGTGCATCGCACAAAATCGTTGCTATCATTTTGATATTTCAACACCTTATGTCAAATTTTGTCGGAGGAAATCAATCTAAATGGTTACGATGATAGAAATTTCGTAAATTTAGTGAGAGTTTTGCTACCATCGGATAAGATTTGAAAATTTATATACCTATCGTCGGCTTAGAGTGAAAAATAGCTGACTCCTCTAATTTTTTGGGCACATCCAATACATAAAGTAGTTTTATACAATAACTTTTACTAAATTCGGTGAAAATTCAGGGAGAATTGATAAATTTTTGTATTTTCAAGCTATTTTTTCAAGGGATCTATAATGATCAACAAAAATGTGGAGTTAGCCTAATTTTTATTCAAGGCCGATGATTTGCTGAAATAGCTATCGCATTCTTAGTGAATTCATTTGGATTAATTTGAGTTGCAGTGTACTTGGTATGGGTCTTGACTGCGTGTTTTGAATTTCGGAGTCGTTCTCTTTGCACGAAATTTGGTTTAATCAACGTCATTCAATGTTTACGAACAAGGTTAGGTTAGGTTAGGTAGAAGAGCTGATAGTTGATCTCGTTACCGTCACACTTAGATCTATGTAGATCCGTTGTGATACCCTAGGAAATTGTATTCCACTTCATGTAAAAACCTATGTGTTCTGTTAGCAGTCAAGCCATTTAGAGGCGTTGATGAAATTCTGAAGGCTATTAGCCGAAGTTCCAGAAAGTTCCTCTAGGTCATCATAGAAATAATTTCCTAGGTGTTTCTTTCTTAAATGACAGAGTACTGGGCAGTGGCAAAGGAAGTGTAAGGTATCCTCATGTGCTTCTTCGTCACTGCATCCTCTGCAAAGGTCATCAGTACTGAGCCTCATTTTCTTTTTATGATATCTCAGTAGGTCGTGTCCGGTGATTATGCTGACAAGGGAACGGAGATGTTTCTTGTCCATTTGCATAATTTTGTCTGTTCTCTGCTTATTGAAATTTGGCCATAACTTTCTAGTTGTGGCGCATATTTCAAGCAGATTCCATCTTTCATTGGTTTTTTCTAATATTCTGTTACCAATATCCTGTTTGATGCTACAGTTTGGTACTTTGATGTGTTGTTCGGTATGAGCGACGAACCCGTTCTCGCCAGCTCATCAGCTCTCTCGTTTCCCTGTACATCACTGTGACCGGGAACCCAGCAGAGTCTAATGTTATGCTGCATGCCAAGAACCCTAAGCTCTTCGCGACAGCAAGTCGCAAGCTTCGAATGTATCTCGGTGGCAGAATTTGCTTTTATTGCTGCTTGGCTATCAATAAAGAGGGTGATATCAGCTCGTGGTATCGCCATCATTGATATTTGCATAGCTGCTTTTGACACTGCCAAGACCTCGGCTTGGAAGACACTGCAAAAGTCCGGAAGTCTGAAGGAGCTAGCTAGTCCCAGAGTTTCCGAGAAAATTCCTGCACCAACTCCAGTGTCCATCTTCGAACCATCGGTGAAGACAGTTATCGTAGATGCATTACCTGAAAGGTTGGTTGCTTTACCACTCCTCTCTATTAGGAAAAGAGGTAGTGAAGGGTCTGTTGAAAGTTTAAATGGGGTGTTGTGTAGTCTGTGCAAATATTATTTCCCACATATCTCTGCAGAATCTGAGTATGGCCTGATGTGCTTTGCTTCCAGCATTTAGTCTGGCTTAGGCGCAGGGCACTGTATGCTGCAGATTCTTACACGAATAGATCTAGGGGTCTCAAGTTGAGTATCGCTTCCAGTCCCGCTGTGGGAGTAGTTTTCAACGCCCCCGTAATACCTACGCATGCTAATATTTGAACTTTTGTCAAGGTTTTCAGGTTTGTTGCTTTCTCAGTCGCGTTCCACCAAACTAAATTACCGTAGGTAAGTATATCGGTCTAACTATTGCCGTGTACATCCACCTTATATGTTTTGGATTGGGTCCCCAGGATTTACCAAAGATCCTGTTGCAGGAATAGAACGCAACCATAGCTTTCTTTGCTCTCTCTTTAGTGTTGAGACTCCAGTTCAGTTACTTATCAAGGATCACACCCAAGTATTTGGCCTGATTACGAACAAGCTTTCCAGCTTTTCAATATTTTGTTCGTCAACTCGATTTTCTTACTGCACATCCGCACCGCAGATGATGTTTGCAAGCATGCGACTTTAGCAAACTGCAACCGCGTTTTCGAGCAGAAGGTTTTCGCAGTTTTGCGTTTAAGAACATTCTGCAATTGCATTATTGACGGAGATCACAATTTCAAAAACGAGCTCAATACAGCAAAATGGAACCTTTTTCGAAAAACAGTTAAATGATATAGGTGGGTGGGCGTGGTGGTGGACCGATATGACTGCGACTTTTTATTTTGTTTTCTTTTTCTTAAGAATATATTCTTAGACCGAGAGCACACAGCAGATTTTGGGAGTGAGTGATAGCAAAAAAAGAAGTATAGGCGTCGAAAACTTCATTAAAGGCAATTCAAAAATCAAGGTCTTGCAGTCCTTTACTGGGGCCTTCGCGAGAAACAGTGCATCGAAAAAAAAATATGAATTTAACTTCGAAGATGATCGTTTATAGCCGAAATTGGTTTTCACTTCTCCCTAGATAAGCTCCTCGGATCACATATCACGGAATCTGAGACCATTTGAGTGTATAGTTCACTCTACCGGACAGTTTACAAAATTCAAAATTCTATGTGAATAACGATTTTTTTAAACAGTCCGGTAGGGCGAATCAAACACCCAATTGATCTCAGATTCCGTGATATGGGATCCGCGGAGCTTATCTAGGGAGGGGTGAAAACCAATTTCGGCTAACACGAATATCCTCGAAGTTGCATTCATATTTTTTTTTTCGATGCACTATTTTCTCGCAAAGGCCCCAGTTGTGGACTGCAAGACTTTGATTTTTGAATAGCCTTTAATGAAGCTTTCGACGCCTATACTTCTTTTTTTGCTATCAATCACACCCAAAATGTGCTGTGGGATCTTAGTCTATCTGTATATACCATCCAAATCATTCGAGTCGTAACCTAAAATAGAACAAATAAGGCCGTTTTGCAGAAATATCAGCGTACCTACTGACGGATTTTTAGAAAAATAAAACATCCTAAAATGTCATCTAAATCGTAAGACCCGTCACCGTCATTGAGGTAATCAGAAAAGTGGGCGTGGAAATAGGCGGATAAAATAACTTTCAAATTTGTTTTTTCTCTAAAATTTCTACAAAAATATCAGAACCCATTTCGGAAACACCAATAAATAATATAAAGAAGACGTGGCATTGGGTGGATTTAATTTTAACAGTTTTCAGATTCTTTTTCTTTCTCATAAGGCAACAATATACAGTAGACGCTCGATATAGTGACGTAATAAAAAACCAGGCCGGTTCACTCTTTTGAGATTGTTCACTTTTTCGAGCGGGAGTTTTTAAAGGCTTTATTTTGGTGAATTTGATCGAAAATGCACATTTTATTCGATGTGAATGTTTTTTTATTTATTTATGCAATAAAAAAAGCTTTTTTTCAGGTTTAATAAAATAACAGAGACAATTCCTCAGTATTCTCAAGAAATCTTAAATGCTTGCGAAACATTTTTATACAAATTATATTTTTATATAAAATTTTGTGTGCTAACTATTGTGGATATAGTTCACTATTTTGAGATTCACTAAATCGAGCGTCTACTGTATAGTGAAAATTTCGCCAAAATCGCTAGAACTACCTATATCTGAAAAAAGAAAAAAAATTGAAATTTGGGCTGGCCGGAGACGGATTTTACTAAAATAATTTTCTACTTGTTCATACAAACATACTGGAAAATTTCATCCAAATCGGTAGAGCTATTTCTTAGAAACAAAAATTTAATAAAAGTGGGCGTGGTTATAAGTGGATTGTTCTGTTATTATTAAAATATAATCCAAATCATTAAACTCGCTTCCGAGCAACCAATAAAACTGGACTTGCCAGTGGTATTTAATGAGGTACTGGCAAATAACTTGGAAATATCCTGTGTTCTTTGTACCTTTGAAGAAACAGTGTTTCTCACATTAAAGTAAATACTATATAAACAAAAATTAAATAAGAACATTTTAAACTCAACCACTTTCCTTTAACCCCAACGTGTTCTTATTACTTCACTGGGGTGGGTAGAGCTCCGTTATTTCTGGGTAAATTGATCAAAAACAAAAATTATGTAAGACGCATTAACATTGTTTTTAAAATGTTTGATAATTTTACTCCCGTATCTTTCTTAACATTTCTCCTATGGAAAATATGTTCGAAACAATTTCTGTAGGAAATTTAAGTCTTTCATTCTTTAGTATACTTACTCATACATTTTCTGCTCATATACTTTGTTTTTAAAATACTCAAGAAAAACTACTAAAGGGGACTTTCACCCCCCTCCCCCCCACCTGCCTTAAGCTCACGGCCCTGGGCTGTGGACTTTAAGGATGTTATTCCAGAGGACTTTTACCCAGTAAAATAATAACCCAGGGATTGCATTTATTTTTCCTTGACTTGACTACATTCAAGATCAAAAAAAGATCCACATACGCCACCTCACACCGTCTGCCAGTAGTTAAGGTTTACAAAAAGACCTATCATCAGCCGTATTTCTTAGTGTAATTTTATATCCGCTGAAAAAAAATCCTATAAAAAAAACAACAACAATTTGGAATAATTCCGTATTGCTGTTTTGTATTTAATATGAACATTTTTTTCAAGCGGAGGTAAAAATGCACAAAACAAGGCCATTATTTCCAATAAAATGTAAAGTGGGGCATATGCAAAAGGCGCGACAAAAAATTTTCCCTGGAGTCTTTTTCACTATACCTGATGCATAAATAATACCGAAAAATGCTTTTGTCAATGTGTTTCAATGCCAACACTAGGAATATTTGGCGTTTTTAAGCACACGTGTCTAATTTGGTATTGTCGACATATAAACTAGACAAATTCAATCACCTTTTAATATTGACTTTATAAATTCAAGGTCTTCCATCACAAACTATTCCCTACATATACACTCAACAATAACATACAATCATGTCTACATATTTACATATTATGCCCTTGGCGTACATTTAGCAATTATTTTTCAGCACTCCGCATTGTACTGAATGATTTTCAATCTTCAATATTTACAAACAATTCACGCTGATCACACTTCGATGAGTTTAAATTAAATTGCACGTCAAACAGACAGCATACAGGCAGCAAAAAGTAAACAATTCGACTTTTGGCCATTTTATCAAATATATTGTGAACTTTATTTGTTCATAAGGCAATCGTTAACGAAGGACAATAAAATCATTGATATATACGCGAAATCGTCAACTACCTACCGTCCCTATCCTCTGTCTTTACCGGATATTTTTTTTTACATCCTTTATGCCGATTTCTGTTGTTTTTTTTTTCGTCAACTCAACGGTATTTTCATTCTTTCTGTCCAGAATGAGAAGAAAAACAAAAATTAATTTTATTTAATTAATTTGATATAACCCTCAACATGTGTGTGTGCTTTTTTAAGAGAAAAATTAAATAAAAACCGATCCCTCGAGCTAAATAAGTTCTGTAAACAAAAATGTATACACAAAAAAAAAAAACGAAACATTTTCTGTCTAAACGGAAAAAGTGTCTTCTCATTCCTATATAAGGTGGCCAAACGAACTGACAATGACAAACAACGTTTGATATCAATTGAAATGGCAGGCACGTATCACTCGGTAGCCCAACGCCTCTTCCCATGATCCAACCATTTCCATGCAATAGCTTGCCAGCTTTAGCTGGAGCAGCAGCAGGAACAGCACCCTCCAAGGGGTTAGCAAATCTTTTAATGTAATATGTCCTTTCCCGTTGTCTCGTAATTTAGCCCCTGAGCGAAGATGGGTTCGTTTCTGTGTGTGCGGACAGTTGTTTCTTTTTTGTCCACCCTTGTCATGAAGGCAAACATACGTGGTGTACCGGTGAAAGCTTCACGTCAAGCGGAATGTCACTCAGCAGAGGTGGAATCACAGAGAATACCTAGAACAAAAAAAAACAAGCACACAATCCCCTCCAAAGCGTGACAAGCATATATACATATTTCGACTACGTCCAGCACATCCATCAACGAGTCTATAAATATATGAGCTCCGGAGAGTTGGAAATTAGATTGAAATTGATACCTGTCCTGGCAGGGGTTGTCGTCATTGTCACCGCTTCTGTCGACAACGACGACGAAGGATATATTCAAGGGAACATAGAAAATCGACGAATCCTCGAAAGATTCATGGCATTCGTGAACACTATAAATAACTTAAGTGTGACGTGGCCAAAGCCAGTTCTTGCCAGAAAGAGTAAACGGAAGTATCATGGATGGGAGAATATGGGCGAAACAGTGGTGGTGGGATGACTATGATCAAATACTCGTATATACAAGCATATCTAAGCCACTAACTCCCCAAACCAATCAAGTAAACATTTGAAAGCTCCCATCGCTGCAAATCCTCGCATTTTTCTAACCCAACCCTCCCCCCCTATGTCCCGAGTGCCCTTTGCCCTTCTAATGCTTTATTAAAATTTATAGCCCCGCACTGCCTTCATGAATACGTAATGGACCAAGAATCGCGGACTATGTATGCTTTGGTATAGGCTGCCGCACGACACCAACTGTACCATACATATACATACATACTCCCTTATACATATACCTACTCTATATCTATATGAAAATATATATAACAAGAGCGTGTGAAATATAAACCTAATTTTTTCTTTCTACACCACCCACTCCTGCCTCCATCATGGCATCGCACCACCAACTCTAGTTCATTTTAATTTCAGCAATTTCCGGATTAGGTGCTATCTTTTATCCTCTATTGAATGTGCCTCTCCATTTTCATCGATGTAATTCATATCTTCTCTTAAGCCTGAAAAAATAAGAAACGATACTTACCATCCACTGGCCGATGATGTTGGGCCAAATGAAGATAGAAAATAAAAATGTGGTATAGGAACCGCAAGAGTTGTAGCTTCTTGCTTGTGATAGTTTTCGTAGAATATTGAAGGATCATGTTAAACCTATTTTCAATTTTACTTCTCGACTAAATTATTTGTCTCCTGACTGGGAAGTACTAGGGTTTAAAAACATGGCTCGAGTCATAAAATTGAAGACTTTGAGAAAGATTATGTTACTTTTTCTGTGAACTTGAAAGTAATTCCTACCTTTTTTTCTGTCAATTATTTGTATATGTCGAGAATGCCGAGCGTCTGAAGGAAGTTTACTACTAACTACTCGAAATCCATCCTCTATGGTCTCGAATACGCTACTTCGAGTAGATCCAGCTCTCTGGCATCCTGGATGGTGTGGTAATTAAACCGAAGGTTCAGTCTTCTTCGTTCTCTTGAACCTGGAATTCAAAGTCTCTCTTTTGTCAAGTGTTTTTGTTGAGTTGCTCGATGTGGCCAAGCTAATGTAGACAAAGTGTTTTGATCTTCTGGACTACATCCACATCTTGCTACAGCTCATAGACATTGTGGTTGTATCTTTTCCTCCTTTTGCCTTCCTCGCACATAGGACCAAATATCCGTCGAAGAATTTTTCTTCGAAAGATCCCAGTATCAGCTCTCCCCTTCTGCATATCGCCCAACACTCAGCGCCATAAAGCATACCTGGCAGTATAAGGGCTTTAGAGTGTGCACTTCGCCTTTTGGGATAGAATTTTTGAACCCATTTGTTGTGCCAAACTGAAAAAGCCCCCATTTTTAAGGGTAATTCTTCGTTAGATCTCAACTAAGATGTCGTTCGTGGGATTAATGTTAGCTCCGAGGTAGATAAGCTCCTACTACTTCGAAGTTGTTGCTATCAACAATGAAGTTTTGTCATAGCCGATTGACAGATCTTAAATTGTTTGTTGATAGCATGAATTTGGTCCTCGTTTAATTGAAGACCAACAAGTTTCGCCTGTTTTACAATTGCCATGCAAAAAAAAAAAAAAATTGTGGCGAACAGCTCGTGGAGAACCAGGGCCTAGCGACTTACAACTCTCAACCCTTCCAGTGTGCGTATTGTGGGCAGGAATGAAGGGGCCCAAAATTTGTTGCTGAGTCCAAACGGCTGGATGAGAAGCACTCTTTTTCATGACAAGTACTCTTTGAGGACTTGTCAGTTTCTTGCAAGAGATAGTAGCTCTGAAAAAAAAATCAGTTTTTAGGTAGCAGCGGCTGGGAATCGAACCCAGACCTTCAGCATGACAGTCCAACGCACTAACCATAATGCCACGAGGTACTACACACTTTATATGGACCTGTTGGTAGCGGCCGATGATGAAAAGTTGTACAGATCTGTTGAAAATAGTTCTTTCAGCGTTAACGCCTGCGTACTATTTGTTCCAGAAAGAGATTGAAGAAATCACCTTGTCAAAACCCTGTGCGAGCATAATTGGAATAGTTCGGAAGAGCGTTTCTCTACTTGAACATTGAATCGTGTACTTTTCAATGCCATGCGCGGCACGGGTTCCCAAGTTCAGCCATCGCCATATAGAGCTCCTGGTGATTATTGCTATCACATGTTACTTTAGAGGGTGATCTTGGGGATCTTCGACTTAAAATTGGTTGGTCTTTTGGTACTTGCAGATTATAGTGTTGCAGAATGGTTTAAGACACTCACACAGTACGTTGGATAGGATATTGTATACAAGGTTTATCAGGGATAAATAAATAAATAAATTGGGTGGCAACAGCTCGTGGAAAACCAGGGCTTAGTGACTTACAACTCACAACCATTCCTGGTGTGCATGTTGTTGGCAGAAATGGAGGGGACCTACAGTTTTTTGCCGAGTCCGCACGGCTAAATGAGAAGCACTTTTTCATGACAAGTATACACTTGGAGGATTTGTCAGTTCCTCGCAAGAGGCTGTACCTTGGATAAAACATTTCTGTTTGTAGGTGACACGGCTGGGAATCGAACCCACACCTTCGGCATGGCAGTCCTACGCACTTACCATCATCCCACGAGGTTTATCAGGGGTAGGCCTCGATAAATCTTGCAGGACATGGGATCACGTTTTTTGTAAATATATGGGGCATAATGGAGCTGATAGACCATTTATCGGGCATGCTTCCTTTTATCCAAAACTTGGTTGAGGAGTTGAAGCATGCACCTTTTCAACACATTCTCTTCATGCTAGAATAGCTCTGTTGGTATACCATCAGATCTTGAGCTTCTTTATAGCTAAGTCTACCTCTTCTATACTGGGTGGTGGTGCTGGGGTCTTCATTGACTAGAGTTGGGGTTTCTTTTCGTTTTATTTCTCAGTCTTCCTGATGCTGATTCAGCAGCTGCTTGAATACATCTACTATTCTCTTTGCTGCGGTGACTAAAGGTTACCTTCGCTGTTTCAAAGAGCCTGCGTTCCAGTTTTATAACCAACAGCAGACAGTTGCTTGACATTTTTTATAAAACTTCTCGATGTTGTTTTTATAGCGAGATGCGAGACTCTTTGATCTCCTTGAGCTGGGAAGCTGCTACATGAGCGTTCTTCTTCCCACTTCTCCTTTCTCGATACTTCTCACTGGATGCAGCATATTCACATGTGCATCTTCTGTCACCTTTTACAGCTGTTTGCATTCATCATCATATCATTCCAAGGGTTCTTTTTAAGGGATGGTCAGTAGCCTATTTTGGAATTCGCTGCCTCTTTGATGAATTCGCCATACATGGGATCACTCACTGGTTGTTGGCGTCTGTGGCAGGTGAAAGAGTCTTAGATGTTAGAGGCGTGTCTTCTGTCGATTAGCACATGGCCGATTTGGTTGGCGTTTATCAGCCATTTGGGGACCGCAAGTTTGCTTTATTTATTCCGGGCCTATAGTGGTATTTACTACCGTATTACGAGCTTCTGAAAAGTCTATTCGCTAGAGGCTGTTATCATTGGTCTCTTCGTGGAGGGTGTGCCTTCCAACAATTCCACCCAAAGTGTCTTCCGTTCCAATTTCAACATTGAGGTCCCCGAGCAAAATTTGTACATCGTTCTTCGGGCAGGCTGTGTATCTATGTTCTCTCCACAGGAGGTAATAAAACTCATCCTATAAAGAGCTTCCAAGACCATTGTGAGAAGCGTATGCACATAGGCTTATATTTTGGAAATTGGCATTAATGTGGATTATTGCCAGGCAATCATTTAACGTTTTAAAGTCGATAACTTTGCTTCATAACCGATTTCCCGTGACTATTTTGCATCCTAACATGCAAAGTCTTTCATCACAGCTCAGTGTTGAACCTTAGCTTTGCTACTATGGTGTTCCTCTAAGCAGTTATCTTGAGCCTATGATAAATATTTGTAAATATTATTAGTTTCGGAAGCATTCAACCAAAATAATTTTCATCTCTAAAATACTCGTACGTAACTCTTTTTTTACTATTTCTATCCTATACCCAAGTCTGAAGCCCAAAGCTTGTTTTGATTACCATATAACATATTATTATACCTATACAAAATATATGAAGACAACATAATTGCTTACACAACCAATACTTACACCCTACGAATTGCAACAAAAAAAAATCGATCTTGCTCGGTATGCACAACTAAGCCCCAAAAACAGAACCATCCAAATCACAAATCCAAAGAGTCGTATGAAGGTGGACAACTCAAATAATAATAACTGTCAGCGAAGTTTGTTATACACAAATTGTAACCAACCTATATTCACTTTTATAGCTGCTTTTTCACCTGTGCATGGCATGGAGGTTTTCAAAAATTTGTATCTGCACAACAACAACAACAAAAATATTGGCAAAGTTTTCGATTCAATTTGTTTTAAAGGATCTTTTGACATAGAAACGCGGTGGTGTAGGTGTTGACTGGTGCTATGATGGTGGTGGTGGCGACGCGACGGGTATTTTTGCCGTCATAGCCAGTTGGCTTTGCAATCAGCCATGATGGCGACGGAATTTTTGTTCATCATCGTCAAAACTCATACACATTCATATGCATACCTGGCTTTTAAGGTATATCCATGCGAAACATGTTGACTTCTTTTTCAACCCGCGCATGCAGTGGAAGTTGAATTTGAACTTTCGTAAAAATGTTTTTGTGTGTGTTATTTTTTTGTATATTATTTTCAAGTAGAGTTGGCCGGATGGAAAATGTTTTTTTTTTTTTTTTGTTGGTAAGCTTATTGGGTTAACTTTTTATTGGGTTACCTACCTGTTGGATGATAATCTTAAGAACTGTGAGTAGCTGTAGGTATTTCTTATATTTTTTTGCTGGCTGTTTCCTTAGATTTTTGTTGAAAATATCTTGGTCCATTTTATGGGAAGTATGAGCCAAAAAGACTTAGATGTTGATGTTGTGTACTTAGAGATAGGGTGGTTACATAGCTGCTACATTTTCTTTTTATATACATAAGTATATATTTGCTTTTAGTTTCTTACTATAGGGGCTTAAAAAAATATATCAGCTTTGTGAAGAAATAAGTGGTTTATCAGCATAAGAATGTCAACTTTGAGAAAATTTATAATTTATAAGTCTATAGAGAATATGGTGGGTGGGTCGGGTAGTGTAAGTAAAGTTGGAGCAAATACTTTGATGAGGAATTTTTGCTAGGACCCTCAACGAAAATCTTCTGTTTTGAGTATGATACACAAAAAAACTCCAAGAAGACTACATATACGTGGATATAATGCTAAAATAACATTTCATAATAAGCTTTTTAAGCTTAGTCCAAGACCCAGAGCAAAAAAATTAAGTACATAATGCAATTTATTACTGAACTGATTTTCTTGATGGAATATGTTCAGGAGTGTCCCCCGAATGTTAATCAAAGTTGGCGGGGCGGAGGGGCGCGAGCGTCAGCGACCATCTATTGGAAAACGCGTTTTATGAAATATCTCGTGAAATGAAATATGTATAAATACAAAACAGATTCACTATCTTTTAAACCATAAACTAGTCGAACTCCAACAAATGATTGCTATGATTAAGATGGATTAGAAAAATTGTAATCAAACACCACCGAGGTAGAGAGAGGGCATTTTTCTGTGTTTTTTAATATCAAAAAAAATTTTATTTAGGAAAACAAGTATAATTATGTATCATCATAAGTACCTACTGATTAGATAATATTATACAAAAGAAGTTTACTGATTAAAAATTGATAATCCTCAAAAATAAATACTTAAAGAAGGTATAAATATATACATACAAAAAATATTAACTTACATCGAAAAAATTGTTGTTGGTTCACACCATTGATTTCTTTTATCTGAAAGAGAAAAAGAAATTAAATGTTAATTTAAATAAAGGTAACTTTGAAATATAAAAATACATACATATTTATTAATAAATGCAGATAGAAATAAAATAAAAAAATCATAAATCCTCTTCTTTGATATACATACATATATATGCATTTTAGTTTTAAAACAATAGTTTTTAACTACATAGTTTCAAAAACTCTATAATTTAGATAAGATTACTTACATTTTGTCGAAACTTCTGATATTAATGTTGAATATTAAGAATATTTGGGGAGATAATTCTTCTGTTTAGGAGAAGATTTGAACTCTTGAATCCAGCTCTTATTCTAACTTGATTTCTAAGAGGCGTCTAACCAAGCTGTTCTCGAAATGAGATTATTTTTTTTTAAATAATTATCAGTTTTTTTTTTAACTTTCTAAAAGTTTCTGCATAAGCAAATTCGGGATAGGTTTTTATTGAAGTACTATTTGGGAAAAAAGTAATTTTACTGATAGGTGGTATTTTTGCTATATGTATGCTTTTTTTACTTGCGATATAGGAACTATGAGGCAAGTTTTGGAATCGTGCAAAAAAAAATTTTAGATAACACTCAAACATGATTTTACGATGATAGAGAACACCAAAAAAGTGGGTGGCACAATTCTGTCTGTCCGTCTGTTCGTCTACAGCCTAAACGGCTCTATCGATTTTCTTAAAACTTGGTATATAGTGGTTTTTGGTGATTATGCCCACACGTTTCTTTCATTTTATTTTTTAGAACCAAAAATAACGGTGACTGCCACACAATTTTCGTTAGCAATTTTATATAATCGTATTTTTCTCAAAAACAGCTCGACAACTTTTCTTAAAAAATTCAATAAATTTATTTTAGTAAAGGCTTTCTTTGGTTGGAAAGCCATTTTTCAAAAATGGTTATTAATGGTACCTCCCAAAGAACCAATTTTTAATTTTTGATTTTCTTCAAAACAGTATGACCGATTTCAATTAGTATTTTTTTATACAGAAGCTTCCAAAAAATATATATTTTGTGTACCAAAATTTTTAAAAAAGTATTTTTTGGATTTTTAAAAAAATGTTTCAATTTTTTTTTTGGAAAATCTAATATTTCGAAAACGACATGATCATTTTTTTTGAAACTGGATATTTAAGAGTTTCTTAGTACTCTCCAAAAATGTTTAAAAAAAATTTTGTATTTATGAAGAAATAACAGTACCTTCCATACAAAAGTTAAAAAACCGCAAAGGAAAATATTTTTTTGCTTAAAAACGACTTCTACGATTTTGATTGAACTTTTTTCATATACTAAAATTATTACCAAAAATGAGAAGCACTTTTTCATGACAAGTATACTCTTGGAGGATTTGTCAGTTCCTCGCAAGAGGCAGTACCTCGGATAAAACATTTCTGTTTTTAGGTGGCACGGCTGGGAATCGAACCCAAACCTTCGGCATGACAGTCCTACGCACTAACCATCAAGCCACGAGGTACTACTTTCTTAAAGTTTCCATTCCTGCCAACAAACACGCACACAGGAATGGTTGTGAGTTGTTAGTCACTAGGCCCTGGTTCTCAATGAGCTGTTGCGCCACCCAATTTATTATTTATTTATTACCAAAAATTATAAAATTTTACACTTAGCAACTTTTAATAGGTACTATTATCATAGAACGTATTTATTTATTTTGAATTTTCTCGTTATCGTTAACGTTAATCCGTTAACGGATTTAGATGAATTTTCTTATATACAAATTTCAGATAAGATTAAATAATATTGCATATCAAAATTTAAAAAAAAAAAAAAGTTTTTGGATTTTTAAAAAAGTTTCAATTTTTTTTTTGAAAATTCGATATCTCAAAAACGAGTTGACAATTTTTTTTCAAATTCTGTTTTTACATACAAATAAATATATACTTCAGATTTGCATACCAAAGTTTGTTCTTAAAAATGTTTTAAGAATTTTATATATAAAAAATTAATTTGTTTAAAACCCGCTCCAACGATTTTAAATTATTTTTCCTCTACAATCATATTCAATCAAGAATTAAAATAGCATTCTTTTTTCCACCTCAAATCGTCAAAAGAGTTGTTTTATCCCATTTAAATATCGTATTTCATGCTTCTCTACATTTTCTCTCATAATTTCCATGTTTTTATATGCAATTTTCTTAAACCCGCAGTGTGTTGCACATAAGAGCAAGTACGCGCGACCCACTCGTGCATTTTATTTTTAATAAAATTCCGTGGAATAATTTTTCAGAAAAATAAAGCTATGTATTTTAATGACTAACAAATTTGTATAGTAGGTATGTAGGTACCGTTATTTTTGATCCTAAAAAGAAAAAAAAAAAAACAACATGTTAGGGGAATGACCTGAAACGATATAAGGGATGAATTTTAAAAAAAATGAGCCCATGTTGCACAGTGACCCATTTCTTGAATTTTGGTGACAAAAATAATTTCATATTTCGAATAATCATGAAATTTTGCACATCAAATGTTTTTATGACTCTGAATCAATTGGTACTGCTTAGTTTCTTCTCTTTAAAGGGAGGACTTCACAAACTTGGTTTAAAATTTCATAATTAAAAAAAAAACACCTGACCAAGTCAGGAACTTAGCCAAATTTATGTTTGAACTTATTTAACTAAGATTTTTTTTTTGAAATTTTTTTATTGAAAATTATTTTTAGGCCTTACATTGAAACTATTGATTTTGATTATTTTTGATAATTTCAAGTTTTTGAGTAGTTGATTTTCAAGTTGAAACTGTCAAAATTACCATTTGATATAGGTTTAAAAATAATTGCCAGTTAAAATATTTCAAAAAATAGTACCTACCTACTAAAATGAGTTCTTATCCCTTGGCAACATTGCTAAATATTTTGGACAAGCTTTTCTAAATTTTGTTTAAATATGTATTAAAATCACTTTCAAGTGGTAGAATACGTTCAAGCTCAAGCATATATTTTAAGACTTCAAACCTAAATTTGATTTTTGAATTTTGAAATTATGAACCAATTTTTTATCTAAATTGTGAAAAAAGCCAACTTCAATGAATTCATTAAATGTGCCAAATTTCATTAGTATTAGGGCTGGCCACGATAACAGAAAAGTCTCGGTATCGTTTGGTATCGGTATCGAAAAACCAAACGTTACCAGAAATAAGTCTCGGTATCGTTTGGTATCGGTATCGAAAGCCCAAACGATACCCCGGAAACGATACCGAACCGATAAAGAACTTTTGGGACCGAAATATGCCGAGACTCTCGGTAGTATTGTGTGGTATCGGCAGAAAAAATGGATTTTTGAATATTATTATTTATTATTACAAGTAAACAATCCTGGAAACGGCTCTAACGATTTGCATGAAATTTTCAGAGTTTGTTTTATTTAAGCAAAGAGGTCTAGAAAATGATTTTGGTGAAAACCACCTGGTGGGCACGCCCATTTGTATCATACTTTATTTTTCGGAAACAAATTTCAAGACTTTTACCTGGGTGAAGTTACTTTAATAAAAGCCACCCACGAGCCACGCTTGTGTGTTCCAACCTAACAATTTTACCCAACCCATGTTTTAGTAACCAGTACCACCAATAGAACGTGTTAAATTGCTTAACTGATATGGATCAAACTTTTTAAACGGCTAACGCCTAGTATACAATGTCTGAGCTTAGTTGATTAGTTATCTAACGATGTTGTATACATTTAAGGCCAAGGTTACGCATGTAAGTTTTACTTTCGTAAGTTACTTACGGAAGCAACTTTTGATAAAATTACGAGTGTAAACAGCTCTGTAAGTGAATTACTGTAAATTTATCAACTCACGTAAGCTGTAAGTTGAAAGAAAAACTTACAAGTATAAAACGTTTTTTCCAACTTACGGAACTCTCACAGCTTACTTAAACGGCAGTGATAAGTTTTCAAACTTACGGAAGTATTTTTTACTGTAAGTTCATCTGAATTGTAAAGCCTCTTGTAAGTTGCTTCTGTAAGACTTATATAAGTGGTAAGTAAAACTTACATGTGTAATCTTGGCCTTAAGGTGGTCAAGTCAAAAAAAAAAATACTTTTGAGATTTACAAGCAAGCGTTTTAAACTGCAAGACCTAGGACATGTAACCAAGTCGTACATTTTTTTTTTTCGACTCACACCATACCGAAACCGGACGAGACCTTGTTATACGAGACCGAGACCAAGACGATACTGAAATTTTTCGATTTTAACGATACCGAGACGATACTTATAAAAGTATCGTTTGGTTTGGTATCGTGGCCAGCCCTAATTAGTTTTCATCAAGAATTGGCATGGGAAATGATTTTCTTCGTTTTCCATATCATCGAAATGTCAAGCTTTCTAAAAATCTCGAGTTAAATTTTTTTACGAATGCATTACCTATTTGTCTCTATATTTGTAATACTCGTACTATAGGACCTATGGATATGGATATATCACAAGTGAAAACAACTCTAAACATATGTATATGTGCCAAATATTATGCTGTTTGTACAAAGTACAAAGTTTCCGTTTCCACGTATAGGGGGAAGGCGGGAGACTTGAGCCACTTTTTGTAAAATTGTTGATAAAATCTTGTCTATTTATCTCAGCCGCATGAAAGATACATCTCTATAAAGCTACATTTATCTTTTTTGAAACTCGTTATATTGGCTTCAAATATATGCAATCGGTTTTAACCCAGGGCAAATTGTTTGAAGAAAGATTTTTGGCTCAAGTCTCCCGCCCCCTACGGGAGACTTGAACACCCCCTAGGGGAGACTTGAACATACCCAAATTGAACGAGTTAACAATACAAAAAATAAGATCACCGTCTATGGTTTTCATAAAACTCAATTGTTACTATATTTAACGTATTATTTGCTAATAAAAATGTTTTAAAAGTTTATACACGAAAATATTGATACAAAACTAAAAACAACCTTAAAAATCGTAACAAACGAAAATAAATACACAACTTAAATAAACCCCTCCTTGGGAAATACAGTAAGAAGATTGTATAATTTCTTAAACATAATTTGAGCATTGTTATCCTTTAATTTCCCCTTCTGCGGCAGTTTTTTGACTTTTTTTTGGTTTTGCTCCTCTTTTTCGTATGATCAAGTCTCCCTACAATAAGTGGTTCAAGTCTCCCGTTCACGCTTTTTGAGACAAAAGAGATTACGAATTCTGTTACGTAAACTGTTGCATTATTTTGCACGGGTATTTACAAAAACAATTATTCAAGGAATAAGATCATACTAAATTATTTAATGAACTACGAGTCAAACAAAAGTTATGCAATGAAAAGAAAAAAAAAATTGTTAACTTTTCTTAGCGAAAAATGCATTTACTCGTCCAGGAACCAAAATCAAATGTTGATCCAGAAACCTTTTTATGAGAAAATAGAAGGTCATGTTCTGCTTCGGATATACAAACACGTCTAGAATTTAAGGTTAGTCTGAGTGAAATATTAGCTGCGTTTTATTATCTCTGGGTCTGGGTCGAGGTTATCTTTTAACATGTATTACAAAAACAACATGGGATCTAGGTTTCTATCGAGGTTAGTTTCAATAACCCAGATAGAGGTTTTCACTCTGGCCGGCAGAGGGCTATTTACCATTGTGAATGGATGTCAGCGATTTGTCAGCAGTATAAGGAATAGAGAGGAAAAGGGTCAAGTGCTTGCATGAAAAACAAATAAACATAAGAAAAAAAGAGACTGATATACAGCACTGCTTTTGCACTAACCCACATCGTTTTATTTTCACGAGGTGAACCATATGGGTTATGAGCGATAATAAAACGCGGCTATTGCGAGTGGCTCATGTCTCCCGTATGGTCAAGTCTCCCGTTTTCCCCCTACCTATCGCGTATTTTCTTTGATGTAGGTACATAATGTGAGATTAAATAATTCTGAAATTGTAAGTCAATTCAAAGCAAAAGCTCAATTATTGCGTACAGCTAGTATAGCCTAATATATTTTTTTTTTATTATTTTTCCCAACTCCACAAAAAAGCGTTTGTCTCTTTATTTCAAAAGGAAACTGTTCTAGAGATTACGGTGCGGTGCGGTACGGTGTATCGTTATTTTGCGTATGAAATTTGGCAGGGCCCGATCTAAGGGGGACGAGCCGGCCATTTTTGCCCCGGGCGGCAATAGTTGAGGGCGGCAAAATTGAAAATTTAGGGTGATTGGCAGCTACTTAAAAATAATTTTATGAATTTTCTAACTGACCAAGGCATAAATAATTGTCCCAATATAGTACAGGTAAAATAGTACAAAAAGGCTTTCGAATACAAAAAAAATTTAGTACCATCATGAAACTTGGCGAAAACGTTTTATGTGCCATGAGAATGAAAAATAAAAAGAATATATAAAAATATTTCACATGGAAGGGTGTTTTTTTAGGGGGAGAGGGGGGGAAGTTGTGGTGTAGCAAACAGAAAATTAGCCTTGGTGCAACCTAAGGATATGCCACATGTTTGTAAGGTAGTTTTGAATGCTGAATCAAATGAAATCAAAACCAAATCGATGCGGTTTCTGTGAAAAAATTAATAAATTGTTAACTGTACCGTAGGGACAGCTTTTTTCCCCGGTTGCGACCTTAATTCTCAAAAAATACCGAATGGGAAGATCTTGTATTATTCACATATTTTTAAAATTTCAAACAATACTAACAAACTACATATGTAAAGGGTGGTTAAATTTTAAGGACCGATGTTGAATGTGAACCACTCCTAAACGTCAAGTTTCTTTCTGCATTTCATTTGACATTTCTCAAACTGGACCATTTCAGGCGTTGTCAATATGGTCAGAATGGTGGAAAGAAATGGCAACAGTGGATGATCAATTTTCGAAGAAAATCATCTTCAGTGATGAGGCACAGTGGATTCGTCAATAAGCAGAATTGCCGCATTTGGGCGAATGATAGGTAATCCAAGAGTGATTCTCGAAAAACCAATGCACCCACAGAGAGTGACTGTTTGGTACGGTTTATGGCTGGCGGCATCATCGGGCCGTATTTTTTCCAAAATGAGGCCGGTCAGGCTGTTACTGTGAATGCTGTTCGCTATTGTGAGATGATAACCAACTTTTTATGGCCCGAATTGGAAGATATGGATGTGGACGATATGTGGTTTCAACAGGACGGTGCCACTTGCCACACAGCTAACGAAACAGTGGCTCTTTTGCGCGACAAATTCAATGGCCGTGTTATCTCACGTGATAACGATGTCAATTGGCCGCCAAGATCGTGATTTGACACCATTGGACTTCTTTCTTTGGGGTTATTTGAAAGAAAAGGTGTACGTCGATAAGCCAGCAACAATTCAAGAGCTAAAGGATGAGATGATTCGGCACATTAATGGCATAGAACCTCAAATATGCCTTAGGTCATCGAAAATTTGGACCATCGGATGGAGGTGTGCCGCCGAGGTCGCGGCAGCCATTTGGCCGATATTTTGTTCCATACATAAGTGAACCATACCAATATTATCATCAGAAAAAGAAATGGCAATAATTTCCAAACAATTTGTGTTTTATTCAAAATCAACATCGGCCCTTAAAATTTAACCACCCTTTACAAGTTCCTACGTAAACAGCTTTGAAATATTGAAAAAAAAAATAAAAATAAAATAAAATAAAATAAAACATATACGCATAGATTATAAGGTGTCATTGCAAAGCGGCTAATATTATTTTTTCCCAGGGTGGCGAAAGAGCTGGGTTGGACCCTGATGTTGAGTTTGTTTCTCCAATACAAGGAGATATGAAGTCTCTTGCTCGGGGTATTTTTAATTTTGTTACGGATTAAGAGGGATCAACCGCAGGGACTAGAGTATTGGTTCGAGTCACGTTCGTTGTTCACCAGTGAGTTGATCGTTGCAATTCTATTTATTTCTTTTTTTCAATGCGAAAAAGTATTTATCAACCAATCACTGGCAGTGGGTTATCAGCTCGGTGCCTTTCATCAACGGTTTTAAACGAACATGTGCGTTCACCGGCTCCGTGGCATGTTTACTTCGACTGTTCTTGTTCTCGCAATAGTATTTTCAGTTGCTCACGATATTTTTATCTTCCCGAATTTATATTTCTTGTTCCCTTTCATCTTTTTTAAAAAATACGAAAACGAAAAAATATCAGGGAAAATCAACTTTTAACCAAAATCAACAAGTGGATCGACTTGGTAATTTTATTCATAACCAACACCACCACTGTTAAACATACGTACATCAAACTTTATCTTCAATTCATACCTACTATTAATATAAAAAAATAACTAGGAAAAATAGTTGAACAACCTTAAAAACGATTAGAACTAGAAATAGAAACGAGCATATAAACCTTCCAACTAACATATTAAATCCTTCATTAATTTATCCTTTAAATTGAATCATCAAAATTTAGGTAAAACAAATGCAAAAAGTACTTCCCTTCCCTTAACAGGTTGTATTATGTCTTCTTAAACAAAACAACTCCCACTGAAGAGCCAAATACTCAAGCCCTTGACTTTTTGTTTACAATTAGCTTATACAAAGTATATTTAAGTGGAGTATACTCAAAGCGGTGTGGCGGAAGTATACACAGCAAAGCCCGCATAAAAGTCATTACTTTATTGCCTGATGACTTGATGATGTTTATAAAACCTAGCTACGTCACAATTATTGTCTTTTTCTTCTACAACTTGAAGTTGTCAAGACTATATTCTCTCAGTAGTTTAGTTGATGATGATGTTAACCTTTAACCTATCTACCCTCTGAATTCCATTTAGTTTATGTTAGAGCCAAGTTGTGCGCTGGGGGGAGAAAATTTACTTTCATTTTGTTTCTTTGAATACAAAAGAATAATAAAAAAAGAAAAAAAAAAACTTTATCCATAGACATCAGAGCTATGATATCTTAATGTAAAATCGTCCTACATCGCACAGTGAGCTGAACTGAAGATGTGATGATACTGAACGTCTGAGTGCCAATGGAACTATATCACAGCCAGGATATGACTTTTCTTTTTGATTTTAACTTCGAGTCCTTAAACTCTCTTTACTGACTGACTTTGACTTGAGTTGGAGCGTTAAGTGAAGTTTGCGTAATAAATTCGCATACTCAAAAAGAAAGTTAGTGCAAAGTAGGTCATGCGTTATGGTTAATATATGCATGTAGGGTAGGTATACATAACGTACGATATAGTTAAATCGAAGGAATCTTTCTGATTCTCATTCACATGTTTGTGAGCTTAAGGATTGTGTAATTATACATACAATGTACATACATACATAAATGTACATCAGAACGATGAAGGGATGATGATTTTTCATATAATATGCCAGGATGCAGGTTTTATTTAACTTTCGTATTTTGTTAAATATATGAACTGCATACTCGTATGATCAGCTGAATGAAGAACGTATTTTATATATGTACATAGAAAAATAATTTTATACAACTCCTCCATGACTGACGCGAATATTTCTTTAATTTGCATTTTCCATCTCTGCTTCTACTTTTTAGTGTCAACTTAATTCTTGAAAAAATTACAGTGTTTGCACAAGGATAACATTTTAAGTTTTAATTTTAAGTTGTTTTAAGTTGTTGAAGAATCAAAAAAAAAAATATTAACTTTCTTAAAAACATAATTATACGTACGAAAATTTTATGTCAGCATTTTTTGCCTGACATTTCATTAGAATGAAACTAATGCTTAGAGTCGCAGTACCTATGCATTCTAAAGAAAATGCATTATGTTTTTGATCTTAAAAATTCATTGATATGCTAATAAACAAATTTAAAAACACTTTCGACCCGTTTTCGCGAAATTGAATTATTATTTATTATTATTTTTTCAATATTTTGTAGCAGATCAAACTAATTTAAGTATATCTACTGAAAAGCTTGATAAAAATCGATAAGGCCATTTTAGAGAAAAAAAAAGGTTTTCATAAACGGCTTTTTAACATTTGTAAGGAAGGTACCAGCTACAGTTATTTTTTCATAAAAATATTGTTTTTTGAAAATATGTACCAATTTACAAACACCAGTATTAATAAAAACCTGCTATCCCCTCCGTAACACACGTGTTAGCTGCCAAACGGATAGACAACTTGTCCATTTGATAACTTTTCTTATTTAAAAAGATATGATATCTTTCCAGTATTTATCACTTCACCAAATTCACCACTTCATCAAATTATGATGATTTTCTAATACATGTTTCACATGCATGGCACTGCCTTACGAAGTGTATACTGGTAGTTGTAAACGGGCTTATCACACTTGTGCGTGTATGTGTAAAGAAGTTATCCCTTCACTATACGCGGAATTTGGCGAGTTAAAGTTATCCGTACGTTAACACACGTCACAGACTATTACACATTTGTTAATAAGAATTACAAGTTAACAGATGTATAAATGCTAGCACGTTGTGCTATTAATATGGGGGAAAGAGTTTTGAAGTGTGAACTGTTTAAAAAAAAATCGACCATATCGTTTTCTAAATATGAAGTTTTCAAAAATAGAAATTGGAATATTTTTTAAAAATTTAACAAATATTTTTTTTTTCGTTTCAATGCACAATTCTATTTATAGTTCTAAGGAATGTATGCATACAAAAATTAATATAAATCAGTGAAAAATGTACGACTGCGTGGCTCGTTCTTGCCCCTATGTCTTAGAGGGTATACAAAAATTGTATATTAAGACATGGAAATTATGAGAGAAAAACGTTTAAAAACATGAAGTACCACATTTAAATTAGCTAAAACAACACTTTTGATAGTTTGAGGTGAAAAAAAAACACTATCTTAATTCTAGAATGAACATGATTGTATGGAAACAAAATTTGTAAATCCTTGGAGCGGTTTGTTTAGTAAAATAATTTTTTGTAAATCAAATTCTTAAACATTTTAAATTTTGGTGTTTAATTCTTAAGTTTTTATTAATGTGGTACATACAAATGAAATTACAAAAAAAAATCGTCAATCTGTTTTTGGGATATCGAATTTGGAAAAAAAAAAAATTATTGGAAACGTTTCTTAAAAGTTAAAAAAAAATTTCATAGGTTGCAATATTATTTGAAGTTATTTCAAATTTGTATAAAAAAAATTAATCCAAATCCATTTCGCCGATATGAAATGAGAAGATTCAAAATAAAAAAAAAAAACATTCACTGAGAGGTTCTAGTTGCTAAGAAGTGCTAATTTTTATTTTGAAAGCTTATGCTATTGCCATTTTTGCAAAAGCAGAATGGCAGATGAAAAATCTTTGGAGTTTCTGATATAGATACAGATATTTGTCAACAAAAGGCAAGACATCAAATACAGAGAAATTAAAAATTATGAATTTTGCAATATGAGAAAAACAAATCTTACCCAGAAAGATTTCCTATGTGGGAGTTAATCTGAGTAGCACAATTTCTTGGAATGAAGTCATATAAATATCTTCAAAACTTAAGGAAGAACAGCTGCTACAGACATTTCGTGGTCTTGCTAGCAACACGCGAAACAAATTAACTCGTATTCGTACCTATACGAAATTGCTAGAAGAGCCTTGAATTTCTAAACGAAACATTTAAATGTCAAAGTGAAATTTTGAAGGTCCAAGCAAACCCTCAACGACCAAACTGAACAATAAAATTCAAGGATTTTTTTATGAAAATTTTTGATTGCAATTTAAGGGACAGCAAAACCTAAGAAATATGCAAGAATCGTACGTAAGCATTCTCGAAGACAAAAAGACAGTCCAAAATCTGGCTGTTACTACAGATCTTGCTTAACTAACATACAGGAGCAAGAATGTTTTATATAGCAACTTGATTGACCTAAACATTATAATATTACTTAAATAATCCATTTTAAAAATAAATACAAATTTTAAAATATTGTATTTCGCCGAAAAAAGGAGTCCCGCTTTGAGACGAAAAAATTATGGTCACCTTACGAATGCTTAACTTGCCATAGAATATAGTACCTACATATGTTGGGAGGTACTTACCATTAACAACTTTTTTGAAAAATCGTTTTGAACTCAAGCCTTTACTTAAATTGAATTATTGTTTTTTTCTTTTTAAGAAAAGTTGTAAAATAGAATCTTAGGAAAATAATATACCTATGTAAATACTTTCCGGCAACTTGATTAGCACTTCAACTTCAACCTCATCCGAAGCATATGGAAGCAACAAAATCTCTCCATCTGTCTAGATTCAAACAAAACAGTTTTATAATTGTGGCCACATTCGAATATCCTGAGATCTAGCTTCCACTAATGCACTTGAACTTCCCGGTTGTTATTGGTCTTCCACCACATCTTGCACCCTAAATATTCAATTTAAAAGATTACGTCGATATGTTATTTTGTGGTTTCCAAAATGTATGGCCAACCCAACGCAATTTTTGTTGCATAATGTCTGCATCTATTTTTGGCTACCTGGTTTTTTTCCACAACTCGACGTTGAATATATGGTTTGTAGCCAACGGATCTTCAAATATACCAAAGACATCGGTTAATGAACGCCTGTCACCTGCTCGAGATGTTAGCAGAGCACTTCTATGTTTCACAGGCGGATAATAGCATGGGTTTTACGTTGGATTCAAAGAGTCTCAACATGATGTGAAGAGATATTTTACTCAAATCCCACACAGGAGAAAGGATTCCAAATGCACTAAAGGACTTTACTTATTCTGATGCTAACAAGAATAATTAAACTGATTGACCTCCTATCAATGGCTCTTTGCCCTTAGGCTAGTACATACTTCCTCGTGAAGTGAACAATCACCAGTGGAGAAAGTGATTTTTTGACATTGCTCACTGGTACAGCCTTGCGAATGTGTTGTGAACGTTTGACATTTAAAGCCACAATGCCTCCAATGAAGCTTTTTTCTTTAGTAATCGAACTGTCAAGTGTTTTCAAAGAGTTCCCGTACATTTTGCACGGGAATTGCTCGTGAATGAAAGCTCTACACACAGCGTCACGAGCACGTTCACGGATGAAGAAAAATGCAAATTTTGTAAGGATTCACGACATGATTCACAAGTATGTACTAGGCTTTAGAATAATCAGCTATGGAGTGTTTTGGCCGGTTTGCATAACTTTGGGTTTTTTGACATTGATCTTTAAACCAGCCACTTCATCGTTTACCTCCAGTGATTGACACATTTGATTCAAGCCACCAGTGCTGTTTGCCAGAAGATATAGATTTAATCGGTATAGTCTATACGACTGATCTTGTTTAACAGTGTACATTGTATTCCATATATCTCGTTTGAGCCCATTGTGGCAGTCATGAAATCGTCAATTGCCAGTTATAACCAGGATAGATGAAAGATCATCCCCCTGCATCACTCCTCGACGCAACGCAAAAAGGTCGGAAAGCTGTCCATCGTGTAGAATGCATTATTTAAGGACTCTTTGATGACATAAACTATCTTCGTAAAGTACCTCGTGGCGTGATGGTTAGTTCGTAGGACTGTCATGCCGAAAGTGTGAGTTCGATTCCCAGCTGTGCCACCTAAAATAAGAGAACTGACAAATCCTCCAAGAGTATACTTGTCATGAAAAGTGCTTCTCGTTTAGCCATTCGGACTTGGCAAAAAAAGTGTAGGACAACTCCATTCCTGCCAAAAACACACACACAGGAATGGTTGTGAGTTTTATGTCACTAGGCCCTGGTTTTCCACGAGTTGTTGCACCGCCCAATTTATTTATTTTTTACTTAATGTGATCAATCGCTGCACGAGCCCAATTGGTGCCTATTGAGCGTAGCCTCGAGCATTTCGAAAACAATAGTTGCCATATTAACTTTGTTAAAGTTCTTCAGGTCACCCTTCTATTGTAACTTCACAATTCACCATCCTTCCAGTCACAGGGATATGTTTCATTTTCCCCAAACAGCCTCCTGGGGGCCAATTCTGGTTCTGTGAAAAAATGAAACGAACAATTTTTCACGCTTTCACACTAATTCCGATTCCCGTTCTGTGAAAATGTGTAACCAAACATCAAAAACTTTCATTATGAATAATTTGCTTTCACGCCGTCATTTGGAAGCGAATATCCAAAATCAAAGCGTGAATACGAACAAGCAATGACAAATTCAATCATATCTCTCTCTCTGTCAAATCCATAAAGAAAAAAGTGTTCCTATCTCACGCATTTCTCTGTTCTCTTCAAAACCACAAGTAAATTGAGAGAATCGTGCAGTTTTCAGGAGAAATGGTAAGGTGGTTCGAGCATCGATACTATAGTTTTCATTCGCAGAACCAGAATCGCTTATTTGTGCCAAATGAATCGAAAAAATGAAAGCAATGCTTGACAGCGAATGTGAAAATGATTTGTTCGATTGACTTTTTCACAGAACCAGAATCGGCCCCCTGGAAGACAAGAATTTGAGATTCCTCATTTTTATCCTGGACATTATTGAGCTTGAGCAGTGCACAAAACTGATCGTTCTACCTTCGCAGCTGATTTTCTATAGTGACCAACAGGTTGCCATTTAAATATCTAACACGGGTTCTTTTTGTTACGTTGTCTGAAAATATCTTTGGTGATTTTATGTAAAGCTCCCGTATATCACCTCTTCCTGGAGCTATTTTGGCATCCTCTAAAAGTTTGTCCACTATAGCCACTATATGTCACGTCTCATACATCTTTTCATAATGTCTCATGAGCTGCTTTATATTCATTCTTTAAGAAAAATAAGGTTTTGTAAAATAATTAAAAAAAAGTTGTATGACAGGTACCAAGTTTAAGGAACATCGATCGAGTCGTTTTGGCTGTATCCGAATAGACAAACAGAATTGGCCACCTGGCCTCATCGGGACCGTTATTCACTTTGAGTTTTTTTGATGCAATTTTCTTTGTGTTTTAGGTACATTTTGGATGTTATTTATTTTCTTATGCTTCACTGTACATCAACATATTGGGGCACATTCATAGATGTTGGTTAAACTGGTGCTAGTCAAAACTGAAGTTGAAAGATTAACTCCGGTTTTGCCTATAGGCAACAGCTTAAACAACATAATGCTTCATTATGTACTGCAAGTACAAAATGAGCATTGCCTGCCTCAGAACTCCCTGCCAATATCTTTATCCATTATAAGCTTATTTAAATTTGTTTTCCATTTCTAGGTTTCCTTCAAAAAAAGGAAGAAAAAAGCACTTAACAACATTCATATATACCTACTTGAAAAAAATTGATTGAAATCGAAATGCTAAAGCAATTGTATCCATACAAGTAGGTATACTTTTATATACCAGCAACAGAAAAACTTACGAATTTGTTTTATTATAGAAAACCAAATTATGTATTTAAAATGCTTTCCACGCGTTGAATGTTTATAAGGATGAATGCCTGTTTTCCTTTTAAGGTGTTTTCCCCTATATTGAAACAGGTACAGACTTAAATTCGTATATTCAAAATACTACTGTAAACACACGCTTTTGGCTTTGGCATTCGATTTTATTTGAATGACACACTTTCTGCGAAATATCCGTGATTTGAATGAAATGGAGCAGTTAAATGGAAAAAAAATACGCAATAGCTTTATAAACCTCCAGATCTATCAGGAACAAAAAAAAATGCCTACTATTGCCTGTGAGGGGGTATAAATTGAAGCAATTCTATAGCGAGTTGTATTACAATAAAAAGGAATACATACATAATCCTCTGAAATAAGAGTGCGTTATAGGTATATATCGATAGCTGCAGTTACACTGATAAAAAAAAAATAACAACACTTTTATTTAGCAACTTTTTCAATTGATTTCAAAAGTGGTTCGTTCTTAAGAGAGAACTATATTAATTTTTGTTTTTTATCTCAGTAAAAAAAATATAACTATGTATTTTTAAATGAGATTTATAGGAACTATGTATAGTATGGCAAGTAACATGCATTCGTAAAAAAATCTTGGGGATAATGTTAGCAGAACACTTTTGGAAATACACACTAAGAAATATGTATCACATCATAAGTTTGCTAATTAATTACGAATTAGCTACGCAACTTGATGTGAACTTTGCAAGGACAACTACTCAAGAATGAAGATAACCGATCTGAAAAAAATTGGTTATTGAAAAATTGTTAATGGCTTATTAGGTATAGCTATGCCAAAAAAAAATAGTAATTTAGATTTTTAAGATTTTTTTTTATTATTATTATTTTTTTGTCTGTGTAACTAATTAGCAACTAATTGTCTTAGTTTTCAACAACAAATACAAACTTTCGAATCTTTTATATTCATTTTTGAGAAAGTAGTGTTGCTAAGTTCATATGAAGTTAGCAGGACATCCATTTCACGCAACCACCAATTGATTTTTTTCTGTTTGCGTAATTAATTCTTTTTTAATTGGCAAACTAATGATGTGAACTTTTTAATCTGAATTATCAAAAGTGTCCCGATAACTTAAAAATAATCAATGCAGCTCTTTTACGAATTATTTATAACAGAAGATACGTAGATATACCTAATGGTTGGATCATCATCAGTTAACATCTTTAAATTGAGAAAAAATTACAGGATACATTTTGCTATATTATTTATTGGCAACTGTCAAAAAATCATACTTGCGCTAGCGGGAGGTAAAAATCAAAGTTTTTTAGAATATTGTAAAACAATATTTTACAGAGTTGTTGCTACCAACCTCTTTTACAAGAATACTGTTAGATGTTTGGTAGCAACAGCAAGAAATACAACATTAGAGGAGGAAAGTGGAATTTTTTTGAAATTATGTTAAAAAAAAAAAACAATTGTAACTCAAAGTACCTACACGAACAAACTGTGCGGTATGCGGATATACAGGGTGTCCGCCGGGAAGGTATACTACTTTGTTTTGCCGCCATTTTGGCAAACATTAGTCTTGACAGTTCATTATTATTCATCAGTCACCTTTGCATCCATTAAAAGTTACAGTCTGGTGTGCAATTTGGTCAGGACGTTACTTCTTTGAAAATGAAGACGGCGGCGTAACGGTAACTGTGAATGGGGAGCGATATCGTGATATGATTGGAAACTTTTTAACGCCACAACTGCATGCTTTGGGCTTGATTACCATGTGCTATCAACAAGACGGTGCCACATCGCATACAGCCAGGATTACAATGGAATTACTGCGAGACCTCTTTCCACAACAAGTTATTTCAAGAAATGGTGATGTTGATTGCCCTCCACGGTCGCCTGATTTGACTGCTCTGGACTTCTTTTTGTGGGGGTATCTGAAAAGCAAGTTTATGCAAACAAACCAGAAACGCTTGAGCAACTCAAACAAAATATTCTGTGAGACTAACAGAGGCGAACATTTACCTGATATTGTATTCCATACATAATTGCCGACATTAAATAAAACATTTATCAATATAAGATCCATTCTCTTTCATTTAATCAAAAATTATAAACAAACAAAGTAGTATACCTTAGCGGCGGACACCCTGAAATTCTGTAAGAGAAAATTGAGGGAATGGTTATTTCGTTCCGTTTCGGAAATCGGACCTCCTGAAGACTCGCCACCAAGTTAGGATGGAGATTTTTGAACGAAGTTATATCCCAAACTTAATGCCATATACAACAACAAATAAAATTCACGACTTACTTGCTCTTATGTTCTAGAGGCTCAGATTTAAGAACATTTTAATATTAGCTAAACTCCTTGATAGTTTGAGGCAGAGCTGTAAAGTAATTAAGTATATTGGTACTTAAGTACAATTTAAGGACAAATACCTTGTACTTGAAATTTTTAAGTACCAGTACAATTCCTTGGTACTTGTACTTAAAAATTTCAAGTACCAGTACCGGTACTTGTACTGGTACTTTAATTCCACAAAGGTACTTGAAATTTTTGTATTGAATACTTTTGTACTTTTGTGAGTTGTACTTAAATACTTTACAATTCCTTTTTAATTCCATAAGTACTTATAATTCCTTTTAATTCCTTTTTGATAAGAAACTAGAAATAATATTATGTATGCCTTAAACCAAAATCGCCGTGGTCGTTCAAACGTGGTTTTTAGTGACGTGGTCATTATATTTGTCTCGATTTAGTCTCACAGTGACATGTTTACACTGGAATCTGTTTCGTGGTTTTCTCGCTATGGTTTTTCTTTGGTCTCGCCGTGACATTTTGAAATTGGTCTCGCTAAAGTCTCCCCAAGGTTGTGTTTTCGAAAACAGCCATATTTTTTGGGTGGGTCTGGATTCTGTACAGAGGTGTTTTTTTTTTTTTGAAAAAAATACATAGAAATATATAAACTTTGTCGACTTTTTTTTGGAAAATTTAGAAAAAAAAACAACCTTTTTTCCTAAACTTTTTTGAAGAAAAACTTACGTTCATAGAAATTTTGTTTTTCTTCAAAATAAAAATGATTTTTTTTCTTCTGTTTGAAAATTTCAATCAAAAACTAAACTTTTCTCAACATTTTTTTTCTTCTTTTAATTTTTCTTCGAAATATGAATGAGTATACGAAAAATCGACTTTTATCTTTAAATGCGATTTGTGGCTAAACTAAACGTCCTAGAGGCATTAAAGTTGACACTTTTAAACTTGATTTGCGGCTAAACTAAGCGTCCTAGCGACTTACAAGTCCAGATTCTTCAACCTTGCACCCACCCCAAATCCTATAGTAAGCCCAAGCAGGGGGGCTGCATACCTCACTGTAAAAGGAGGGTTAAAGTCCTGAGAACCCACGAAGAGGGCCAGGCAAGGTACTGTTGATCAAAAAAACTTGACATTGGCGCCTGCGAGACGACTTTAAATACCCGAAGCGGAGCAACGGAGTTGCGTGAACAGCACAGAGGACCAAAAAAGGAGGGTTAAAATCCGGAGAACTCGCGAAGCTGGCCACGCAAGGTACTGTTGCTCAAGAAAACTTGACATTGGCAATGTAACTCACTATTAGCGTCATATTCATAATCTAGGGAGTGCCACCATTCAATTGATGCATCGCATTATATGGATAATAAACTTTTATCTTCAAACGCGATTTGCGGCTAAACTAAGCGCCCTAGAGGCATCAAAGTTGACACCTTTAAACTGGATTTGCGGCTAAACTAAGCGTCCTAGCGACTTTTAAAATGCATATTTGTGATCTAGGAAGTGCCCGTTCTAAAAAATATAAGGAGTTGGTTAAAAAGTGAATAAAAAGATTTTTTCTCAATCTTAACTCAAACAAATATTTGGCGCAAACGCAATTTTTTTTTAATTTGTAAAAAAAATTACGAAAAAAGTTATTTTATTATGAATTTAAAAAAAAATTCAAAGTTGTTTTTTTCCAATAAATTCTTCGAAAAGAAAAAAAATTATCCTTTGTCCCAGTTCCAGACCCACCTCCAGAACCTTCGTCTCAGTCCCAGATTCCGTCACAGACCCAACCCTGTCATACCGTCCATTGTCGTCGACGAAGGCTATTTAGAAAATCAAAGTCTTGCAGTTCATAACTGGGGCCTTTGCGAGAAACAGTGCATCGAAAAAAAAAATATGAATGCAACTTCGAGGATGATCGTGTTAGTCGAAATTGGTTTCCACCCTCCCTAGATAAGCCCCGCGGATCCCATATCACGGAATCTGAGATCATTTGAATGTCTAATTCGCCCTGCCAGACTGTTTAAAAAATCCGTTTTTCACTTTGAATTTTGAATTTTTTAAACAGTCTGGTAGACCGAACTATAGACTCAAATGGTCTCAGATTCCGTGATATGTGATCCGAGGAGCTTCTCTAGGAAGGAGTGAAAACCAATTTCGGCTAACACGATTATCCTCGAAGTTGCATTCATATTTTTTTTTTCGATGCACTGTTTCTCGCAAAGGCCCCCCCAGTTGTGGACTGCAAGACTTTGATTTTTTGAATGGCCTTTAATGAAGCTTTCGACGCCTATACTTCTTTTTTTGCTATAACTCACACCCAAAATCTGCTGTGGGCTCTCGGTCTATAATTGTTCATTCATTAGAATTGTAGGAAAAAAAATTAAAATTGTTTGAGCTACTTTTTAAAAAATATTTTTTATGTATAAAATTATAAAAACATTTAAGGAACAAATTTTGATACGCAAATCTTTAGTATTTATTCATATGGAAATAAAAATAAAATTTCCAAAAAAAAACTTGTCAACCCGTTTTTGAGATATTGAATTTTCTAAAAAAATATTTGAAACTTTTCAAAAATTCTAAAACTCTCTTTTGAAAATTTTGATACTTATACAATATTTTTTGAAATTTGTATACATACATACAGTCACTCACAAAATTATTCGGAAAAAAAAGTTTTTTTTTTAAACATGAGTTTTTTTTGTCTCGTATTATTCTTTGTTCTGTTATTGTTGTTTTTCTGTTATCTACATTCCTCTTTGTTTCATCTTGTTATATGCTCATTTTAATATGGGAAACAAGACAATTTAATAGCGCGAGATTCTACCTGCCGTTACTTTTTTTATAATTTCCACAGAGCAAGAAAAATCATTATATAGATTTGATATAGATTAATTCCGAACATTTTTGGGAGTGACCGTATCGTATGTATAAAAAATTAATCAAAATTAATTCTGCTGATAATGAGAAAATTCAAAATAAAATAAATCATAGTAGTTGCTAAGTGGTAAAATTTTATTATTTTTAGTAGTAAATCGAACTATTTTAGCATATATGGAAAAAGTTTAATCAAAATCATAGGAGCCGTTTTTGAGAAAAAAAATATTTCCCACACGGTTTTTAACTTTTGAAAGGTAGGCACCGTTATTTGTACATAAAAGTAAAATTCTCTTCTTAAAATATTTAAGAAAGTGTAAATAAAAACACTTGAGTATAAGGTCTCAAAAATATCGATAGTATATTGTTTTCGAAATATTTGATTTTCAAAAAAAAAAAAAATTGAAACATTTCTTATATATTCAAAACATATTTTTTGGTACACAATAATACATATCTATATTTTTTCGAAGCTTCTGTATAGAAAAAATATTGAAATCAGTCAAACCGTTTGTTAAGAAAGTCAAAAATTAAATAAAAATAGTTCTTTTGGAGGTACCTAACCTACCATTAATAACCTTTTCTTTAAAAATGGTTTCCCACCCAAAGGTAGTCTTTACTTAAATTAATGTATTAAATTTTTTTTAAGAAAAGTTGTAGAGCCGTTTTTGAGAAAAAAACAATAATGTAGAATTGCAAAAAAAATGATGGCAGGTAACGTTATTTTTGGTTCTAAAAAAATGAAAAAAAAAAAAACGTGGAAGCAGAATCACAAAAAACCACTTCGTACAAAGTTCTTAGAAAATCGATCCAGCCACTTAGATGTAGACGACAGACCAGACAGACACTTTTTCATCTTCTCTATCACCGTAATGACAAGTCTGATCAAAATCTCATATAGTAACTTTATGTATTGCAAGTAAAAATCTAGAAGCAAGAATTTCAAACAAACAAAAACTTAGAATTTAATAAAATCAATAATAATAAATTGTATACCAAAAAAAATTCAACCCATTGTGAATATCAAAATCAACAAGTAGCAATCTATGTATGTATGTATCACTAACCCCGAATAGCTTAGTTGGGTTTTTTGTATTACAAATCGAGAGCATGATTCGGGATTTTGGCATTCGGGATTCTGTCATTCGGAGTTCTGGCATTCGGGATTTTAACAATTCAAAATTTTGTCATTCGGGATCTTTTGCCATTTTGGGATCTGTGTATTCGGGATTTCTAACCCACTCCACTATTATTCAACAGATAAAATTTGATGGTGAAATTTAAAATTCTAATACTTTTGAATATGTATTTCTTTCAGTGTAGATACTCCTAGGTATTTAACATTTCAAACCTGAAGGAGAATTTTTGCGCAAGAAAAAAAAAATACTCTTCCTAAAAGCACAATAATTTTTATAAGAAAAAAATAGATTGACGTAGAAAAGAACAAATCTTTGAACCGTAAATATTATCCTAGGGCAGGATAAAATTTTGCGGGTTGAGAAAATAGGTTTAAGTGTTTTATGTGTTATTTGAGTAAAAGGTTCTATGAAAAAAAAAAAAATAGCTGTGCTTATAAGCCTGTTACTATATACTACTTAATAAACATTAAAATAAGTGAAATTAGCCGGTCACATCATCTCAGGAACTGAGCGTATAAAGAACTTGCATCAGTAAGGCTCCAAATTTGCAGTTTCTAGTTTGCATTTCAATATTAGGCTAGTTTTAAATTTTGAAGTCCTTAATTTGAAGATAAAAAATCATACCGATATGCTCAATTTACTGTGAAGTAAGCAGGTCATTCTCAATTGGGAATAGAAATGCAAAAAGTCCTAAATTTCAAATTCTGTCAAAGTTCCATTTTTGTAGGTGAAAGTTGCCCTGCTCACAGTCGTGATATATTTCACGTTTTTGAAAACTAATGGTTTTTATCTCTTTTTTTATTTTTTTTAAGTCTTGTTTTTTAAGTGCACTTATATCTTCGCTTAAAAAAAAAGTAGCATGTAAAATACAACAACAATTTGGTATAACTCCGTATTGTTGTTGTATACATGCTACTTTTTTTTATGCGAAGATATAAGTGCACTAAAAAACAAGACTTTTATTTGTATGTTCTGCTCTTCTATTCTCTAGCGTGTTTTCTCGGATAGTACAATATTTGTGGGCGCTTGCTTAGACCGGCCGGCCGGCGGCGCAGCACTAACATGCGACAATAAGTCAGACGGCCACGTAAATGTTGTATACTTCCCGTATCTCATAAAAGTTCGTGGATAACCGTCAAATATTTTTAAAGAACTCCCTCTATAAACCTCTCGCTTAACTATACATATGTAAAAAAAAAAAAAAAACTGTTAGTAAAATAAAGTAACGTTTTTGTTTGAAAAAAGAAGCTTTAATAAAATTTGTTATTTTGAAATAATAATCTACCTTTGTCATTTTCTTTTCGCTTGAACAATTTTAGAAAACATTAATATATTGCATTTGGTGGAGGTTATGTTGCTTTTTTCATATAATTATAATTAAGAACACATTCAAAAATGCATTCAAAATTAGCAATATTGATGTTCTTTAAGAGCTTATTATTTAAAAATAGAGTCCCAAACTCAAAAATTCAACGCAACGATTTTCAAGTGCTGTTCTTTGACTGTAAAATGACGTATATATAACATGAGTTCCCACTTCAATACAAAAAAAAACTAAAATTCCTGAGTAACTTTGAGAAATTTTAAGAAAAAATTAAAAAAGTGGACACACGTTTTTTAAGCTTTAATGTCAATCTTTCATAAAGAATTGAGAGTTTTTTGCATAATTATGTGAATATTTACAACAAATAAATAATTGCATCAAAAATGATCTCCTATTTTACATATTATATTTATGTTCAACCCGTTTATGCTTTTTATTTAAAGATTCATAAACAAAATCTAGCAACAAATAGGCACCCCGTAGTTAAATAAAGCTTTATTTCCTTAAATTATGATTAATGTTTACTAAAAAAAAAAGCATAGTTTTTTATAGCATCATTATTTTTATCCATGACACATAAGCAAATCACATATTATTGTTTTAATGTTTTATTGAAAGACCTCATGCATTTGTAAAATTAATCCAAACTTCCCTAATTATGCACGCACATTAGGCATTTTTATATATCTACTTTTTTCTCGTTATCACAACACGCATAGCATATTTACACTCAATGCCCAAAGGCCATATACATAATATATACATAGCTCACAATTTATATAGTAGCTACATAGCTATATATAAAAAAAGGAAATAAATTAAAACAAAAATCTTACAAACACGCAAAGTTTATTTTTTGTTGAAGTCATTTTATTTTTGTATGATTAATCGAGCGAACAAAATAATAATTAGTCTTTTGTATGATATTTTATTATTACGAATATTGACCACAAATTGATAATAGTATTAATGTGAATATAAATTACCCTTTTATACACATTGTACCTATACGTATACATAAGTTTTTTTTGTTAAATATTTAAACTTTAATTGAAACACGAAATCATTAAAATTGTTTAACAAAATCCAATTTCCAAAATATAATCGAAAACTCTCATCAAAAGTTAACCACAAAAGAAATTATTTTTAAAAGGGTTTTGAATTGATTGTTGGCCTTGTCAAACAAAAATTGCTTACGAAATAATATATGTAGATACTTAGGTAAGAATAATTAAAGTGTTTCATTGTTTTTCGATTTTATTGAAATATTATATTTAAATTTTACTATTAAACTGACGAAGAGTATGCATCCGATTAAGAAGATTGGAGAGAAACCAGAAAACGACTTACTGCAGTCACTCTCACTGCCGAAGAGAAGTTGCATGGAACTTCTTCATGGAAAGATATTTGAGTTTGACCGTTTTCGAAAACTTCAAGTCAACATCAATTTGGTTATAAGATGATCATCATTTCCTTTCGTCAAATATGCAATCGTTCTGTTTGCACAAAACCTTTTTGATCAACGTCAGTAAATTTTCTTGCAAACGCATTTGAAGTTTACGAACACATTTTCTGGCTTCTTAATATCTTGTTCGTCGGCTCAATTTTGTTAACCTCAGAATTGCACCACAGATACTGTTTTTGAACATGTGAATTTAGCAAACTGCATTATCAGACACAATGTTAATACAGTAGAATTTATATTTGCGTTTTCGAGCTGAAGATTTTTGCAGTTTACGTTTGAGAACATTCTGCAAATACAATTTTGACGCAGACAACGTTTCTAAAAACAGCTCTTAACTGACAAAACTACTGCCTAAATTATCTTGTCCAATCTATGGAAGAGGCTGAAACTTTTAATCGAATAGGAACATTCCGATTTGCTGTTATATGCTTTCCCAAATTCGAGGTGGTGTTACGAAGATCCAGATGAAATTCAAAAAGACTGTACAGACATCATCCTACAGCCACAAACTGCCTAACTTTCGCGAGGTTCCGAAGTACCCGCTGTTCGAGACCATGTGGCAGTTATGAAAGAGGTAGATACTTTCTTTAAATTTGAAAAGTAGGTATGCATGTAAGAAAGCCAAAATCAAAAATAAAAACAGACAGGCACACGTAATTTTTTTTCTCCTCACCTAGCATACCAACGCCTATACTTTGTTGAACATTTTCTTACAAATAGTAGATACCTAGTTCAAATATACTGATTTTGTATCAAAAGAGGGAAAATAGTAAAAATAAATTTTCAATCTTTGGATATAATCCAGTCAACGAAGGAACAATAAATGAAATAAATCATGCTCTCTGGGTTATTATTTAATGTGGTAGGGGTGACCCCCAGGTATAACATACTAAAAGTCCCCAGCCCAGGGCCGCGAGCTATAGCCAGGAGGGGGTTTTTTTCGGGAATATTTTGAAAACTAAGCCTTTGAGCGGAAAGGTGTACACAACAAAATGCAAGAATAATAAATTTCCTACAAAAAAAGGTCTTATTTACACTTTCGGTAGGAGCAAGGTTAAGAAAGATACGGGGAGTAGAAAATTCAAAACAATTTAAAAACAATGTTATCGCATTACAACATCAATAGTTTTTGATCAATTAACCCAGAAAGTACGAATATATTGATTCATGGTCATTTCAGTGACGTCATGAGAGCAAGTTGAACTGTACAGAAGCTGGTTGTGTTTAAAATGTCCTTATTGATTATTTTTGAAACAGTGTTTATTTTTATATGAAAAACACTGTTTCTTCAAAGGTAAGAGGCACACAGAATATTTCCAAGTTACAAGCCAATACTTTATGAAAGCATTTTTGGACATATCCTAAGAAATAAATTCTTTAAAAGTGGAGGTGTATTTCCACCTCCTTTCTATAAAGGGGGACAAATTCTGCATTGACGGAAAATAGAAAAATAGCTATTTGAAAACAACGAAAATACTTACAATAATGTGCTACATCTTTTTTAAAAGCTTAAAACAAATTCTTTTATTATATAGTCAAATCAAGTAAACAATTTTTAAAAATTCGTTTGAAAACTCAAAATGAATAAAAAAAATTAAAAAATGTTTTTAAATGATTTTTTATTTTTTATTTTACACTATAAAATAGTAAATTGTCTTTTAGCATTCAATCTTGCTGTAAGCCTTGAGTCGAATGCTGAAAACTAGACGGTTGTAGGGTTTCCAGTTTTTGAGACAATTGAAATTTATGAAAACTACTTTTTTTTCGGAAACACTTAGTAACAGTTCATCATCATCGTGTCCTGTAACCCCGGCTGGGGCATAGGGCGTCAACAAAACGTCTCCATCCTTCACGGTCTGCTGCAAGGTACTTTAGCTGTGGCCACGTCTTTCTCTGGGATTCTGCTTCCGCTAAGACAGTTGATTTCCATGTTGTTCTTGTTCTTCCAACCCACCGTGCACCCTGAGGATTCCATTCAAAGGACTGCTTTGCAATTTCATAGTTTGGTTTCCTCAGTGTGTGACCAATCCAACGCCGCCATTTACGATTTCTTATGTCGACGTCCAGCCGCTCTTGACTTGTCCTGCGCCACAATTCCTCATTTGACAAATATTGATTGCATGGCTTGCGTTGGTATGCAAATTTGTAGACTTTTAAAGCATCAATATTCTTGTAAATTTTCAAATTGATTTATCGAACCGTTTTTACTCAACAAAATTTCAAAGTCTCAGAAACCAGGTAAAGGAAACAATTGTGTTGTTTTTAAGCAATGCTTAGTGGCCATCAAAATGACAAGAAAACCACAAATGCAGCAGACTTCTTCCACAGTTTTGCATTAGTTATAGATACTTTTTTGACTTGAAATTAAATAAAAAGTACATTTTTCAAAAAAAAAAAAAATAAGTTTTTTGTTTAAAAAATTTTTAAAATTATTTTTTTTTTTTAGAATGCTTTTTGTTTGAACTCAAAACGACCACTCGTCACAAAGATACAGCTCTTTAAAAAACACTAAAAAAATTGAATCGGTAATTTCAAAAACCACTTAAGACACATTTTTTTTCAAATATGTATGCTTTTTTTGCTATAAATGCTTCCTTAAACGTAGATGCATATACTGAGAATAAATAACGTCGGTCCAAACATTCCTTCCCCGAATGATACCCCACAATAAACGTTCCATGCAAAAACAACGTAAGTCAATCGACTTAAGTGCTTTTGCAAGCACTACTAGATGGTGGAAGTAGTTATATCTAGTTTTACCAACAGGTTAAATGTATTGAAACATGATAAATTAAAACATGTGACATGTAAAAATGTTAATATGTTAATATTTAAGTATAATAAAAAAAAAACCTTGATTTTGTTTAAATTATTGTATACTCCTCCACCCGTTTCTTGCTAAAACAACGTAAGTCAGGAACGGGTTTTCAGACTTTTTTGATTATTAATATTGATAAACTGTGAATATTTTTTTATATTTCAATCCTTTTAAATATTGAGCCCAAAAAAGTCATTTAAAACTCGTTTATTTTTTAATTAAACTGTTTTTATTGATTCCTGAAAAATTCTAATTGTGTGACTAAAGTAATTTTTGAAATGACCGATTCAATTGTTCCTTTAATTTCGTTGACTAGTGTAGGTATATTGAACAATATAAGAATTCATAGTTGCCAAAAAATCATAAACATCTCTGTTCATTACTATTCATCGTTGAAATCATCGATTACAATTCGCCATTAATGAACACCATGAACACTTTAAAAAACAGTTGAGTGGATTCAACAATGAACCGATTAACTTGTACATTACTTATCCACAGTTTTTTCATTACATAATTTTCCCTATTAAATTCACCGAAAGATGGGGTCGTTTCCTAACCACAGAACAGAAAGTGGAGTCAGTAAGCTATGAACTGAGGAAAATTTGCATTACTCTTCACCTACTAAATCATTGCATGTCGTTTCCCTTATGATTTGGCAAGTAAATTCATTGATGATTGAGGACGAGGCAACTTCAACACGTATGAATGTGTATGTGTACCTTTTTTATCTTTAACAGAACAGGCAAACAAACAGAATTATGATAACCACTTCTTTCGTGTTCTATTTCATCGTAAAGAAGTTAAAATTTGGGTTTAAAATTTTACCCATTGCAATTTCAAAAAACCAAATGCAAAAATCTTTCTTAGTTTTTGAGAAATTTAGGAAAAACAAAAGGTTCTTTTCCCAAATTAGCCCGAAAAAATTAATTTCATAATTTAACCCTTTTTTCGGAATTTTCGGTAAAAGTACCTTTTGTTTTTTCTTAATTTCTCAAAAACTAAGAAAGATTTTTACATTTGGTTTTCGGTAATGGACTAAACAATAATGAAGGCATTGAAAATTGAACTCAAAAAAGGCACTTAATTAAGTAAAAATTTTTTTTTTAATGTTGACTTTGAAATTTAATTTCCAAAAACAATTCGCTTAAGCAACTTGATTTAAAAACCAAACGCTAGAATGGAGTATTAGCTTTTAAGAAAATTATAGCACATTATAAGATGTGTTTTCATTGATTTTTAATGTTTTTTTTGCATTTAAAGTCAATGTTTCAGAAACTGCCCCCCCCCCCTGCCTCAGGGAGGGAAGATACAACTTTCCTCCTATACAATTTTTTTCTTAGAATAACCCCAAGAATCACACCCTAAAATACTTCTACTCAGGTCCGGGACACCCTGTATATACCTACGTACATATGTAAATGCAAAATATATTGTGAGTTTTATTGAAATATTTTATTATTGATTTTATATCTATGCTAATAAACTATAATAATAACACAATAATAATACATAATTGCGTATAAGCAATGGTTAATACAAAGAAAATTAAATCTGACCCAATTAACACATTACGATTTGTTTGTTTTCTATTTTCACGACATTTTTGAATGTGTCTGCCCAATAGGCTCCCACATTTTCCAATTGACACACTACATTTTGGTTTTATATTCAAAAATATTTGTTTAAAAAAAAATGTGATACCGAACCCTCTGGCAGTTCACACAATGGATTATTATTATTTATGCATATTTATGCAAAGGCTGAATGTACAGATATACACCTTACCTAACATTATTCATATATCCATACGTGTAGGTACCTACATGTTTGAATGTACCTACACAGGCATTAGCCTAATTTTATGAATGTCAATAATGTTTGCATATATTTAATTAGCAGGAGTTTTTTGTTTTTCATTTGATGAGTTTACTCTTATTTGTTTTTAATTTTTATTTTTAATCGAAAATTATTATAATAATAATTCATTTAATTTACATTTTGTATTGGGAATTGATATACATACCTACCTAAGCGGATATTAATTTTTTGAAGGGCTGGCTTTAGCTTTAAATTATGTGACTTGTAAAATATTATCATTCTATTTTTTTTTTTATAAAATGTTTATCAATAAATCAATTCATCAGCCCTTAGAGTTCTTTTTATAGGGATACAGAGATTACACAATCTATATTTATTGCATGGAGATAGATTTCATGAATAGTTTATCTTCATTAAGCCTTAAATAAAAAATAAATTGCATCTAATAATGCTTCTTGACCAATATTCTTTTATAAATGAAAATCAAGTGAGAATTACTTTCACAACCACATGACCAATGGCCTGATTCCGTTCACCGAGAGTGTAGACCCTTTAAGAGCATTTGAGAGAAGGTTCATCATCAAATATTTACACCTATTTGCATACACACAAGACTCAATCTGTTTTAGCCATCATAGAGCAGCATGAATGAGTGGCTTTGTCTGCATATTGGCCCTAAATATATAGCCATATAGATTAGGTATAAATGCACATACATATAGGTACCTATGTGTATAAGAAGGATAACGTTTAAATATTCTTCAATCTGATGGATAAATGGATCTTGCTTCACATTCTCTATAGCTACTTTATCTAAAACACCCGCATATAGTAACACAAAAAGAGGACATTTTATATTACATCAGCTGGGGATGAGATATAGTTTGTCCAAGATGGCGTGTTAGAGTCGCGTCAGTTGGTCGTCGACGTCATCGGTATGGTGGTGGTCGGTCGTCAGGGTGATTTTTGAATGCATTTACTGTAGCTTTATCATCATCACCACGCAATGTTTAATAATGTCATTTAAGCTTATTTGTATATATAGAGGCAGAGGATTTATACACACCCACACATCATATAGACTACACAAACACACATATAGATAAAGGAACCGTAGTGATGGTAAATAGATTCATTATGAAATTACCCGTTACGTCTATTAAGTTGGAGAGCCTTTAATCTGTGCTTCCAGCACGTATATGCAAAATCCCATTGTACAACAACATAAAACGTATTGTTTGAATCTATATATAACCCCATTGGGGTCCTGTTGTTGGATCGCCAGACACGCCCGCTGGCCACCCTTGCAATTGTGTGTCCTTGGGTGGGAAGTATACCAGCACTGGAGAAACACATTTAAATTCCCTCCGTTAATTACGAATTCTACACTTATTTAACATAAGTGAGGTAAATTATAAATGTCAACAAACATGTGTACACCTACGGAACAAGTAGTAGTAGGTAGTGTCATACTGCACGCGTTCACCTTGGGGTGGGTCATGGTCGGCTAAAGCAAAATATTCAAACCTGCCGAAATCAATAGTTATTTCGTTGGCTGAGAATAATAAAAAAGAGTTACCAAATTGACAGTTAAGGATTAAGACGTTTTGTTATAATAAGTAGGTACGATTAAACAGTTGGGTTTGTTTCCTAAAAACTTGAAAAATATTATTTAAAAAAACCTTCACTATACCTAACCTACTCAAACAAGAATAAGAATTGATTAGAGTAAAGCAGTGAATTACCGCCATTTTTGATTTTCGTAAAAAAAAAGTTGTGCTATAATGTGAACAAATTGTGCTGTCAGGTGCCCAATTAAAAAAAAAGTTGTGCTGTATTTTGATCAACTTGAACGATTGCGTGACCTTGAAAAAAAAATCCTTTAAAATATCTTAAGAAAGAATCTATAGCTGACCAATTCCTGAAACTATAGCTGACCTTTTATATTGATCTTAGGGCCTTTCAGGTGGTATTAAATTTTTGCAAATTTCCCATAAATGAGGTGCCAAAAATCGCTAGACCTTGAAATTTTTAAAAAATTCATTAAAAAAATATATACCTGACCAAGAACAAGAGGTCTCTCAGATGGTACACATTTTTTGCTAATTTCCCTAAAATGAGGTGCCAAAAATCGTTTTGACCTTGAAATTTTATTTTAAGTTCGTTAAATATGCAGAAAAAAAATCCATGGCTGATCAATTACTGAAAAAAGCTGACCTTTTGCAATCGTGAAGAGACCTTTCAAATTGCATACTTTTTTTTTTAATGACCCAAATGAGGTGCTTAAAGTTTTTTTTGTGACCTTGAAACGAACTTCAAAAATTCATAGAAAAAAATCTATGGCTGACCAATTACTGAAAATAGTTGACCTTTTATCACGATTTAGAAATCTTTCGTATGGTAAACATTTTTGGCAAATTTCCCAAATGAGGTGCCAAAAATTGGGTGTGACCTTTAGAAAGTTTAAGCCTTGATTAAAAGTTATCTAGGGCTGACCAATTTCTGGGACCAGTTGACCTTTTCTGACCAATTACTGATTGCATTTTTTTATCTAGTTTCGCTCATGAGAGGAGCCAAAGGTCCAGAGCCACTTGTGCCGCCTTGTGCCGTAAATATATAAAAAAAAAAATGAATTTTGCCAATTTTACGAATACATACATTTTTTTCTTTTGAAATTTTCAAATTTCTTTAATAAATTTGCCCTAAATATACCTATCCCCCCCCCCCTCCATGCCAAGAGGCTTATGATATACTATATTTCGGGAGCTAGTATTACTCTAATAAGGTTTTCCGAAATTCTTATGAGATCGTTACAAGCTATTAATAAAATAGCCTACTGGAGTTTTTTTCCTAATATTTTCTCTTATAGAAACATTGGTATTCTTCTTATGGGATCACAAAGGCCTTCCTGCAGATAGAATTGCTGCTTGTTTTGAAATTTCACCCGAATCGAATTTTAAGGTGAAATACGTTAATATTAATTTTTCTTATTAAAACACATTAAGATACATTTGGCAACTCTGAACAAGTTCAGAACCTTCTTCCAAAGTAGGTACGCAAATGCATGTGTGTGTAGGTATGTTTAGTATTCTAATTATAGGATTTTACTACACACATGGGTGACAACAAAATGCAGATCCACTTACGATTGCAGAAAACTAATGAACAGCACCAATGGGCTTGCATTGTCGTATCATGGTTCGATGATAATAACCCCAAACTAAGCCTCCCCCCACCATAATGTTTTACAATAAAGAAGTGGCAGTGCGGAACCGAATTTGACAAGGCGAAGGGGTTGTTCGTATTTCACCTTCGTTCATTAATCCAACAATCCTGCTTCATCCCCAATACGTGGCTGAGCTCACGATAATAAGCTTCAGAGGAGCGAACGGTGTGTGGCAGCGGGCGGTGATATTTTCTATGAAGCAATTCAGTGATGAGGGAAGGATGATGAGGTGTGGAAGGGAGAAAGGGGGGTGGTTGGTGTTTGAGTTGGCATGCTTTCAGGCAGATTGTTTGCAAAAGGATTAAAGCCCACGGATGTGAAGAATAAAACAACAAAGAGAGGATTTCAAATGTTAGAGTTATTTTCTTTTTTCTTGTCTGAGAGTGAGAGTGTGGAATATTTTTGTTGTTCCTTCTTTTATCACGATAATAATGAACATCCTCGTTGCTTGGTATCATATCGTACGATTAAACGTTATCACTTTAAAAGGAGGCTTTGCTTTCATTTTGGATATATATATAGAAAAGGAAGAGGATTTTGGTTTTTATTTGCTTATGAAGGTGGCGCACGCCACTGTTCTAATAGAGGTTCTATAGCAGTGCCTCGTGCGCCAATAACCAACCGTCACCAACCATCACTGCTGGTGTTGATAACGTTTCTATTTTGAGCGTCATATTTCTCTAAGGCTCATTTCATTTGCATTAATCCTGGGGTAAAATTTGGTTAAGACATTTTGTTTTCTTAATATTTTTCTTCAATTAAAACAGACATGAAAGTTTATAAGGAAAAAAAAAAGGATTTCCTTCTTTGCGTCGGGTGTTTATTTTTTGTTTAATATATCCTTGATGTTATTTTTTAATTAGCTTCATATTTTGTTTTCGTTTTAATAAGGATGTTTGGAGAGCTTAGACAAATCTTAAGAAATATGTGCGGATATCTCCTTAATGTTGTAATCCTATTGATGTGTAAAATGTGTACTGTATTAAAAATTGTGTTGTTAAAAAAAACAGAAACCCAAAACATATTGCTAGGATTCCATATGCTAAATAATTCCGGTTTATTTTATCAAGCACAATATGTATTGCGAATATTAAAAAAAAACATACATTCATTCTGCAGATAGTATAGATAGCTGAGGTTATTTTCAATAAGAAAACGTTCTTGGAATTTTGTTCGAAACGGTAACCCGTTAATGAGTTATAGCTCTTCAAACCGCAATCAAAAAAATCATCTTCTTAACGGTAAATGTTACGAAGGAAATTCCAAGAACGTTTTTTGTGGGAAATTACCTCAATGTATAGAACAATTTTTTTTTAAACCCATTTTTGTAACTTTTGACCCCTAATAACGAACCTACCTGTCATCGGACAACTGATGAATTTTCTCAGATCTTAAATTACCTCAATACCAACGTGTAAGCAAAATTAAGCTCAAACATGCTCGGACAAAATTTACAGTGGTGGAAATTCCCATAAAAACACTGCAATCTTCCATGCATAATTTACTGCACCCAAGGTGACGGCAATATTCATAAAAGAAAAATTCTCCCCCAATACCAGCGAAGTCATCATCCTAGGACTCCGGACCAGTGACGCCACCACCATCACGATAACGTTAGGTAGACGCTAACGGCCATCAGCATCTACTTTAAGTGCAAATCTAGTGCAAAGAACATCCAAAGTTACCTGCATGTCCTTAACGGCATTATGAAGCAAAGCACCTTCGGACTCATCGGGCGGTGATTTCAACGCGAGACAACAACTATGGCTGGATACAATAATCAACAACGAAGGCAAGGCAATTGTGGACTTTCCCAGAACACCTTCAATGTTGGAATTTTTCCTAGCTTCTTCGAATCTGGTGCATATTCTTCCGGAAATCGGGAATAATATCTGCACTATAGTGCCCAGTGATTCGGACCATAAAGCTGTTCAACCATCGATTAACCTTAACCAACCTATTCTAATAAATTTAGAGCCACCAGAGAACTTCATCAGCTACAGACGGCTGGATGTGGAAAGACTTCATAGGGACATCCAAGGCAACATAACGCTTCCGGCTTCTAACAGAAACTTGCTGGACAACAAATTCGACGCAGCTATAGATGATTTGGAATAGGCTGTATCTAATAATGCACTGGACAATCAAAAGCAGCCTACGACGTTAAAGAATAGGTACCAGCACCTTCCCGAGTACGTGCAAAATGTGTATGCGCACAGATAATGGCTTAGAAAACGTCTTTAAAGGATCCATCAAAGAGATTTCAATACGTCCAACAACAACTACACAGTAGTTTGGAGCGAATTGCAATGTGTCAACATAATGTTCCGAAATTCCATCAAACACCACAACAACATCCAGTTCCAGAAGAGACTGCAAGCAATTAAGTCAGGACCCGATGCCTTCAAAAACATTAATAGGATTATTTGAAAGCAGCCACCAATCCCGGAAACTATTATCAGCAACAACATCGAAGCAACATCAACACAAGAAAAAGTGGAAGCGTTTGCCAATTATTTCGAAGAAAACTTCACCCCGAGCCCATCTGCTGACCCGGCATTTTTGGACGATGTTGAGGAATCCATTCAGCAAACCATGCAGCCTAATCCAGAAGAAGTCATATTCGATGACAAAAATCCAGCAAGTGACCCAATTGACAGCCCACATGTATACAATCTGGAGGAGATAGCAGAGATTATTCACAATTCGAGGCCAAAAAAGTCAGCTGGACCAGATGGAGTCTCCAACTACGTCCTAAAAACGCTTCCACACATAGTGATGATCCTCCTCACAATCATTCTAAATAACTGCATCAATAACTGTTACTTCCCTCAGAAGTGGAAAACAGCGAAGATAGTGGCGTTCCCGAAGAAAGGAAATTCAAACTTGGTGTCCAACTACAGGCCTATATAGTTTCTCAACAACATCAGCAAAATACTGGAGGAAGTAATCCTCCGAAGGCTCAAGAGGTTCTGCAGTGAAAACGCTATCATCCCTGACATGCAGTTCGGCTTTCGTGAAAAACACACGACGCTACATCCGCTGCCAAAGTTCCAACACGATATCACCTCAGCGTTCAACAGTCACCGTGTCACCGTTGGATGCTTCCTGGATGTCGAGAAAGCATTAATTCGACAGTGTATGGATATAAGCACTTATTCACAAACTACATCTATTACATTAACCTCTACCACTAATCAAAATTTCGTTCAACTGGACAACTGTAAATCAAACCTAAAGATCATCAGAGCCGGAGTCGCTCAAGGATAGAAACTTGGCCCCTTTCTTTACAACTTGATGACATCTGACCAACCTGTCGCAACTGGATGTGAAAACCTCCTGTATGCTGATGACTCAACCACCTACGCCAATTCAACGTCACCGTCACTCACCGTGCGGAAAGTAGAGGGTCACATCAACAGACTCTTTGATTTCTACAGGAAATGGGGCATCCGTATCAACAAAAATCGGAACTTGTCTGATTCAGGAGACTCCCAATAGGCAGAGGCAGTTGCACTGCAGCGAAGTGCAGAAACATTGTTCTGAAACTTCTAGATGGATCCACCATTGCTGCCAAACGGAACGTAAATAAACACTGCGAGATGATCCTCGCTAATTAAACCAATTGGAGTTTTTAATAAAGCGATGGAGACTGTGAAAGTCGATTTTATTTAAATCACTGGGATCGTAAAAGAAAAAATTTCCTAAGTGTATTTTACGTCTTTGAGAAAGAGCAAGACATGAGCAAAGAAAGTGTGGGATAGTTTCTTCCCCCTCCTCGTCCATGCAGCTTCTGCAGAAATCATTTGAAAGAACACCGAGTCTATTGGCGTGTTGGCCTATGAGGCATTGTCCAGTAATGACACCAATTGTGGAGCTAATATGCAATCTACTTAGAGATAACAAACATTTCGATCGCTTCAGATCAAGTGTTGGCCAGATCTTTTCTGTCGCCAGACAAGTAGTGATACCTGTCCATCTGCTGTTTGTCATCATCATGGAATCTTGAGTTTACAAGTAGCGATCGGTATTCCAATATTCACCTTGTTAGGTAATATTGGTATAATAGTTCCCATCCTCGCGAGTTCATCGGCTTTACAGTTTCCTGGAATATCTCTGTGTCCCGGCACCCAGAAAAGGTGAATGTTGAACTGTTCCGCCATCTCCATTAGAGACGATCGACAATTTCGGGCAGCTACGGAGTTTGTAGAAACAGAGCTAAGATGGCTATGACGAGAATGATTTTTTCGATAACAAAGAGATTACCCTTTGTCATTTCATCGAAAGAGGCACACCGCTCAGAATGTCAGGAATTGGAAAGCAAAGGACTGATATTTTTACTGTGATGTGGCAAACATTAATGAAATGCAATTTGTAGACCAATTTTTAAACAACCTATATCAAAAATTACCTACCTTTGCCCTCTTTATAAAGCAAGTACAAAATCATAATCACTTGAAAAATTAATAAAATATAAATCATTTTTCAACCGGAAAGGATAACACTCTACATACAAAACGACATCGTGCCATGGAATGTCATTAAAATCACATAAATCAAAGCTTATAAATTCCTTTACTCGTTTCAACTTCATTTTCATTCCATCCAATCGCGAACCTCCAAATGACCCTGCCGATGGCATTTCAAAAAAAAAAAATTACCTACATTTTGCATAAAGATGCACTTATCCCACCCATTTGCACAGCTATGTACGTACATATATACATAATAATTTAACTACCCACGCCACGGATAATAAAAGCTAAATAAAATAATTTAATCCTCTTATTTAGATTTTACAGTCTTTAGCTGATTATTCGACCGAAGGCTATATAATGTGTGCAGGAGATGGAGTTAAGCCCGCATTTGATTTCATTTCAGTTTTATAAACGCAGCTCTTTAATTAGACATAATGCTACGAGTGTTATGTCAATAATATCACCCAAATATTTATTTTAATCATCATTTCATGCACAAGTTCATTTAATGCATGAGAATATTATGCTAGAGGCTTTTCGAATTGCAGAATTAGCTAAAGGTAAATATTCACACACAAAGGTATACATACATAGCTATGTACATATGTATAATGTGCATATTCCTCTATATTGCACACAAGCTCTATTTGAAATTACTTTGAAAATATTTTAATTGGTACTCAAAGGGCTTTGATATCAAGAGTAGGTGCATGCCGGATGTGGCTTTGATTAATCAATGTAGGGAGCACGAGCACATGATTTATATATATATATGTAGTTGGAAGAATAAGTTTACTTCGGAAAAACCACTTATGTACTTTTAATTTATTTCAATGAAATTGAAGACAATGTGTAAACCTTCTTGTCTCAATGCAGGAGTAAATGCCAATTAACAACTTACTTTAAAGCAGCTTTCTTCTTTTGAAAATGTTTGTACTTTTGTGGCATAGAATTTAGCATTTAGCATGCCATTCTAGGAGAAAGGTAGAGAATAAATTTCCATCGAAATTAATCAGCTATAAAAATAAATTGGGTGGCGCAACAGCTCATGGAGAACCAGGGCCTAGTGACTTGCAACTCACAACCATTCCTGTGTGCGTGTTTGTTGGCAGGAATGGAGGGGACCTACAGTTTTTTTGCCGAGTCCGAACGGCTAAATGAGAAGCACTTTTTCATGACAAATATACTCTTGGAGGATTTGTCAGTTCCTCGCAAGAGGCAGTACCTCGAATAAAACATTTCTGTTTTTAGGTGGCACGGCTGGGAATCGAACCCACACCTTCGGCATGACAGTCCTACGCACTAACCATCAAGCCACGAGGTACTACATTAATCAGCTATATTGCTTTCGTTATAAAGACTGGAAGTTAGACTATAAGGGCCGGTTTTTCAGTGCGAGATCATCCTTGTCTCGGGGTTAAATGTGAGTCAACTCCAGAAACGTGTTTTTAAGTCAATTGAAATCTTTACTTAACTCATTTAATTTGGTGATTTAACTCAGGAACCAAATTGGGGACCTTTTCAGATGTGGCGCCATCTCGATTTCGATATTGAAAGTTATTGCCATCAGTGCAATTCCGTGGTGACGCCATTTCTATTCCGATGCGTAAAAGGCGTAAAAGGGGGATGTCCATAGTGTCACACATCGTTGGCCCTAGAATTTTGACAGCTGAAAGATAAAGTTAATCCTCAACTGAAAAACTGTTCCTGAGCAGGTATAATTTATTTTCAGGATAAGCTAACTCTGATTTAACTCAGAGTAAGCTCTGAACTGAAAAACGGGCCCTTAGACTCCCGTTTCATTGTAATTCAAGGTTCATAAAAGTTTATTCTTGAAAAAAAACTAAAAAAAATTACCAAATCTATACTCTGTTGTATGTTCTCACTGGGGAGGGGGAGGGTACGGTAATGCTCACTCATGAGCCGCTCATGGGTGAGCAAAACTAAATGAGCATTTATGATAGGCTCTTGCTCATGAGTAATTAGCTATGGTGAGCATTGAGTATACTCTAGCTGTGAGTGTTTGCGGAAGCTCCAGCTCATCCCATAGCGCTCTCATTAACGGATATACTTGTTTCATGAGCATAAGCTGAGAGTTATTAATTTAGTGCCCGTGAGCAATTATTTTTACTTTTTTATAGAATGAAAACATTTTTCGTAAAATATTTGTTTTTTATTTATTCATATTATTTCATTTATGTATTATCTATTAGAAGGAAATGGGAGCGGTAAGCTATCTCGCAAATCAAAATCTCGAATAACGAAATCTCGCAAATTAAAAAAATCTTTTTTTTCATAATCTTGCAATTCAAATTTCATAGCAACGAAACGCACACGGCTTTTACAATTTTTGTTCAGAATACACCCAAAAGAATTTGCATAATTTTTTCTTTCCAAGTGATAACTAAACACGTCAACAAAACATCCTTTATTACGGTTAACAACCTCTATGATCACTTTTTTAGTCTTTTACGCATTTATGGAACTAAAAATATTTTCTAGTTTAAATCCAAATACGATTAATGCAATTTGCACATTTACTACTGGACATACCATCTCATCATGCTTCGCCTAAAGATCAGTATCCAGGGCATAAGCGAAACTAAGTGCAGAGGAAGAGCTGAATACAAATCAGACACTCGACAGACGAGAATGCTGTATTCCGGGGAAGATGAAAGAGAGGGTGGCCTAAGACTGCATGGTGTCGGGATTATGTTGAACGAAGAAGCGAGGCGTAGTTTGATCTCTTGGGCACCAAATGATGCGAGATTAATGACAGCAAGGTTTCGTTCAAAAATCCGTAACGTAACAATTATTCAGTGCTAGGCCCCCACAAATGAAGCGACAGAGGAAGACAAAACCGCTTTCTACACTCATCTTAACTCGGTTTACAGGAGTGTTCCGAGAGCCGACATCATAGTCGTTATGGGAGACCTCAATGCCCAAGTCGGTTCCGACAATAACGGGCTGGAACGCGTGATGGGAAGAAATGGCTTGAGGTCACGGAATGAAAATGGTGACTTGCTTCTGTTGACTTTTGTTACGCGAATCGTCTTGTGATAGGAAGGACTGTATTGCAACAAAAATACCTGGGTGCAACCGAAAACCAAATTGATCATATCATGATTCAGCAGCGATGGAGGAAGTCAATGTGTGATGTCCGGAGTATAAGAAATGCCGATGTGGGAAGCGACCACCATATGGTTCTGACGAGTCTCAAACTACGAACCACTGCTGTACAAAAACCAGCGCAGGATGCTGCAAGGAGTTCAAAATTCATTACAAATGTTTAAAATGACCCCAACATATGTCGAAATTATGTCACCACCCTCAACGACAGAGCCTCGTCATTAAACGAAATCCAACATTCAACAATTGCTGAGATGTGGGGTGAAATTAAAAGTGTTTTTATGGAGGCTGGATCCGAAACTGTACCCGAGTGAACGATACGTAGAGACTCTTGGATATCCCAAGACACCTGGGATAAGATCGAACTTCCCAAATCGTTGAAAATCTAAATAAATGCCGAAGCAGATGTTCAACGAAAGGCTGAATTACGAAGCGAGTACCACATTGCACATAATGTGCAAAAATTTTCGCAGATAATGCGGAAACCGCTGCCAGAAGAGGAGATATCCGGGAATTGTACCAAATAGCTAATGATGCTATCGGGAAAAAAAGCAACACCAATCATCCTGTAATGGATGTGGATGGCACACTTTTCAATTGAGGATCAGCTACGCAGATGGAAGGACTATTTGTGTGCTCTGCTAAATGAGGATTCAGTTGAGCGGAGTGCTGAAGTGCCCCAACAAAACGAGATGCGCAGGTCCTATAGGGGTATTGACATCGAACCTCCGTCAGAATCGGAAATCCGTACATCAATAAATCTCCTCAAAAACAACAAGGCAGCTGGACTGGACGAATTACCACCTGAATTCCTGAAAGCCGATCCCGTAACAGCGGCTAGTATTTTATATCCGTTGATACAAGGCATTTGGGAAAACGAAAGCTATCCCAAGGACTGGAAGGATGGTGTGATTGTTAAGTTGCCAAAGAAAGGTGACCTTAAGAATTGCAACAATTAGCGTGGTATCACCGTTTTGTCCGTTTTCCCAAAACTAATGGCAACCATCATTCGCAAGCAAATAAAGGATAGAATCGAGTCTACACTCAAGAGGCATCAAGCTGGCTTCCGCAGTGGTCGATCGTGTGTCGACCATATTAACACCCTGCGTATCGTCCTCGAGCAGTCGATGGAATTTCAATCACCACCTTACCTCATGTTCGTGGATTTTGAGAAGGCCTTTGATCGAGTCAACCGAGAATGTATATGGAGATCGTTGCTTGGTAGAGGAATTCCGCCAAAAATTGTTGCCATTATTAAAGAGTCCTACAACAACGCAAGGTGTTTTGTTTTACACACTGGACAGCTATCCGACTCCTTCGTAGTGCAACAGGGTGTGAGACAAGGGGATGTTCTATCGCCAATTCTCTTCCTGCTGGCGATGGACGACGTATTGACGGCCAGTGTTGGTACAGCTGAGCGACAGGGCATTCAATGGAGACCGTTCGAAAGGCCCCGTCATTTAGACTATGCCGATGACATATGTCTACTGGCAAATAACATCAGTGGGCTGAACGGGATGTGCCAAACACTGCAAGTGAAGGGAGAGTCGAGTGGTCTAAGAATAAACAGCAAAAAGACAAAAATAATGCTCACAGGCCGCTCCACACACCGGCGTATTATTCTACAGGAGACGCCAGTTGAAGTAGTGGAACAGTTTAACTACCTTGGCAGTATTGTCTCTGCAAACGATGGTACGGATCTGACGTTAAAAGTAGAATAAATAAAGCTCGTGCTGCCTTCGGTACTCTGTCCCCAATCTGGAAATCAAGTCAAATCTCCTTACGCACTAAGTTGAGATTCTTCGAATCCAATGTGAATTTACCCGGGTAATACCTGGTTTCCCAGCTACTCGGGTACCCGGGTAGAAAAATACCTCGGTATTACCCAGGTACCCAAGTGGCAAGTCTTCGGGTACCCGGGTACCCGAGTACTCATGTGTCTCGGGTACCCGAGTACCTACAAATGTATCTCGGGTACCCAAGAACCGGCAGCACTGGACTATTAAAGCTGATTTTCTGCATTTTAAATGTATAAATTCGACTGTAGCACTGTGTCTTCGAGTACCTGGGTTTCAAGAGCTCTAGTATTTATTCAACATTTTCTAAACGTTTTCAATTTGAAAGAAAATTGGTTCACTAAAGGGGTCCTCATAAAAATCGATTTATGTCTGACACGTTTCATAATATCATCATGTTGATCACAATGACCTATGTCGCAATTCTTTTTCCAGCGTTTGGACAGAATAAAGAAGAGGAATATAATATTCTTTCTGTATGTTGGACATCGCTTTCCAAAACTTTGAAAAACATTCAATAAAATTTAATAACTTCATCCAAGAACTTTTGAGACAGAAATAGAGATATTTCACAAAAATTTTATAACAATGATTCATTAAGTTGAGGAATAATACCAAAGTATTACCAGCAAAATGCTCGCCACAAGTTTTATGCCAAAATCTCCCATGCGTTAAACAAACTTGCTATAGCATTAGTTTAATAGTTTTATCCGATTCTGACAATCACATATACATTCACACACAGATACACCACCCTTACCGCCTTTGTGATGCTCAAAACCTTCAATTTTCATTTTGCAAAGTAGTGACAAAACAATTAAGAAGTTTCGCCTGATTGAACATCATTGATTTCTCAAGCAGAAAATTCATTTTCGTTTCGGTTCTATTGGCTTGGATTTCTCTCACATACCTAGAACACAAGAGCGCGTTGCTCTAATACCCATCGAATAGTCGTTGTTAGCAAAGACCAAATTTATATGCATTTTGCTTTTTAGCTCTCTTTTTCTCTATGCTGCTTTTTGTATTCACAATTCTTCTATGACTCCACTCCGCATTCTGCTTTTGTTGTATGATGTTCTGAAATATAATCAGCATATTACAATAATCTCGTTTGCACAATTTTGTTTGAAAAGTTTAATTGAAAATTTTATAGCTGAACGATTTGAGACTTTTTCGAGCGACCAAAAGAAACACCATTCCAACACTATACTTTGGTATACTTCTCCCACCTACTCCCTATCTATTAAGGTTCCAGAGTTTGTACGTATAGACAGAGAAGACAGAAGAAGGTAATTAAATTTCAAAAAGCAAGCAAGTTCCGAACCATTGAACATTGGCATGCCAAATCCACATAGATAAATAATATAGAATATTGAAACGATATCCGAATTCATTTACAAAAAAAAAAACGAAAAAGTTATTTGGTTACGTTTGTTTTGTGTATTTTGATTTAAAACAAACAAAAAGTCAACTTCGTAACGTCCTTCTTTTATATGAGATGGCAAAGGTTATTTGACTCGTTTCATCAGTTCTAAATGTTATTGCAGATTTATGGGCGCGAAAGTAAAAGCAGACATTCAAACGCATTAAAATTAGACTGTCAAGTTAGGATCGAAGAAATCCCATACATAAATACGTAAATACTTGCGCTTCAAAAGATGCGCCTTACCTACATTGACTGATGTAAAAATATATCCGCCTGTCTTAGAAAGAAGTTTTATTGTCAATAAATGAAAGAACGTGATAAAATTCCAAATAAAAACAAAATGTAAAACAAACATAAAGTTATATTCAAATAAGATGCATGCGTATATGGCTGCATCCTACATGACGTGTCGCAGTTTTTTGCTTATTGGTATTTTACTTAGTTTTAAATTTGCTCTCCAACCAAAACAAAGACTTAATTTTGAAGAATACCTATGTATATTAGTTAAGGCTGCATTACAACTCTATTTAATTTACGGTCAATTCTTTCAGCAGACAAAAAAGAAAGGGCGCTAGAGTCCGACAAGAAGCAGGGTCCTAACCAAGAAGCTTCTTCCAGCAAGTTCGGTCCTTAGTTGGTTGACGTTCTTTTCCACTTACTGATGAGATATTCCTTTTATCCCCCGATTCTCTGGGGGGAGACTAAATATTGTTCGGGCCTCGGTCTTAACGAACCACCCACCAATCGTTTACTTTTTAATTTTTAAACAAGTTCGGTAGGTATCGCTCTACAGCCCGTACAGTCCACTACTCTATTATTTCACCAACAACCTGACAAACGGTGGCGGCCCCCTAGCCTTTACAATCCCGAGCTCGTTACTTCTAGTAATCCAGACGAAGCCTTCTGACATCCACGATGACATGGTCTTTAAACCGGAGGAGGTTCGGTTCGGTCTCCTTCGATCTCCCAAACCTGGGGGCTGGGATTCAAAGACTCCCTTGGTCCATTCGATGGATGTAACCGAGCCAAAGAAGTCGACGTGTTTCGATTTTCTGGACTACTGACATCCACATCTTGATACAGCTCATTAAATTTGAGGTTGTATCTTCGCCTCCATTCACCCTCCTCGGACCAAACATCCGTCGAAGAATTTCTCTTTTGAAAGAGAAGACAATATGTGCGTGAAGTAAGCACCGCCATTTTGGATTTTCAAAAAAAAAAGGTTGTGCTGTAATGTGCCCAACTTGTGCTGCTATGTGCCGTATTTAAAAAAAAAAATCGTACTAAGGGTTTGGTTTTTAAAGGGTACCCATTTTTTAAGCGTGAAGTTAGCACCGCCATTTTTGATTTTCGAAAAAAGAAAAGTTGTGGTGTACTGTGCTCAATTAGTGCCGCAAATTTGCAAATTTTACGAATGAAATTTTTGCGAAATTTCAGAATTTCTTAAATAAAAAAGTTGTGCTGCATTGTGATCAAAACATGATACTAAGAATCAAAAATAAAAAACAAAAAATCGCATAATTTCATCTATTATGGCCAAAACTAAACTTTGCGAAGGGCTATAGCGTGAAGTTAGCACCGCCATTTCCGATTTTCAAAAGAAATACAAATTGTGCTGTATTGTGCTCAACTTGTGCTGCCTTGTGCCGTTAGTATTTTTAAGAAATTTGCAAATTTGCAAATTTTACGGATGAAAATTTTTCAAATTTTGCGATTTTGTAAAAAATTAAAGTTGTGCTGTTTTTTGAGGTATTTAAACTACCATATTCCGAAGAGAAAACAAAAAAAATCGCATATTTGTAACTTTTACGGCCAAAAAACAGTTTTGCGAAGCGTGAAGTTAACACCGTCATTTCTGATTTTCAATAAAAAAAGTTGTGCTGTATTGTGCTCAACCTTTGCTGCCTTGTGCCGTAAATATATTTAAAAAATTTCCAAATTTTACTTTTTATTTATTTATTTTATTTTTAAATTCGCAGAGTTTAGTTTTGGTCATAATAAATACAATCATGCGAATTTTTGTTTTTATTCTTAAGAAAAAAACACTTTTTTTTAAATTTTCAAATTTCGCAAAAAATTCATTCGTAAAATTTGCAAATTTGCGAATTTTTCAAAAATATTTACGGCACAAGTCAGCACAATACAGCACAACTTTTTTTTTGAAAATCGCAAATGGCGGTGCTAGCTTCACGCTTCGCAAAACTGGGGGTTTGGCCGTAAAAGCTACAAATATGCGAATTATTTGTTTTCTCTTCGCAATATGGCAGTACAAATAGCGCAGAAAACACCACAACTTTAATTTTTTACAAAATTGCAAGATTTGAAAAATTTTCATCCGTAAAATTTACAAATTTGCAAATTTCTTAAAAGTATTTACGGCACAAGGCAGAACAAGTTGAGCACAATACAGCACAACTTTTATTTTTATGAAAATCGGAAATGGCGGTGCTAACTTCACGCTATAGCCCTTCGCAAATTTTAGTTTTGGCCATAATAGATGCAACTATGCGAATTTTTGTTTTTTTTTTTCTTTTTGGTTCTTAGTATCATTTCTTGTGCAAAATGCAGCACAACTATTTTATTTAAGAAATTCTAAAATTTCGCAAAAATTTCATTCGTAAAATTTACAAATTTGCGAATTTTTCAAAAATATTTACGGCACATGCCAGCACAAGTTGAGCACAGTACAGCACATGTTTTATTTTTTCGAAAATCAAAAATGGCGATGCTAACTTCACGCTAAAAAAATGGGTACCCTTTAAAAACCAAACCCTTGGTACGATTTTTTTTTAAATACGGCACAAAGCAGCACAAGTTGGGCACATTACAGCACAACCTTATTTTTCGAAGATCCAAAATGGCGGTGCTAACATCACGCCAATGAAGACAATAGGCCGGCGTCAAAAAGCAGGACTGGCAGTATAAGGGCTGTGTAGAGCGTGCACTTCGTCTTTCGGGTGAGGAATTTTGAGCCCATCTGTTGTGCTAAGCCGAGGTATCACTGGTTTGCTAGGTAAATTCTTCGTTAGATCTCCACTAATTAAAAAATGTCATTGGTGAGATTAATGTTTACTCCCAGAAAGATAAACTCCTGAACTACTTCGAAGTTGTTGCTATCAATAGTGACGGTTTTTCCTCTAGTCGGTTGACAGATCTTCTATTGTTTGTTGAAATCATGTATTTGATCTTGTCCTCGTTTACTCGAAGACCAACAAGCTAAGCCTGTTCTTCAATTGCCTTAAAAGACTCTGTAACGGCCTACTATGGCAGCCATTGATGCCGATATCATTGGCTGATACTAGAAGTTGGAAAGATCTGTTGAAAATAGTGCCTTCTGTGTTAATGTCTGCCCTGCGTATACTTTTTGCTTGAGATTGAAGAAATTACATGATAGAACATCTTCGAGCCAAAACCCTGTGCATGTTTGGAATATTTCGGAAGAGATCTACTCTATTTACACATTGCATGTGCATCGCGTATTTTCCAATATCATATGCGACACAGCCGCATCAGTTTTCTCGGAATCCCAAGTTCAGCCATCGCCATACAAAGCTGCTGGCGATGAATGATGCTTTCATATGCGGCTTTGAAGTCAATGACCAGATGGTGAGTATCAACTTGAAATTCTTCTTCGCCAGGATTTGCCTTCGATTGAATGTTTGATCTATGATCAATCTGCCGGAAGCAACAATGTTGTTACAAATCGGCTTAAGACAATCACACAGTACGCCGGATAGGGTCTTAAAGACGACCAATGCTTATCAGGAATATGCCTCGATAGATCTTGCAGTATATAGGATCACCTATTTTGTAAATGTGACACATGGAGCTGATAGACCGATCATCGAACATTTTTCCTTGTACCCAAGCTACTTGGATTATGAGTTGATTCATGAACCCTTTCAACGCATCCCCTCTGCGCTTGAAAAGTTCCGCTGGTAAACCATCAAATCCGGTGACCTTGTTGTTCTTAAACTTCTTTATAGCTAAGATACCCTCGGTGTTTCGAAGAGTCTGCGTTCCGGTTTTAAAACCGGTGCTAAAACTTGACACTTGATTCATGAACCCTTTCAACGCACCCCTTCTGCGCTTCAAAAGTTCCTCTGGTAAACCATCAAATCCGGCGACCTTGTTGTTCTTAAACTTCTTCGGTGTTTTGAAGAGCCTGCGTTCCGGTTTTATACCAATGCCAAAACTTGACATTGCCTTATATATGTAACGCTCATCTTTATATGTGCGTTTATACGCCGATTTGAAGTTGATGAAAAGGTGGTGGGTGTCGATTTTAAAATATTGGTCGATGGCGGACTTATCTGGCATAGGGGTTCACCTATTTGGTTGTTGACGAACGACTTCAGATGTTCACATAATATAACAGGAAGATCTTGGGGAGACGTTTTTTGAAAAGAATGATGCCCCTGTAATAAGCAGAGTTCAAGGAATCACTTTTTTGGAGATTGTGCAAAAACTATTTCGGCTCCATTCTCCTACCATATTTTGCTTATAAACTGGTGCAAACTCCTAACCAAGTTATCGCTTGCCACTTTGAATAGTTCAGCAGGAAGGCCTTAAGCTCAAGCTGATTTAATGGAATTTAGATAACATACAGCTTTCTCACTTCTTCGAGATTTTGTTCACATAGATTTCGAGATTTTGTTCACGTAGATTTCTCGAGCAGCTCAGTACCTTCTATGCAGCACCGTTTTTGTATGCCTTTTGTTTATAGCTGCATGTGCCTACCAGTAAAGAAGGGTTAATAATGATGGTTTTGTAATACCGAGTACGGCTGAGGTGGCTCTTTAAAACTTCTTGCCTAAGTCTGCCTCCAAACGGAAATTCACACCCAAATAGACGCTGCTTTTGTTTTCCATTACCGTCACCGAAGTAAACGTTGCCACCTTTTGATTTATTTCAACATTTGGTCCATCCCATCGCATTTCTTTAATTGCGTTAATATGTACTTTGCAGCAGTCTACGGCCCTGGCTAATAGTTCAGCTACATGAGAGGCCTTTTAAGGAACCTATAACATTACACATAGAGGTCCGAAGCTCGTTGTCCATACTTTGTTTGCTTGATCCGCCTTCAGTAAAATCCTCCATATTTAATGCCCGCTGTTGCTTTAGGTATGTTTACGTGGCTGGCAGTTACCCTGACGTCACAACCTCCAACTTTGAATCCAATACCTGACCACAATATAGATTTTTTTTAATAAAAACAAGACAGTAATGAAGGATGCTGGGAACACTGCATACTTTCTTTTAGTTGTTTTTCAAAAAGAATAATGGTATTTAGGCAAGAGGTTGGTGGTAAAAACCTTTACTCAGACATTTTCTTTAAAAAAAAAGAAAAAAATTCTAGAATTTACAAATCATTCCCCAATAACCTCTATACCGCCATCATACACTCTCACATTAATTCACAGAGTCTCGACTCTTTAAATTCTTTGCAAAAGCTTACAATATATACGGAAAGAGCAAGCAAGCAGAATTATGGCTTTTTTGCGATTTACTTTTATCTTGATCCTTTTTACATCCTTTGTGCATTATGGGTTTTTCTCTGATGGTGGAACGAGCAACGAGAGAATTTATGTGCTGATGTTAAACGAATAAAAACAAGAAGCGAAATCAACCAACTAAACATCCACCAACACCACCACCGCCACAACTTCCACCATGCCAGCCACCCCCCTCCCCCAACCATGACACCAACATTTACACTCATCATCCAACATCTATTTTATGTAGGTATATACACAAGAAAGAGAAAATGTTAAATGTCTAAATTTTTCGTCCTCATGGAAGGAAGTGGAACATATTTTTTATGGTTATCATTCATTGATAAGGGTTATGATCGTTTACCTTAGCGCAAAATTGCACAAAATGTATATTATAATAATAATATTTTCTTTTTTATCGGATTCTAAGAGTTATGTTTTTATGGCTTTTTTATATTTTCCAAGAGACGCTTACACACTTTCGAGAAACCACCATAAACTTGGGAAGGTCCGTTTTTTTTTTTTGTAATCATGATTCTTGGTTGGGGGGATAATTGCATTACATTTGAAGTGTGAGATGACAAAAAACAATAAAAATACAATAAAAATATGAAAATGTACCTACGTAAGGCCTTGAGTTAACGTTTATTAAATATTTGAGTAATTCGGTTGCATTTTGTATATAGCTATTTTTATTTGAAAATGATAAAGCTATTGATTTTTTTAGAGGAAAGCCCTTAATTAGGTACATACACTGAATCATGTTTCTACAGCTAAAATCTCAAATATTTCCTGAATTAAATTGGAGACGGGAACCATTGCCTTGCGTCGCACAAAGCAGTATTTTTATGAAAAAAACTCGACGGACACAAGATTTTTCAAGTTTAATTTTTAGAAGTAAAGTTTGTGCAAGCGGCGTGGTTCAAATCCCATGGAAAAATAAACCTTTTGAATGTGTAAATGTTTGGAAGACTATTAAACATTAGTTGTGAAATTCATGAGTGTCTAACAAGTTATATGTGGATAGTAAGCTTAAAGGATGCCATTGCAGGTATTTAGTTCGGAAATTTTAGAAAAAAACCTCTCAAGGAAACAAGTCCTGAACCGAATGGGGCAAGGACAATCAGGGGACCATCGAGTAGAATCAGAGGCGGGGCTGGACCAAAACGAGATGTGTGCGAGATCAATTTGCGGGGTCCCTTGCGAAAAGAAGGCAAAAATTATTTTTGCTTAAAAATCGAATTGAAGTTATAAAACTTTAAGGACTTGTTTCATGAGGTCTTATCAAGCACTTCTTGATTTGTTGTTATGTTTCCCAGAAGGATGGAAAAATGATAACCACAGTAATTAGCCAGAGTTTTCGTCAAGGAAGCCTGCCTTTTTCAACTGAGACTTATGAGGACATTTTTAAAGGAATGGCATTCAAAAAAATATAACTCAAATTACTCTTGGTTAGGGTTTAAAGTACCAACATTACACAAAACACTGGATTTAGTTCAAACATTTCGAATTGCAAAAGCTTAAAAAATGTCTTGTGAGGTGTGTGTGAAGAGATATTTTGTATTTATGTATTTTTGCAGTGACACTAGCTGTTAAAGAGTCGCGTAATGGCCTTAAAAAAGAGCATTGATATTAAGAGAAGAAATAGCTAAATTTGTATGGAGATTTTTCTGGCTTGTGTTAAGTTTTCATTTAAAAGAATTTTCTGCCAATGACAATGACTTTTTTCAATAAAATTTACTACAAAGTCTAACTGTTAGGAGTGCAGACATATGGGTGATTCTCTGCCAACTGTGATTCTTTTTTTAGAAAATTTTCAAAAATTAAAACTTCTTGGAAACAGTTTTTTTTTGTTTTTGTGGCTTCATTTGGCCAGAGTATCAAATCTGTAAAAGCATTTTGCTACAACTTTTAAAGAACAAAAAATATAGTGAAAAGTTCTAAAACTAGTATAGACGATAATGACACTCTTTTTCTTTTTAATTTTTTCTCCCTCTTTTTGACCATATTTTTGTTGAGATTCTTGATTTTATAATACGTTTTGACCCTTTGACATTTCTACTTCCCTTTTTTTCTTTAAAAAATTATCTCTTTTTCGTTTTTGAAGTCTGTTCTTCTGAATGGCAACCCTTTTCCTTGTGTTGGGTTATTACTTAGTTTTTATTGCACGGAATGATTTTTGTTTGGCTCGTCTGAGGTATTGCTACCGTTCTCATAAAGAAAATTGTTAGAAGAAAATATTATTGCAAAGAATTATTTAATTATATTTATTTAAAGCTCAATAAGTATTTAAATACCACGGTACTGACATCGACGGTACTGACATTTAGACAGTTTATGTAACCTCACTTCTCTATGCTTATGAGAAAAATAGTTTCCAGGACAATTTAAACTTGTGCCGTTTAAAGGAATACAAAATTCTGATAACCAACCAGAAACATGTTATAACATGCTTAAAAAATACTACCACGGTACTGACAAATAAATTTGTGACATACTTTCATCGCATGCATATATCACTCTTAAAATACAACAACGTACCAAAAACAAAATTACTGTTGTTAAATATACATAAATAGTGTCTCTTTTAGAAAACTACAATACAAACGTGTTAAAGCTAAAACAAAATGGCGGTTGAGCGGGAAATCTTTTGAATTCAAAAATAAAGCTAAAACCTCGGACAGCATTCATTCATGATTATTTAATTCAGCTATTAGTATTTTGACTTAATTTTTGCATTATTTTGTCAAGCAAGTATTAAACTCAAACTTTTATAAGGGCAACATTTCTATTCAATGAACTATTTCATTCGAAAACAGTAGACTTAATCGGAAAAACAAGGATCGGACATGCCACGGTACTGACATTTTGACCATACTTTTCCAAGCTATGTCGAAGATATTGCAAATTTGGTCATGATATTGAATGTAGATTGTAGTAAATAGCCATTTACACAATCCAAACCAAAAATATATACGAAAATTTTACATTAAACAACAAAAAAAAGCACTGGACGCAAAGAATCACAGTTGGAACGGAATCACCCATATTCCATAAATGATGGAAAAAAGGTAAAATTGTTAAGATTTTTGGTGGCATCAGACGTCTGTCAATTATTTCTTTCCATCAAATAAACGATAAATTTAAAAGAGACCGATGATTTTTTCCAAGAAATATGGCATTCTTTGCTTTCGAAAGAAAAAGTTGAACTTAAACTTTGATTTTTTGTTTTTTTTTTCTACAACAATAAATGCATGTCTGCCGGGGTGTTCGTCAAGGAATTTGTGTCTACCTTTTTGGATTACCACCTGTGAGAGTGTCCTAAAACGATGGAGTCCAATCAAATGTTATGCAATTGACTTGACTAGAATCGGCTAATTTCCACTTTTGATGGAGTCTGCCACCATTTTAGTAGCTTGCCTCATTTTTCACCTTTACGTCAAATTCTACATCTGTTCGTCACGAGTTCAGGTAGAATAATAGCGATTCCTGGTTCAACACATCAAAGGCAATCCATTGATATGACTAACAATATGACGAAAGTGACTTGACTTTTTATCTCGTTACCTTTGGAAAGGAGCAACACTGCAACATTTTAACGTCTGAAATCAAATTGAGTTTATTTGCAGCAAAAGTTTGCAATTTTTCATATACATACATAGTTCGATGGGTTGGAAATCGCAGCTCTCATATCCACTCGGACTGTGTGTATATCTTTTGAAATTATAAAAAACACATATTGATAAATGAGTTGTGGTTGACGAAAGCTTCTGAACCTAATCTAACTATTCATGTTAACATAATTAAGCTTTAAAACCCAAAGACCTTTCAAGGCATTACAGGGCCCCTTGAAGCGCGGGGCCGTGTGCGGTGGAACACACAGCACACGCCTTCCGCCGCCTCTGAGTAGAATCGCAGTCACTACTGAGGATATTTACAAATAATTTCTGCAAATTCTATAAGGTAGTGGTATAAAAACCTGCAAATTAAAATCTCGAATATCGAAATGTCCCATTTGTTGTTAAAAATCTCGAAAAACGAAATCTTACAAATTAATAATGCTCTTTCTTAAGAGGATAGGTGTTACAAAACTTCGTCGTGTCTCAACTGTAGATATTAACATCAATAATTTGAATCAAATTTTCGAGTAATTTTGTTACCACTGATATACCTTCAGGTTCCGTTGTATCCAATGTTTTCAATAATCCTTGTATATCTTTTGACGATGTGGTTGAAGGTGTCCTTTCTATTAAATCAAACGCTATTGGATTGGATGAAATGCATCCATCGTTTTTGAAACTTCTTTTGCCAGTGCTTTTGCCGTATATTACCCACTTATTCAATTCAATCATATCAATAAATGAATTTCCTATAAGCAATGGAAAAAGGTGAAAGTAATACCTGTTCCGAAAACCTCAAGAGGAGACGAGCTTAGACCAATTTCAATACTACCTTTTCTCTCGAAGGTGTTTGAAAAAATTATTCGAAAGCAAATTAAATTAGTACGTTTCTTGAGCCCACAAATATATTAACAATACAACAATCCGGATTCCGTAAGAAAAATAGCTGTATTACTGCCTTTAAAAGTGTTTCAGAGGACATAAGAAAATCTATTGATAAGGATTATGTCACTTTTTTTATACTGTTAGACTTTTCGAAAGCATTCGACATGGTGAATCATTCCACACTATGTCAAAAGCTCTCCCTATTTTATAATTTCTCCTGCTGTTGAACTTAAAAAAGTCCTCTCCAATTTTTTATTAAACAAAAGCGGTGTCCCCCAAGGGTCCATTCTTGGACCTTTGCTGTTCTCCCTCTATGTTAATGAGCTTCCATTAACTATCTAGCATTGCTCCATTCGACTAACCTTGATGATGCTCAGTTATATCTTAGCTTTCCATTGGGATTAATTGAACACTATGTCACCTGCATGAAAATGAAGATTTGTTAGAAATTCAACGTTGGTCACAACAAAATGGCTTAGTGCTCAATCCTAAAAAATCTAAATGCCTAGTGTTGTCAAAAAATAATAAAGACGTATCTTACTTTCCATTAATATTGTTAAATGGCTTCCCTATACAATATGTGGATTCAGCGAAAAATTAAGGAGTTATATTTAACCGAACGCTGACTTGGAAAAACTACGTTTCTTATATATTCTTAGTAAAACATACGGTGTTCTCCGCACACTTTGGTCTACACAGTATTACAACCCGTGCATTGCTTGTAAAAACACATAAATACCTTTGGTCACTTGGGGCTGTGAAATATTCTGCAAACTTGACTTTGAAAGTAAACAAAAGTTCACTGTTGCATTCAACAGTTCAATACGATATGCGTTCATGGACTACGACGATTTTACAGAATTTCACAACAGGCATACAACTTTCTTGGGATATCATTTGAAAAATTGGTCAATTTTCGGACCTTAATTTTGTTTTCAGATATTCTTCTAACCCACCAACTTGCCAATCTCTTCAGAGAAATAACTTTTTTCAATTCAAATAGATCTAGCCTCTTAGTGAACCCTCGTTTTAGTTGTCCAACCTCTGAACGCCAGTTTTTTGTCAACGCAGCACGTCGTTGGTCGTTGGAGTACACTATCACAAGAAATTAGAATTATAGATAGCACAGTACCTACTATTTAAACATAAACTTAAACTTCATTTCAAGAATATATAGAAAATAATTAAATATTTTGTATCTTTCTTGTAACTTGTAAACTTGAATGAGGCCTACCAATCAATACTGTGAGCTAGAACCAGCGCTGCTGAGAGTGCTGCCCGGGAGTTCTACGGGCAAAAACGAAGGGAGGAACGCTGACTTCTCAGGGGGAAAAAGACAGAGCATGCGAAGCTGGAATTCGAGTCATTTGAAGACTGTAGTGGCAGGGGAGATGTTTGAAAGTTCTACCGAAGGGTGAGGCAATCTGTCCAAGGTTACGAGGCCAGAATGGAAGCCTGCCGAGACGGGAGTGGGAGCATGGTGGCGGACACACAGTTCATGCTGAGGATCCGGAAGCAGCACTTCTCAAGACTGCTAAACGGCGAAGATGGCCACTTTAAGACAGAACACTCCATTCAACCTGTACCATGATGGTCAACATTTCCGTCCACCCTACCTAAATAAATTGCAGTTAGCGATAGCCAAGCTTAGAGCGTACAAAGCTGCCAGCCGAGCTATTTAAAGCAGTGGGAGATGACTTTGGTAGGGAGTATACATAAACTAATCTCCAAAATTTGGTCAGATGACAGTATGCCCGTTGAATGGAAGCTCGTTATACTGTGCCCCATCCACAAGAAAGGAGATGCTCCGACCTGTGCCAACTACAGAGGTAGAGGTATAAGTCTCCTCAACGTCACATACAAAATCATCCGTACTCTGTGTGCTTAAAACCGCTTGTCAACGATCTGATCGGCCCCTATCAGTGTGGTTTTGATCCGGTAACTCAACTGTCGCGTCGATCAAATTTTCACACTACGACAGATTTTGGAAAAAACCCAGGAGTTTCAAATCGATACACACCACCTCTGTATCGATTTCAAAGACGCATATGATATCGTAGATAGAGAAGAACTATACAAAGCCATGTCGCATCTTGGCAAACCTGCCAAACTCGTCCGCTTGTGCAGGTTGACTATGGAGAAGTCTCTCTACTCCGTCAAAGTTGGTAAGAACACCACCGAACCCTTTGATGTCGAGAGAGGTTTGAAGCAAGGCGATGCATTAATGCAACCTGTTTAACATCGTACTTGAAGCAATTGTACGCAACTCGCAAGCCACAATTTTTCAAGTTCGTTCAACTACTTGCTTATGCAGATGATATTGACATCATTGGGAGAACGAAGCGAGCTGTTACCGGCGCGTTTGCAAGTATTGAATCGGAGGCGGCGAAAAAAGGGTTTGGCTGTTAATGAGGACAAGACGAATTATATGCTATCATCGAGAAAGGAATCTCAACATCGGGCACAACGTCACGATGGATAGGTACAACTTCGAAGTCGTCAAGGACTTTGTCTACCTAGGCTCCACTATTACATCGCAAAATGACATCAGTGCAGAGATAAAATGAAGAATTAATCTTGCCAACCGTTGTTTCTTCGCGCTAAGAAGCCCCTCTCTCAAAGAACCAAGGAGACTATAAGACCTTCATCATCCCAGTTCGGCTATATAGGGCAGAAGCATGTACCCTGTCAAAAACGGGTGAGAATCTGCTTGGGTGCTTTGAAAGCAAAATTCTTCGGATGATCTTTGGTCCAGTATGTATCGATGGAGTATGGAGGAGAAGATTTAACAACGAGCATTATGGGCTTTTCAGCGACGTCGACCTAGTCAAAAAGCTGAAAATACAGCGGCTGAGATGGCTGGGACACGTGGAGCGTATGAACACCGACGCAATAGCCCGACGAGTCTTCGAGTCTACCCCTGATGGTCTGCGCAGCAGAGGAAGACCCCACCTTAGGTGGCGCACACAAGTGGAGATTGACCTCAACCAACTTGGAGTGCGCAACTGGAGGCAGTTAGCCAGGGAACAAGCTGGCTGTAGGGGCTTGTTGGTTGAGGCCGTAGTCCACCCTGGTCTGTGAGCGCCATCTAAAGTAAGTAAGTATGCAATGTGAGTGCTTTTTTCGAAGTTAATGAATAAAGACCTAATGAATGTTGGGAGTGGTTCATGAAAACTAAACAAAGCATTCGAGTTGCTTTGGTATGAAATAAAGTTTTTTTTTTAATTCAACATAAAAGATAAAAGAAGACAAGATACTCTGAAACTTTGTCATAATTGTTCGTGTAAATATGTAATGCGAATGGAGATAATGGAAAATAATTTTCTTGGCCATCTTCAATATATCTCCTCCACTTATGTATTTCGATTGTGAACCGATGCCATTCAGAGGCGCAACTTAAAGCTAGGGCCAATTAATCGTTCCATTGCTGCTCAGTATAGGTAAGCATAACATTTATGGCACGGTTTCGTCTATTATGAACTTCCCTAGGTACAAAAGGGGTTTTTTTAAAGAATTTGGAAAAGATAACAAAAAAATTCACAAAAAAGTTACCAATACTTCGTATCTAAATGGCTTAAACGCTTTAAAAAGAAAACAAAGCAAAAGTCTTTAGGAGGTTCAGTTCCATTATGAATTTCATTCAACAAATCGCATGCAAAACCCCTCCTCAAAAAAAAATAAAAAAACAACGACACAAATTGCCTCCAATCAAAATACTATCAATCTTTCGTCACGCGGTAAAAATCAGCACCTACTGTTTGCCGTCAACAAATAAGCAACAAAACCATTTTAAATTGCAAAAATGTCAAAAACTACTCAAAGAAGCAATTCGTCGCTTTTTGCCTGATAGTAGTCAGGTATAGGTTCGTATATAGGCTCCTACCTGCTACAGTCCTATCTGAAATGTGATTGAAGTCCTTAACAAGACTTTGATTGGGCCTCTATCCTGGTGCTATAAAAGTATAAAAAAAAGTTTGTTTCGATTGTTGCTGATGTATACCTACCTTCAAAGAAGAGAAACAAAACACAAACAAAAATAAGGATGCAGCGAAATTAAAAAGCCATTACTTTAAGGGGCAAAGTACGGCTATGCAACAATGCAACATGCATGCATTTTATGCTGCCAAGTCAGCCAGGCATGGTTTCGTTTATACCTACCCTATCTGAACGGTTAGCAAAAACACGAACCTGGTGGCGGAAGTCATGGCATGCGAGGCGCTAGCTGGCTGGCTTATGGTTGCTGTTTTCTGCTATATAGTTGGCCATGATTTTGCCATCAATAGTAGCCCAGGGTATAGCTGCGGAATGAACAATTTGTTTAAGCTCTGCACCGCGCCGCATGCAATCTTTCATCACCATCCGCCTCGTTGTCGTCTCATCGCCAATGCCAAGCCGTCGTTGGGGACCACCTTCAGAAATATGTATATCTAAATGCCAATAACGTTTCACACGTCGACGTCGCCGTCGCGTCATACGAGAAAAATTCCGGAACTATTTTTTTTGCAATTACTATACTCTCCACGCCATTCTTTTCAACTGGAATGGCTGATGATAGTCGATGCACGCGATAAGCAGAAGGGGTGCAATTTGGACTGACTGCACTTAGATACTGTTGATAATTTGATAGCTAACCGCTGGTCAATGTAGCCACATAAAACGCAGCACGCTGGTAACCAAGCCAAATTGGATTGGTCGAAATATGAAACCTATATAAAGTGGGAGATGCAAGCGGGGGGCTAATGCCGATGTGTATTGTATTCGCGCATAATAGCGGAATCTAACAAAAAAAGTTATATACACAAACAATAAGGCAAGAGGCGAGTGTAAACTGTATAGTATACATTATGTCAATAGTCTACATGCTTATACGGCATGGATACACTTATTGGTTTGGCATGGCAAAAACCTCGATTGGTCACTTTCACCTTTTGGTTCTATTATTATACTGAGAGCGTATCAAATAGTCTACACGTATCTAGTATGGAACGAAAAGCTAAGTTGAGTCACCGATAGATATATCTATACCTATGTAAGTATAAGAAAAAATATTACGTGAGCACCTTATAAGAGGGCAATAGTCTCGTTCGACTTCAATAAGTCTTGCCGGCGTATTGTGGAAAACTACATAAGTTGGTACATACTCGTATAAATAAGAGAGACATACCTATAGTTATACCAGAGGTATAGGTATTTAATCTTTTGATTTGAACCAATATCTTAACAAAGTCTTAGATGAATAGATGAGAACAAAAATATAGAAATCAATAGGAAATTCAATGAGACTAACATTTTGCATGCTAAATTGATTCGATTCGAGCAATCGCTATTATATCGAATGAATAAGCCTGAGTCGTTATTCTCATGCTTTGTGTTCATATTGAGCTTCAATAAGCGCTGTTTTTTTTCGAAATCAATGACTATTGTGTATAGTCATTAAAGAGAATTGTAAACTGTGAAATATACGAGTAATTAGCGTAATAATTTTCAACAGGCAACTAGGTATGTACTAAGTGTTAGATACACTTTTTGTTATAGGAGGGTTTGCATGGACCCATTCAAAATTGCAAGCTTTATATTTCATCTATGCACACTTTTTCCCTCCGACCAAAAGGCATTGAAATAAGTCGACGTGAAAAATTTACGTCAAATTTTACACCTGTTCGACACATGTTTTGGTAGGAAGACAAACGGCTAATGGTTCAAAAGCTTAAAGGCTATTCCTAATATGACTTATAAGTTTACGCAACTGACTTGACTTTTATGTCGTTGGTTCTCATAGTCTATGAGCCTACAAGATGAGTGCAAGGGTTTTGGGAAAGTTCCCTCTATCCGGGCTTCACTACATTAATCATAGGGGGTCGAAGGTTACGAAACATGGTATTTCGTTCATACAGGGTGCTTCGTATAAAATTTGACAGAGGGCTAGAACATGTTAGGTGAGTTGAAAAAAGAAAAAATTATTTATAAGGGGGGTTCTACTCTCCCCGTTTGGCCAGGAGGGGCAATTTTCTAAGAAATTGACTTAAAACAGAAAAAAAATGATTTAAAAACAACGGTTACACTAAAAATGCAATGCTAAACCTTTTTGTAAAGTCAAAAACCTCTTCTCTTATTTTAGTCTTAAATGAGTTTGAGTGAGAATAGTTTTTGAAAAATTATTTTTCAAACTCAATTTTCTCTAAAATTTTTGTCTTCAAAATTTTGAGTTTAAAAATAAATTGTTCTAAACAACTTTATACAAAGCTAAAATAAAAAAGAGATTTCGGCTTTACAAAAAAGTATAGCACGACTATATTAGTGCTTCCGTTGTTTTTTAATGGCTGTTTTACAATGACTCGTTCGCGTTCGCGATGCGTATGTTACATTTAACAAGCGTTACGGCCGCGTCGAGATAAATCGAGCAAAAAAATTCAAACTTTTTTCAACACAAGATGGCCACATACCAAAATTGAAATCGAAAAGTCAAAACGCACGCAAAAGTTGAATAATCTCTACTTTCGCGTTGCAGCCACTTACCTTACGTTGGTTCGTGTACCTACTAATGGATGCAAAATCGTAACATAATGCTCAACGCGTCATTGTAAAAACTAAACAGAAATTCCTATGCCTGAACTTTTGCGTTGACAGGCAAATCTTTCAACGCGACGCCCAACGCAGCATTGTAAAGCAGCCATAATAATTTTATTCTGTTTTTAGTGAATTTCTCAGAAAATTGCCCCTCCCGGCTAAACAGGGGAGAAAAGTATCAACTCTCTCATATAATTTGTTTCTTTTTTTCAATTCACCCTACATGCTCTAGTTTTCTGTCAAATTTTTATAGTAATCACATTGTATAAACGAAATACCATGTTTCGTGACCTTCAATCCCGTATGATTAATGTAGTTGATCCCGACTCGATGAGGAACTTTTCCAAAACCTTTAAGTAAATCCCTGTTTATATTCTTATAAAGTTTTCTAATTTTTTTGGGGGATACCACACAAGAAAAACTCGCCTTGTACTCGACCTCAAAGGTAGAGTGCATTTTATACAGAAACATAAAATCCGTAACTCTACCGATTTTGAATTATCTCGAAAACGGTTACTCTTATGAAGAAAGGTACGTGACATTTTTTGTAGGAAATTTTCTAAGCTACAACCAAGTTTTTGTAATTTTTTCTGTAAAAGTTACCGTTCGGGAGATATTCCTTGAAACCGTTAGGTGGGGGCCTTTGACCCCCGTAAAATTGTTAGCGGCACTCATATCGATGGGGACTTTCTACAGATTCCTGAGAATGCTATGAGGAGGTTATATACCAAAATTTAGCTTTCTGCCATTTTTCCGAAGCAAAAAGCTTAAATGACTTGACTATCAGGGAAATGACGTGCCACTTAAAAACAGAAATGTTTTATTCGAGGTACTGCCTCTTGCGAGGAACTGACAGATCCTACAAGAGTACCTATACTTGTCATGAAAAAGTGCTTCTCATTTAGCCGTTCGGACTCGGCAAGAAACTGTAGGTCCCCTCCATTCCTGCCAACAAACACGCACACAGGAATGGTTGTGAGTTGTAAGTCACTAGGCCCTGGTTCTCCACGAGCTGTTGCGCCACTCAATTTATTTTATTTATTTATCAGGGAAATGGTGAAAATTAGGTTTGTTTTCTCATCGACTCCAAATGTCAATCCATAAAAAACCTCTAAAAAAAATTATGTTTAGCAGGGAAACACAAAGAACTACCCCGATACCCCCTAATGAAGTCAATTGACAAAGAATAGGTCCAATATGACTGCCTTGAGGTACTCCATTAATTGTTTTCGATGTTGCACTTTTCAATTTAACAAACTGAGTCCCGTTTGCCATGTATGATGCTATGCTATCCTAATCAGTATCTTATTTGAAAACCCATAATGACTTTGATTATAAAGAATTGCAAACTCAATCAAACGCTTTACTTAAGCCTCCATAGAATACATGAGTTTGAAGGCCATCAATCAAAGTCTTTATTTGTTTGATTGGTAAATTCAAGAAGATTTGTTGTAGTTGATCTATTAGACTGCAAAATCCATTTTGGTCTTGTGCAATTAATCGGCAGTAAAACTGAATACATTTGCACACAATGTTTTTAAATAATTTTGGATTACATGAAAGTTTGGCAATACCTGGATAATTATTTTCAACTATTTTTTTTTATTTCAATATGAGTTTGAAAAAATCATATAAAAAGAACTAAACGTAATTTCTTGTTTTATTAATTGCTTCAAAAAAGACAAAAGTCTTTGTTTCCATGATTTTCTTCAAAATCAATATAAGAAAATAGAGACGCCAAAAACATTTCATAATTCAAATCAATTGATTTTAAATTCATAATATTTGAAACCGCTTGCAGATCGATTATTCCTTTTTATTTGTCTTAATTAAATTAAAAAAAATAAAAACTGCATAACAAAGTTTTCATTTGTACTCTATTTTGCTTTATTGTTACTCCATTATAAGACAATTTCAAAAGCACTGATCCTTTAGGTACCTTATAGTATATATATAACAAGGAGAAGGATATAATTTGTTTCCTAATTTCAAAACGCCGCAGGGTATCTTTTGTCATGACGAAAAAAAAAAAAAAAAAAAAAAAACATGTAAATCCTTTTTATGGGTGTGGTGTATACCTACAACAATGGTCATTGGTGAAGATGACGATGAGTGTTTTCTTTTTCATGACACCATTGTGTTACTATGAGTTTGTGGGTTCATTTATTTTTATTTTATGTTTGTGTACTCACTTCTCTCTTTGTTTTGTGTTATTTTATTTTGTTTTGTCTTGTTTTGTCTTCTTTGGGGAAATTAAGTCTTGTTTACAGCACAAAAAAATACCTACAATGATAAGCTTGATTGAGACTGAAATATATAAGCTTAGGTTATATACATAGACCTACAGAATGTGTGCATGCAGGTGTTTCTTTTGTTAAAAAAAAAAACAAAACTTGCTAACAGACGTACCTATTCATTAGATAATTTTAAGAATACCCTAAGACAGTTGTTTAGTTAAGTTATTAGTTAGCCAGTGTGTAAATAGTTGAACATGGTCTAGCTATATTCGTATTTTCAAACACACAATTCTAGTTGTTATGTAACTATTCACGGTTGTTGTCTAAACTGCTCACTAATATACCACTTATCTGTTTATCTCTTATGAATAAATGAATTTTAATGAAATTTTGTAAACTTGTGAAATTGCAACCGCCGTGCTACGTTGAATATGAACAACGCAAGCATTTCAAGATAATTAATCAATCAGAAACTGAAAAAGCGTACCTTACCTTATGTTCATATAAATGTTGCAATAGTTGCAACAACCAGTTTTAGTAGGCAAATTGGACAGAGCTTAGAAATCAAGAAAAAATGATTTGGGCAGAAGGGATCTTTTACAAAAATTCGTCAAGGTTAGGTACCTAAGAAGCAAATACACTACAGCGTAAGAGACGGCTCTTAGACGTATAGATTCATGATACAGAAAACAGATACAGGGTTGATTCAACTTTGAAACCTGTTAAATTAACTATAAATTTTCATATTAAATTAACCAGATTTTCATGTTAAATTTACAGGACATTGAATATTGAGTCATGTTAAATTAACTATATTTGCAGGTAAGATTTACAGGATTTCTATTTTGTGGCAATGTTAATTAACAAGGTGTCGAGCAGATTTCACCTGCAACCATCATTGATTTACCACGTTATTAAAATTAGGTATCTGGAAACAGTGAACCTGATCTACCGAGTTGAAAAATAACAACTTGAAAATCACGTATACTTGACTAGAAATTGGTCAGTTATACCTGCCATTTTTTCTGAGTGATAGTCCCCTTAACTGTGGGCATTTTTTAAATTCTTAAATGAAGTAAGGTTTCGGAACTTCTGAAGAGAATGCACTCCAAAAGAACACTTTGCTGTACCAAGAATCGCGATGTTTCCAAAGCTTTCAAATCGTCGTAAAATTAAGCAACGAAATTTGGTTCATTTGAATACAGGCAGTTGTGAAATTACTTGCATTCGTCAATATTTCTTGAGAAAACTAGTGCAAAATTATAATTCAGTAGAGTTAACGTGAAATAGAAGACAAATTTTGAATAAAATCTGGCAGATTAAAAATTTTAAATATAGTCGAGAAGGCGAAAATAGACGTTTACCACGCGGAAGGTTATTCAAACCACCAAATTGCAAAAAACAAATTGAGCTTAGTGCAGTTTGTGTTGACAATTATTAAAAGATACTCTTTCCTATGGATAAAAAATACAAAAGAAGGATATCTACTACTGTGATTCCACCATCTGACAGACGTAAAATCATTCGAATTGCCTCCAACTCCAGCTATTCCATATCAAAAATCAAAATCGAAGCAAAAAAGAAGTTTTTCTTGGTGCAGGCTATCTGAAGAGGTTAAAGCTGACAAAAAACCTGAATGCCGTGCGTAAGGAGCTACGACTCGAGTTTGCGAAACATCAATTGGCTTGGACTACAGGCCAGAGCCAAACAAAAAATGTTTGGCGAATGATTGTCTTCACGGATGAAAAGAATTTTAATATAGATGGACCGGATAGCTACAACTTTTATTTTCATGGTTTGCGCAAAAAGGAACGACTTTTAACTCGCAATCATAGCCGAGAGGGTGGAGTAATGGTTCGGGGTGCGATTACCTACTATGGAGCACTTGGGCTTAGTGTTCAGAGCATACAAATTACGCGAATAATCTACAAGGATTAGTATTGGAATCAGCTTTTCCTAAACTGAAGGACTTTTGTGGACGTTTGCCATGGATCTCGGAACAGGACAACGAACCAATCCATACTGCTCGTATTGTAAAGTAGTATATTACAAGCCAACAAGTTGAAGTGATGAATTGGCCGCCGTATCCACTTGACCTTAACATCATCGAAAATGTCTGGGGGTGGCTTACACGCAGTGGCGGATCCAGAGGGGGGCTTCACAGTCAGTTATTACAATTAATCTAATTGCAAAATACAATACACTACGATGTGTTCCTTTTCAAACCATAAAATTAAAGAACATTTGATGAAATAAAAATGATAAATATAATATTTGTGTCTTTTTGTAGTATTTATTAAAACATGGTTGGGGCTGAAAAATTTGCCAGAAAATATGTTTTTCTAAGCCCCTAAGGGAATTGGATGAAAAAACGAAGATGAGACTAAGCAATTTGAATATAAAAACGCTTTATTTATTCCCAGCCCTACAAGAGGGACGGAAAATCAGAGTTGGGTCTAACTAATCTAGGCCTAAAATGTGTTTTTCCAAGCCGTAAGGGAATTGGAAAAAATAAGAAAGGGGCTAGCAAATTTTGCATTTGGCTGTATTTTTTCCCAAGCCTTAAGGAAATATGACGAGGTTGGAGCCTTCCAATTTAACATGTAAGCTTTTGTTTTCCGAATCTTCAAGGTAACTTAATAGACTAAGAGCCCACAGCAGATTTTGGGTGTGAACGATAGCAAAAAAAGAAGTATAGGCGTCGAAAGCTCCATTAAAGACTATTAAAAAAATCAAAGTCTTGCAGTCCACAACTGGGGTCTTTGCAAGAAACAGTGCATCGAAAAAAAAATATGAATGCAACTTCGAGGATAATCGTGTTAGCCAAAATTGGTTTTCACTCATGCCTTGAGAAGCTCATCGGATCACATATCATGGAATCTGAGACCATTTGAGTGTATAGTTCGCTCTACCGGACCGTTTAAAAAATTCAAAATTCTAAGTGAAAAACGGTTTTTTTAAACAGTCTGGCAGGGCGAATTAAACACTCAAATGATCTCAAATTCCGTGATATGGGATCCGCGGAGCTTATCTAGGGAGGGGTGAAAACCAATTTTGGCTAACACGATGTTCCTCGAAGTTGCATTCATATTTTTTTTTCGATGCAATGTTTCTCGCAAAGGCCCCAGTTGTAGACTGCAAGACTTTGATTTTTTTAATAGTCTTTAATGGAGCTATCGACGCCTATACTTCTTTTTTTGCTATCGTTCACACCCAAAATCTGCTGTGGGCTCTCGGTCTATAAGGAAAATATGATGTTGGTGCTTAAAGCCCATAGGAAATTGGCCAAAAAACAAGGTAGACCAAAAATGCTGCGTTTTTGTTCAAGTCCGTAGAGAATTGGGCGAAACTAGAAAATTTACATGTTCAATGCAATTGAGGAACTTAAGGAAAGGACAACACCTGATATCTATTTTCATTTACAATTTTTTTTTTTATTGAAAAAATAGAAAAATTACGATATGATGGATTGTTGTAGGTGTCTGGTATTGAGTGAAAAAAATTCCTTTTCAGGTAAGACTTTGAGTAGAGCATGCTATTGTTTAAAGCTGAAGGAACGCAAACTAACGCAACTATCGATAGAACTCATCACTGAGGATCCAATTGAATCTGGTCACAAGAGCAAATGTCACCTTTTTCCAAACTTCTTCTGTTGATATTTTTCGGGCTTACCTGACCCCAGGGAAATTCTAAAGCTTATTACTCTAAAAACTGTGTTTCCGATGCAAAAAATAACTTTGCAAACGAATCAAACAATTAATGTTTATAACAATCAGTGTCCTTGAAATTGAAACTAAAGATTTGCAGTTTGAATGAATTTTGACGATTTCTTACGTTTCCTTAAAAAGATGCGATTTTTATCTAAGTTCCTCTTTTTTGGCTTTCTTTAAAATAATAAATAAATAAAATTAATAAATGTTCCCTAAATATTTATGATAAGAAATGGTAAGATCATTCAAACAAAATGGCGTGGCTGTAAATGGTTTCTTTAGCCAATATCAACAACATGTTTTAGCCAATATCTTTGGGGCACGGTAAAATTTTGCTCCCATACAAAATCCTCCCCAAAATTTTGCCTAGTATTTTGGGTACGCAGCTCTAATAAAATTTTCGTTTCGTTTTTTTTCATCACCAAGATGCCTGTCAAAATATAGTGCATGAAATAATTGTTCGCCAAATTATTCTCGAACTAAATTTGTACAGCTCATTTTATTCATGAGATTTAGGTGGACTTTACTTTGTTAAAATAAAAACCGAAAACGATATTTTCTCAGATTTACTTGAGTAAAATTTGTATTCAGGGAACAGCTGTTTTATGTGATATTATCCACAAAAATGTTATGTCAAAAAAGAGCTAGAATTTTAGCTGGTGTTTGGAGAAAAATGTGGGAGCTAAAATTCAGCACGATCTGATTACTGCCTAAATGTATAATTTCTACAAAAAATATTCAGCATAAAAAGAAAGACATTTGAAATATCCTTACAACTTTTTGTACAGTGTATGTATTTATCTTGTTATAATCTACAGCTACTCTTTTTCAAATGATAACATTTTTCATTACGTATATTTTTGTATTATGGAACAATTGTTTAACTAATTGAGAGATGGCTAAAATAGGATCCTCGCCCCCACAGCCAAATCCTGGATCCGCTACTGCTTACACGCAAGGTATAAGAAGGAGGGAGGCAGTACAAATATAAGGAAGGGCTTACATGACTGCTTGGGCTGTAATATCGCTGAATTATATAAAATCTTTGCATAACTCTGCTTGGGCTGTAATATCGCTGAATTATATAAAATCTTTGCATAACTCAGTCCCAGATCGGAGTTTTGAATAAATTTCAGAAAATGGTGGTGATACCCACTACTTAATGATTTGTTTTATTATTTTTTATAAAATTTTAAACTTTTCCAAATAAAAAAGTCTTCTACGACAGGTAGGTATAATTTGTTGCTAAGTGCAAATTTTTATAATTTTTGGTAGTAGATTGTACTAATTTTAATTTATGGAAAAAGTTTACCTAGTCAAAATCGTACGAACTGTTTTTGAGAATATTTTCACTTACGGTGTTTTAAGTTTTGTATTGAAGGTGTACCGTTATTTTTTATAAATATAATTTTTTTCTAAAAACATTTTAGGGAGTAGGTACTAAAAACTCTTAAATTTCGAGTTTCAAAAAAACCGATCATATCGTTTTCAAAATATTTGATTTTCAAAAAAAAAAATTGAAACATTTTTAAAAATCCAAACGATTTTTTTTTTTCAATTTTAGTTCATAAAACTATTTATATTTTTTTTGGAAGCTTTTGTATAGAAAAAAATTATTGAAAGCAGTCAAACCGTTTTGAAGAAAATTTAAAATTAAAAAAATGGTTCCTTGAAAGGTACCTACCATTAATAACCATTTTTAGAAAAATATTTTTCCACCCAAAGGAAGCATTTCTAAAATGAATGTATTGAATTTTTTTTAAGAAAAGTTGTGGAGCCGTTTTTGAGAAAAATACGATTATGTAAAATTGCGAAGAAAAATTGTATGGCAGGTACCGTTTTTGGTTCTAAAAAAAAAAACGAAAAAAACATGTGGGCATAATCATCAAAAACCACTATGTAGATACCAAGTTTATAGAAAATCGATCCAGCTGCTTAGGCTATAGACGAACAGACAGACAGAATTGTGCCATCCACTTTTTTGGTGTTCTCTATCATCGTAATGTCAGTTTTGATTGTTATCTCAAAAATTTTTTGTTTGCACGAATCCAAAACTTGCCCTATACCTACATATGTATATCGCAAGAAAGAAGTATTTAAGAGCGATTGAAGATGAAAAATATGATAAAAAACAGGTGGGATACACCACTTTTGCACTTACATGCCTCATATGTAGGTAGGTATGTATTTGCATAATGTACATATACATATGTACCCTTAGGTTCCGAGACTAAATAACAGTTTTTTTTTTATTTTACATTAACCACCAAAGCTGTAGTTACCAGGCAATATGCAAATTAATATTTCTTGTTAAGTTTATTAAGTCAACAAAAAAAGCATAAATTAATCAAATTCTTCACCACAACAAAAAAATATTTTCATATCCTTCGAACACACATCAGCTTCATCCCGCTTTTTCTTGTCAAACCTTTTGTCTTTTCTTAATTAACCTTCATCATTGTACTTACTGATGTACATCTGTACACAAATAAACTCATAATAGCAAATAACTCGCTCAGATAACCCCCATTATCCAGACACCAAAAATGTCACATAGGTATAGCTGAAAGTTCCTTAGAGTTGTTTTGTGGATCACACAAGTAAACCTTAACCTACTTATATATATAAACTCCCAGATTTAGAACTTGTCAAGCTCAAGCTGTGCAGTGGGACAACCTTTTTATTCAACATAAAGTTCAAAAACAAAAAAAAAAACTTTCCAACAACCATCAGCCAGCCTATAAATTTAAATCTCAGCAAATCCACTTTTGAACTTTAAGCTACTAAGACAGTGGTAGAAAGGTTAACAATAAAAGGGAGAGTTAGCGGAAAAAAAAATTAAATAAATAACGTGTACCGACTCATGGCTGCGTGCGTTGGTGGTGGCGTGGTGCCCAAGCACACCCACATCAACTGCCACTAACTCCTATACGAAACCCCACCCTCACCGCCTGTTTAACATTCTTTTGTAAGATACAGTAAAGGTAAGTAAATAAGTGTTTGCATTTTGTTTTCCAATCACTCCACACGTTCGTGCGTGACATTGACATTTGAATCGCCTTGAACATTGCCGTTGTGCGTGCTGTGGGCAAACTTCTCTTACTGCCTTCCATGTTTTACAACGATAATACCTAACCGCAAAGGAAAGCTTTCAAATTCGAGGCCAAGAGGTCAGCTTAAAATCACGAACCAAATGGCTTCAGCGCGTTGCACTCACCAGAGACCGATTTTGAAAATTCTTCAATTGTGGGTATCTGTGCGATATGAATATCAATTTAATATCATAAAAAAAAAATATTGTCAATAAGCTTGAAACGGAAAACGTGCACATTCATACAATCAACGCCAGTTTCGACTAATGCCGACAGACATTGCTGATTTTCTTGTTGTTGTAATAATTTCGTTTAAATAATTATTTTCTTGTTTTTGATATCAAAACAAAAACAATCGGGTATACACCTATGGTGCGAAAATTTTGTGTCTTATCTCTGAGCTGAGTCAGGAATTGAGGTTATACATTTGGTGAAACAATTTGTGGCCGGAAATTAGGTCGTCACAATAACACTACAAATGTTGTGCGGGTCGGGAATATGTGGTAAGCGAATTGGAGAAATTATTTTGAAGTTAAATTGAAAAAGGGACTTGAAATTTAAGTAGTTAAAATGAGATCATCCATCATCAACGCCAACATCAAAATATAAAAGTTGCCATGCACTCACTTGCGGCTATCTATCGTGCGATTTTTGAATTGCAAAAAATAGAACATGAAGCTTTTAATATGAATGCACGCACATGCGTCTTTAATTTTGCGAAAGAAAAAACGTTAAAAAAAATAGATCTGGTTCCATTTTTTTAATCGCTGCGATTTTAAAGTCGCGTATGTGTGCATTCACATTTAAAACCATGTTTCTCATTTCTTGCGGCTAAATAATCGTACGATTGAAAATCACAAGTGCGTGCACGATTTTTTCTAGTTGTGACTAAGATTGTTTAGTCGCTCTATTTTAAATCGCAAGTGTGAGCACAACCATTAACCACTAAATCCGTTTGTTTTATTTTAAATTTCGATAATCGCATCGCCCAAAAAATGGAACAAATTTTTGACTTTTAACCGTTGCGATTTCTCGGTAGCATGTGCGTTTATTCTCATTTAAATTCATGTGTTCTATTTCGGGCGACTGAATAGTCACGCGATTGAAATCGCAAGTGCGGTCCTAGCCTATTTTGCGCAACTAAATAATCGCGCGTTTTAAAATCGCAAGTGCGTTCCTGGCCTAAATCGTTTGTCCATCCCCAAAAAAAAAAAAATTTGATTTTTCTTTTTTTATAGCAAACCTCGAAATAATAAAAATTACGTGGTTATTAATAAATTACATCTTAGGAGGTTGGGAGCAATTGAGTTTGTTTGTCAACCGGCTCTACTTGTCAATCCATAACAAAAAATGGGTTGCCCAACATTAGTGAAAAATATTCCCACTTTTCATAATCTCGCAATAACAAAATCCCGCAAACTAAAATCTCGCATATCAAAATCTCGCAAAATTTAATTGCATTGCAACAAATACATTTTTTTAATCAAAATCTCGCAAATTAAAATATCTCGCGAGATTTCAATTTGGGAGATTTTGATTAAAAATTTGTATTTGTTGCAATGCAATTCAATTTTGCGACATATCCTACCTACTGCAATATATATAATCCAGTGTCTGAGTACTTTAAGACCACACTGTTATTATTAATTTGAACTGTTGATTTTTCAATATTATTGTTGTCAAAAGAACAAGAAAGAGAGAGAACATGGAGATGGTATATCGAGTTGTAAAGTGTCATGGGCAAATTGCATTGATCGTATTTGACCTTGAACTAGAAAAATACTTTTAGTTCCATTATAAACGCGTAAAAGGCAACCAAAATGGTTATTAGCAGTAATAAAGGATGTAGAAATTTTTTATTGACGGGTATAGTTATTAGTTGGACAGAAAAATTGTGCAAAGTGCTCTTGGGTAGGTATGTTCGATTCGATGAATTCGATGATTTGTTGCAAGATTTTGATTTGCGAGATTTTAAATTGCGAGATTTTGGTTGAAATTTGCGAGATTTTTAGGTTCGAGATGTAAATGCGAGATTGTAAAAAGCGAGATTTTTTAATTGCGAGATTATGAAAAACAAGATTTTTAACTTTCGAGATTTCGTTATTCAAGATTTTTAAAAAAATGCGAGATTTCATTATTCGAGATTTTGGTTTGCGGGATATCGTAGCGCTCCCCAACGCCCCAATATCAAACCTTAGGGGGCACAGCTAATTGGGTTCATTATTCCCACCGGCACAACATGCACATTTTTCTTTACTGAAGAATAAACAATTTTTTTATGCAGACGCACCCCTTCAGATTTCGCTTGGGGGTACTGAAGGACTTTTTTGGTTTTCAAGTTTTGCTATAAAAAAGGAAAGGAATATTTTGTTTGCTTGTTTTTGTTTGAATATTTTGAAAGGAATATTTTTGTTTTATTTTATTTAGTTTTTATTTAATTTAATTTTATTTTATTTTATTTTATTTTATTTTATTTTATTTTATTTTATTTGATATTATTATATTATATTTCACTATATTTTTTTTAATGGATTCATATTGAGCTGGTGAACAAACGAACTCAATCAGCCCCAACCCCCTATGACTTCATTTGGGGATGCTAGAGGACATTTTTGTTTTTGGAGGTTTGCTATATAAAAAAAAAGTCGAGTATTTTTTATCCTATGGGTGGACAAACGAATTTTTTCTTTGGATCCTCATATTGAGCTGGTGGACAAACGAACACATTTGACTGCACCTCCCTATAATTTCATTTGGGGGTTTTGGAGCCCTTTTTGGTTTTTCAGTGCAAAAAAGAAAAGTTGAATATTATTTTTTCCTGGGGGTGGGCAACAAAATTTTTTTTATGGATTTTTATATTGAGCTGGTAGACAAACGAACCCAATCAGTCGTAACCCCCTATGACTTCATTTGGGGATGCTAGAGGACTTTGTTGTTTTTCGAGGTTTGCTATAAAAAAAGAAAAGTCGTATATCTTTTATCCTGGGGGTGGACAAACGATTTTAATGGTTGGACAAACGTGGACTTACGATGGACAAACGAGTCCGATAAAAAAAAAACCAAAAAAATTGAGGTCGGGGTTCTGACTTCACACAGCTGAGGATAGACAAATAATTTTTTTTTCATGGATCTTGGACAAACGAACGCAATTGTCTCTCACCACCGCACCGTCTGAGATTTGATTTGGGAATGTGAGATCACTTTTGAGTTTTTTTCGAGGTTTGCTATAAAAGAGAAAAGTTGAATACTTTTTTTTTCCTGGGGGTATGAATTTTTGTATGAATTTTTTTATGAATTTTTCGGTGGAAAAACTAACACAAATGTTTTTTTTTTATGGATTGATATGAAAAGCCAATGGACAAACGAACACAATTACACTTTTTTTATGAATACAGTCGACTCCCTCTAAGTCGAATTTTCACGGGATATCAAAATCAGTTCGAGTTAGAGAGAGTTTTGCAAAAATTCGAGTTAGAGAGAAATATTATATGGTTTAAAATTTGAGGGGAAACAAAATTAGGGCGAAAAAGTTCGAGTTAGAGGGAGTTCGACTTAGAGGGAGCCGACTGTATTTATATTGAGTCGGTGGAAAAACGTACAAATGTTCCTCTTCAAAGGTTTGTCGAACATTAATGAAAATGCGCTTCATATCAACTATCCTTGTGCCGTGTCAATATTATTTTGCTGTCCATTAAAAAAAATGTATAAAATTTCACTTACCCTTTGATCTATTAATTATCAATTTAAACTCCTGATATATTCCTGAAAATAAAAAGAGTAAATAATAAATCAGTATGGCTATATTGATGTGAATTTAACTTGTTAAAAAATAGTGCTTAAAAAAGTAAAAACTTTTTGTAAAATTCTCTCGAGATATAAACTCGTTCATTAGGGTGTTCGGTATAATGTTTTTTTTTTTTTTTGAGTTTTTATATTGGATAGGCCTTAAGCGCCCTCCGGGCAAAATTGGGAACTCAGATACGAAGATTTCAAGAAAAGCCATCTTGTGGCAATTGGATCTACTAAAAATTCGAAATATTAACGACTTTTTATTTGAAAAACGACCTTTATAAAATGTGTTATTTCTGACGAAATTTTAGTTTTTGTGCTGTTTTTTTAAAGTAAATTAGACTATTTAAACATTAATGTCATTATGAAAAACTTTCAGGTTATTTGGTTCATTTCTTGTTAATTAAAAAACGCATTGAAAAATAGAAACTTTATAAATTTCCAAAAGCAAATATTTCAAAAATATAATAATGCATTTCTCCAAAAAACTGTTTCGTGGATTTGACATTATATATTATTAATTTTATAATATGTATGCATCATTCGACAGAAAATTATGATAATATTTTACTATTATAACATGAGATACTCCCTTGCGCTCTCGTTGAAAGGGCTCCATTATTATTTTTATAAACAAAAATAATTTCTTAAAAAACTTATGAACATAATTTTATAAAAAGTTAAAGAAATCTTACATTGCTATTAAACACTTTAACTTGAATTGTACAACCAATAAATTCCATTAAAATAAAATAAAATAGCCACCACAACTTTTGCAGCAGAGCTGCCAAAATTTGTATTTAATTAGAGAGAGTGGTGCAACCAACATTCGCATTGAACGTTTTATTTAAAAACCAACTGTCTTTCGATAATCACCAAAGTCAATAGTGACCCACCCCAACCCTACTCCTCTACTGTTTCCCAGAAGTAGAGAAGTAGTGCTTTTTATAGAGGCATAGAACTTTGAAATGGAATAAAACAAAGATGATTGTTTTAAATTGACATGAGATCTACTTCATTTGAAATATAATCTTCTGGTATTATAATTTAAATATGATTTCCGGCAAACGACCTGTAGCCTATTGAATAGAACTTTTAAAAAGGAACAATTACGTGCAAGGGTTTTTATTATTGAATATGTTTGTTTGGCCCATAAGCATGCTTAAAACCAAAAATGCTACTAAATTCGCCCATGCGTTTCTGAGAGAATGGTCACACTGGCCACTTTTCAGTATTTTTGGTATAACTCGAAAACTAAGCCGAATTTGACAATTTTACATATAATACTTTTTGTTCAAAATTAAATTTTCTATCGAAATGGATAGTTTCGAAATTTTAAAAAAAAAAATTTAAGAAGGAAAAGTAAACAAAAAACAACATAAAAAAATCGAAAAATCAAAGATTTTTAAATTTTTTTCTAAATTGCGCATAACTTTTTTTGGAGCTAAGATACGCTCAAGACATTCATGAACAAAGTAAACTGGAGTCTTACGGCTTTAATATGACATGTTAAGAAGGCCATATTATTTAAAAATTGACAGAGATATAGCCTTTCAAACTTTACCATTTCTTATCATTTTCCACATTTTTTGCCCGAAAGCCTATTTTTTGGTACTTTATGACAAATTTAACGTTCCTAGCACCTAATACCAAATCTTATATTAATCGGACCAGCCGTTCGGTCTGTAGGTCTGAACGCATTTAACTTACATCCTTTTTATAAATTCTCTATAGTTCTAATGTCATATTATATCAACATTTTGATTTCGAACATTTTTACGAAAGTGAAATTTGCCATATTGTACCGAAAAAGGGACTTTCGGGCCAAAACTGAGAAAAATTATAAGAAATGATAAGGTTTGAATGGGAATATCTCTGTCAATTTTGAATAAATATTAATTTTTGATTTTTGGCCATATTAAGGCCGTTAGACTCTACTTTGTTTTGTCCGTGCATGTCTTGACCCTATCTTTGCTTCAAAAAAAGTTATGCACAATTTATAAAAAAATTTAGATATCCTTGCTTTTTTAATTTTTTTAAAAGTTGGTTTTTGTTAAATTTTCCTGCTTAAATTTTTTCGTAAAATTTTTTGAGCTATCCATTCCAATAGAAAATTTAATTTTAAACAAAAAGTATTATATGTAAAATTGTCAAATTCGGCTTAGTTTTCGAGTTATACCAAAAATACTGAAAAGTGGCCAGTGTGACCATTCTCTCAGAAACGCATGGGCGAATTAAGTAGCATTTTTGGTTTTAAGAATGCTTATGGGCCAAACAAACATATTCAATAATAAAAACCCTTGCACGTAATTGTTCCTTTATACCTCGCAATTTCCGGTCTATTCAATAGGCTACTGGAGGTCAAATTTTCGATGACTTTTTCCAACATTTATCGGCAATAACGTGGCGAATATTGTCCTCCAAGAGGTCAATCGTTTCGGGGCTTATCGGCCCAGACTAGTAAATTCACATATCCTCACAGAAAATAGTCAAGCGGCGGCGTTCACGATCTTGGTAGCAAACTCACGGGTCCGTAACATAAAACTATGCGGTTACCAAACGTTTCCTTCAATAAATCAATCGGGGCAAGAGCTGTGTGACATGTTGAGCCGTCTTGTTGAAACCACAGCTCCTGCACATCATGGTTGTTCAATTGATGAACGTGTAATCATGGCACTATAGTGGTCATTATTGACTGTAACGTTCTGGCCAGCATCGTTTTTAAAGAAGTATGGAACAATTATTCCACCAACCAATTAAGTTCTCCAAACAGTCAGTTTTTGTGGATGCAACATACACTTGAAAATTTTCATCACTCCAAAGACGGCAGTTTTGTTTATTGATGTCGTATCCATTCAATCAAAAGTGAGCTTCATCACTAAACAAATAAAATGCACGACTGGGTCGCACGTACTTGCTCTTATGATCTAGACACTGCGGCTTAAGAAATTTGTATATAAAAACATGGAAATTATGAGAGAAAAATGTAGAGAAGCATGAAATACGACATTTAAATAGGCTAAAACAACTCTTTTGACAGTTTGAGGTGAAAAAAAAAAGAATGCGATCTTAATTCTTCGTTGAATATGATTGTATGGAAAAAAAAAATTAGCATCGTTGGAGCGGTTTCTTAAAAAAATAATTTTTTGTATATAAAATTCTTAAAACATTTTTAAGAACAAATTTTGGTATGCAAATCTAAAGTATATATTTATGTATATAACACAAAATTTGAAAAAAAAACTGTCAACTCGTTTTTGAGATATCGAATTTTCAAAAAAATTGAAATTTTTTTTTTAAATCCAAAAAACAATTTTTTTGAAAATTTTGATATGCAATATTATTTACTTTTATCATTGTATATAAATTCTATAGTATTCGCATGAAGAAAAAAAGCTCGTGGCCATCTATGCGTCCAAATGTCATACTAATTTTTGTTAAGGGATCTCGGTAAGGCGATCACAGCGAACCTATCGACCAAATGTCTACCTACAAAATCGTGTTTCATGAGAATACTATAGATTGGATATACAATGCTTTTATCTGAAATTTGTATATACAAAAATTCATCAGTCGTTTTTAGGCAAAAAAAATATTTTCCCTTGCGATTTTTTAACTTTTGTATGGAAGGTACCGTTGTTTTTTCATAAAAATAAAATTTTTTCCACAAATATTTAAGAGAGTACTAAACAAAATCTTAAATATCGAGTTTCAAAAAAATCGTTTTCGAAATATTTAATTTTCCAAAAAATAAAATTGAAACAATTTTTAAAATCCAAAATATTTTTTAAAAAATTTTGGTACACAAAACTATTTATATTTTTTGAAAGCTTCTGTATAAGAAAAATAATTGAAATCGGTCGTACCGTTTTGAAGAAAATCAAAAATTAAAAAAATGGTTCTTTGGGAGGTATCATTAATAACCATTTATGAAAAATTGTTTTCCACCCAAAGAAAGCCTTCACTAAAATAAATTTATTGAATTTTGTTTAAGAAAAGTTGTTGAGCCGTTTTTGAGAAAAATACGATTATGTAAATTTGCCAAAAAAAAAAAAATTATGGCAGGTACCGTTATTTTTGGTTCTAAAAAAAAAATGAAAAAAACGTGTCGGCAGAATCACCAAAAACCACTATGTACCAAGTTTGAAGAGAATCGATCGAGCCGTTTAGGCTGTAGACGAACAGACAGACAGACAGACAGACAGAATTGTGCCACCCACTTTTTTGGTGTTCTTTATCATCGTAATATCATGTTTGATAGTTATCTCAAAAATTTTTTTTTGCACGAATCCAAAACTCTATCCTTATAGTATCTACCTATAATCGCAAGTAAAAACGTGCGATACGTTTATCGAACAGAACCATAATTTTCAAAATAAGTTTTCACAATTTGGAAGCATTGGTAAGGCGTTAGTCTATTCAAAAAAATGTATTCACAAAATGGCCGCCAGCTAAAAAAGTGTTGCCAACTCTTTACCTCTATACTCTATACCCCTTAAAAAACATGTAACCTGTCACTGGTTTAAAAAAAAAATCCAAAATAAAAAATCTAGCTCAAAATTTTGGAACCAAAATGTCATTCTTTCATATGCATAAAGCAGTAGAATGCCTTTTGTTTCATCTTAATACGATAACTTATTGCAGAGATACAGGTCATAAAAAAAACACTAAAAAAAACTGACAAAATCTAGTTGCCTTAGTATTTTTGACTAGTGTATTTGAAAATGTCTCTTTTGAAATACATATATAATAATTAAATTTTTAGTTCTAATAGTTTGAAAACTACATCAATTAAAAAAAAGGTTAACTTTCTGTTAAAAAGCTTGCTCTATTTATATTCTATGTAATTGAGCATCAAGTAATAAATTTGTTTTTCTGACTAAAGATTTAGTTCTGTTCTGACAACAAAATCCAACTAAATAGTATAGAGCCACTATTTATGATTTTATGCGTTTCTATGTTTTGATGCCGTTGCATATTCTGTATTCACTTTATTAGTTTAATCTGTACTTCATAGAATCGCTCAAAAGCATTAAGGTTCAACCATAAATAGATACCTACCAACACAATATTGTTGTTATTCATTCACTAAAAAGGATTAATGGGTCGACAGAAGGGTCAACAAATCTCTAACTCTAACTCGAAATTCCCAGTTCATATTATATTTGAATAAAAGTCGCTGCTGCATAGCAAAGAGATACAAACAACCAAGGCCAGATTTAGACAAATTGGTGCCTATGGGGCTGTGTTGTGAGCAATTACATGACCTTTTACTTTGCACTGTTACAAATTAAATTTTCAAATGTAATAAGGTGTTCTGTTTCAAATGTCATTATTTTGTTTCATGTATTTATATAGAAGCTAACATTTTGAAAATGCATAAACGTTGTTCAATGATCAGTAAAGAATATCTCCTTCAATTTTTGGCTGATGGCAAGGTACGTAAGGTCTTTTTGACATCGGAAATCACTGATTAAAATTTTTGATAGAATTTTCGATGTGACGAAGGCTATGTATCAACTTACATACCTATCACTGAAGTTTGGAATAATATTTATATAAATAATAAAATCTCTACTAAAAAGTCGTATGATAGATATTAGTATTTATAAAATTTATAGACAGCCATCTAACTTTTTCGACATACATAACTTAGACAACGGATTCCAGTGTCTAAACCTCGACTAAAATGACATTTTATTAAGTTAAATACGATGTATGGCACATTTACTTCATAGCTATTGAGACACTGTTTAACTAGTCAGCCGTCTTAGTATATGCAAATCGTATTAATAAGATTAACCTAACTTAAGACAGCCCCATAACTTCATAATTTCATTAATAAACTTCAATGGAGGGAACTAAGTCCCCCCAGGAACCAAGTCCACCGAGGGACTAAGTTCTCATTAAATGGGATTTAAATCCACTTTAAAGAAGAGGACTTAGTTCTCAGGCAAAGTGAGAAAGAAGTCCACTTCTTTTGAGAACTAATTACACATTTTGAAATATGAAGAGGAAACTAACTTTCAACGATAAAAATTAAAAAAAAATCCTATAGTGAGCCCAAGCAGTCACTGTTTATTCGCCGTAATGCTGGGTGAGACAAAGTATTACAGCGAATAAACAGTGAGGTATGTATGTATGCAACCCCCCTGCTTGGGCTCACCATAGGATTTGGGGTAGGTGTGAGGCTGGGTGTATGCAAAGTTTCTTTTGCATTTAAAGAATCTGGATTTACAGAAACTTTGAAATATCCAACAATTGTTAAAAGTATTTCTATTTTATTAATAAGATTGATTTTTTTACTTGTAAGTGGGAATTAAATCCACATTTAAAGGGAAATAAAACCACTCAGTTTTTGAGGGATTTAGTTCCAACCTTCTATGAGAACTAAGTCCACTTCGCTAAAGTGGACTTAATTCCCATTAAATGAGAACTAAGTCCCTCGGTGGACTTGGTTTACCGGGGACTTAGTTCTCTGCACCATAAACTTCTTTTACTGTTGTCAAATTTAAAAACCGGAATCAGCTATCTTAACCTTGGCATAAGCACTATTTTATATTGAATACCGCTTAATGTCCAAATTTTTGCAATTACTTTCAACTTATTTAGTTCTCTGACTTTTTTTGTAAATCCGGCACTGAGTAAAGCTTAATGGTGCTACCCGTCCGTAGAGGGTGCGTGGTGTTTTGTTGGTTATGAGAAATGAGAAATTTCAAAACAAGGGAAGTTAGAACTTTTTGGTTTTTTCGACTACAGTTGATGGCATTCCCAAATGTGTAATTTATTTATATTTTCATGTTTAAGTATGCATTTTGTGATTATGCTCGTGAGTGTTTGGTTTCTATTTTCGTTAGTATCCCTTAATTCAGGAATAGCAAAGAGTGCTCTATGATAGGTATGTAGCATAGATATGTTCATAATATGTACATTTATGTATATCCGTACCTAAGTATTTTTCTTTTTTTATTATAATTATTTTTATTATATATGGGGTTTGTGGGCTTTCGAGTGAATGAAGCCTCACTTCGTAGAAAAATATAAATATAATAATAATGCATATAAAACCCTCTTTTTGTGATAATATATTTTATTTTATATACAAGTGGTACCTACATATGAAGTTTGAGCAAAATTTTGAAATTATTGCTTTGTGGTATATTTTGGCATAAGAAAATTTGTTGAGCTAATTATAATAGTATACTCGGGGACTTAGTTAATTTCACATTATATCGTACATAAGTTCTTATGAAAAAGAAATCTGTATATCGTAGAAACAAAATTGGGGGAATAGGTAATGTTAAGAAATAGATTGAGACATTACGCAAGGTTGATTTTTGTATATACCACGGAAGTATGGTATGATAGGAGCACTAAATAAGTTAGAAAGCCCCAATTCATTAGCTTAACATTAAAATGTATGACAAGAATAATTGGATTTCTCTATCTGTGCAAATTTATATGGGGAACTCTTTCTATTGAATATTTAATCGTAAGAGAAATGAGGAATTGAGTAAGTAGGAAATGCTTTTGTTTTAGAGATTTATCAACACAAAGTGACTGGGTATATTTCTTGTGGAATTAAAACACATAAACATAGAGAAATTAAAGGCCACAACTATTATGACGGCTTAGGGATATTAATTAAGAGTTATTTTGAATTTAAATAATTTATTTTAAATACGAAAATAAAAAATAAAAAAATTAAACACTAAATGTTTCTACTGTAGGTACCTACCTACATATGTAGAAACATAATGTAGGAACATTAGGGTGGTGTTTTTATATTTGGATGGGCCTAAATCAGCTCTAAATGAAGAAAAAAAAATTCTGATTTTTTTCAGATTTTTATTTTCATCCCCTATAGTCGCTGTTAAACTTCCTCTTTTTGTAAGTTCGTGAAAAATCTGCCAAAAAGTTCAGAGCCTGTAGATGGGAAAAAGACAAGAAAAAAATCCTGCAGGAGGGGGGTAACACCTCCCCCCCCTCGTACAAGATGGGAAATTTAATAAAACAAAATACATACAAAGAAAAAAAGTTATTAAAAAACAACGGCAGCACTTACAGTAATGTTTTAGTTTTTTTCCAGAAGGAAGAAGTCCATTTTTATAGATTATTTTCAAATAAAGTTTTTTGAAGAAACATTTTCAGCAAAAACTGTTTCCAAACCAAAAATTTTGGAGAAAAAAAATTGTTTTTTCTTCAAAATGTTGAGTTTGGAAATTTTTTTGCAAAAACCGTTCATCAAAAAAACTTGATTTGAAAACAAACCGTAAAAATGGATTTCTGGCTTTCCAAAAAGCTAAAAACATCACTGCAAGTGTTGCCGTTGTCTTTAATTATTTTTGTTTTCTATTTTATGCAATTATTTTATTAAATTGCCCCTCCCTTCAAAGCGGGAAGAGATATTAACCTCCTTCTGTAGGATTTTTTTCTTGTCTACTTCCCACGTATATGCAAACGACTGCTTTGCAATTTCATCGTTTGGTTTCCTCATCGTGTGACCAATCCATTGCCATTTACGCTTTCTTATGTCAACGTCCAGCCGCTCTTGATTTGTCCTGCGCCACAATTCCTCGTTTGATATAATTTGTGGCCAGCGAATTTTATGAATATAGCGTAGACAGCGGTTCAGAAAAGCTTGCAATTTCTTCGAGATGGTAGTCGTGACTTTTCAGGTTTCGCAAACAGCACGGATTTGACATTGGATTCGAAGATTCTCAACTTGGTGCGCAAGGATATTTGACTGGATTTCCAAATTTGGGACCGAGAACCGAAGGCTGTGCGAGCTTTATTTATTCTCTTTTGAACGTCCAGATCAGTACTACCATTAGCTGAAACAATACTTCCAAGGTAGTTAAATTGTTCAACCTCTTCAACTGTGGTCTCCTGTATAAAAATACGCTGATGTGTGGAGCGGTCTGTGAGCATTATTTTTGTCTTTTTGCTTTTTATTCTAAACCACTCGACTCTCCTTTTAACTTCAGAGCTTGACAAATCCCGTTCGGCCCGCTGATGTTATTTGCCAAGAGACATAATCATCGGCATAGTCTAAGTGACGAAGCCTTTCAAACGGTCTCCATTGAATGCCCTGCCTCTCTGCTGTTCCAACGCTGGCCATCAAAGCATCGTCAATCGCCAGTAGAAAAAGAATTGGTGATAGAACATCTCTCTGTCTCACACCCTGCCGCACTTCGAAAGAGTCGGATAGCTGCCCATTGTGTAAAGCAAAACATATTGCGTTGTTATAGGACTCTCTTATAATGGCAACAATTTTCGGGGGAATTCCTCTACCAAGAAGTGATCTCCATATACATTCACGGTTGACTCGGTCAAATGCCTTCTCAAAATCCACGAACATGAGGTAAAGCGGTGATTGAAACTCCGCAGACTGCTCAAGAACGATACGCAGAGTGTTGATATGGTCGACACAAGACCGCCCACTGCGGAAACCAGCTTGATGCCTCTTGAGTGTAGACTCGATTCTAACCTTTAGCCGCTCCAGAATGATGGTTGACTTTAGTTTTGGAAAAACAGACAAAACTGTAATACCTCGCCAATTGTAGCAATTCTTAAAATCACCTTTCTTTTGCAACTTAACAATCACACCATCCTTCCAGTGGCTGGGATAGATTTCGTTTTCCCACACAGCTTGTATCAACGGGTGTAGAATACTAGCCGTTCTGACATGGTCAGCTTTCAGGATATCGGTTGGTATATATCGTCAAGTCCAGCTGCTTTGCTGTTTTTTAGAAGATGTCAATACCCCTATGATCTACGCATCTCGTTAAGCTGGGGCACTTCAGCACTCTGCTCAACAGAATCCTCATTAAGCAAGGCACAAAAGTGATCCTTCCACCTGCGCAGCTGATCCTCGATTAATACCAAAAGTGTACCATCCACATCCATTACAGGATGATTGGTGTTGCTTTTCTTCCCGACAACTTCCTTGGATATTTGGTGCAATTCCCTTATGTCTCCTCTTCTTGCAGCGTTTTCAGCACTATAGAGGATGAAAATGAAAATCTGCAAAATAAGGGAATTTTTATTTCTTCATTTAGAGCAGATTTAGGCCCATCCGCGATGACCTTATTTTTAACGACCACCCTGTCCATACATACATATATGTTCCAACTCCAACGTATCATATTTAACTTATAAAAATGGGATGTTAATTAATTCTTTAAAAACTCAAAAGTGAACCATCTAATTGGGCCTAAACTAAATGTATTAATTATGTAAAGATTTCAGTATTCAAATTTCAAGTTTTTCTATAGGAAAAACTATGACATCCGATAACAAACAATGCACGAAGGCAGTCCCTACAAGTTTGCGAATTATAATTGGAACATCCATGTGTCGCTCATGGATTGTTATAATATGTGTTGTTCACACATTGTAGCCAAAAATATGAATTAATTGGTTTATGCACCAGTCCAGTCAGCCGCACAAAGAACGTTTTCTATTTATTTACAAGCATAAGAATAAATCAGTTTTTAATTTTATTTCTCTTTTTCAATAAAAACAATAATTTTTTAAAACCCAAACAAATAACTTTGACTAAAAAATATACAAAATCAATTCGCAGTCGAGTTTTAATTTAAAAACTCACACATTTCTCTGTAACAAATTTATTTCCTTTGTATAGTGGAGCGCTTTGGGAAACAACTAGTTTTACATTACGAGCTATATACATTGGATGTACAATGCACATATTTGGTTATTAATGAATTGTTTTTATATTTTTTTGGTCAAAAATGGTCAATTTTATTTTGGCAATATTTCACAAATGAAAAATCAAAAAGAATCATATTTTTTGGGTAAATATATGATTTTGTTTGACAATAGAGGACTCTTTAAATAAATATCAACCAAAGAATATAAAGTTACGAAGAAGTCGCATCTCATACAAATTTTGACGGGTTCCAATGTTGGAACCCGAAAAAGGATCCTCCTTTTTACTATCCTTATAATATGAATAGTGAATATTATGGTATGCGTGGTGTTTGCCAACATTGTATGAGAAAGAGCTTTCCACTGGCAGCTCTTACAAACATCAGATTTGTAATGAACCATCGATAGCTACGAACTCCAAAGTCTTAAAATTGTGCAGCTTAGACATTAGCTTTAAAAACGACATGATTGTAATTTTTCTAGCATTATTTTGTTGGCCCGAACATACCTACCAAAGGTAGGTAGGTAGAAATGGTGGCACGGGCGGCATACTCGCTCGGTGCCCAATTAGCGCTGCACCGTTTTCATACCATAACTTGTTTGACCTGTGGATGAAAGTAGATTAAAGTGAAGATTTGTAGACATGATACTAGATATGTAATGAGAAGATCAAGTGGTAAGTGGTTATACGTCATGGACTAGACTGATCAGGAGATCCGCAGTTGGACAGCTGAGGATTCTAGGCCAACTAAGAGGAACCCACAACGTAAAAGCCATTGACAAGACACACAAAACAGAAAACAAACTAGCGGGGATATACGCTAAGCCGTCGCGTCGGTAGAAGTCACGGCTGCTGGTGGCGTGGGCTTGGCCCCTTGAAACGAACGAGGGGAGAAGTCGCCAGAGACAAAAAACCACAATAAAGACAAGAACGACACAAAAACGGACATGACTGAGGAAGAGGAAGACCTTCTTCTCAACCCCTTTGCCAATCTCGGTGTGGATGATGGGGCCAGCATCATAACGGTTCACACTGACGACATCAGTGACTCCTGTTCTGTTGCCAGCTCCAACATCTCACGGCTTTCAACTTCTTCAGTGCGGAGTAAATACTGCAACTGTAGAAGAGAGATCGACCGACTTGGCGCAAGGAGTTGGGACGAACTTACGGATGGGACCACTCAAATACTGACACGACAAAAGACGAGATGCATGAACCAGCTCCTGGTCCATCCAAACCATCGACCAGCCGTTGCGCGGTGCATATTTCTCCAACGGGCCTGGAAGGTGGGGAGGTAACCACGGGAGTGGATGAGTTAGAGGAGTCGCACTCGGATTGCGTTCGGGTTCAGAACCCTGAATGCAGTACGGATGCGTCCACCTCTTCTCAGCCAGGTGATTGCAAACCGACCAACTCAACGATGGACTCCGTGAAGACTGTTTTGGAGGCCCCAGCTGAGCGTCGCAAGCGCAAGGTGAAAGGTCTCCTGGGCGATAAACAAGTACTCCGCAGGCAAAATCGGAACGCTGAGAGGATCATCCGGCGGCTAGGTAAGACGAATCCTGAATCCTTAACGGCCAAGGAAAAGCTAACCCTGGATAGATCAACTCAGAGACTATCGACCACGACATTAAGCACGGGTACGGACAGACGAACCAAGGACAAGCCGAACTTGAAGACTGCTCAAGGGGCGGTGAAGAAGGGAAAGGAAGGCCTCTTGCCTCCGCCTGGCTCTCACCCAACTGCGAGTACGTCCAACCAAGCAAGGCCAGACGGCAATCCTCCACGGACGGATAATACATGCAGGGACAGACTGACTCAGGACGAGCCGAATTTGAGAACTGCTCAAGGAAAGGTGAAGGTAGGAAAGGACGGCCTCTTGCCTCCGGCTATCTCTCGCCCAACTACGAGTGGTTCCAAAAGAGCTAGGCACGACGACACTACGTCACCAGCTGTTCCCTCACCGGGGAGCAAGAACAAGAAAGCCAAATTCTCCCGGGTGACCATGGAGGTCCAACAGACTGCGGTTGCAGACTTTGGCTACCTTTCAAGAAAACTGACGGATGATCAATGGCAATTGATAGGACTTAGAATTCTGGACGGGGTAAACAAGGCTATCGTCAAGAACAGGCCTCCGCCACTCTTCGGTAGGGTGGGTAGGGCAGCTTTATTGATGCATTGTTGGTAGTATGTATTTGTATAGTTTGCCCTGATCCAAACGGTACTTCCGCAAGGTTTTGAGTGGTAAATACATTTTGGCTTTTGAGCAAAACTTTCAGCACCCCTCTGACTAATTTTCTAATTATAGTGTCTGACACTAAAATTGATTATTTCCTTTTGTTGATAGCCATTTCCTCTAAAAATTTTTTTCGACATAATTTTCCCTTAATTTCATTGTTTTCTTTTTTTTGTATTTTATTTAAAAGGTACCATTACTATACCTAATCACCGTTAAAAAAAATTGGAAAAAGTGCATTTTGGAGAGTTAGGCTCACTTAATCACTAACAGCCCTATCAATAAAAACTGCTCACAAAACTACTTCTAATTCACAAATTAACTAAAACGTCAATCAGAAGTTGGTTCATGAATTAAAATTTCATATCAATAAAAATATAAACTGCTTATCCACGTTAAGTTCAAAAACTTAACGAAAATCTACTACAATCAACAAGAACTCTGCTTTTTCCAAAGACTATTTATGGAACTGCACATACACTTTCTCACTATATGTGAACTTTCGCACACACACTCTCTCATTTGAGGCTGTAGATAGCATGTATGTCACAAGAGTTTGTTTCTTTTTATCTCTAGTTTTTGGTAACAATGACAGTAGTATTTTTAACTTAATTACTCGTTTTATGAACCTACTTTGGTGAGTTAGTTTAATGCCATGAATTTTGATTTATTGATATGATTTGACACTTAACTCACTGATCAAAGATAATTTGTGTTTCATTTGTGTTTATGAATACCGGTGTAAATGTTTAGGGATGGCTTAAAGCCATAATTAGGCTATTTTTAACAGTAATCTGTATGCGAAAGGTCAAATTGGGCTATTTGAAACCATCGTCTCTCAGGCTGGGCGAGTCTAGACCTATTCAAAACACACTTTTGATGACTCTTTAGAAATTATCATCATCAGTTTTCCTTAGATAATTCGCTTCTCACAGACCCAAATGATTCTTATAACATGACCGATTTCTATAGATAAAGTTTTTCCTTCTTGAATATAATCCGCTCAACAGTTAAGCCATTAAACATCACAAACAGACAGACATTATAAGCTAAATAAATTTTATTGCGCATAAATATTAATAAGATATAACAGCCAGCTGTTTGTAAGGATTTAGAAGTAATAACTGAATTCATTAAACTCTTATCATTCGTGGAAGGTCAGATTTATATAAAAAAAAAGAAAAAAAAAAGAAATCCCCCCAACAATTAAAAATGAGTTTCATCAATTTATTGATAGTCGTGAAATTAACCCTCATCATTTTTCGAACTTAAATTTCAAAATAAAATTCAATAATCGACGATGCCAGTGCAAAAAAAGTGTTAAATTTAAACTCTGCCACCAGGATAAGGTTGAAAAGTTAATTTCAATATTCGTAGAAAAGCTTTCAATTTGCATAAATTTCCACCTTCAAAAAAAAATAAACCTGAAATCATAAAATTTTCAGTAGAAAATAAGTACCTAAGGCCTGTAGCCCATATTACGCACATACAACTGTATGTATCACTCAACAATCATTTAAACGTTTTTCAACTTCGATAACGTCATTTACACATCATATACATATATAGATATATATGTAGATAGAAAAATACATAAATATAACATTTAAGCTAATCAAATTGGTTTCTGTTCATTTCGCCTCCTTGAGCTTTGAAGGGTGTTAAAAAAAAAATAATCAATCGATTTTTCAGTCGACCTAGGATACCATGTTGTAATAATTCCCAATCTGAAATCTATTAACCCATTTTATGTTCGAAAGGATGGATTCCCTTCCAACGACCCACGACGACACAAAATACTCGAAGGTTGGAGCTGATGACTTCCTAAGGCGTTGCAAAAAAAAAACACACAAAATAGATAAAAATTTAAGGAATTTAGGCACAAACTTTAATAAAATTTTAGATATAGAAAAAGAAAAGAAGAGATTTATTCCACACCACTGAACTGCATGGTGGCAAAACAAGTATGTGACTATGTCATGGAAGTAAACTATTGTTTGAAAAATTTTCACATTTTCATTATAACTTTTTCCTTCTCTATACGGATGGCTCCTTACTTTATTTGTAAGGATAATGGGATTAGAAACAAAAAAAAAAACACACACACACACACACAAAATGAGATATAAAAGTTTTCCTTATTCTTATACATCCCATAGAGCCCAGAAGGGATAATTATGTATGTCTGGCACATGACGACGTCAACAGTGATGAATTTAGACTTTCTCATGCTTTTTTTGGTCTTGGTTTCCCTAGAAAGCCAAATTGTGAATTTACTTGATTGCAAGGAGTAAAGAACTAAGTTCAGGGCCAGGATATATTATATTATACAAGCAAGGGCAGTATATAGATAGTAAGGGATGTAAAATGCCTTCGGAATGTATGTGCAGTGCGGGGTACGGAAAAGATTTAGTTGTTTGGTAAAGAATCTTTTAATTCTAATAACTCGGTTGGAGGGACATATTTATGGTTGGTCTTGGTGTGAGTATACAACATTAATTTATACTAGCCCAATAATGGCAAGAAGTTGGGGCTTAGTTAAAAAATAATAATAATCAGCCCATAGACACGACCGCCTGGATTCATTTTGGTTAAATGTGGAGTGTGTGTTTCCTCCGTTATCTTTCCATCGAGCACGATGTCGAGAAAAATACAGGATTTTGAGCTTTAGTGAGATCTTTAGTTCCGAGTTCGAAAAAAAACGCTTCAGCAGTTAGGGTTGTAGGTCGAGGTTCGAGGACTCCAGGTACACACAGAAAGTCATATAGAAGAGCGGGATCCTCTTTTTACTTGCCATTAACCTAGGCACTATTTGGCAAGTTATGTGGGTATTCGCAAACAAAATTGAACTCGCGATTTTAATTCAAACTTGCTTATGGGTTATTCCCCCCACAAATTTATTTTTTATTTTTTGTATAGCAAACCAAAAATAACGGTACCTACCGTCATACATTTTTTTTTCAATTTTACATACATAATCGTATTTTTCTCAAAAAACAGCTCCACAACTTTTCTTTAAAAAATTCTATAAACTACTTCTGATTTTCAGGAGATGCGATGGAATGGACCGGGTGAGAGGAAGATTGAAGGATGCAATTTTTACTGGGAAGTGCTTACTCGATAGAAGGCAGCGATTGTTTGGGTGTGAATTTGCAGTCAGAGGAAAATTTAGGCAAAGAGTGTTAAGCTTTCGTGACGTCGTGTCAGCGAGAGAGTGACTATATTCCGCATAAAAGCCAAATTTCACCACCTGAACATTATCAACGCACATGCCCCTTACGGAAGAGAAGGATAAACCTACTAAGGAAAGAATTCTACAAGCTCCTCGCCAAAACTTATGAGCAATGTCCCAAAAATGACATCAAAATACTCCTGGGAGATTTTAATCCCAAATTTTTTAAAGAAAACGTCTTTGGTAGGACAGTCGGAAAACAAAGCTTGCACGACACCATTTCCAGAAACGGACTCAGGCTTATCGACTTCGTATCGGGAAAGAACATGGTGTTGAGTAACACTAGATTTCCCCGTCTTGATATTCACAAGGGTACTTGGCGGTCCCCCGATGATCTTACGTGCAACCAAATTGATCATGTTGCTATCGACGAAAGGCACTTCTCTAGCATACTGGGCGTACGCACGGTCAGATCAGCCAACATTGACTCGGATCACTACCTAGTTGGTGCAAAACTGCGCGTGCGAATATCCATGGAGGCTTTTAGGCGAATATCAATCCTGAGGAGGAAATTCAACGTTGGTAGACTGCAATCAGAAGAGACCGCGAAAGCCTATGCCAACCAAATATCCCTAGAGCTTGCGAGGGACCCTAGTACAGACGAGATGAGCCCAGAAGACCACTGGCAGCAATGCCAACATGCCATCAAGGCTGCTGCAGAAGAAGTGCAAATATTCTCACAGCCGCCGCGAAAGAACCCCTGGTTTGACTCCGAATGTGCTCAGGCAAACAAAGCCGAAACCGAGGCGTTAAGGCTGTGGCAGCAAAAGAAGACAAGGGCCTCCCATCAGCTCTACGTTGAATAGAGAAGGGAAGTAAACCGCTTGCTCAGTAAAAAGAAGAGAAACCACGAGCAGCGTGAAGTCGAGGAAACAGAGAGGTGTTTTAGCAGAAAACAGGTGCGGAGTTTCTACAAAAGAGTCAAAAAGAAAAAAAACAGGATTCACTAGTCGCCCTGGTGCCTGCAAAGATGAGAAAGGAAACACCATAGTGGAAACGCAGTTGATGTTGAAAATCTGGAGATTATTTTAACCAGCTGCTTAATGGAGATGATGACCAAAATTCCGCCAGCGAGCAGCCACGTCAAACAAATTTGATTGATGATCTGGAGTTACACCCACCCGACCTAAGTGAGATCAAGTTAGCCATTGTCAGGCTAAATCGAACAAAGCAGCCGACTCTGATGGTCTACAGGCGGAACTTTTCAGGTACGCTGGAGTTGATCTGATCTGATCAGAGCATACACCAACTTTTCAACAAAATATGGTCGGAGGAAAGTATGACCGACGAGTGGAACCTTTGTACCATCTGCCCAATCCACAAAAAAGGCGACCGCCTTCTTGCAGCAACTACAGAGGCATTAGCCTATTAAACATCGCTTATAAAATCCTGTCTAAAGTATTATGAGAACACCTGAAGCCATTTACGGATGAACTGATTGGCCCCTACCACAGTGTGGTTTCAGGCCTGGAAAGTCTACCACTACTCCAAATCCTGAAGAAGACCCAAGAATTTAATATCGATACACACCACCTATTCATCGATTTTAAATCAGCTTATGACAGCGTTAACAGAGAAGAGCTGTACCGTGCCATGTCGAGTTTTGGTATCCCTGTCAAGCTGATTTGCCTTAGCAGGATGACGTTGGAAAATGTCCGTTGCTCCGTCCAAATTGGGAGAGTTTCAACCGAAACCTTCGAAACCACCAGAGGACTTCAACAAGGTGACGCGCTTTCATGTAGCTTTTTTAATATTGTCCTTGAGAGATTAGTGGGCAATACTCGGGCCAACACCAATGGCACTTTCTCAATCCACTCAATATCTTGGATACGCGGATGACTTCGACATAATGGGAAGATCCAAGCGAGCAATTACGATTACCTTTTCTAGTATGGAGTCAGAAGCGTACAAAATGGGTCTTGTGATCAATGAGGAGAAGACGAAGTATATATGCTGTCATCAAATAAAGTCGATTCCCACAGCAGACTTGGTCAGAACGTGACTATTGATAGATATAACTTCGAGGTGGTCAGAGAATATTTGCCTACCTGGGTACCGCTGTGAACTCTGCAAATGACATCAGTGCTGAAATCAAACGTAGATTAACTCTTGCTAATCGCTGTTTCTTTGGGCTAAGTAAGCAATTGAGGAATAAAGCCATATCGAGAAATACCAAGGAGACGCTGTACAATGTAGAGCGAATGAACATCGACGCTCCATCCAACTTGGGATTCGAAATTGGAGGCAGCAAGCTAGAGATCGAGACTGCTGGCGGAGTCTACTATTTGAGGCCCAGGTGAACTCCGCGCTGTAGAGCCAACTAAAGTAATGTAAGTACTTCTGATTTTCGATTTTTGCATTTTGACAACGAAATGTTGTGAATAAATCATCAAAAGCCTGTAATTTCAACAATGAATGCTTTTGTATCAATATCTTTGCTATACGAGTAGTTGTAAGATCTACAAAGAAGCATTATCTTGGCTGAAGGAAAACGTGATATCAACTACAGATATCCGCATCTTCTCGGATAGTCAAGCAGCAATCAAATCCCTGGAATCGGTCTCGACTAACTCTATAACAGCCCTAAATTGCCATTCCTGTGCTGGGTGCCGGGGCATAGAGACATCCCAGGTAATTGTAAGGCCGATGAACTCGCTAAAAATGGTACAACTTTACCTCTTCTACCTAGTAAGGAAGAAATAGGTATACCCATCGCTACATGTAAACTTTTGCTGAAGCAAGATGCCTTAGAGAGAACAAATCTTAGGTGGAACAACATCACCACTTGTTTGGCAACAAAACAAATCTGGCCAGTAATGGATTTAAAGCGATCTAAGTGTTTGATATCTCTAAGCAGATTGCACATCAGCTCCATGATTGGTGTTATAACCGGACACTGTCTCATAGGCAAGCACGCAACGCGTCTTGGCGTATTCGCTAACGAATTCTGCAGAAGCTGTATGGATGAGGAAGAGATAGAATCGATCCCTCACCTTCTATGCACGTGCCCTGCTCTATCTCATAGACGAAGACTTCACCTTGGTGAGTTCTACTTCAATGATCCTAGTGATCTGATTAACTTAGACATTGGCAGTCTATTACGCTTCATAAGAAGCTCCAAATGGTTCACCGAGTAAGGAAAAGGGTTTCCTAGATTCATGTGGTATCACAATGGACCAAATCAAGGTCTAAGTGTGTCAGTCTCCACGACTGGCAGCCACTTCAACCTAACCTTACCTAAGATCTACAACAGATGTTGTAATTTTCACTATTAGGTCAATAACCATGCTTCTGTAAAATTTAAAACATTGGTTGTTTGGGATGATTATGACAGTTAATGTAGTAAAATCCACAGTGGTTTTCAACATTTTTACAACAAATTTTGGTGGGTGTGAATACCAATATGTATTTAAAAAAAAAAAAAATGGATTTTTAAAATGCATTCCGTTTTTTTTTTTAAAAGCTTAATAAATATTTAAAAAACCTCATGGTTGATTGAACAATTTGAAACTCGGTACCTAAAGGTTTCTTAACACTTTTCAGAATATTTCAACAAAATATCTTACTTTAAAGAAAAAAAAATAACGGCACCTCTCGTATACAAATTATAAAAAAATATCAACAAAAATCAAATTTTTCAAAAAAAAAAAGAATATGTACTTTAAAGTGAATAGTTATTTCTGTTTTGAATTTTCTCACTATAAACTGAGTGGATTGAGATTAAATTTTCATGTATATAGGTACTAGACTGTTAAAAAAAAAAAAAATTGTTCTGTTTTTTGTATAAAAAAGCAACAAAGCAACCTAGACAAGTCTGCCAAGGCCAACAGACGGTTTTTGTTGATAATTATGATTACACTAATGCCATCGGTTACTATTCTGTTTTTCAATAGTTGGATATCATGAAATGGGTTCACGTGGCTGCCTCCCGGACTTGATAGGCTCAAATTTAATACTGCTGCTGGTTTTTTTGTACCGTGCGTCACGTCATCCTTGATATACGTCCTGTTACTGTAGAGGTCCACGTTTAATTGAAATAAAACACTGCAATTTAAGGAGCTCCTGACTGGTGGGGGAGGGGCTGGTTGACTGTGTCATGAATGTGGTATTTTTCTTCAGTATTTGTTGACCTCGTGGCATGATGGTTAGTGCGTAGGACTGTCATGCCGAAGGTGTGAGTTCGATTCCCAGCCGTTCCACCTAAAAACAGAAATGTTTTATTCGAAGTACAATGCCTCTTGCGAGGAACTGACAAATCCTCCAAGAGTATACTTGTCATGAAAAAGTGCTTCTCATTAAGCCGTTCGGACTCGGCAAAAAACTGTAGGTCCCCTCCATTCCTGCCAACAACACGCACACAGGAATGGTTGAGAGTTGAAAGTCTCTAGGCCCTGGTTCCCCCCGAGCTGTTGCGACAACCCAATTTATTTATTTTATTTGTTGACTATAAAAGAATATTCTGTCCTGTCTAAAATTTTCTCTTGGGCTCTAATGAGATCATTGTTGAGAAGAGAACATGGCTGGAGGGGGTTTCGAGGGAAGGGGATTTTGAAAGAGGGGGGTCGTAAAGGGGGTGTCTTTTTTCCTCAGTTTCTTAGACTTAAAGTCCTAAATAGTCGAAGTATCTATTATTTCCTCAGGGGCCAGATATGGCGGAGGGATAGTGACTAGCGGGGGGGGGGGGGTGACTGGGAATATCATGACTGGTAAGTTTCATGACCCTCTCCTAGGAAAAGCAACTGATTTCAGCAGAGAACAAAGCTGCGTAGTAAAAATAACAACCTAAAACAGCACCCAAATCAATTCGCCATTTTGAAATCCATTTTTGAGGGTGTTCCCAGGAACGGATTTTGTCCGATTATGTTGTTTAGTAATGGATACTGAACAAAAGTCAACTTAACTTTAACTTTAACTTTCTGCGAAAAAAGTCATAACATGTTTTACCGTAAATCCAGCCGTTTTAAGGTTACAGTCAGTCAAACTCAATCCATAAAATTACCATACACTTATTTAACGTTAAATTAGCATTTTTATCGAAAAATGACTTAAGACCTTTTTTGTAGAGGACTAATTTTGCTTTTAAATGGTGCCTAACAATATAACTTCATTTCAATTAATACAATTTTTATATTACAATAATTAGTCACTTTTAAATAGATTTTTTTAGTGGGAAATTACATAGAAATTCCCTAATTAAACTGTGCAGATATATTTTGGAAACAGAGACCAAAGGTTTTTGGGGTGCTGAACTCGAATCAGAAGTCAAAAATATTCACGTTTATGAGATATTGTCGTTTGAAAATTTAAAAAAAGAAGTTTTTCGCTGAAAAAAACTTTTTTTCAAATTTTACATACGGCAATATCTCACAAACGTGACGTAGTGGAATATTTCTGACTTCCGAATGAAGTATTTTAAAGGGATGGCTAAAGAACAAAAATCAGCCAAAAAAATTAGAATAAGTGCAGTAATTCGAGAGCAAACAAATAAAACGTGAAAAGAGCAAAAATCCCATACAAATTTGTATGGGAAAAGTATGGGCTTAAAACCACGTGTAAATGACATCGGACAAATGTTTTTTTTGGCCTAATAAACATGGACCTTTTAAACCTGATATTATCAAAATCAGAGCTTTAATTTTTGAAAGTGTTTTGCTTAAAATCTGCAACGTGAAAATGGATTTATTAAAAAAAAAAGGAACAGTAACCTGCCAATAAAATGTAATTTTTTTTTCTCAATTTGAATAAAATAATTGAAATAATTCTGAATTTCACGTTTAGCCAAAAAATTTAAATTTCTAGACAAAATTGGAGGTATATCTTATTGAAATTTCACGAGATAAACTTGAACTACTTTTTTTTTCCTAGCAGCAGCTTATACCTACAATGTCTATGGAAACGGCTCATAGAGTTTTTTTGATAAATTGATTAATTTGTACACTTATTGCCATTTTGATTGATACACTTTTCACAAAAGTATTTACACAATGCATAACTTAGCATTGCCAGCAAAATAGCCTGACTATTAAATTGTGATTAAATTGTGAAAAATACTCCATAACTTGTATCGCCAGAGTCATAGGTTTAATAGATATGTCCTCGTATGTACGTACATTATATAAGTTGCATGAGGCTCCATTCTTTTAACATCGATATAATATTTTGGTAATTAATAGTAAAAGGCAATAATTCAGCTAGGTCATAAGTGAAACAGACAACACCCAGCAACTAACCATCACCGCATCGCAGATAACCAGCCATAGATAATACAGTGCTAAAGTATACCACCATAATTCTTCTTTCCATCATCCAGAATTACCACGATAGCGCGTATAGTATAGTGTTCCACATTTTGCTGCTTAAATATACACCAGCTCCACTACAACACAACTTGTGGGATGGGATAGGGATCGAGTAGTTGATTGAAAGTGACGTATGGAGGAGGGGTGAACATTGAGCAATATAAATATATTATGTACTATGTAGTGAAGGTATAGGGAAAGAGAAAGACAGAGATAGAGCCATTCAGCTTCCGGCTGAAAGCAATAAATTTTAAGCATCATCGACGTGAATAATTAGCGTAATTATATGATGGTATCTATTAATTGCGTATAGCTGCATGGATTTTACTTAACATCCTCCCACATCTGTTATCCTTGTTACAAAGCCATGCCGCGTTGCGCCCGCCATCACCATCACCCGCACCGGGCCAATTCTTGCTTGCTGGCGTCAGAGGTTATAAAGGCAAGCCGCGTGACTCACGCTCAACACAGAATGATTTAACTTTGCATAACCGAAGGCGGGGTCGCAGTGAGATATTACGTTAAAAGAGAAGAGTAGGTACTTTAGTACTCGTATATATAGTATAGTGGCTGATGATGGGGGGTAGGTACATTTGCATATCTCTGCCATGGTATCTAATTAACTTTAAGGTATACCAATATACCTCTATAAGGATAAGGATCGATTTTTGTTATCCTATACCTACTTGACGTCGTTATTGAATTATTTTTAAATAATGACTGAGTTAATAAATTTCATTTTACCAAAATTATCCGGAGGAAAAAAGTTACATTATGGTAACCTGGGTGAATGTTGTACAGAAATTTAGGATAATATGTATATTGTCCGTGTTAATTCATGGCAGTAATGTTTCATCAACCTAAATAGGGAATAATGGCTTGAACAACTTCTTCTTTCTATTCAGAGGGAAAGTGGCCTAAAGAATTGGAGAGGTAGAACAAATAAAGCAGTGGTTTTGCCAAGGTGGAAGGACACACCTTCAATGACAAAAGATGATATACCATCAGAGCCAGCAGGTTTCCGAATGTCGAGATTTTTAGTACTCTATAGCAACTGTACGGGTTCAAAAATGCATGGTCTCAAAATAAAAATGGACGTTCTCAAGTAGGAACAGGTGGCACCCTGTTGCTATCTGGTAGTGTAGAGCCTGCTGCGAGTTTTTCTACAAACCACATTGATGGCCTTGCCAATAGAACTAGGTACATGTTTCTATAATTGAATATGAGCATGGGAACCGATTTTTAATATTTTAAGCGAATGGCCAAAAGTATTTTCTGAGGGCACTGCAGTATTACACCAAATCAGTAATCATCAAAAACCAAATTTCTGTCATAATTTGGATTTGTTTTGATATTAGTGTACTTAAGATATTTGATATTAAACTTCATTAACTTAAAATTTGGCATATATTTAAGATTTCATTACTTTTTTTGGCTGACTTTTCACGCACAGGTTTCTTGTGCATACTATAAGAATCTAAATCTTTTTTTAACATTTATGTTTTTGTTGTGATTTCAATCCTTTTTGCAAAGATTTTATTTTGCCAAGTGAGAATCATGCCCTACCGCTCTATAAAGTTTTATGCATCTACGAAAACCATATAATTAATAGCAACTCTGAGATGCCACGCTCCTTGAGCTGAAAATTATAAAATTCTTACTTTTATCTCTGTATGCACGTCAAACTCTACCGCTCTACCAATTTTCATCGTTCTACAACAATCAGAAGTTAGGTTAGGTTAGGTTGGAAAGGGTGATAATAAGGCAAGCCGCTACCGCACCATGTCACTCGGATCTCAGTGGATCCATTGCACTCCCCAGGGTAAAGGTGGTTAGTGAGGAGGAATAGGGAGGGAGTTAAGGGGAAGTTTTAGGTGTGGGGGCCTCCCTGAACCATCCTGAGTTCTGATTGAATTTCAGGATGTTCTTTAGTGGCAAGACAGAGATGTCGCCCAGTTCGTCGAAGAAGTATTCTGCAAGGGCTTCTTTTCTGGTTCTAGTTAGGCTGGGGCATTCGCAAAGGAAGTGAGGGGAGCCCTCCTCTGCCTCTTCATCATGACACCCTCTACATAAGTCCAATGAGCTGATGCCCATTCTGTTCATGTGGGTTCCCATTGAGTTGTGACCCGTAAGGACGCCAACCATGAGAGATAATTGAGGCCTGCTTAGCTTGAGTAAGTAATCCGTTTTTTTCCTTGAAATATTTTTCCATAGATTCCTTTAAAACCCGACAAGTGTCGATGGATGACCATCTGATATTTGCAGCTTCTAAGAAACTCTGGTGTATTCTACTTTTTTCTTGCTCCAGTGGTATGAGCACAGAGGCTTCGATTTGGCTCGGATCAAGAGATGACCCGTTTTTGGCCAGTTCATCTGCCATTTCGTTCCCATGAATATCCCTATGTCCTGGGACCCATCTTAGGGTAACTGTGTTCGTTGCATTGAGTACTCTTAGCTCGTTCCGACAAAGATCGACCAGTTTGGACTTTGTGGTGATTGAGGAAATGGCTTTAATTGCCGCCTGGCTGTCTATGAAAATGTCAATATTGTTGTTTACTAATTCGCTGACTGAGGAAAGATGTTTCGCGGCTTCGCAAACTGCCAGCACTTCCGCTTGGAATACACTGCAAAAGATTGGAAGCTTGAAAGATCTATTTATGGGTGGGTTATCTGAGAAGATGCCTGACCCAACCCCCGCCGCCGAGGTTTTGAAACCGTCAGTGAAAACTGAAACATGATTTGCATTTATGACCCTGTTTTCATTCCAGAGTTCCCTGGTTGGGATATCTGCTATGGTTACTGGGTTGAAATCTATGTGCGGTGAAACGTAGTCTGCTTGAATGTCTGTGTTCTTAAAATTCATTAGCGGCCCTTTTTCCACAAATCAACATTTGCTGACCCGAATGTTACCCGATTCAAATGGATAGCAATCGACAAAGTTGTTCATCAAATTTAATTTTATTAAAAACATTTGTATAGGGTTTTAATTTCATGAACATAATTTATTGGTTTTGTGCGTTATTAATCACTTTTTACTGGATGAAAAATTAAATATTTATTGAGAATAAGTATTTAATGTTAATAATATCGTTTTAACTTTATTGTTCACAAGAAAAAATAAAAAAAAGTTAGGCACCACCAGGATTCGAACCCTGAACCCTTCGGTTGGATCCTGACGAATCGATCAGAAAATTCCAAACCACACAAATGTTTGCTACGAAAGTTTTTCACGTACACACTAGCATGTTGATCGACAATGTTAACCAACAATGTTGATCGGCATAGTGTGGACCGTCCATAACATCTATAGAATTCAGTACTCAGCTTTGAAATACTGAGTTTCGTTCTACTACCAGGTCAGAAAACTAATAAACTTTGGTATCTGCATTCGATGATTTGGGGATGTTGAATTTAGTGGTTGGTACTTATACCTATTTTTTCAGGTAAAAACAAAACACTGTCCAAATCAGGAATTTAGTCAAGTGTACAAGTGTACGATTAAAATTTCCTTAACTATGTGCTAAAATGCATATTCCATTTCTTTCTTTTTTGAGCCAAATATAATAAGAGCAAGTCCAAAATTTTGCGAAACATTCCCAAGAAATCAAAATTAATGCTTTTCTTATGATTTTTTTTTTCTTGATGATAAAATCTGATAGAAATTGTACAGTTGCTGACTTTTAATTTTAGCAAAAAAAACATTCTCAAATCTCTAAATTCATAAAAACCCAACACTTCTTTCCACTTCCATTTAAGCCATCGTTAGATTTTAATTAATAAATCAAAATAATTATCCGAGATTATGTTTTTTTATCTAAATTCCAAGCCATTAAGCTTCCTAAGTTCCAATCCTCACGTAAAATTATTATTATATTTTATTTAAGCTCTAAAATGTTCATGGTGGCAATTTTTGAATGATTAAGCCGATACTGTGATCAGATGTGCTCGTGACTGGTAAAATTATTCTTATTAGGTACAACAATTTTATTGAAGGCTTATGATGCTATAGGTATTGGACTTTTTGTAATTATATATAAAACACAACCAGTTTTGATTGGAGCAACTCACCCACCCACTCACCCTAGAGCTCTTTTTAACAAGCATTTTGTTGATTTCAGGCCATAGTTAGAGTAATCAATTTCCTTTTTGATAAATGTTGTTTAACTTTTTTTTTTAATGGTCACGATGAGTTTTACCGGAAGGATCTATGCTGTGCAATATGAATTGGCTTAATTTTACCCATACACTTGACTCACTATACACAATATTATTTGCATAGTATTAATGTAAATTTGAAGTATTTCCTCTGAAATTGTTGGTTTTTTATGTTGATTAGGTTAAAGTGTGTTGAGAAGAGAGGTGATAAGAGTGGTAGAAATGAACGTGATGAAAAGGCTTTACTTAACAAGAACATTTGCAGAGTTAAACAAAAGCATTTCATTTCCATAGTTGGGCTTTAGGGTTATAAATTACTTTAATAAATTACTTTTTCGAAAATTGGTATGCTGTGCCTTGTTAAGGTATATGATAGTATATGTATAAGTATCTAACTTTATAGGTAGACATGATAAATGAATTAAATTAAATGAGAGGCCAAATAAGTATCGAATTAATATTTTGGAGCCTCTATAAGTGCCTTTACAGTGTTCAATTACTTATTTATTCAATGTTCCATGGTATTCGTACAATAAGTTAGTATGTCTATAGGATTTAGTTTTAAATTAATCCATACACCATATACCTACATAACAGGAGCAAGAATTATGTTATTTATGTTTGATTGAAAAATCGTTCTATACTAGGGTCCTATTTCACGGCTCATACACAGCACAAACAAACAATGTATTTGTGATACTTGTTTTTGAAAACTGTCCCAGACTCGTGGATAATTTAAATCTTTTTATAAAACTATGCAAATCGGTAAAGACTGAATACATTTTTAAAAGTTAAAAATTTACTTTGATTCATCTGCGGCCAATTTTAAAGCAAATAGATTGAATGTGATGTATGTGCCATGAAGTGGACCCCAAATATTTGGTATTTATAAAAATTGTTATGAATATATGTAGGTTATTGCGTATGCGTAAGATGTTCACGAATGAGTCTTCAAGAACGAATTTGATGCTTTTGAAAACATATTTTGTTCTATTCATAGCACTCATACTAAGGTATCTTTGAAGTTTTAGTTTATTATTTAACAAACAATTTCTTAACAAATTTGGTTTGACAATTAAAATAAATGTCCCATTTTTGAAAGAAATACAATATTCACAAAACAATTTGGCAGTTTATTCAAAACATGTTTTTATATAAATAACCGTATGTTATGAATGTACCACTCAAAAAATCATTATTTTTATTTTCCAATGTCTTCAAAACAGTAAAACTATATTTATCATTTTTTATATAGAGGCTTTTAAATTTATATTTATATTTATATTTATATTTATATTTATATTTATATTTATATTTATATTTATATTTATATTTATATTTATATTTATATTTATATTTATATTTATATTTATATTTATATTTATATTTATATTTATATTTATATTTATATTTATATTTATATTTATATTTATATTTATATTTATATTTATATTTATATTTATATTTATATTTATATTTATATTTATATTTATATTTATATTTATATTTATATTTATATTTATATTTATATTTATATTTATATTTATATTTATATTTATATTTATATTTATATTTATATTTATATTTATATTTATATTTATATTTATATTTATATTTATATTTATATTTATATTTATATTTATATTTATATTTATATTTATATTTATATTTATATTTATATTTATATTTATATTTATATTTATATTTATATTTATATTTATATTTATATTTATATTTATATTTATATTTATATTTATATTTATATTTATATTTATATTTATATTTATATTTATATTTGTTTGCATATATTTAAATTCATTTAAATTTTTTTAAAAAGATTTCATTAATTGAAAGATGGCTAAGTATCTACCTGGCTAAATAAAATTAAAAAAAAAATTTGGGCAAGCCTTAGTAAACCATTTTTTTTTTTTTTTTTTTTGTTATTTGAAATTAGATTTACGTTTTGACTCGTCTGGATTATCTGTCAAATGATAGATACCAAGAAATAGCAGAACGAAACGAAGGAAGAGAAATATTTTACTATCGCGTCCTGAGTGTTCTTCTCAGACAGAAGCAGCAAAATTTCATCGTGTCGCTATTAGTCCAGTCATATTGTATTTTTACCATGCAAATTGTGGGGTAGTTTCTATTTGCTGAATCCGAATCTGAGGTTTGCCAACAAAATTTCGTGACGCAACATAGAAAAAAATGCAAAAACAATCCAAATATGGATTGCTTGGAAGTTTTTCACTAATGGCTCGAAAACTACCAATTATTTGAAAATGACATCAAAGTACCATTTCTTATAAATCCCTGTTTAAGATTTTTTTCTGCGACAACCCATTTGGACTCAAGCGCTAGTCGAAAATTGACGTATTTTTACTGTTTTCGAAAATCCACTCGAAAGCTCTAAGAAATTACTTTGTGTAAAAAATTTGAATTTTGTCTGTAACATGAACCGAGGATATACTTTCTGATGGCCTTTGATGCGCTGAGTTCGAATCTGGCCTTGAAATTGCTCTAGCACATTACGTTTTTGAGATATTCGAATCTAAAGATTAAAAATAAAATGCATTTTGTATGCAAAATTGAAGTTATATTTTTTTCTTGAGGTAATTTTTTTCGAAAAAATGTTCATGGTCATTCTGAAGTATGAACATTTTACTTCAAAATTTATTTTCAATCTTTCAAATACCTCCGTTCGTCTTCGAGAAATCGTTGGTTTTCGTCTTACTACTTAATTCGAAAAATTCAGGCAATTTGTGCTCAAAAGGGCAAAAACTTTGTTCTCAGCCATCTACCGCAGCTCGAATTTTCGCAAAATTAGCGAAATGGTCCTCATTCTTTCTGTTGGACTCTGTAACTCTGAAAGCATAAATCCTATTAAAATATTTTTTTTGATCATAAAACTTGATTTGTATATATTTGAAATTTTTTATTAATTCTATTTTGTGTCTACTGACTGGTGGAAGGGAAAACAAGGGTTCTCTTATGATTTTATTGTTGCAATTGTTGCTCGGTTGCGGTCCTTAAGCTTGTGATGGATGAAAAATTGAATTTTGATTTTTTGCAAAATTCCATTTTTCATCCACGATGAATTTTGTAAGACATACATAAGTTTGATTTTGAAATCAAAAATTATTGTTTCAAAAATGTAAAGGGAAAAAGTATTTTGACAAAATTAGAAAGGCTCATAACTGCATGCCGGTTAATTTTCTAGTAAGGGCAGTGAGGATTATTTCTTAAATCGTTTTCAAAAACCCAATTCAAATGCACCATCTATTTTTGGTTATCAGCTCGGGTTTTCGAGATATTTCCGTTAGAAAATGACAAAAAACTTTTTTTTTCTATTTCTAAGGCTATGTAACAACGAGAGGTGATATTTTTTGTTTTTAAGATTAGGATATTTTTTTAAGACGTTTGTGAAAGCCTAACTGAAATCCTCCATCCATTTTTAACCATCAACTCGGACTTTCGAGATATGGGTGATTCTCCGCCAACTGTGATTCTTTTTTTAGAAAATTTTCAAAAATTAAAACTTCTTAAAAACTATTTTTGTTTCGTTTTTGTGGCTTCATTAAGTCAGAGTATCAAATCAGCACAAGCATTTTGCTCCAACTTTTAAAAAACATAAAATATGGTGAAATGTACTGAAACTGGAATAGACGATAACGACACTCTTTTTCTTTTTTTTATTTTTAATATGTTCTCTCTCTTTTTGACCATATTCTATATATGTATATGAGATTCTTGATTGTCTTATATGTTTTGACCTCTTGACATTTCTACTACCCTTTTTTTCTTTAAAAAATGTTCTCTTTTCGTTTTTGAAGTCTGTTCTTCTGAATGGCAACCCTTTTCTTTGTGCTGGGTTATTACTTAGTTTTTATTGCACGGAATAATTTTTGTTTGGCTCGTCCGAGGTATTGCTTCCGTTCTTATAAAGAGAATTGGTTAAAAAAATATTATTGCAAGGAATTATTTAATTAAATTTAATTACAGTTCAAAAAGTATTTAAATGCCACGGTACTGACATCCACGGTGCTGACATTTAGACAGTTTATGTAACCTCACTTCTCTAAGCTTATGAGAAAAATAATTTCCAGGACAATTTTAGCTTTTGCCGTTAAAAGGAATACAAAATTCCGATAACCGACCAAAAACACGTCAAAACATGCTTACAAAATGCTACCACGGTACTGACAAATAAATTTGTGACATACTTTCATCGCATGAAAACATATCACTCTTAAAGTACAAAAACGTGCACAAAATAAAATGACTGTTGTTAACTATACATAAATAGTGTAGGTGTAGGTATCTTTTAGAAAACAACGACATATACGTATTAAAACTAAAACAAAATGGCGTTTGAGCGGGAAATCTTTTGAATTCAAATATAAAACCAAAACCTCGGACAACATTCATTCTTGATTATTTTATTCAGCAATAAATATTTTGACTTAATTTTTGCATTATTTGGTCAACCAAGTAATGCATTCAAACTTTTCTAAGGACAACATTTCTATTCAATGAAGTATTCCATTAGAAAAAAGTAGATTTAATCGGAAAAACAAGGAACGGACATGCCACGGTACTGACATTTTTACTACACTTTTCCAAGCCATGTTGAAGAAGTAGCAAATTGGGTCATGATATCAAATGTAGATTGAAGTAAATAGCCGTTTACACAACTAAAACCAAAAATATATAGGAACATTTTACATTAAATAACAAAAAAAACACTGGACACAAAGAATCACAGTTACAGTTGGGACGGAATCACCCATATTTCCCTTGACAAAAAGAAACGTTTTTTGATATTTCTGAGGTTAGTAGATACACAATTATTTCCAATAAATCTCTATTTAAGGTTTTTTATGCGACAACCCATTTGGGCTCAGGCGCTAGTCGAAAATTGACGTATTTTTACTGTTTTTGAAAATCCACTCGAAAGCTCTAGGAAATTACTTTGTGTGACAAAATTTGAATTTTTTCTGTAACATGAACCGAGATATACTTCTCTGATTCCAAAGCCAGATTTGAACTCAGCGCATCAAAGTCAAAGACCATCAGGAAAGTATATCTTTCCTGATGGTCTTTGATGTTACAGACAAAAATTCAAATTTTGTCACACAAAGTAATTTCTTAGAGCTTTCGAGTGGATTTACGAAAACAGTAAAAATACGTCAATTTTCGACTTGCACTTGAGTCCAAATGGGTTGTCGCTGAAAAAAATCTTAAATAGAGATTTATTGGAAATTGTGTATACTTTCAATGGTACTTTGATATAATGTTCGAATAATTGATACTTTTCGAGCCATTAGTAAAAAAACTCCCAAAAACTGAATTTTTGCATCATATTTTGCGTTTTTTCCATCTTGCGCTACTAAGAATTATTAGATATAAGTAAGTATGTGGGTAAGGTATTGCAATCAAAATAAAAAAATCCCAAATGTTCAAAATTTTGAGCTAAGGCAGACGGCTAAAAACGTTATACAATTTTTATTTTAGTGTCAAATTATTTTACTAACTAAAATGCAACAAACTGGAGAAAAGTATTCGAAATTGAGACAACAATTATTTTTTTTCTCTATCAACGACGCTGAGTATTCTTCATTCCAAAAATAAAGATAATTTTTTCCGCAAATTTGTATAGTTTTTTTTGGGCTCTTATGCGTTCTTAAACAATTATAGCACAAGTTAAATACACTTCCGGTCTTTTAAAAATTTAAAAGAATCAAAGGGCACGGTAGTGCCCAGCCAAGTTCGCGGCACTACACCCTTTTTACAGGAACAAACTCAGGCGATTTTCAACCCCCCTCTAACTTCAGTACCAATAAAGTCAGAAACTTCAAATTCGCAGTATTTGCTGAACTGATCAAACACAAATGGCTCACCAAATTTCAACTCTTAAGCATTAGTAATTCCCGAGATATAGGACTTCAAAAATCGCAAAAACCGTAACTGACTGACTGACTGACTCACTCACTGACTCACTGACTCACTGACAGATCATCAAAATTATGGAGCACTTCCAGACATCGTAGAAACTTGAAATTTCGCACAACGGTAGACCTTGTGGTGCATACAAAGGAAAAAATCGAAAATATGCTATTTTCTATCCAGGGGGCGTGGCATCCACCCACTTTGCTAAAAAATGTTATAAATTATATGGAGCACTTTTGATTGTTGTAGAACAATGAAAATTGGTGGGTCTGTAGGGCTTCAAGTACTTAGAAAGAAAAAAAATTGAAAAATTGGAATTTTCATTCAGGGGGCGTGGCATCCACCCACATTCTTTAAAATCCTTATAAATTATATGCAGCACTTCCGATTGTTGTAGAACGATGAAAATTGGTAAGTCGGTTGGGCTTGAAGTACTTAGAAAGAAAATAATTGAAAAATTGGAATTTTGCATTCAGGGGGCGTGGCATCCACCCACATTATTAAAAATTCTTATAAATTATATGGAGCACTTCTGATTGTTGTAGAACGATGAAAATTGGTAGGTCGGTAGGGCTTGAAGTATTTAGAATGAAAAAAATTGAAAAATTGGAATTTTCCATTCAGGGGGCGTGGCATCCACCCACAATCTTAAAAATCCTTATAAATTATATGGAGCACTTCCGATTGTTGTAGAACGATGAAAATTGGTAAATCGGTTGGGCTTGAAGTAAAAAATTAAAAAATAAAATATTTTTCTTGGCTAAAAAACACAACTTTATCTTTTTCTATTTCTTAAAAATTAAAAACAATTTATCATAAAAAGTTCACATTAAGATTTTCTCTAAAGAATCTATACGAGTGTCATGGTACGAATGGAAAACTTGTCCTCTACTATTGCAAAAATCAAGCTTGGGGCTAATTATCATGCAATGGATTATCAATGTAAAACCGAAACACATTTTAGTCATATTTTTCTGAATATAACGATTTCATGTTTATTTCTATAATTGTATTATACTATTCATTAGAAAAAAAAAAAAAAAAAAAAAGTACGTAGAAAGAAAAAAATTGAAAAATTGGAATTTTGCATTCGGGGGGCGCGCCATCCACCCACTTTATCAGAATTGCTATTATTTATATGGAGCGCTTTCGGTTGTCGTAGAATTATGAAACTTTGTAAGGCCCTAAGGCTTGATTTTCACCTGGTAAAGTTAATCTTTGCAAAAAGGAGTGAAATCACAACAAAAACATAAATGTTAAAAAAAGGAGCCATGTTCTTATGTATACAAGAAACCTGTACGTAAAAAGTCAGCCAAAAAAAGTAATGAGATCTAAAATATATGCCAAGTTTTTAGTTCATAAAGCTCAATATCAAATATCTTAAGTAGAGAAATATCAAAGCAACTCCAAATCATGACAGAAATTTGGTATTTAATGATTACTGATTAAAATTTGGTGGATTTACTTGGCAAGTTTTCTCTTAATTACTTACTTAAACACAATTTTAAAATAAATGAAAACTTGAGCAGTGAACCCACCATATTTTAATCAGTAATCATTAAATACCAAATTTCTGTCATGATTTGGAGTTGCTTTGATATTTCTCTACTTAAGATATTTGATATTGAGCTTTATGAACTTAAAACTTGGCATATATTTTAGATCTCATTACTTTTTTTGGCTGACTTTTTACGTACAGGTTTCTTGTACACATAAGAACTTGGCTCCTTTTTTTAACATTTATGTTTTTGTTGTGATTCAATTTAAAAGAAACATGGAAGTACTCGTGAATCTATAAAAATTGAATTTACAATGCTGTTATAGTATTAAAAGCGGTAAAAAAACTTAAATAAAATTTTATTTTATGTTTTTGGGCTCATCTGTGCCCAAAAATACAAAAGAATGAACTTTATAATGCAATTACAATATTAACATTTAAAATCATTTTCATATTACAAAATAAATGTATGTAGGTATGTAGATTTGTCCTGCAACCATGGCTGAGTTGATTCCCTATTTGCAATTCATTACTGTAATTTCACCTTAATATATAAATGAAATGACATTCATCAGAAACCATAAAGATTGTTGTTTTTCCACATCAGCAAACAAAATTTTAATCATGATTCGCATTAATGTGAGTAATTTAAGCTGCAGGAAAAATATCTTTGTTCGTTTTAACTTTGCTTTATATTACGTAGGTACTGTATATGTATAATTAAGTTAAATTAATTGAACAGAAAATTAATATTCTTCTACATATAAATGAAACCAAAGAGGTGGTGGCTCAATGTTTATCTTAGCCTGACACCATTCAAAAGAACTTACTTACTTGCAAACCTTGTTCGCTTTAATTACCGTACGGACATAGTGCGTACATATGTACATAATTTAATGTATGTATGTACAGGAAGATACATTATAACCATTGAGAGCAAATAAGCTTTTATTTTATTCAAGTGAAAATATTAAAGATATTTTTTTTTTTTGGTTACAAAATTGAGAGCTGTGAAACCAATTACATCAGGGGAATATATTATTGTACCTATACTGTCACTAGCGTAACAACAACGAATTATGATGATGAGGATGACATTGAATACGAATGTCAAAAAGCCAAGTAGTGGTAGGTATCCAAACATATTTTTTAATTTCTTGCCATGGAGATGGTAATAACAACAAAGCTTATATTTCTGTATCATACTTTTGGCTTCGAACCAAGTAATTTATTCTTTTTAAATTAAACGTGTGGTTTTGATCAAAGGTACATAAATCACATCACAATTCAAAAGAAAAGCCACAGAATGTGGTGTAGAAAATCAATCTTCTTACATACATGCATAACATACGTTTCCATCATCATTATAGACTGATTTGCTCAGAAAAAACCTACACACCAATAGAGCATGGTTGGTTACCTTAAGTTATATTTAAATCATGTCAATTGGAATTAATATTTCCATGCTCTTAAAACGATGTACATAAATGTTCATATGAAATTGCTTAACTGCTGGTTTTGACACCATTTTAGATTTTTTATCATGAACTGGAAATTTGTTAACAGATGTGAATTAGAACGTCAAAAAGCTGGCAACTGTTACTGTTGCATATAAAAAGGTGACAAAAGCCAAAATATGCTTACTTCCGCCAAATTTGTTGATGAGACTTAGTTCATAAATTTGGGAGTTGGTTCAGTTGGGGCTTACATATGTAGTTCATTTTAAGTTGATATAAAGTAAGCGAGTCATCACCTCAAAAAGGGGTAGCAAACGTGTGTTGTATTGAATGATTTAATGCTTATAATAGCAAAACAATTTAATTTCAGTTAATATTTAAGAGAGAGTCGAGCGGTCTAAGAATAAATAGCAAAAAGACAAAAATAATGCTCAAAGGCCGCATTCCACACATCAGCATTACTTTACAGGAGGCGCGAGTTGAAGAAGTCAAATAGTTTAACTACCTTGACAGTATTGTTTTTGCAAATGGCAGTACGGATCTGAACGTTAAAAGTAGAATTAATAAAGTCTTTTCTCTTTTCGCACTAAGATGAGATCCTTTGAATCCAATGTCAAATCCAGCTTTTTATATACCTGGAATATTACGGCTAGCATTTCGAGGAAATTACAGGCTTTTGTAAATAGTTGTCCCCGCCACATCCTTAAGATTCGCCAACGACAGATTATATCGAACCAGGGGTTATGGCGCATATGCAGAACTAATCAAGAGCGACTAGACACTGACATAAGCGAAAATAGGCGTTTTTCTTTTTTAATTCAGAAATGAGCTCTGGAACAGAATCCGAGCACGTCGAGCATGCTCTGAACATCAGCTGAGCAAGTTTGTTCTGAGCACCCTGAACCATTTTTGAAACTCACCTGAACACTAGCTGTCAAATGTTAAGTGTTCTGTATTGAACTCTGTTTGCTCAGTCATTTAATTCTGAGCTCATAGAGCGTGCTCTGAACAAACTTGGAACACACTCAGAACGAAAATAGAAATAAAAAGAAACACAACTGACACAATTGACAGCTCAGGCTCTGTTCTGAATTAAAAAAGAAAATCCTTTAATGGCATGGATCGGTCACGCACTGAGGAAACCAAACGATGATATTGCGAAGCCGTCCTTTGAATAAAATCTTCAGGGTGCACGCTGGGATGGAAGACCAAGAAAAATAGGGAAATCAACAGTCCTAGCAGAATGGAGACGATTGGTTGGCGCCATATGCCCCAACCGGGGTTAAATGACTTGATGATGATAATGATATGTTTTGATTTAAATCTTTTCCATGGAGAACATGAGTGGAACATTTTATTTTTTAAATAAATAATACTGGTTCACTGTGGCGTATGTGTAATTTTTTTTTATGATACTTACAAATTCTATATACTACTGAAATAAGTCAGCCAAGTAGAAGACTTAGCACTGCCAGTGAGTCCAAGTGAGTTAGCCGGACGAAACGACAATTTGTACAACTACATGCTATAAAAAGCTATTTTGAATCTGATGGTTTACTTTCATTGTTAGACCTTAAGGAACTTAAGGATATGACCATTTAAAGTTAAGTTTTTAACTTCAGGAGCCCTGCTCCAGAGACTATTCTGTAACACCGTACATCTAAAACATATTTTAAACTTATTTTGGCCTTTGAACAGGGTTTGCAACTCCCTTCTCTTATGTAAATTCTATGATTTTTGAGCGATAAGCTACAAAAAAGTAAGAGTAATTTTTTTGATTTTTGTATCGATTAGCAACGAAAAAAGTTATTTTACGACACCGCGCATTGAAAATACCGTTTTGATAAATTTTAGTTGAAGAACACGCTTTGGAACTTTTTTAGTGTAAATTGTTACCTATTTTTTTTTCGTCAAGAAAGGTAGTCACGTATACACAATCAATTGTTTTCAATTAGTTCGCATCTGTTTATTGTGTATCTTGTAAACGCATTTTTTGTGTTTTCTTTTTAAAAATTCTTTTTATTGGATATTTCAGAAAAAATGCTCTTTGTATATCTTTGAAGAAGAACAATATAATTCCTAATTAATAATAATAATAATAATAATAATAATAATAATAATAATAATAATAATAATAATAATAATAATATTTTAACTTTATGCCTGTAAGACCTAAGGTTTTTTTAAATGCAACCTGAATTGCACGGCACTAGATAGAAAGAGTAGGAGGATAGGAAAGATTTGGCGCAGTGGATTGAGATCAAGGTGTTTGTAATCAGCAAAATATTTATTACCTTATAAAATGAGTCTTCCCATAAGATCAAAGGATATACAAAATTTTTACAGGTGACAGTTTATAAATTTTTCACAATAAGCAGATGACAAAATGTATATAAATCACAGTATTAATCAGCAATATTCATAGAACGGGGTCTCAAAGATTTCAGCAATCTTAATTTATCTGTCAGATACTGAAGAAAATTGTCCAGTTAGTTATTGCCTACGAGGTGCTTAATCTAGAAAGAAAGATACATATAATTATTAGTCCTTACAACAGACAAAAATTTCACATACGCCATAGTGAACCATTATTACTTATTCAAAAAATAAAATGTTGCACTAAGGAAAATGTACTGCCCTCTTTTTGCAAAACAAATTGAGAGGTCATATTGCTTTTTAGCAAAAAAAAGCAAATTATTTTCTCAAAAAAAGTGACGGATCGTAACCTTACATAACCTTTTAAAATAAATCTCCAGTTAACTCTGATTTAACTAAATAGTATTTTCTTTTTAATGATGATGATGGAAACACTAACAGAATACCTACTATCAATCAGTTAAGAAGGTAGTTTTGACCATTGACTTCCCTTCAGCAAACAAGTCTGCAGGACCTGATGTATAATAATACCAATTATGTCCCAAAGCTTTTAAAATATAATTGTTCCAATTCTAGGGGACATTTTTAGTGGTTGTCTTAATATCACCTATATTCACTCCAGTTGCAAAGAAAACAATTCATTCCGAAAGGTGGCAAGCCTATCCTCACTGAACGGAACGAATTCAGGTCATAAGCCTATTAGACCGAGAGCTCGAATCATATTTTTGGCGTGGAGAGGAAACCAGACGATATTAATGTTACTAGTAAACCTGGCGAAGGTGATAATGAATACGTTCGTCTGCCAGCATGTAGTGGCCCCGTTTACGAGAAAAAGTGCATCAAAAGTACAACTTTTCAAAAAATTGAATTGGTGAGTAAAATATGTGAATTTTATCGCGTCTTCCAGCAGTTGGATTGGACTCAAAACGTGTTCATGTTATATGTATTTATGCTCTGGTAGTTAAGAGCTATCGATTCCAATACATTTCTAGGAGTAACATCAGTTATCTAAAAAAAAAAAAATTTAAAAGCACCGCGACTTCAATCGCGTCTGTTGGGGGTCTTAGGACCACTAAGACGTCTGTCATGTTAATACATATTCGTACTCAGGGAGTCAAGACTTTTTATTTGAGATATATTTCAAGTGGTTTCCTAAAATTCTACAAAGTGAAAAAAGTTGCATTTTTCGGGACGTCTGTCGGGGGTTTTGGGGCCACTTAGACTTCTGTCGTGACCATATTTTGTAATCAGTGGGTCGAGGACTTTAGAAAATATTGTGTTTGCAGTGGTTTCCCTCACTTATTCAATTTTGCGAAAAGTTGTATACTTTTGACTTTTTCTCGTAAATGGGACCACTACGTGCTGACAGACGAACGTTTACGTTATCACCTTCACCAGCAATACTTTTAATATTAATATCGACTGGTTCCCTTTCACGCCAAAAATATGTTGCGAGCTCTTACACTTATCTTCCTTTCTTCTAAAGATATTAATAGCCTATTGAATAGACCTTTTGAAATGGAACAATTAAGTGCAAGGGTTTTTATTATTGAATATGTTTGTTTGGCCCATAGGCATGCTTAAAACCGAAAATGATACTAAATTCACCCATACGTTTCTGATAGAATGGTCACACTGGCCACTTTTCAGTATTTTTGGTATAACTCGAAAACTAAGCCGAATTTGACAATTTTACATATAAAATACTTTTTGTTCAAATTTTCTATCGAAATGGATAGTTTGGAAAATTTCTTAAAAAAAATTAAGCAGCAAAAGTAAACAAAAACCAGTAGGTATAAAAAAATAGAAAAATAATAGATTTTTAAATTTTTTTTAAATTGCGCATAACTTTTTTCGGAGTAAAGATACGCTCAAGACATGCATCAACAAAGTAAACTGGAGTTATAAGTCTTTAATATGACATGTTAAAAAATTCATTAAATTAAATTTAAATTTAAATTTTTACGTAAAATTTTTTGAAATATCCATTCCAATAGAAAATTTAATTTTGAACAAAAAGTATTATATGTAAAATTGTCAATTTCGGCTTCACCGAAAAAAAAACGTTGGTAAAATCAACCAATATCCTTGGTTAATCTTGCGTCAACCACGCATCTTGGTCAATCTGACTATGCTTGCGTTGTCAATCTTTTTATCAAAACCTTACGATGTTCGTGATCGATTTCGGGTTTGTACAAACACTTCGCATTTTAAAGTGACTGTAAACGTGTTAAAAAAAATGATCACGTTTCTAGGTACTCCAATATTTTTAGTGATCACGAACATATTTTCCGGATTATATGTCAACTATAAACATTTTTAACGAACAATGCTTTGTATTAAGCTGAATATTCATTGGTGTGAAATTTATGAATTTACGTGATAGAATAATCAGTTTCATTGTTAATCGAACACGGTAGTTTGGAAATATTTGTTGTGTTTGAACTAAAATTAATATGTTTCAATGACTATGTTTGTGATTGGCTCATCATTTTCATTGTTAACCAAGCAGGAAAATCTTCTAAAGTATTTGTGTTTGAAGTTAAATTTCCGTGCTTAGATAACTATGTTTGTGTTTGGCTTAAAATAACAGTGTTGTTATATATATACATTCGTTGTTGGTTTATCATTTTCGTTGTCAACAAAGCAGGAACATTTTGTAAAATATTTGGGCTTAGAGTTAAATGCCCGTGCTCAGATAACCATAATTCTGTTAAGCTAAAAATAACCTTGTAGTAATTTATATACATTCGTGATCAGCTGATCATTTTAGTTGCTAATTAAACTGGAAAGTCCGGTGAAATACTTGTGCTCCAACATTAATGTCCATGCTCAAATAAGTATACTTGGTGTTTCGCTTACTATTTTCCTTGTTAATATACTATCATTTGTGATTGAATCATAATGACGTGTTCTCTCCATTATTTTGAATACTTACTTTTAAATTGGTATGCTGTAAGAACTTTTAAAATAATAGGAAAAACAGGTAAATGTTTGAATGTATTCAAATTGAGTTTATTAATATTTTCGTAAATGTTTTCTAAAACAAAAGTAATAAACGTATGCAGATAATATTAACTTAGATTATCATACTAGTTTAAAATAAAAAATTGAAAATTAAATAATATTTGTACATGTTTCAGAAAAATGTTTCTTAAAAGATCTAAGTGCCATAGATAATCTTACAAATCAAAGTCAAAACTAAATCTTTTTTTTCTTAAACAATAGTTTTACATGTTTAGAATATACCTTTTATAAAAAAAAGTTCAATTTTATCATACATACTCGTACATGATACTCTTACTAGTCACAAAAGATCTTTGTCTAAAAATAGTACTTATTTTAAAAGGTATTGATAAAAGGATAATTCTTTCCATTTGAACGGACTTTTACTTAATTTTACTTATTTAAAACATTTTTTAACTGTTGTTCTTGTAAAGCTAAAATAATAAACAATATTTTTTTTACAAAATAATATTTTTGTAGGTCTCAAGAAAATATTATAATTAATAATGTAAGTACCATATAATATTTCATTTGAAGTGCAATGGTTAACTTAAGAAAATGCAATATATTTTCATAGACTGCATAGCTAAATATTTTTTTTTTTGATTCGATTAATATCTCAAGATCGACTGAAATAATAATTTTCTATTTTGCAGAATGTAAAAGTATTTTTTGATAAAAAGTTGATTTAAATTAGCCGATGATGTGAAAGAATGTTTCTTCAGCAAAAGCAAATTACAGACATTTAGAAGGTATGAAGGATTTCAAATAAAAAATACCTTTTTCATCAGCTAAGGACGTTGTTGGGCATTGGGGTGGAGCGATTTTATCGAATTTTTCCAAATCACTGGGTGCAACTTATAGTTTATACGTAATGGTTTCCTGAACGTATCCTCATCATTAGTTTTGAGTCGCCCTTGGAAAAAAAGAACCAGCAAGCCACTGAAAAATCTCCCTTTTCCAAAAAATTGACTTATTTTGAATATAGGATAGAATGGCTATATCCTAGAAACCATCAACACTTTTTATGTTGAATTTAGTTGAATTTAACAACAATATTTTTCTTAATAACACATCCTCATTATGAATTTTGAGCCGACTTTGGGAGAAAGAAAATGGGAAGCGACTGACTAGTACTTAGTACTTACTCGCAGCTATTTTTATATATTCAAAATAAGCAAAGTTTTTTGAAAAAAGATTATTTTTCAGTTGCTTCCCGTTTTTTTTCTCCCAAAGAGACTGACAATTGATCATAAGGTTGTGTTTAGAAAAATATTATTGTTAATACAGCTAAATTCAATATAAAAAGTGTTGATGGTTTCTAGGACATTGCTTTTCTACACTATATTCAAAATAAGTAAATTTTTTGAGAAAGGGGTATTTTTCAGTGGATTCCCAATTTTTTTCCCAAAAGTGACTCAAGGCTTGTTATGAGAATACGTTCAGGAAACCATTTCACATAAACTATGAGTTGCACGCAGTTATTTGGAAAAATTTGCTAAGAACGCTCCACCCTATTGGGCATACATAAATGGCACTTAAACATTATTATAATTTTTCAAAATGTTGTCTAAAATAAAAACATTTGGTGGAACTCTTTCCGAACTTTTAATGTTAAAAAATATTTTTGAAAAAACAGCCATACTGAACTACATCCTATTGGACATTAAGACACAAAAATGGTTGGCTTGAAATACCTTCTTTTTCTGGTTTGGCGATGTTTGCTTGTCTTGTGGAAGTTGGCAGGATAGAATGTAGGAGATTCCTTACTATAACGTCTTCAAGGTCTAAAAAACGTAAACATTTAGTTAACAACTTAATAATATAAAAGGATACTGAACATTAAACATACCATTTACATAATGTTTCTTGTTTAAGAAACCAAGCAGCTCTTGACTATTTTGGTCTTTAATTTTTTGTTGAAAACGGGGATTATAGAGGCTTTAAGTTCATCCCATAGTTCAGTGAGACAGTTCTGCTTCCCAGGATAAAGAATGACAAAATCAATGTTTACCTTAAGAAAGAAATAAGAAAAGAAATCAAAAAATGTTTTAAGAATACAAAATGTATGTTACAAAAAAAGAATTTTTTTAATATTAATAAATAATAAATAAATTGGGTGGCGCAACAGCTCGTGGAGAACCAGGGCCTAGTGACTTACAACTCTCCACCATTCCTGTGTGCGTGTTGTTGGCAGGAATAGAGGGGACCTACAGTTTTTTGCCGAGTCCGAACGGCTAAGTGAGAAGCACTTTTTCATGACAAGTATACTCTTGGAGGATTTGTCAGTTCCTCACAAGAAGCAGTACCTCGGATAAAACATTTCTGGTTTTAGGTGGCACGGCTGGGAATTGAACCCACACCATCGACATGACAGTCCTACACACTAACCATCATGCCACGAGGTATAAAGTTTTTAATCTAAGAACCCAGATAAATTAATTCCTCAATAACAAATATATTTTATTATTTATTTTTATTGGGTAGCTTACAAGCTTAAACTGTCATAATAAATGCTTTAAAATGCAATTTAGTTTTTAATTTAAAAAACGAGACGGCACGGTGGCTAAATGACACTAGGTGCACAAGATGTGAGAAACTTAATTTTAAAAAAAACTGCAAAACAATTTTATTTGGACCACCCTCATGCCAAACAAATGAAATTTTGACTTTTAAATGACTTTAAATATTTTAAAAAGTCATAGAGACTGCTGTCGAATTGACTTCAAGTCATGATTTTCAAAATGACCTACGATTTTTATTTTAAAAGTTTAAGTTATTTTGGAAGTCAAAAGACTATTAAAATAAGTCTGAGTCATGACTTAACTGCAGTCACTAAATGACTTTAGTGTTAACAACATTGATTTCTATGTACAGAATTGAAGAAAATTTAAGTGGGCTGGATGCACAGATAAGCTGAGAGTCATGAAGTTTTTAACGTTATTGATATCCTCTCTAACAATTCAATGGAAATGCAGACAAGTTGAAGACAATATAAATACTAAACCAATTACCAATGTCACTCAATCAAGGGCCAGTTCTTCTAAATTGTGGACAAATTCTGGTTTTCAATTTCTTGTTGTCTTGAAAGTTGTTCTCCATTTAGATTTTACCTCATCGCAAGGCTCTTTAATTGTGAATTTTAAGCCATTTTATATCTGCCAAGGTATCGTCTGAATAAAAAAAAAATCATATCATAAAATGAGAAAGTTTTAAGAATAATTTTCATTGTTTGAAGATAAAAAATTACCATGCACAAATTCCATTTCTTCTTCGGTCAAATTTGGAGTAAAAAAACTTTGATTTGGTACTTGGACTTGAGTTGAATTCATTTTCGCCTGTCTTGTCAAGGTCAATTTTTCGATGCCAGCGCATTTAATTGTAGTAGCGGCTGTATAACCTTCGTGATGGATTTTCTTTTGAACCTTTCCTAGGTGCCGCATAATAATTGATCTGTAATTAATTAATTTTGATAGAAGGTAATGTTACCGTAATAAAAACTGAAATTGTTGTATTTCTTCTAGTGGATTCAAAATCGTTTTTTGTAAGAAATTTATAATTAAATCTCAACTGTAGTTATTTACTACCTACTATTGAGACCCAAACTTTTCCGTATCAAGTAAATCTAGTAGGCAAAAAGTTCGGGTTTATTATTAACTCTGAAGTTCTTTTCAAAAGCTAACTAAAATGCTTTTTGCATTTGAAATTAGTCAACTGTGTTGAGCATTCTGAAAAGAGAAAAGGATGTATTCTTGCAATTCTTGAAAGCACTTTTGCTTACAAAAATACTTAAAAAAAAGAATAAAATTAAAAGAAATAATACAAAATTAAAACGAATTGAAGCGAGTATTATTTCTTGAATCTCCTTACTTTTTTATTTTTTAAATAATTTTAAATGAACTTTTTGGTTAAAAAGTGTTAAAGAGAACACATTTGCCTTTCATAATAAAAGAAAAACAATTATGCTTAATAACGTGTTGTTTTTATAAAAAAAATGATATCCAAGTCAAAAAAAAACAAAATGCTAAAAAAATGTTTTCGATAATAAATTGCACGAAAACCGTTATAAGTCGCAAACGAGAGCGAAAATGAGAAAATTAGCTCGTAAGTTTTTCGACTTGAATGGACCTCTGGAACTCACGGTTTTCTTCTGCGGTAGTGATTTCCGGACTCCCTTTACAGGGTGTCCCCTAATTCGTCAGTAATATTTTAATTGAAAAATTAATTTATCCTTGAATTATATGAACATAGTTAAACCCTTTTTCGGTTTTTTTTTTGGGAAAAGTACCTTTTATTTTTTCTTTATTTCTCAAAAACTAAGAAAGATTTTTAAATTTGGATATTGGTTTTTGACTAAAATTTATTATGGGCATTGAATATTGAATACAGAAACAGTATTTAATTACGTTTAATACGAATAAATTTGAAAAATATCAACTTAAAAAAAAATAAAAAAATTTTGACTTTGAAATTTCATTTCTCAAAAGCTATTCGCTTAAACAACTGATTTAAAAACCGAATACAAGGATGGGTAACTAGCTTTCAAAAAATTTAGAGCACATTATTGCATGTCCTTTTGTTAATTTTTTAATATTTTTTTTTTTGCATTTAAAGTTTATAATTCAGAAATTGCCTTCCCTGCCTCAGAGGGGGAGATACATTTTTACCTCCATACAGTTCTTGTCTTAGAATATGCCCAAGAATCATGCCCTGAAATATTATTGACGAATAAGGGGACATGGATATTTAAACTAGGTCGATAAGGAAAAAAATCCGGAAATATTAAAAAAGTATACCTCAAGAAGAAGCTTAGCACTTTCAAATTCAACAATGGTTTACAAAAAATTGTATGTTTTACAGCTTTATACAAAAGAAAATAGTTTTTATCATAAAAACACTTCTGTTTAAAATAATAAAATCAGTCTATTAAAAAAAATGTGATGCGAATCTTAATTCAAATTTTTAAAAAATTAATGGGTATATAAAATAAATACCTACTTACAGAATCTTCATGGAATCGATCACGGATTCTTGAAGCAATGTATTGGAAATCCTTACGAGATACAGCTGTGTTGTTTTTTGTGAGAAATGTTGCTATACTGTCCATTAATATTCCCCGACGAAGTGGCCCGAAGAGTGCATAAAGAACCGTATCTATATCCTTTAAAATAAAATCAGTTTAATTGAAAAAAAGTAGCACAGCAAGCAGCAAGAAACTTAAAAGTTTTAATCTAAGATATAAGCTTTTTAAACTAATCTAATCAGCCCAAATTTTGATTGCACAAGGCTGTGAGTACAAAAGTGGTCTGAATAAAATTGAACTAATTCACCATTTTATACTCTGAAGTATTTAGGCTTTCCAAATATTTATTTATTTTATTTTGTATTATATGATCAAACACCAAATTCACTGCAATAAACACACTCATTGTTAAAATAGGGGTTTTCATGAAAAATGTCTTGAAAATCAAGATGATAGATACTATGTATAGTCTGAATTGTTTTTAAATGAAATTTCATCAAAAACTTTGATTAATTTTTTTAGAAGATTATAATGTTATCAAAATAAGCAAGATCATGTCTCTAGCACTTGCTGTTTAGCTAAGAAAAAAAAAATTATGTTTCCAGTCACAAAGCATTTTTCATGAAAATGGGCTACGTTGACAATGCGAGCCTTTTTGTTTTTTAAATTAATTTAATTAAAAAAGCTATGAATACAACATTTAAGCGGATTATAAATGGAATAAAAGTTTAAATATCTTTCGATTTCCGTTTCGCTTTGAAAGAAATTTATTAATTTATTCGTTTTTCTACGTCGGCAAACTTTTTTTTTTAAACGAATCACTTATTTATATTTGAAAATCTATGATCTATTTAAATATAATAACTATTATATATAGGTAGGTATTTTGTTATCTAAAAAAAAGTAAAAAGTTTTGAGATAATCGTTACGACTTACCTTTAATACAATAAGTATAGTTATCCTTTTTTTAAGAATGTTTGTTAGATATTATTTTTTTCAATTTGTTGGTTGGCTTTAAGAAAAATCTTGTTAAGCACCCTTCAGGTCATGTCGAACTGGTCATACTATTATCTCACATGTGTGATCGTGTGAGGTGTCTCATTATGTGCTAACCTTAAACAAAACAAACGCGAAAAATTAGTTTTATATTGAATTACTGAATTTATGAGAGAAAAAACATTGATTTTGTATTTTATTTTTATGTTTTCATTTCAAGAGTTTCGAAATATAATATTTATAGAAAATATTATATTTCGAAACTCTTTACAAAATCATACTTTTTTAAGATGGCGTCTGGATAGAAGAAAATTCTAAGAAATATTTGTTGATACATACATATCTGAAGTAAGCTACCGACAAATAGTTTTAAACTTGGGGATAATCTTAATAACTTACCTTTATTATCTTATTACAATAATTTTGTAATAATTGCTGGTGAATAGGTATTAGTTTTCTTATTATTAGATTCACTTTTTTATAACACGCGTATAAAATTGACCTTTACGTTCGGTGGCACTTTAACTTCTGATGGAATAAAACGAAATGAAAATTATTGCATCCAAGTCGGTTACAATACTTAACGCGTCCTTTTGATCACGAACGTTGGTATACAAGCAAATAAATGTGCCAGTTTACAACGTTTCCGATGACTGAACAATGTTTGTATTAATTTTTCATAACTTAACCATGAAAAAAAGATTTTTCCTATATTTTTGATCACGAACATTTTCATCCGAGCACACAAACTTGTCAGTTTTATGACATTTCTGATGACTCTACATTGTTTGTATTAATTTTTCAAACAATGTGTGACTGCTTTTATAGAATGCAGCTGCTTGCTACGACTTTTGGATGTTCATGTTGAGACAAGATTTCTTTTCACGTCTCTCATCAACACAGACATTATGAAAGGAAAAAGAGAGACGGATATTAAGCTTTGTTTACACTGAACAGCTAAAAAAATTGAAAATAATAATGATGTATGAAATAGATTTATTCGAACTAAAAAAGCCAAAAATAAAATAAAATAACTCTTGAATTTTAAATTTTTGCACCGATTTTGATTTTAAACAAAAGAATTAAAAATAACAGAATATGAGGTTCTTCTTTCCAAATACTAGGAAGTTCCGTTCTGACTTCGTCACAAAGATAAAGTAGAACTTATCGTATAATAGTCTAAAGCTAATGTCAAAAAACTTTAAAAAAAATTAACTTTCTAAACAGTGAAAAGGAAAAGTGAGCCAACTCCCCAAATCGCAGTTTCACTTTCGTAGGGTGCGTTCGGGAGCGCTCTTCACATCCGAACGCAAAAGTTAATGAAACTCAACAAAAAGCTATAAATTGATATTAGCCGTGTTTTTTAATGCATTTTTATCTTCGCTTACAAAAAATGAGCATGTTAAATACAACAACAATACGGAGTTATACTAAAATGTTGTTGTATTTGACATGCTCCTTTTTTAAGCGAAGATTAAAATGCACTAAAAAACAGGGCTATCATCGGCTCGTCATGTGATTTCCTTGTATTAGCTTGTTTACTTCTGACCACTTCAGTGAGTTATCGACTATTATAGTTCCACATTTTTATACAACATCTTTGTATTCATGGGAACGCAAATTTGCGTTTACATTTGAATCGGTCATTTCAAAAACCACTTAAGTCACACAATTAGAATTTTTCAGGAATCAATAAAAACAGTTTAGTTAAAAAATAAACTAGTTTTAAAGGACTTTTTTGGGCTCAATATAGTATAAGAGTTTTAAAGGATTGAAATATAAAAAAATATTCACAGTTTATCAATATTAATTATGAAAAAAGTCTGAAAACCCGTTCTTGACTTACGTTGTTTTAGCAAGAAACGGGTGACTTACGTTGTTTTAGCAAGAAACGGGTGACTTACGTTGTTTTAGCAAGAAACGGGTGACTTACGTTGTTTTAGCAAGAAACGGGGTCAGTAGGGTACAATAATTTAAACAAAATCAAAGTTTTTTTTTTAATTATAATTAAACATTAACATATAAACATTTTAACATGTCACATGTTTTAATTTATCATGTTTTAATATATTAAACCCTTTGGCAAAACTAGATATAACTACTTCCACCATCTAGTAGTGCTTGCAAAAACCACTTAAGTCAATTGACTTACGTTGTTTTTGCATGGAACGTTTATTGCGAGGTATTATTTGGACAGGAAGGAATGTTTGGACCGACGTAATTTATTCTCAGAATATGTATCTACGTTTAAGGAAGCATTTACAGCAAAAAAAGCATATTTGAAAAAAATGTGACTTAAGTGGTTTTTGAAATGACCGATTCATTTATTTTTTCCATCAGAAAATGTTGTACATACTACTTGACTATGTAATCCAACTATTGAAGCATATAAACTCATCTCTTTTGCAACGTTTCAGATGTCTCAATAATGTTTGCAATCATTTTACAATGTATTTGTGATAATATAATAACGTTCATGATTATTTTACCACGAAAAAAGAGTTTTCTTATATTTTTGATCACGAACATTTGTATTCAAGCACACAAACTTGTAAGTTTTATGATATTTCTGATGACGCCATAATGTTTGTATTCATTTTACAAAGTATGTGTGATGCTTTTTTAGAATGCAGCTGCTTACTTCGACATTTTGATGTTCTTGCTGAGCTCTGTTCCGTTCACGTCTCTCATTAAAACAAACATTATGAAAGGAAAAAGAGAGCTACATATTAAGCTCTGTTTGCACCGGACAGTTAAAAAAAATTGAAAATAATAATTAATATGTATGAAATAGTGTTATTCGAATCAATAAGGCCAACAATAAAACAAAACTTAAACTTTCAAATTTCAGCACCAATTTCGATGATTTGTTTTCTGCTAAATGTTTAGGTAACCTATACATGAATAATAATGTAAATTCACAAAATTTCTGGAATGTGTCTATATAATAATTTATAAAATACATGAGCAACCTCATGTGACGGTGTAAGGTCATGGTATCTTATGTTGTAAACTGCGTAATTCTCTAAAAAATTGTAAAAAATTTGTCAGATTTAGATACAGATTTTTAAGAAATTTGCTATGTAAAGTGCTGATTTGGTTTTTTCTTATTTATTCTTCAATTATTTTATTAATTCTTTATGTTTTCATGAATTATTTTGGTTCAGAAGCTTTCTAAAATGGGTTAAAATATTTTTATTTTTCAAATTACCTTAAATAAATAATTTGGTCCAAAAAACTAATTATCTGTAAATTTAGGAAAAATATTATATTTGAAAACAACGCGACCATCTCTATTCTTTTTACACTTTCCGATTTTATAAAATAATTTACATTATAAAGTGCAGATTTGGGTTTTATTTTTCAAGGCTTCCATTTATTCTTAAGGATGAACTAAATTCAACTATTTGTTGCACAAATTGTAACATGCGCTAGCTGCGAAAAATCCGTTTTATCTATTAAATCAATCTGAGATGGTTAAGTTTTTAATCTAGCTTGATTTCACGATTCGTTTCATGTTTCGTCGTTTTGACACATTTGATGTAGGGGGAAAAAAGTAACGAAAGCACGTATGAAGATTTTAATCTTTTTGTGGTTGAACTTTGACGTTTATGATATACGAGTAGTGATGGGGAATGCTTTTTCATAATTAATTAGGTAAAGATTTGAACAAGAAGTGATTTAAAAACATTTTTAATTATTATTAGTGTCTATTTTCCAATAAATGAACCTGAATGTTTTTGAACGTCGAAAACACGAATGGACTTTTTTCGTTGTGTGTGATCACGATGGTACGTACCTGCCAAAAATCGAAACGAACCAAAAACTTAACGTGTAATCAGGCTCTAATTGAGCTGATGCATGTGTTTCAAAACTGAAATCGATCTGTTTCGAAACTTGCATGTGTGTAGCCTGATCCTTTAATGCCCGATTTTTTCGATTGGCAAACTGTCCTCGTATCGCAAAATTTGACAGAGTGACTGACAAAAAGAATTAACAGTTTCATTCTGCTTGCCTATAATCTGTCGAAATTTGACAGTTAAATGGTAACATGCCATTTGCGTAAATGGGGTTTTATCTTAGAGGCCTTTTTATTATGCAACTCAAAAGGATTTAAGTGAGTCAGTGGATCGTTGGCGTGTTTGATCAATAATAGCTGTGTTTTATTATTTTCGATCTGCTCTGAATTAACTTTTAACTCTTTATACAAATACAACTTAAAATCAACAATGCAATTGTTTAAAGATGAAACCAATAGCAAAAAAGATAGTTTTCGGTTAGTTACGCGTTAATGTTTGATTGGTAATTAAAAGAGCATTTTTATTCTTACTAGCGAATTATTTCGTATTGAAAACATCTGCAAATATATTTAATCAAACATATTTGTGATCTTTCATGTTGAAAACATCTGAAAACATATTTAATCAAAAATTTTTACTATCTTAATTGGAATAAAATTCAACAACGCATGGTTAGTTGATTTGAATACGAAACGTTTGTAGTTTTAACCACAGACATAATTCATTTTAGTTTATTACCAACCTATCATTCTATCATATTTGTTGTTAATTAACTACAAAATCAACAATGGAAATGTAAAAAGAAGAAAACAATATAAAAAAACAGATACTTCTTTGTTAATCACGTTCATGACTGATTGACAATAAAAATAGCATTTAAATTGTTATTCAAAATTATTTCATAATGAATATATCTGCAAACATATTTGATCAAACATTATTGTGATCGTTATTCGAAAAAAAAATCAACAAGGCATGGTAAGTTGAATTGAATACGAATCGTTTGTAGCTTAAACCACCAACATCATCAATTTTAGTTCAATGCGAACCTGTCGTTCTATTATGTTTGCTGTTGTTTAACTATAAAATCAACAATACAATTGTACAAAGATGAAAACAATTAAGAAAAAATAAATAGTTTTTTGTTAATCACGCTTATGATTGACTGGCAATAAAAGCAGCATTTTTATTGTTAATCAAAATGATTTCATATTGGAAATATCTGCAAACATATTAAATCAGACATTTTTGTGATCCTTAAGAGAAAAAAAAAGTCAACTACGCATGATTAGTTGATTTGAGTACGAAACGTTTGTTTTTTTAACTACAAATATACTCAATTTCACAATTTTTTGCCAATTTTTCGGTTTATCACGTTTATTATTGATTAACAATCAAATCAACAATGTCATTATTGATTTAAAATAAAATCTTATTCAAATCAACTAATAATATTAGTCAATTCAAATATGTTCGTGATACTTCAGAGAAAATATATCAACAACGGCTCGTTAGTTGATTTGAGCATGCGGCGTTGGTTGTTTTAACTACAAACATACTCAATATAGCCAATTGTTGGTCAAACACGAAACATACTTGAATCAACCAAGGTTTTTTTTTTCGGTGTTAGTTTAAGAGTTATACCAAAAAATTTGAAAAGTGGCCAGTGTGACCATTCTCTCAGAAACGCATGGGTGAATTTAGTAGCATTTTCGGTTCTAAGCATGCTTATGGACCAAACAAACATATTCAATAATAAAAACCCTTGGACGTAATTGTTCCTTTATACCCCTTATTTTCCGGTCTATTCAATAAGCTGAGACTAATATTCGGCTAAAACTAAATAATGGGATGCTCTTACAGGCCCAACATATGCGTACCTATACATCAAGAGCAAATTTTTTGAGACTGCGCTTCATGAAGTGGTTGGAACAATTTAAAAATTAATCCATTTCAAAGAATTAATCTTGGGAGCATTCCTTAACATAGAAAAGAAGCTTTATTAATGTTGATAACCGATAAATTCGACAAACTCTGCACTCTATCAACATCGACCCGATACAGATAAACTGGATTGATTCCATTCTTCAAACGAAACTTATAAAATGTTGAAATGGATGGTAGCAAGTAAAAACGCCACAGGGCGGATTCTTTACTCCTCACCTTTTTTTTCCTTGTTGTCAACGGGATTGTAAATAGTTAAACTGAATCTGAGTTGTATCAAGGTCTTTAGATACGCCGATAACATCGTGGTAATGGCCTCAAGAAAATTTGGATGAGCCCAGGCGCGGATTCAGGATTCAGGAACTTGGAGAAGGTTCCCCAAGTAACCCCCCAAAACCTTAATAATAATAATAATTTTAACTATATGCCTGTAAGACCTAAGGTCTTTTAAATGCAACCTGAATTGCACGGCACTAGTTAGAAAGAGTAGGAAGATAGGAAAGATTTGGCACAGTGGATTGAGATCAAGGTGTTTACCTTTTGAGTAAAGATAAAAAGTGTGCAAATATACTGCAGCTAGAGCAACATTGATCATAACATCTCGCAGCTACCAAAAAATTCGACTATACATCCGCCCCTGAATGGTCCTAAGGTATTGAAATTGAAAATAAATTGTATTGGCTATTCAGTTTACCTTATAACCTTTTTTGGATTAAATTTGATTCTCTGATGTCATTGTTCTTCATTATTTCAAATAAGTCAAAAAATAAAACAAACAAAAAATAACCCTATCCCTGGAATTCTGCTGCAATCATAAAATATATAATAATGATGATGTTCTACGGTAACAAGTTAGTGGGGACACATCAACAATACTCCACTTAAACTATGGCCGTGGAGTCAAAAATCTGCATGCCAATGCAGTTGAGTAGCCAGCAACAGCAATTTGACATTTTCATTTCGACATACATACTCATACAACATACAATACATAAACATACCTGCACCGCATATACATTTTATGAATAAATAAATTCTGTTGGAATATAACGAAGCCACTGCAGAAAAATGGCAGGATCAACTATAGTATAGGTAAGGGTCTGAAAGTGTCCATCCAACAACTGCGCCGCGCCGTTGCAACAACTTGTATTAATGGGAGGAAAATTCTCTTTACTTACATACATTCATAGATTCACTACTTTTGTGTGATTCTGATGTTTTTGTTTTTCTGTACACCAAAATCATTATTGTGTTTTAAATTAAAATTGTAACCGTTTTGCAATTTCGGCGAATTCGTCTTTTCCGACAGCTATTTTTATGTTTCAGTGTGACATGTCAATTTGTTTTTACACGCTTAAATAAATATCCGACAAAGGGTTTTTTTTTATTTTTTAACTTTTGCTCTTAAATATGACACGAATCAACACGGATTGCGTGAATATATTTTTCCATTTGTATTTTTAATAACCCTTACGTAGATGATATGCTCAAAGTCAAATCAACTACCTCATTTCTTTTTTTTTGCATTTTGTTATAAATCAATTACGTTTTTGAAGACCTTCAGCACAGCGATCTTTCATATAGTCGCGAAATTAAATTATTATTGATATAATTTATTTTTGCAGAGGTACATAATATGCATATTACAAGAAATGTTTAAATGAAATCTGTGGAGGAAACCTCAGGAAATAAGACTCTAAAAGAAAAAAAAAAGAAAAAAAATAGTGGGGAATGAAATCATGTCCCAATGAAATAAAGCCCCACCGAAATGAATTAAAAAAGTAAATGCAATAGAGCTCCCATTTGTTTTGTCTTTTTAAATATGGAATAATGTCCCAATTTCTTTTTGTAAATCAGAGTAAATTTTTGAAAATGAAATAACGCCCAAAAATTTTAGAATTTTCTTTGTTGTTGCTCACATCTTCTTTTTAGGGCTTTATTTCCTGGGGCCTTATTTCACGAAGATTTTCTTAAAATAAAAAAATCGAATTCTACAGATGAATAACACTTTCTGACCTATATCATTGGAAAGGTCACAATGAGTACTATTTTTTGATGTATAGACATAAGTCTGTTTCTCGTTTAGGGAAAGTGTTACTTCCCAATAACTGTGGCACTGCGCTATAACTCCCTTATAATAGGTTTTCGGTTTAAACACTTTCCTGCACGAAACACAGACTTATTCTCAAACAACAACAAATACCAGTCATTGAGACCTTTCTAATGACAATAGTAGGATTGGGTTAAAGTACAGTGCAACAGTTATTACACTGAGAAAACTGAACTATGAGTTATTTAAACAGAAGCATGTTTAACTATATGTTTAAATTAGTACAAATAGAATTCAATTTAAATCTACCTCTTATCTATTCAGATTCAAAAATACTATTATTTTGGGTAAAATCTATTTAAATCAAAGTAAATCATGTTTAATTATTACATTTGAAGCTACACGTAACTTTTTACATGCATTTAAGCCTACTTGAGTTTGATTTTTAAAAGACCTGTTAAATTATTTTACTCACTTAAAAATGTTTAACATACAATTAACATGCACGAGCTTGATTCAAACATAAATTCACTTTAAATATTAAGAAGAGTAAGGGATTGAACAGAAATGTTTAATTTAAACTCGAATCAATTTGAATTGAACTCAAAGGAATACAAAACATAACTGTAACTGTCTTATGATTCTTACAGGTACTTGGCGTAAAATAATTGCAAAAGAATCCATCGAGACCACCGGTCATGAAAGATATTCAAATAGTTCCAAAATTAGTGCCACCATCGTAGTATAGTCGGTCCAAAGGTAAAACCCACTTAAACACTAAAATTCAATAAAACTCAGTTTAAACAGTGTATAATTTTGCAAAGTTTTTATAGACATTGAAAGCTATGCCCAGGAACTTAATTTAAAATTTGCGAAAAGTGGCTTTTTAGCATCAATCTAATTTCTTTAAAAAATATAATTTGTTAGTAAGTGAGTTTTAACTTTGAACCGACACGATATGTATGTGTGAAACATGTATTATAGCTAAAGGAAACGCTCCCATCATAACAAATAGCATAAATTCGTATTAAATTCAAGGGATCTAGCATCTATTTGGAAAAACTAACATTGAAATCATTTGTTTTAAACAGAAAACATAATTGACTCAAACACGGATATATTCAAAAAAATTAATATGATTCTATTTGAAACAACATCAAATGAAGTTAATTAGAACAAACAGAAATATCCTTATGTTAAATAGAAAGCATAGTTAATTTGAACAAAATCATGTTCAAATCGTTTCAACGATGAGTTAATACGTTTCTATTTAAATTAAATAGAAATCGTTTCCATGCCAAATCATATGTGTTTGAGTTTGATTTAAATACGAATATGTTTAATATTTTTCTCAGTGTATGACAGATTATGTTCATCCAACAAAAAATAACACTCATATATACTAGTGTAAGAAAGTGTTACAACACTCGGAACGTAATTTGTGCAAGGAAAGAAATACAGTTTAGTGCAAAAGTTGTTGGGCTATAAGACTTTCCCTGCACAAGATAGACTTATGCCTATACAAAACAAAAATAGTACTCATTAAGACCTTTCCAATGGTATAGGTCATAAAGTGTTACAACAATGGGACGCAGGTCATACAATTTTGCTCGTTCTTTTGTAAAAAAAAAAAGTTTTTTAAACGTTTGTGAACGTTTTTTTTTGAAAAAGTATATTATTTGGTGATTCTAGTAGCGGGTAGTGTCACTTTTTTTTTCATTAAAGCTTCATAAATTTGAACCGGCATGGCATTGTAATATTTTTCTATGTAATCCAGCTAAATTTCGATCCAGGCAAATTTCATGGCTGAAATTGGCATTTCCTGGCCTTAAACTGATAGCCAGGCTAGTTAACTATTTGTAATAACATCCCCAAAGGTTTTCAAATAGGTTTTGGTATAGGTTGCGTACGGTTTGCACTGAAGCAATTCGAGTGCGTGTAGCCGAGTGATGCATTTTATTAATATTTTTGTTGAAATTTGACCTTGTGCCTAACTTTTTATATACACGAGTAGGCAATTTTATTTATTTCTTATAGAAAAATAAAGATGATTCAATTTAAAAACATTCGCTTGGATTTATTCCGCAGCTCAAGTTTGGAATTCTGTTTGTACATTTTCCCTTGGCTGGTTTTAATTATTCAAAATACTTAATTTTATTGTATTCTTTCACTACAAAAAAATTCTGTAAGGCCTTTCTTCCAATCCTTAAAATTTTAATATAATTGTAAAGTACAAAGTACATAAGCAATTACAGAAAATGAGAACATATAAATGTCAAGTAGGTTTTTGTAAAAGTAGAAATAATTTTTTAAATGACTTCCATTTTCTCTAAAGATCATCGTTTTTTAAACCCCATAGTCTCCTGCCCTATGAAACGTTATAATTCCACACCATTGAAAACAGTTTATTAAGATAGTTGTCATTCATCTTAGAAAAACTCTAGTTGAAGTCGTTTCATTTCTCTTTTCAAGTATTAAAGCTTGAAAATGTATAGGAATATTGTATATGTTTGAAAGTATGAAGGTAGATAACATAAAATATTTCAAGAGAAATATCTTTTAAAGAAATTCAATTACATTCGTTCACAGCGCACTCCTGTTTCTTTTGATGCACAGCAATGAGCAACATGAAGCAATGTCATTTTCATCTAAGGACTTAGAAAAGTAAAATCTTTTTAGGGGTTAGAGGTTTGGTAAGCTCTGTCTTCTAAAAGATTTTTTGTTAGATTTACAATAGATATACAGTTACATAAATTAAATTAAATTTTTCACCACTTGAAATTTACTTAGTTTAAAATTTCTATTCAATCCAAGAGCTCTTGTTGGATTCTTTTTTTTTTTTTTTTTTAACAACGACCATGTCAAGGTCTTGGGCAAACATAAAGGAAAATTATTTTTTTTTGTCGTTGAATGACATTTTTATTCTCAGCAAAATGCGAAAAAATAAGGGATCTAAAATGGGGACAGTAATATGTTGTTTGTTTTTAATTTAATTGGTTTGAACGTGATTTTTTTTTTGATTTAATATACATACTTATGTATGCACAGTATATTGTGTAAAGTCCTTAGGGGTAGGAGTATTCACATTGAACTTTCAGCTAAGATTTTGATAAAATTAGATAAACTGCTACTTTGGTATTTTTGGAAATAAAAAGCAAGAGAAAAAAATAAAATTAAGATTTTTTTTTTTTTCAAAAACCTTATTAAGACAATTTGATTTATCTTTCTCCGTATGCGCAAGGTTTGAGTATTCTGTTCAGGCATATGCCATTTTTACTTGCGAAATATAGGAACCTTACATATTGTCGGCTTAGAGTGAAAAGCGACTAGCTCCACATTTTTTTGTTGATAAAAACCACTTAAAAATTAAAAATGCAAAAACCTATCAAATCTTTTCAATTTCAATGAATTTAGCAATAACAAGTGTAGGAAAATAATAAATGTAATTTTGGTTATGTGAACACATTCTTTTTTTAATATTTTATTTTGTAAAAATTGAAAAATAGGAGTTAGCTGGATGCTTTTCACTCTAAGCCGACGCTTTGTTTGTATATAGCAAGTTATGAATTCGTAAAAAAATATTGAACTCGATCATAATTATTATCATTAAAATTATAGGGAAGAGGAAAAAGTGGGTCCCACAATATTCTGTCTGTCTGTCTGTCTGTTCGGCTACACCCTAAACGGCTGGATCGATTTTCTTCAGACTAGGTTCAGGGTATAGGTGTATAAAACAGGCTTATAAATCCTTGGTTTCCGAATGCAAATTAGGTTCACGGTACCTAATTATGGACCATTACCTACACATTTCTTTAATCATTTTTTAAGAACCAAAAATATCGGTACATGATGCCTTACAATTTTTTCAGAAATTTTACAAAATCTTATTTTTCTCAAAAACGGCTCCAAAACTTTTCTTTAAAAAAAATTGAATATTTTTTTCGATTAACGTGAATGAAAATAATTTGTAGGTAGGTACCTAAACTTACAAATAAGTATTTTTAGGGTTGTGATAAAAAAATATTTTTAGTAAAACGGCTCGTCAATTTTCTTTTTTTTTTTGAAATTTTGAATTTTACGGTTTTTAACACTTTTAAGAATAATGTAAGAAAAATATTTTACTTTTCTTATTACCTTCCCACCATGCGGTGATAAAAACTGAAAGTGTTTCTACCAAAGTTAGATCGAGTCGTTTTTAACGCATCAAGTCCATGGAGCAATAGAAATAGTTAAAACGATTTGTTACATACTTGTCCAGTTCTTCAGCGTGACTTATAATACGCTGGCGATTTTTCAAATATGTTTTCAATGGCGACCTTGAGAAAATGTACCGCCAAATATTTGTGGATCCAAAAGACACTCCCTTTGAGTGAATTCTTTATCGTAACACATCTAATTTAGAAATCGAAGATTATGCACTTCTTACCGTTACCTTTGGTGTAAACTGCGCTCCATATCTAGCTCTTCAAACGCTTATCAAACTCGCAGATGATATTAAACAAAAATACCCACTTGCATCAAAAATTATTAAATCTGATTTTTATGTCGATGACGTTTTGTCCGGTGCACATGATATTTCAACCGCACTTAATTGTCACGCCGAGTTAATAGCAGCATTTAACGCAGCCGGTTTTTCCATTTGGAAATGGACCTCAAATTCTCCCTACCATTTAAACTATTTATCGTCTGACGACGTTCTAAGTAAATATTTTTTGAATTAAGATAATGGTAGCTCAGTCAAAACTCTAAGCGTTCGTGGAAATCGAAAAGAAGATAATTTCTATTTCACGATTCAGCCATTTAAGATAAGCAGATAAGCACATCACCAACGAAACGAGAAGTATTCTCACAAATTTCTCGCTTATTTGATCCTGCTGGATGATTGGCCCTGGTGATCATAACTGCAAAAATCCTGATGCAGCAAATTTGGTCCTGGGATAATCAACTTTCTTCAGCTTCAAATGAAAAATGGAAAACTTTTATTACACTTTTACCAGAAATAGGGCATATAACAATCCCTCGTTGGATAGGTTATAAGCCGTCATCAAATATTCAATTTCATGGGTTCTGCGATTCTTCAAAGCAGGCCTATTCTGCAGTTCTTTATATACGAATATTCGATAACCATGATCGTATAGATTTGAATATAATTTGTTAAAAAACTAGAGTGGCTCCACACTTACACAGATATCGCTTCCTCGATTAGAGCTATGCGGAGCAGTTTTGTTATCTAAACTGGTTAAAACATATGTTCAAAGTTTTCCAATCGATGAATACAAGCTTTTCCTATGGACAGACTCATATATTGTCCTTGCTTGGATTAGCAAACCACCCCGAACATGGAAAACATTTATAGCCAATAGAACCAGTAAAATTTTAGATATCGTTGGTGACACACAATGGAGACACGTGAAGTCAGCTCAGAATCCCGCTGACCTCGCAACACGAGGAATATCACCTATCGAACTGCAAAATAATTCACTTTGGTGGAAGGAACCTAAATGGCTAAGAAAACCTGAAAATCAGTGGGAGCAAAGTTCTCCAGATGATTTTCAAAAAAAAGTTTAGAAAAGTTTTTTTTGCAAAAATATTTCAGAAGATATTCAAAGATGTCCAAATAAATGATCCAGTTGTTATAAAAAATGAAATCTTCCTTCGACTGAATGGCGTCTTGGACGTGTCATTAAAACCCATAGAGGGACTGACGAAAAGGTCAGAGCTGTCACGATTAGAACTAAGCTGGGCGAAATTACAAGACCAATCGTAAAAATTTGCGTTCTTCCAATACAACAATAAAACCAACTACTAAAAGTACTTGATCTAAAAACTTTAATTATTATTTTAAATGAATTTATTCTAATTGAAAATGTAGATCAAAATGGAACTACATACATTTCTCTTGAATTTTTTAGATGGAGTATCCTTAAACTCAATAAGAATTAAGCTCAAAATAATTAAACCCATAAAAAAAAAATCAATTAAAGGAACTCTTTGATGTATAGAATCATAATAAGTAGGTGCAAAAAACCTATAATACAATGCATATATACATTGGGGTGGCCGTTATGATGGGTTTTTTTGAGTTTTAATATTTGGATGGGTCTAACTCAGCTCTAAATGAAAAAAACAAAAATCCCTTATTTGTTCAGATTTTTATTTTCATTAAAAAGTTCCGTATCCAAAAAGCTTGAATTAAGCCAGGTTTCTGTCAAAAGAAAGATGTCATGTGAAAATGCCTGGGAGTTGATATATATATCAGCAGTTTTAGTGCGAAGCCCTCTAACATTTTGATAGAAGAGGGTAATCCTATTTAGTTTTTTGGGGATGGATCCTTGGAAGGGTTATGAGAAAACCTATTTTTCCTTGTTGAAAATTCTTTAATAAGAGCTTCAGGAGGCCAATTACTTGAATCACAAATAGAATCAAAGTATAAAGAATTTGTTACTATGTAAAAGGATGAAACAAAACTATTTACTCTACTAATTTTTGTACACTTAACAGATATATTCGTAGGAATACAGTTATTAGCTAATAAATGGGAAACAATGTCATCGGCATCAATTTCTGGTTCAAGACGAGAGATAAAGATAGACTTTGGTTTAGACACAGCTCTGATAGGTCTAGGATCGGTAATTATGTTAGAGACAGAAGCACATTCTACACCAGGAACAGTGCATGGAGCCGTCTCTGAACTTTCATTCCTAGCCTCAACCGAAGAAGCTAATTCTAAAGCAATTTGGGGACTAAGATTTGTTCGTTTAGGGGGTGGGCCTGAGTTTTTAACAACTATTGTGTTATCTCGTCCTCTTTTGTTATTTTTTTTTGGCAACTATAACATTCTCATGCATGGTTGAGCTTGATGATTGCGCAAGCAAATCATCATTCGTGGACACAATTAGAAGAGGAAGAGGGTCCTGAATTAGGTCATCAGACATTTTAAAAGCTAGTTGGGACATGGAGAGCTTACGGCAATCGGTACAATACCAATACGCAAATTAAGAATTGGTTATTTTCTCAATAAACGCATTGGTTGAGCCGATGCATTTGGCGTGGTAAAGATTCCCACAAGGACCAAAACAGGCAAATAGTGGAGAAGAATTTGAGCCCTCTGAACAATTCCTTGCAGAACAGACCATTTTGAGATAATAAAACTTTTCACTTTGATAAAAATTAAGGAAATTTCCAAAATATCAAAAGCAAAATAAAAAGAAGGAAATCTTTACTTTAAAATTATCTATATATATATAAAATAACAAATGAAGAGAAAAAAAAAATAATAGACTTTACCAGGACACGAACCTGTACTGTGAAGATCTGAGTACCGTGTGCTTACTGTCTGCACCACCGTCTTAAACAAAATTTGTAACTCAAATAACATAGAAGATATAAAGATAAAGATAGGATTAAAGTTTATATAGAAAATGGACAGAAAGGGACAAAAACTGTCAATCAAGTTAAGCAGAAAGCTTAGGCTAATGGAAAGCAAGTAGGGGAAATATTACTTAAAGTATAAAAAGCAAAATTGGACACAAACACATGGATAAACACAGATCAGAAAAAACTTAAAGCTCAATAAAATAGAAGAACACAAATTAAAATTACAAACAAAAAAAACACACTCTTACCAAGCGCAATTTTTATATGAAAATTATAATTTTTACACAACTAAACACAAATTAGGCGAAGGTAAAGATAAATTTAAGTAAACTATTCCCTTATGCAGCGAATAAAGTCAAATATTCAATTTAAGTCGACGAAATACTTATAAAAAAAATGTAAAAACAGAGAAGCGATATGACTACACAACAAACTAAAGCAAACCAGTGCTGTCCACGCCATATTATGTACTGGTGTATTGTTAAGGGATGACGAAGAGAAGCGTGATGAAAAAAATTTTGTTTTATTCGTCAGGTTAGGATTAGGGGTAGGAGATGGAAGAAGGACGGGGAAAGGATCATCCGGGACAAAGTTGACGGTTGCATGTCGTTTGGGCTTAAGCTCGTCGGTGTCGTGTTGTTCTTGTCTCTTTGAGCCCGAATCAATACCACACATAACGATTGAATGACATGCCATAAATAAAAAAAGAAATATAAAAGAAATTGGTAAATAATATCAATTTAATAGTTGATTATTAAATAAAGTTCTTTGAATAAACAATTTCAGCAAAATCTGTTTTCAAACCTATAATTAAAAAAAAAATAATAATTGTTCTTCAAAATGTTGAGTTTGAAACAATTTTTTGCCAAAAAAGTTCATCAAAAAAAATTAAATTAAAAACAGCCGTATGAATAGACTCCTGGCTTTCCCAAAAGCTACAAAACATTACTGTAAGTATTGCCGTTGTTTTTTTGATTAATTTTTTTCTATTTTATGCAAATATTTTAATAAATTGCCCCTCCCGACCAGAAGGTGGAGATATTACCCTCCTTCTGTAGGATTTTTTTTTGTCTAGTTCCCACCTACATGCTCTGGATGTTTTTGGCTGATCTTACGGGAATATTCTAGTATGCAAAAAAAAGGGAAAATTTAATTTACCCCTACAGCGACTATAGGGGATGAAAATAAAAATCAGAAAAAATTAAGGATTTTTTTTCTTCATTTAGAGCCGATTTGGGTCCATCCGGGATGACCTTTTTTAAAAACCACCCTAATGTAGCAACTAGAGCTCTTTAACGGGCACAGGAAAACCCAACCCAACCGGGTACCCAAATACTAGGTTATAACCAGGGTAGCATCCGGGTTGCCGAGTACCCGAAATACCCGAGTACCCGAGCACCTTAGTATCTGGGTACCCAAGGACCCGAGTATCTTGAACTATCCGGGTAACCGAGTATGCGAAAATTTAACAATACACATATTATTATTGTACAAATAGATTTTCTTTGGTCTAAAGGTTAATTTTATTTTTGTAGTGCATTCGAATTTTATATTTTAAATGCATAAAGCAGCTTTTATACTATCCAGTGCTGTCAGTCCTCGGATACCCAAGATACATAGGTATCCGAGTACTCGGCTACCCGAGACACAAGAGTACCTGAGACCTGAGTAGCCGAAGACTCTCCACTCGGGTCCCAGGTTAATACTCGGGTATTTTTCCACCTGGGTAGATGTGAAACCGGGTATAACCCGGAACAAATCAAGAGCCTTCTGCCAGCCAATTTTTTTTTTTTTTTTTAACTTTTTGAATTATTTTAAATTTTGTTTTTGTGCAAATCTATATTTGTTCAAGAATTAATGTATACCTACTGTTAACCCCAAATTGGTCCAAGATCAATAATGGCAAAAATACAAAATATTCATATTCATATTGTGTATTCATTTTGGACTTCAACAGGTAGATCCTAAGAATCTTAGATTTCTACCTCAGTGTGATTATACAGACCTATTCGAGAGCGTGCTATAAACGCTGCATTCTGTCAAAGACGTCGAATACATTGGCTTAGAAGGAAAAAAATGTTCCAAATGGAAAATAAACTTGGTTTGTTTATTTTCCCTCTGCACGATTATATTATCCTGCTTTTGGCAAGTTACGAATTTGAGGTGTAAGTTTTTAATTTAAAGAACACCTCAAAATGATTTTTTTTCTTGGGCGATTTTCCTTTCAAAACATCAAATTAAAATTTCCCGTACTAATATTTTTTTCCACAATACTGCACAAATTTATTAAGTATTATTTTCTTCTTTAATATTTCTTCGGCAGCACTGGTACAAAAGTATGTGGCATACAGGGCCGAACTCAGGGAAGAGGGGGGGCTTACAAACTCAAGCTCAATCTCTTATTAAGTCAATGAAAACTCATTTAATTTAAGGAAATAATAGAAAATAATATTTAAACACTTGAAATTTTAAGCTTAAAATAGTTATACACTAGTCAACGAAATTAAAGGAACAATTTTTTTTAGCGTTTTTTGAAGAGCTGTATCTTTGTGACAAGTGTCGTATTGAGTTGAAATAAAAAGCATTTTAAAGCGTTATGTTTTTTGTTTTGAGATTTCCTTGCAAACAAAATTTTTTGAAGTACCGTTATTGCGTTATTGCGAAACGAGACAACAAAATTATTTTTTTTTAATTTTTTTGAAGGTCCTCATTTCTATGGATAAATTTTTTTGAGTCAATTAAATGTCATGATCAGATACCTTGTTTATTCAGCTTCAATTCAGTTTTTTTGTTGTTGTCGTACAATTTTTTTGACATGGTTTATCTGACTTTGAATGAAAAAAAAAATACTTTTAGCCTTGATTACCAATATCTCAGCAAATAATGATGTTATAAAAAATTCAAAGACAGTTTTGGAAATTTGAGAAAGCGTTTTACAAGATTTTGAAGAAATTATTGTTTTTACCCTTCACCGTTAGTTTAAAAAATGTACTTAAAACCGAAGTTTTGTGGTCTTTTCGTAAATCTTTTTTTTCCTTTGCAAATATTGATTGCATGGCTTGCATTGGTATGCAAATTTGTAGACTTTTAAATCATCAATATTTTTGTAAATTTTCAAATTGATTCATCGAACCGTTCTCCCTCACCAAAACTTCAAAGTCTTACAAACCAGGTAAAGGAACAAATTGTGTTGTTCCTAAACAATGCGTAGTCGTCATCAAAATGACAAGAAAACCGTAATTCCAGTGGATTTTTTTCACAGTTTTGCATTAGTTAGATACTTTTTTGAATTGAAATGAAATAAAAAGTTTGCAAACAAATCTCGAAACAAAAAACATAAAGCTGTAAAATGCTTTTTATTTCAACTCAATACGACCACTCGTCACAAAGATACAGCTCTTCAAAAACGCTAACAAAAATTGAAAAAAAAATTGTTCCTTTAATTTCGTTGACTAGTGTATAAATAAGATAATTTGAAGTCGGTGTTAAGACAATTTAGAAAAACAAAGTTTGCTTTTTTTATTTTGAAACAGAAAAACAACAAACTGAAAGTAACAATTAGACTTTTGTTGAAAAAATCAGAGTTCGTATTGAGAAATTTAGTTTGTCACGATCAAGTATTTCTTGGGTGAGTATTAGTAATAGTTGTATAACTCTTACAATTACTTTATAACCTCGTAATCGCAACGCCAAATATACCAAAATCCACAAAATGAATACCCGAATCTAAAAGCATTCCGTGTTTTGTTTTGAAATAACGTTGATATAGTCTGGCTGCAGGTAATTACTTCAAAATTCCTCCCATCCATGGTAAAGTTTTTATTTCGTTTTTGTTTGTCCTATTCAAAGCACGTTAACGACCCTTTGCATGTATGTATGCCAGTGTATTTGAACATCAGGTAAAAGGACGATAAAAGCAAGCAGAAAGACTCGCACGTCCTTGTGTCAAATCTAAACTTAGGTCAGTTTTTCGGGAGTTTTTTGTTCTTCTTGGACGATATGTTGTATGAACTGGGGCAAATCGATTCTTTTGTTTGCCAACTTCTTTTCTGTTGACTATGCCACCATATCAACCCACCCTCATCGTCATCATGTGTCCCAGCATCATATAGACTTTTTTCTTTTTTATCTTATTAAATCGGATACAATAGGTACAATGAAGCTTCGAGTAGAACTCCCAAAATTCAACTTGACATCAGTACTGTGAGATTGTATCTCAGTCACTAAGTTTTCTGGACTGAGGGTATTTATACGTGTTTTTTGTTTGTTCAATTTCTGCTTTGAAACACCAAAAGACCCAGAAGAGCAAAATCATGAACAAAAAAAAAAAACAGAAAAGATTTAGATTTGGTTTGAAATAGAAATACAAGAGTGTTCATGCCTGCAGAAACCAAAAATGTCTGTGGCAAAAGGTTTTTCACCACAACTGACATGAATGTGTTAGGGAAAATGGATTGGATTGGTCCTTTGGTTTTGGTAAATGTCTATATTGTAGGTAGGTATACATTTAAAGTATTTTGTAAGTTATTGCAGAAGTTATAAACATTCGATCTACCTTAAATATGTATACCTTCATTGTTCTTAGGCAAAAGGTATGACAAAGCTTCTGAGTTGTGTTTTATTTTTTTAGCTGAGGGTTAACCATTCAACTCTTGGGGAGGAATAAAATTACCTAAAAAACAATTGTCATTTTTTTACTACAAATGTATGTGATGGTTAGCAAATGAAATAGTAAGTTTATTTAATCAAGAACTAAGTGCAATTGATGTTTTCTTTTTTGTTGTTATAGGTAGGTACTCACTACTTCTCTTTATATAAACATAAATAACCAGCCCCTCACCCCATGATTGAATGAGTATTTAAGGCTAAGCCTTCTTTTAAGAAATTTTATTTTTTCCTAGATTGTCTTCAATTTGAGTCGCTTTTCATTTTGACAAAAAAAGCGCATTTGGAGTCCAAGAAATATAAATATTTCAAAGATAACGTTTCCTTTTCGACGCTGCCGGGGCATAATCATGGTCAGTGAGTTGGACTGTCATGCCAAAGGTCTGGGTTCCATATCAATTCTCAGTCGCTATTAGACTAAATATGTTTTCTTCTGAGTAGCCCAAGAGCCGGGACTTTTTGTTTGCAAATAATTACTGAACCGAAAATGTTGATGGAATATGTTCAGTGGTGTCCCTTTATTGTAAATCCAAGTTAGCTGGACGGGGGGCCACAAGCGTCAGCCACCATCTTGTGAAACGCTTTTTATCAAATATTTCGTGACCGGTGCATCGGACGACAAAAATAATATTATTTTTGAAAGCTAATTATGTATTCCATTCCTTTATTTATTATTTTTTTTTATAATCAAGTTGTTTTAGTGAACAATTTTTGAGAAATTAAATTTTAAAGTAAATATATTTTTGAAAACAATCAACTTGAAAAAATCATATATAATAAAGGGAAAGACATGGCCGTAGAGTGGCCCAGTGGATGAGTGGTATCTGCGTGTGTGGAAGATTCTCAGTTCAAAACTAAGGAAATATCACAAAGCATTTTTAAAATAAAATAAATATATAATGAATTCCTAATCTTTCAGAACAATGCAAAACGAGTTGAGCGATGAACAGTGTAAAAGATGGCTGAGGCTAGACCCATGGATTCATGACATAAAAACACGATACAGGATTGATTCAACATTGAATCATGTTAAATTAACACAAATTTCATGTTAAATTAACCTGATTTTCATGTTAAATTTACAGGATATTGAAAGTTGAGTCATGTTAAATTAACTAGATTTTCATGTAAATTTAACAAATTTTAATTTAAATTTTTTAAAAAAAATCGATTATGTCGTTTTCGAAATATTAATATTAATATTATATATAATTGTTAAAAAATTGTATGGCAGGTACCGTTATTTTTGGTTCTAAATAAAAATGAAAAAAAAGTGTGGGCATAATCAACAAAAACCACTATGTACCAAGTTTGAACAAAATCGATCAAGCCGTTTAGGCTGTAGACGAACAGACAGACAGAATTGTGCCACCGACTTTTTTGGTGTTCTCTATCATCGTAATATCATGTTTGATTGTTATCTCAAATTTTTTTTCTGCACGAATCCAAAACTTGCCTCATAGTACCTATAATCGCAAGTAAAAAACAATTGTTATGAGAGAGACGCATGAAACCTCGGATAACGACCTTCCTCAAATGGCAACCAGACCCGGAACGAAAATGGACTACGAGTATGCACCTGGAATGTAAGAACACTATATACGCCAGGTGCTCCTCAAAAACTTGAATCTGTCCTCTCGCGGTACAAGGCAGATATTACCGCAATCCAGGAGATACGATGGATATAGGATCAGGTACATATAACGAAAAGAAAAGATTGTGACATTTATTACAGCTGTCATCAAAGACTGCACATGCTAGGATGCGGATTCGTCGTGGGAAATCGACTCAGATCGAAAGTCATCGATTTTAAACTGATTAGCGATCGCCTGGCTGTGATCCGCATCAAAGCTAGCTTCCAAAACATCAGCATAATATGTGCACACACCCCTACCGATGAAGCTGAGGAGTCTAACAAGGAGGAGCTTTACGACCTCCTGGACGGAGCCAACGGAGCCTGTCCGGAGTACCATGTCAAAGTCGTGCTCGGAGACTTCAATGCTAAAAACGGAAAGGAAAACATCTTTGGCGGATTGGTTGGAAAGCTTCTGACTAATCGACTTTGCTGCAGCTCGTAATACGGTGATAAGTGGCACCAGGCGAAGGATACACACAGCAACCTGGCAATCTCCAGATGGTCAAACCGCCAACAAAATCGACCACGTGCTAATTGGCGCAAGGTATGCATCGAAAATCTTGGACTTGCGAACTTTCCGAGGCGCGAACGTGGACTCTGACCATTTTCTTGTTTCGACAAAGCTCAGAGCCCAACTGTCCAACGAAAAGAAAACGAAAACCGCCCAAAGGAAGAAATTCAACATTGCATGCCTTAGCAAATCTGAGAAAGCCAGAGACTACAGTGAGCAATTGACCGGGAAGCTCTCTGCCGGACACATAGCCACAAACGTCAACAACCAGTAGAAACAGTATCACGACATCATTAAGGAGACAGTCGGGACCACCATATCAACCACCCAGAAAAAAGAACCGTGTTATGACGATGAATATGCGGTATTGCAACGGAAAACAAGAGCAGCAAGAGAGGAACTCATCAAGTATGGAGGAGAAGTCCTGTTAGAATGCATGCACCAGCTCATCATCCAAGTGTGAGAGGAAGAAAGTATGCCCGACGACTGGTCAAATAGCTCCATATGCCCAATCTACAAGGCGATCCTATGTCCTGCAAGAACATAATGTTGCTTACAAGATCCTATCCAACGTACTATGTGAGAGTCTAAAACTTTTCTGCAACACTATGACCGGCACGTACCAGTGTGGCTTCAGGCCAGGCAGATCAACAATAGACCAAATCTTCACATTAAGGCAAATCCTGGAAAAGACCAAGGAATTTCAAGTCGAGATCGATCACCTATTCATCGACTTCAAAGCTGCATATGATAGCATAAGTCGGCAAATGCTTCTATTGGCGATGTCAGAACTCGGGATCCCGAAAAAACTGATCCAGCTAGGCCGCATGACGTTACAAAATACGCAGTCCAACGTGCAAATGGGTAACAGCTCATCCGAGTTATTCCAGACGTGTACAGGGTTCAGACACTTGATAGTGATTTCTTCAAGTGGACGACATCAACATCATCGGCCACTCCAAGAGAGCTGTACTTGAAGCATTCACAGCTATTGATGAGCAGGCGAAACGCGTTGGTCTTGAGGTGAATGAGGACAAAACAAAGTATTTATAAGCTATCAACAAACAGAGCTTCATCTGCTCATCACCTAGGTCAAAACGTCACTGTTGGTAGCAGTAATTTCGCGGTAGTCAAGGAGTTTACCTACCTCGGAACGAACATCAATTCCACGAACGACGCCTTAGTGGAAATCCGACGAAGAATTACTCTAGCGAACCGTTGATACTTCGGTTTGGCCAAACAAATGGGTTCAAAACTCCTTTCTCGAAAGACACACTTGACAAAACGCTTATTTTACCAGTTCTACTCTACGGCGCCGAGTGCTGGACGATCAGTAAAAAAGGGGAATTGATACTGGGCACGTTCGAGAGAAAAATTCTTCTGAACTGTACGAGCTGTACCAAGATGTGGATGTAGTCCTATGAGCCAAAGCACGTCGACTACACTGGCTCGGCCACATCGAGCGAATGGACAACAAGGCTCCAGCCAAGAAAATCTTTGAATCCCAGCCCCCAGGTTCGAGACGACCAGGAAGACCGAACCTCCGCTATAGGGATCAGGCGGTCACAGACGCAAGAGCCCTTGCTCTGGAGGGAGCGTGCGAGGGACCGCAACCGATGGAAGACCGCAATATCTCAGGCAGAAACCCTTCATGGATCGGGAGCCGGATACCTACATACCTACACTATAGAAAGAGAAACATGAATTAATTTTCTATATTCACAAACAAAATTTACTTCTCGTTACCTCTTTTAGTGTGCTGCCAAATTTGACAAATATTTCTATACGCAAGAAACAGTTTTGATGGCAAATCTCCCCTCCCCATAAATCTAAGTTTTTTTTTTAATCGACTAAAAATTTGCTTTAAGATGACACAACTAGGAACTCTTCTACTAAAATTTGTTGGCAGTTCACTTTTGTCTTTAATAATTATAAATACCTACTGTTTCCATCCATTTGAGGGATAAGGTTTCCAAAAGAATATTGAAACCAATTAGCAAAATTGTATGTTCTGAAGCAGGAGCGTTGATGCTTACATCAATGTAATAGTGAAATCGGTCGGTTCCTGATTTAAATATTACCGATAAGTTAAAGCAAAATCCTTTTTGCATTTCCAGCTTAACCTTTTCAAAAAAAAAAAAAACAGAATTAATTCAAACTTTTGAACCCATGTTCCTCATCTTATCTTTATATGAACATTAACACTAAATTTCTCACTTTGGTTTACATGTGTTATGCTGTTGAGCACTTAAATACTCGTTACACACAACCATTTATTCACATAAACGATGAAAGTCGATGCGAGTATTACAAAAGTCTATACAAAACTCAGCACTTATATGAAAATGTGCTAGACGAATCCTTGCAACTTAATATGTGTGTGTAACTAAATAGTGCAGCAGAGCAGTTTATGATTTTTGTGGCAACTTTTATGGCTGGCTCTCACGCGATTAAAAGATTGCTATGCTATTATGCACAGATTTGTTTTTGTAATTTCTATTCACACACATATTACATATAAGAGACCAACTGCAGCCTTTGCCTGAGCACCACATATGTATGTATAAAGTCGTAAACGAAGCTTTTAATTAATTTTTAAGAAGTCGGTGGTCGGGTCGAGTGTAAAGAGGGCGTTTTGGTGGTAGCGTTTTTTTTTTTTAATTTTTTGTTGTTGTTACTTTGCTTAAGGAAAAGTAATTTTTGCTTAATTAAAACATTTTTTGTTTTAATTTGTTCAAGAAGCACATATTAACATCACATACACATATATTTATGTTGGTGCTATAGGACGGTTGTTTCCAGCTTTTCCTGAATTAAAGGAAGCATAAAAAGAAGCCTTTTGACTCTTTTTTTTTCTACTCACACAATTTCTCAAGCAACAGTATATTATTTTGAAAGAAATTATTAAGCTACGGTAACGAGTTATTAAGCTGTTCGCATAGAACTCACTTTAATGTTTTCCTTAGAAATCCTAATGACACCTTCTTATATTTTCTTTTTGGAAAGGAAGTAACATTACTTGTGTGTGTGTTTTTTTTTTCTTTTCCTTTTAACTAGAAAAATATTAAAATATGAGTAATAGCAGTTTTTGAAAAAAGTAGGTAACTACATAGCCTTTTTCTTGCTTTGTGGCTATCAGGATAAGACCTTAATTAACTCGGTATGTTGTATGTTCGTAGGTTAGGAAGGCACATGTTGATTAAAACTTCAAACCGGTTTGAAACAAAATTTAATAAAAAAACATATTTAATCATGAGTAGAAAGTTTAAATCAATTAATATTGATTTATATAAAAAATAATGGAAACAAATAATTGATTTCAGATGCTTTTAAGTTGTAAACACATGTATACCTATATGAGGCTTTGAAGGTCTTTTATCATTTGGTGGATGTCAATATTGGCCGATGACTTACCTGAAATAAAAAAAAAAATAGAATTTTAAAATAAATTTATTTGAATAGATGAACAAATTTGTTTTTTTCTTACGTTAAAGTTAAGCTTGTATACATTAATTGGCAATGTATATTACGTAACAAACATAAAATGCAACTCACTTTAATAAATTGTATAAAATAAAAATAAAAATTCGTTTGAAAACTGATGGGTTTGATTTTTTATTATTTTTCGTATATATGTATGTATGTACAATATGTACATACGTACCGATATATTTGTATTAATTTTTTTTTTTTTTTTGAGGCTAAATCAGTCAGTCAAGTCGAAAAAAATAGAAAAATATGTACATACGGCATGTAGGACATTGGAAATGTACCTACATTAGGGTGGTCGCTACAAAAAGGTCATATTTGGATGGGTCTAAATCAGCTCTAAATGAAAAAACCAAATTACCCTTATTTTTCAGATTTTTATTTTCATCCCCTATAGGTCGCTGTAGGGGATTATTTAACTACCTTTTTTTGTATACCTCTTAGGTAATTCGCATAAAATGTTCCAAAATTCCAGGGTATGTGGGTAGAAATTAGATGAGAAAAAAGTTCTATAGGAGGAGGCTTACACAGGAGGAGCAATTTAATGAAAGACATACTTAAAATATAAAAACAAATATTTAAAAGCAACGGCAACACTTAAATATTTTATATTATATTTTATAGCTTTTTTGTAAAGCCAAAAGATAATAGATCCGAATGTAGCTAAAGTCGACTTTAACAAAAACATCCGTAGAAATAAAACAATGTAAAAATGTAAAAAAAATCTTTTTCCCAGAAGCAGAGTTGGAGGGGGGATTTGGGGGGTGAAAAAGAGGGGTGAAATTGTATTATTGCGTTTTCCGACTAAAGTTGACCCCAAAATGAAAAGTGTTCAATAGAAATAGAAAAAGACCACGCAAAAATCTACAACTTTCACATATACACTAGTCAACAATATTAAAGGAACAAATTTTTTTTCAATTTTTGTTAGCGTTTTTTGAAGAGCTGTATCTTTGTGACGAGTGGTCGTATTGAGTTGAAATAAAAAGCATTTTACAGTTTTATGTTTTTTGTTTCGAGATTTGTTTGCAAACAAATTTTTTTGAAGTACCGTTATTGCGTTATTGCAAAAAATGAGACGAGACAACAAAATTATTTTGTTTTTATTTTTTTTGAAGGTCCTCATTTCTATGGATACATTTTTTTGAGTCAATTAAATGTCATGATCAGATACCTTGTTTATTCAGCTTCAATTCAGTTTATTTGTTGTTATCGTACGATTTTTTTTGACATGGTTTATCTGACTTTGAATGAAAAAAGATACTATTAGCCTTGATTACCAATATCTCAGCAAATAATGACGTTATAAAAAATTCAAAGACAGTTTTGGAAATTTGAAAAAGCGTTTTACAAGATTTTTTTATGATTTTGAAGAAATTATTTTTTTTTAACCGTTCACCGTTAGTTTAAGAAAAGTACTAAGAACCGACGTTTTGTGGTCTTTTCGTAAATCTTTTTTTTCGTTGCAAATATTGATTGCATGGCTTGCGTTGGTATGCAAATTTAAAGATTTTTAAATCATCAATATTCTTGTAAATTTTCAAATTGATTCATCGAACCGTTTTTCCTCACCAAAACTTCAAAGTCTTACAAACCAGGTAAAGGAACAAATTGTGGTGTTCCTAAACAATGCGAAGTTGTCATCAAAATGACAAGAAAACCGCAATTCCAGTGGAATTTTTTCACAGTTTTGCATTAGTTAGATACTTTTTTGAATGGAAATGAAAAAAAATTACATTTTTCAAAAAAAAAAATTAAAAAAATCAAGTTTTTTGTTTGAAATTTTTTTAAAATTATTTTTTTTTATTTTTTGTTTAATGTACTTGTTATTTCATTTCAATTCAAAAAAGTATCTAACTAATGCAAAACTGTGAAAAAAATCCACTGGAATTGCGGTTTTCTTGTCATTTTGATGACAACTTCGCATTGTTTAGGAACACCACAATTTGTTCCTTTACCTGGTTTGTAAGACTTTGAAGTTTTGGTGAGGAAAAACGGTTCGATGAATCAATTTGAAAATTTACAAGAATATTGATGATTTAAAAGTCTTTAAATTTGCATACCAACACAAGCCATGCAATCAATATTTGCAACGAAAAAAAAGATTTACGAAAAGACCACAAAACGTCGGTTCTTAGTACTTTTTTTAAACTAACGGTGAACGGTAAAAAAAAATAATTTCTTCAAAATCATAAAAAAATCTTGTAAAACGCTTTTTCAAATTTCCAAAACTGTCTTTGAATTTTTTATAACGTCATTATTTGCTGAGATATTGGTAATCAAGGCTAATAGTATCTTTTTTCATTCAAAGTCAGATAAACCATGTCAAAAAAAATCGTACGAAAACAACAAATAAACTGAATTGAAGCTGAATAAACAAGGTATCTGATCATGACATTTGATTGACTCAAAAAAATGTATCCATAGAAATGAGGACCTTCAAAAAAAATAAAAACAAAATAATTTTGTTGTCTCGTCTCATTTTTTGCAATAACGCAATAACGGTACTTCAAAAAAATTTGTTTGCAAACAAATCTCGAAACAAAAAACATAAAGCTGTAAAATGCTTTTTATTTCAACTCAATACGACCACTCGTCACAAAGATACAGCTCTTCAAAAAACGCTAACAAAAATTGAAAAAAAATGTGTTCCTTTAATATTGTTGACTAGTGTATCATTTTTTAACGTAACCTCAAAATTTCCGAGATATTGACAAAAAAACGTATTTTTTTCTGGTTTTTGTTTTTTATTTTTCATTTTTCCAAAAATAGTTGAATTTAAATGAAACTTTGTGAAAATATATCTTGTTGTGTATTGTGTAACGACAATTTTTTTCAATCAAAACCATTACAATTACATACAAGCTAAGGTATGTTGGTCTTTATGCTTTTAGCTGGGACTTTCAGACGAATACAAGCCAATGATATATATGATAATGGGAATTCAAAGTTCTTGAATTTAGTCACTGTGGATTCCATTTAAATTAAATAACTTCAAAAGTACAAAACGTCAGAACGAAAGCTTACAATGATACTGCATTTATTGGTAAAACTAAGAAATATTAAGAGGTGACAAAATTCAACGGTCCCAAATGTTACAACTTTTATAAATTTGACCATACTGCTGCAAAATGTCCAAAGAAAAAAACGACTAGCCACGAAAAAGTGCCATGTTTTGTTCTTTTTCGGTCACCGCTCTAGAAGCAAAACTGGTACTTCGACTCTACAGCATCAGCTTATATGGTGCTCTAATGATGCATATTTTTCAAGTAAGATGGAAACTATAAAATCTGAGGTAATTGGTGCCAATATTTCCAAAATAGATGTCAATAGTATTGGAAAAGTATACGGCATATGAGCGAGCTTTTTTTAAAACAGTGCGGTACCTGTGACTATATCACAACAATTACTCATAATAAATCACGGAATAACATAAAGGAACTGTTGTTGTAATTCTTTGATTCTTTCATATGCTCCAATATGACCACGCTTTCAATGCCAAAGGCACTCTGCAATCATATAATTCATTTCATTTCTGTTCGAAATGAAACACAAAAACCACGTTCTAACAGAGTTGCCTTTGCCAATTGGGAACATTTCAGTATAGCTTTTTTAGTGGATGGAATTCTTGGATCATATCAAGAAAAATGAGCTGCAAATTACGAAAAATTAATCCCGGCTTATACCTTGGCTTAGTCAATTTACAACTTTTTGTTTGTAATTTTAAAAACGAAGCAAAGTCAAGATATTGACATACAAAAATTACCTATTAATCAACACTTTTAAAAATCAATTATTCGATTGAGAGAGAAATACAAAGCGATCAAGAAATCGCAATTTAATCCAAATATTTCTCAATTGTATACAGAATGCTCAATTTTTATATTTTCAAGCTCATGATCACAGATCACCATTTTTATTTTATGATACTGGCACTTGGTAGAGCAATATTGCTCGCCCCCTTTATTTTGACTTTACAAATTTAATTTAATTTATTTGAAATAAATACTTTTTTTGCCCCTACTTGGATATAAACTAGCATCCTTCCAGCGAGCATGAAACCACTAGGACAAATTTGAAATACAGACCAATGGTTTCAGAAACTAATAACAAGATTAAGATATGTCTACATGCCATGTTGTATTGCTTTATTCCGTGGATATATAGAAAAATACGGTGGAGGAAAAATTAATTAAGTCTATTTTTAAAGATATCTTACTTACTTTGCAAGGGCAAGCGTTTGATGATCAAAAATTAAGATTACAAATTTTATAAAAAGAAACATTTTCAAATTTGAAAATAAAATTAATATAATACTTTCAGTTAGTAAAAAATATGATTTGTGTAACGTCTCGACTGTATCACTAAATTTTTGATTTTAAAAACTTTATAATAAAGTCTCATTTCAGACCTATTCCAATTTTTGTATGTTATTACAATTTTAACACGTCTAATTTGCCAACAAAAAAAAGCCAAATAGGATGAAAATGTTTTTAAATCGAATTTTTTTAACGTTTAAAAAAATTAACATATAAAATATTCAACTCGCATTTTTTATTTATTATAGGTATTAATACATTTTTGCATTTTGTTTTTTTTTTGTCAAGATGCTTTTTTTTCTCTCTGACCAGACCATGTTCATTTCACCAAATAATATTCGTTAATGTTTAATTTATGCGTAACAGGTACCTTTTGTGGAAAATATGTAGGTACTTATTATTATGTATGTATATACAATTCCGCATATACCTCGTTTCATTGAATAATTTTCATTTGAAAACAATTCAATTATCTTTTTAGCGGAAAAATGATCAAACATACTCCTACTGCCGGCCATCCACCACTTTCGCAATAACCTTATAATATTTGTTAACGAGCATCCACATTTTGAGAGAAAAAATTAATAAATTCGATAAAAGTTAATATTGCCAATTTGATTGTGAATCAGTCTGCCAGGAAGACCATGGCATAACTTTCCTTAGAAAAAAACAAATTGTTGATATCATCATATTATAAAACGACAATCACGATTCTAATGGTACAATTTACGATGTCTAAAAAATTATATGAGTATCGTTTGAAAGGTTTCCTTGCACAGAAGTGCAGAATGCACTTATTCGTTTCTATTTCTATTAATTGTCGATGACGTTTTGATTTTGATATTGGAATGTCCGATGGCAGCGTTCAGTGCTGCAGAAAAGTAGCTCAATTCTTCTCGACGCTCAAGGCTGCTTTTAAACGATGGAATTATTCTTGCGATTTTTACTTAATGTTGGAGTACATCCAAAAATCGTATGAAAATGCTATCGAAAAATTTTATGGAAACGTCAATTTTTCTATAAGTTGTCACACTTTTTTGGCAGGCTGACTAACAGTCAGTGGACTCTCATACGTGATCGATAATAGCTCTGTTTGTTTGCAAGCCCGAAGGGAAGTGGAAGAAAGAAACGCTCTCTGTGCTCATCAATTTACGGAGAATCTTCGGTGCTTAACTTAAGCAAGGAGAAAAATTGTCCTACCGGAATGAATAACATAAATGTTATCAATAATTTGAATGGAAACTCAATGTTTTTTTCTGTGATGGCGTCAATAATCCCCGCTATTGTTTTTTGCCACCGATTTAGTCCAAGCTTGCAAAAGAGCTATAATGCCGGATGTACACGACTGGAAAGCTGCCACTATAATGACAAAAAAAAATGAATTTGTCCATTCTTTTGTTGTTGGTTTGGTCATTGTAATGTCACTTTTCCGATTAAATAAAGTTGTCAATGCGCTTATAACTAAAATGTTTGTTGTGTTATTCATTCACATCGGTAACACAGTTTTTCTCCGCATTTAAGTTAAGCACTGATAATTTTCTTTGTTTAAATTAGCCCGAAGAGGTTGTTCCTTACCTGCGTGAATTACTTTGTAATCGATTAATCACATGCAAATGCCACTTCTTCAGCTTAGCCCCAATTTTATGCAAACGTCACTTTTGCTACGAGTTGTTAACGCGTTGAAAAGCAAACTTTTAGTGTCAACTATACACTCTGGTAGCTCCTATCCGCTTTTAAGTTAAGTGCCTAGAATTCTATGACGGTGTTCACATTGGACTGAAAAACTGGATTTTTTCTCAATTCAATGAAGGAGTTGGAGTTAGATATGAATACTGAAAACTAAAAAAAAAATCCAGTTTTTCAGTTCAATGTCATCCGTCATTAGAATTTGACAGTTGTTGATAGCCTGAAATATAGGGGACAAACTATATTTAGACAGAAAAATTAAATTTTGATCCAACTGTCACCCAATTGCCTTAAAATCACCTTTCTCTGGAGCAGTAGAAATTCATCAAAAATCTCAGAGGTTCTTTCATCCATTGACATCGTAGCCAGCGGTCAATGAAATTTGACAGTTGATGTCTTGATGGATAAGGGCCAAGCTATATTTTTACATAAAAAGTGTATTGTGATCCAAAGGTCAACCAATTGACATAAAATCATCTTTTTCCGGAGCAGTAAAAACTTGAAATTTCATATTTTTTTAACTTTTTTAATCAATCCAAATTGTATTTTTTTAAAATTTGGATCCAATTGGATTCGATACAGTGTTGAATTGAATTCGTTAAAATCGGAGAGATTTAATTCTAGCGAAATCTTATAAATAAAATTGAATCGGAAATAAATTCAGTGCAATGAAAATGATTGATTGAAATGATCGAATCATTTCGGTGATCGATTCTTGAACGATTTTTTAGAATTTTGCCAATTAGTAGCACTCGAGTTTCGAGAGCTGGAGGTACTAGTCTAATTATTACATAATGTATTTAGGATTGTGTGTAGACATTTAAAAAAAAATCTATTTATACCTATTTCTTGAAAGTGAATTTCACAAAAAAAAAAAAAAAAAATGCATGCAATGGGTCGCACGTACTTGGTCTTATGTTCAAGAGGCATTGAAATTATAAGAGAAAAATGTTTAATGGCAGGAAATTCAATAAATAAATTCACTTCAACAAATCTTTAAACAGCTTTGGTAAAAAATAGCTATCTGAATACTATCAGATGTGAATGTATGAAATGTAGGTATGTAGTTATTAAAAAAATATTTGTTTGTCTGCGTATAAAATGTTAAAAACCATTTTTAAGGAAAAATTCTTATCATGCATATGAAAAAAGAATTTCAAAACAAAATGTCAACCCGTTTTTAAGATATCGAATTCTCAACAAAAAAATTGTTGTCTAACTTAGAGACCTGTCCAAGCCTTGACTTAAGTGACATCTAATACAGTGAAATTAATAGAATTATTTTCATTATTATATTTTATTTTAAATCAAAGTTGGAGTCATAATGAGTGTGTAGAAAACTTTTCACTAAAAAAAGAATTTACATATTGACTAGACTTATTGGTGCATAAGCTGTTTCTAGGTAAAACTGAACTTTACCTGATAAAGTTTTACTTAGATTTAAATAAGATAAACTCCAACTTTGCCTAGCAACTGCTTAAGCAATATCTTAGAATATGCCCCATTATTCTATGCCCAGCGTTATAGAAGCCCAAGTGATAACTTTCCATACTTAGGATTTATTGTTAGGCAATTTTATTAAACTAAGGCTTTTTTATTTATTTTGGTCAACACATTACTAACTAGCCATACTTATAGAAATGCTTATTGCACTAATGACTTTCATAATAATAAAAAAATAAAAATAGGGGATGAACAGTCAAAGCTGCTATTCATAACTTTTAAATTGAAATAGTAAATAATCGTTATCTTACCTAATATTTGTTAGTCATTTATATTGAATGTTTACTGTAGTTTGATAAAAAAAAAATATAGTGAGCTCCACGTTCCTTATATACATACATACATATAATATATTTTCAAATTAAATTTTATACACTTAAGACTTTAAGATTACTTAACTTTTATCAGATGACGTAAGCAAGCTGGTGATTCGATGACAACCTTTTTTCACTACTCCATATTTAAGAAAAGAAATACTAGTACCAATTGTATATAAGAAAAGGAGTTACGTCAAGAATTATTTTAAAATGCATAATTTAAAAGTAGCTAGGAACGAGCTATAGCTATCATTGAAATTCATCATTGAAAATTTTGTTCTTCAGTTTTGAGGAATTTAGAGAGCAAAATAATTTATTATTTTGATGGAGAATTAAAGCTCATGACTTAATATATATTTTTTTGCAAAAAAAGTTCAAACACGACCAAAGCTTCCATGAAAAAACTTTGAATATTTCAAAGATTATAAGCAAGATAGGTATCGTAATCATTATAAAAATAAAAGTCATTTTGTGTGGAAAGTTAGATGAAAATAACATTTTTTTTTTTGCTAGAAATAATAATGAATAATAATTTTACCACTGATTATACTTTCAGAACGTCCCAAAATCAATTATTATTAGAATTTTCAATAATAATAAGTTTCAATAACAATTCTTCCATGATGCAACAAAAAGAAAGATGTCTACTATACATCAATAGATATACAAAACCATTGTCTATGACATGTCTATGATAACTTTGTAAAACTGCCATCCGTTCTTTTGTATGCGTTAAAATAAGTAAATATGACAAATTGGGATAGATGGCGCAGTTTTTTGAGGGTGAGATGGCTCATTCCACAGCTCATTTCTTTGCTTTGGTGTACGGTGGCTGTATACCATCTCACCCGCAGAACGATATTTTATTCAAAAAATTCTAACTTTGTTATGCTTTGCTTTATTTGAAATTTTCTCAAAAGGCCCGTACGGGATACCAGACATTTTTCCATGCACAGTTAAGTGGTTGCGAACGCAAACTGAAAGTGAATGGTATTGACTTTGGGGTTATGCATGTGGCATATGCTTGGTATACCATCTCCCCCACCCTATAGGGGATTATTTTTAAATTAGTAATTCTTTTTTATCAAAATCTCGAAATTACAAAATCTAGCTTTTATAATGATCTCATATTTACATCTCTTACAATCTCGCAGAAAGCAACTGATATCTCGCAAATTAGTATGTCGAGTATCAAAAAGGTAGGAGTTGTTAAAGGCGAGATCTTGCAACCGCGAAATTATATAAAAAGCTGAATTTATTTTGTAATAGTGAGATTTCGTGACACGAGATTTTGAATGCGAAATTTAAACTAGCAAGATTTCGTACCCAACCTGGCCAATGAGTGATGGATGAGTCACATTCATCCAACTAAGTAAATCTGGGAGAGTAACAAGCATATTGAGAAGATTTTAGCCAAATTTTGAAGAAAAAGGGGAGTGGTTTTAGGAATCATTTCCAAAATTTGAAGAAAAAGGTTAAAGCTTTTAGGAATCATTACCAAATTAACTGTCAAAAATTGCATCTCATTTTTACATAACCTCAAAAATGGCAAAAAATGATTACTTCTAATTTGTTTAGCGGGGATATCACGAAAACCAGAGCTGATAGCGAGAAATGGATGCCGAATTTAAGCTCAGCGCCCAAGGTACGCCTAGAAACATTCTTCACTTGTCGTGTCAAAAAGTTAACTTATATTTGTAAACCTGCGTTATCATGTTTAAAGAACTGAAGTTCTCTCGAAAAGAAAATAATCATTTTTTTTTAATAAAATTGAGGGGTTCTGCAAGGTTCCATTCTTTGACCTCTTTTATTTTCTTTATGAATATGATCGTTTTCATAGTTGTTTTTTGTTTCAGTAATAACATTTACTCGAAAATGGAATCAAGTATCTAGGGTTCGTCAACACTTCAAGACATCATAAAATTACATACGTACATAGGTACCTACTTTCAATGCTTAAAACTTCAATTAATCAGAAGGGTCTTTCTATGATGTAGGTAGAACGTAGTACTGGTACGGTAAACCATATGTCAGATTTAAAAATGACTTTAATTTTCTCCAAGTGCACCCTTTTTATTAATTATTTTTTCACTATCAGACTTGCCTCATACAAATTACTTTTCATATTCTTGCATACTATATATTTTCAATCAATTAAGCTTGATGCAAAAAATACATATTTATAAAATCAAATTACCTCTACTTTATATGTACAGCAATCTACACTCATCAATCAATTTTAGTATATCTCTCTCTGTCTCTTCAAATAAAATTAAAAAAAAAGGAAAAAAAAAAAACAAACAAGACCCAGAGTCACAACGATTATAATCTGATAGATACGTAGCACAATTTCCTTTTATTATAGCGACCACTGGGACATTTAATTAAAAGCCTGCAATTTGGAATTAAACAAATGTACATTGTACAAGTGTACTCGGACCTACAGCCGTTTCAGAGAGCGAGAGAAATGTATGTGTTGTCTCTGTCTGCGGGCTGTAATCAAGCGCTGAAACTGTTACATTGATGTTCGCAATGGCGTTTGTGCAATTGCGGTACATGAGGCATCGGTTACATGTGCGAAAACAATTGAAAAGGCGCACGTTTCGGAGGCAAAATAATGTCGGTGTGTTGTTGTTTTTTTTAGTATAATATCAGGTGGAACGCAATTTGGAAAATCAGGATTATGGCAGCAAAAGAAGTGGATTTGGTTATGGTCAACCTGTTTTAGTATAGACTATGTAAGGTTTGTTTGGTTAAGCTAGATTTGGGGTCACATGTTCGGTGCCACATTGTACTTTGACAAGCGGATTGTGGCGTATTTTTGTAACCACAGTCATATAATTTAGTGCATATTTATTTTCCAAATGCTACAGCTGATAGGGTACTATAGATTTTGCTCGTGGCAGCACGCTCAGAAAATTGCAAATAAATATTCAACCTGGCCACGTTCTGGCTCTGTGGTATAATTAGAACGAATTTGGCTCAAACTCAAACAACAATCGAAATTTTGTTTATTCAACCATTTTTGTTGATACAAATCACTAGAGTAATTGATAATAATTTGCTGTTTAATTGAGAGAATAGAAACCTAATTGTTTCGAATAGGAGTATAAATGTAGATGGGTTCAATCGAACAATAGAGCCAGCGTATAATTTTTATGGGCATATAATGTACGTAGAATCCGATTATTTTTGTGTCATTATCCTAAACGGAAAAGAGGATGTTAATGAGATTTGGATAGTGCGAAAATAATTGGCAATCAGATTTCAATCAGAATTGGGTATTGAATATGTGAATGTATTTAATAAATATCTGCAATTTTTTGCTTTCGATTAAAGCCGGTTATAGGAAAGAAATTTTAGTAAATTTTATATGAGTTTTTTATAAAAAAAAAAGAAGTTTAAAACAAACCATGCAGTTCTATTAATAAAAATGGTACTTGTCGTAGATAGAAGCGCAGAGCTAGAGAGCCTTAACAGATAACTTATCCTCTTCAGAATTTGGAATCTACATTTAAGGAATTTTTATGCATGCCTACATTAAGGTAGTTTCCTAGATAACCAAGTAGGTAACGATGTTATAATTAGGAGCTAGTTAAGTACTAATTAGGGGTTGCAATCTTAGCGGAGCACTTATTGCACTACCTCCTCAAACATGTGAGGGTTGTAACTTGAAATCACAATAGCACCACCACAAAAAAATTATGCAGAAATTACGTCTCACCTAAGTGCTTATTCAGTGCTTCAGTGTTCAGTCTTGACCATGGAATATATTTCAAAAGTACATTCCAAAAATCTAAATCACCTTCAAATTATTTTACAAATTTTATTCAAAAAGGTGCACTTCAACTTTTTGCTCCCTCTCCATCTTGTCCGAATAGGCTTGTGAAACCTTGTGAAACTCGTGATGGTGCTAACTAGGTCTCAAGATACCATCGCCACAAGAGAAATTTAAAATTCTAATAATGCAGAGATTACGCCCTACTTGGGTGCTAATTAAGTGCTAGAATTTCAATGCAGCACTTAATTAGGATGACCTTAAAATTAATCTCATAAGACAAAAAACCTGAATCGGCTAAAAATTACTCAAGAAAGAAAATAAATGCCATATTCAAGGGCTACCCGAGTTATTTTTAAAAAGGGTACAACTTGAATTTGTACCCACATATCGCACTAGTGAAGGCGCGGTGCTATCTTGACATCAAGAAAGCACCACTTCAGACGAAATTCTAAATGATGCCAGAGGGAGGAGCTATTTGTGCTAATTTAGTGCTCTAATATAAATTCAGATGCCTTACGAGTTGACCTTGAAATCAGATGCATTTAACGCATGGAAATTGTAGACTTTTAACAAAGGATCCTTGTCTAAAAAGTTTAAACGCCATATATAAAGTGAAATTGAGTTTGTACTTAGACCAATTCGTCTTTTAAGGGCCAAATACCAATTTTGATGAATGTACTTTCTTAAAAAAAATGTCCTGCCACGACGGAAATTTAGAAATCTAATGATTCCCGAGTAATTGGCTAGTTACGTGCTAGTTTAGTGCTTTAATATCAATTCAGATGCTCCATGACTTCAACTTGAAAATGAGAAAGAAAAATGCTTCTCATTTTTACCTTGTTTTTCAGACTCAGAAGAAAACTTAAGGTGACGATAACACGCACAGAGGAAGGGTTGAGTGCTGTAAGTCACCTGGCCCTAGTCATCCACGACTTTTCACTAAGAAAGTAGCTTCAACCACTTGTTTTCATTTTTATCAAAGTATTTACAAAGTCCTTACTTTTAAAAAAGTGGTCGGGCTTGTGGCAACAACACAAAAATGTCTGTCGGACCATTGGTATTGTGTGGAGGACAGTCTTTATATAGCTTTCATTTAATACCATATTTGTAGAAAATTTAATTTTTAATTTTGGTGGGGGCAAAACCCCCATTTATTCGGCTTAATACAAGCTAATTCTTAATCTAACTTAAAAACTAAGAACTTAATCTAAGTTTCTTGAGGCTTTCAGCGGTTCAGAAGTCGGTGTTTTAAGGAAGGAGAGTACTTAGGTTAAAGTCGAAGGAGCTCATGTTTTAATTAACAGCCCGCAGCATACGAGAGATTGGTTCGTTGGAGCCATAAGAGGTTCGGTAGGTGGGTATATAAAAGAGACGAGGATTACGTGTATTACGAGGGTTAGTATTAAAAGAGACAGAGTTGTAGAGCGATATGCAGTCAACGGAACCAGAGAGAAGTCAAAAAATGAAGAGAATTTCTGATATTTCTCTTCGTTCTTCCAACGACTTCAATTTTATTAGTTTAAGGCGATCTAGAAAGGGAGGCACGATCAGAGGATTGTTCCACGATAGACCTCGAAGAGCCAATCATAAGAAACGACGCTGGATGATTTCAATTCTTGAAATGTGAGTATGTTGGTATGGGGACCAAACTTGAGAGGCGTATTCTAGGAGAGGACGAACAAATGATATATATAAAGACCGCGTAACATAGGGGTTGGAGAATTCTTTGGACCATCTTTTGACGAAGCCGAGCGCTGAGTTTGCTTTGAGAATGATATCGTCTATGATAGTGAGAAAACTAAGCTCTGGGTCACATAAAATGCCAAGGTCGCGAATATTATCAACTATGGGTAAGGGTTGATTATGGAGCAAGTAAGGACGGGGAGGAGATTTGATACGTTTGCGTGAAAAAGTGATTGATTGGCATTTGGCGACGTTTAGCTCCAAGCTATTTTTTAGACACCAAACTGAAAAACTGTCAAGATCCTGTTGAATAAGGGAAGATTCATGTGTTGAGGAAATGGCCTTGAAGAACTTGGTATCATCGGCGTACAGAGAGATAGAAGAATGTTTGATGACCCTTTCAATATCGTTAATAGCGAAAATAAATAAAAGTGGGCCTAGGTGGCTGCCTTGGGGGACACCGGCGGTAGCTAAGAAAAGGCAAGAGGTGGAAGATCTGAATCAAACGCTGTAATAACGGTTTTCAAGGTAAGAACAAATCCATTTTAACAAAGACGGTTCAAACCCTAGAGTGGACAGTTTGAAAAGAATAAGCTTATGGGAAATTTTGTCGAAGGCTTTGCTGAAATCTGTTGAGATAGCATCAACTTCGTAGCCTTTCTCTAAGGCTGAGAGGGTGTAGGACACAAATTCAATAAGGTTAGTAGTTGTAGACCGGCACTTGAGATCTTGAGAAAGCCATGTTGTGAAAAGGAGATGAGAGATTTGCAGTGGAAACTTAAGGTTTCATACAAAATACTTTCGAAGAGTTTGGGTATGTGTGAAAGCTTAGCAATGGGACGATAGTTGTTAACATCGCTCTTCGGACCCTTTTTGTGTACAGGAGTTATGAAAGATGATTTATGCAAATGCTAAGTTGCTATTATTATAGGTACATTTAGCGGAAAATGCAACCTGAAAGTGCAATCTTCTAACCATTGCAACCAGAAAAGCTTGTCCAACCAGAAAATGTTTAAATGTTTGGACTGAAGCTATCAGTTGGCATCCTCTTTTTGCATGGCCTTGATGAAATAGGTAATCGCACGATCGGCTCCCAGACTATTAGTAGTAGAACAGCGATAAATTTGATTTTTTCTTTTTCAAATAAAATAAAATTGTTAACTTACTTACAGAATGACAAGGAAAGCAGCTGCAAAGCCCACAGAAAATAACAAAATAAAATGCAAAACTAATAGAACAGCTTTTACTTAAGACCCTACAAATGCATGTGACTTACATTTCTGTTTATTCAAAATGAGTTTGTTTTTGGATAAATTTAAGCTGGTTCATTCTGAAAACTATCAAAAAGGAAGAATTGCTTGTTTTAAGAATTTCCGAGCTTACCAGACTTTCGTCAGCAAAAAGACTTGTCTAAATACTGTTTTTATTAATTTTAGCGTGTTGTTTTGGCTTACGAAATATTAGACAATAATGGTTTAGACAAACGGCGAAAAGGAGCTTAAAACTAAGCTAAAAATTAATTTGTACTAATTGGTCTCCCTCTACAATACTTTAAACTTTTTCATATTCTTCGATAAATATGTATTTCTTAGTAAACCAATAATACTTTGAAAATTCAATACTTTGCCCACTTAAAAGAAACCCATGAACTATTAAAGAAGACAACTAGGTAAGTGCCTAACATGTAAACCAGTGAAAGAATTTATTGTTTGATACTCTAGCTTAACCTTAAATGTTTTAAATTCAGTCTTATTGTTTTCGAATTATAATTAAAGAGTATATATATAGCTTATTAACAAAATCATATTTAAGAAAAAACTTACATATTTTAAATTTTGAATAACATAATTAAATTACTTACATTTTCCCATTTCTCAACGAAAATAAACTAATTTGCTTAGTACCATAGATTTAATGATTAAACATGACAAAAATATATAAAACACCCACACACAATCCATCGGATTATAGAGAAAAAAAAACTATAAATAATCGCAGACATTATTTCGAATTATCCTTAATATAATATTCTGCGAGTGTTAAACCCTGAAATTTATGCAGAATCGTTTATCGCATTATCGCAATCGTTATCAGTTAATATCTCTCTACGTATGCTATTAAGTTGAATACAAAGTGCGAAGTGATGGAAATTGGTTCGATTTGAGTATGATTGGATATTAAATATTTAAATTAAGTAAAGTGTTTTACATTATTACCTTAAATAGTATTTTTTTCTGAACAACAAAAAAATCAAAATAAATTTTACAGCTATACAAAAATTTAATAGAAACAAATTTTAAAAATATGTAGCTCTATCCTTTTCGTCTAAAACAGATTACAGCTCAAGAGCCAATGACATAAAACTCAAATGAAGTGACTTTGTAAATTGTTAGTCGTATTATTAATAGGCCTTGAGGTTTGGACAGTTTGTCTGTCTATCTAAACACGTGTCGAACATGTTTAAAATTTGCCGTGCAGTTTTTAGATCAATTTATTTTAATGCCTTTTGGTCGGAGGCAAAAAGTGTGCATACAAAAAATATTTTGCTTGAAATTATGAACAATTGTAGTCATAGGTCAAATTCTCTGTAGTTAGTCCCTAAGAAGACGTAAAGCGTAAAATTTTCCAAAGACCACTCTGGTAAACGTACACATAATGTTTGGAAAACTTCGCTGCTCTCTTCCAATTTTTCAATGAACAACTCCTTAAAAAGTTCGAGGGGAACAATAAAATGCACGAATAGGTCGCATTTAATTATGTATGTAGTTGCCCTTATGCTCAGGAGGTTGAGGATTTAAAAAACTTGTATATAAGGACATGAAATTCTAAGAGAAAAATGTTTAAAAGCATAAAATACGATATTTCAATTAGTTAAAACAACTTCTTTAATACTTTGAGCTTTGAGATGAAAAAACAGAATGTCATCTGAGTTCTTGATCAAATTTAATTGTATGGAAAAAAATTTCAAGTCGTTGGAGCGGTTTCTTCAAAAAATAATTTCGTATAATCAAATTCTTAAAAATATTTTAAGCAAAAATTTTGGTATGCAAATCTTAAGCATTTATTTATGTGCATATAAAAATAAAATTAAAAAAAATTGCCAATCCGTTTTTGAAATATCAAATTTTCAAAAAAAAAAAACTTTTTTTCAAATTCAAAATTTTTGAAAATTTTGATATTCAATATTATCTTATTTGAAATTGATATGATAGTGAGAAAATTCAAAATTAAAAAAAAAAGTTCAATGACAGGTTAATAGGTAGGTACTGTTAATAGTTGCTAAGTGTAAATTTTTATAATTTTTGGTAGCTGATCACATCAATTTTAGCATTCAGAAAAAGTTTTATTAAACTCGTAGGAACCATTTTTTTTCGTAACGGTTTTTTTCACATTTGTGTGCGTAAGGTACCTGCCGTTATTTTATCATACAAATATTTTTTTTCTCAAACTATTCTAAATAGAAAGTGTTAAAAAATAAATGTCCATAAATACCGAACGATGTAATTTTAAAACAAAATTTTGGAAAATTTTTAAAAATCCAAAAAATATATTATTGAAAGTTTTGGTAAAAAAAAAAACAATTTATATTTCAAAAAAAAAAACTATTGAAATCAGAAATACTGCTTTAAAGAAAATTGAAAATAAGAAATGGTTTTTTTGGGAAGTACCATCAATAACCATTTTTTGAAAATGATTTCCTATCCAAAGGTATCCTTTTCTAACAAAAATTTATTTTTTTTAAAGAAAACTTTAAAAGCTGTTTTTGAGAAAAAAAAATAATTTTGTAAAACTGCTAAGAAAAACTGGTATGTATGGCAGATGCTGTTATTTTTAGTTCCATGAATTAAAAATGAATAGGCAAACAGACAGAACTGTGAGACCCACTTTTTTCGCTTCTCTATCATCGTAATGACAAGTCTGATCAAAATCTTTACTTCTGTTTTTTTTTACGAATGCATAACTTGACATAATATAGTATGTAAATATCGCAAGTAAAAAAGAATGTCATATGAATTTTATATCAAATACCTATACAAAATATGAAGCAAAATTTTTTTTAAATATGTAGTTGGAACATTTTTCTTTAAATACATTATTTTTTAAACTCTTACAAAAAAAATTAAGGGGCAAATTTTTGTATTCAAATCTTATGTTTTAAATAACAATTGAAATTGATTCAGGTATGAAATTTTCGAAAAAAAAAAATTGAAGCTTTTAGTCCGGTCAGGAAACCGAATTTCTTGCGTTTTTTGGCGGGGAACTTTTTTTGTGATTGGAACTCACTCCTTTTACAATAACGATTAAATTTAGCTAGGGAGTAATTTTTCTAATCCTGTCACTTGGATACCATTTTTAAAAATGGCGCCCTGTCTGAAGTCCAGTGAGGAAACCAAAATCCCTGCAGTTTTTCAGACTTTATTTTTATAGTTGTAATTTAGTTTTAACATGCTAGGGAAGTAGTTAAGCGTGACAGTAATTGCTGTAATCCTGTTGCTTGGACGCGATTTTCAAAAATGGCGTCCATTCTGTGGAAAATGATAAATTAAAAACAAACTCGTAAATATCTTGGAAAATGTCCATGATCGAAATAACAATTTGTATGTCTTTCCACTTTTTGAGAACATACTTTCTTATGTCAACGGGTGCAACCTACACTTTTTTGATAATTTATAATATTTTAAACATGAAAAAAGGTGTGAAACCACCTCTTGATGCCAAGGGCGTATTGGAACCATTAAAGTTTACATATAAGAAGGTTTTATAATACAAATTCTATATACTACTGAAATAAATCATCCAAGTAGAAGACTTAGCATTAACACCGAGAAAAAAACAACGTAAAATCAACGGAAACAACTTTGATTTAAATATTTTTCGGAACGATTTGGCTTCGAAGACGAAAATTTTTAATTCAAAGTAGCAATGACATCAATTCAAAGTGTTTCCCTCTTTTAAAACAAATATGATTTAACTATTTATTCTCTTCATTTGAGATGTCATCATCGTTGATTTGAATTCATCCATCTTTAAAACAATATGTATCAACTTTGATTAAACTACAAGCATCGTTGGTTGAAATACATACAAATTTTAAAATACTTTTTTAAAACTTTAATTCAACTCCGCACAGTTATTGATTTAAAAGAAAATGGAAACTTATTCATTAAATAAATGACAAAAATAAATATGAGAAAAGTAATAATTTTTTTTTGATTAAATTTAAATGAATTTTGAGTGCGCGTTAATTTTGTTCACAAATGTTTTGTAGATGCTTCGTGAAATTACGAAGCGCTCTCGAAATTCTATATATTAAGCTAAAATATAAATTAAAAAGTGATTAAAAAATCTAACTTTTACGTTGGCCTAACTATGCAACACTTTAAAAGTACGTGCATGGAAATTTGAAATTCGATTTCGAAAAATATTAGCATCTTGCACTTTGAAACTACGTTGAGTGTACTTTAAATGTTCGAAAAGTTGATTTCAATTTAAAATTAAATACGTTTCGCTTTGAAACTAAGTTGGCTTTGTTAAATCTACGTTGCCTATTTAAATCAACAGGTTTTCAACTTGAAATTAAATATGATTTATTGAATATTATTCAACTTTAAATCAAATATTTTCTATTAGATTTTAAATTGCATTTTTTCCCTCAGTGAAGGATTGGACTTGTTGAATTATTGATTCAAAATAGCTTTTTATGGCCTTTAGTCCTACAAATTGGCGTTTCGTTCATCAGTGACATAGTGAGGGCTTTGTCATACGCATTTTGTTTTAAGTTCAGTTCAACTTACATGAATTTTTCAACGAAAATCCACTGTAAACTATATCCAACAATTTAGAATTCCTAAGCAAGTAAGCCGAACGAAACGCCTATTTGTAGGACTAAAGGCCATAAAAAGCTATTTTGAATCTTTAAAGTTTACTTTCTTTTTGTCTAAACATTAAACAAACTACTTGGTCCACTCTTGCTTCCAAGTCTTATTCATCCTGCAAAAAATCTAGGCGATTTTGTTTTCGAATGGTATTCAACGGTGTTTTTTTTTTTTTGTTGCAATTTTAGATATTTAAAATGTGGTTCACTATTAATTACACGCTTAATGGTTCTAACACTCACTTTGATGTCACTAGTACCTTTTATTTTACCTTCAGACTCCAAAGTCACCTAAATTGGAAGCCAATCAATGAATAATTCCTTTGTCTGCAGCTGTTGTGGCTATTGCTGCCTTCCTTTAAATTATATTTGTTCCATATGCCTCTTTACTTTTTATCCAATCTTGTATGCAATCGTGCATGGAGGGAGTTGGTTTTCTGGGTAACCTTCTAATTGCTGTTTTTTTCTGCAGTGGTTAATGCATTTATTTGTCCCAGTTTTGCTCCAAATATTTGAATTTTCAAGCTTCACTTTTATAACAATTATGGCTATATTTAAAAGCAGCTATCTAAAAACGAGTTTGGTGGCTACTGTTTTTATTCAAGTGAAGCAAAAACTAATAGGTATATAGCTAGTATTAGCTTGTAAGCGAAGCAAACAACCTCTGAAAATGGCATCATACAATTATTTTCTTTAGACCAGTCGGCAGAAGCAAAAAAAATGTTGTTCCATAAAGCATAGTTTACAGTTTCCATGCGAAAAAAAATCAAAATTTTCAAAACGATTTTCCATACATTCTGTGCACCAAATTGAATAATATTTAAGGGGAAAAACGTTTTCCTTGGCCTAAGCCACCCATTGAGTCATTAATTTACCCTTAATTAATAAACTATAGGCCTAAAAATGGAAAATAATTATTTTTGGATGCAAAAACTATTTGCATGCAAATAATGCCTTGAGGTGATTTTTTTTTTTTTTTTTTTTTGAAAGTGTAAACCGACTATCCAAAAAAAATATTTGATTCTTGAAATTTTTTCGCATGCAAAACAATTGCCGGTCCATTGTTTTGCATGACATTCCATGGCACTCATGGCAGCAATGTTTTTGCATTATTTATTTATTATTAATTTTGTATTTCACTTTTTTTTTGACATGCGAGAATGTTTGCATAGGTTTTTATTAGCGCACGGGAACTGTAAACTAGTCTTAATGCAAATCTATACTAATCAAATTTTTTGATTGGAGTTGATAGGAGGGTTGTTTTTGAGAACTTATAAAATCGGCGGGGCTGTAGGTGTTTTGCATCAGCTGCCATTTTGAAAAACGCGTTTTGGTCAATATTTTAGGAACGGTTCCTTGTACAAGAAATATGTGAATATTTTTAGAGTCTATGCTCTCAGAATTAAAGCGCTTTTAGTTTTTACTTTATATCTCCTTGAATGTTGCTGTTGCGGAAAAACGATGAAAACGATGATATAAAGGAGTATAGAACATGTTATTTAAAAAAAATTTATTCTACGACGTATGATTCAAAAGTTATTGTTTTCTTAATTTGGCAGTTTCTTGGACAAATTTTTCTATGGGGTTGGTTATATAACTACGGAAGCTTGCTCCCTCAAGCTTATAAGCCTCCTTACAGTATTTAAAACAAAGTTTCAGACACTTTTTGTCCACATACAATCTTTTAAGCAATGATTTTCCAACTTTTCACTTTTTTTTTTTGTTTTACATGAAAAGTTTGAATGAAACAAGATACAAGACCAACTCAAGTGCGCTACACACACACACACAGGGCCGGCCCGAGTGAAATTAGCGCCCTGCGCATACTTCATCATTACCGCCCATCAATTGCGGTCAATGGTGGAAGAAATCATATCCTTATTTTACCCAAGGGTAGACTTTGCAATGCTTTTTTTTATTTTACACTTTTTTGTCCCTACCTACTCTCTTAACTATGTTGGTACCTATAGGTTGTAGATGGACACGACACTTTTGTAAATACATAATAAAAACTGAATTTGTTCGAACTATGTAAGAACCACTTTAATGTTCATTAAAATATACACAAAGATTTTATACTTCAGAATTATATTCAGCCTTTAGCAAAAATGTAAACACGCTAGACGTTATATAAACTAATTACTACTGGACTCTGACTCTGCGCCTAGCAGATCTACATACTCGTCAAAAAAATAGAGAAAAAGATCATCATCATCATAATCATAAATCATCCCATCATCATCATTCATTATTTCCATATTTCAATCCTTTGTCTCAACACACAATAAGACAGTGCTACAATTTCATACGCTCATCGATAGAAGCCAATGCCAAACTAAAACATAAAAACACTTTACCAGAAGAGTTTAATTCATAGACGCAAATTTTTAATTTGCGCGCTGTTATGTCAACGAGTATGAATTTTTATCTAAGAATTTCTGTTAGATTAACATTTCTGGCTTCGATTTCATGAAGAAAAACTGTTATCGTGCGCATGTTATCACCATGCTAGCTGTAGCGTTAATTGTCTGTATTTGCAGTTGAAGAATTTTGTTTTTTGTTGCACAGCATAGGGGTGGGTTTGGGTTATAAAAATAAAATAAATGCCTTCACTAACACACACGATGGTGAGTGAGCTGAGAATAACGTCGACAGTTTGAAAAAGAGAAAAATAACAAATAGGTGTATCTGTTAGTAAAGGCGAACAAAATCGTGCACTTTTCAAAGATTTTGTGATGTAGTTTTTTGTTACTGTGGGTGAGAATAGGAAGATAGACATCGACTTATTTTTGGAATAGTAGATAGATATATGTATGCATATTATAACTGTGTTTAAATTCAGAATAAACTGGTAGTTATATACTGGATATCACTATTGGTGTGAGAAATAAAAATTAAAAAAGTAGGTAGGTATAGGTAGTGGTTACGAGAAGTGGCTTTGTTAATGCCTGCTCAAGGCGCCCCTTGGGTTCAGCGCCCTGTCCATTTGCACCGCTTGCACGTATAGCTTGTCCGGCCCTGCACACACATGTTATCGCTACAAAGTTCCTTTTTATTTAAATTTAAATTACTGCGAGAGTTTCGAATCTATATGCAATTTCAGCATAAATAAAGTCTGTAATGGTAAATAATTGCTTCAACCAAAACAAGGGTACCTATTCCTCTCGATATAGTATAACTTCTATGTTCCAACGCAGCTATGTAAGTAAAGCTAATTACCTTAATAAAGTCTCATCAAATGAAGGTAATTCGAATAAAAATAGAGATTTATACTTCATTTGGGATTTTTACTTTTGTTACATTCTACCCCAATACCCATGTTGGTATTGGGAAGAAGAGGATGGGGTCTAGTCTGACATGTTGTTCCTTTTGAAACGATATTGATATGTTCTGAGTTTTAACTTAAATTTTTCATAAGTTTAGTTACCTTTGTTTTTCTATACTTTGTTGTAATTTTGATACCATAAAAATAACACAAATCTAAGTGTAATATTACAGAAAAATCCTCGAAAGAACTAAAATAAAAAAAAAACACAAGTCAACATCGTTTGGGAAACTCTTCGCCTCGGGCAAATGTGTTTAACCATTTTGGGTGTTGTGTTTGCACAAAGCAAAAGTTACAGTATTTTCCAAATTTTATTTAACTTATTTTTTTTGTTGTCTTGTTTCAAGGAGTAGGTATGTTCCTGACTTCAAAGTAGTTTTTCAAAAATAGTTGAAGGCAGTGTGGTTGTTTTGTTGAGGAAACGAAACTTTTACCAGCAATGCTGGCGTGGGGAGGTAGGTGCACATACATATATAATTATAGGTAGGTTGGTATGGTATAAAGTTGAAAATGAAACCCAAAGGAAGTGTTGAAGACCATTTACCGCACAGACTTTTCTTTCAGTTTACATATAAGCAACAATTAAGGACTGGGGTTTTGTTCACATATATTCACTATAGGTTTGCAGTATAAGCAACAGTCAGAAACCAAGAGGAATAAAGTTGAAACTTTTAAGTGTTTTGTTTTATTTTATTTTCTTATATTTTTGTCTATATACAAACATATTGGCAAGAGAACTAATGCAAATTGCACTCATATGGTGCTGGCTGCTGCATGAAACACAAATATTATTAAAGTTTTGGTGAGGAATAAAATAAAAGATTTTTTATGAAAAAAAAAAACGCTTACAGCAATTCTTGGTGAAAATATTAACTTGTTTCATTTTATAATATCCACTCAAAGTTGAGAAAAGCTTTCATTGTAGATAACTTAAAAGAGAATTACTTCTTGGGAATAAAATTTTGATGAGAATAAGAATATATGGTTTTGCTGAGTTGGTATAAAACTTTTTTCGAGAATTTAAAGGATTTCGTTAGAAGTATCAATCAGAGAACAAAGTTATTTGTTTTTGTTGTTGATGGTGTTTGATGTGGGACCATAAGTTGGGTTGGAAAGTTATGGTCCTAACTTTTAAGTGATTTGTAAATATGTATATAGATATGATCCTACGTACGTACACTACATACAATGCACACTTACATAGTTGGGGAAAAGGATTTTATTAATAGTTCTGCCATTTACAGAGTGCATACATACATACATACTAAAAAGTGCATTATGAAATTCAAAGCCTCAACAACTTTTAATATTGACTTTGGGAACAGATTACCACCATCAAGAATTGTCTGCACTTTTTATTTGCGACAAATTGGTGCATTATGTTATCTAAAGTAGAGCACACATCTGTTATCACTGACTTTTTTCTTGATTGCCGCAAACTTCCACTAGGTTAGGTTAGGTTAGGATGGGTGTGCACAGCACAGCGGCTGTTGCGTACATGGGAGCCTGTTGGTCCATTGTGATCCCCTTACAATAAGAAAGCAGGGATGCTCCTAAGCTAATGATTCAGATAGACTGGCTCATTTACGAACCAGCCTGTGCTCTCTATGAATTTCTTCATATTTACCATTGAGACCTGTGCTAGATCGTCCAGTTCTACAACAAACCCAAGTACCGGAGGCGGCTTGTTTGGAGGTTTGGTCAATCGCAGAGCAGGTGTTTAATGGTTTCTATTTCTTCTAGCTCCTAGCTCCTACAACAGTCGGGTGCGAATACACCCAGTCTGGTGGCCAACTATCAAGATTCTAATGTTCTTATTACTCAGCGATAGAATATATGTACTATAGCTTGGCTGTCCACGAAAAATGTGATCTCCGACGAGATTAGTTTTTTTCTTGTGTACCAATTCTGCCGCTTTTTGAATAGCATAAATCTCAGCCTGAAAGACACTACATTCATCTGGGAGTTTATATGACTCTCTAATATTAAGGGCTTCACAGAACACCCCCGCACCTGTTCCTTCTTCCATTTTTGACCCGTCAGTATAGAAGGGGATACCCTGTTCACTAATTAGTGAGTTGGGTTCCCATCATTGAATAATTACAAATAGAAGCAAATCCAGTGGCCGCCCATGAAGCTCTAATTTCCTTTTCAAACAATTATTGGTTTTCTTCGCGGCTAAGAGAGTCTCAAAAAAAATCCTTTCATCATTTTCATGCTCTATGAAAAAAAACATGTCTTCCTTTTATTATTGGGCAATAGAGGAAATTTCCCAAAAGGAACAAACTTTTAAGGAACAAATTTATTACAGGGGTTTTGTATTTGATGGAGCGACTGCAGCGACATGCTGCCAAACCAGGACACCTAGTGGACGTTTTGCCCGGTGTCCCTTCTATTTGTAGTTATTCAATGGTTCCCATCCATGTCTGTCGGGTATTGAAATAGAGAAGTGTTTTTTAAAATCCATTAGCGGTGGAAAATAATCAGTCTTCACATCAAGTCCAGCCACTTTGTCATACCTTTGTAAGATATACACCCATGACCATAGGTGTTGTGCTTCCAAGAGCCCAGTTCTTTGAGTCGAAATGCGCTTTTGGCTGCTATGCATCTAGTGTACTCGTCTAGGGCTGGAAGATTTAAAATAATTTCCAAGCCTGCCTGTGGCGTACACCTCTGTGCCCCCGTTATTCCTATACAGGCTTGTCAAGTTTTTGAGATAGCTTACTTTTTCTACAGCCTTCCACCACACTATAGAACCATAGGTAAGTATGGGGCAAACTATCGCCTTGTACAATGTACATCCACTGGATAACATGCGGTCGCATACCCCGCCGCGTACCGAAGGTCTTTTTGCATGTGTATAGAAAGCGCAGAGTGCCTTTTTCATTCTTTCCTCTGTGTTACGTTTCCATGTTAGCTTGGAATCAAGGATTACTCCAAGATATTTAGCTTCCTTTTGGAGAGTTTCAGAGGAATGTCATTAAGCCTGGGAGGAGTAAAATCGACTAATTTCTTGTTATTCGTGAACAGAACTAGTTCGGTTTTTGTAGGGTTAACCCCGAGACCGATCTTTAAGTGCGGATTCCATAATATCTTTGATGGTGGTAAGATACTTACCTGATATCAAAATTACTATGTCGTCTGCATAGGCCACAATTTTAATGCCCTGATTCCTTTTGTAAGAATTTTATTAACAACTAGGTTCCAAAGGAGAGGTGAAATTACCCCTCCTTGTGGCGTGCCTCTTGTAACTGTTTTCTCAACAAAAGTATCTCCAAGTCGCGAGTTTATAATTCTACCATTGAGCATGGTATAAATCCAGTCTACAATGGCAGGCTCAACTCCAACCTCTTCCAGAGCGGATTCAATGGACTTCCACTAAGGTGTCGTTCGTGGAATTGATGTTTGTTTCGGCGGTAGGTGAACTCCTTGACTACCTCGAAATTACTGCTACTGACGTTTTGTCTTAGGTGATGGATTGAGGAAGCTTTGCTTGTTGATAGCATATGCTTTATTTTGTCCTCATTCACTTCAAGACCGCAACGCATTTCGTCCGTTCACCAATTGCTGTGAATGCTTCAAATACAGCTTCAAGTAATCAGTTGAGAAGACCTGTTGAAGATGGTGCCTTCCATGTTAACACCACTCTTGCGCACTATCTGCTCCAGGACTAGGTTGAAGAAATCATGTGATAGCGCATCTCCTTATCTGAACCCTGTACACGTCTGGAATAACTCGGATGAAATGTTACCCATTTGCACGTTGCACCGCGTATTTTGTAACGTCATGCGGCATGAAGCCACACTGGTACATGTCGATCATAGTAGCCGTTTTCCTTTGGAGGTGGCGAAGTACTTGCGAGTAGATGAAAACCCTAATCTAGTACTACCAACTGCACATGCTCTCATGCGCGAGTAGATACATTTTACATGGGAAAGCAGTTTTATGTGTTCCATTGAAAAAAGCTGACAAAGTACTTGCAAGTACTTCGCCACCTCCAAAGGAAAACGCCTAGTGTTGCAGAAAGGTTTTAGACGCACAAATAATACTTTGGATAGGATCTTGTAGGCAACATTAAGTAGGGATATGCATCTGTAATTCTTGCAGGACATAGGATCGCCTTTTTTGTAGATTGGGCATATGGAGCTATTTGACCAGTCGTCGGGCATACTTTCCTCCTCCCACACTTGGTTGATGAGCTGGTGCACCCTACCAGGACATCTCCTCCATACTTAAAGAGTTCCGCAGGTAGGCCATCCGAGCCGGTGGATTTGTTGTTCTTAAGCTTGTGGATGGTTTTCTTAACCTCTTCAGTACAGGGCACTGGGACTGGATCTTTATTAACTGGTCTCATGCTTCTTTGCTCTCCTGTCGCTTCCTCTTCATAATGATAATTAAGCAGTTGCTGGAAATGGAAATGCTGCTTAGACACTTCTACAATTCCCTGTGCTTCGGTGACTAGGTTCCCTTCGCTGTTTCGAAGAGCTTGGGTGCCGGTCCAATTACATATCAGATGCTAGTTGTTTGGCAGTTTTGTAGCAACGGCGGGTGTTGGTGACGGTGCTAGACACTAGACTCCTCGAGATGCCTGAGTTGAGAGGCTGCGGAAGCTCTTTTCTTTCGGCGCAGGGTTTTTTTCTATTTCCTTCTCCTTTCAAGGTACTCCTTTCTTGCTGCTCTTGTTTTCTGTTGCTCGTGCATTTTCCGTCTCATGCTTAAATACCGTGCATTCATCACTATACAACGGGTTATTTTTTCTGGGTGGTTGATAGCCTATGGTGGTTTCGGCTGTTTCCGCTGTTGACGCTTGTAGCTGGGGATACAGCAAATAATTTCTCGGTCAATAACTCACATGTAGTCTATACATTACCTAGGTACTTGAATATTTTTAAAAGCTCTTATTATCCAAGCAACTTGAACTATACGTAAGAGGAATTACATGCGACCTAGTTGAGCATTTTATTTAAACTTAAACTGCTGTTGTATGTCACTACAATCATCTAGATCCTTAAAGGATAAAAGGATTTGCTCCAAACTCTTAATTTAATTCTGTCCCTAATATCCTTCACGATAAATTCTTTTAAGCTCATATTAATTTATTTTAATAATCAATTCTGATTACCCCCACTCATAAACAGTAACTGTTGTTTAAGTCTGCTTCATCGGTCACAGTTGGCCAGTTCACATAATAATATCGTAACAATAAATCATCACTACCTACGATATGTAGTTCGAAGAAAATTAAACGAAGAAAGATTATACGTAGGTAAATGTTTGTAGGTATCTATAAAAGGACTATATACATATGAACATTCATAATATTAGAATATAAATAAAGAGCTTCCTGATATTAAATTTATGATTCCCTATGAAAGGTTATGATTGTGCCTTGTTCGTGACGTGGCGTGCAGTGCAGTCGCCATCTCATTTCCTTTCATATGAAATCTTTTTTAGAATATTAAGATGTTTTCCGGAACCCAATGATGACTATGATTAACGAGAATCAGAAAATAATAAGAAAAACAAATAGAAAAAAAGATAGAGTTCCTTAAATAAGAGCAGACCAGACAAACAAAAAGTTACAGTAAACGCTCTCCTATCAGGAGAGTCTGTAAGTAAACGCAAATACGTATAACAAAAGTTATATGTATTTATGTCATGATTATGTTTCTGTTAGGAAAAAACTTACGTGCAACGGTAATTGAGTAAAAATATCGTAAAGAAAAAGCGAGACAGGCACCAGTATCAACAAGTTTTTGGACAACAGTACCTTGCAAGCCTCCAAAACCAAAGTGCTTCTCAACTGAAGGTCAAATTAATGACACTTATAGTTTCTATTTAATAAAACATAAATCGATTTAAAGAAAAAGCTAATTTAATTGAACAACTATAAAAGAGAAAAAAAAAAACTAAACTACAAACACAAAAATACTCCGCTCCTGAGAGTTTTCACTGTAGGTAGACTTAAAATTATTATTTCTATTTCCAAAGATTATAAGTTCACATTTCTTAGCTCTGGCAACGTCCCAAAAAATTTAGTGATTTGATAATCTGTCTTTCTTCATCTGCATAATCGATTTTATATTTTCCTCCTTTCGTGGATTCGATTGGAAGCTGCTTCATGCAATTGACATTTACTCCTGCTGTGAAATCTGATATTTTTATTTTATATCTGTATAGAAACTCGGGCGGATTTTATTTCTTATTTATTTTTTTATTTTATTTTTTAAATCTTTTTCAATTGTCAAAAAAATATAAGTACTCATACTTTGAACATACCTATAAACGACAGAAGAAGAGACCTTTCAAGTCGTGTTGACTTTTAATTCAATTTAAAATTGACATTCAATTTTGTCACAAGTGCTCGTAGAGAGAGGATTTGATTTGTTCAATTTATATTATTTTTTTGTTAGCGTCACCTTTCTGTTTTTTTTTTTTAAACAAATGGAATTTCTTATTAAAGTTTAAATACGTAATAGATACAGTTGTTAGAAATTGAACTTGACCTCAAGCGTCATACTGAGTGCGGCCTTGAAAATATTAAAGCGGTCAAGTACCCGTATATGACTCGCCTAAACATTCAAATTTATGAGTTTTAAGAAGACAAAGAAAAACTTTGTCTGATGTGTGAAATAATTACGTGATGGTAGCGATATAGAGTAGGTATACATACATTTTTTGTAGATTAAAATGTTAACAATGTTTGCTTGTGGGGTTTGTTTTTTTCATTAATGCTTCTTTGTGTCTTTTTTAAGGATTCTTTAAGTGGCATAAAGTTTATCTGAGATAATTGCGTTAGTTTCGGCATTATGATTTTCGATCTGGAAAATCCTGAAATAGAGTTTTTTCCTACCATTTTAACATGAATAACATGTATTTCTATTTAACATAAAACCTAAATTGAAGCTTTTTTAACGGGAGAACAATTCGTCTTGATTTCTTCATAGTTACCTTTTTGTTCTATTGTTTTTTTGATTAAAAAACAGATTTTTGTACCTTTTGCAAAGTCAAAACAAATCGCTTATTATTAGAAATTAAAATAGGCCAAAAATCTTAAGCTGACCACAAAATCAGAAAACTCTTAGTCTTGTCTTGGAAAAACAAGATGATACCAATGATACAAGGTAGAGAAGCATCCGATATGGGATCTTATTTTAAGGACAGAGAGTATCGACAACTTGGGTGGTTTCGACAGAATATATGAAGAATGAAAAAAAAAAAAACGTTCCAACTGCAAAATTGAACTTTGCAATATTTCTGCTTTTTCCTTTAGAGATTCAAATTCTAGCTCGATATTGATACTAAGAGCCACGAAGGGTAAAAGATAAGAACTTGAAACTAGGGATTTGAATTTTTTTTGTATCTACGTATTAGACTAAGAGCTGGCTGCTTATTTTTGGTTTGAACGCATAATCAAATAAAATGCACGACTGGATCGCACGTACTTGCTCTTATGTTCAAGTTGTGTGGGACTTAAGAACATTAAAAAATCTTCAAGTAATTATAGAAAAAGTATAAAAAGCATATTTAAATCGTTCTTTTAATTGTATAAGCAGTCTGATAAATAACTTAGAGCTCAAAAAAAAGTATGCCATTTGATTACTTGAACAAATATGAATATATGCAAAAAAAAAAATTAAAATTGTTGGAGCCGTTTTCTTAAAAATTAATTTTGTATATATAAATTTTTTGTAACATTTTTCAAAAAAAAATTTGGTATGCCAATTTTGAGTATATATTAATATACATTTAAAACTGAAATTTAAAAATAATTCATCAACCCGTTTTTGAAATATTGAATTTTCAAAAAAAAATTTTGAATCTTTTTTTAAAAATCCAAAATTTATTTTTTCAAAAATTTTGGTATGCAGTATTATTAATATTCTAACAAAGCTTTTGTACAAAAAAAAATTATTTAAATCGGATGAGCGGTTAATGAGAAAATCGAAAATCAAAAAACCGTTATATGGCAGGTACCGTTAATAAATGTTTTTGGTCATTTTTTTTCTAACTAGAAGGTACATCATATCTACAATAACACACTGATTTTTTTTTATCAAAATCGTTGAAGCCGTTTTTGAGATAAATAAGCTTTTCCTTAACGGTTGTATGGCAAGTACCGTTATTTTTTGAGCTAAAAAAAAAATTTCAATTTCCCCTCTGGAGAGTTACAAAAAAACCTTAAGTTCAAAATTTGAAGAAAATCGCTTCAGTGGTTTAGGCTGTAGGTTGAGGTACAGACAGACAGACAGACAGACAGACAGATCTGTGCCACCCACTTTTTTGGTGTTCGCTATCATCGTAATGTCATATTTGATTGTTATCTCAAAATTTTTTTTTTGCACGAATCCAAAACTTGCCCTATAGTACCTATATCGCAAGTAAAAATGAATATGAGAGTCTGTATGTGTTGTATCTTGACATCGAATACAAAAGTCTGACAGGATTTTTTGGCGCCCGTGGTAGAGACGAGGAGTTGAAAATAGCGGTTTTCAGATTATTGTGTTAGGGGCACATGCACTTCAAATCATTCATAAAAATGAGAAATGATGCTCTGTCGTTTTCCACAAGAATTTAATTTTAACGGTCAGGTCAATAGAACTCAAGATTTTCAGGTGCACCATCGAGACATATTTGGAGAATCAAAAAAATCAAAAATAAACAAAAAAAAAAGTCTCCAAAATAAAGCCGATAGAGGGTTCACTTCAAAAGCTCATATCTCGAGTTTTATTTTTCGGATCGTTAAAATTAAGGTCGGTGGACTTAAAGAAATGACAGAGCATCATCATTACTATTTTTTTTTTTGTGCAAAATCTATGAAAACACTCATGTGTGCACACATACAGTGGCGTATTTAAAGATTTGGCGAATTTGTAGAAAATAAAATGCTAACTTGCTGCGCACACTCCGATTTTGCAGCTCTAAAGTTTCTGAATATTTAAATTTGTGCTTAACAAGAATGAAGTTACCGAACGAATATAAATAAATAAAACGTAAATTTAAATATCAAAATTATTTGATTTTGCAAAAATAAGGGACGTGCTTAGCTGTGCGATTGTTCTACTCTTATCCTGGAGCTATAGGAATTTATATGTGACCTCTTCGATTTGTACAAATAGAAGTTCTTAAGTAGGCTCCAGGTCAACTTCTACTTAGGCCAAGATTACACATGTAAGTTTTACTTACCACTTATGTAAGTCTTACAGAAGCAACTTACAAGAGGCTTTACATTACAGATGAACTTACAGCAAAAAATACTTCCGTAAGTTTGAAAACTTATCACTGCCGTTAGAGTAAGCTGTGAGAGTTCCGTAAGTTGGAAAAAACGTTTTTATACTTGTAAGTTTTTTTTTTCAACTTACAGGTTACGTAAGTTTATAAATTTACTGTAAGTCACTTACAGAGCTGTTTACACTTGTAATTTTATCAAAAGTTGCTTTCGTAAGTAACTTACGAAAGTAAAACTTACATGTGTAACCTTGGCCTTATCCTGGAGCGTTATAATTTGTCTGTTTTTGAATACGAGAAAATTAACGCTCTCACTGCAATTTGTCATTGCAGTCTTCAGGAACATTATACGCAGGGTAACCCCTGTGAAAAGTGAGACACCCGTTTTTTTTATTTAAACATCTGGGAATGCTTTTAAGCAATCTATAATAGTATTTTAAGATATATATTTATTGGGTTTATGTTAGGTCAGTCTCACTAAATAAGATCTCACTGATGAGCGTTCAATGACAATTTGGCGGAGGCGGAATGATTTGGTGGGACAAGATTCTCTATTCAATTGTAAAAAGACACGTAATAATTCTCTTACTGAGCTTCTGGAAAAAAAATTCAACTTTACTTTAAATATTTAATTGTGAAAGCACAAAACTTTATGAAATTAATTAATGAAAAATAACACTAGTTTACAAAATTTTGGGTCATGGTAGGGTCCTTAGAAAAAATATATTTTCCAGACTAATTTTGGGTCACTGAACACGAAAATCGAAATTATTTTTTTTTTCAAAGAAGCGTTTTCGAGATATGCGCAAAAATCATTTTCTCAGCTATTTTTTCAGATATTCCCATAAATCTCGCTAACAGCATAGTTAATTTACATAAAATGTGTATTTTCTGAATGATGTGATCTGTCTCCTTCCGACGATGTACTGCTTGTATAAGTCAGACTGAAATTTTATAAGTTACAGGCATTCAAAGTTTCAAAAACGAGTATTTTTGAAAAATTTCTAGTTTTTGATTGCTCTATATGGATAGAAAAAAAAATATATAAAATAATTTTAAAGACTCAAGTGAAAAACAATCTTTTTAACAAAGATTTGAGCTAAAGTTTTTCAAAATCGGACGATAAATGTAGAAGTAATTAAATAATTAGTGAAAAAAGTCAATTTAATTTTTTTCAATAAAAGTCATATAAATGTATATTAGGGTGTCTGTTATTTCCCAAAATCATTATTTTAAATCAGAAACCCCTAAAATCAAAATTCTATGTCCTTAAATAAAGTTTTTGACCAAAATATTTTTGTCTAAGGTGATAAATCGTTGCCTTTTAGGCCATTCTCTTTTCCAAACAAAGGAGAATTGAACACACCAAACTCCAAGACCAGTAATGACGTGATGTATATCGTTGGAAAGGTATTTTTATGAACTACAATAGTTACTAAGAGGGTTCATTTCAAATCTCTATGTGAAAAAAGTTATTCGCTGGCCAAAATTGTGTGTCAGCGCATTTTGGTGTGAAAAAAACTATCCTTAACTAGCGAATAACCTTTTTCACGTAGAGATTTGAAATGAACTCTCTTAGTAACTATTGTAGTTCATAAAAATACCTTTCCAACGATATACATCACTTCATTACTGGTCTTGGAGTTTGGTGTATTCAATTCTCCTTTGTTTGGAAAAGAGAATGGCCTAAAAGGCAACGATTTATCACCTTAGACAAAAATATTTTGGTCAAAAACTTTATTTAAGGACATAGAATTTTGATTTTAGGGGTTTCTGATTTAAAATAATGATTTTGGGAAATAACAGACACCCTAATATACATTTATATGACTTTTATTGAAAAAAATTAAATTGACTTTTTTCACTAATTATTTAATTACTTCTACATTTATCGTCCGATTTTGAAAAACTTTAGCTCGAATCTTTGTTAAAAAGATTTTTTTTCACTTGAGTCCTTAAAATTATTTTAAATATTTTTTTTTCTATCCATATGGAGCAACCAAAAACTAGAAATTTTTCAAAAATACTCGTTTTTGAAACTTTGAATGCCTGTAACTTATAAAATTTCAGTCTGACTTATACAAGCAGTACATCGTCGGAAGGAGACAGATCACATCATTCAGAAAATACACATTTTATGTAAATTAACTATGCTGTTAGCGAGATTTATGGGAATATCTGAAAAAATAGCTGAGAAAATGATTTTTGCGCATATCTCGAAAACGCTTCTTTGGAAAAAAAATAATTTTGATTTTCGTGTTCAGTGACCCAAAATTAGTCTGGAAAATATATTTTTTCTAAGGACCCTACCATGACCCAAAATTTTGTAAACTAGTGTAATAGCAAGTTTAATTTATTTTCATTTGTCTAAACATTCCGCCTTTATTTTCTTTATTATTTATCGTTTTCGAATTTGCTATTCACCAAAAAATTGCAATTTAGCGAACAGCTGTTTTGTGTAAAAAAGGACATTGAGAAATTAATCAACAAAATTTTCAACTCCGATCAAAATCACAGTGCTCAGATGAGATTTTCTGTTGCATTTGTCGCACTTAAAAAATCTCTGAGCGTTCAGAGATTATATTTTTGATGAGACACGCCTATTAATATTTATAGGTGGGCTTATCGCAATTGTATGTATTTACTGTGTTGCGTTACTACTTTGATATCTCTATAAGACTGATTAGTACAGTTGAAAGTTATTATATAAGTATCTATGGTAGACAATGTAATGTTCTACAAAAATATATAAGAGTTGAATACGTTGCTACCTATTCTGGCCCTAGGGTAAATATGCCACTGCACACATACCTAAGTCCCCTTGCACTTTAATGACTGATTTTCTATCTGGAGACCCCAGAAATGTTCAGTAAATGCAGTTAATCCTTGAAATTACTTGTAAAATAAAAATCACGATTCGGTTGCACGAAATTGCTCTTATTTTCAAGTGCCTCAGAAATTTATAAATAAATTACACAGGGTGTTTTGCATAATATGCAGGAAAAAGCTAGTGAGCACAGGTTGGATCGAACACAAAAAAAATGTGTTGGAGAGGGTTGTTTATCGCTCCATTATAGCGAAGTGTACGATTTTCTAAAAAGTTGACTTAAAAAAAAAAAAAAATTATTGTTCCCTTGAACACATAATACCTATATATTATATAATTTCTGTTTTTGAATATTCTCACTAGCCGCATTAAATTAGTAGCTTTGTAATTTTTAATAATTTTAGATTCAAAAACGTAATAAAAGAACATAATTCTAGCTTTAAAACAAGACATAATATACATTGTTGTAAGTTAGTGTTTTCATTGTTTTTTAACAATTTTTTTTTAGCTTTTTATGTGTAAGTGGGTTTTTTTAACAAAATTTTTTTTTCGAAAAACCACGAATCAGGTGCCAAAAAATGTATAGAAAATCAATACCAATTACGAGCTTTTATACTTGTATTTATTTTCTATTGGCCTTGAGTGCCTTTAAAAAAAAATTCTAAACTCAATTAAAACATAATACATCACTAACATTACTGAAACTAGTAGACATTTTATCACGATCTATAGTGGCCTATCCGGTTTTGGGTAAGAAATCTTGAAAATTTAAGTATAGCGTTACAAAATCTTGGAGTTACAAAATCGCACCACAATTTACGCCATTAACAAAATCTCGCAAGCTTAAATCTCAGATTAAAATCTCGCAAAATATCGCAGAAAATACACTTTTTAATCAAAATTTTCCAAATCTTGCGTGAGATTCTTAATGTTGGAGTCGTCTTCGAGTTTAATTTTTTTTTTTGTCAGTCTGAAACTCGGAGCGAATGTTACTGGCAATGCGAAATTTTAATTTTGATTTCGATTTACATGTTTTCGAAATTTTTAAAGAAGAAAAAATTGTTAAAAATGAGATTTTTGTAATTTTGAGATTGGTTATTGAAAAAATGTGAGACTTCGTTGTTCAAGATTTTGGCTTGCGTTATTTTGTAAGGTTCATGGCTTTTCATACGTAACCCAGTTTTTGGAAATATCTCCCAAACAGGTGCCAAAAATCTTCGGTGACATTGAAAAAAAAATTTCGGTAGGAAATTAATTTTTCGATTGCAATTAGCACCACAGTAAGCTTCGATTTGCCGGAGGATTTGATTACTTGCACAGTTTCACTCACCCACCTAGCAACTTGACAGAAACTATTGGGAATTCAGCTTTTTTTTATGTGGCGACATACCTCTGTTTTGTGCAGGGGATGTCATTAAAGAAAGTAGTAAGCTACTTAAATTCCTTCGTGTTACGATACAAAAGAGAAAAATAGATTTTTTAAGGGCTATGGTTTTAAGGCCAAAAATTACGGTTCTGAAACTACATATTTGCAATAAAAAAATTAATTTTGTACTGCAATACCTACCATGAAATTTGAAAAACGTGACCCCCACCTGGGCAAAGTCTTCAGAGTTGGAAAGACACAACTGGATTAAATAAACTTGCCTTTGGGATTGAAGAATATAACGGTGCCAAACATTTCAAGAGTGTAATTTGGGGGTAAGTGTGCGCATTTGTGATTGGGTTAGCGTTATCAAAAACTGGTTTCTATGATAATCGGAAAACTTCTCCAGTCATGCATTTTCTTAAATCTGTTCTTAAAAACTTATTTTAAGAAAATCACTTTGCGCACACTGACCCTGAATCTAAACTAAATAATTTACGTAGTTCAAATTTTATTTTTTTTTTCTTTGAATTATTTTAATATCAGAAATTGTCTCACCGTTTAATTACACAAATCTGCAATTCATGATTCATCCATATTTAAAAATAAAGAAAAAGAACGACTCTCACAATAAAAAACAGTTAACACAATAAAATGTGTTTCTTTTTCTTTTTAACACCAAAAACTTCTTCAATAATTGTTCATATCCAAAATATCGGTATTTACACCAACCTATTATGCACATTTAAATAATTGCGTACCCACTTTATTTCTCTTTAAACCAATGTTGTTAAATAAACCTTTGTTGAATGGAGAATTAATATTTTTTCGTGTTTTCGATGTTAAAGAAATCATTTTAACTACCATTCAATTTATTGAAATTTGGTACAGTTAATTTTTAACTTACCGATAAAACAGAATATTTTTTATATCATTTTTTTTAATATTGATCAAATATTTAAATACCCTTGGAACGAATTTTTTTTTTAAATCAATTTTCAACCACCATCAAGGTGGGCGGAGATGAATAGAGAGAAAAAAAAATTCCATCCAGGTAAAAAGAAAAGATAACAGCAAAAATTCCTTAACAGAAAGGACATAATTGACATTATCCTTTTAATTGGACACCCTTACAATTTGCGGATGGTTGGTTGTCCAGTCCGCTATAAAAACAAAAGTTAAACAAAAATAACAAAAAAAAAGTAAAAAACAAGGAAGTGAATTGGAACACCAAGCCGCGCTGGCCGCCAATACCTTCTTTTTTCTGAAGGAAGGTATATCAAGAGATAAAAATGAAAACGTAAAAATATGGAGGAACATAAATATAGATATATATAGCTAGCTCCACATAAAAATATATATATACAACGTTCATAATGTAGCTATAAACATAAAAAAATATATATTAAATCTACAATGTTCACACACAAATTAAAACGAAAATGAGAAACCATTTTTAATGGTCCATTTCGGCTTTTGGTTGTTCTGTGTCTGTGTTCAAGCTGGCTGGTGGCGAGGAAGGAAGGTATATTTACATTGCAGAGGGTTGATATTTATGCGGTTAATTTATTTTACACCCATTCTGTTGTCTCATTTGGTCTTTATGAATTATTGTTATGAAAACCTGAGGGTAGTGCTTTACATTCAGAATCATTAAAATTCGGAAGTAAAATGAATGCTATTGCGGTTTTTATTGCAAGCGCGAATGGTTTACGTAAACAAATTCATAAACCACAATACCTTCAAACATATACATTCATATGTTTGTCGTATATATGAATACCTACATATTTTACAAATTTACCTTTTTATTTTAGCATTGAAAAATTTTAATCATAACTAAATTAAAATAAAGGTCTTGTCTAAATATTGATTTACGAATTTTGAAAGAAAGGGATTTTTTTAAGCAAAAGTAAACAAAAGAAAAATTATAAAAAGGAAAATCATAAAAAGAGTAAGTAAAGGTAATTTAATTAAAAATAAGTCGTTAAAAAAATTAGGAGAATAATAATAAAAACCAATGATCAATGAATAAGTAAATTTTGTTTCAGTATTTGGTCATGGCAGTAATGGATGTTTTTTTTTTTAAAGAAATTAATGAAGTATTTTTATTTTTTGTTTTCTTCCAATAAAATAACAAGAGTTTAGTTTGAATCAAAAATGTTAGTCACATGAAAATGATACATGAAAACAATTAGATACAGGTAATCAAACAACAATGAATAAGACTGTCAAAATTATAATTCATCAATTGAAATGTATTCATATTGGAAGATCTACCAGTCTTTAAAAAAACACCCTGTCTTAAAGCTTTCAACAAAGATTGCGTGCACAAAAAAAAAATCATTAAAGCGATAGAAATAATGTTAATTAGAACATGACACCTGACACCGTTATCAAAATACCACATGAATTGCGTGTTACGTCTATAACAGTGTTAATTATGTTAGCACGATAGTTGATAGAAATATGAACAATGAACAAAAAATCAATCATTGTTTAGGTGTTCCATAAAAAAAATACTTTAGATGGATTTGAGATCCGTATAAGTGATTAAATCAAATATATAGACCCAACTTCATTTGGTTGAATTTTTTCGACTAAACTGATTCAATGGAATAGATTTTGAGCCTCACATACGTTACTGGATTAAAGGTTTGCATTTTTATATGAAGCAAAGAAGGAACCTATATATAAGAATGGTCGTAAAGAAGAACTTCATCTTGGATGGTCTTAAAACAGCTCTACATAATATAGTCTAAGAGCTACCAGCCACTTTGACTAACCTACTAGACACAAGGCTACAACTTTGTGTATGCTTGATTTGGGACTAGTTAAGTATGAAAACCACGGTCTGGCAGGGTTGCCGCGGTCGAAAGGTTGCCATTTGATTTTTTTCAAAATGCAAAAAAAGGGTCAAAATTAACCTACTCGCACAAGGCTGAAACTTATTTATAATTAAGTTAATACAATCTTATGCATGAAAAAAATTATACCAGACAGGTTTGCCGGTCGAAAGTGCTTGCCAGACGGGCCTATAGTCTTCAAAGATGGTATTATAAGAAATATACTTTTTTTTTTTTTTTATTAAATTTAAAAAAAACTGTCAAAATTGCAAACCTACCCGCACAAAGCTGATTTTTACATATATGTTAGCTGATACCTTCTTGTATATGAGAAAAAATATACCAGACCGGACGGACGGCCAAAAATTCCTGCCAGACGGGCCTAAAGTCTTAAAAGTTGGTATTATAAGAAATATCCTTTTTTTATTTTTTTCTTAAATTTCAAAAAACAGTCAAAATTGCAAACCTACCCGCACAAAGCTGATTTTTACATATATGTTAGTTGACATCTTCTTGCATATGAGAACAAATATACCAGACCGGATGGATGGTCAAAAGTTCCTGCCAGATGGGCCTAAATTCTTAAAAGTTGGTATTATAAGAAATATCCTTTTTTTATTTTTTTCTTAAATTTCAAAAAACAGTCAAAATTGCAAACCTACCCGCACAAAGCTGATTTTTACATATATGTTAGTTGACATCTTCTTGCATATGAGAACAAATATACCAGACCGGATGGATGGTCAAAAGTTCCTGCCAGATGGGCCTAAATTCTTAAAAGTTGGTATTATAAGAAATATCCTTTTTTTATTTTTTTCTTAAATTTCAAAAAACAGTCAAAATTGCAAACCTACCCGCACAAAGCTGATTTTTACATATATGTTAGCTGATACCTTCTTGTATATGAGAAAAAATATACCAGACCGGACGGACGGCCAAAAATTCCTGCCAGACGGGCCTAAAGTCTTAAAAGTTGGTATTATAAGAAATATCCTTTTTTATTTTTTTCTTAAATTTCAAAAAACAGTCAAAATTGCAAACCTACCCGCACAAAGCTGATTTTTACATATATGTTAGTTGACATCTTCTTGCATATGAGAACAAATATACCAGACCGGATGGATGGTCAAAAGTTCCTGCCAGATGGGCCTAAATTCTTAAAAGTTGGTATTATAAGAAATATCCTTTTTTATTTTTTGAAATTTAAGAAAAAAGTAAAAAAGAAGGTTATTTCTTATAATACAAACTTTCAAGACTTTAGACCCGTCTGGCAGGAACTTTCGACCGTCCGTTCGGTCTGGTATATTTTTTCTCATATGCAAGAAGATGTCAGCTAATATATATGTAAAAATCAGCTTTGTGCGGGTAGGTTTGCAGTTTTGACTGTTTTTTTTTAATTTAATAAAAAAATAAAAAAAAAGGATATTTCTTATAATACCAACTTTTAAGACTTTAGGCCCGTCTGGCAGGAGCTTTCAACCGTCCGTCCGGTCTGGTATATTTTTTTTCATATGCAAGAAGATGTCAGCTAACATATGTATATGTAAGAATCAGCTTTGTGCGGGTAGGTCTGCATTTTTGACTGTTTTTTGAAATTTAAGAAAAAATTAAAAAAGAGGATATTTCTGATCATACCAACTTTTACGACTTTAGGCCCGTCTGGCAGGAATTTTCGACCATCCGTCATATGCAAGAAGATATCAGCTAACATATACATATGTAAAAATCAGCTTTGTGCGGGAAGGTTTGCAATTTTGACTGTTTTTTTAAATTTAATAAAAAAATAAAAAAAAAAGGATATTTCTTAAAATACCATCTTTGAAGACTTTAGGCCCGTCTGGCAAGCACTTTCGACCGGCAAACCCGTCTGGTATAATTTTTTTCATGTATAAGATTGTATTAACTTAATTCTAAATAAGTTTCAGCCTTGTGCGAGTAGGTTAATTTTGACCCTTTTTTTGTATTTTGAAAAAATCAGATGGCAGCCTTTCGACCGCGGCAACCCTGCCAGACCGTGGTTTTCATACTTAACTAGTCTCAAATCAAGCATACACAAAGTTGTAGCCTTGTGTCTAGTAGGTTAGTCAAAGTGGCTGGTAGCTCTTCGACTAATAGTAAAGAATAGAATGGTATTGTTAGAAGGAAGATTTTTTCCTTCCGATCAAGGGAGAGGAAGAATTTAACAAAAAAAATTACTTTTATTTATTGCAAGGTGAACATGTTCTTAAGGCCCTGAAATGTTCAATCACTTTATTTATACAAACAAATACGAACCACTCGATCATGCATTTTTAATTTCAGCCTGAACAATAAAATATAACAAAATATAATTCCATGTTGTATCTATTTCTTTTTTTTAAATTATTGGTTAAATTAAGAAATAAAATGCACGACTGGGTCGCACGTACTTGCTCTTATGTTCAAGACACTGCGGCTTTAAGAAAATTGTATATAAAAACATGGAAATTATGAGTGAATAATGTAGAGAAGCATGAAATACGACATTTAAATTGGCTAAAACGACTCCTTTGACAGTTTGAGGTAAAAAAAAGAATGCCATCTTAATTTTTGATTGAATATGATGGGAACAAAATTTAAAATCGTTGGAGCAGTTTTTTAAAAAAATAATTTTTTTTACATAAAATTCTTACAACATTTTAAAGGACAAATTTTGGTATGCAAATCTAAAGCATATATTTACGTGTATATAAAAACAAAATTTGAAAAAAATTGTCAACCCGTTTTTGAAATATAGTACCTATAATATCGAATTTTCAAAAAAAAAATTGAAACTTTTTTTAAAAATGCAAAAACTTTTTTTTTTGAAAATTTTGATATGCAATATTATTTAATCTTATCTGAAATTTGTATATTAAAAAATAATCTAAATCCGTTTAGCTGATAACGAGAAAATTCAAAATAAAAAAATACGTTCTATTACAGGTACCTACTATTAATAGTTGCTAAGGGTAAAATTTTATAATTTTTGGGAGTAGATCGTACTAATTTAAGTACATATGTGAAAAAAAAATTAATCTAAATCGTAGGAGTCGTTTTTATGCAAAAAAATATTTTCCTTTGCAGTTTTTTAACTTTTGTATGGAAGGTACCGTTTTTTTTCATAACTGTAAAATTTTTTCTAAAAATATTTTATTTTATATTTTTATATTGCAGTTTTTTAACTTTTGTATGGAAGGTACCGTTTTTTTTTCATAACCGTAAAATTTTATTCTAAAAATATTTTAGAGAGTACTAAATAACTCTGAAGTATCGAGTTTCAAAAAAATCTATCATGGCGCTTTCGAAATATTTGATTTTCCAAAACAAATTTTGAAATATTTTTTAAAAATCCAAAAAATACCAAAATTTTTGAAAAATATTTTTTGGATTTTTGAAAAGTGTTTCAATATTTCTTGGAAGCTGCTGTGTAAGCAAAATAATTGAAATCGGTCGTACCGTTTTGGAAAAAATCAAAAATTAATAAAATGGTTCTTTGGGAGGTACCATTAATAACCATTTTCGAAAAATGGTTTTCCACCCAAATGAAGCCCTCACTAAAATAAATTTACTGAATTTTTTTTAAGAAAAGTTGTCGAGCCGTTTTTGAGAAAAATGCGATTATGTAAAATTGATTAAAAAAATTGTATGGCAGGTACCGTTATTTTTAGTTCTAAAAACAAAATGAACAAAATTTGTGGGCATAATCACCAAAAACCACTATGTACCAAGTTTGAAGAAAATCGATCGAGCCGTTTAGGCTGTAGACGAACAGACAGGCAGACAGACAGGCAGACAGACAGACAGACAGAATTGTGCCACCCACTTTTTTGGTGTTCTCTATAATCGTAATATTATGTTTGATTGTTATCACATTTTTTTTTTGCACGAATCCAAAACTTGCCTTATAGTACCTACCTATGTATATCGCAAGTAAAAATTTACTGATAGCACAGGCCAAAGTAGTATCGCTTAAACGAACTACTTTGGCCACAATATTCTGTTGATATTTTTCGATAAATTATTAAAAAAGTGAATCTTACACCCTTTAACTCATCCCAAAAAAATTTTCTCCAGCCTAAATTAAGGGTGGTTTTGGAATTTGCACAAGACGTCAAAACAAGCCACACCAAAATTCAGCTTTGTAGGAGTCTAAATTTCCTGGGCTAAGGATCCATTAATATAATTGTGTGTGTGAAATATTTGGTTCAAAATTGCATTAAAAAGTCCTCAAACTACGTTTTTCGGATCGGAAAAGAAAATCGGAAATATGTTAAAATTTCGATTTTTTTTTAACTTGTGATATAGATGCTATGCCTATTTGACAAACTATGCCCTCGTAAAAAATGGAACTCGAGATTTTGTTCAATACATCTACATATACCTACATTGTCAGCGTATTCTATTCAATTTTATCTATTTTATTTATAATAGTCAACATTAGATAAAAAGGACTAAAACCTTTTGGATAGGATAACGAGTATGATTTGAAAATGTTGTGTGAACAAATTTTCAAAAAAGGAGTACTTTGGTCGTATAAGCATTTTTAGGGATGCATTTGCGCATTCCGCATAAAGTGCAATTGACTCATAGTGAAACCATCCACGTTGCTTGGAATACAGGAAGCCACACAGCTGCATACGGACATAAAAGATGGCGTACCCTGTAACTAATCAATATTTTCAGAAGAAGTTAATAAATTATTTATTCCGTAAATTGAAAGAAAAACACTGCATAAAACTATAAAACTGTTTGCATTTAATTCTACTCGAGCAACCGTTATAGGTTCGTGGAAGAGATTAGTTAGCATTTCTCGTCTACGCTCATATGCAAATCACTCCAGTACCTTTTTCTACTCCAAATATTATAGTACTATCAGCAACAGTTATAAATAATTATAGGTAACCACATTTTAATATGAATACTTTTTGATTAGAAAACAATTAATAAAGTTTATTAATCGCTTTTTAAGATTATAACTCTTTTTTTAAAGTTTTCTCTCCTTAGGTTAACCCAGAAGTCTATGTTTGTTTCTTAAACTTTTAATAAATTCCAATATAGCTAAGCTAAGCGGAAAAGAGGAGTTTGTATGTAATCTTACAGAGCAGACTTTTGCACTGTTCAGAGCTCATAAAACTTTATGCAAATATCCTTCTTAAATTTCAGAAAATACATTGCGCCCAAGTAAAGTAATTAAATATTAAAACAACGAAATACCTATATACATAAGCGAGTTCTTATTGCCTGTGAAAATATTTGACTATGCTGATGTCACCCCTCCACAAAGAGCAGCACCATAACTCCACCGCCCCACTATCGTCTCATGAAGAACGAAGCACGAAGCACGAAACTAAATTTCTCATTAAACACTTGAATTTATCCACTAAACCACTTCCTAATGGATGAAACCCTTGACAATTTTAAGTCGTTAAGGTATTTCAAAATGGCACTTGAGGGTTAAAATTAACAACCTTTCCTCCCTACGACGACGATTCATAAGAACAGACACAGACGTAAGGCGACCGCGCCGCCTAGAATTCACCTCAAAATGACAGGCATTAAGGCAACCCACACCTACAAACACCGAAGTGTGCCTTCGAATAGTGGTAAGAAAATGACAAAACTTTCGGTTTTTGAGTGTCATCTCGTCGTTGATGTTATCGTCGTCATCACTAGAAAAAAAATAAGCAAATTTAACGAAAGTCACAGATAAGTTGTTGTTATTCTGCACATACATATTTAGGTATGTAGGTACTACCTATGTATATACGGAAGTAGGTATAATGTGCAGTAATTTTAATTCGAAGGCAGGGATTATTTTTCATTTACCTAATATCTCTTTAGATCATCAATCAAACGGTTTCATATAATCGTATCTAACACACAAGTGCGTGTCGTATTAGATTGAATAATAAATTAATTACACTTGATTTATAATAATTGATTTCGTTGTAGGCGAATATTCCTTTTACCAAAATTTAACAACATAAAACACACTCTATAGTTTAGGGATTCACACATATACTTACACAAGAGTGTGTGAAATTGATTACTCTCGCTGGGAGCACTTACATCAGAGGAGCTGAGTTTGACAATCAATTTATAAGCTATTCGTATGGATCCGGTGCGGTGGTTGGGTTGTTTGTCCGTCCTTCGTCAGGCCCAAAACAAAAGTGTGAGTAGAATTTACTTCAATAATTGAAATCATTTCTGACGGCACAAAATATCCCCCCAAATAATATCTTCCGTCGGTCGTCATTGGACTGGAAGGGACATAGACCAACAAATCATAAATCCAATATTTCAGAACGCCGGTAACGGTATACTATTTGGTAGCTGGTATAGTTAAAGTGTTCATATGTAGTAGTAGGTATAAATTGCACACACGTATCTAATCAATAATGAATTATCTCCCAGCTTGGATCATAATTGTAATTACAAGTCAGGAATTTGAATTAGATTGATTGAATATGGAGCCAATATAGTTTTTTGTTATTATTGTAGCATTAAATTAAGAATGGTACTTGGATTTGTTTCAAAGAAATAAGTACAAATAAAATGTATCTACTGTGCGACAGCGAAAAATTACTTGAACTGAACCCCGGTAGAAGTTGTAGGTCAGTTTGAACAGAAAGAAATGGAAACTTTCCATACCACCAAAATCACATTTACGGAAAAAATCCTATTTCATCCTTATTCACTTTTATAAAAATATGAAAATCATTTGAAGCTGCAAATGAATTCCTTAATTGACCAATTTTTGGAACGCACACTGTGAGCATTTAGGCAGCAGACTTGTGGACCACCTGACCACACAAAATATCAATCATTAAACGAGAGCTATAATTTTCAGCGGTGGAGGCGGGCTAAGGGTCTTCCTTTTTAGTTTTTCGGGAATATTTTGAAAACTAAGTGTATTAGGGGAAAATTGTATCTACCTACACGAAAAAATAAAAAATACTAAATTTTCTACAAAAAAATTTTATTCATATTTTCAGTAGGAGCAAGTTTCAAAACAAACATTTGAAAAACAATGTTATACTGTCTTACATAATTATTGTTTTTTAAACAATTTACCAAAAAATAACGGAAAAAGTATATATGACGTCAAGAGAGCAAGTTGGGGTGTAAAGGAGGTGGTTGTGTTTAAAATGTCCTGATTTATTTTTTTTTATACAGAGAAATGCTGTTTCTTCAAAGGTTAGATGTAGGTACACAGAATGTTTCTAAATTATTCGCTAATATTTAATGAAATAATTTGGAAAAATCATATAAGAGGGGGGTTGTATTTCCCCTTCTTTCTTATACGACTGAAAATAGATAAGTAGATATTTAAAAACAACAACATGCATGACCAAAAATTACTGCAAAAACTACTACAATTTTTTGGTCATTTTCAAAAAACATTCGAAACACTACTTTTTCCACGGTTCCAACGCTCGTTTTTAGGGACACTCCCTATGTAAGCTCATAAGAAAAAACCAATTTTCTTGCAGCACAGTTTGCTGTTAATTTGACGCTGCCAAAGAGTGTTATGACACCTCCTGTACTTGAGAGCACTAACGATTTCATGGGACGAATCTTCTTTCACTCTAGTGCGATTGCAAGAGTCCTAAAAGATCTTGATGTACACGAATCCGCTGGTTCATATAGTTAGGTTAGGTTAGGTTGAAGTGGCTGCCAGTCGTGAAGACTGACACACTTAGACCATGAGTTGGTCCATTGTGACACCACAGAATCTAGGAAACCCTTTTGCTCACTCTGTGAACCAATTGGAGCTTTTGATGAAGCGTAAAAGACTGCCTATGTCTAAGTCTGATAGATCACTAGGATCATTGAAGTAAAAATCACCAAGGTGAAGTCTTTGTCTATGAAATAGAGCAGGGCACGTGCATAGGAGGTGAGGGATTGATTCTATCTCTTCATCATCCAAACAGCTTCTGCAAAAATCATTAGAGAACATGCCAAGACGCGTTGCGTGCTTTCCTATAAGACAATGTCCGGTTATAACACCAATCATGGAGCTAATGTTCAATCTACTTAGAGATATCAAACACTTAGATCGCTTTAAATCCATTATTGGCCAGATTTGTTTTGTTGCCAAACAAGTGGTGATATCGTTCCACCTAAGGTTGGTTCTCTCTAATGGTTCATATAGTATCCCTCCCATTCTTTCTGAAGAGGTGTTCTTCAACGCTGGCAAAACCTCTGCGTAAGCTTTTCCATCTGTCCTACTCTACAGGTCCCTTTCCGTGTGGATAAAAAATTGCATTTGTCCAGCCTGTCCCTTAAAAATAAGTATCTTCTTCTCCCTCCAATTCACAGGTTTACAAGGTTTTCGACACGAATAAGTAAGAGTTGATCTTAGGGTAATATTTTGTGCTGAACTCAAATCCGTTATCAGATTTCTGAAAGTACTAATCTTAATCTTCAAAATTCAGCATTAATCGTCTCAAGATTAAGATTAGCACTTTCAGAAATCTGTACAGTTAAAAAAATAATAAAAATCAATTCGCATAGTTGCATAACCCCAAAAATGGCGAGAAGGGTAAAAAAATTACCCTCAGAACGACTCTTACTTTCACGTGTCGAAATGTTAACCGATATTTGAAAACCTGTGTTATCGTCCAATTACGCTAACGTACCTTCTTTCCAAGGTCATGGAAACGCTGATTAGTTATCAGCTCAAGAAATATCTTGGAGAACGAAAGCTTCTTAATGACTGCGATTATGGCTTTCGTAGCGTAGCGTAACAAATCATAGCGTATTGGAACAAATCTTTACAACGTTTTGGAGAAACTGCACTGTATACTTCAAAAGAGCTTAGCATCAAGCTCTCTTATCGAAAATGCGTGCATTTTGTATCTATGAATCTCTTCTTTTTTTGGACTAGAAATTACCTTTCGGGCTTTTCAATACAAGTCGTATTGAATGGTTTCAAGTCTTATATACTTAAAATAAGTGCTGGTGTGCCCCAGGCATCCGTTTTTTCTCCAACCTTCTTCGTTATATTCATCAGTGATCCCTTATCTTAAACTTTTCGTATTCGTATTTAGATTCACATCCTTGTCCTTCACATGTGGATTTTCAACGGCAGCGTATGATTGGCTCATTAAATTCTAATCTCGACAGCCAGCATGGGGAATAAAATGAAGAATGGGGTACAGAGTGTAGAATTTAGTGCTTCTAAAACTCAATGCTGTCTCCTGTCGCGGAACCAACCCCCAATGCCACTATCCATAAGCGGTGCTTGCATCCAGGAAACTGATAGCTGAGTTCTGGGTGTGTATCACAGATCATCTTTTGTGGAATGATCATATTAAGAAAAAAAGGAAAAGAGTTCCATAAGTAAAAATATCAGCTTTTGTTCCTAAGGTCCTCAAATGTATATCGAATATTGACTTTATTTCGAGTTCTAAGCATATACAATCTGAACAAGTATTTATCAAATCAACTATAATAGTGGCTATACATTTGTTTCTAAGGACGTGATTGTACCGAATCTGGTGGAAATATTCGGGGGATGCTTAAATAGAGTAATAGAAATGCACATTCGCTGGAAGCTTAATGAAAGTGTTCTCTCTCAGGCCCAACAGACATACACATGAAGGGTAAATCTGTTGAGACGTGGTGTGCACGATTGAGAAATCAATCCATCTCAAAGAATTCACTTTGAGAGCATTATACTTGAAATAGAAGGGGCTTTCAATAATGTCGAAAATTATGCTATTCGACAACCCCTAGACTCTATTAGCATCGATCCAATGCTGTCGAATTGGATTGATTCCATGCTTCAAACTAGAATTGTTAATACAGAAAAGGGTGATAGCAATCTTATCTCTTCTTCTTTGGCTTCTGGTCGTTAGTCGGATCCTAGTTGAACTAGGTCTAAGCTGTTTCAGAGTCGTAGCGTACGCTGATGACATCGTGATAATGGTCTCAGGAAAATTTGTTCCCACACTGTGCGAACTCCTACAAACCACACTTGATAAGCTCAATAAATGGGCTAGTTAGCTGTGGACTTAATGTCAATCCTCTTAAGAAAGCACTGGTTTTGTTCACGAGGAAGCGTAACATCACATATCCCAAGTATAAACGCTCCTACCATAAATGCGACACCGCTCCATATTACTGGTACAGCTACATATCTTCGTTTGGTTATCGATCAGAAACTAAATTGGGAAGAAAACATCAAGGAGAAAGAAAATAAAGCTGCCAATAGCTTTCTACACCTGTAGTAGAATTTTCGGCAAGAGATGGAGTCCCAGCCTCCAAACCATTCATTAAATGAGCACAGCCATTATTAGGCCTATCCTAACATACGCATGGTTGGTTTGGTGGCCAGCCAAGGAAAAGGCAACCAATCCTAAAAACATGAATACAATTCAGAGATTGGCGTGTATTGACACAACTAGTGCATAAGGACCACTCTGACTGCAGCCCTAGAAACTTTCCTTTCACTATCCCCGCTCTATTTATATACGAAGGAGATGGCGCCCAAAAAGGCTCTACGACTTACTGGCTGAACAGAATACAATGCTGCAACTGGAGCTGCAGCTGCAACTGGAATAGCTGTCAAAAAGTGCGGTACGTGATTTTTTTTTTTACATATTTATAGACAGCCAGGTGGCAATCAAGGCCATCATTTTGTCTATGGTCACGAAGTCAAATCTGGTTGATCGTTGCCGTAGTGAATTGAGATCACTCGCTGAGAATAATTCAGTCACCCTTCGATGGGTCCCGGGGCACAGTGACATTTACGGCAATGAAATGGCTGATGAATTGGCCAAAAGTGGTGGTTCATCACTTTAACCAAGCCAAATAGTGTCCTGCCCAACTAACAATTTAAGTTGTTTAAGTGTCAATACAAGTAATTTTCTGACTTGTCTAGAAACTTAAATCAGCCTTATGCAAATCATTTTGGCGCACATTGAAGAAGCTATTTGATTCCCTTAAAACCTTTCATCACAAGTCCTATGCAATTTAATAGCTTTCCAACAACATTGTAAAATGGTCTTAAAAAGACAAAATATTGCTCAACTAAACAAGTTATAATAAGGCTTGTATTATAAGGCCTTAAAAAGGCCATACAAAAATTTTACATTTAGGCCTTATAAAAGCCACTCAATGCAGTTGTGTACCTAGTAAGAAAATTGCTTGCTTTGGAATTATTTTATTTAATTTTTACTATTTTTATTTTATCAGTTTATTTTCCTTACGGGAAGCTTACATTACGTTTTTCTTTATTCTGAAATGATAAGAATATTATTTTATTTATAAAAATGTTACTTACTTACATGACACTTCCGAGGATTGAGCTCGCATCCCTCTAATCACATATCCAGCACGCTACCCACTACGCCGATTCGCAATTCAGAAGGTGCATGTAAAAATTCTAATGAGTTGATACTTGTGCCTGTACAGTTTTACCAGCAAAATACAGATAGTTAAGGTCACGTTTTGGATAAAAAAAAAATTCACTCCAGATTTTAATCCTAAAAATACGATAACAGAGAACATCTACAACTATTTGTAGATGAAGCATCTAGCCAAAATCATACTGATGTGATACGATTTTCTTCATATTTTTTACTTTTTTTTAGTTTAAAAAGGGAAATAATTAATTCTTGAAGGGTTTGACAGAAGAAATATACAAGAGCATAATGATTTTGTACTATTATGTATGTAGATATAAATCATAAACAATTACTGTTTCTCTGCGTTCTTATGACAAAAACTTTTTTTAAAGCAATTTTAAGTTATTATGTGAAGCTACATAAGTATTTGAGTGTAAAATGAGTGAATGATTTTTAAAGATCACACTTTATACTTCTATTTCTATCAAACCACAATTTGGAAAATAAATTTTCTCGTTAAGTATAAAACTTAATTATAACAGCAAGTACGTTCGACTCATTGGTGTATTTTATGTGTACACTGGTGGGGTAGCTTACTAAAGAAGATAATCATTTCAATAAGTTTGCTACTAACATTTTATAAAAACTATATATTTCGTCGTAGATGTACACAGCTGTCACAACCCATACGAAATAGCTCACGAAATGAGACAATTATTTCATTAAGTTTGCCACAAACGTTTTATAAAAACTATACATTTCCTCAAGGAGGTACACAGCTGTCACAAGCCAAAAGTAATAGCTCACCAAAGAAGACAATAATTTGATTAAGTTTGCTGATAGCATTTTATAAAAACTATATATTCTCTCACGGAGGGATACAGATTTCACAAAAAAAAAACTAAATAGCTCACAAAAAAAGGCAATAATTTCAATAAGTTTGCTTTAGAAATTTTATTTTATTTTTCCAAACAAATATAACATAATAACGTATAACAAAATTCTTGTTGATTGATAATCAGAAAAACTAAGCATAGGAGTTATAAGTGATTTAATGCCGGAATCCTTACAACCATTTAAGAACGATTTTTTGGTTAGATGGAATTATGTCGTTTTCCATTGGTTTCACTCCAGAAGACACTCATTCTGAATCCAATGGAACAGTGCTTGTTACTTCTACTCAATTCTGAAGTTTTGTCACTATATTGGTTAATCATTAAATAAAAAAAATTTGCTGGCACACAAAAAGTGAAATTGAAAACAATAGTGAATCTACCCCTTACTTACAAATTATAGTTTTTCTATTTGTTTTACTTAATTTGTTTATTAAATTATATTAAATTCTTTGTTTTCGAGTGCACAATTAATTAAAATGGAATGTTAAACAAATATGAAGTTGCGGTGCAGTTTGTTTTGACGTTTGAGTTTGAATGTATTAGTGCTTCTAGAGTGGATTCTGGTTTCAAATCGAGAAGCGAAATTCTCTTCTGAGAATCGTCAGAAGAGGATTTTTGTGCCAATGGAATGGTTTCAGAAGACTTCTGGATGCTTCTGAAGGCTTCTGAATGTCCAATGGAAAACGACATTAGTAAAAATTAAATGTTTTTTTTTTTTTTGGGATTGCGTGTGCCATTTGTCACTAGATTTGAGGCACACAAACCAATGCACATACAAGTTCAGAACAAGTATTCAAAAGTGCATTCATTTTTTTGTTAGATTAAAAACAAATATATTTAGGAGAGAAGTTGCAAAAATAAACAGAAATAATTATGCACTTATTAAAGTTTAAAAAAAAACACAAATTCTATTAAGAAACACATCAATTGAGGAACAAACACATCGGTGAGCGCGCGGTTTCATAGTGTTAATCGACTTTGGGCACTGAAATCGAAGTTCATTGATATTTTATTAACTTCTTATTAATTATTCACTATTTTTTGATAAATTATATTTTTTTTATAATAAGGGTATATGCAACATCGTAAAGTCGTTGTAAACGTGGTAAACTTTCAAACTTCGTAAATGTGTCAAATTTTCCATACAAATTGTGACAGAATTACGAAGTTTTAAACTTTACAACGTTTACGACGACTTTACGCTGTTGCATGAATACCCATAATATATTTGTTTTTAATCTATTCCAATGAATGACGAACACTTTAGAATATTTGTTAGACCCGCTGCAGAATACTTTCAACTGCAGAGAAATGTCAAATCTTGCTGCTGTGTGTTGCGTAGCAACCTTATTTAAGAAAGCCGTATACGAATTTATTTTGTTTACTTTCAGTAAAACCAACTTGGGCAGGCCTTAAACAAGGCTTTTATACTTAAGCATACAAGCCTTATGTATAACTTGCCAATTTCATTTTAAAAGGCATTAAACAGGCTATCAACAAAAATAAATATTGGAAAATGGTTGCATTATATAAGAAAGCCTTATATTAGTTCTATGTGAGCTATAGCTTATCAGATTTTAAAAACCGGACCTAATACAAGTTAAATTGTTAGTTGGGTGGGTACTCACACCACGGGAACAAGAAAAAATAGAATTAACCAGAGCTGCCTTGAGGCCGGCAACGACAGCTCAATGGGAACCCACATGACCAGAAAGGGCATTAGCTCATCTGATTTTTGTGGTGTCAGGACGAAGAGGTGGAGGAGAGCTCGTCTCACTTTCTGTATGAATGCCCCAGCTTAGCCATAACTGAAAAAACAGCCCTCGGTGAATATTTTTTCGATAATTTGGGTGACATCTCATTCTTGCCACAATTAGCATCCAGAAATTCAGTCAGAGTTCCAGATTGTTTGAGGGAGGCATCCCACTCCTAAGACTTCCACTATCTCCCTTACTTCTTGCCTTACCTTCATCCTGGGGAGCACAATTGATTCTGGAGATCCGAGTGAGGTGATGTGGGCAACCACATCATCACCCCTTCTTACTTAACCTAACCTAAACATTTGTTTGTATAGACTATTTAATTTTCTATACAAATATTTCAATAAATGTTGTCTTTGTCCAGAGTTTTCCAGCTTGTTCATACAGAATAAAATAAATGAAATTCAAATTTCTAAGGAAAAACATCTAAAAATATTTTATTTTATTTGATCCACCTTAATGAAAAATCCAATAAATAGAATCACTTTAAGCGCATTAGTATGTGTGATCAAGGTTTGAAATTATTAACAAAAACAAAACTAACTCTCAACAAACCAACAAGATACCTCTCAGAAGTCAGAAAATTAGATCAAATAGTAAAATTAAAGATTTTAAAGAGATTTTTGAAACTTATTTTTAATAATTTTTTTTTTAAATCATCCAAATTCTAAATTTTAAAAAATGTGCTTAGGCATTTTTTTTATTAAATGCCGATGATATTAAGGATTTCAAACTTTTATGAAGTACAGAAAAAGTTCAATTGAATTATTTTTCATCCGTTTATTGTATTTTTTTTTTTTTATTTGTTTTAAAAAAATAATTTTCCCAAAAATTAGGAATACAATTTTACATAGTATTTAATGTATATTCCGTCTAGGAAAATGTACCTCTTTTACGACTCACTAGTGTAAGAGAATTGTTCATTATATAAACACACATACATGTGTACACCCAGATAATTTCTAACCTCTTTTTTTATAGAAACAAACACAGAGCATCGAACTAAAATAACCCACTAGAGAGAGGACAATGCGACAGCTTGTCAATTGTCATTGATTTTGACGTACAGAAAAACTGGACAACGAAAACGACGACGACAGCGCCCATTGTCAACGGCAATGGTGTTAAATCAAATTTCTGCTTATGTCCATAGAATTTCAAAACTGTTGAGTGAAATAGACTATTGTAATGTGAGAGTGTACAATGTACATTGTACAAACATACATATGTAGAAATCTGGTATATCTATTCAATATACAAGTCGGGCAAAAAAATATCCTTTGAACACTATGAAAATTGACAAGGAGCACCATCACTCTGTCGTTGTCGGTTTAAACTTTCAAAATTTAATTTGTGTTTTTTTGTTGGAAGCTATAGAGTGGGCTTTAGAACAAGACTATTTCATACTACAAAACAAAGGTTCGTCGTATTACTTTTGATAAATGATTTTAATTTTTTCTAAGCAAAATGTACTTTTTTCCATGAACATTTTGATGTTATGTCCTACTGGCTATAAGGTTGGTTGTTACTTTTATTGTTTTATTTATTCTTAAAATTTGTTTCAAAAAATTACATTTTAAAATTTCTTAAATATGTTTAAATTGTATTCAATTTATAACATAGGAAATTAATTTAATAACAAAAAATTAAGAAGTGAGAAACCAATTAATGAATATGGGGACCATTAAAATTATCAAATCAGAAAATTAAATATCATTAAAGTTTCAATAAAATTGTGTAGAATGGTGCACTCAGGCGTGTACGTATTTTTTTTTTTCCTAATTTTATAAATGTTTAGCTTGACCATAGTAGTGCCTTAAAAATTGAGTAAATACCGATTATGACAGCAGCATTATCGGAAATGGGTTGAAAATTTGAACGGGAAAGGGTAGAGATGAGTTGATACTCGTACATTAGGTTCAAATTTAAATGTCTTCGTTTATGCCACATGTAGAGTAGATACTTGACGTCAGTGTTGATAATTTGTGAACGATTAACTAAACCATGATTGGTTTGCTAAATTATATGTGTGGTTTTACATTAAGCAGATTTTGAGATGTATGTATGTAAAAAGCTCCGCTTTTCTAAAAAAAAAACAGCTGTCATTATTTTTTTTTATTTTTTGAAAATTTTCGTAAACATTTTTCTAAATCCACAAACAAAAAAAACAATTCCAGAGAAAAAAGTAACAAATAAGAGCCTCCTTACGACCCTAATCATGAAGCACTTAATAGTACCAAGAGCGGCCACGAAAAAAAACGACGCAAGTGACAAAGAAATAAATGACTACAAGTTGCAAAAATTCAATCGCAATAATGCCATCACACGTCCTTAAAATGTTTTCAGAAACGCCGGGTAACTTCTGGGACCTAACTCCGATAGTGTGAAGAAGGAGAAAAATTTCAGGCGATCTGTTGTTTTTCAGCATCCAGCAAAGAATTATCCTTTTGGTGGGAAACACACTACACCAACTCTAGATGCAAATAGCGGTAGGATAGTCCTCCACCGTACTCGCTCCTACTAAGAACTAACCATACTCCTTACTATATACTAGGACAAGCAAGAATACGTACCTTTGTTGCATACAAAATGCGAATCCGAAATGCGAATGCAAATTTTATTCCAAGAGCACGAAGAGCAATCCGAAAATGTTTTTGTATTATTCTGATGTTTCACTGTTTTTTTTGTTTTGCTTTATTTTTGTTAGTGTAATTTTGTATAAAAGTCTCGTTGTTTTGGTATCTGGAAAGATAGAAAATAAAAATTCACAAAATTAATTAGTTAAATGAAGCAACAGAGTCTAAGAAGGGGATATTATAGAGAGAATATGATGATCAGGACGAATGGTGGAGGCAGAGGTGGATGTGCTGCGGGGTAGAGTGTATGGAAGAGTAAACAGAAGAAGGATGTTGGTAAGTAAATAATCAGGATATCACTTGAGAATGTAAATTTTCTCAAGACACGAAGATATGATGTTTGCAAATTGCATTCCTAAGGAGATTGTCAAGTAGAATTCGTTGTTCGGTCTGTTTGCTATTTTATTATTTCGTTATATTTGCCAAGGGTATATACACATAAATAAGTAGGATGAGTATATTATGTAAGTATGTATAGGTAGACATCAGACTTTGGGGATGATGACGTTGATAAAATGGAAAGTACTTGTGTGTATGCAATCAGAGCTAGTTTACTTATCTGAATTAAAGATGGAGCAGTAATTTTGTTATTCTTGCGGGTAAATGGAATCCAAAGAGACTTTGAAAAAAGAACTTGCTGCAGTAGGTAGGTATACCTATCTACCTAAGGCTGACTAAATAATTAGCTATTCAAATATACATAATTGGAATATTTTTTGTTTTGTACTTTTGTATCATCCAGGTTGATGGGGGAGGAGGGGTTTGAATGTTTTATAATTCAATTTTTTGACAAAATTACCGATCTGTGGTATATTTACAATTGAAGACATCTAATGTGCCAATATTTGGAAATTGTAAGGTACTGTATAAGGTATCTATCCATATTCGGAAATTAGGGAAGGACGGATGCACATTGTTTTTTGAAGTTCAGAATACTAGAAAGGGACATAATGATAGTTTGTTCTACATTTCATGTCAAGTGGCTTTAGAAAGAATTTCAGAAGATTTTTGGTTGTAAGTCTGCAATAATATTATACTCAACGGCAAACTGATGTGCATTCCTGACTGTCTTTGTATACTAGTGGAATTAATTTCGAAGAATAATACAACTGGATTTTAACTATAAACATTGCTGTGGTGTTCGAAAAACCTAGTATAAGACATCTTTTAGTTGAAGTTTTAAAGTGAAACGTCGAAAACATTGAATATCTTTACTTTTTTAAAGGTATACATGCGTACTAGGGTGGTCCTTATTTTAAAAACTTTTGAGCACCCGTTTTTTTGGTTCATTTAAATCTTAAAACACTACCCTATTTTTTTTAATTTTTTTTTTAAATCACGTTAACACGTGCCGCATTGAGCTTAAAGTTGATGCCCCTGTGAAAGTTAGGGATTATTTAAATACTGTTTTTGCTTCAAAAATAACGGTACTTGCTATACAACCGTTATGAAAAACCTTATTTATTTTAAAAACAGCTCAAAAGATTTCGATAATAATTTTAAAAATGTTTGTATAAGTACTCGAATATTTTTAAAAATTCTTAATTTCCAAGCAAATTGAACTTTTTAAGCAAGAACGTGCGACCCAGTTGTGCCTTTTATTTTTTTATTTTGAAGCAAGAGTAGGTAACTGATTTGAAAGTGCACTTTATTCATTCTGCAAATCAAATTTATAATAGCACCCGGTTTTGGTCGGTTTTATGAAAATTCAAATTTTCAAACTCATTGCGGCACGTGTTAATACAATCCGATTAGCATGAAATTTTTTTGGTACACGTTTTTAATGTAGAAGAACAGAAAAAAATGGTGCTCAGTAAAAACAAACAATTTTTTTTCCTCCATACAAATAAGGACCACCCTAATGCGTACATATCTATAGCTAAAAAGAAAATGAAAGAATGTATTTGGGTAAAAACTAAAGCACCCTATAGCCAATTGAATTGACCGGCAAATGAGGGGTATAAAGGAACAATTACGTGCAAGGGTTTTTATGATTGAATGTTTGCTTGGCTCATAAGCATGCTTAAAACCGAAAATGCTAAAAAATTCATGCGTTTTTGAGAGAATAGTCACTTTGGCCACTTTTCAATATCTTAGGTACCTATAACTCGGAAACTAAGTCGAATTTGACCATTTGACTTATAAAACTTTTTTTCAAAATTAAATTTCCTATCGGAAAAAAAATTATATAAAATTTTTTTACAAGAAGAATTAACAAAAATCAAAAATTTAAGATTTCTAAATTTTTGAACAAACTGCGCATAACTTTTTTTGGAGCAAGAATAGGCTCAAAACATTTCCAAACAAAATAAAGTAGAGGCTCAAAGCTTTAATATGGCATGCTAAAAAAAGATACAAATTCTAAATGGACCGATATACATATGTATGTATACCCATTCAAACTTAACAATTTGTTACAATTTTTTGCAGTTTTGGCTTGTAAGCCTCTTTTTCGGTATACTTTATTGAATTTTTAATAATGTTAACGAATTTTATTAAATAAAGCTTGTTTCCACACTGATTTATCGAAATTCAACACCATTCAAAAAATGAGAGCTACATAGCTAAAAACCATTTTGAAATTTAAACAACAAAAAACAATTTATTCAAGTTTTTGAATTTAATTTTTTTAAATATGAACACTGATTGGCAGTGTTAAATTGTAGGGACTAGGGACATATACTCAGCTAAAATCAACTCAGTTTTGTAAGTTTGTCTTATTTAATTTAATTTAATTTAATTTAATTTAATTTATTTAATTTAATTTAATTTAATTTACTTTAATTTAATTTAATTTAATTTAATTTAATTTAATTAAATTTAATTTAATTTAATTTAATTTAATTTAATTTAATTTAATTTAATTTAATTTAATTTAATTTAATTTAATTTAATTTAATTTAATTTAATTTAATTTAATTTAATTTAATTTAATTTAATTTAATTTAATTTAATTTAATTTAATTTAATTTAATTTAATTTAATTTAATTTAATTTAATTTAATTTAATTTAATTTAATTTAATTTAATTTAATTTAATTTAATTTAATTTAATTTAATTTAATTTAATTTAATTTAATTTAATTTTATTTAATTTTATTTTATTTTATTTTATTTTATTTTATTTCAATTTTATTTTGTTTTATTTTATTTTATTTTATTATATTTTATTTTATTTTATTTTATTTTATTTTATTTTATTTTATTTTATTTTATTTTATTTTATTTTATTTTATTTCATTTTATTTTGTTTTATTTTATTTTATTTTATTTTATTTTATTTTATTTTATTTTATTTTATTTTATTTTATTTTATTTTATTTTATTTTATTTTATTTTATTTTATTTTATTTTATTTTATTTTATTTTATTTTATTTTATTTTATTTTATTTTATTTTATTTTATTTTATTATAATTTATTTTATTTTATTTTATTTTATTGAGAAAATGGGGCCACAAAATGTATTTAAGGGAGTTTAGACACACGTGCACTAAGTATTACTAGATATTGTACTTAATTCAATTTTATAATTAAAAAGATTTTTTCTTATATTTTTGTTGGCCGAAATTTTGAGATCACTGAGAGTGTAAGAATTCTAGCGAAATTATTGTCCCAAAAAATTAGGCTGCCATAAATGCTTTGGAGGAAGTTTTGTTTCGCAGCCAGCTCTATCGTTATCATCCCCATAAATGACACACCAAATTTACATTTCGAAAAAGCTTACACAATGCAATTGGAAGGATTTTTAAAACTTTGTTCTCAAACCTTTAATTTTCGAAACTTCTGGATTCAAACTTTAGGTCGATATGACTTCGAACAAAAAAACAAACGTAGTCGAGACCGAGACGAGACTTAATTCCTCCATCTAATAGATTATTAATAAAAATGTTTCGCTTAACGTAATAAGGTTTCTGATAAGAAAATAATTTACACCATTTTCAAGTGACAACGAAAAATCTATACTAGCCAAAATTATTGGATTGTCATAAATACAGCACGAAACCACGGTGCCAACATAATTATGTAAAGTAGGATTCGTTAAATTTTTAGAAACAAACTTTTAATATCTTTACTAATTATCCACCCATTATTTAAAATTTAATCATGCCTTTCAATTTTAATATAAACATTTCTCTTTCAAACAAAATAAAGAAAATATTAACGGGCAAATTTTTAAATTGTCTGCTTGATTAGGGAAAGCTTTTATATGTCTTTTCTATAGTTGACTTAGAAAAAAAAAAACAAGAAATACCTTTTATTTTATACAACTTAAATAATCTCTAAAGCATGTTCATGGATGTAAGTCTATGTATGTATGTTTTTTTTTAAAGGTACATAGATGAAATGAACTTTAAGGAAGATTTTCTATGAAAAGGACTGACATACAATGTGTGAACAGAGCACACATTTTCTACTGACATAATCCCAAATGAAATTATTATTCCCATGACAGAAAGAAAATGAAGATATAAAAAAACCATATCACATCACATGGATACGGATATCAAACGAAAATAAAAAGAAAAAAATAATAAGAAAATTGTTTGGGCAGCTTGGGTATTATAACTATGGTCTTACCTACCTGAAATGTCCTTAAATTTTGACATAATGTAGGTTGATATAAAAATATACTTCCTTATGTTTTTACCAACAACAAAAAAAAAGAAGACTTTTCTCTTCATACTTTACTGACATCTCCAAAAAAACCTATCTTGATGGAATTCAAATGATTACAATTTTAGGGTTTATCATTTTGCTTCAATTCCCCAAGTGGCACTGCAGGATGTCAACCTTAGAGATCGTTTAAGACAATATTTGAAGGCACAACAGAAACTGAAAAACCCAAACACACGATTCCAAATAGGACACAAGTACTCAGATCAGATTAAGGATTTAGGATATAAATATCTCATAAAGGATTAGTCCAGTACTATACATACATACATAAGAATATAAGGTAGGACCACAAAAGAAGAAATACCAACACAGGATTGGCTTATATGTATATGAGTGCTTCAGCTCATTGCTTTGCATTTGAGTTTGGAGTGCACTTGCTTAAATATCTTAAACAGAAAAGGAATTGTAGATATGTACACACAAACACATTGAGGTAACAATCTGCTTTGGCTTTTATCTAATGGTTGGCCTAATGGACGTATGTCATAATTCATCATTGAAACTGAGTGCTCCACATTTACACTCATGCTACTAATCGATGAGTACGACTATAACACACCTGTCATACTTATATATAAATCTGGTTTATTAATGTATTTATGTACAATCATATTGTATAGAACTAGGACATTCTCATGATGGATTCCTGACGCAGTTTCTTTTGAACCTAAACGTGTTACCTTACACCAAACAAATTACTAATTATTTGAACATTAAGGGGTTAAATAAGTAGCAAATTCTGGTTTTTATATATGAAAATACATTTTAGTTTTGCATTTAGATGATATATTACTTCTTGAGTTTATTAACATATACATATAAGTGAAGTCCAATGCCGTTTTTTTTTTTTATTAAAAAAATAAAAGGATGGAACATTAGCTTTAAAACAAATAATATTTTTGTCGTACGATGCACGGTTCACGAGACAGTTGATAAAATGCGTTTTTCAAAATGTGGCTTACGATCCTCCATCCCGCCAACTTGGATTTATATTCGGGAGACACCCCTGAACATGTTCCATCAAGAAAATCAGTTCAGTAATAAATTGCAAAAAAAAGTACCTGGCTCTTGGCCTACCAACTCCTCAAATATGTATTAAAAGATGTTCATTTAAAAAACTCAAAACATACTTTTAATAAAATAAATTAATTTTAAAGTCATCTTTGAAAACTCGAAGAAAAAAAATAGTTTTTTATATGTGGATGGTTGTGCGCAGTTTTTTCTTTATAATTTTATGATTTTTTGTTAAAAATAATATACTACATTTGGAGATAAAAAGTATTTAAAATAACTTTCTACGCAACCAGCAATTTTTAAAAAATCTGCGTTTTTTAAACTTTGAGTACCTGTACCTTGTCGGAATTGTTGGATTTGTCTATTCTAAAAATAAACACTATATATTTTAAAGCTTAACCTTAGTAATATTCCTACCTGGAAAAATAATTTCCTGCACATATCTCGAAAATGCGTCTTTGAAAAAAAAAAAAAATTAAATTCATTTTCGTTTTCAGCGCCACATATTCAATTCAATTCAATTCAATTTTAATGGATAATACAGTAAGATTGGGTCTTTTGTAGTATGTATGTATTTTTTACAGAGTGATTGGATTAAAACTTAAAAATAAAAAGTTAAACAAAATTAAATAAAATAAAGCTATTCAAAATTTATAACAGTTTTTTTTTGTTGTATATTGTAACGAAGCGTTACACTTTTTCACTTATCCGCCGAAACCCTTTCAAAATTAATCATTATTTACCAAACCCTAATGTTATTCACCCTACCGAACCCTGGGTTGATTAAATACCTCCACCCACATAAGGAATACGGGATGTTGTTTGAGCCGAACACTCAATGACGATGTTGGTAGTTTTTCTACTTTCTTTTAGTTCACATTTCCTTGTGTCTGAAATGTTAACATGGGGAGGTTGAGGTTCACTAATAATTTGTCTTCTGCCTTCGCCTGTTGTATAGTACCTACCAATCAAGTGTACCGAAAGCAAGAATTCCGCACTGATTTAATTAAATATTTGGACCAAATTTAAATTAGCAAGTAGAAACACACTGCTGGGTACGAGGTGTACCCGATAGGAGTTTCGAAAACCTTGTTGGCTTCTAAACCTCAATAGCTCCTTTATTTATCCTTCATCCGTTTATTTCTACGCTCCACTTCTTCTAAGTGTATCGCAGACAAAGAACTAACATCCACCGATTTTTCTTCTAGCTTTTTGCTAGGAGCAGGGCCGTGTGGAAGAAAATAAAATAATCTTACAAGAAGGGTTTTAACCAAGCGAAGTCGTGTATCAGTAGGTGTTAAGCTACTTGATATCCAGAGTTTCCTTAGAGTTCCGTATATTCTTCCCACAATAGAGTTTATTTGATCCCTACAGGATAAATCATTCGTAACTTTGAAATGAAGACTGGTCACAAATTTTACATAGGAAGCAGTGGAATTATAAATGTATATCGCGGGTAGCTGTTCCGTATTGTGCTCCCTTTTGGATACCAACAAAGCCTGGGTTTTTTAAGGGTTGAGTGTTAGACCATTTTTGTCAGCCCATTTACAGATGGATATAAGATCCTCGTTGATGCGGAAAATATGGCCATCGATCAGGCAAATTTTCCTTGAAAGATACATCTGTATACCATCTGCATAATGATGAAAGGAGACATTATCACAGACAGAAGGCTGGTCATTAATAAACAGAAAGAAGAAAATTGGGCCCAATATAGAGCCCTGTGGAACACCTGTTTTCAAGAAACTAGGGCGTGAAAAACCATCTCCAACTTCCACACAGAAAGACACATCAGAAACCCCAAAATAGTTCTTTAGTTTTTCACATAAAACATCATGGTTAATTTTGTCAAAAGCCTTAAAGAACTCCAACAAGCATAAAACATTCAAACTATTTTGATCGAATTGTCTTATACTTGTTGGACTTCTCTAAGGCTTTTGACAAAGTCAACCATGATGTTCTATTATGAATTGCTCCTACGACGCACGCGACACGCACACCTTTCGCTGCCGTCGAATAGGGTTTTAGTAGTTCTTTTACGATTTTTCATTTCCATGGCCTTTTTATAAAATATGTAAATGAATCCATACTATCTTTCAGCACAACCACTCATGGATAAGGGTTTTAGTATGGTTCTTATGATTTCAAATTCGGAAAACTTCCACGATATTATCATCGAGAAATATCCATGGCGGTCGTGAAGAACCCAGGTAAGTCGGAATACCTGAAGTGAATTTTGTATTTTTTATTAATTCTTAAATCAATAGTAAACAATATTCTACTAAATTATGCTCTCGCGTATTACTTTCCTATTGAAACACTTTTTTTCGACATTAGTTAGATTCTGTGAATGATATATAATATAGAACCCGACCTTCCAATTTTTTTAAGTGTTTGAGTTACCTGGTTACTCACGACCGCCACCGATACTATGTATCCGTCTTTGCGCATGGCTTTCATTTACTAATTTCTATGCATGCGTTCTGTGCATGCTTTTACGGGTGCCGATTTGAATCAGTTGCTAGTACAACCAAAATTACTCGAAAATAAATAAAATTGAAGCCGGTGTACCACAAGGAAGTGTCCTAGGACCAACCCTGTATCTCTTAGATATATACGAGGGATATTCCAGTGGACATAAACGCTATCATGGCCACCTCTGCTGATGATACTGCAATATTGGTGCCAGATAAGTCTGTTACAAAGACTACACAAAAACTGCAAAATACGGTCGATAAATAAGTGATTGGACGCAAAAATGGCGTATCAAATTAAACGGAACAAAATCGGCGCATATAAACTTTACAAACAAGAACATAAACAATGTTCCAATTTATATAAACACTACAGCAGTACCTTACTCCAATACCGGCAAATCAAATACCTTGAAACGACTTTGGATGCAAAGCTTAAATGGAAATAGCACATCAAAAAGAAAACAGAAGAACTAAACTTCAAGTACAGAAAAATGTACTGGTTACTAGGAAAGAACTCTGACCTATCTATCCAGAACAAACTAATATTGTATCAGCAAGTATTGAAACCCGTTTGGTCATATGGTATCCAACTATGGGGCTTTACTAAAAAAACAAATGCTGAACAAATCCAAAAATTCCAAAGAAAGGTCCTTCGTGGAATAATAAATGCCCCTTGGTATATTAGAATTGGCGATCTACATCGTGACCTTCAAATTGAATTGGTTACAGAAGTGGTGAAAAAACAAGCTGTATCACACAATCAGCGACTGCAAGGTCATATCAACTCCGAAACGGAGACCGTCATAAATGTACGATAGAATGTTTGGAGATTAAGAAGAACCAAGCCCCATGAGCCGATGGTCTAAAAGCTATGGGAAAGTGTTATAACTTTAAACTTCCCCCAATGCGATTTTAAAATTAAATTAATTTGTCGATCTTTCATAGATTGGTCCTGATTCACCAGTGGTTGTAGTGCCGTAAGAGTCCCACACTACTCTGTACCGATTCTTACCGAGTGTCTTTTGAAGATTTCCATCTGATAGCAAAACAAAAAAAAAAAAAAAAATTCTGATACCCAGAGGATAATCTTTTGAGCCATTTACAAAAAATCAAGATATAAAACTGGGCGTGGCAGTGGGCGGATTTTCATAATATCACTTTATAAAGTTTCTATTGCTGAAAATTTAACAGTGAAAATTTAATACAGATCGTTATAGCCATTTCTTAGAGACATGATAAAGCTGGAAGTGGTTGTGAGACTATTTTAAAAATTCTCCAAAATTTTTTTCTTACTCATACAAAACAACTATGACAAATAGATAACTTTACAGTAACAATATTTTTAAGAGCCATTTTTGTGAAATAATAATAATGTAGGTATAAGCGAAATAAGAATGACATTCACTGTGTGTACTATATTAACGATCCCATCTGATTCGTTTTGTTTTGAGGCAAATAAGGGTCTCCGATGAAAAAAAATAATTAATTAACTGAAACTATCATCCGTTTCAACGCATATCGAGTAGGGTTTATGAGTACATTTGGATATTTTCCTACAAAAAACCCTTCTCGACGTAAGCGCAACGTGTGCGTTGTGCCGTAGGAGCAATTCATAATACATAATAAAGAAAATATATTTTTCTAGCCTTTATGACACAAAATGTTGTAAAATGGTGTCATTGGCTATAAGATATCTAATGATTTTGTCAGTTAATGATCAAGTTACATAGCAATATCAAAATAAATATGCATTTTCCGAGTTGGTTTTATATCTCGAGCTAAGTTTTAACAAATGGGCCTGCCGTTTAATTCTAAATATAATTCTATAATAAAATTTATATAGGTGTTTCAAGATTTTTCCAAAGGGGGTCAAATTTCCCAGAAGGGGTGGAGCAGATCCTTGACTTGAAAAAAGGGCATATATTTAAAAAAAAAAAACCTATTGAAAAAAATTTAAAATATATTGACAGCGTGGTATTTTCCAGAACCAGGAGGGAGGGCAACGGCTGCTCTTACTCCTTCTCCGGGCACTAATGGATATAAGTCTATGTTGTTTGAAGCTTCTCAAAAAAGATAGTGAGAGAATTTTGTGAATTTTTTGCAAGGGGAAAGAATTTCGAACACCAATAACCTCAAAATCCAGCCTATTTCAATTTACAACATGATTGGGAATACAATAATGCAAGCCTTTCGGCTATTGACCTTTACATCAACCCCCAAGTAATAGTTTATTTAATTAAATTGCTTGTTAAGCTTAATTAAGACTTTGATTAATCAAAATTAACCGACAAATTCTTCCTGGTTGATTTCTATTTATTATCTTCTGCCAATTATCTCTACAGCAACATGCCCAAATGGTTTACCCTACATCTGCACACGTACGCACAAAAACCATAAATGTGGTTAGCCAGTCACAATATGACTTATTAAACTCTGTATTATGCAGGTACTCTCGTATGTATAGAGCAAAAACATTCATTGTTTCAGAAAGTTGAAATAACTTAATTTTCTTCTATAAATGTCGCAAATAAGAAAAAATATTGCCCGATAAATAAAATCCAATAAAAAAAAAAATATTGATTCAAAGCCATAAAAGACAAGCTAGCTTAACGCGCTTTGCACCATCTCCATCATATACATATGTTTGTAGGTTGGGTATAATAGGTATATGAGGCTTTTATATGTTAACCAATTTGACCACGCATATCTCATTTTATATGATTTTGTTTGTTTGTGTGTAAAAGAGTGCCTATAAATCCGGACATTAGTTCCATCCTGATGGACAATCTTTGCAATATAACGAGACGACCACGACATTGCCTATCCTCCCTCGGTTTTTGTTTCTCTTCTTTTTTGTTGTTGTTTTTTTGTTTTTTTGTCGGTATAAATGTTTGAATTTTGTGTGAAATTAATACGCGACTCTCGTCGGCAATAATGATGGTAAGCCCCAACTAGTTTCTAAGTCCTTTATGGTCAATGCGGTTAGCAATCGATTGCGAGTAAAACTCACGAAACGTATGAATGTACGTACCTACTAACTTCTACATAAATGGTGCAAAATGTATGTATGCGAATCCTAAAACTACCCGACTCATTCTTTCAATATCCATAAAGATGGTGGCAAAGTACTAAACGTCATGAAACTTGACTCCAACATAACCGCACTCAACCCCAAATGCGGTCAAATGGATGAGTTTTACCTTTTAGAAGTCGGCTCGAATTACAGCAGCGTATTTAAAACCCGTGGGTTATACTCACACCCCCATACCGAGGCGCGTTGGATCGATTCATCTTGGTTATTGATGCGAGTTTTTAGTGGGTTTACGGACTCGGAAACGCGCTTTGAAATTACAAAAGAAAAATACCCTAGTGGTGTGTTGAAGGCTTCACCCATAATCGAATAAGAGATCGATTGTGTTACAGGTTATGAACGCAAACGTCGCTTTAATGCATCACTTGTTAGACGAAAGAGGATACGATAGCCTCGTGTATAAATGTGTGTTCCATGATATGGCAGGTGATTTCTGTATGGTGTGAGTGACATATATGCACCGGGCCACAACCATCTCCATCACTTCTCGAAAATGTCTGTTGATTTTTTTTAATTCTTCTGAATTGACAGAGTTTGAAGCGAAAAGTCTCTACTCGTATACCTAGTCCTTTGTCAACTTCTGGGTATTTCAACTTATGACACGTTCATAATGACGAAGACGATGACGAAGATGCCGCTGATGGTGACGGTGATGGTGATAGACAAGACTATGGTGAGGCACATTGCATTGAAAATGCACACAGTAGCAGCGTCGACGGCGGCGGCGGCGGGTGGTTAATCGTTTTCATTCACACGGGGGACCTATTTATGAGAGATTTAAAAGCAATTGCTTTCCGGTGTCACACTTGAACAGCGCGCAGCACCACGATGCATATATACTGTCATCAGCATGATGGTTGCTTTATTAACGGTGCACTATCATTTGAGGATTTATCAGCTAAGGACCTTATGTGGCTGCCACACAAAGAAAATACAATCATATGGAGACAAGCTATAAGGTAGGTATAGGAAGGTATACCTTTTACCCAAGGGTTTTAAAAAGAAGCTAAAGAGACATAAGCTAAGAACACCGACACAAGTGTTGATATCTATGCCCTTGAGGATTATAGTTTATCGTTTGTGTGTAGAATACACATATGTATGTACGTACGTGATACGTGCATGCATAATGCATATTAAAAACTTTAATGTAGGTTCTAGGTATGATGTGGGCACTTAAACGATTAAGGCAACAAGTACAGACAGTTTGCTTTGCTTTGAACTCTTTTATAGCTGCTAATTATGAACACGTACGTCTTCTTTTTACGGCTATAAATAAAAGAAATGTGCCGACTTAAGGATTTATTGTAAAGAAGATTTAAAAATACGTAAAATATATTCTTTTTTTTGGATGATTTCTTACAAACAAATAGGTACTGCTGCAATTCTGAAACAAAAATTGTTTAAACCTAAAAAGTGGGAATTAATGATGAGATAAACCAAGTGTGTTAAAATTTACATTGCAAAGATATCCTATAACTTACATCAGAATGGTTAAATTATATACTGTACAAAAAACATATTTCATATTCAAATTTAAATAAATAAAAAAAGCCACAAAATCAAGGTTTTAATAGTTTTTAGTTCGATTTTCTCAAAACTTTGTACATACATAGTGGTTTTGCTTATGCTCCACTTTTTTTCATTTTGTTATAACCAAAAATAATGGTACCTGCCATACAACTTTTTTTAGAAATTTAAAAGAATCTTATTTTTAACAAAAATGGCTCCACAACTTTCATGGTACCTCCCAGATATTTTCTTCAAAACGGTATGACTTCTTTCAGTAACTTTTTCTTATACAGAAGCTTCTAAAAAAATATAAATAATATATTTTACCAATATGTTCAAAAAACTATTTTTTTGAATTTTCAAGAAATGTTTTTTTTTTTTTTTGAAAACAATACATATTTTAAAACTGCACGGTCGATTTTTTTCAAATTCGGTATTTAAAGTTTTCTTAACGCTCTCTAGAATATATTAAGAACAAATTTTTTGTATGAAAAAATAACGGCACCTTCCATACAAATATTAAAATACCATTTAGAAAAATATTTTTGATTCTTAGAAACGGCTCCTACAATTTTTTATAAAAATCTTTTCTGTTTATTAGAATGAGTTCGTTGGTTCGTAGGCTATTGATTATGGGCTCTGGACCTTTTGCACCTCATATGAGGGAAATTTGATAAAAAAGATGCCATCTAGTTGGTCAAAAAAGTGTATTAGGGAGTCATAATCAGTTAAGTCAAAAATAAAAGTCAAGTCTCAAATTTTTTGCAGTTTAAAGGTTGCCATCTAATTTTTTCAAAATTTAAAATAAATCAACACACTTGATCTTACAAAGCCGGATTTTGAGCAAATGTAAGCGTATACCTTCTCGAACATGAAAAAAAAATAGTGTCAGACCAGTTTTACAGTCCTTGCCAGACGAGTTCCTAATTTTCTAAGTAGGTATTAAAGAAATAATTTTTTTTTTATTTTGGAATACCTAACTCGTCTGGCACTATTTTGTCCATATAACGAAAGGCATAAGCTACCAAATACCCCGGTTTGTGAAAGTAGATTTGTTAGTTTTGACAATTATTTGAAAAATAAGAAAATAAAAGGAAAATAAATCACCAACTTTATAACATTTAGGGCCGAGTTTGGCTGTCGAAAATGCATGCCAGATTATCGACAGCCAAACTCGTCTGGCATAGTTTTTTCTCTATTTAAGCAAACACAAGCTAACATATATTGAAAACCCGGCTTTTTAAAACAAGGTTGGACAATTATTTGAAATAAAAAAAAAGTAATTTCTTATAATACCTTCTTTGAAAATGTTGAGCTCGTTTGGCAAGGACTTTCAACCGTGTGACTGGAACTATTTTTTTTTCATGTTCGAAAAGGTGTAAGCTAAAACCCGTTTGTAAGAGCAAGTGTATTGATTTTGGCAATTATTCTAAACTAAAAAAAAAATATATGGCAACCCTAAAACTGTGAAAAATTTGAAATTTGATTTTTATTTTGACTTAACTGGTCATTACTCACTTCAATCACAGTCAATCAAAATTGCCAAAAATGCCATTTATAAAGCTTTAAAAACTTGAAATCATCCTAGTTTGAACGACTATTTCTGGGTCCATTTATATCTAAACCGTTTTTTGAAAAATTTATTTTAAATGAAATTTAATTATCTTTCTTTTATATGGAGCAGTGCCTATACCTATTTCTTCTGGTAAGAAAGTTATAAGCAAATAAGTAAAAAAAACAATGCGATTTTTCACATTCGAATTATCTCGAAATTTTGCTTCGTTTTCGAGTTATATGCAAAAAACCAAAAAGGGTGCTTTTGCACCCCCCTCTAAAAAATGCACCCTCCAATTTAATAGCACTCCGCGGTTTTCTCATCTTCAATGAATCCTTTGATGATTTTTACAATAAAATCCCGTGTACATCTTATTTCCTTCTTACATATATGACATAATCAATAGCCTATCTACTACCAAAAGTTAAACTAATTTTCACTTGGCAACTATTAATAGTATACCTACCTAGAACGTTCTTTTTGTTATTTTGAGTTTTCTAGCTATCGGGTCAACCGATTTAAATTAATGTTCGATTTCAAATAAAATGAAAGAATATCAGATTTTCAGAAAAAAAAAAAATTATTTAAACAAAAAGTTTTTTTTTTTAATTTTTTTTTTTTTTTTTGAAAATTCTCAAAAACGGGTTGACAATTTTTTTTTTTAATTATATTTCTATATACATATAGGTAAAAAGTTAAGATTTGCATACCAAAGCTACTTTAAATAATGTATTTCATACTTTTAAACATTTTCAGTAATAATTTCCATGTCTTAAGAACAGCTTATAACTCCTGAACGCGATAATCCATTCAACCATTTTGTATGTCATATTTTAGGTTTTAAGTGTGCGCAAATTTTGGTATATAGTTGAGCGTTGCCACCCTTTGGGAAGTATGGTTTTTACTACTTTAAAATGACAACTTCCAATTTTGAGCGTTAAAAATATTAAAAACCACTTATAACTTCCGGTTCGATGATAAACGCGATGAAAAGTTTTTTCAGTGATAAATCTCAATTTCCGATTCTGGTTCTGTGTAAACGTGAAAACGTCTGTCAAACTTTTATCATATGAAAAAATATTTATCATCGAGAAATTTTGCCTGATAAAGCCTAATGATAAATTGAAAAGATGAACAAAACCAAAAACATGGACTAAATTTAAACAATGCACTTCTTTATTGATTTTCTTTGTTGTGAATAATTTGGATTTAGATCACAACACGTAAGTATTTTTGAATTATTGTGGATGCACACACAATATAAAAGTTTTTATTGATTGACTCATTCAATGAAAGCGAGCAAATAAAAACCATGGTCTTCTTGTCTTATTTGGCAGATGGATTGTTCATTGGGAGCACGAGTGTTAAAGCTGTCCCACATAATAATTTCTTCGCAATATTTCTATGTTTTCTTAAATAAGAAAAAAGAATTATTGCAAAAATATAGTGTTTCTTAATATACTTTCACCAACCAGTATCTGGCTCTTCTTTTTTTCATAGTAGGTAGTAAGAAACGCGGACAAATCATAGATACGACATTTCAAAATTTCTTAAATGAACCGATTTCATAATAATTATTTAATAAATTGACTTAATTTATTCAAATTTAATGAAAATAATCTTAACAAACCACCAAATCATCGTAAATATCGAAAAAACTTCTGTGAAATAATTTTAGTTTTCATTCAGCACACATTCAGCACAAAATCAGCTGATTTTTTCACTGGTATAACGAGAATCAACATTTTGGGAAAAATTATATGATAAAATGAAAAAGTGCTATGAAAACTCTCGTGATAAAAAACTTATCATTTCATTTTATCATAGAACCGGAATAGGGGCCCTGAACGCGATAACCGATTCTACCGTTTCGTATGTCATGGATAGATGTTGAGGGTGCGCAAGGTTTGGTGTATGGTTCAAATGACAGCTTCCAATTTTGAGCGTTAAAACTATTAATATACATTTTTTGCTTAAGCTAAGAATACAGTTCTTTTGAGTAAAAAAATTCTTCGAGGTGAGAAAAAAAATATTTTCCACAAAGAAAAAATGTCCGTGGTGTAAACGTCAAAAAAATTTGTTCTCGCTAAAAGCGCTCCCATAAGAAATACATGTAGTTTTTTTTCGTCAAGGAACTGTATACTTAGCTTTAAGCCTTCAGCCTCTTGAACATATGTAAGAGCCAGTACGTGCGCCCCAGGCGTGTACTTTATTTTATTTTGTTATTAAATTTTTAACGTACAATGTATTTCAGTAATATCAGTAATGCGTTTTTACCTTTTTCCTTGAAATCAGTTTAGAACAAAGAAGTTTTATGTCCAACATACCAGCATGACGTCAGAAAAAATTTTCTATAAAATCGTGTGTCGATTAAAAAAAAAGCTATTCTTTGACTTCAGGAGAAAATTATTTTGTTTTGTTTTAAAAGACACTGTCAATTTATATAGTTAACAGGAACAAGAGTTATTTTATTTCATTCCAAGAAAATGTATCAGAAATCTATTTGTCAGTACCGTGGTAGTATTTTCCAAGCATGTTATAACATATTTTTGGTTGATTATCAGAATTTTATTTGCTTTTTAACAGCATTTAGTTCTTATAAATCATTTTTATCATTAGCATTGAGTAGTGAGGTTGCATAAACAGTTTAAATATCAGTACCGTGGATGTCAATCCCATGATTTTTAAATCCTTATTGAACATTAATAAACAATTCCTGGCTATAATATTAACTACTTTCTTGCAGTTTTATTTATAAGATTGGTAGCATTACCTCGAAGAAGCCAAACAAAAATTAAGTAATAACCCAGCACAATAAAAAGGGTTGCCATCCAGAAAAATTGACCACAAAAACAAAAAAATAAAGGATAATTTTCAAAAGAAAAAAAAAATAGGAGGAAGAAAAAAACATAACAGACAATCAAGAATCTCAACAAAATTATTTTCAAAATGAGAGAGAATAAATTATAAACACAAAAGAAAAAGAGTGTAGTTGCCTTTTCAAATTTGATAATCTGACCATATAGGCTTGAAGTAGACCAGAAATTGCAAAATATTACGTGCAAGGGTTTTTATTATTAAATTTGTTTTTTTAGCCTATATGCTTAAAACCCAAAATACTACATAATTCACTCATACGTTTCTGAGAATGGTTACACTGTCCACTTTTCAATATTTTTGGTATTACTCGGAAGCTAAGTCAAATTTTGCAATTTAACTCTTAAAACTTTTTGTTAAAAATTATATCTCCTATCGAAATGGATTATTTAAAAATTTTATGAAAACAAATTTCCAGGAAAATTTAATAAGAACCAACTTGAAAAAAAATCAAAAATTTTGAGATTTTTAAATATTTTATTGAATTGAGCAAAGGTACCTAACTATTTTTTTGGTGTGAGAATAGACTCAAAACATGCTCAGACAAAATAAAGTTTTCAAATTTGGCATATTACTAATCATTTTTATTCAAAATTTTGAACTTGTCATGTGGTAACAAAAAACGGGGTTTCGGGAAAAAAACAGCAAGATATGAAAAGTAATGGGCAAGTTTAAATCTTGGATTTTTCGATTTTTTTTTTTAAATTTTATAAATCGTTTTTTTTTCTAACAAAAAAGTCACAACCAATAATTTACTAAACAATGTTTTTATCTTGAACATCTCGAAAGCAAACAAATCTTTGGTCTTCACTTGATTGCATATTTCGGACTTAATAGTTTTTAGAGTCAAGCTCCAAAAATTCTCCGGACTTAGTAGATATATGCATTCCCACTTGGAATTGTTTAAAATTGTCTTTAGAAAGATCTAAGAACTGGATCACATCACAATCACATCTTTTCTGTCCTTACAACGATTCTTAGCCATTTATTTTGGTCAGATAATATTTTGAGTATTCTAATTGTCTCTTTTCAACATATTTCATTAAAACTCGAATTTAAATTGGTCTTACATGCGTCAATGGGTTCTGGATATAATAATTACTTCACTGTGAATCTATTTATGTTCCAAAAAAAAAGCAAAAAAATCATTTCCTCAAATTTTACCACAGAAATAACGACCACAAAAAACCTTGAAAAGTTCAATTCATTTAAAATCAAAAAAAAAAGAAAAAGGGTATACTCGTAGCTACGCAAATGAGAAAGTGAGTACAAAATTTTGTTCTCAAAAGAATATTTAATTTAATTACTCAGGCATTTACACTTTTAACTTTGTAATAGCTTCAGGAATTTTTCTTCTTTTGCAATTTTCCCGGAAACTTCTCAGCTAATTTAAGCGTCTGTGGATACCCTCTCTGCTACACACGTTCGGTTCGTATTGTTACGGTGTGGTGGCGAATTGCGTAGTTTTGTGCTATTCCCAGACACTTGTCATAAAATATTTAAAGCAAATTATGCTAATAAGGGATTTTGTGGGTTTGCCCAGAAAACAAGGAGCACAAGCACGCCGAATAGAATAATACGGAATGTTTAGAAGTGTATATGGATGAGGTTTAAAGTTGTGCGAAAATGGTTATACTTATGTATGTATGTGTGAACCTGCCACATTATAATATATATCTACCTTTTGGGGTGCAAGTAGGTAGGTATGTACAGAATAAGGAGGTACCTATACAGCTTGATATTTGACTAGCTGTGTGAAACTTAAAATTTCGTGATGGTCCTTTTCGTTGATAAAGAATTATGCGGACAATTTGCACATTTTATGTATACACTATGCCTTGTCTTCCTTTTTCCTTTGTGTATTTTTTTTTTTTTTTTTGAAAAGGGTCTTTGCCCGAAAAACCCTACCGCATTCTTATAGCCCATCTGGGTGGACTGTGGTGTTGTGTGCTTGATGCAGAAATATGCTTATGTATGTATATTTAATGAACGTAGATTGCTATCTGAAAGGGGATGATATGAATGTCCTTGTCCTTGTTAAGAGGATGAAAAAAACGACTCGTGGCAGAACGGTGCGGTAAATGGATGAATTGAGATGGGCATTATTATACTTAAGCATTGTTCTTGTCGGTTATAATTTTGTTTACGTATGATATAATTGAAAATAATTAGGAAGATAAAATTTCTTGAAAAACTTTTTTTTTTTTTTTGCTTCTGTTTTTTTAATGGGAGCTACCATCATGCAATTTTAAAATACTCCATTACCATAAGGTTTTCATACTTCTGTTTTTGATTTTTATTTACATAAAATGGTTGCTAGGAAGAGAAGAACAAAATTCACGGTCTGGGGGCTAATTGTTTTTTTTTTTTTTACAAATATGTATTTTAAAAAAATCTCTTAACTTTGTCCTTTGTTAAGTGAAATTTCAAGGACGAGCTATTATCACTGATTTGGGAATGCGAAAGAATTGGTATTTACCTATGTAGGCGTCACTTTTTTCATAGGTATATCCTACCAAATAAAGCTGAATTTCCCAAACGTTTTTTGGCAGCAGTAGGTACCTAACCACTGATAAATTGATAAACTACCTACTAGTCAACAATATTATGAGGTATAACTTCGAGAGAGTTGTTAAAATTTGAGTCCAATATTACTATACAGGTTTTTGATTTGTGACCAAATTTTATCAACATTTCTTCTGCATGTAAAATAACATTTATTTCAAACAATGGGTGGATAGTATAATGGTTCAAGGTTCTAGCTGATTGATTTAGCTTGGAATTCCCTGAGTAATTCTTTTTCCTCAAATAGCCTTTGGAAAATTGCTGAATATTTTATGTAGTGAGTTATGTTTAAAAGTTAAAAAAAAAAAATATGCAAAAAAAGTTTCAAAGCACCCATAGCCGGAAGAAGGTTCTGTTGGTTGGAGTAAAGGGGTTAATATTGCCAAAGTGGTATAAAATAATTTCTTTTGAGTTTTTATTAAGGGCCAAAAATTATGGTAGGTAACCTACCTCCCATAATAAAAGAAAGTCAAAATAAAAGAAAATCATCTGATTTCAAAAATGGCTTCACATACGAGTATTTTTCATAAAAAAAATCAAGACATTTTTTTTAAATAAAGGCTTGCTTCAAGTCGGAAATTCTTATCCGAAATAAGCCTATTAAAGGTAACTACCTCTGTTAGAAATATTTTCTTATGTTAAATTTCTAAAGAATGCAATTATGTATTTTGATCAGTTTTTAAACAGTAGCTACACGAAGGTATACCTATTATGTATGTTACACAATGTGTTGCAATATAAAATAAATTCTTATTTTTATCAAAAACGAACATCAAATTAAACATTTTACTTGCATTAAAATATATAAAAAATAAAATTGGGTCGCGCAACAGCTCATGGGGAACCAGGGCCTAGTGACTTACAACTCTCAACCATTCCTGTGTGCGTGTTGTTGGCAGGAATGGAGGGGACCTACAGTTTTTTGCCGATTCCGAACGTCTAGATGAGAAGCACTAATTCATGACAAGTATACTCTTGGGGGATTTGTCAGTTCCTCGCAAGAGGCAGTGCCTCGGATAAAACATTTCTGTTTTTAAAATTAAATTAATTAAAATAAAAATATTTACATACCTATTAATCTGCTAATCTGAATACCAAACCAACATATAAGCAATGCTTCAGTTTGCGAAGCAGAAAAGGATTTACAAAACTATCACAAAAAGAACATGTTAGCAGGACAACTTGCTCCTCTAAGCAAATGGGACCTTGACTGGAATAAGCAGTTTTCTTACATTTAAGAATAGGCCAGGTCAAAATTTTTAGGTCCTCAATTCACAGAGAAGTCAATTTTATGATTTTTTTCTAAATTCAGGACTTTAAAATTTAAACGTTGAAATATAGGTAAAAAAAAATTGCAAACCAGTATGAATTTTTTTAAATTAAAGACTTCAAAATTCGGACCTAGGCTGTTCTTGAAATTAAAGAAAAATGCTTATTTTGAGCCTACCGCAAGTTTCTAACATATTTGGTTCTTGAGATACACGATGGGACTTTTTGGCTTCATAGTGAAGTCAATTTAATGGGTTTTCGGGAATTAAAGACTTCAAAATTTGGACCTAGCCTATTCTAAAAATACAAACAAAAATGAAAATTTTGAGCCACTTGGTTAAACCCTTATTTTGTGAACTGCAAAATCGAGAACAGAAATGCAAAAAAAAAAAAATGCAAAACAATAGCAAATTTCTGTCAAGGTCCCATTTGCAAGGTGAGAGTTGCTTTGCCAATTTCATCAAAGACGTACCTACAAAAATCCGATCTAAGTTCTCTATTAAATTAACGATGAAGCTGGATATTTTGGGAGATGATTCTTGGGATCATTCGAAGAAAACAAAAAATGCACCACTGGGTCGCACGTACTTGCTCTTATATTCAAGACACTGCGGCTTTTAGAAAATTGTATATAAAAACATAGAAACTTTAAGAGAAAAGTGAAGAGAAGCTTGTAATACGATATTAAAAAATAATGCCATCTTAGTTCTGGATTGAATATGAATGTATGGAAACAAAAATTAAAATCGTCGGAGCGGTTTTTTTACAAAAAATAATTTTTTATACTATATAAAATCCTTGAAACATTTTTAAGGACAAATTTTGTAATGTAAATCTCAAGTTTATATTTATGTGCAGACAAACTAAAAAAAAAATTGTCAAGCCGTTTGTCGAATATCGAATTTTCAAAAAAAAAAATTTAAACTTTTTATAAAAATTCAAAAACTTTTTTTTTGAAAATTTTGGTATGCACTGTTAATTAATCTTATCTGAAATTTGTATACAAAAAGTTTATATAAATCCGCCGATAATGAGAAAATTCAAAATAAAAAAACAGGTAAGTAGGTAGGTACTATTAATAGTTGATAAATGCAAAACTTTATAATTTCTGGTAGAAGATCGTACTAATTTTAGTTTATGGAAAAAGTTTAATCAAAATAGTAGGAGTCGCTTTTAAGTAAAAAAAATATTTTCCTTTGTGGTTTTTTAACTTTTGTATGGAAGGTAGGTACCTACCGTTATTTTTTCATAAATTTAATTTTTTTTTTCTAAAAAAAATTTAGAGAGTACTAAAAACCTATTAAGTATCGAGTTTCAAGAAAATCGATCCTATCTTTATCGAAATATTTAATTTAAAAAAAAAAATTGGAACATTTTTTAAAAATCGAAAAAATATTTTTTCAAAAATGTTGGTACACAAAACTATTTACATTTTTTGGAAGCTTCCGTATATAAAAAAAACTATTGAAATCTGTCATACCGTTTTGAAGAAAATTGAAAATTAAAAAAGGGTTCTTTTGGAGGTATGTACCTACCGTTAATAATCATTTTTTGAAAAATGATTTTCAACCCAAAGGAAGCCTTTACTAAAATTAATTTATGGATTTTTTTTAAGAAAAATTGTGAAGCTGTTTTTGAGGAAAATACGATAGTGTAAAATTGCTAAGAAAAATTGCATCGCAGGTACCGTTATTTTTGGTTCTAAAAAAGTTGTGAGCATAATCACCAAAAACCACCATGTACCAAGTTTGAAGAAAATCGGTCGAGCCGTTTAGCCTGTAGACGAACAGATAGACAGACATACAGAATTGTGCCACCGCACTTTTTTGGTGTTCTATATTATCGTAATATCATGTTTGATTGTTATCTCAATTTTTTTTTTTTGCACGAATCCAAAAAAATTCGTTTGAAAACTCAAAATTAAAAAAAACTAAATTGAAAAATGTTTTTACTTGATTTTTCATTTTTTATTTTACATTATAAAGTAGTAAATTGTATTTTATTATTTAGTGTTGTTATTAGCCTTAAGTTTTTATAATTTTCGATTTTCTCAAAAACTAAAGCACCTAAAATCGTCTGCTTTTAAGCATTCGACTTAGGACTAATAACAACATTAAATAATAAAAGACAATTAACTACTTTATAGTTTAAAATAAAAAATGAAAAATCAAGTAAGAACATTTTTCAATTTTTTTTTTATTGTGAGTTTTCAAATGAATTTTTCAAAAATTTGAAACTTTATTTCCTATATAATCAAAGAATTCTCTTTAAGCTTTTAATAAAGGTGTAACACAGTATCCTAAGTATTTCCTTTTTTTTGTAAATACATAGCTATTTTTCTACTTTAATTCAATGTTTTGGAAATTCGTCCCCCCTTATAGAAAAGAGCGGGAAATACACCTCCCCTTTTATAAAATTTATTTTTTAGAATATGTCCAAAAATTATTTCATAAAGTATTGGCCAATAACTTGGAAAAATGCTGTTTACTTCTTAGCTTTGGAGAAAGTGTTTCTCATATGAAAAAAACACTGTATCAAAAAAAATTGAGTTAGGAAATATTAAACACAACCAAGGGCGGATCCTGGATTTTTTTCTGGGGGGGAGGGGGCACAAGGGGCGGATTGGCAAAAAAATCAGCAATAACAGTTAGAAATAAAATGAAAATGAACAATAGAAAAATTAAATGTTTATCAAAAACAGTTTTCTTTTATATTTCCTGCCAAAGATGTCCAGCACTTCACTATCGTCAATTTCGGCCGCAAGGTCTTGATGGATATTTTTTTTAATAATAAGCGCGCACTTAAGGGGTTTTGACTACCCTTCAAATGATTAAACACAGTGCAAGCGTTAGGAAAAAAGGGAAGGATTCAAGAGGAGATGCCGATGCACATTGGTTTTGTAGTTCCGAATATCAAAATGGGAGGGAAATACAGTCAGGTAAAGCATTCCACATTCGGGTAGTGCGACTATGGAAATAATCTTTATACTTTACAGTACGTCCGAAATTGGGCTCAAGGGTAAACTGATGTGCATTCCTAGAAGTACGAGTATTACGGCGGATTTGTTTAAGGGGAAGAATGCAACTGTCTATTTATCACTTGAACATTGTTTGTAAAAATATCGATAAAATAACAAAAGGCACGAAACATTGCGATGGTGTTCGAGAGATGCAAATGTTTCTGTTATAGCTCTATCAAATATCAATTTCAAAGCTCTATTTTGAACTCTATCCAAGAGACTTAAATGTGTTTTAGGAGCACCCATCCAAATGTGGGAGTTGTACTGAAGCTTTGGACGAATGAAGGCTTTATAGATTACAGCCAGATCAAAAGGGGAGAAATTCTGGCATCTTCAAAGAAAACCTAAACATTTCGCAGCATTTTTGGCGACGTTGAATATGTGATCATTCCACAGAAGGTGGTCTGTGATGCACATACCCAGGACTAAAAGCTGTTCGGTTTCCTCGATGCAAGTGCCATTCATGGATAGTGGCATAAGGGGTGGGTTTCGCTTTAACGACAGAAGACAGCATTGAGTTTTCGAAGCATTAAATTCTACAAGGCTTTTTGTTCCCCATTGGACAATGCTGTCAAGATCAGAATTTAATGAGCTTATCATACGCTGCCGTTCAAGTTCCACATCCGAAGAACAAGGAAGTAATTCTTGAAACGAGTATAAAAACTTGAGGGTACTGTCGTCTGCAAAACAATTTAATGGATTGGAAGTTTCAGACAAAAGATCATTTATAAAAATAAGAAAGAGATTCGGAGTCAAAACGGAGCCCTGGGGTACACCAGCATTTATTTTATGAATATCAGACCTGTGACCATCCAATACTTGTATTGAACGGTCCGTAAGGTAATTTCCAATCCAACGAAGAAGAGATTCATCGATACCAAATGCACGCATATTCGATAAGAGAGCTTGAGCTCTTGCCACTGCACGAGTGCGAAAAAAGATCCGTACAGGAGGAGTCATGACACTCTCTGGCAGCGTCGAATTAACAGCAAACTGTGCTGCAAGCATTAAAGCCAATCCATTCAAACGCACTTCTGTCATCCTGATGCGAAGAAATGATTTTAATCAACGTAAGGTGGAGAAAGATCGCTCAGCAGTGCTAGTAGTCACTGGAAACGTGCACAGCAATTGACAAAGAGTTCTAATATTTGGCAGCACCGTTGCTCTTTTGCAGGCATATGCTGGAAATACTGGGATATTTTCTCTCATCTGTTGCCAAATTTTTAGCTCTCCTCTTAAAGCTAACAAACAAGGAAGGTCTTCTTTATATTCTTAAGCGCCTTGCAAAACATCCTCTACATCTTCCAGCCAGAATCTGATTTGCTTTAAGTATGTACCAGTTCTGGGGGGGGGGACGTGCCCCCGTGCCCCCCCCCCCCTGGATCCGCCCTTGAACACATACCACCATAACTTGCTCTCATAATGCCCCTGGGATTACCATGAATCAATATACATACAAACATACTTACTATTTCCGATATTTCTGAGTAAATTGATCAAAAATCATTGATGTTGTAAGACTCATTATTTTTCAATTTTTTGAATTTTCTACTGCTCGTATCTTTCTTAACCTTTATCCTACCGTAAATACGAATAAGACTTTTTTTGTAGGAAATTAATTATTCTTTCATTTTGTAGTGTACACTTTTCCGGTTAAACGCTTAGTTTTCAAAATATTTCCGAAAAATTACAAAAGGGGACATTTAACCCCCCCCCCCTCTTGCCTAAAGCTCACGGCCCTGGGCTGGGGACTTTTAGTATGTTATACCTGGGGGTCACCCTTACCACATAAAATAATAACCCAGAGAGCATGGTTTATTGCATTTCTTTTTCCTTCGTTGACTGGACTTAAAGGGCCAATGTCCAATTTGATAATTTTTGGGAAATTGAAAATTAAGTTTAATTATTTCTAAAAATGCTTATTACTTTTGAAAATTAAACTTTTTATAACCGTCGGTATCTTTTAAAGAAACAATTGGAGCACATTTGCCCTTATTACAGTCTTAGAACATCTTCGGCTGAGTGAGTTAAAAAGTCAACTTAAGTCAATATCGTAAAAAATGGACTTTGGCTCTTTTAGAACCAAGGTAACACACACTATTTGTGAAGCAGTGTATAGGTACTGGGAAGAAAGGTGAAATGTGAACAACATCTTATAGTCAAAGTTTGCTCACTCTGAATTGTATTTTCCTGTTTTTATTACCAAAAGAATTAAATTTAAATTTTGTTTAAACTCCAGTTTAAACTCCAGAAGAACCACTTTAAGCATAAACAAAATTAGACCACTTTTAGTATAAAAGGCGACACAATTTATGAAATTTTATTTTATTTATTTTCTATTGTTGTTGATGAGTGCAATGTCATAGTTAACAAATATTTATTTACATGCATCAGTATGTCATCGTGAGAAGTATTTTATATTCACTTTCAAACATATGCATGAAGAGATAAGTATAAGTAAGTACCTACATACAAAAATGTATAGCACGAAGTATTTGTACAGAAAAAAAACACTCTAATCCTTACGATTTATCATTCAGGACTTGAAAACATGCGCCTCGCTATCGCACTCTAAAACGTTTCTGTCATCACCCACATACCTACTATATAAGCTTTGCCAACTCATCCCAAATCATATACGCTCTCAAAAAAAAAAAAAAAACAGAAATAAACTCTCACACAAGTTGATATAAATGATGTGGCACTCAAAATAGGACGAAATTTATGTTGGGTCGATTGCTTCAAAACACTGTCAAGCACAAAACTCATACATTCGCACACCATATAATGCCATTACCGCACACTTACCAAATACATTCAGAGAATACTTTTGGCAATAAGTAGGTATATCATTATTATGTATACTCAAACTCATATCTATATAGACCTCTACTCGTATATAGATAAGTAAGATCCCAATGGAATTATTCGTCTTCCCGATATAACACAGGAAGTTAATATAGGTTCATTCGACTTTTACGTCACATAGCAACGGAAGAGAAAATCGAAGGATAAAGATGTATGTATAGTTCGGATTCGACCAGAATCAACACTTTAGGGAATTGGCTTTTCCATCGAATTTGTGCCTCTCTCTATACGTTGGATTCGTGTTTAATGGATTCTCTATCGTTCGACGTGTTGTGGTCCTTGAATTATCTTCTTTTTTTTTTATTTTTTATTTTTGATGAAGTTTGAGGCCGTTCTCTAACCAAGCACAAAATAAGTTGCCTGTATATATTTATGGTTAGTTTAGATGAATCTGATGCCATAGTGCCCCAAAACCTGACTGATATCATAAATATCCCAAACTCGTAGAGCTGAGTGAGTACAAACATCCATTACTTAAAATTCACGAATAAAGTTGTGGCTCCTGGCTCCTGGGTGGCAGAGCCCTCTATTAAATACGCTCCTGAATGGAATGTTAATTGATTTGCTTATGGAAGGAGAACATATACATATATTTACACATGTCTCCTTCAAGATATCATACACTACGGGATAATTTGCTGCAAGGGTATACAGAAGATAGGAAATGGCAAAAATATCCATGAAAAGAACAACATCCGCAAAAATAAAAAAAAAGAGGGAGCTGTATATAACTCGCAAAAAAAAAAAGCAAAAAGGATTAGACTTCTTGATTTAAAGCTCTCTTGTTTCTGCACATGAGAATTTATATGTACACACATACGATCTACGTGCTTCTGGCAAAGCTTGAGATTTACGCCTTGAGGAAGCGTAGACAGAACTAGGGAAAGCATTGCAAGGGCGTAAAATGTTGCAACACAGCAACAGCAACAGAACCCAAAGCAATGATATCCTTGGGTAAAATTTTAATTAAAACAAACACAAATAAACATAATCTTGCTTGCTGAGTATAGCAAATGATGATATAGCTATATATTATGCTGTATAAAGAGATATAAAAGCAGAGGGTATAGTGATGTGGTATAATATTAATTCCATCAAAACCGAACGAGGTTTCGAAATTAATCGGCATTAGCCAGGGATAAGTGTAAAATGAACTTATGTATATGTTATAAGCTATTGCATGCAGCTGTTATGTACATGTATATGTACCTTCTCGTATATGTCTTCATTTCCGGCCTGGAAAAATGCCATCGGCTTTTTTGTAAGGAGATGAGCTTATGAATATTTAACAAGGGTAACTAACGCTGTCCCTGTTGGCAAGGTTTTTCTTTGGTTTAAAAAAAAATGTCTAAGTTGTTGTTCATTGATTTTTTTTTACAGAATCTTTATTTCAATAAGGCAGTCATCTTTTGGAAAGTTTAAGACATTAATTATGCACTCGTATTTTTTTAGTATAAAATTAATCTTCAAGAAAGAATCGGTACCAAGTAGTGCGGGACTCTTACTGCACTAAAACCACTGGTAAATCAGGACCAATCTATGATAGATCGACAAATGATTTTTCTTTCTTAATTTATAAATCACATTGGAAGATTAAGGCTATAACACTTTCCCATAGCTTTTAGACCATCAGCTCATGAGGCTTGGTTCTTCTTAATCTCCAAACATTGTCTCGTACATTTAAGACGGTCTCCATTTCGGAGTTGGTATGACTTTGCAGTCGCTGATTGTGTGATACAGCGTGTTTTTTTTTACCACTTCTGTAACCATTTCAATTTCAAGGTCACGATGTAGATTGCTATTTTTAATTAACCAAAGGACATTTAGTATTCCACGAAGGACCTTGCTTTGGAATTTTTGGATTGGTTCGGCATTTGTTTTCTTTGTACAGCCTCATAGTTGGACACCGAATGTCCAAACGGGTGTCAATACTTGCTGATATAACATTATAGTTTGTTCTGGACAGATAGGTCAGAGCTCTATCCTAGTAACCAGTACATTTTTCTGTACTTCACGTTTAGTTCTTCTGTTTTCTTTTTGATGTGCTCTTTCCATTTAAACTTTGCATCCCAAGTCATTCCAAGGTACCGCTGTACTGTTTATAAGAATTGGAACATTGTTTGTAAAGTTTATATGCGTCGATTTTGTTTCGTTTAATTTGATACGCCAGTTTTTTGTCCAATCACTAACTTTAACGACCGCATTTTGCAGTTTTTGTGTAGCCTTCGTAACTGTTTTATCTGGCATCAACATTGCAGTGTCATCGGCAAAGGTGGCTATGATAGCGTTGATATCCCTTTGTATATAATAGATACAGGGTTGGTCCCATGACACTTCCTTGTGGTATACCGGCTTCAATTTTCTTAAGTTCCGAGTAATTTTGATCGTACCGTACTCTAAAGAGTCGGTTCGTAACGTAGGATTTCAGTATTTCGTAAAGATTGTTTAAAAGGCGTGTGGTTTTCAAAAAGAAATAAAACGCATATAATTTAATGTTATAGCAGGAAATTTAGCTTTATTATAAAGTTTAGTGTTTGCCATTATATTTTAAAAATGATTTCGGGCAAATCGCCGCCGCGGCTGGCTCGAATAAATCCCAACCGAGAGGCCCAATATTCGACCACGAATTTTCGATCACCAATTTTCGACGCGATGGTGGATGGACTCATTCGGGTCTTCTTCAATACTCTGCTCCACAACAGCAATAGCTTGGTGCGCACTGTATGGCGTCTCTGAGGATGCGCTTAATCCATTAGAGTAAATGTGGTGTGAAACCGATAAATGGTTGCCCAAATTACGAACTCTGCTGGGCGATTATGTCGACCGAACATTGGACACAGCGCGCGATGCGTGAACCGAACCATTATTTTGGTAGTAAATTTGCACGATTTGCAACGTTGTTCAGGAGTTAGTCTATTTATTATGAAATGGCAAACCAAACTGAGCATAAATCAAGTGAAAGCTTTCAAAAAGACCAACTCCGAAAAAAGTATTGCTAGATTGAACACCCCACGTCTAAAAAAAACCCTTTACTAAGGGCCAGTTTTTTTAGTTCTGGGTTAACTCTGAGTTTAATCAGAGTTAGCTATCTAATCCTGAAAATAACTTAACCCCGAGTTAACTCAGGAACAGTTTTTCAGTTGAGGATTAACTTTTTCTTTCAGTTGTCAAAAATCTATGGATATCACCCTCCTACGCCTTTCAGGCATCCAAATATAGAGATGGTGCCACAGCGGAATTGCCCTGAGAATAATTTTCACTATCAAAATCGAGATAGCACTACAGCTAAAAAGGCCCTTAATTTAGTCCTTGAGCTAACTCACCAAATTAGGGGATTTAACTAGGAGTTAACTTAGGATTTCAATGACTGAAAAACACGCTTATGCAGTAAACTTAGGTTTTACAGTGAGGCTAAGATGATCTCGCACTGAAAGACTGGCCCTTATAAGTTAGTATCAAACTGGAAAATAATAACAATATGGATCAGGCCACCTTTAGCAAATTATTTGGGAATAATCCAAAAATAATAACGTAAGAACCCTATTATTGCTTTCTTTAATGTTCTTGCAAAAGCCTGAAACGCAGTATTATTGAAAAGGAAAAAGAACCTATTGTACCTATATGTTTGGAGTTGAAACGAAGTCGTTGGGAAAAATAACAAAAAAAAACTTGTTCTCTTTAAAATACTAATTTTAAATATTCAACTAATTTTAATGCAAATTGTAATAAGGTGAAAAATAAATTAGATAATATATTTAAAAGTCATTAAAACTAAAACTCATTGGGGACACTATAGCCTATTGAATAAACCTTTTAAAAAGGAACAATTACGTGCAAGGGTTTTTATTATTAAATATGTTTGTTTGGCCCATAAGCATGCTTAAAACCAAAAATGCTACTAAATTCACCCATGCGTTTCTGAGAGAATGGTCACACTGGCCACTTTTCAGTATTTTTGGTATAACTCGAAAACTAAGCCGAATTTAAAAATTTTACACACAATACTTTTTGTTCAAAATTAAATTTTCTATTGGAATGGATAGTTCAAAAAATTTTAGGAAAAAATTTAAGCAGGAAAAGTTAATAAAAACCAACATAAAAAAAATCGAAAAATCTAAGATTTTTAAATTTTTTTCTAAATTGCGCATAACTTTTTTCGGAGCAAAGATACGCTCAAGACGTTCATAAACAAAGTAAACTGGAGTCTTACGGCTTTAATATGACATGTTAAAAAAGTCATATTATTTAAAAATTGACAGAGATATAACCATTCAAACTTTTCCATTTCTTATCATTTTAAGCACTTTTTGCCCGAAGGCCTATTTTTTGGTACTTTATGACAAATTTAACGTTCCTAGCACCTATTACCAAATCTTATGTTAATCGGACCAGCCGTTCGGTCTGTAGGTCTGAACGCATTTAAAAACAGCTGAAAAACGAAATTGCGAACTTACATCCTTTTTATAAATTATCTATAGTTTTAATGTCATATTAAATCAAAAATTTTGATTTCGAACATTTTTACGAATGTGAAATTTGCCATATTGTACCGAAAAAGGGACTTTCGGGCCAAAACTGAGAAAAATTATAAGAAATGATAAGGTTTGAATGGGAATATCTCCGTCAATTTTGAACAAATATTAATTTTTAACATGCCATATTAAGGCCTTTAGTCTCTACTTTGTTTTGTCTATGCATGCCTTGACCCTATCTTTGCTTCAAAAAAAGTTATGCACAATTTATTAAAAAATTTAGATATCCTTGATTTTTTGATTTTTTTAAAGTTGGTTTTTATTAACTTTTCCTGCTTAAATTTTTTCCTAAAATTTTTTGAACTATCTATTCCAATAGAAAATTTAATTTTGAACAAAAAGTATTATAAGTAAAATTTTTAAATTCGGCTTAGTTTTCGAGTTATACCAAAAATACTGAAAAGTGGCCAGTGTGACCATTCTCTCAGAAACGCATGGGTGAATTTAGTAGCATTTTTTGTTTTAAGCATGCTTATGGGCCAAACAAACATATTCAATAATAAAAACCCTTGCACGTAATTGTTCCTTTATACCTCTCATTTTCCGGTCTATTCAATAGGCTACTAGGGCGTATGTGGAATAAATATAGATTTTTTTTTGTGATTTATTAATTCTGAAAATCACTTTGCCAGTAAAAAAATATGCAATTCATACACTTTAAACCAAACAAAAAGGATCGATATATATTTGCAATTGAGACAAACCTATATTTTGATACGACCCATCCGATTGAGCCATTAACGACATGTATGGAAAAAACTCAACTTAAATATTAATGCTCAACTTAAACGTACATAGGTACGTCTATGTTCTACTTTTTTCTCATCGTTAACTGACACATAAGCTCTTATGTTAAACTTAAATATTTAAAAAGCCAAGGATATTTGCATATGAACCTTCTGCAAACAAGGGATCCTAGTGTTATAGAAACAACGCGAGTCATTAGATTAAAACCACAAATAATAGCAAAACGTCAAACTTGATTGTGACACTGGACAAAAGGGAGGATGTAGCACGTGGATTTTGTTAGCGAACTTGAAGCTGCGGAACAACGGGATTTCGTTGCATCGTGACTACTCAGCTGCATCCCGGCACGAAGGAGACGTTTGCAGAATCTCAAAAAAGATATACACAAAAAAAAAGATTAAAATCGAAATCCGAGGTCAAACATTAATGGTGGGTGATAGAGCATTTTTCTTCGACAACAATAATTCACTACGATGTGGCAACGAGTGTGGAATGACGTTACTTCCACAGCTGTTAGATGACAGATCATTGGGATGCGTTCTCGGTTTGCACCAAAATGATCCAAGAAGCAGTACTTCATGTTACGTTACGGGGGATAATCCAAATTTTTAATTGTAATGCCGTCTGCCACAATAGTATTAAGAAATTTTGCACTGGTAGTAATTTAAGCTCAAAAATATTTAAAATCTTATCATAAAATGTTTCAGGCTTGGGCAGTAAATCTAATTTAATTGATTTTTATAATTTTATCAATCAGTTTGACATAATTTTTCCTTATGAATCGTTTACATTTACTAAAGTGGAAGTCAGAAAAGATACTGAGTCCAATATTTTGGTAAAATCAGGAATATGAGATCTTACAAATTTTTCTGTGTCAAAATATTAAGAAATTTGTAAACACAAGAAATTTGTTTGGATAAATTCTAAGATTGTTGAGATTTTCGAAATCTTATTTTACTTAACACAATTTTTGTGTACATGTCTCAAGGAAATAATGTAGTTTTCAAATTAATTGTGCTATTTGGTTTTTAATTATTATTTTTTTTTGATATTTGTCAGTACTAAACCATAGTTCCTTTACTTTGAATTTCTGTGATATTAAAACCAAACTTCTGTCAACATTTTTTTTATATGAACTTTGAAAGTTTAGACTAAAATGCACACAAATGTACAGAAATTACAGAAATTTAATGTAAAGGAACGGACATATTATTTGACAAAAATTAAAATAAATAAATTGGGTGGCGCAACAGCTCGTGGAGAACAAGAGCCTAGTGACTTACAACTCTCAACCATTCCTGTGTGCGTGTTGTTGGCAGGAATGGAGGGGACCTACAGTTTTTTGCTGAGTCCGAACGGCTAAATGAGAAGCACTTTTTCATGACAATTATACTCTTGGAGAATTTGTCAGTTCCTGGCAAGAGGCAGTACCTACCTAGGATTAAATATTTCTGTTTTTAGGTGGCACGGCTGGGAATCGAACCCACACCTACGCACTAGCCATCATGCCACGAGGTACTACATTATTTGACAAAACATTATTAAAAAAAGTCATAGCTTGTGTTTGGATTTCGAAGTTCAAAATTACCATTTAATTTGTTTTCACACGACACACATCTACATACGTATGTTCATACCTGTACGTACACATATCAACGTTCACTTTAAAAGAAAACAAAGTAATTTTCTACCTGAAAGAGCAACAAGTTACAGTACAATACATATTTGCATGTCAAATTCTAGTCAGGGAGGAATAACTCGATTAGCCTTGCCATTTGCTATAAACAAAGCAACAATGTTGATATTACAAGACATAATAAAAGCAAAACAAACAAAAATAAATACAAAAAAAAAAAACATTTGAAATAAAACACAAGTACCTACCTAACCTATGTACTTGTACATACATTCTACGTACATAAATGTATGTTGAAAATAAAGTACTTTTTTGTATCCAGGTCACAACCTCGCGTAATAGCTGTTGGAAACGTTCACTCTCTGACTGAAATCACTTAGCAAACACTCATTCGTAACGTCATCGTCATAACAAATGAAAGCAGACATTGTTCATGGGAATACAATGAACCAATACCCCAATTCACTTTGCTTCACATGGCTGCATTCAGTGAAAGAAAGAAACGGAAAAAAAACACAAAAATAAATGGCGATGATGGGTCAATAGTATATTTCCATTTATTCTTGTGTCAGACTTCCAGCCAGAGTTCCAAGCCAAATCGTCGGCGTCGCTTCAATCGGCGCGGCGGTGGCAATGGCGGGGTCCGTCGCGTGCATCGTCAGCGTCTTGAATTGAAATGTTCAATATTCGAGTACCATACATTTTCATGGTCATATTTTTCTCTGTTTCCTTCACTTGGCAATTGTTGGAAAATAATGTGATTTTTTTTTTAATTTTTTTTTCTCAGTCGGACGTGAGTGAAGTTGATGTGAACTCCAACAACTCGTACAATTCTGTTAATATTTATTTATCATTGCAAAAGTGTCTTGAGTGCGTCATTGAATATGTCTACCAGACCGCAGGGTCTCTTAGTTTCTTTTGAAATTATTTTTTTTTTTTGTTAGTTATGGCTTTTGTGAAAGCTTTCTAAAAAGGACTTTTGGGTTACATTAAAATTTCTTTTGTTATTTTTTTTCCAATTCCAACTATGTAATTTTAAAATAAAAAGAAATGTGGCTAGGGTAACTATTTTATGTTATTTTATTGTAAAGAGAATTTTTATAAATTCAAAAAAAAAAAAATAATTAGCTTATGGACTCAAAGATAATAATAAAATTCCCTCCCTAGGTACTTAAATATATTAAGTGCTTTTTCCATCTTAACTCTGTTCTTGTTTCAACCTAAATTATGTCCCAGATTTGTAATCTTACTGCAAACAAATAGCCCATTAGTTCGCGCAATATATACAAATCAAGTGTATATGACTTGGTCACATCACGTTCTTTCTCTTTTGTTTCAAGGCTATAAAGTGGCTAAGCTAAGGAGAAAGTGTGAAAGAAATCAAAAGTATGTTCATTTATGTGATTACTACAGAAAATTGATTTATTTTTATTTTCTGTACAAAAATATTTAGACAATGTTGGTATGCCAAATTACTTCAGCTACTAAGGAATATCTGTTAGCTGAATTGGTTAAGTTCTTTAAGAGACATAAATCCACAGATTCAAATTTAGGAGTGATAAACTAATTATTGGAACTTCAAAATTTCGAATTGGAACAAATAATAATATTGATCTTCAGCTCTGAAAGTTAGTTGAGGTTGTCAGAAAAATGCTTTCCCAAAAGAATATTCAAAGCTGAAGAACGGTAGGGGAAATGAATAGCTATTTTCTTTTTCTGCTAATAGTGGTTGTTAGGACTTGAAAGCAAGTTTGTGATGTTGCTGTGTTGATGGGGCTTAGCAAACCAGTAGTTTGATTTTTTCAGTCTTTAAAAAACTGAAAGATACCAAAAACTTGGGGGAAGATGTTGACTTCCTGGGTTTCCAACGTTAGCTGCTTTTGAATATTATTAATTTGCTTGATGTTAAACGATTTATAAATTGCGTGCTACAAGACTATCAAACAAGAGCTGTGTACAACCACCAGAATTGTCTTCAACCCAGATTCATAACAAAAAAGTTTGTCTACTAGAAAATCATACAACGCACAGTGGGCAGAAATCGTTAATTGAGTGGCCAAAAATTTATAACTTTTGAACCAGTTGATATTTTTTTTATGATTTTTTTTTGTATTAAAAATTTTATTTAAATACCAATTGATTTACATTGCCTTATTTTAAAAATATTTCTCAATTTTATTTTAAAATTAATAACAAAATGAGTTTGTTTTTTCAAAATAAAAAAGTTAAATTACAATACTTTGAAAATTTATTTTTTAACATATTTTAAGAAAAATAGTTTTGGAGAGAAGGTCTTTATTGACTTTGTAGAACATTATTAAAAAGAAAAACTGCAATAACACTTACACTGCTGGGATGTAATGCCAAAGCTTATTGTTCTCTTTTATAAAAAATAACGTTAAGTAAATAAACAGCTTTTGAAAAAAAAATATTTTCAAACTCAAAATTTTGATAAAAAAGAATACATTCTTGCAGACTTGATTCGCCCGAAGTTTCTGAAACATTCCCGTTCGATGGAACGCAGTTTTTTTTGTCTGACTTATCGAAAGTATTAAGTGCAAAAAATTGCTAAAGCTTCCTCTGCTGAAAACCTTGTGGTTTCAGCTTCTAGTGAAAATATATCGCTACGCATTCTATCCATATCTTCTTTATTTGCTCTTTCTACAGCATATACAATTTCTGCCTTTTTAGGTTTGTCATTTTTTTTTTAATTAGGCGTGTATTTTTCTTAACATCAGATCTCAGACAATTAGCGTCAAATTCATTTCTTTTTCGTCTTTTTGATCTATCAGTATAGTGTTTATGGTCTTCCTCTTGTGGACATTTTTGTTCTTCTGACTCCAATTCGCTTTTTACTCCAAAAGACTTTTGAAGCCAATTTGAATAGTTATTTAATTTTTTTTTAAGATGAGCACAGTTGATATTTTTTCTTTATTTGGTTGAATATTCTAGCTAAGCTTATATTTAAAGCACTTACTTACTATAAGTTCAAACTTACTGGTCATTTTTTTAAGTCTTCGGCATTTACCTTCGGGTCTTCACAACGACAATCAAAAAGAAGTCAACAAAAAAAAGAAGTTTGTAGGTCCACATTATAATAATTACAATGCTTTTAAGACACCACTTTGCTTATCAAAAGTTTAGTTGCAAATAACTATAAATCAGTCTTGCAACAATATATTACTAGGCAAGAGTAACGGAATAAAATAATAAGTTGATGAGAGCAGGAACACAGCTTTGGTAGGGTCAGAGAAAACTAGTAGAAGCTAACTTTTAGGCTTGATTCACACTACTGCTCCATACCGATACATTGTCAAAACGTTCTCGCTTCGATACGAAACCCAAATGTTCACATTTTCGTTTCAATACCGAGGAGTCTCAGTATTTATCTTCGTATTTGTATTAGCTTTTTTCATTACGAATTTTCAGATACCTACAACCATTTGTTTTGTTCATCGATTTGAGGTCTAGAATTATTCTTTTGTTGCCATACCAAGAGATCTTGGATGAAAATGGCAACAAAAGAATTTGTGTTCACCAAGGCTGCGATAAAGTGAAGAAAAATAGTATTGACGCACTAACACAACTGACCGACCAACACCGACAATACAGACGCTGAAGCGAAGAAGACAAACGCAGAAAAAACACACGAAACTAACACAGAAAGTCAATTAAAATTATGACAAAACATTTCACAAAACATTTCACAAAACACTTAATAATTGAAATAAACATAAATATAATTGACAGATATGACATCGAGAATGTGAAATATATTCACACTTTCGATACGCTCTCGATGCGATTTCGCTACGTTAAAATATTCTTTCAAACAAATCAAAATTGGAGCGAGAGCGTACCAGTATCGGAGCGGTAATGACTGTGTGAATATACTCATTGTTTCTCGTTTAAGAAAATTTTATTGTAGTGAGAACGTACTGAGACTGTATCAGTATTAGAACTATAGTGTGAATCAAGCTTAAATGTTTTACTGGACTACCTATATATGTAAAAACAATAAGCTAAGCTTAAGTAAAATTGTGCGAAAAAAAGTCACTATACACACTTTTGTTCGCTCTAACTCCTAAAGTCGGATTTGTGCGGGTATGATTTTTTGAAATTTCGATAGAGAACATATTTCACTTTCAATACATAAATAAATAAAGGTTGTGAAAAGTTGTGAATTTTTGTACCACTTTAATGAACCTAAAAAAATTGGTTTCAAGCAAGATTGGTTTTACAAAATCGAACGGTACTATCCGGCATACCGTTTTTTAATTTTTTTCCACGTTGACAAATATCTAGAAAAACTTGCTATAACAAAACCGATCGTTTTCTAAAAGGGTTTTCTTAAAAAATCGTGATTTTTAACCATGCTAGAAAATGTCTTTTACATGAATACAATTTTCTTAAGTCTGAGGTGCTTTTCCTCTTAGCCTGGACATATTTAGGAAATTTTTTTTTACATATTTCACGTATGAGTATTTTTCTACTGACTTATAATGAAACTTGTGTATTTTGAAGACATGATAAATTTGATTTTTGGCCACCAAATCGACTATTTTTGCCCATTGTGCAACGTACAAAACTTCATTAACTGTTCTTCAAAGGCCAACTTTGCAGCACTTCAAGATTTATAAACTTAAAGAGTTTGTTAACTAAATCATGTTTTTTGTCAATTAAATTCCATCGAAAATAAAATTAAAATTAACTTCTTTTCAAAGATGGCGGCCTTCTCCCTTCGGGTTCCACAAAAACTTTATTTTTTAATGAGAAGATGTAGCCAAACACAAATCGTACAAAAAATGTGGATGAATGCAATTCTAATAAATTTGTTGACTAATTTTTCTACACCATAAAGTTCATTCATGTAAATATTAAAAATCTTATAATTAGTCAGATAAATCTACGGAAAATATAGGGCTGACCCCGGACAAATAGTAGTAAAATAAATTCATTTGCAGTTAGGTTCAATGACTCACGCCAAAACATATATCCAAAATTAGCCACAGTCCACCACAGGGTAATGGTTTAAGTTTGAATGCATTTATGCATGTGCAGGGCGTTTTGCATACGATACAATTAATGATGAGAGAATGTAGGTTGTACCGAAAAAATAAAGAAGTAATTTTAAAGGGGGTCTTACTGCCCCCCGTTTGAGCGGGAGGGATAATTTACAAAAAATCACTTAAATTAGAAAAAAAAACGTATTAAAAAACAATGGCAACACTTATATTATCATGCTATAGCTTTTTGTAAAGCCAGAAATATATTCCTTAATTTTATTTTTAAATTAAGTTGTTTAAGAGAATAGTATTTTAATTATTAACCATCAAACACAAAATTTTGAAAACATAATTTAAAACAAATTGTTCAAACTGATTTTTTTTTTTCAAAATTGTATGTATTAAGTACTATTTTTGACTTAAATATTCAATGATTTTGTCAATTTTGAGTCAAACACAAAAAACCAAATGGTTCTTGGACTTCTATTTTTCAAGATATAAACAAATTATTAAACCAACCTAGTACCTACTCATTATAAAACAAAGAAAAACTAAGTTGATGAAATGACAAAAAAAAAACTCTATTTAGAGATCCTAATCATAAGTAAGGATCTGAGATAAAATTACTTTTTTTCTTATTTATTTGAAGATTCGTTTTGGTAAAAACTCATATCAAGTTCGAATCAGCGAGAGAAATCATTATAAATAGATGTATTACAAGTCTGCTTTATAACTGAATACATTTTTTCATATGCGATATTGGAAACGGTTAAATACCAATGTTCCCATGGGCTAATTTTGGATATGTCTTAAGTACTAGTGGTCTGAGTAAATTCGCATAAAATTTTCTTTTGTTACAATTTGTTTTGGGTGAAACCATAGATTTATGAATAAATATAATTTGGGTAGTCACGTCAAAATTAATACTTACACATTTTTCAAAAAAAAAAAATATATATAATTAACACCCTTTACCTCCCCCCCCCCCTCACCAGAAATTTGTCGCCCCGAACCAAAGTAAGGGTACCTTAACGGAAATGTTTAAGACGTCAAAACAAAGTTCTCTACCAAAATTCAGCTTTGTTCGTCTAAGTTTTTCTGGGTTATTAGCATATTGAAGGAACAATGACGTACAAGGGTTTTTATTATTGAATATGTTTGTTTGGCCCCTAGTTGAATGGACTATTGACTCATTGTACCAGCAGTGGTATTGACTTGCGATTTGCGTACAAGTCCTTCAAGAACGATGTTAAATAAGTCACATGATAAGGTGTGGTCCAGCTTTAGACCTTTCTCAACATCAACGAGTTTTGCAGGGATGTCGACACAAGACATAGCTCGGTATAATTCATCTCTATCCAGCCTTCATAGGGATGAAGGTGGTGGTATGTAGCGATCTGGAATTCATGGGTTCTTTTCCAAAATCCTTCGGAGTGTGAATATTTGCTAGACGGTTGACTTGCCTGGTTCAAAACCATACTGATAGGGGCCGATCAGATAATTGACAAAAGGTTTTAGACGATCACACAATATAGCCAACAAGATTTTGATTTTTGAGAAAGGAATTTGTAAATCATATCTACTTTCCCATATTAGTATGAAATTTGTACTCAAATTTTAGCGATAGTCATTAATGATTATATGATTCGCTTGCAAATGCTTCTTAAAATTTAAGCCACTAATGGTTTTAATATGCCCAACGGAAAGAACTTTTTCGTTAGTGAAACGTCTTAAAACTTACCTAAGAGATTCTAATGATGAAGATAATCTTTTAGGGTTGGAGTTAATGTCAGTTCATTGAGACCAACACTGAGGAAGTTATGATATGGGGAAAAATTTATTTCTTATAGGAGTGAGTTTCGCGCAAAAAATTAAATGTTTGACGTTTAAGCATAGTTAACAGTTCTCATGCAAAAGAAAAATCAAATTTTTCAAACAATTTTCCATCTATTCTATGCTCGACATTGAGTCATTTATTAACCCCTTATTAATAAATTATAGGCCTAAAAATGGAAAACAATACATTTTGGATGCAAAAACAATTTGCATGCAAATAATGTTGTGAGGTTAATGTATTTCTTTTTTTTTTTTTTTGAAGTGTAAACATTTTTATTCACCACACTTTATCTCACGCAAAACAATTGCCCAATTGTTTTGTAGTTCTATGACAGCAATGGTACGTTTTTGCATGAAACTGTAAACCAATCACGGAAAAAGGTAATTTCGTATTTCACCTCAATAATTTTTTGCATGCGAAAATATTTGCAAGATTTTTACACAGGAACTGTAAACTAGGCCTTATAGTGACGAATTTATTTTCACGCAAAAAATGTCACTGATTTTTTTTTGCCAAAAAATGCGTTTGGAATTTGTATTTTACTTTAATATAAAAAAAAAATCGTTCACAGCACGGACATTTATTTTTTGAGTATAGTTTTTTTCACCACCAAGCTTTCTTTTTACTCAAAAGAATTGTAGGTATACTTAGCTTAAATGGTGAAATATTTTTTGAAAAATTATATATATCCCTCCCCCCCAAAACAATTGTTTGACTACGGCCTTGCTTCTAGATGCTTAGTGTATCTACGACCATATCCCCACTGTCATCTCGAGAAGCTTCCGAACTTAAGCCTACCCAGGTTCTGGGTATTTAATAATAATATAATAATTTTGAACAAAAAATTGTCAAATTCGGCTTAATTTCCGAGTTATACCATACAGATTGAGAAGTGGCCAGTGAGACCCTTTTCTCAGGAACGCAAAGGTGAATTCGGAATTTGGTTTTAAGCATACTTATGCCCCAAAAAATAACTTCAATAATAAAAATGTATACCCATCAGTTTCCAGTATATTCAATAGCCCAAAGAATTAAGAAATTATTTCAAGCTTAGAAAAAAAAAAACAGTTTCCTCCACAGCATAGAGCTATTTCATCGTCAAAATTACTATTCTTTGACTCACGGATCACACAATTTGTGTATCATTGTTCTTGGTAATTTTAGGATACGCATATAAAAGAGAAGAAGACAAAAAAAAAAAAAAAAACACAAACTGAGATAAAACTAAATGTATTTTTTGGACTTGTAATTTAATAGATTTATAAGTCTAATATATCATTAATCTATAGAGTGATCGGCTGTTTTTTTTTATAATTGACTACAGATTTCACATCCAGATTAGAAAACAAAACCTTCAACTAAGCATTGTGAATGAAAACCAAAAACATAAAGCATTTTAACAAAAACTCAACTGGCATGATATAATGCTCCAATAACAATAAGTCAACTAACTTATGGCTCTATTCAAAATGATAAATCGTTTTTTTTTTTTTTGTTGTTGTTGTCCAAAGATAAGATGAGAAACAAAAACAATGTTATTACAAGACCAAAAAGGGTTCATTTTGGGAAAGGGCTAATTGCTGCAGCTTCATATATGTACTTTGTTGCGTAAAATTTGCTAAATCATTTCGTGATATTAACCAGAGCGTGTATCTTGAATGTAAATCTTAATTATTTTATTGCCTTCTTTTTGCAGAGAAGTGAATATAAGAAAAATAAAAGGAAGAAAGTTAATGTATAGCCAAACTTCAGTTCAGAGGCAAATGCGAAAAGGGTTTGTTTTGTGTGTGTGTTTGTGTTTTCCGTTCTTGTTTTTTTTTTTTCGAAACTTTTATGCAAAGTCATTTTAACAACAAAGTAGAGTTAAGAAGGAGAGAAAGGGATGACTTGTGTATGTGTTTAACTTAACTTAACTTAAAACGAATATGTTGCCACAGATTGACTATCATGGAATTTACTGCCTCATCATAGGGTAGATTGAATTTCGTATCCTTTTTCTTATAGGAACATTATTTTAGGGGGTAAACAACATTTGAAGGGTTTTCTTATGTTTACTTAAGCGTGTGTTTGTTTTTGCCTCACCTAATTGATAAGTTAGATTAAACTAGAAAATTTCAAGCTCATTAAGGGTTGTTGCAAATTAAAAATCGTTTATTTTGTACATCTAACGTCACTTTTGTATATATTAGTTCGTCATTTATTCATAAAAATAAATGGAGTATAAAGACTAAGTAGCAATAGTTTTTAAGTGTTGACATTATCATTAAATTACCATCTAAAACATTTTTTGTATATGTAGTTTCAAAATACATTTTTTTTTTTTTTTTTTTACAAAAAGTTACATAGTAAGTTATTAAACACACGGAAAATTTCTAATATTACAACCAATTCGTTTAATTATTATTAATTACTTGTAAAATTTTTGAGTCAAAATTATAAATTCAATAAATATATTTATTGGCAAATATGTATTCAGTTTATTCATCTTTCACTTCAATTGATTATCTTTGGTTGTTAAATAAGTTATTGTTTGCCAGCACCTTCATTATATGTAAACAAGAAATTCTTGCACGTTGCCAAGAACTTTTAAACCAATAAAACGTGTTTGGTTCTACAAAGAATTTCAAGTGCAATACAATAATGATAGAGTGCATGAAAGAATTTGGGGAATTCGACACTTCATTTTAAATCTAATGTAGTAAAGGTGAGTCCGAAACAAAGAAAAACAATTTCAAAAGAATTCATATTAATTTTTTTGTAATTCTTACATTATTTCACTAACATTTTCATTTCTATACAAACTTGTCTCAATTAACCTTTCTAAGGTCGGTGCAGGGAACTAAGTCCCCGGGAACCAAGTCCACCGAGGGCCTTAGTTCTCATTTAATGGGAACTATATCCACTTTAACGAAGTGGACTTAGTTCCCAGGCAAGGTGAGCAAGTAGTCCACTTCTTTATGAGAACTAAGTACACATTTTGAAATATGGAGAGGGAACTAACTTCCAACGATAAAAATTACAAAAATTCAAAATTCCGCGAAAACTTTGCATACACCCAACCTCGCACCTACCCCAAATCCTATAGTGAGCCCAAGCAGGGGGGTTGCATACATACCTCACTGTTTGTTCGCCGTTATGCTGGGTGCTAGCACTGTATTTATGTAAGAAAAAGCATTACGGCGAATAAACAGTGAATAAACCCCCCTGCTTGGGCTCATTATAGGATTTGGGGTAGGTGCGAGGCTGGGTGTATACAAAGTTTTTTTTGGCATTTAAGGAATCTTTGAATTTATCCTATATAGCCAACAATTGTGAAAAGTATTTCTATTTTATTTATAAGATTGATTTTTATTTGGAAGTGGGAATTAAATACACATTTAAAGGGAAGTAAAACCACTCAGTTTTTGAGGAATTTTGTTCCCACCTTCTATGAGAACCAAGTCCACTTCGTTGAAGTGGACTTAGTTCCCATTAAATGAGAACTAATTCCCTCGGTGGACTTGGTTCCCGGGGACTTAGTTCCCTGCACCTCTAAGGTCTTCCGGAGAGAGGAAGATAGGCTTATAGGCCTGAAATCCTTCGGTTCGGTGTGGGTGCCAGCTTTCGGAATGATAATGACATTAACTTCTCTCCAAATAGCGGGAATGTATATCTCTAGAGCATTATTTAAATGATTCTATTAGGCCTTGCAGACTTGTATGCTGAGAAGAAGTCAGTGTATGACCCAAGCCACTTTCCTTCTGTCTACGATTTGCTTACTTATAATAGCCCAGTAAATTTGTGCTCAAAAAGGCTCTTTGCGAGCAAATTGTGGGGTAGTTTTGATTTATTTGCTCCTTTATGTTTTCTGGGGTGCTGAATCCGAATCTGAGGTTTGCCAACAAAATTTCGTGACGCAACATGGAAAAAATGCAAAAAATTATGCAAAAATGCATATTTTTGGAGTTTTTCACAAATGGCTCGAAAACTACCAACTATTCGAAAACTACATTAAAGTACCATTGAAGGTATACACAATTTCCAATAAATCCCTATTTAAGGTTTTTTTCTGTCACAACTCGTTTGGGCTCAAGCACTTGTCGAAAATTGAGGTATTTTTACTGTTTTCGAAAATCCACTCGAAAGCTCTAAGAAATTACTTTGTGTGACAAAATTTGAAATTTTGTCTGTAACATAAACCAAGATATTCTTTATGATGATCTTTGATGCGCTGAGTTTGAATCTGACCTTGGAATTGCTCTAGCACGTTACGTTTTTCAGATATTCCAATTAAAAGTTTAAAAAAATGCATTTTTTATGCAAATTTGAAGTTATATTTTTTTCTCGAAGTAATTTTTTTCGAAAAAATGTTTATGGGCATTCTGAAGTATGAACATATTACTTCAAAATTCTTTTTTGAATTTTTCAAATACCTCCATTCGTCTTTGAGAAATCGTTGGTTTTCGTCTTTTTACCTAATTCGAAAAATCAAGTCAATTTGTGCTCAAAAGGGCAATTTGTGGGATTTTTCCAATTAGGTAGTAAGACGAAAACCAACGATTTCTCGAAGATGAATTGAGGTATTTGAAAAATTCAAAAAGAATTTTGAAGTAAGATATTCATACTTCAGAACGACTACAAACATTTTTTCGAAAAAAGTTACATCGAGAAAAAAAAATTACCCCAAATTTGTATAAAATATGCATTTTTTTTAATTTTTAGATTCGAATATCTCAAAAACGTGACGTGATAGAGCAATTTCAAGGCCAGATTCGAACTGAGCGCATCAAAGACCATCAGAATAATATATCCTGGTTCATGTTACAGACAAAAATTCAAATTTTGTCACACAAAGTAATTTCTTAGAGCTTTCGAGTGGATTTTCAAAAACAGTAAAAATACGTCAATTTTCGACAAGCGCTTAAGTCCAAATGGTTGTCGCAGAAAAAAACTTTGAATATAGATTTATTGGAAATTGTGTATACTTTCAATGGAATTTCGGATTCGGATTCAGCACCCCCGAAAGCATAAAGGAGCGAACAAATCAAAACTACCCCATAATTTTCATGAAAAATACAATATGACTGGACTATAAAGGGTGTCCCTTAATTCGTCAATAATATTATAAGGCATGATTCCTGGATTATTAATCTTAGACATTAATTGAATCGGAGGAAAGTTTTATCTCCTGGGGGATAGTTTTTGAAACACTGATTTTTAATGCAAAACAAAATATTAAAAATTGACGACAGCCCATATAGTAATGTTCTATAGCTTCATTGAAAGCTAATAGTTCAGTCTCTTATTTATTTTCTTAAAACGAAAAGTTTTTGAAAAATTAAATTTCAAAGTCAAAAATTTTGAAAAAATTATGAGTTTTTTTTTCAAGTTGATATTTTTCAAAATTTTACGTAACTAAGTGGTAATTTTATATTCGATATTCAATGCCATTATTAATTTAAAGTCAGTTACCGAAAACCCCCCCCGAAATTTTTGAGAAACGTAAATCATACTTTTCCATTTTATAGTATGAAATTTGTACTCAAATTTCTTCGACAGTTATTAATTAGCTCACGTAAGTACTACATAATTTTTAATGAATATTGTAAGGTTCATACCTACCTAGATGATTTCTTAAGTCAGATTAAAATGAGATTCATGTATTCTGATTCCATCAATTCTTGGTAAAAATAAACAAAAATTTAATAGAGAAAACTCGTGTTAATTTAAAGTTTAAAGGCTGAATGCATGGTATGTGTATAGTAGACAAAATGCCATGCACAACATGATTTACCTACATACACAAAGCTTCTTAAAATTTTGGCAACTCTAACGGTTTTAACATACACACCGGAAAGAAATTTTTTTGTCAGTTCATCGACAAATTGAGACTAACACTGAGGAAGTTATCATAATGTAAAGAATCTTTGTCTCATAGGAGTGAGTTTTGCGCAAAAAAAAAAAAAATGTTACACGTTCAAGCATGCAAAAGAAAAATCAAATTTTCCACCTATTGTGCTTAATTTCGTATAATATTTCAGGCGCAAAATATTTGCCTTTGCAAACATTTGAATGCATGCAAAATATGGTGTTTGATGAATATGTATATTCTTTTTTTAGAAAAGTAAATATTTTGTATTCACCACACTCTTTCTCACGCGAAACAATTGCCCTAGAGTTTTGTAGTTGTATGATAGCAATGGTTCCTTTTTGCATGAAACTGTAAACCAATCATGCAAAAAAGTAATTTTGTATTTCACCTCCATAGTTTTTGACATGCGAAAATAATTGCATAGATTTTTGCACGGGAGCTTGTCAACTAGGCTTTTTAACAACGAATTTATTTTGATGCAAAAAATGTCACTAACACTTTGCTGCCAAAAAAAAATGCGTTTGGAATTTGCATTTTGTTCAAATATAAAAATTAAATGCACGACTGGGTCACACATACTTGCTCTTATGTTCAAGACACTGCGGGCTTAAAAAAATTGTATATAAAAACATGAAAATTATAAGAAAAAAATGTAAAAAAGCATGAAATACGACATTTAAATTGGCTAGAACAACTCTTTTCACAGTTTGAGGTGAAAAAAAGAGTGCCATCTTAATTCCTGATTGAATATGATTGTATGAGAAAAAAAAAAATATAAAATCGTTTGAGCGGTTTTTAAAAAATAATTTTTGATGTATAAATTTCTGAAAACATTTTTAAGAACAAATTTTGGCAGGCAAATCTAGAGTATAATATTTATGTGTATATAAAGGGTCCGCCAAATAACTTTTTTTTTTGAAAATGCTACGGCTACATGGTATGTAGCTTCGGCTGTGTGGCACGTAGGACCGTCCTGTTGAAAAAAAATTTTGCCAATATCCTCCTCTTCAATTTTTGTGAACAAAAATTTTTTCAACATGGCCCGATAACGATCGCCATTGACTGTAACGGCCACTCAAAGAAAAATGGCCTAATTATGCCTCTGGACCAAAATCCGCACCAAACAGTGACTCGTTTTGGGTGTATCGACTTTTCAATGGCGGGCGGGTTTTCTGTGCCCCAAATGCGACAATTTTGCTTGTTTACATACCCGTCAAGATCAAAATGAGCTTCATCTGAAAAGATGATTTTTTTGGAAAAATCGGCATCTTCTCTAAGTCGATCGCAGGTCCACTTAGCGAAGCAGCCATTTGAATGAAATTATTAACCGGAAGGATTGTACTTTCAATTAAAAAAAGAAATTTGATAAAATATTCAGTATTTTTTTTTATAGCATTTCAAAAAAAACAAAAGGCGAACCCTTTACAAAATTTGAAAAAATTTGTCAACCCGTTTTTGAGATATCGAATTTTCAAAAATATAAATTTGAAACTTTTTTTAAAAATCCAAAAACCCTTTTTTTGAAAATTTTGATATGAAATATTTTTAAATTTTATCTGAAATTTGTATATAAAAAATTCATTTAAGTTCGTTAAGCCGATAACGAGAAAATTCAAAGTAAAAAAATACGTTCTATGACAGGTACTATTAATAGTTGCTAAGTGTAAAATTTTATAGTTTTTGATAGCAGATCGTACTAATTTGTATATGAAAAAAGTTTAATCAAAATCGTAGGAGTCGTTTTTAAGCAAAAAATATTTTCCTTTGTACTTTTTTAACTTTTGTATGGAAGGTACCGTTATTTTTTCATAAATGTAAAATTTTTTCCAAAAATATTTTAGAGACTTCTAGAAAACTCTTAAATACCTATCGAGTTTCGAAATATTTGATTTTCCAAACAAAAATTTGAAAAATTTTTTTAAAAATTTTGGTACTCAAAACTATTTATATTTCTTGGAAGCTTCTGTATGAAAAAAAAAATTGAAATCGGTCGTTTTGAAGAAATTCCCAAATTTAGGAGGTTCTTTAGGAGGTACCATTAATAACCATTTTTGAAAAATGGTTTTCCACCCAAAGGAAGCCTTTACTAAAATAAATTTATTGATTTTTTTTTTAAGAAAAGTTGTCGAGCCGTTTATGAGAAAAATACGATTTTGTAAAATTGCTAAAAAAAAATTTATGGCAGGTAGGTACCGTTATTTTTGGTTCTAAAAAAAATGAAAAAAACGTGTGGGCATAATCACCAAAAACTATTATATGTATATGCCAAGTTTGAAGAAAATCGATCGAGCCGCTTAGGCTGTATAGACGAACAGACAGACAGAATTGTGCATTGCGCCACCCACTTTTTTGGTGTTCTCTATCATCGTAATATCATGTTTGATTGTTATAACAAAATTTTGTTTTTGCACGAATCCAAAACGTGCCTACATACATATATCGCAAGTAAAAAATCGTTAACCGACATTTTTTCTTTGAGTAAAATTTTTTCTTTGAGTACATTTTTTTTTCACAACCAAGCTTTTTTTTAACTCAAAAGAACTGTATATTAGCTTAAATGGTGAAATATTTTTTCGAAAAATTATACCCCCCGAAATAATTGTCTGGGAACGGCCTTGCATATAACTGATGAGCCCAACAATACATTTTTCTTTGAACTCATGTAATTCATTCGCTTCACCTCAAGTGAAGAATATTGTATTCTGAATTTCTTTTAATTCATATGTAAGTATCAGTAAGTAAAAATAGTACTTAAGCAAGCAACAATAATCAAAAATTTAATAGCTATGTAGGTACTTCTCTATTATAACTATAAATTCCAACCACAAATTTATTTAAAATTAATTTTAAATATACATTGTTATATATTATTATTTATGAAATTCCAAATTAATGAAATTATTCTTTTATTCATTTTTGTATTTCTATCCAATTAATCCCCTAACGTAACCACAAAATAATTGTTCCTAGTAACTATGTACATAAATATTTACCTACGTTTATTTATATATTCTACGAAATACTTCAAAATTTATATAATATAAGCACTAAGTTCATAGACTTCTCTGATGTGACACGACTCTCTCTTTATGCATAATAATTATATAAAAAATAAGCATGTAGGAGAGGAGTAGGTAGGTATCAAAAGAGTTATATGGTTATGTTTATAATATTTCCATAGAAATATTCCAACGAAGGCAATCAAAAAACCTGACCCCGTTCCTCGAGTAATTTACTTTCCTCAAGCATTTTGTACCAACTCATCTAAACATCTATATCTATCCAACCCCCTGAGGACAGCAGAGACACTGACCCAATTCACAAGATAATTAGACAAATTAAAACTGAACTGAATCGTTCCAAGCAGCGCAACTCAACATGTATTTATAAACATAAATACATAAAATAAAAATAATATAATATAATACACAGGAAGGAGAAATATGAGACCTTCTGGAAATCTGAAAATTGATCTTCTCCATTCCCTATTCCTGGTTTTAGAGCCACCACAACTCCCCTCAAGGGTTCGAAATGTGTGCAAAAAAAAAATCCAATTGATTTAGGTCGCCCGAAAATGAATGTTGTCGGTTCGGTAAATAAAAAAAATAGTGTGCGGAGGAATTTGTCTGTGTTGCTTGTTTTCTGTTTGTTGTCAAAGCTTGCGCTGATTTCAATTTGTGTTATGAAAACAAAATTTCTGAGAATGGCAATTGTGTTGAATGAGAATTTCATGGCATGTAATTTAGAATTACAAAAAATCTGAATTAAGTTACATTTACAATTAACTTCATGTTTTTCTTTATGGTTGGGTGTTTCTTATTGCCAAGACTTGTATTACATGTTTCTTCTTGTTTCATCAGAGATTCTTATAGCCATGGGGGTTTTTGAAATTCCAATTTCAAATTCCAGGGTTTTCATCATTAACTTATTATTATTATTATTATAAGGTTGGTATGTGAGTAAATAATTACTTATTTTTTTTTATTACTTTTTAGGTATACCTTCTATTCACAACACGTGTGTTTGAATTTTGGTTCACATTCATTTCAAGACGATATTATTAGGATATTTGACGTTATGTTATTTGATAAGCTTTAAATCTCAGAATTATTTTTGTTAGGATAAAGGTAAATAATTGCTTTATTTTTTGGCAGAACACTTATAAAAATTATGTCGCGCGAGATTTTGATTAAAAAAAAAAAATTTGCAATGTCATTAAATTTTACGAGATTTTAACTTGCGTGATTTCGTTATGTGAGATTATGAAAAGCGGGATTTTGTAATTGCGAGATTACGAAAAGCGAAATTCTTTAACTGCAAGATTTCGTTATACGAGACTTCGAATGCAAATCGATTTTGATTTGCGAGATTTCGTAGCCAACCCTAGTCTCGGGGCGTTTTTTTTTTGTCAGTCAATTGAAATTCTAAGTTAACTACAGGTTAATTCACCTTATTTGGTGAGTTAACTTAAGTACTAAAATGAGGGTATATCCCGTTGTGGTGCCATCTCGATTTCATTAGCGAAAGCTATTGCGTGAATGGCGTAGAAGGGTGATATCCAAATAGTGTCGAATATCGAGGACAAAAGATTTTTGACAACTTAAAGATTAAGGTGAGGGATCGATTCTATCTCTTCCTCATCCATACAGCTTCTGCAAAAATCGTTAGCGAATACGCCAAGACGCGTTGCGTGCTTGCCTATAAGACAGTGTCCGGTTATAACACCAATCATGGAGCTGATGTGCAGTCTGCTGAGAGATATCAAACACTTAGATCGCTTTAAATCCATTACTGGCCAGATTTGTTTTGTTGCCAAACAAGTGGTGATATCGTTCCACCTAAGATTCGTTCTCTCTAAGGCATCTTGATTCAGCTAAAGTTTACATGTAGCGATGGGTATACTTATTTCTGCCTTACTAGGTAGAAGAGGTAATGTACCATTTTTTGCGAGTTCATCGGCCTTACAATTACCTGGGATGTCCCTATGACCCGACACCCAACACAGGTGAATATTAAACTGCTGTGCCATCTCCAGCAGAGACGAACGGCAATTTAGGGCTGTTATAGAGTTAGTAGAGACCGATTCCAGGGATTTAATAGCTACTTGACTATCCGAGAAGATGCGGATATCTGTAGTTGATATCACGTTTTCCTTCAGCCAAGATAAGGCTTCTTTAATCGCCATAAGTTCCGCCTGGAACACGCTACAATGATTAGGAAGACGGAATGAGAGACTTAATTTTAGTCTTTCTGAGTACACACCGCCACCCTTCCCCTTCAACAGTTTTCGATCCATCCGTGTAGATATGAACCGATTCATCATCCAAGAAAGCCATATCCTCCCAGAGGGTTCTAGAAGGAATGGTGACTTGAAAGTTTAAACCGAATTGTGGTTTTGGGATGGTGTAGTCAATGTGACTAGGTAGTGACCTGAATGAATTCAGAATGATGGAATGGCCAATATTATTGTTGTACCATTGTGAGGAAGCTTATAGGCGTATGGCTGTATTTGCAGCCACCTGTTTGTTAAAGATATCGAGGGGAGTCAGATATAGCAGAACGTCTAGAGCGGCAGAGGGTGTCGTGCGAAGCGCACCACTTATGCATAAACAAGCCGAGCGTTGTACTTTGTTTAGTCTGTCGCAGTTGACCGCTTTATCTAGAGCAGTCCACCATACTGCAACTTCATATGTGAGAATCTGTCTAATCACCGATGTGTATAGCCAATGAGTAATACGAGGTTGAAGGCCCCATTTGTTCCCAACGGCTTTTTTGCATGAGAAGAGTGCCACTGTGGCCTTCTTGACTCTTTCTTGTACATATATTAGGTTTCCAACTTAACTTTTTGTCTAAAATTAAAATAAGACCCAAATATTTTGCCTGATCAGTGAATGTTAATGGAACACCTTTAATAGAGGGAGGATCTATATGAGGGATTTTATATTTCCTTGAGAATAGAACAAGTTCTGTTTTATGAGGGTTGACGCCCAGACCACACTGGTCTGCCCAATTGGTTAGCCTATTTAAAGCGTTTTGTAAGAGTTCTTTTAAGGTGGTAGGATGCTTTCCTGATACGGCAATAGCAACATCGTCCGCATAGGCAATCATTCTGTAACCCTCCGCTTCCAGGCATATTAGCAGCTCATTTACCACCAAGTTCCAAAGAAGGAGAGAAAGGACACCGCCTTGAGGCGTACCTATACTAACAGACCTTCTAGCAGAGTAGCTAAGCTACCTAGTTTTGAGTTGATAACCCTGCTAGTCAGCATTTGGTTAATCAATTCTCCAAGTGAACCATCTACCTTCAGAGATGTCAGCGCAGATGCGATTGCAGATGCATCGACATTGTTAAAAGCGCCTTCTATATCTAAGAAAGCAACCATGGTGTACTCTTTATGATGGAGGGAATATTCAATGGTTCTTACTAAACTATGTAAGGCAGTTTTTACAGATTTCCCTTTACAGAAAGCATGTTGACTCGTAGACAAAAGTCGCGTGTCAATGCTTGATCGTATGTGGATATCAATCAATCGTTCAAATGTTTTTAGAAGGAATGATGATAGACTAATAGGTCTGAGATCCTTTGGGTTAATCCTGAATCCTGAGTTAACTCGGAGTTCATTTATTTTCAGGAAAAACTCTTTTTTGAAAAATGGTTTTTATCTAATGGTAGGGACGATTTATTGAAAATGGAAATAATTGATTACGTTAATTTTTTGTAAACAGAAGCTTCCACAAAGCTTATGTGGGTTCTAAATTTTCAGTAAATATTTTTGGGATTTTTGAAAGGTATTTCATTTTTTCTTAAATGATGTTTATAAAATTTAAGTTTATTAATTTTTACACTTTTACCTTAAAAAAGTACGCATGCGTCACAGTATACAATTTATTCATAATTTATTTTTCACCAAGCGTTGATCGAGCTGATTGCATTGTTTTTAAATAGAAACGTCGTAAGGTCGAGTTTTCATTGACGTTTTGTTTTTGGAATGCCTGCTTAAAAGGTAATAGAGAAGATTTTGGGTGCTGAAGATCTGAAAATGTTGGTATAGGTTATGGGACAGATATAAACGTCAAACAGGTAATGATTACTCATGGCGGGCATCACCGATGCAATACAAATTTGTTACACCTCTGTTACAGCATACTTAAGGCAAAAACAATTTGGGAAAGATGAAAATTCCCGTTCTATTGCAACGTTGTATACACTTTTGGTTGCTAATGACACCGCGAATGGCAAGAGAAGAGCCTACACCATAGGCTTGAAAAGAATCATTTTTTTATCTTAATAACTTTTAATTCTTTTTGTAAGAGAAGTGTACATAGGAAGAAGGTTTACAAATATCAGCTAACTTTCTGACACAGCAATTGAAGAATGTTTCTAGGCATACTTATGGGCGTTGAGCTCAAATCCGTCATCAATTTTTCGCTATCGGCATGTGTTTTCGAGATAAAATATGTAAATAAATTTGATGGCGCAACAGCTCGTGCAGAACCAGGGCTTAGTAGCTTACAACTTTCAACCATTACTGCGTGCGTGTTGTTTGCGGGAATGCGAATGGAGGGGACCTATAATTATTTTACGAGTTCGAAAGACTAGAATAGAAGCAAGAGGCAGTATACCTCGGAAGAAACATTTCTTTTGGTTTTTCGGCATTTATGATGTTATGTAAGAACATTTTTTTCAATAAAGTTAATAATGATTCTTAAAAGCAGTAATATTTTTCGTCAAAAATTAATTTTAATTTTTTTTTTTTAAATCCGAGATATTCTTAGTTACACATAAGTCGTTACCGAGTTTTAAAATGTTTGAGGTTATCTAACCACCATATAATAGTTTTCAACAAAACTCGTAACGGTTCCTTAAAATACTTGTTCTCTTCTTCCAAATTCAATTTAAACCTTTCCAATATGTTTTGTATATTCTCCGAAAAATCCTTTGTTGAAATTTATGTGTTAAGCATACTAAACCGCATTTTCCAGTTTTGTTAAATATTGTAGGGACAGGTGAAGTAAAACCACTTATTTTGGATTTCTCGAAAACTTTAACAGATGTTGGAAAACTGTATTTTCAGGAATTTAGGATTAGTAGGTACTTTAAGGAGTCATTGTTAATTTCCTTTAAGAAATGAACAGTTCTTTGGATAATGTTACCACAAAAATAAAGAAAAACAACGTGGATTCAGCACCAAAAATTACCTTTAGAACGAGTTAACGTGTGTAATTGAATGGAATAAGAAATACTTAAAGAATTAGTTGCAAAATATACTTAAGGGCTTATAAGTACTTAAGGAATCACAATATGACTTAGAAAGTATTTAGATATAATAGTTCATTTATAGAAAAGGTAATCAATCAAATCGTTTATGGAATAAATACCAAGGAATTTCATTCATACATCATAATGAATGTACATGTACCTACAACCTCATAAGTGATGTATTTTCTTACCAAAGCAACCATTAAAAGATTATATCCGACCAGTGGTTTTGTAAATGTTTGGACTAAAACTACCGATTGTTATCCTTTTTCTCAAAAGCCACATGAGATGGGTGATCTCCAAGACTCTAAGAGCGTTATTCGTGATAGTTCTAGGAACATTCATTTTGTAAACATTTTTTGTTTGGCCCAATGCATAATTACTCTAGTCTAGTCTAGACTAATGAGGCTTTTTTCCATTGGTATCAGATTTTCAGATTTATGCTTTGACGTTAAGAACAATAATCTGTGTTTGAAATCACAGAAATTTTTGTATTTAAAATATTTGAAAATTAAATTTAATTATTAAATTATTCTCCTTATTGGATTGAGCTAGCTGTGATTTAAAATAGAAATTCTAAAATTTAAATTCTACTCTCATTAAATAAATATGATCGATGAATTAATTTATTGTTTTACTGTATTGTAATCGAATTAAAAAAGTCATCATTCATAGTGTGACTTTAATTTACAGTACCTAGGTGCTTGGTGCGAACCAACTTTTCTTTATCCTTTATTAATTTCACAGTTATTGTTAAATCCAATAACAAAACAGCCACATCATAGCACCAACAATCCATCCCTTAACGAATTTAATGACAACCCTTGGTTTACCATTTATTATTATAAAATACCAGTGAAATCGTATGAGGGAGGTGTAGCGTGTAGCTCGTATGTGCGGTTACTGCTTTATAACAGTAATTTACGTGCCGGTGGCATTCTGCACTGCAAAAAAAAAAAAAAACCAACTGCGCGTAACGGTAAAGTAACAAAATGAATAAACCACCTTCCTGTATGCGTTTTTTAAGCCAAACCAATAAATAAACGGAATTACTCTACTATCAAAATGAATTATTAAATTTTTATAAAAATTGCTAAAATACCTACAACAACAAAAAAGTATCCATATACTATAAGTTCGTATATTAATTACTCACAACAAATTAATAGGCTTAATAATAAAACGATAGTTATTATTATTATTTTTATTATTATTAGCCCAAGCATGCCCGAAGCGAATTGCTACATAAGCGACTATCTATACAATTTATAAAAATAATATATATATAAAATCGAGAATGCGTGTCGGTGTGTGGCGGTGGTGAATGAGTCTTTTTGGCAAACAAAAAAGGATGTCTGTGGTGTGTATTTTACTTAACAATTAATCAAGCAATGACGATGGGTTTTTGGTTTATTTATTTTTGCTTTTTTGTTTATTTTTTTATAAGCGGATACGTTCTTTGTGGTTGCCATAATTTGAATGGAATTTTAATGCTTGTTATTAATACAAGCATGAATTTTAAATAAATAGAGTCTCCTAAGGGTATTATTAAATATTTATTGATACTCCTCACTGTGGCAAGGAGTGAAGGAGTACAATGGGGTTAAATAAGTTCAGCTGTAAAAGGCAGAAGGCATATTAACTAATCGAGATCTTTAACTGATTCGGCTTTATATAATATTATTTAATTTAATTTAATTTAATTTTATTTTATTTTATTTTATTTTATTTTATTTTATTTTATTTTATTTTATTTTATTTAATCAAAGTAGGTACATAATTTAATTAAGTTTAATTTGATTTTCTTTTATTTTTTATTTTATTTTATTTAAGAAACTAACAAGACATAAATATATCCATTAAATCAATTTTTGAACAAAAAATTATTCTTTTATTTTTTCAGAATGAAAAGCTAGGTCAAAAGAAGTTACAGTTGACGTCAGATATAGTGAAATAATAGAAACTTGAATTAATATATTTGTCTAAAGATGTATTTGTTAATCAAAATGATCATTGATTTTTCTTTCTAAACGTCTCAAAGTTGAAAAACAACATTTTTAATGACGAGTTTAAATGAAATTTATAACCACGGAGCCTTAAAATTACACATAAGGCTGACCACGATTAAATCACACCAAATGATATTTTTGTAAGTATCGTCTCGGTATCATTATGATCGAAAATTATCAGTATTGTCTCGGTATCGGTGTAGGTCTCGTTTAACTGAGGATTTTCTCAGTTTTGGTCTTGATCTTGATCTTGGTCTCGGTATCGGTCTCGTCTCGTCTAGTTTCAGTTGCACCTCGCTGTATTCATACTTTCTTTATGTTTTACAAAAATTATTTATGAACTGTTTCCGTGAAGTTAAGTAATAAGAAAAAATGGACAAGGCAATAAATGGATTTTAGTTAAACCACTTACTAAGCAAATATCCCGCTAAAAAGAAGTAACTCTGAAAATATCATGCAAATCTTAGTCTTTTCAAAAAATCAAGCAGAAGAGAAACAATGCGCGGTAGGTATTAGCTGAAACAAATTTTTAAACCTTCTCACTTCTAATGAGAAGAAACTGTCCAATTCCAAATCGTTGAAGCCGTTTCCAAGAAGCCAATTACAAGAATTTTTTGCTGGTACCTAATAATTGATAATAATATTTTTCCGCCCCTACGAAACTACATATTCCACCGAGAATCTCTGTAAATTTCGGATGGTATCGTCTCGGCATAGTTTCGGATGCTTTGGAGCAAGTATCGTTATGGTTTCCGATACCGATACCAAACGAGACCCAGACTTTTCTGGTATCGTGGCCAGCCCTCCTTACACATTAATGGCTTTTCACACAAATACAAATATCCGTTAACTTTTGAACACGAAAAGACAAGAGTGTTTCAAAGTCAAAGCCGCCATCTTATTTTCTGTTATCAGCTCGGTTTTTCGAAATATTACCGTAAGAAAATGGCCAAAACACGTTTTTTGCTACATTTGGAGTTGTGTAGCCGAGGTAATTTTTGTAATAGGTAGCGTTTTTAGAATTTTGTGGGTCAGATTAAGACTACAAACTAACTAAGCTTTACCCGAAGAATAAAAGAGACATCGTCAAGAATTGAGCTGAATTTTGAAGATGAAAGTGAGTACTTTCGGGAAGAAATACTAATTTTTTTTGATGGTAAATTAAATAATCTAGCATTGCCACATAACCTCAAAAATAGCAGAAAAACTGTGTTTCTGTCATTTTCTATAAAGGGGATATTTCGAAAACCTGAGCTGATGGCAGAGAACTGTTGACGGATTTGAATTCAGCGGTAAAAATTAATTCTTGGTGGTCAAAATACGTGTGATAATTTATCATATAAGTTCTGAAATTCGATATTCAAAATCCCAACAGATACAAATTTGTGATGCTTTTACTTTACAGCTGAGGTAAGATTGGAAGTGTCTATAGGACTATTCGCGAATAAGCAACGCAACTTGGGTTAGGATAGGAGGATCCAATCTCCGAATGAAACGATTTTAATGCCACTTTTTATTTCTTTACATAATTAAGAACCTACAAGTCATATAAGTTATAATTTTGATTTCGAACTATTAATAACATTGTGCTTCATATATTTTAAATGGTTTTCTGGTCTTAAAAATAACTAGCACGGTACTTTACATAATATATCTAGCACGACACCTAGGGAAAAAACGATCGATTGCAGAACTTGAAGGAACAAACTGTCTCGAATCCTTATCGGAAACCCTATGTTCTCGACAAAGATCGGAACTCTCAAAGGGGAACCTTGTCCACTGGATTTTCTAGAAGAGTAGACCAAAGGAACATAGTAATTTTCCCTGGGACACAAACCCAGGGAAATAAACGGTCGGAACTCTCAAAGGGAACTTTGCCCAGTGAACTTCTTGAGGAGCAGTCTAAAGGAACAAAACCATAGTCCTTGGCACACACCCTGCGAAAAAAACGGTCCAAAGATTGTCTAGAAGAGGAACAAAGCAATCGGGATTTGTTTTTGAAATCCCTATTCTATGAGACTGTAGTACCTCGTGGCACAAGTTAGTGCGTTAGACTGTCATACCGAAGGCTTGAGTACGATTTCCAGCCGTTGCCACCTACAAATAGAAACATTATTTCAGAGGTACTGCCTCTTGCGAGAAACTGAAAAATCCGCCAAGAGTATTCTTGTCATGAATAAAGGTAGAACTAGAATAGGTGGAAGCTGTCGGAAGCTTATGTCAAAACCGACCGAAAAGTAGCTATCTGAAAAGTCAATTTCACAAGTGACCCATAATGCACTTAAGTGGTTGGAATTGAAAAAAAATAATACATAGTTGTTTATTCAATGTTTATTTTCTCATACTTATTCACAGCTCGGAGTGATATGCTTTTAATTATTAATTTTGTGAAACAACTTAAATTCGATGTTACATAAATTAATTAAAAGAAAAATGATTTGACTTCAATCATTCTTTCATAAAACAAAAAAAAAAAGTTGAAAACTATGCACCAAGCGCCAAGTTCTTGTTAGTTTGCTTCGCCCATTTTGATTTTGCATTCGCCCACTTAAGGTAGAACTAGAATAGGCGGAAGCTGTCGGAAGCTTATGTCAAAACCGACCGAAAAGTAGCTTCCCGAAACGTCAATTTCATAAGTGGCCCATAATACACTTAAGTGGTTGGAAGTGAACAAAAAATAAATAATTGTTTATTCAATGTTTATTTTCTCATTATACTTATTCACAGCGCAGAGTGATAGCTTTTAATTATTTATTTTGCAAAACCACTAAAATTCTATGTGACATAAATTAATTAAAAGAAAATTGTTTTGACTTTCTCATTCATTCATCAAACAGAAAAAAAAAGTTGAAAACTTTGCACCAAGCGCCAAGTTCTTGTTAGTTTGCTTCCACCATTTTGATTTTGCATTCGCCCACTTACGAAAGAGCGGTCGTTGCGCGCTCTCACTTCCGACGGCAAAAGTTAACGAAAAATAAACGAAAAATTCCACTTCGCAATTATGTGCGCGTCATATAAATTTCTTGTTTTCGCTCGGTTTCGTACGACCACTTGAGTTGGCTTCCGACTATTCTAGTTCTACCTTAAGTGCTTTAAGCCGTTCGGACTCGTCAAAAAATTGTAGGTCCCCTCCATTCCTGCCAAAAACACGCACACAGGAATGGTTGAGAATTGTAAGTCACTAGGCGCTGGTTATCCACGAGCTGTTGCGCATCAAATTTATTTTATTTATTTATTCTATACTATGAGCCTATTATATATAGCCTTTACTGTTCACCCTGCCTAAATGGTATTTCTAAACTAAAAATAAATGAAAATTTGATGAAAAAAAGTTAGATTGGACTCTGCACTAAGCAATGCATATCTTTCACCGCAACGCCTTGTAAAAGGTATATGTTATGGCCTGGGGCCTATTTCAGCGCTACTACAACAGAGCTAAATCAGCTACATCTACTACATCGTACACCTAAATCCTACAACTACATCAGTTAAATTTGTCTAATTCAAACATACAACAGGAGTTATGAAATAAAAGGCAACAAATTTTAACAAATTATAAATGTAACTGGTGTAATTGTAAGATGAAATGTAGTTGATGTAATTGATGTAGTAGCGCAGAAATAGGCTCCTGATCTCTAACCCCTTGAACAGAATGAACGTAGCTGCAGCTGGTAGCAAGAGTTGAATTTAGTTTAACTTCTGCTACACCATACATTCCTTGCTACATTAACAGCTTCTCATTGTGGCACTGTATACTATTTTTGTATCTTTGTACTTTGACAGTGACAGTACACGCGACAACTACAGCTACACCATTCTGTTCGGCCAGTAATTCTCTAGATTGGTATCCACAACCGCATGGAAAAAAGTCGGTTTTCCATTTTTCTTACCTCCCCATATTGAATTTTTCGGAGTAAGCCAGTGTGAACTGTAAGGGTGAAGAACAAATTAATATGAAATTTTATAAATTTTATTTTATTCAAGGTAACTGCTAGATTATTATATATTTTGGTGCATTACGATGTTTGCAACCTGGTATGCATGGGGTTGTATTGGAATATCTGGCAGCTTAAATTAATAACGGTTTAGGCATGTAGGAGTTGTAAGGCTTCGTAACAAGTTCTTATAAGTTATATAAGACTACCAGACGGTAGTCAACCATAAGAAAATTGATAATTATAAAAGAATAGTTAATCAGTTTTTTATGATTTAGTTTATTGACAATCGTAATAAAGGTGAGGGTGATTTAAAGACTCTGTAACTGGTTATTTCTTAACAAGAGTTATTTTTTTTAATTTCCGTACCTATATCACTTGAAAAATAATAACAGGAGCTACAAAAATTATAATAGCTTTCTTTTTTGAGGGTTTTTTGCTTTTTTGCACTACTGTAAATATGAAGGTTGAATATGTAACTAGGACTTCTACTTTTGTTTCATACAAAAGCAAATAATAAATTAATGCAAAAATTTAAAGAAACCTTCCTTTTAGCAAATTTTCTTGATAGATAAATAATTATGCAAAACAAATTTCGTTCAGTATCACCTGAGAATAATCAAATATTATAAAGTGCATCCAATTCAATCTATCCTGGATGGTATATTTCCATCACATATGCTGAAAGTCCTCTACACCTACGTTATACCAATTTCCAATTAAATGACACATGTTGGTAAATTATTGACAGTAAATCAAAATGAATTGCCAAATGGGGTTGAATGGTTGGTTGCTTAAATGGGTCAACTGCTGGGATACTAAGAGAATCCATTTTGAAAGTTGTTCCAACCATTAAGTAGAATATGGTGATGGTGAACCTGCATATTTAAGGTTTTAACTAGAAAATATAAATTTAATCACGAACAGATCTGTGTGGGGAAGTGTGCTTGTGTAACAAGCAACACATGATTTAAAATAATATTTTGAATGCTAAGAAATATTCGCAATGTTATCCTTTCTTTTCAAAATATAATATACATTATATAGTTAGAGCATTTATGTATGTTTATCATCCCAGTTTGCAATTGCCACAAATCAATTTTAAATTTAATTTTCTCCTCCTCCTTCACATCACTGACAGATGAGAACACATAAATATACGTTCACTTAATGTACAATGACATTATTGGAGATGCAGTCGCTTTTGTGTCACAACATACACAACAAAACATATGAGTCTATATAAGCCTAAAATGCGTATTGCAGCACTATAAAAGCCACACTTTGCGGTTGTATTTATAAGACGCAAGTACATATATTGGTGAATGTCTTCAAATACCTATATCGATTACAATGTTACTTCCGACTACGACAATACATTGCTGCCAGCTATGCATACGCAACCCATTTCAATTCGATTATCGACTGTCAATTGTATGACAAGGGTATGAATATGAACAACAAACCAACTAGGCTACTTTGATATTGTGAAGTAATTTCTCGAATTTACCAGACAGAAGCTTGATGCGGTTGGAAAGATAATAAACAGGGAAAAACGATAGGGTCCTTGTTGATTTAAATTTGCCTTTGCAGCAGTGGAATGTTATTTAAACCTTAGAGGCGATGAACAGTGAAATGAAAACATACAAGTTTATATACGTAAGTTTACACATATCGATGGGCTTTTAAAGATAAAGCTTCAATTACCTCTTAGAAGGTGTTTTAATACCTAGAAACTTATTTCTAGATTGTGTATAGTGTTTTGAAGTTCCTGGCTTAGGGACACGTCTCGTCTGTGTCTTAGTTTTTTTTTTTAATTGGTTTAGGGAACCCAAGAGGACTGAATACATATTTACATTTAAAAAAATGGCTCAAGATAAGAACTTAGACAAAAAAGTTCCTTTAAGTCTATTATTTCTTTTTTTTTAACCCTATAGGTCATATTGTAGGGGAAAGGTGTAACTCTGAAGGGTATGTTTATATTAAGGAAAGTTGATGTTCTGAAAACAGATCTCTGTACGAAAGGTTGTAAGGAAAGCACCTTTTAAAACAATCAGTACATAAGAGTCCAGGTGTGTAATGATGAAGGACAAAAGGCCTTTGGTGCCTGAGATTTATATATAGAAAACAGGGCCCAAATCACGTAACACAATTCGATTGAACGATCGTCGTTTCGACTATTACTCTCTATATATGTATTTCCCTTAGGTGTGAAGAGAGACAGGTACAATCAAAACGACGATCGTTCAATCAAATCGTCTTACGCGATCTGGGCCCAGGTCCTTCTTGTAAGAGGTTGCACGTAGAGTCAGGTTACTTCTCAGTCACAGACAAAATAATCTTAAGTTCTGATGCTATTTATAGCCAACGGATATGGGGATATGAAAGGCTAAGACGTTTTGGTAGATCAGCAATAAGTGCATTTGTCCTCCCTACCACTATTGGGGGAAGCTTCGAGAAAGCAAATAAAGCTAAATGACCGGATCATCTAGACCAGTGTTTTTCAAACTGTGGGTCGCGACCCCCTAGGAGGTCGCCAAGAATAACTAGGGGGTTCGCGGTCGCAAGCCATTAGGTGCAAGGTACTAAAACACTTAACACAACATTTTTTAGTGAGACGGTTGGAACTATTTTTCTTTTATTAAATGTTCAAAATTTGGTTGTATCTTTGAGGCGTTAACAATTTAAGCATTTTTCTATTGAAGGAAGAGAACGTGAGCTTACATAGGTATGATGTAGTGAATGGCACTAACAATCTTAAAGCCTCTTTTTCCAGCTCTAGATATTTTCCTCTTCTCTTGATTTATCCAGAAATTATGAATGGTTCTTACATTGAATTCCGAGCATACCATCTGCAGCTAAATCTAAAAGATTTTCTGTCATCTTTACCGATGGAAGATCAGCCAGATGAACTGATATATTCAAAAAAGGATTAAGTATCTATCTCTGTCCATTTCCACCTTCAGAATTGTCATCTGGAAAGTCACTTAATAGATTCTTCTCCAAATTATACAAATTCTCATGAGAGGAATATGAGTAGAGCTTACTGTCATGGCATGTATTCATCTGATGAAATTTAGTCGAGAATTTTCTGAACCCGTGTGAAAGAATCATACATTTTTGTTTGTAAATACTCTGAGCACAATCAAAGTTTTGCGAGGTGTCCTCTGATTTTGTTTTTTTGCAGTAATAATGTAATAATATTTTCTTGTCTCCCTTGGAGGCTCGTATTCAAGATGTTTAAGTGGTCAAAAAGATCAGCGAGAAATGATAATTTTTAAAGCCAAGTGAATGATTTGAATATCCAGATTTTGAATCTTGTACAAACATCAATTATTCAGTTTTTAATTCCAGAACTCGTGTTAATTAGGCAGAGAGCCCACAGCAGATTTCGGGTGTGAGTGATAGCAAAAAGTTAAGTATGAATGCAACTTCCAGGGTAATCATGTTAGCCGGAATTGGTTTTCACCCTTCCCTAGATAAGCTCCTTGGATCACATATCACGGAGTCCGAGACCATTTGCTTTGTTCGCTCTGCTAGACCGTTTAAAAAAATTCAAAATTCGAAGTGAAAAACGGTTTTTTTAACAGTCTGGCAGGGTGAACTATATACTCAAATGATCATTGATTTCGTGATATGAGATCCGATGATCTTATCTAGAGAGGAAATAAATCCCATTTCGGCTAACACGATTACCCTCCGGTCATTACAATTCTTCGATTTTTTGAATAGCCTTTAATGAAGCTTTTGACACCTATACTTTTTTTTGTTATCAATCACACACAAAATCCGCTGTGGGCTCTAAATCTAAATACTTTTCCTTTTGACAACCATCTGAGCTCTGTTTGACAAAGGAGATTTCGATGGGCTCGATTCATGACATTTTTTAAAAAACTGAAAAAGTGTTATTATGAATGTGGGGGTCGCCAGAATTTTTTTTACTAACAATGGGGTCACGTACTCAAAAAGTTTGAAAAACACTGATCTAGACCTATCTACGACCAGATTTAAACAGGTCAGTAAAATTAAATCTACTTTTGTCGTCTGTCATTACGTATCCTATGACTGAAAGGTAAATTTTCGTTCATTCAAGCAGTTCACACTTTCAGTACAGATTGAATGTGAATTATAACGGAAGTGAAAAACGAAATAATAGCGTTTTAGGTTTTTTGTGATATCATGGATATCATCCAAAAAAGCTTTTCATAATAATTTCTTGCAATCATATAAGTATTATATAATAGTCCATAGAGTTAAAAAGGCGCACTTTTTAACCTCCTATTGGATCTTTATGGAGAAAATTCAGTTGCCCCGAAAAACACTTACTGGACTCAATTTAGGGGTCTTATAGAAAAAGGTGGAAAATAAAAAATATTTCACAATTGATTTATATTTATTTATATTTTAATTTTATTTTATTTATTTGCTGATATTTTATTTGAAACTTTTAATCTGAAATGCAATCTTAGAATTTATTAGATATTATTGAAGTTATAATAATTACAAGGTTTCTGTGGGATTCGAACCATGGTTTTTTGGCACTGAAAGACCACCTCACTAACCTCTCGGCCATGGAAGAATATATTTACGATGAAAAAAAACTTATGCACTTTCTTCACACTTCTGGTTTGTGGCCTTACTCTTTGTTATACCAGAAGTGGTTTGTGTTTTCCCTAGTATAACAGAAATGGTTTGCGGCTGCACCTAAGCATACCAATACAAGCAATATAGAAATTAGGTAATAGAAACTAAGAGATTGTATAATAATTTTACAGGATGACTATAGGAGCGAAAGCTCCGTCGTAATTTCATAAGAGCAATGTAGTGAGATTAAAGAAACACTGGTATATCGCTTCTATCAAGCTGATATAATTTGCATCAGAAAATATTTTAGGAATAAGTAATGCTCTAATAAGGTTTTTTCTTCCCGTCAGAGGGGTAATAGGAGCGCTATGGAAACAGATAACACTTAAATGTCTGAAATGCGAAGCAATTTTGTTAGTGGGGTATGGTGGGTGTGAATAATATGTGGTGAAGTACAATTTTCAAACTAATAACTAAAATAATAAAATATACCAACCTGAATGGTGACAGCAGTGGCAGTTTTTTTTTTAATAATAAAAAAGCTACCAGGAGATCAGAGCTGACGTGTGTGAAGTTGGCATAACATTTTTGAGCTAAGCCAATGGGACCATGGCAGGAATTTGCAGTTTTTTTGCATTTTGTATGCATTTCTATTCCTGATTTTGCAGTTCACCAAATAGTGGGTGTAATCGACTGTACTGCTAACTTCACTGTGAAGTTAGCAGTGCCTATGCTTTTCTCAGCAACCGTGCTAGCTAGGAATCTGAAATAAGGCTCTGAATTTGCAGTTTAATTTGCAGTTCCAGAAAAGGAAAAAACCAAATTTCTAAATCCTTACATACAAAAAAATTCATACTGTACTGCTAACTTCACTGTGAAGTTAGCATAAAAGTCCTTTTCTCAGCAACGGTGACACTTAGAAATTTGCAGTTAGGCTCCAAATTTGCAGTTTAATTTGCAGTTCAAGAAAAATTAATGTCCAAATATGTAAGTCCAAATTTGAAAAAAAAAATCGAATAAATTCATTTTTCACTGTTAACATCACTGTGAAGTTAGCAGTACATACCCTTTTCTCAGCAACTGAGCCACCTAGAAAATTGCAGTTTAGGTCAAAATTTGCAGTATTTCATGCACTTCAAGAAAAAACTAAGTTCAAATTTGTACGTCCAAATTTGACAAAAAAAAAAACGAAAATTTTACTTTGCACTGTTAACAACAGTGTGAAGTTAGCAGTACATACCCTTTTCTCAGCAACTGTGCTAGGTAGAAAAGTGCAGTTTAGGTCCAAATTTGCAGTTTTTCATTTTCTTCACGAAAAAATGCAGTTCAAATTTTGAAGTCAAAATTTGGCATTAAAATCGAAAAATTCACTTTTCACTGTTAACGTCAGTGTGAAGTTAGCAGTACATATCCTTTTCTCAGGAACTGAGCCAGCTAACAAATTGCAGTAAAGGTACAAATTTGCAGTTTTTCATGAACTTCAAGAAAAAACTAAGTTCAAATTTTTTAGTCCAAATTTGACAAAAAAATCGATTAAATTCATTTTTCACTGTTAACATCACTGTGAAGTTAGCAGTACATACGCTTTTCTCAGGAACTGAGCCAGCTAGAAAATTGCAGTTAAGGTCCAAATTTGCAATTTTTGATGCATTTAAAGAAAAAACTAATTTCAAATTTTTACGTCCAAATTTGACAAAAAAAATCAAAAAATTCACTTTGCATTGTTAACGTCAGTGTGAAGTTAGCAGTACATATCCTTTTCTCAGGAACTGAGCCAGCTAGAAAATTGCAGTATAGGATATGTACTGCTAACTTCGCACTGACGTTAACAATGCAAAGTGAATTTTTCGATTTTTTTGTCAAATTTGGACGTAAACATTTGAAATTAGTTTTTTCTTGAAATGCATAAGAAACTGCAAATTTGGACCAAAACTGCAATTTTCTAGCTGGCTCAGTTCTTGAGAAAAGGGTATGTACTGCTAACTTCACACTGTTGTTAACAGTGAAAAATGAATTTAATCGATTTTTTTGTCAAATTTGGACTAAAAAATTTGAACTTAGTTTTTTCTTGAAGAAAATGGAAAACTGCAAATTTGGACACCAACTGCAATTTTCTAGCCTGCTCAGTTCCTGAGAAAAAGGTATGTGCTGCCAACTTCACACTGATGTTAACAGTGAAAAGTGAATTTAATCGATTTTTTGTCAAATTTGGACTTAAAAATTTGAACTTAGTTTTTTCTTGAGGTGCTTGAAAAACTGCAAATTTGGACCTTAACTGCAAATTTCTAGCTCGCTCAGTTCCTGAGAAAAGGGTATGTACTGCTAACTTCACACTGACGTTAACAGTGCAAAGTGAATTTTTCGATTTTAATGCCAAATTTTGACTTCGAAATTTGAACTGCATTTTTTCGTGCAGAAAATGAAAAACTGCAAATTCGGACCTAAACTGCACTTTTCTACCTAGCACAGTTGCTGAGAAAAGAGTATGTACTGCTAACTTCACACTGTTGTTAACAGTGCAAAGTAAAATTTTCGATTTTTTTGTCAAATTTGAACGTACAAATTTGAACTTAGTTTTTTCTTGAAGTGCATGAAAAACTGCAAATTTGGACCTTAACTGCAAATTTCCAGCTCGCTCAGTTCCTGAGAAAAGGGTATGTACTGCTAACTTCACACTGACGTTAACAGTGCAAAGTGAATTTTTCGATTTGAATGCCAAATTTTGACTTCAAAATTTGAACTGCATTTTTTCGTGAAGAAAATGAAAAACTGCAAATTTGGACCTAAACTGCACTTTTCTACCTAGCACAGTTGCTGAGAAAAGGGTATGTACTGCTAACTTCACACTGTTGTTAACAGTGCAAAGTAAAATTTTCGTTTTTTTTTGTCAAATTTGGACGTACAAATTTGAACTTAGTTTTTTCTTGAAGTGCATGAAAAACTGCAAATTTGGACCTAAACTGCAATTTTCTAGGTGGCTCAGTTGCTGAGAAAAGGGTATGTACTGCTAACTTCACAGTGATGTTAACAGTGAAAAATGAATTTATTCGATTTTTTTTTCAAATTTGGACTTACAAATTTGGACATTAATTTTTCTTGAACTGCAAATTAAACTGCAAATTTGGAGCCTAACTGCAAATTTCTAAGTGTCACCGTTGCTGAGAAAAGGACTTTTATGCTAACTTCACAGTGAAGTTAGCAGTACAGTATGAATTTTTTTTTATGTACGGATTTAGAAATTTGGTTTTTTCCTTTTCTGGAACTGCAAATTAAACTGCAAATTCAGAGCCTTATTTCAGATTCCTAGCTAGCACGGTTGCTGAGAAAAGCATAGGCACTGCTAACTTCACAGTGAAGTTAGCAGTACAGTCGATTACACCCACTATTTGGTGAACTGCAAAATCAGGAATAGAAATGCATAAAAAATGCAAAAAAACTGCAAATTCCTGCCATGGTCCCATTGGCTTAGCTCAAAAATGTTATGCCAACTTCACACACGTTCAGAGCTGTCTCCTAAAATAAAGTGGAGAAGTATGAAATGCTTCGTTACAAGGTGCAAATGACAAAATTTTATTATAAAACTGGGTATTCTCTTATGAAAATAACACGCACCCATTTCCTGGATTACATGGTCGGCCTTCGCAGGTGATAATTCAAAGTTTGGTGACCAAATTCAAGTTGACCAGTTCAGTGTTCGCAATCGGCCAATTCCCGTCCGTCAATAAAATTAGTACCTTCGGAAAATATCACCGCTACTTCTGAGAGTGAACCCGTGGCAGTTAATTCCGTTAACTTAGTGCACGGAGACCTCTACCAATCAATAATACAAAATTTCTTATGAACGTTAGACTTTCTCTTGTTGGATTTTCTGACGTCGGAAGTCTATGCCAATAATCCGCAATTGTTCGATGCCCTCAGAGTAAATCAACTTTCAAATCGACTTTGAAGCAAGAACGCAGTAAAGTATTTAGGACTAACTCCAAATTCAAAGCTCACTTTCAGCAGCAGGTAAAATTCACAACAGAACGAATGACGAATGTAGTAATGCCATTACGCAGATTGATGGCAAATGTAGGTGATTCAACGGTCAATGGCAAGCGAAGGCTTCTGATGTCGAACACGCAAAACATTCTCCTGTAAAATTGTGAGATTTGGGAAGATGCACTCCGAAAAGAGAACTACCGGAAGCAGATGGTGGCAGTGCAAAGACGTACAGCTTAACGTTTGGCTAGCTCCTACCGAACGATGGCCGAATTAGCCACATTGGTTGTAGCAACAGTTACCCCCATCGATCTTCTAGACTCCTAGAACTGGACTAAAGCGGCAACCGATGAGGCAAACGTGGTTTTGAAACCAGAAAAGGCAAGAGCTATGGAGTTCAGAAAGCAAAGAAAGATGGACTGTGATGCTGATCAGGAATACGGCTAATTGCAGTGGGACACGGTGGGGCTAACTATACTAGGTTAACCAGCTACTCACAGGACACAGATATTTCAACGCCTTTCTCCACAAGATTGGCAAAACGAATAGTCCAGCCAGTTAGTACAGGGACTTTCCAGCAGACGATGTGAGGCATATTTTACTCGCCTGCAATAGATGGGAGCTTGAAAGACAGCAAAACTGGAGCCATGTCTGTCCCTATGCTAAACAAATTCTCCGAAGAAAACAAATAACTCTAAGCAGAGTGTAAGGGTGTATGATTACACAAAACACAGCCCTGCTGAAGAAATGCAAAGTCCCGGGGGAATGGGTTTGAAACTGGAAGTTGAAAAAAGTTTTAATCTCGTATGCTTTGCAGAAAGGTGACTCGGACACACAAGGACGGTCAACGCCATTCGGTGCATAAAGATTTTTTTTCCATCTCAAGTAGCTGTATCCGACTCAATATTGAATCATTTAAATTGTTGACCACTGTTTCTAAGAAAGCACGAACGAAAAAAAATCTAAGCAAACTACGGAAATAAATTCTCTTAACAACAAACAATTATTATTAGCCTCCTGAGCTCTGACATATGGCAGCAGTAGTTGTTGAAGGTATAACAAGTCAGATCAGAAAGGTCCTTATTTGTTCGCCAAAATAAATAGCTGGTTCTGGTACATACAAAATAATCAGTTAAAGTATACATGAAAATTAAAAACAATTTTCTATTTCATAGAAACATTTTTCTCTCAAAAAGGAGTTTTAATTTCACTCAAGATGTGGAACACGAGAATAAAATATAAAAACGAGTGCGACAGTTTACTGCAACCAAGGCAACTTAATTAGCTAATGAGAACTTTAGAGTACAAACATTATAAAAAAAAAAAATGAAATAAAATAATATAAAAGGACAAAAAAAAAAACAAAAAAAAAAATAATAATAAAACTCTTCCTTGGTCCTTGTTATGTTTGCTATGGCACGTTCCTCTGTTTCTTGGTTCTTACCGCACTCCATCACCATCAGCACTTGGTTCGTTTAATTTTTTGTATGTTCTTGTCAGAATGTTGTCGCTGCCTTTCATTCAATTTTCATCGTCTCTTTTCTAGCTTTTCGATTTTATATTTTTGTTTTCTCTGTTTTCTCTTTGTCAGTCCTTTTACATTGCTATTTTTTTCCATTTCCAATTTCTATGCGACTCTTATTCATCTACGCTTCAATGTTTGCTTCCTACAATAAAACTCATTGTGGTTCAAAATGAAGGAGTGTGGAAGAGCACCATTCATGATGGACATGGACATGCTTTTGGTGACAAAACAAAACAACAAAATATGTAGAAGAAAATAAAAATTATTAAAGTATAAGAACCATTTTCAACAACAACAACAACACTACGCCATGATGGCATTTTGTTGTTGTTATAGTGTTAGTGGATAATACATATGGCACTGACGACACGGGGTCGACAATTGGATATAGAGCTAAACTAAGGACACAAATCTGGACATGACAGCAATGGCAGAGTATACCACACACAAACATAAGTAAAGCTATCCCATCTAATGGTCATCTAATTTTGCCCTTCTGCTCGTATTAGAAACTCACATTGGAAGAATAAAAGCAAGAAAATAATATTTTGTGAGCATTAAAAGGATTTCATCTTCAAAGTTCTTCAACTTAAGTGGAATCTGAGATTTGGGATGAACTTTTAATTGAATAAAGAGTATAATTCATTTAACAGAATCATATTTGTCAGAAAAATTGACAATGACAAGATTTTAAATAGGACACACTCGAATTGTAGTTATGATAAGGTTTTCATTAACCTAAGGCTTATTAAATTGGCGGTAACTTTATTACGTATAAAATTTGATAGGAAGTGACTTTAGGGATATAAGTACCAATAGCAATATATAGTAAGGTAATTAATTCTAAGTGGGTATATTCAACTTTCAACCGGAGGTACACTTGATTCTAACACTTCAGATTCTGTATGTTTGTAGAGAGCTTAGATCAAGCTGCAACCTACAAATAGAGGCTTTTCATAAGTGATTCGCCCATAAACTGCAATCAAGGCACACGAAACGCATTGATTTAAGATAAGGTTATGTTCATGATGCATGCAAGCATGAAAATTTACAGGTCAGGTTTTCACCGTTGAGTTAAACCAGAGCTAAAAAAAAAATAAATAAAATAAATTGGGTGGCGCAAAAGCTAGTGGAGAACCAGGGCCTAGTGACTTACAACTCTAAACCATTCCTGTGTGCGTGTTGTTTGCAGGAATGGAGGGGACCCAGAGTTTTTTGCCGAGTCCGAAAGGCTAAACGAGAAGCACTTTTCCATAACAAGTATACTCTTAGAGGATTTGTCAGTTTCTCACAAGAGGCAGTACCTCGGATAAAAACATTTCTGTTTTTAGGTGGCACGGCTGGGAATTGAACCCGCATCTTCGGCATGACAGTCCTACGCACTAACATCAAGCCACGAGGTACTACAATTTTAAACCAGAATATTATATCTTTGGCGCATAGCTTCTCAAAGAACATATTCATAAAAATTTATCTGAAGAAAATTGGTTAACCTATTCGGGCTCTAGCTCGATGTAAAGAAGCAAATAATATTATGAAGGTTTCAATTTTGTACAAAATACCACAGATATTCACCCCTAGTTAAATTAAGAAACAGTTTTTTAGTGATGGATTAACCTTTTTTTCCAGTTGCTAAAAATCAATTGAAATCAAATTGCGGCACTATGGATAATGCTTTAATGCCTTTTACTATCAAAATCGAGAAGGCGCACAGTGGAACGAACTGTATAAATTTTTGGTCATGGGCTGTTTTTTTTTTGTGATACGTATAAACTTTATGTGTGATATTTTTAAACTGTCCACTCTTTCATAAATCATAAGCAATACAATTTTTGCCTGTAAACATAATGGTTTTAAAGAAATAACAGCTTGAGTTCACACTTTTTCAAAACCGAATGAAATGTGATATTAGACATTATGTATTTGTTTTTCGTTTTTTTTTTCATTTAATTTTTAAAAATAACTCAATGAAACACATTTTGTTCGACTAAGAGTTCAGCAATTTTAACTACCCGACTTCGAAGAATGGACTGAGGTTACACGATGGTCCAGGCATTATACAGGGTGTCCTGGACCTGAGTGGACGTATTTTAGGGTGTGGTTCTTGGGGTTTTTCTGAGAAAAAAATTGTATGGGGGGAAAATTGTATCTCCCCTCCCTGAGGCAGGGGGGCAGTTTCTGAAACATTGACTTTAAATGCAAAAAAAAAACATTAAAAATCAACGAAAACACATCTAATAATATGCTATGGTTGCTATAGTTTTTTTGAAAGTCAAAACTCCATTCTTGCATTTGGTTTTTAAATCAAGTTGTTTAAGCGAATAGCTTTTGAGAAATTAAATTTCAAAGTCAAAATTAAAAAAAAATGTGATTTTTTTTTCTTAAGTCGATATTTTTGAAGATTTTACGTAATTAAGTGTTTTTTTTTTTTGTTCAATATTCAATGCCCTCATTATTTTTATTCCATTACCGAAAACCAAATGTAAAAATCTTTCTTAGTTTTTGAGGAATTAAGAAAAAACAAAAGGTGTTTTTACCAAAAAAGCCCGAAAAAAGGATTAGATTATGGATAATTCATGAATAAACTATTTTTTGCGGGCTTATTTGGGAAAAGTACCTTTTTCTTTTTTCTAAATTTCTCAAAAACTAAGAAAGAGGGGAGATACAACTTTCCCCCTATACAATTTTTTTCTTAGAATAACCCCAAGAACCACACCCTGTAATACTTCCACTGAGGTCCGGGATACCCTGTATATGCTACTATAACATACTTGAACCTTTAACCATCGTTGAACTTCAATAATTCCGCCGAAATCAGTCAGTAAAGTTTGTTTAACAACGGATCAAAATTTGAACCACGTTTGTACAATAGGTTAAAAAACTTGCGCAAAGGGCACCAGTACCCACTGTTTATCTTTCGTTCGCATTTAAAAATTAAGTGATAATTTTAGATCTTAACTTAGATACATTTTGCCCGAAATGAGTACTCACAAAAAAGGCGAATTTTCATTTTTCGGGTGAAACTCACAATAGGCAGAAAGTGAAATGTCAATTTTTTCAGGTGGAATGATGTTCACGTGAAACTCATTATAAGGCTCAATATTTCTTCAATTTCATAAAATAAGATAAAACGCTTTTTAAAATGTTTATAATACCCTAATTTTTCATCATATTTGTGATAAAATTAAAAATGTTCTTTCAATTTTTACCAAAGTTATAAGAATTCAAAGTTGGATTAATGATTTTACATGTCTTTACCGACATAAAAATTCTTTCGTTTTAGGGGATGACAGTAAAATAATGAGCTAACATTAAACAGGATTTTTTTTTATTTATCCGAAAGCGGTTAGGAGAGGGTGTCATTTAAAATAAAACAATAATCTTTTCAAGGACCGCCCTATTGTAGGTTCATACATGAATCTAAATAATTATTATGTACACTCAGAAAAAAAAACGTTGTTATCCGAAGAGTTTTCAGTTCTTGGTAGATTGTGAATAAAAAATTTTTGGCTCAAATAAAAGTTCTTGCATCAATAACTCATAATTGATTTTTTAAGAATCAAATTATTAGTTTAAAAATACAATTCTTGTAAAAACAATTTTAAAATTCTTAAGAAATTTTTAAAACGAAAAACTATCAGCCCAAGAAGAAAATTGTTGTGTTAAATATTTCTTAAGACAAAATATCCTCTCAAAAATCAAATTGTTGACTCAACAATGCGTTCTTCCGTTCACAATTATTATCAAGAATAAAAAAACTTGCCATAACAATGAAAAGCGTTAAATATTTGTATGATAATCTGATTTAACTACATATTTCTTACGCCAAGAAAAAAAATGTTATTTCTTAGCAAGGACATTAAATTGTTGGAAAAAGCACTTTTGAATGTATAAAAATTGAGAATAAAATAATTGTTCTCATGCCAAATATCTGTTCTTACTTATGTTTGATTCAACATGTCATAAGAAAAAGACAAATCTAAAATATGATGCAATTGACTTGATGTTCTGAAGTTTGAATCATTGTGTAGACGACAAAGACAAAATCCTTTCAGTTCAATCTATCGATATATCCTTCCATATTACACGACGTTAATCTTTCTTTCTCTCAGCCACACATAATGAATCAGAGAATAACACTTTCGCTTTCATACCAATGTTATGTAGGTATGCCATACACATATCTATATCAGATTTGGTAGAAAAAAGGATCATGCAACAAAAACAAATTCCATACACATCTATAATTTTTTGGCGTGAGCTGCTTGGCTGGTGCTTCAACAATAAAAATTGTTGGCACAAGTATGTTGTACTTGTATTATTGTTCGATAAGAGCACACAAATTGCAATGCAACTGTTTCTTTAAAAATGCGTTCTTGAGATTTAAATACAAATTGTTACGTTTTCAACAACTAGTTCTTGACACAACAACTAGGTCTTGACATAACAATTTATTCTTTAAATCATACAAAAGTAACTGTAATTAATTTCCTTAGTACAAAAAACAATGCAATGATTATTGTCTTTTGAATCGCGATCGCGTTTGGATCATTCTATAAAAAGTGAGAGTGGAAGTGCAAAATAGGATTGTGTGTTATTAAATAGGATAGTAAAATATAAAAACAAATTTAATTTTATTGAGTTTTATTTTATTATAACAACAGTGATAAAATTAAAAGAATATCACAGCATTTATTAAATAAAAGTGACGCGCGTTTCGGACTTTGTGTCCTTCATCGGGCCTTAGCTTTAATCGTTAGCAAATTATTAAAAAGTGATCAGTTATAATGGAATTTGCGCCAGAAAATCAACAAGTGTTGATCAACCATATGGATGCTGCCACCCTTGAACTATTTGTTAGTTGGGGATTATCCTGCGACGGGCTGAAAGCATTGGAAGAGTGTCGCATAGCTTCCCAGGAACTGCTACAAATTATGAATTTTTATTTATTTTTAGAAAAATTTCAGGCATATCAAATAGAAACAAATTTAAATTGCTTTTATATAAAAAATATTATTAATTTTTCAAAATGCGTAAAAAGTGTCACTTTAAACAGCTCTGAAAAATTCTTCGGTTTTAATTGGGTTGTAAAAATTTGTAAAAATTAAAATATGTAAGTTATTTTTAAGAATTGCTTATGAAAAAAATAAATGTTTCGTTGTATTACCTACTTAATTTTGAGCGTTTCATTTTTATTTTTCGTTGCTCTTGTTTGGAAAAGGAATAGTTTTTCAATTACTGAAATTGATGTTTTCAAGGTTAGTTTAAATTTTGGTATTCAAAATGTTGGTTTCAAGCAAAAAGACGATTTGACATAAATGTCTAAATTTTTCCCGTATGGTTAACCTTTTAAATAAAACCTTTGGACATTTAGTTTTGCCGCTGCATTATATTTCTTACATTTAAATTCTGTCATTTATATATTATTTTTATTTTTATGTCTTATTTAAAGAAAAAATTCAATGTACTTATTTCAACAACTATTATTTTTAAAGTAAGGTGATAACGCGTTCTTAACGAAACAATTTAAGTTTTTGAAAATCTGACAATTAAAATATTTTAACTAAAAATCTAATTTTTAATATTTGTTGACAATTTGTTCTTGTGTCAACAATTTATATTTAAACGTTTAACATTTATTGTTCTTGAACCAAGAATTTTTCTTCTTAAAATTTTAAATGTTTTCGTATTTGGCCACACGATTTAAATTGTTGAGTTTTTAACAACTCGTTTTTCAGACAACACTTGACATTCTTAATATTTTGACATTTTCTGTCTTTAAGTTAAGAATAAAAGTTGTTTCACCATAACTTACACTTGGATTCTCAATTTAAGAATTTTAAGTTCTTGGGTTCATTTTAAAGTACGAAAATTGTTGGACCAATGTATAAAGTTTTTGATATTACAATTTTTTTTTCTGAGTGTAGGTATACATGTAGGTGTGTTATGTATAACAACACAAAACAATATACAAGGGTATTTTTAATGCAACTTACGTTGTTTATTGAGCAGTTGGTAGATCTGAAAGAAAAAAAAATAATTAAATTATTTTAGTATGTAATGATAAAATAATAATATTGTAGAGACAGCAGCCTTCATACCTACTGGCCCTTACTACATAAAGTACAAGTATCACTTAAAATTGAAAAAAAAATTGATGGACGATTAAAACAAAAGCAACAATGCCTATTTTCAAAAATTAGTATATATAGCAAAGATTAACACAACTATCAATAAAAAAATATCTGAGCATATCTTCTGATTCACAAATTTACTAGAACGTCGATCAGAAGTTAGTTCCCAGCAAACATTTATGTGAACGTTCAGTAAGAATGAAGCATATATATATTTTCGAAAAACATTCACTTCAGTGAATAAAATCTGAATATCTATACTCAAAAAACCTATCACTTTTACCTCATAAAGCGGTAAGGGGATTTGTGCGGAAATTTTTCTAGATAAAAATGATGGAGATTCTATTTACCTTCACATAATCTGAATACAAGTGAGTGTGCACAAGTAATTATCGAAAGAGTTATATCTTGGTTGCACCCATTTTTATTCACATAAAGTGAATTTTCTTTTCATTTAATTTTGAGAAGCCATAACGGGACCTAGTCTGAAACAAAAGATATGCAAGGAAAAAATGCGTTAATTTTATTAAGTAATTTTGTTAGTTGAGACCAGTTTATTTTTGCATTGAAATTAATTAAAATAAGCTAAATTAATTAAAATACATATACCTAAGAATTAATAAGGTGCTACTGTAAAAAAAAAATGAAATTCGGGCTAGAATTAAAAGTAAGTCATGACATAGTCATAGATTTTTTAATAGAACATTAATATATTCCCTTATTCTTTACAGTTTTATTCATTCAACCATAAGAGCAAGCATATACGTGCAATGCAAATCAATTGTGAGTTTTTCAATAAGATGGGGTAAATCAAACTGTCTGTACCTACAGATTTTATCTTTTCAAGGTACCATATTGTATAACCATACTGGACTTATATTAAAACTCAGTTCTATGGTAAAATGTCGGATTATAAATGAATCCTCGATATTATTAAATTTAAATTCACTCAACTGAATGTGAAAAACTCACATTACCTTCATTCTTATGAATCATATTTTGTTCAGTAAACTGAATATATGAGCGTCTTGTTAACATTCACTTAAGTGAAGAATTACTTTATCATAAATGAACCATAAAAAACGATTCGAATTCGAAGTAATGCTACCCAGTTAATTTGATCCAAACCAGTTAATAAATGAATTCAAAAATGAAGGTTTATTTCACTTCTGTGAATCATTTATAAATCATTTCTGAATGAAAATGTTTTCTGGGTTCACAAATTAAAATTTCATATCAATAAAAATATGAACTGTTAATCCACGTTAAGTTCAAAATCTTAACGAAAATCCACTACAATCAACATGAATTCTACTGTATGTACTTGAAAGTATAAAGAAAATGCTCAAGGCTTCAATAAGGCATATTCAGAAAGTCTTTTTCGTTCAAAATTCACAGAGTTATGGGTGACTCTCAACAAACTGATAACCCACGGCGATTTAAGGTAGTAAGTATTTTTTCCACCTTTTACAACTGTATTAGCTAGTAGATCATGTGTTCGATAAATGGCGGGTGCAATTCTGACAAAATCGTAAGTGTTGGTATTTAAAAGAAAAACTATTTTATACCCCAGATATCACTACCATGGCATGTCCCAACCCTGAGGTTACCAACTATTTCGTTACAACTCGACAAAATTGGCATCAGTTTGGCACGATAAATGCTGTCACTACCGTGGCATGCAATATTTCGAACACCATCATATATCTACTTTTATTCATGGATCGAACTATTTTTGAATAGAGTTTGCTAAACTTATTTTAAATCTGTTTGGAAAACATTTTGACTATAACGGTTTTTTTGCAAACTCGATTTAATAATGAAAATGTCACTACTGTGGCAAGCAAAAACGGCATCTCATCATCTTTACATGTAAAATCTGGTGTAAGAAAATTTACAGTTGTCGTGTGACCACAGCACTAACTTAAGTTATCACAACAATCATTATGGCATCAAAAAAGTTAGAGAAATCTATTTTTTTTTTTTTTTTTTTGTAAATTTTGCACTCACAAAAATATCAGTTTGCTATGAGAATGGCCAATATACCCAATCAAACCCAAAGAATAGGAACAGGTCAAAATTCTGGTTTCAAAATTCAGTTTTTTTTTTTAATAAAATCTCCTTTTTCAAAATTCTGTTTTTTTTATAATCTGTTTGACGGAGCTTTGCTTTCCAAAAATTCTGTTTTTCAAAAATTCTGTCAATTTGTTTGCACAAGAAGAAAATGCTGCTAGTTCTGTTTATTAACTAAATAAACCAAACTATTTAGCCAATAATACGCAGGAGAATATTTATCATAGTCGTAAGAGCCATTTTTGAGATAAATAAGCTTTTCTTAATTCAATTCCTGTCAACAAAACGCATACAGGAATTGTTGAGAATTGTAAGTTACTAGGTTTTGGTTTCCCACGAGCTGTTGCGCCACCAAATTTATTTATTTAAGATTTTTTTTAACAGTTTAATGGAAGGTATCGTTATTTTTGGAGTTAAAAAATCAATGGCCCTTCTAGCCAATCACCTTAAGTCCCAAATTTTAAGGAAGTTGCTTCAGTAGTTTAAAAGGCAGATTGAGGTACGTAAAGACAGATTAAGAGAATTATTGCAGGTCTGACTTACAAAACAGTTTTTTTTTTGAAAAACAAAGTATTCAATTACATATGTATTTACGAGTCCAAAATAATGAAATTTATAAAACCAAAGATTAGATATATCCACGTAAATTAAAATTTTATAGAGAGAAAGGGTATTCATGTAACGGCGTTAAGAGTCGTAAACGTAGTAAGGTTGAAAACTGCATAAATCTGTCTAATTTTCCATACAAATTGTGACAGATTAACGAAGCTTTGAAAACAAAATTAAAGCACACGCAGAATTTTGACCTCAACTTGCCAAGAATGTTGAAGCTGTCATGTTGTACCTTTTGGACAAAAACTGCGAAAAATGTCAAAAAATGGTAGAGTTTGAAAGGCTCTATCTTTGTCAGTTTTGAATTATTGAAATATTGAGATTGATTTTTGGAATTAAGGGGTCTGCCCTTGAAAAACAAGAAGAAAATTGTTGATAAATGATGGACATTCAAATTATCATCATTGAAGAAATCAAAAATTTTAAAATTTGTCGGATAGATCCAACACAGCTTCACAAGCATTTTCGACTTACTTTACTAAATAATTTCTACATATTTTTTGAAGAGAAGAGTACCTATAAGTAAATCAGTACCTATTTATCGCAAAAAATACAAAGTTAAGAAACAAAATATAATAATTTCCTCTATCCTATCAGGATAGGTATGCATATCTAAGATAGTATATACATTAATAACCCCCAGTTTCACAGTCTCGTTTAAGCCTTGAACTGAGTTCAATTTTTCTGCTGAACTAAAGTTTAAACCAAAAGCTGAGTTTAAACTCCCACTGTGAAACTGGGGGTTAATCTTCCTATTAAAACTCTAATATATTTATATACATTTTTTTTTAACTTTTTATATAAAACAAACTTGTCTGGAGAGAATAATATTCCAGTTAAGCATGGAAAGGGTTTTGTTAATCTTTTGAGAAATAAATTGATGACAATGTTCGTCATCGTCAGACAGATACCACTAGACACACAAAAAATAAAATAAATACAAACAAAATTATAAACTGGATGATAAAAAGGGTTTTCATGCGAAGAAAAATAAATTTCCAACAAACGAGAAACGAATATTTCGCGAGAATCATTTTGGGCTATATTGTCTATAACCCTCAATACTCACTTCCTTGAATTTCACACACAGAGAAAAAAGTGAAAAGATGAAAAAACTTTTTTTTTCTAAATAAAAAAGATGTACCAATCTATGCATGCGTATTCTATGTAAATAGGAATATTATATAGATGAACATAATATAAATATTAGATAAAATAAAGTGCACGACTGGGTCGCACGTACTTGCTCTTATGTTCAAGACACTGCGAGTTTAAGAGAATCGTATATACAAAAATGGAAATTATGAGAGAAAAATGTAGAGAAGCATGAAATACGACATTTAAATTAGCTAAAACAACTCTTTTGACAGTTTGAGGTGAAAAAAAGTATGCCATCTTAATTCATGATGGAATATGATTGTATGGGAAAAAAAAATTTAAAAATCGTTGGAGCGGTTTTTTTTTAAATTAATTTTTTATATATAAAATTCTTAAAACATTTTTAAGAACAAATTTTGGTATGCAGATTTAAACTATATATTTATGTGTATATAAAAACAAAATTTGAAAAAAATTGTCAACCCGATTTTGAGATACCGAATTTTCAAAAAAAAAGTTTGAAACTTTCTCTAAAAATCCAAAAACTTTTTTTTTGAAAATTTTGATATGCAATATTATTTAATCTTATCTGAAATTTGTATACAAGAAAATTCATTTAAATCCGTTAAGCCGATAACGAGAAAACTCAAAATAAAAAAATACGTTCTATGACAGGTACTACTAATAGTTGCTATGTGTAAAATTTTATAATTTTTGATGGTAGATCGTACTAATTTTAGTTTAGTTTAATCAAAATCGTAGGAGTCGTTTTCAAGCAAAAAAATATTATTCTTTGCGGTTTTTTCACTTTTGAATTGAAGGTACCGTTATTTTTTCATAAATGTAAATTTTTTTCTAAAAATATATTAGAGAGTACTAAAAAAGTCTTAAATATCGAGTTCCAAAAAAAATATTTGATTTTCCAAAAAAAATTTGAAATTTTTTTTAAAAATCCAAAAAATATTTTTCAAAAATGTTGGTACACAAAACTATTAACATTTTTTGGAAGCTTCTGTATAAAAAAAATAATTGAAATCGGTCATAAAATTTTGAATAAAATCAAAACTTAAAAAAAAAATCCATTAATAACCATTTTTGAAAAATGGTTTTCCACCCAAAGGAAGCCTTTACTAAAATAAATTTACTGAATTTTTTTAAGAAAAGTTGTCGAGCCGTTTTTGAGAAAAATACGATTATGTAAATTTGCCAAAAAAAAATTTATGGCAGGTACCATTATTTTTGGTTCTAAAAAAAAATGAAAAAAACGTGTCGGCAGAATCACCAAAAACCACTATGTACCAAGTTTGAAGAAAATCGATCGAGCCGTTTAGGCTGTAGACGAACAGACAGACAGACAGACAGAATTATGCTCCCACTTTTTTGGTGTTCTCTATCATCGTAATATCATGTTTGATTGTTATCTCAAAATTTTTTTTTTGCACGAATCCAAAACTTGCGTTATAGTACCTATAATCGCAAGTAAAAAGAAAATTATTGTAGAAACGGATGACAATTTTTATTTGAGGATTCGTTTTGAGAAAAAAGTTTTGAGTGATCATCGTCATAACCTTGAATACTGCATAGAGTGGGAATAGAAGTGTTGGTTTGGTATAAAAGTAAAAAAAAAAAATAAAATAAATAAAAGTTTCTTGGAAATGTTTCCAAATCTTTCTAATTAAGAAAAAAAAATCCCATAAAAGTCAATAAACAAATTAAGATGCTTACATTAATTAATCACTCATTAAATAAAACTTTCTTTTTGCGATGATTTTGAAAAGAAAGAGTAGGTGGGTGTTGTTGCTATGCAAAGACAACGATAATGAAATAAACAAATTAAGGAATGAAAAGTTCTTTTCAAACTAAACTTGTATTCTTGGAGAAGTTAAGGACGTTTATGATTTCTTCTATGGGGCAAGTAGTGTTTGTCGGGTAAAAAAGATTGTTCGAAGTCTGAGTGTCTTCTCATCCTTTCGTCCATAGATGCTACACGGATAAAAATACTTTTTAATATCTTATTTTTCTCCAATAAGAAAAAACTACTAATTTTATTCTTCTGGTTCGCCAACATACTGGCCATCTGAAAAATACCAGACCTTATAGATTTTTTCGTAGTTAAAGGTATTAAACGAAATCATATAAGTGTCGAAGGTAATTACGACTTATCGTCAGATCATACTCCAGTAATTTAATCACTGAGTGAAGCGGAAATAATAGAAACAATTAATACAACAAGAGAACAACCAAACTGGAATGAATTCAGAGATAAACTTGAAAGTTTAATTAACCCTAGATCCCCTATGCAAACAATTGAACAAACTGATCATGAAGTAGAACAATTTATTGCGGATGTGCAACAGGCTGCAGAAGAAAGTACTCCAACTATTTCGAACTCAAGAGAAAAAGAAATAAAATATCCTGTGGAAATAAAGGAGCTGATATTGGAAAAAAGAAGAGCTCGAAGAAACGCAGTTTTTAACCGTCTTAACAATGAACTAAAGAAAAGAATCTGTGGGTTTAAAAAACAAAAAATATTATATGTAAAATTGTCAAATTCGGCTTAGTTTTCAAGTTAAACCCAAAATATTGAAAAGTGGCCAGTGTGACCATTCTCTCAGAAACGCATGGGTGAATTTAGTAGCATTTTCGGTTTTAAGCATGCTTATGGGCCAAACAAACAAATTCAATAATAAAAACCCTTGCACGTGATTGTTCCTTTATACCCTTCATTTTCCGGTCTATTCAATAGGCTATTAGTAGATTCCTGAAAAGTCTGACGGTGGATGCTTCGATCAAATATTTCTTATGGGAAGCAGCTAAGCACCTAAAAAGACCACAGACATAAAACCCGCCTATAAAATCGCAAGATGGTAAATGGATCGGAGGCCCGAAACAAATGGCTGATATCTTCGCTGAACATCTCCCGAATGTTTTAAAGCTATTACCAGCAAACACGGCTACAGATCCTTCACAGTTATTTGATAGAAACGACGAATGTAATATACCTTTTGCTCAAAGAAGTAAGAAGCATGTGTCAATATAAGTAGTCTAACAAAACATCACCAGGGTACGATCTAATTACTGCTCAGATTTTGAAAGAAATGCCTTTAATAGCCTTCAAGATATGTGCCACATCAAAAAATTTCAGAAGTCATTGTCATACCTAAACAAGGTGAGCCACCAACAGAAGTAACATCTTACAGACCAATATCCCTTAGGTATATTAATTATGGCAAAAGTTTTCGAAAAACTGCTCGTGAGAAGGCTTTGCAAAATAATAGAAGAAAGAAGATTAATTCCGAGCCATCAGTATGGATTAAGTAATAAACATTCCACGATAGACCAAGTGCATCGAATTATGGATGTTTTGGAAAAGGCACTTGAAGAAATACAAGTAGGTATGCTCGGCTATAATCTTAAATGTTACTCAAGCCTTTGACAAAGTTTTGCACTTGGGACTTCAGTACAAACTGCATAGGGACCTTCCCAGGCATTATTTCGAAATATTGAAATCCAACGTTACGAACTGACTCTTAAGACTACGGTATGACCAAAATTACTCGGAACTTAGGAAAATTGAAGCCGGTGTAGCACAAGGAAGTGTCCCAGTACCAACCCTGCATCTGTTATATACTAGAGATATTCCAGTGGACTTCATTGCTATCGCATGGCCACCTTTGCTGATGATACTGCAATATTGGTGTCAGATTAATCCGTTACGAAGGCTACACAAAAATTGCAAAATGCAGTTGATAAAGTTAGTAATTAGACGCAGAAATGGCGTATCAAACTAAACGAAATAAAATCGACGCATATAAACTTCACAAACAAAAACATAAACAATGTTCCAATTCTTATAAACAGTACAGCAGGAGCTTACTCCAATACCGCCAAATAACTTGGATTGACTTTGGAAACAAAGCTTAAATGGAAATAGCCCATCAAAAATAAAAGAGAAGAACTAAACTTGAAGTACAGAAAAATGTACTGATTACTTGGAAAGAACTCTGACCTATCTATTCAGAACAAACTAATGTTATATAACAAGTATTGAAACCCTGTATGGTATCCAATTAAAGGGCTGTACAAAGAAAACAAATGCTGAACCCATCCAAAAATTCTAAAGATTGACTGATTCACCAGTGGTTTTACTGCGGTAAGAGTCCCACACTATACTTGGTAACGATTCTTGTGGAGTGACTTTTGAAGATTTTCATCGGATACAAAATAACACGGAAAAGAGTATCTTTACGCTATTCCGCAAAAGAAAAAAATCATTTTGATTTTCATTTTTTTTTCTATTTTTTTGCTGCTTGCTCGATTTTGATAAATAATTCAAGTACAGCTTATAGTTTGATCATTCGATTTCATTGGCAAAAGCCAGTATTTGGTTAAGATTTACATGGCACAATGCTAATGTTTTATCTATACGATTTAGTGATCCTTCGAATGGTGTACTTTTTTGCGAAAATCCCACAAATAAAGTGCCAAATATCAAGCGTGATCTTGAGAAATTTTAAGCCTTGACTACAAGTTTTCTAGGGCTAACCCGTTACCAATACTAGTTGACATTTTTTGACAAATAACCGACCAATTTGATGGCATGCTTTGTTGCGAATATCCCATATATGAGATGCCAAGACCACAAATTCTAATATGAGACTTACACTTGCCTTAAAAGTTATTTATTTATCGATAAGGAACCGCCTTTCTAGTAAGTCTATTCATGACAGCCTATAGGTATCAAACAATATTGAACACAAATAAAAAAATCTGTCAAACATAACAGCAACGGTTAAAAAGATATCATTATTGCTATATCAACCTCGAAAAATACCCTTTAGGTATAACCAGTCGAAAAGTCACAAAAGAGTCGTAAGAATATGAACATCGTCAAAATAAAAAAAAGACGAAAAGAAATGAAAGCAATTATGTTAGCATAGAAAAATTGAATGAAATACATATGTAAAAAAAGAAATGTTCAGGCGTAACCCAGTATAACAACAAAAAACACACACACGTCAAAGATTTCAAGGAGCAAACAAGGAAATTGAGCATCAGAGCCCGCAAGAGAATTTTTTTTTGTAAACGACGACGATGATTAATTACAATTATTTGTAACAACATAACAAATTTAACATCCCCTCAATGTTCAATACTTTGAGATTTTTCTCATTTTCTATATTTCATTTTCATAAATATATTTTTTATTTGTTGTCATTTTTCATCACCAGAACGTTTCTCCTCAACGATTGATAGTTCATCGAAATGATTAATATCAGATAATCCATCGGATTCGCCTTTCTATATTATATATTTTCAAATACGGACATAGCAACCTACCAACTCACACAAGGCAGGCAAGCAACAATAAACATTTTAGTGGAAGTAAAATGATGATGGAATATCGAATGAGATGAACCGTATATATCCTACCATCAGCCATAGTAGTAGATATATAGTTCCGACTTCGATGTTTACCTCGTTTTGGGTTTGTTTGAATCAAATCTGTAATTTTTCTTCTTATACCTATTAGGAAGATACAATACATACATAGAGATACATTCACCCAAACTCCTCTTAAGAGATAAGTATAAGAACATTGAGCTTCAAACTTATCTTCAAACTTCATTGTCCGACCAATGAATAGATTTGACTGTAGAGAATGGAATTTGTAATCGGATCCAGATTTGGGTCGGGTGAAGTAACAGATGATTTCCACGGGTAAAGAGGTCTTTTGTGGTAAACCAATGTCGGAAGTGTGAGTATTAATTTGGCTTAAAAATAAATGGATGAAGAAAATTGTTGGGTAAGTTGAGATGAATTTTATTATTGATTTAAATGAAATGCAGGAAATTGAATAATTTGCAAAAATATTTGAAATGTAGATCAATATTCAGAGATTTTGAAATCTACTTGATTTTATTTTTTGTTTTCTTTGTTGTTAAATCGCCTTGGGTGTGTTCAATTCAACTTGGTTTGATTAAATGAAATTTAAGATTGCAGGAAAATATCATGGGATTAAAGATAGTTGTATAAATTTGTTGGTAAACGGTGAACCATTTGTTGGTTTATTTTATTAGAGTGGCATTTTTAATGTCTTAACTCAAAAATTTTCGACTCATAATTTTTGATTTGTTAAATGCTCGGCTGGTGTGAATTAAATGCTCCAATTTTCGAAGATTGAATTTTTTCGAGAAACAAGGTAGGTAATGTATGAAAAATGGAATTTTTTCTTTTTTACCTCAAATCTTCGAAAACTGTTTCAAAATTGGAGCATTTAATTCAAACTTGTTTTGTTTTTTTATAATAAACGCGCACTCAAGGGGTTATGACTACAGTGCGAGTGTTAGGGAAGTAGGATAGGATTTAAAAGGAGATACCGATGCACATTGGTTTTGAATTTCTGCATATCACAATGGGAAGGAAAAATAGAGTTGGGTAAAGCATTCCACATTCGTGTTGTGCGGCTGAAGAAAGATTCTCTGTACTTGACGGTACGCCCGAAATTGGGCTCAAGGGTAGACTGATGTGCATTCCTAGAAGTACGAGTATTACGGCGGAATTGTTTAAGCCAAAGTCTATCAAACGCTTTTGAAATATCAAGTGCAATAATCTTACTCTCTCCCAAACGATGTAAAGATTTGTTCCACTGTTCGGTGAGATATACCATCAGATCACCAGGACCTATTGCTATGAAAGCCATACTACCGGTCATTAAGAAGCCTTCGTTCTTCAAGATATTTCTTGAGCTGATAACACAGCTCAACAAAATAAAAAATTATTTTTGTGCCGTGGTTTATTTCATGATTTTTGTATTCGTCATGCTCCAAAATGATGAAAAATACCTACACCCCCCCCTAAAGTTTGCATTTGTAGAGTTGGTGGTCAAAACACAGTTACCACAGTTTTCATAGAAATAATTCTGTGGTGTTTGGTAGAAACCTGATAACTCCATTTTAAAATTAGCGTCGTTACGCCCACTTTAAATCAAGCTAGAGTGTATACGAGGCCACAGATTTTCTTCAAATTTGGAATACTTATGAACATAACCTTTGAAAAATTATGTTTCAAATTTGAAGAAAATCGGTTCACCCGTTTAGGTCGTAAATCGATGTAAAGTGGACGCAAAGACGCAAATTTTAAAATGGAGTTATCATGTGTCTACCAAACACCACAGAATTAATGTTTGCTGTAATATATTCTTTAAAAGAGGAGTGGGGAGTGGAATTGTTGCGCCCATTTGGTATATCTAGAGTATATTTGTGTCACAAACTACACACATTTTTATTTTAATATTTAAGGACGTTCAAATGTTATTAAGAATGTGTTATAATGATGCTAATGCATTTTGCTATATATGTGGTTATTTATCAAAATTCACATTATTATCATTTTTGAAAATATGTTAAGAAACTCAAAAGACATGCAGGATGTCTCTAAGATTGAATATTCTGTACGGTCATCTAGACTAGAACAAATTTAAAAAACTTCATTGGGAGCATACTCAGAAGAAAAAGGAAAACGTTCCAACTAGGATTTTATGGACTTCGAGAGTAATCGTCATTACCAAGGTCAATAAAATGAAACAATAATGGGAAATTATTCTAAAGGTTTAGTTTCAGAATAGCACATCCCAAAATCAGTGTTTTTGTTGATAAAAATTACCGTTTTAATGTTGATACCAAAAATTAAACAAAAAAAATGAAGAAAAAAGGAGTTTTTGTTATTTTCAATTTTATCAAAAATTAAAATACATACAACCATCTGGTTTTTAAACTTTCACTTAAGATTGGTGAAAGCATTGAATACTGAAAAAAAATATCTTTTTTACGTAAAATTAAAATAAAAAAAATTAAAATTTTAATGTAAACAAAAAATAAAATTATTGATGTTTTGTTTTCAAAATTCTGAGTTTAGAAATTAATTAAAAAAAAACTATCCATGGAAATGACTTAATTTAAAAACTTAATTAAAGAATGGAGTATTAGCTTAAAAAAAAAATACCATGATATTTTTGGTGTTGCCGTTGTTTTTTAATATTTTGTTGTCTAGTTTAAGTAACTTTTTAAAGAAAATTGCCCCTCCTGCCTAAACAGGGGGACATAGGCACCCTTCTCATATGTTTTTTTTTTTTTTAAGAACAAGCCTACACGCTGTAGCATTTTGGTGTATCTTAGTCTTTTATCTTAGAATATCTATATTAATTGATTCTAACATAGCACATTTTCATGAATTTTCAAATAATGTGCTCCTGACTACAAAAGCAAACTTTTTCAAACAAGAAATTTTTTTATTTAATAAGTAATATGTAAGGAATAAGAAAATCATATGCAGAACCCAGGCACAAAATTTGTGTTGACCAGTGTAATTAATCAGTGTTTCCATGACCTTGGAAAGAAGGGAGGTAAGTGCAATTAGACGATAATTGGAGGGAGAAGAAGATACGCCTTTTTTAGGGACAGGCTGGACAAATGCAGTTTTCCATCCGCTCGGAAAGAGACCAGAGTACGATAGATAGAAAAGCTTACGCAGAGGTTTTGCCAGCGTTGAAGAACACCTTTTCAGAACAATGGGAGGGATACTATCCGGACCAGCGGATTTGTGTATATCAAGATCTTTCAGGACTCTTGCAACTGCACAAGTGCGAAAAAAGATTCGTCCCATGAAAACGTTAGTGCTCTCAAGTACTGGAGGAGTCATAACACTCTCTGGCAGCGTCGAATTAATAGCAAACTGTGCTGCAACTGGCTTTTTCAGGTGAGCTTACATAGGGAGTGTCATTAAAGACGAGCGTTGGAACCACGGATGAAGTAGTGTTACGAATGCTTTTTGCAAATGACCAAAAATTTTTACTACCTTTCGGACATTGTAGTATTTTTTGCCGTAATTTTTAGTCATGCAAGAATTTGGTCCTTTGGATATGACCATTGCAAGTCTTTCTAGCTTGTATGAACTTATTCTGGTTTTCCTCAGTAGGGTTGGCCTTATAACAACGGAAACTTACTTCTCTGACCTTGATAACCTCCTTACGACTCGAATCAAACCATGAGTTTTCTTTCGGTTTGACAGACTTTATCCTATTCGGAATAAAATTTCTCATCACGTAAAGAATTAAATTTGTAATCATATCTGCACTGGAGTCTACGTCACTATCGAGGAAGGATAGTGATCAGTTAAAGCTCCTGAAGAAAATATTGAGACCGTCACAGTTGGCTTTCTCGTATTGCCAAACGGTTCTCTTAGGGTTTTTCTCTTTAACTGAGGTTTTTTGGCACGAGCAATTTGTAGATATGACACGATGGTCTGATGTGCCTAGAGGCGATAATACACTGATAGTGTATTTATCAGGGTCAGAGGTAAGGAACAAGTCTAGGGTGTTGGCGGATTGACCTGCAACGTCAAGGAACCGAGTTGGCTCGCCAACAAGCTGGGTTAGGAGGTTTAACTCAGCAAAGATCTCGTAATACCTTCCTTCGGGTGTTGTCTGGCCCGAAAAGCGAAGCCAACTAGAATTGTGTGCATTAAAATCGCCCGCAATGACGATTTCAGTGTGAGGATAATGGTAAGGGACTTTTTGTATTGAAATTAACAATTAGAAAACTGTTTGTAACACAAGAGGTATTTCACTTTCACAGCGCAGACGGAGTTGATATGCATGCGTTGGTATGCAGATCGGCACTGAGCATTTAACTAATCAAAGAGATATGAGTCGAATCATATAAAAACAACAATTTTTTTTTCAAAATTGTGACATTTTTTTTGTGAAAATCAAGATTTTTTTAATTTTTTTTTCGATTGGTAAAACATTTTAAAATTTTAGAAGTTTAACCACCTTTCAAAAATAACATAGAAAACATAGAACAATAAATTTAAAATTATCAACACTTATTAACGACTAATTAACCATGATGAACTTTCAAGCCATAAACCATTCGGTTTAAGGAGTTTTTACCCTTTTTTGAGAACCCAAAAACCGTAGAAAACATTGCACGAAAAATTTGAAATTGTCAAACTTATTAAAGGAACAAATTATTAAGTCATAAACAACTGGACTTAAACAGTTTCCATCGTTTTTTTAGGTGATACCTTTTAAGCTTGATGTGGTGGTACTACTGAGAATGCCCTATTTTGCTTTATAAAGCGCAGCTCGCTGATAGTATTATATAAATATATTAGAAGTAACATATACATATAATAGAAGTGGCAAAAGGTGCCCATATAAATGATTCAAGTCAACGTGTAAAGTATGATCAAGAATGATTTTATTATTCAAAATTCACAACTATTTATACTTAAAAATTATCGATATATTCTTACAAATTATTGGGGACAATTCTATTACTCATTGCTTTCTGGAGTAGTGTAGTAAAATACATTCTGTGTCATTCATAATGCATCGTCATCAAAGCGACGTCAATGCTCTCAGCTTCGTTGGTCAAAGGGGACAACGAAAATAGGTGTTATGTATCAATGCAATTGGTTGTATTACAGAATTTATTTTATTGTATGGATTTGTTTACATGATTATTTTTGTTTACGTTTGAATGAACTAATTAATGAATGGTTATTCTTATTACACTACATCCCTCCCCTTTAATAAAATGATATTTGTTTACAATTATAAATGCTTAAATAAATATTATTTTTTTTGTATGTGAACATTTTTGTGTTTATTTTTATGTAAAATGTTTAATTCTAGATTTAATTAGATTGTTATTATGAATAGTATATTCCTTATTGTCTATTAATATTGTACTATTTACACCATTTTGTGAAATTATTCTATATGGTCCTCTAAATGGTTTATCAAATTTTCTTTTATTTTGATTTTTTAAATATACATGATCTCCTACGATAAAATTTGATCTATTAACATTTTTTTGAAAATTCTGTTTTTTATATTTATCATTGATTAAGTTGCTTTTTGCTTGTTCATGAGCATGTCTTAATTTACATTTAAATTCATTCAAGTAATTATCGATGTTATAAATTGTATCTTTGTTTTCTATTACTTCACATGGAAGTGTACATAACTTTCCAAATACTAGTTCAAATGGTGAATATAAAGTGCTACTGTGTGGTGTTGAGTTATAACAATAAGTATAGTATGGTAACCATTCTTCCCAGTTATCTTTATCTCCTACGCTCATAATATATTCATTAAATACCCTATGATTTCTTTCTATTGATCCCATTGTTTCATGGTGAAAAGGTGTGGAAACTATCTTTTCTATCTTTAAAAGTGTACAAATATTCTTTAGTAATTCATTAGTAAATTCTGTTCCTTTATCTGTTTTTAGTTTCTTAAAACATCCGTATTTAAGAATAAATTTTTCGACTATTGTTTTTGCTACAGTATTTGCTTCTTTAGTTTCTATCGGGAATGCTTCTACAAATTTCGTTAAATCACATTGTACTGTTAATATGTATCTATAACCATTTGATGGTCTAAGTGGCCCTACAGTGTCAATTGTTATTGTTTCAAATGACGTACTGGGTGTATCTGTAATTACAATATTTTCTTTTGTGTATCTGGTTATCTTTGTTTCATTGCATGTTTCGCAGTTGTTAACAAATTTCTTAACCATTTTGTTCATATTCTTCCAAACATATCGTTGTTTTAATTTATTCACGCATCTTCTGATACCGCAATGACCTCCTATTTTCGTATTATGGTGTTCTTCTATTAACTTGTGCATTTCTTTCTCATCTGTTATCTGTTTTGGAGGAGTATATAATATTATATCTAGATATTTATATTCTTCTATATTTTCTTGCAGCTTATTAAATATATTTTTAAATTCTTGTATGCATACTTTATTAAATATAAGACTGTTTCTTGCTAGCGCTAGTCTTTTAACACCTGCATTGTTCATATTGAATATTAGCTTCCTCAGAATCAATTTTATCTCTGATAAAGATTTATCGCTAAATTCTACAAATACAGTGTTTGCTGCTATTATTATTTCATTTCTCTTTCTCTTTGTAACGTTACATTCTTTAAATTCTATCTTCTTTAATCGCCTTATGTCCGATATTGATGTACAGTCCCAAATATGAAGGTAGCTAGTCTTCATATTAGAGTCCAAGGCTGCTGCACAATTTTCTTCCTCATTTGGTATCTTTTCTTTATTCTTCTTCATTGCTCTTGTTAAAACGTCAATATTGTATTTTGGTAGCATCTCTTTTAACTTCTCTGAATCAATTTTTATTCTTGATAGGGCATCAGCGTTCGTGTTCATTTTTCCTTTTTTGAATACTATTTCAAAATCATAGTCCATTAAATCAACTCGAATTCTTGTTAACTTAGATGATGGGTTTTTGTGAGTAAATAAACTGACTAATGGTCTGTGGTCCGTGTAAACTATGAATTTTTTACCGAAAAGATATGGCCTAAAATATTGTATTCCCCAATGTATTGCTAACAATTCTTTCTCTATAATGGGTTTGTTTAATTCATGTTTATTTAGAGATCTACTAGCATATGCTATAGGTTTATCAGCTCCAATTTCTCCCTGTGACAAAACTGCTCCTAAAGCAAAATTGGAAGCATCTGTCGTTAGTATGAATGGTTTTTCAAAATCTGGATAGCTAAGAATAGGAGGAGTCATTAAATTTTGCTTAAGTATGTTAAAAGATTTTTCACAGTCTTCTGTCCAAGAAAATATTTGTTTCTTTTTTAAAAGTTGGTTGAGAGGCTTTGCTATTTCTGCAAAATCTTTTATAAATTTTCTATAATAGTTGCAAAAAGCTACAAATCTTCTAACATCATCTGCATTTTTAGGCAGTGGATAAGTTTTAATTGTTTCATATTTTTTTGGATCTGGTTTTATTCCATTTGCTGTTATCAAATGCCCCAAATAAATTACCTCTGGCTTCAAGAAATTACATTTTTCTATATTTAATTTCAAATTATATTTACGAAGTCTTCCTAAAACTTTTATCAAGTTTTCGTTGTGATCTTTCAGATTCTTACCAAAAACTATCACATCATCTACATATAGAAAAGCTGAGGCTTGTAAACCACTAAGAGCTATCGACAACATTCTCTGAAAACTATTTGTCGAGATTTTTAATCCGAAAGGAAGTCTTTTGAATTGGTAATGACCCTCATTAGTTGAAAATGCCGTCAATGGTCTGGAATTTTTATTTAGTGAAATTTGATGAAATGAGCTTGTCATGTCTAGAGTAGAAAAATATTTAGCATTACCTAATCTGTCTAATACATCTTCTAACCTCGTGAGTGGAAATTTGTCATCTACAACTTTCTTATTTAAAGACCTAAAATCTACTACTAATCTCCATTTAGTTTGTCCATTTTGAGTCTTCTTTGGAACTATAAGTAAAGGTGAATTATATGGACTAACTGACTCTTCAATTATGTCATTTTTTAATAACTGAGACACTTGTTTTTGTATTTCGTCCAATTGAGCGTTTGGTAGTCTATAATTTTTTATGTATACTGGATTTTTGTCTGATAAAGCGATGTCTTGTTCGTAGAAATTATTTGTTGTTAGTTTTTCATCATCATCATGAAAGACATCCTGAAATTCTTCACAGATCTTCAGTATAGTCTGAGCAGCAGATTTATCTAAGTTGTCTATTTGAATTTTCTCTATCAATCTTTTAAATTTTTGTTTGTCTTTAAATTTTGTATTATTCGATAATATTCTGTATTTTATCAAAGGTTCTATACCTATCATGGAATTCTCAATTGTTTCCTCTTTATCTGTAGTATTTAATATCTTGATATGCTTTATTCCTTTTGCAGGTAATATTGAATTTGCTAAGAAAATTCCCTTTTTGATTTCATTCCCGATGAGAACACTATCTTCTTTTAAATCTAGTTCAATACTTTTTATTATTTCTGTTCTTGGTGGAATTGTTAATTTTCCTAAATTCCTCAGAGACATATTTAATGGTAGTATTATTTCTTCATCTTGTACTAATACTACAAGCACACAAGTTTCATAATCTATTTTACAGTTATAAGCTTTGAGGAAATCTCTTCCTAATATACCATCAGTAGTTATATTTAATTCTTCATTGACTACGTGAAATTCATGTTCTACATTATCTTCTCCTATCATGAGTTCTAGATTTGATACACCTTTAGAAAATATTATTTTATTTGTAATGCCGTTTATTTGGCATGTCGATTTCTTATTTAATTCTTTTACCAGATATTCTTTACAAACAGAAATATCTGCGCCGGTGTCAATTAAAAATTTGTAAGTTTTGTTTAAATGTTTTATTCTTATGCTAACGAAATTTGTATCATATTCCCCATAGAAATTTAAAACCTTCTTTGATTCCCCCGATTCTGCTGACCGGGGACACCTATGTTTTCCGACCTAGTGTTGTTATTATGATATCCTCTTGCAGTACCTCTACTTCTAGCATTACCTCTATTAAAACTGTTGTTTCTTTCGTAGCTATTTCTATAACTATTGTTATTGTATTGTCTATCATTGTTATTATTGAATCTAGTGTGAGAATTGTTATATCGGTGTCCACCTCTAAAGTTTGTTCTAAATTGCATGACATTATTTTGTCGTGAAGAGACTTCAACTTCAGTAGCTATCTTTATAGCTTCACTGAATGTGCTTATTCTAGATGCTTGTATAACTTGTCTTGTAGCTTCATTCAGTCCGTTTTTGAAAGCATTTAGTCCTAACTGATCATTTAATTTTATTATAACTCTTCTATTTGATTCACCTTGTTCAGCTATTTGTATCTCATTTAATTGAGATATCAGTAATTCAATTTTTTCTGCAAATCTATTTACTTCTTGAGTTCCTTGTTGTGATCTTGCTAACTCACTATGTATTTTCAATGGATTTGTTTTTGGTTTGTAAATTTCTGTCAAAGCCTTCTTAAAATCAGGAAAAAATTCTGGCTGATTTTCTAATGTTAAAAGTCTGTTTCTTACTTTTTCAACTATTTTTGTTGCTATTACAAATTTGATCAGCTTTTTCTTCTCTAAGTCCTCAACTAATGTATCGTTATAAAATTCAATTAGTCCTAAAAAATTTGATAAGTTCTTTGACTCACCATTGAATTCTGTTATAAGCTTTGCAGCTACTAGTATTTCAAACTTTGCCATAGTTTCTAATTCTTTATTTTCTTTTTTTTAGTATGAGCAATTCTAGAATTTGTTTTTCTATTCCTCTAAAATTTGTTAATATTTCTTCTATTTCTTTCTTATCTGATAGTTCTATAAGTATCTCTTCCCTTGTATTTTCAATTTCCTTTTTGATTTTATTTATATATTCTTGAGTATATTCCCTGTTTGGATTTTTCTTTAAATTATTTAATATTTTTGACAAAGTATTTAATATATCCATATCATAAAAAAAAATTTAGTTTTTAAATTGTTGTTTAATATTTTTGACAAAGTATTTAAAATATCATGAGAAAGAAAAAAAAACTTATAAAATTATCTTTATAAATGGTTTATTCTGTTTCTAACTATTTGTTTTTTAACATACTTTTTATAGTATGAATGGATTTTTAAAAATAAAAAAAATATTAATATTATTAATATATAAATATTTATGTTATTAGAGTTAAATATTTGGCTTGAGCCATTATTGCTTAGGTTGTTGTTTATCACCTCTTTTGAATTGGGCTGTCCCATCCTTATTCAAAATATATAATTTTTTTATCAGTCTGTTCTTCTGAGTTGTCCGGGGAGTATGGCTGGTCTAGCTCTTCGAACAACGTATCCAGAATCTCTTTGCAGTATGACATCAATTATTGGTCTGCTTCCTGTTGGTAAAAGTATTTTTCGTTAACCTAACAGGCTGGCAAGATCGCCATGTGGTGGTACTACTGAGAATGCCCTATTTTGCTTTATAAAGCGCAGCTCGCTGATAGTATTATATAAATATATTAGAAGTAACATATACATATAATAGAAGTGGCAAAAGGTGCCCATATAAATGATTCAAGTCAACGTGTAAAGTATGATCAAGAATGATTTTATTATTCAAAATTCACAACTATTTATACTTAAAAATTATCGATATATTCTTACAAATTATTGGGGACAATTCTATTACTCATTGCTTTCTGGAGTAGTGTAGTAAAATACATTCTGTGTCATTCATAATGCATCGTCATCAAAGCGACGTCAATGCTCTCAGCTTCGTTGGTCAAAGGGGACAACGAAAATAGGTGTTATGTATCAATGCAATTGGTTGTATTACAGAATTTATTTTATTGTATGGATTTGTTTACATGATTATTTTTGTTTACGTTTGAATGAACTAATTAATGAATGGTTATTCTTATTACACTACATTGATATCAAGCTTGTTAAGGACCCAACAAAAACATAGAAAACATTGCACAATTAAAATAAATTTTTCACAACTATAATAATCAAAGACTAACCAACGGTAAATTATTAAGCGTTAAAACATTAAGTCGTCTTTATCGCTTTTTGAATTATGTCAAGCACCCAAAAAAACATAGAAAACATTGAACGACAAATTCGAAATTGTCAAAATGAATTAACAGCAAATTATCCACCTTACCATTTTAAGATTCGTCGAAGTTGCTTTGCTAACTTGACACTCATAGAAAACAAATAATTCAAAAACACATAGAAAACATCGCACGACAAAATTGATTTTTCGACAACTAATTAACGGTTAACTAACGGCAAATTATTATGCACTTAAATATTAAATTTGCGAAGTTTTTAGCACCTCTTAACAAAAACATAGAAAACATAGAATGACAAAATTGAAATTGTCACAACCAATTAACAACAAACTATGTACATATTCGTTTTTCGATCCGTTAAAGTTGCTGCTAGCTTGATATCAAGTAAGCAAAACACCCAAAAAACATAGAAAACATTTTAGCATGGTCAAAGTGAATTTGTCACGACTAATTAACGACTTTCTAATTGCAAATTAGTAAGCCATAAACCATCAATTATAAGAAGTTGGTACCGATTTTCGACAGAGTGCTTTGCTAATTTGAAAGCATATAGAAAACATTGAACGACAAATTTGAAATTTTCACAACTAATTAACGGCAAATTATCCACCTATTAATTTTTCGATTATTCAAAGTTGCTTTTCTAACTTGACACTCATCATCACAAAATTTTTTTCTGCTCACCTTGCTCTGCTAACTTGAGGGACATAAACTAGAAAATCCATTATCAAGTGAGCGATAGTGTAGATTAGATATTCACTTTTCAGTTGCTGAGATATGTGGGGCAGTGAGGTTCTTGGTCTAAGGTGCACAATTTGGGCCACAGCTTCTCTATCTATTTTAAGCGTTAGTCAATCCATTTCGTTCTGTGAAAATATAATACTAATTTTCTGTCACTTTCTTGAGGGCAAAAGAGCTGTCATTGTCAAAGTAACATATGATTCGAAAAGGACCTAACTGATGATGTAAAATAATGGGTAGTTCGTCTCTCGATTTTGTTTTTGTTCAAAAATAAATGCAATATCATTAAAGATACACATACACTCCTCGTCAACTGAATACGCACAAACATTTTTGAATATATTTTATCCATTTTTTCCAAACAGTGATGGTTATTATGCCATCTGTTGATGGTAAAAATTTTCGTAACTTATAAATAACAGAATTTCAAAGTTTTATCCAAAAACAACCGTGAGTTTTTCCTTCAACCACTTCCAAAGTGTAACTTATGCAAAGTAGAAGTTTTTTTTGAGTCAACTGAATAGGTACAAAAATTAAAATTGGTATTGGAATGGAATGAAACAAGTTTTTGTTTAAGTTTAGTAGTGGGTACTTCCACCTTTATTTTTAATTACTTCGTAAATTCGATCCGACATGGAATCGTATAGCTTTTTAATGTAATTTAACGAAATTTCGCTCAACGCTAATTTGATTGCAGAAATTAAGGTTTCTTTGTCTTCGAACTGACGACCACCCTCATAAACTTTGCGTACTAACCATCCCCAGACATTTTCTATGATGTTTAGATCAGGTGAGTACGGCGGCCATTGAAGCAACTGCACTTGTTGCTCCTCTATCCATGTTTTTATTATGCGCGCTGAGTGAATAGGCGCATTATCATGTTGGTAGGTCCAGTTTATGGGTCCAAAGATGTTAGAAAATTTAGGAAAATTTCTTTCCAAAATTACTTTATACCCAGCTGCTGTCATTCTTGATGTTACAACCTCGAGCTCAACTTTTCCATAATAACTGACTGCTCCCCATATCATGACACCTCCTCACGACTATGATGGCGCTTTAAAAATCTTTTTTCTTTTCTTAAGTCGTGAAAATAGAAGTTGAACCCATCAGGGCCATCGAAATTAAACTTTTTTTCATCTGAAAAAACCACGTGATACCATTCTTTTTTCCAACTCATGTGAAGTCTTGAAAAATCTAATCGCAACATTTTCCGTCTCTCGTCAAGTGATGGTTTTTTCTTAAGTTTCATTCGTTTAAGATGGCTTGAGTTGTTGATTACTCTTAATACTGTTGAGCAACTTGCGTTTACGCCGACTTTTTGTTTTATTTTTGCCACAGAATCAGAAGAATTTGATGCATATCTTAAAATTCTTCGTCTCTCAGCTGCTGTTGTTGCTGTTTTCTTACCTCCCTTCATGTTTTTGCCGTATGCATCTTTATTTTTCAAGTAAGAATAAACTACATTAAGACTTCGGCCAACTTTATCAGCTATTGCACGTCCAGTTAGGCCTTGGTCTCTAAGTAAATCGATTTTAGCTTTTTCAACACTGTTAAGACACGTAGATCTACCCATTTTTCTTAAAATTTGAAATCAAGAATTAAATTTTACTGAAAACACTAAAATCGTTAATTTAAACTGTCAAGCACTCCAAAAAACTTATAAACAACGAAGAAAATGGCGTTGTACCTATTCAGTTGACTAAAAAAAAAACTCCTACTTTGCATATAAAACACTTTGCAAGTGGTTGAAGAAAAACTCACGGTTGTTTTTGGATAATTCTTTCGGAATTATCTGCTTAACATCTTAAGGGAATAGTTAGCATCAACAGATGGCATAATAACCATTACTGTTTGGAAAAAATGGATAAAGTATATTAAAAAATGTTTGTGCGTATTCAGTTGACGAGGAGTGTATGTAGTTGCATACTTAAAAATAATGTAATTTTCTCAAAAAAGGTCCAAATTTTAGGTTATATGAACTTCTTGCACAAAATTAGGAAGGCGGTTCTGAAATCTCGGCACCTCGTTAGTATATTTTAAATGCGTAAAAATGTATGCCATCGAATTGGTCAAATATTGGTTAAAAAAGTTCAACTAGCCTTCAATATTTTTCAAATCTAAAAACTTGAAATCAAGGCTTAATTTGAAATCAAGTTCGCAATTTTTGGACTTCAAATTTGTGGGATGTTCGCAAATAATTATACCACCAGAAAGTTCACAAGATCATGTTAAAAGGTCTGCCATATACCGAGAGGATACTGATATTTATTGATTTAGAATCCAAGAGAAAAAATTTACAAAACCTTCCCTGGTCCCATCTCTTGGCCAGCACTATGTTTAAGGGTTGCAGCTTGATGGAAGAGAGAGCTGCATAATATTCAGCTTGTGAATGTGAAGAAGATTTTGCTTTCATAAGTGCCAGGCTACTATTTACGAAAGCCGTAGATTTAATATTTTTGAAAGTAAAAGAATTTTGCAAATACGTATTGTTACTTTAAGTACTAAAACTGTACAATTATACACATGATTCCTCATTAATATTTAAAGGAAAAAAAGCTCAAAAAACACACCCCAACACATGAGACGACCTCCTCGAATGTTCGCAATACATATAAGTACCAACTTATTTATTAATGAACCCATATTGATCAGTTGTCTTAGTCCCTAGAGGGTTCACATCAAAAACATACAAAATGTGATTAAAAAAACAAAAATAGGAGTATTGTAGGGTCAGACTTCACAGGGATAACACAACCCAAGTGCCAAAGTCTCTTAATAAGAATTTAAAAGAAAAAAATAAAAATACAAAAAAATCGAACGTAACTTTCTCAAAATAGCGTCCCTAATCAATAGTCACGATTCACATGCCAAATGCCAAATACATATTATATACAATACATAGGTACATCCATATAACCTAGGACCAACATAACAGTTCTTCGATTAAAGCTGCAAAATTAGAAAGTCCCTTAGACATTCCAACACTGCTGAGCTCTTTGCTTCTAGAGGAAAAATAAGAAAATCAAAAAAAAAAAAAAAAAAAAAAATACACAGATAGAACGTGACTGTTGCTGTTCGAAATCCGGTATTCGCTGTTTATCAGAAATAGCAGATGGCAAGACAACAATACCCTGGAGGCTGCAAAGTCATATCCGCCTTGAGTCATATCCACCAGACATGCACAACATTTCAAAAATTAATTGACATTACAATCAGAACGAAAAACGAACGTCGAGAAAGTGTGATTATGAACCGAAAAGTTCCTTTCATAGCCGCAGTGAAGTCAGTCAACTTTTTAGCAGCAGCAGCAGGAGTTTTGTTCTATTTCAAGGAATATTATAAGAGATGTAAACGGAAAATCATTCGTGGCATAACGAGAACAATATACCCAACCATCACAACCTACCTACTCAGTTATTCACCTCATCGTTGGCGTTTGTTGGTTGGTTTGGGAGAAGAGTATGTATAGTATTTTCATGTTAATAAAAATATCTATCTTTATAACAAACTATACTGTGCTCGTTGAAGCTGTGCCTCACTTTTAGGAACAGAAAGACACCTCTTGATAATATAAAGCAATCTTGAATAATATACACTTTGCTTATGCCATCATGCCAGGTTAGACACATTTTAGCTCGTTTTGCAAAAGACCAAGCACGCGCCTTGAAACAAAAGATGTAAAAACACTCCAATCCGTCCCGTCAGTCTGTGTCATCTCCACTCTCTCCCTCTCCAAAGACCGCACAATGACCTTAAAAAGAACAAAACAAACCAAACAACAATATCCAAATGCAAACACAACACAGCACAACAATACAATAGCAATGATGCAGACTAAAAACAAAGGTAGATGGATGAAAAAAGAAGTCGACCAAGCTAAACAAAATAAAAGTATCTTCTATATGTATGTATGTATCTAGATATAATGTTTATACCTGTTATCTATTAACATACATATACTATAGGCTTAAAAGGCAAAAAATATACTATAGGCTTAAAAGGCAAAAAGGACTTAAAATAAAAGGTAAAAGAGAAGCACACTTCTTTTTTGTAATTCTGCGTGAAAATGTGATTGAAAAAGAATATTTTCACTACGGCGTATACTTATTGAAATTCTATTCCAATCGCTGGAAATAAATGATGAAAAAAATGCAAAATTAATTGCTTGACTGAGTCGCACGAACTTGCTCTCTTAATTCAAGATACGAACTTGGTCTTATAATTCAGGGTACCCGAGTACCCGGGTATCTTCAACTACCCGAAAATTTTACAATACATACATACACATGTTATTATTGCAAAAATGCACTTTCTTTGGTCTAAAGGATACAATTATTTCTCTACTATTTAATTTTAATTGTATACCTAGTTTTAATGCTGGTAATCAGTTTATACTCCAGTGCTGCTTATCTTTAGGTACCCAAGACACATAGGTAGCTACATAGGTACTCGGGTACACGAGGCACATACATAGGTACCTGGGTACTGGGGTACCCGATCCGAGACATATCAGTAGCCACGTACCCGGGTAAAATCAAGAGCCCTACTCAGAATTATAAAGATTTTATGCATGAAATGAGAGAAAATTTTAAAATTAATTTCGATAAAACAATTCATAAAAAAATTAGTTTTGAGTAAAAAAAAAAAATAACAACATTTGATTTCTTATCAATAAAAATGAATTTATGCTTGCAAAAATTCAAAAATCGAAGATGTGACTTTCAAAAATTTTAAAGTCCCTTTATTAAAAAAAAAATGAATTTTCCACAAGAATAATACAAAATTCATATCCAATTTTATTTTAAGCATTAAAGTTTCCACACCTTCAGACCTACGAACATATGCATTTGTAAATCATTGGAAAGGTCTTAATGTGTGCTATTTTTTGTAGCATAAGCGTAAGTCTGTATCTCGTGCAAGAAAAGCGTTATAGCCCAATAACTTTTGCACTCTCATAGCAGTTATTGGGCTATAATACTTTCCCTGTACGAAATAAAAAACTAATTTCCATACAAAATTATATTTCGAAGAAAGTCGAAAATTAAAAAAAAAAAATGGTTCTCTAGGAGGTAGGTTTATCAATAATAACCATTTATTGAAGAACGGTTTCCCAAACAAATGTATAGCTTTTATCAAAAGAAATTTATTGAAATAGATTTTGTTAAATTACTAACAAAAATTGTATGGCAGGTATCTGCCCTTATTTTTGGTACTAAGAAAATGAAAACAAAAAAAAACGTGTGGGTGGTATTGTCAAGAACCACTATGAACAAGAAAATCGATCTAGCTATTTAGGCTGTTACTGAACAGATAAAGATAGGCAGTCTTGTGAGACCTGCTTTTTTCGTCTTCCCTATAATCGTAACGACTTGTCTGATCAAAATCTAGAGTTCAATTTTTTTTACGAATACCTAACTTGCCATATAGACTCTTTAAGAATGAATGTTGTTGTTATTATATCTACATTACAACATACACACATATACACAAACATATCGCAAGTAAAAACAATGTAGGTGAAATAAAGGGTGAGAGTGGATCCCAGACCTCCAGCGTGTCCAACTCACTTACCATTACGCCAACGCAAGTACTGCTAAAATAATATCCGTCAAGTAAGCATTACCACTTCAAAATTTTTAAAATCTAATAATTGGATTATTTGTCGTTAATTTGTCGTAAATTTGTCGTGAAAGAAAAAAAACTTGTCGCACTTGTTTTTTTTTTTTAATTAACCCCTGGTAATGCTTACTTGACAGTCAAGTTAGCACTACCACCCCTCAAAATAGGGTAAAATGAACTCAAAAAGAAAAAGGAATATGTGAAAATTTGTCGTAAATAAATCGTAAATATAGGTATATCTTAAAAAAAAAATTGTTGCACTTTTTTTTGTTTAAATAACCCCTGGCAATGCTAACTTGACAGTCAAGCTAGCACTACCACCCCTCGAAATAGAGTAAAATGAACACCAAATTATTTCAAGGATGTGTCAAAAATTGTCGCTTTTTTGACGTTGAACAATGGTGGAAATTTCAAAATTTTGTGATTTTTTTAATTTTGAATAACTCATTAAAATCACTTATCACTTATGTATCCTTTTAAAATTCCAAACAATTGTTTCAATACATCCAGCACTTACCATATGAAAACTTTTTATTTTTTGTGTTTTTTGGTATGGAATTGGTTTAAACAATTGTCGTACTATATCCTTAAATAAGTCGTGTCAAAAAATAATTTGTCTCGCCATTTTTTCTATAAAAATTATCTTGAATATGACGAAAACCCTTAAAATAGCATTTTGGCAAAAAGCCCCAAAGTGCTAAATTCAAGTAATTTTTTAAGAATAAATGGTGCGACAAATTATTTTTTCACACAACTTATTTAAGGATATAAAAAACACAAAGAATAAAAAGTTTTCATATGGTAGTGCTGGAATTATTGAAAAAATAAGGGAAAAATATCGATTTTGGGGCTTTTTATCATATTCAAGGGAATTTTTATAGAAGAAATGGCGCGAAAAATTATTTTCTGACACAATTTATGTAAAGACATATTACGAAAATTGTTTAGACAAATTCCATACCAAAAAACACAAAGAATACAATTTTTTCATATGGTAGGGAAAAAAATCGATTTTGGGTTATTTTTTAAAAAATAAGTGCGACTATTTTGTTTTCTTTTACGATTTATTTACGACAAATTATTATTCCTTTTTCTTGTTTGAGTTCATTTTACCCTATTTTGAGGAGTGGTAGAGCTAACTTGACTGTCAAGTAAGCATTACCTACCAGGGGTTAATTTAAAAAAAAAACAAGCGTGACAATTTTTTTTCTTTACGACAAATTTACGACAGATAATCCAATTATTAGATTTTAAAATTTTTAATGTGGTAATGCAGCAGTTTAAAATGTAAGTATGACCCAGCCTTGCACTGTATTAACTATACAAATTTGCTTCAAATCAACAAGTGACGATATTGCATTTGTTTTTAAAAGTCATCGCAGCCTAAAATTACCAGATTATGAGCACCTATACAGGTTAACTTTTAATACGAGTAAATAATCTAGTCAAACTTCCGTAGCTTAAGATACTAACAAAATGTGAACATTTTAAAGAGTAGGTATCCGCTTTCAAACTCGTTTTCTGCAGCTTCTCTCTACTATACATAGAAGATACCTGGCAAACTTGAAAATCTTTTGAAATTTTAACTTTTTAGTTAGGTACCTAAGCTACTTGATAAGGTTACTTAGTTGTAGAGAGGTTTTTTTAATCGAGTCTCATACTTCTATAGAAGCACCTCCGCTCCACCGCATGGAAATCCTGCATAGTGATGTCTTTGAAGATTAAATTTGTTTTCTTTTATTTTAAATAATTACATGCAGTGACAGTGTCAGGATCAATAATTCAATATTTATATTATATACCGTCAATCCGGGTGACTTGGGCCATTTTTCATATTAAAATGTGAATAACTTTTGCAATAATTTTTTTTTTTAAATGAAGATTTCTACATTTTTACCTACTCCACTCACTCTATAGGTATGATAAATCTTGAACAATACTACGGAGTAGTTTTTTATGTAGATGCTAAAATATGGGTGGCCAAAGTCACCCTGCCATTGAGGGTGACTTTGGCCGGGCGGACGTTTTATACATTTTCATATAAACTAAAAGCAGCAAGTCAATCTTACCCAACCCAAATGAAAGAAGAGATTTTTTTTATATACTAGGTATTATTTTTTAATGGCTACCACTGATTTGTTTGTTTTTAATATTTTTTTTTTAAATACTTATAAATATTAATTTAAATTTTCATATCCTTGGAAAGATATTGGAAAAAGCAGTCTCTCGGCGATCTTCTGTTGAAACAGGGAAGTTTTTTCACCAGATCACTCTTGTTCACCAGTGCAACGTATTTTTTTATGAAGCTGTATCCAGCACCTCTTTGGCCACCCGGCCCAAGTTGGCATTTTTTATAAAAAAATAAAAATTAATTGTTTATTTAATAGTTACAGATGTAGAATTAAGAGAATTAGATTTGCAAAACAATACATATATCGGAGTTAAAGTCATTTTGCAATCGTATTTCTGCAACATATTAAAACTATCCAACATTTTCAGGTGATTTTTTTTTTTACATTTTTAAGAAAAATAAATTTTAGTATATCTGATTTTCTAATTTCAAGTTACTAAAGCTAGTATGATCATATTTTAATTCAATAAATTTTAAAAATTTACAAAGAAGTCGGAAAAAAATTAAAAAATTCCTTCATATTTAAACAATTTTTTCAAAAAGTATCCATTCAAAAGCCCAAGTCACCCAACCAGGCCCAAGTCACCCGGGTTGACGGTACATGTATGCACATTAGGGTGGTCGTTAAAAAAAAGGTCATCCCGAATGGGCCCAACTCGACTCTAAATGAAGAAAAAAAAAGTTTTCATCCCCTAGAGTCGCTGTAGGGGTAAATTAAATTTCCCCTTTTTTTTTGCATACTAGAAAATTCACGTAAGATTGGCCAAAAAATTCAGAGCATGTAGGTGGGAACTAGACAAGAAAAAAATCCTATTGGAGGGGGCAAATATCTCCCCCCGCTTGGACGGGAGGGGCAATTTAATAAAATATTTGCGTAAAATAGGAAAAAATAATAAAAAGAACAACGGCAATTCTTACAATAATATTTTGTAGCTGTTTGGAAAGCCAGAAGTCAATTCTTATGGTTTGTTTCAAAATTAAGTTTTTTTGATGAACAGTTTTGTCATTTGTATATTGATATGCAAATAATATTTTATGTACCTGCACCTATGTACACACAAATTTAGGTACCTGCATATACATATAAGCCGCGTTTTATTATCGGTCATAACCCATATGGGTTTCACCTCGTGAAAATAAAACGATGCGGGTTAGTGCAAAATCAGTCTCTTTTTTTATGTTTATTTGTTTTTCATGCGTAAAGTCTGTCTCTTTTCCTCTCTATTCCTAACACAGCTGACAAATTGCTGACATCATTCACAATGGTAAATAGCCACCTGCCGGTCAGAGTGCAAACCTGTATGTCTGTATCTAGATTTTTGAAATTAACCTCGATCCCATGTTGTTTTTGTAATACATATTAAAAGATAACCTCGACCCAGACCCAGAGATAATAAAATGCAGCTACATATTATTATAAAATAATTCTTTTGAGTCCAATTCGCAGAAATTTAATCAAATTATATTGAAAATGAGAAACCATACTATTTTTTTTGACTTCGTGTTAAAGTCCTTTGCCTTTCACAGTGTGATTTCGATCTGAAATTACAAACGAAAAAAATATACTTAAAAAAAATAATTATAGATCACCCGCACTGCCACCCTTTTGGCAACCCTTTTGTTCAGGAAAATTATGTACATAAATTTCCATGTTGATCTCTCCCTCTATCTGTAATGACATTCGAAGCTCGATACAGTTTATTAAGAGGTGTAAATTGGCATACAATTTAAATTGCATTAAATTTTTCATGTGCACGTAGATTAAAGTTCCATATTCAGTAGAGATGCAGTTCCATATAAATATATGTATATGTATGTACTTACACACATAAACTTCTCGCGTGTCTTATCGCATTGCAAACACATATTTATCTCACTCTGCTCTGAAATTCCGAGTGAGGCATCAGCAATTCAGCATAAGCATACAGCATTGGTGAAATAAAATATAGGTACGCATCTTTGATTTATAACTATATTCAATTGATGTAGTTGTTGTTGTTGTTGTTTCATTATTATTGCAGATACAAATTTATATTTTTTTCCTTCCTCATACAATACACAAAGGATATGCTTTTCTGAACAAAAAAAAAAAATAACAATATTAAAATTGTGTGTTCTTCAATAATAATGATCAAGGTTTTTGAAACTACGGAGGTATGTAGTGATACATATCCAAATATTGATGGAACATGACCATAATGCATAAGAGCACACAGATATGCCGCGTTATGGTTGCATAGCAGAATGCAAGCAGTGGAATATATAGCTTCGGAGCGGTGGCAGCAGCGGTGCGGTGCGGTGCGGTGGAGTTCTGTTACGGTTCTGCCCAAATAGATTAGAGCACGTATTCCTACGTGAGAATTCAACTACTGTTTGGTAGTTAAGAACGGTATTCGCTGTTTGAATGGATTTTGCTGCAGTTATACTTTATGCATGCTGACTATATGGACGCTGTGCGATATTTGTGTTTCATAAACTTTCCCTAGGCAGCGAATTGTGGGCAAGAGAGGCGCGGTTCAGCAGCGAGCAGCAAGCAACATGGCACAACGCATTGCCTTGTGGCTATGGGCTATATATGTATATAGTGCATCGTGATTAGAAGAGACCGTGTGCTGCGAACGACTGAGTTTGTAAATGGCTGCTGCTTGGGGTTAAATGGAAAGTGAATGGATGTTTTGGTTTTCACAAATGAAGCATGGAACAACAAACAACAGGAAATTAAGACATTTTGTTTTCAGTTTATATTGGAGTTTCAGTTGCAGTAATTAATTTTTAATGTTTTACTCAAGTATCTAGATAATGTCGGTATGTAATACCTACCTACTCGTATACTGCTTTTCTTTTTTCTATTAATAAAGACTGATAAGGATGGGATTTTAAACAATGTCTGAGTATGAGGCATAGTACCTGCTAACATAAGTTATGTTTAGGTATTTATGAAAAAATGCCTAATAGGTAGGTATGCACATAGTTTTTTTTTTTGCGGAATGCGAAAGCTGAGACATGTAGGTACGTACCTAATGGTGATATTCTATGAACTAAATTTTTAATAATTGCAAAATTAAGGCAAATATTCTACCATGTCCCAAATGTGATGCTTAAGATGTGTTGATGAATGAAATTTGTCTTCATTTTTAGTTTTAAAGACCCCGCTTTTAATATCCAGTTGACCTGAAAAAAATCATTTTGAGTTGTAAAGAGTTTATTCTTGTTTCGATGTTAAACGAAGTTAACTTCTGAAATATGTCAACTCCCAGTTAACTCAACAAATTTAGACGGGTGCGTGTCAAGAATATGTCAAAATCGAAACGCAATGCTACTTATGGAAATGGCAATTTCAATAGTGTCGCACTTCGATTTCGTAATGACTTGGGCGTAAAATTTTAAACATCCCATTATTAAGGACTTAGCACGGTACTAACAGTTTACTAAAATGATAAGTGATTTACTAACTTTTCTTCATTTTTAAACATCTTTTATTGTTTTTCAAATTGGTACCTATCTGCTAAAACCATTTTATACTGGGATATAGGAACTTATAACTTTTAACTTTAAATTTTTTGGCGGTAGGTCCGATGGAGTAGTGTCTGACCGAGGAGATTTTGGAGGTGGGTCTTTGACTATGGGACAAAGGAACAATTTTTGTTTTTAAATACATTTTTCATACATATTTTTTGGTCATGGGTCTGCTGGAGTAAGGTCTGATGGGTGAGATTCTGGAGGTGGATCTTGAACTGGGACAAATGACTTTTTTATTAATGGGTCCGAAGAAATAGGGCCTGACGTACGAGGTTCTGGAGGTGACACACTCCAGAACTGGCTCCGTCAGACGCTACTCTATCAGGCCGTTTAGTTTAATAATAAAAATCTTACAAAACAGTATTTAAAAAATAAGCAAATGCTCCTGTGTCCCAGTTTTAGACCAGCCTCCAGAATATCTTGGGTCCAGATACTACTTAATCGGACCAAACAAATTAATTCTTGCTCTATCAGAATACTCAGCCCAGCTCCAAAATCTCCTTGATAAGACACTGCTCCATCAGAACTACCACCTAAAAAATATATAAAAGTTATTAAAAAAAAAATTCCCTTGTCCCAATTCCAGTAAAAACAGCCATTTTTTGCTGGTTAAAATTTTAGTAAAATGTTAAAGATAGTGCGATGCTAAGCTCGTTTAAAACTATCAAAATTTTCTTTTTAACTAAGTATTCTGCTAAAACTGCTTTAGCATCGTACTAAATCGTTTAAAACGTTGCCCTTTGATTTTGAAAAAAAAATTAAAGCTTGAATTAATCCTCATATAAAAAAGGCTTTTGAATAACTGCCGGATTAATTTCTTTACATATTTGTAGTCCAACCAACAAAGGAAAAAATATGGCGAGCTCTAGTGGCGGGAATGCGTAACATATTAATTTTTCGGTTTTTCATCATAATCTTAGAAATTATTGATGTGCGTGCAGCTAGCATTAGGTAGGTACCTCTTCAAAAATTTTAAAATCTAATAATTGGATAAATTGTCGTAGATTTGTTTTAAATTTTTCGTAAAAAAATAAAACTTAACCCCTGGTTATGCTAACTTGACATTCAAGTTAGCACTACCACCCCTCAGAATAGGGTAAAATTAACTTTAAAAAGAATAAGGAATATGTGAGAATTTGTCGTAAATATATCGTAAAGAAAATGTTCGCTCTTATTTAAAAAAAAAACCCTGGTAAAAATTTTATCTAAGGGGTTTTTATCATATTCAATAGAAAAAACATGGCCCGACAAATTATTTTTTGACCCAACTGACTTAAAGACATATTATGACAATTGTTTAGTTAAATTTCATACCAAAAGAACACAAAAAAAATTTAAAGTTTTCATATGGTAGTGCTGGATTTATTTAAACAATTCTATTATTGGGAATTTTAAAAGGGTACCTTAGTTTAGAAAAAGTGATTTTAATGAATAACTCGTATTGAAAAAGTAAAAATCAAAAAATTTTAAAATTGCCACCATTGTTCTGCGGAAAAAAGCCACAAAAAAGCGAAAATTTTTGACATGTCCTTGAAATAATTTGGAGTTCACTTTACCCTTTTTCCAGTGGTGGTTGTGCTAACTTGACTATCAAGTTAGCATTACCAGGGGTTATATTTTTTTAATAATTGCGATAAATTTTTTTCATTTACGATATATGTAGGTACATATTTACGATATATTTACGACAAATTTACGACAAATACTGACATATTCCTTTTTCTTTTTTTGAGTTAATTTCACCCTATTTTGAGGGGTGGTAGTGCTAACTTGACTTTAAACTTAATTTTTAAAAAACAAGCGCGATAATTTTTTTTCTATCACGACAAATTTACGACAAATTCTCACATATTCCTTTTTCTTTTTTGAGTTCATTTTACCCTATTTTTTCTTTTACGACAGATTTACCATATTTTTTCTTTTACGGCAGATTTAACGACTGATTTACGACGATTAACCCAATTATTAGATTTAAAAAATTTTGAGGTGGTAATGCTAACTTGACGGACATAAATTATTGGCTTTATCAAAAAATAGTCTGAGGTGAAACAATAGCTTATAAAATTCTCTGTAATTATGATTTAAAATTGTTGCCATTATTAGAGAGTCACACAACAACGCTAGGTGTTTTGTTGTACACAATGGGCTGTTATCCGACTCCTTCGTAGTGTAATAGGGTGTGAGACAAGGGGATTTTCTATCGCCAATTCTCGTCCTGCTGGCGATGGACAACGTATTGACAGCCAGTGTTGGTACAGCGGCGAGTGACATAGGGTATTCAATGGAAACCGTTTAAAAGGCTCAATTATGTCTCCTGGCAAATAACAACAGTGGACTGAACAGGATTTGCCTAACAAACAATACCAGTGAAGGTAGAGAAGTGTGGCCTATAAGAATAAAAAACTATGTAAAGCCAGTGGCAGAAGACGAACAGTTTAACTACATTGGCAGTATTGTTTCTGCGAATGACTGTAGGAATTTGGACGTTAAAATTAGATTAAATAAAGCTCATGCTGCCTTCGGTACTTTGTTCCCAATTTAGAAAAATCTGTCAAACTCCTTACGCACTAAGTTGAGATTCTTCGAATCCGATGTCAAATCGTGCTGTTATATGCTTGCGAAACCTAGAAAGTCACATCAACCATTTAGGGGAAATTGCAGGTTTTTGACAATCACTGTCTACACCCCATCCTAAAGATTTTCTGGCCAGAAATTATATCAAACGAAGAATTGTGGCGCAGGACAGGAGCAGCTTTACGGCAATGGATTGGTCACACGCTGAGGAAACCAAACGATGATATTGCGAAGCAGTCCTATCGAATGGAATTCTCAGGGTGCACGGCGGGTTGGAATACCAAGAACAACATGGAAATCAACTGTTTCAGAAGAAACAGAATATCAGAGAAAGACGTGGCCACAGTTTAAATACTTTGCTGCCAGACCGTGAAGGAGACGTTTTGTTGATGCCATATGCCCTAACCGGTAAATCAGCTATTTGGTTCCATAAATTGGTAGTTTTTTTAATTACCTAAAAACTACGTAGCATTTTATATTCTTAACACCCAGTAAAAATAAATAAATTTGGTGGCGCAACAAGCTCATGGAGAACCAGGGCCTTGTGACTTAAAACTCTCAACCATTCCTGTGTGCGTGTTGTTGGCATGAATGGAAGGGACATACATTTATTTTTGTTGAGTCCGAACGGCTAGATGACAAGCACTTATTCATGAGAAGTATACTCTTGGAAGATTGGTCAGTTCCTCGCAATAGGCAGTACCTCAGAAAAAAACATTTTTGTTTTTAGATGGCAGCGGCTGGGAATGGAGCCCAGACCTTCGGCATGACAGTCCAACGCACTAACTATAATGCCACGAGGTAATACGTAGCACAATATCTTGCAAAAATCTTTCACATATTTTAACTTCCACTATCAAAGGGCACGGTAGTGCCCAGCCAAGTTCGCGGCACTACACCCTTTTTACAGGAACAAACTCAGGCGATTTTCAACCCCCCTCTAACTTCAGTACCAATAAAGTCAGAAACTTCAAATTCGGAGTATTTGCTGAACTGTTCAAACGCAGGTGGCTCACCAAATTTCAACTCTTTAGCGTTAGTAGTTCCCAAGATATAGGACTTCAAAAATCGCAAAAACCCTAACTGACTGACTCACTGACAGATCATCAAAATTATGGAGCACTTCCCGACATCGCAGAAACTTGAAATTTCGCACAAAGGTAGGCCTTGTGGTAAATACAAAGTAAAAATCAAAAATCTGCAATTTTCTATTCAGGGGGCGTGGCATCCACCCACTTTCTTAAAAATTCTTATAAATTATATGGAGCACTTCCGATTGTTGTAGAACGATCAAAATTGGTAGGTCGATAGGACTTGAAGTAGTTAAAAAGGAAAAAATCGTAAATTAGGAATTGTCCATTCAGGGGGGGGGGGTGCCATCTACCCACTTTATCACAATTGCTATTATTTGTATGGAGCGCTTTCAGTTGTCGTTGAATTATGAAACTTTGTAGAGCGGTAGGGCTTGACTTTCACCTGGCAAAATAAATCTTTGCAAAAAGGAGTGAAATCACAACAAAAACATAAATGTTAAAAAAGGAGCCAAGTTCTTATGTGTACAAGAAACCTGTGCGTAAAAAGTCAGCCAAAAAAAGTAATGAGATCTAAAATATATGCCAAGTTTTAAGTTCATGAAGTTTAATATCAAATATCTTAAGTAGAGTAATATCGAAACAATTCCAAATCATGACAGAAATTTGGTAATTAATGATTACTGATTAAAATTCGGTGGATTTACTTGGCAAGTTTTCTCTTAAATATTTACTTAATCACAAATTTAAAATGTATGAAAACTTGACCAGTGAACCCACCAAATTTTAATCAGTAATCATTAATTACCAAATTTCTGTCATGATTTTTTTGGAATTGTTTCAATATTACTCTACTTAAGATATTTGATATTAAACTTCATGAACTTAAAACTTGCATATATTTTAGATATCATTACTTTTTTTGGCTGACTTTTTACGCACAGGTTTCTTGTACACATAAGAACTTGGCTCCTTTCTTAACATATGTTTTTGTTGTGATAAATATATCTCCTTCAAACCCCATTTCAGAAGCAATGCTATACAGAAAGTCGATAATATTTTGTTTATTAGGCTCTTCCTTAATTCGTGCGAAATAATTTGGGAAATAATTCTTGGCTATTTTCAAAGAAAAAATCGTAAGGGACGGAGGGTCTATAACACCCGTTAGGGTGTGAAGATTAATTTAAACAAAACAAAAACCTCCATGTTCAAATATCTTTTTAACTATAATATGAAAAATTAGCTAATAAGCCTTATTTTTAGAATGGGAATATTCTACAAGCTTATTTTTTTGTATTCACACTACTTTTAGATAGGTAACAAAAATGATTTCTAAGATAAACATGAACAACCGAAAAATAAAGATGTTGCACATTTTTGCCACTATCAAGCTTGCCTCGCATTCATGGAGACATTTTTACACTTCATCACTAGACCTTTCTTTACAAGTGTGCCAAGGTTCAAAACTATTGAATTTATTTTTCAGTTAAAAACCCTTATTGACTGGAGTATTTCATGAGTAATTAATTCTTATTTAACTGGATATTTGTTAGGCTTTTTTCAAAAACACGAAAAAAAAAACATTATCCGGTTAATTTTCGAAGGCTAACGAGTTGGAGTAATTAGCACTAAATATGTATTTAATTAAAAGTTACCAAATTCGTAATCCTGACACCTCCATGAACGATTGTTTTTCAGAGTTTATGAATTAAATAAATTAAACCTAATTTTCATTAAAAAAAAATAAGTGGTTATTAAAATATCTGGCCGTTAATTAATCCATTTATATTTTTGTTTTTGCTTTAATAATCCAAATATTTCACAAAAGACTAACCAGAAATACGTAACCGAGTGGTAGTTTTTTTTTTTTACCTACAGTTTACCACAATTAGTTTTTTCACCAAATATACCAAAATCCATCTCCAAAAACTACCTATACCAGCTAATGTCTGAGGATTATTCGACAATCCCTATCGACTCATTTTTGTTTAATTAAGGGTCAATTTATTTGCGAAATTATTATTGAAAATAAAAATAAAATGTAAAAAGTAAAACCCATAAGCTTTAAACTACCTATGCTATATGTTAACAAATTTAGACATATTTTTATTTTGCGCAAAAAATTGAGAAGTACACAAAAAAAATTGAATTACTTTTTGATTGAAAGAGAGACAAGCTAACGATCACAAAAAAAAATTACATCAAATGATGCAGGAAACCAGGAAAATGTGGTGCAATTTATGGTTTCGAGCTTTGGAAACTATATTCATGGATAGATATAAATGTGCACGATTAAAATTTGTGGGTACGTACAGGCAGAGACAATAAAGGTGAGGGAGGTTTACCGAGCTACAAGTACCTAGTAGTATTCAACGGATTATGTGTGCTTTCAATTTTTTTTTTTTTTTTACAACTAACAAGTGGCTGTTGGATTGATATATTTTTGTTTGGTATTTTTTTTATGAAAGGTATACTAAACAATTTTATTTTTTTGTTTATGCATTTGCAAATTTAGGTGTATATTTTTGCATTTACAACGTAATACGGATAAAACAAAGTCGAGGAAATTTTTCGATTATAACCGATTTTTTCTTGTATGCAAACAACGGTTCGTAAGACTGTTTTAACGATTACATTTTTGTTTTGTACCTAGCTATATTCATATTTTCATAATCACGTAAAGGCCTAATTTACAAAATTTTCTGATTTTGAATTTTTTTGCAAATTTGGAGTTAAGTCACTAATTTTATAATTTTGTGTATTCAATCAAATCTTATTTTCTTAAGTTAAATAAAAAAAAAAAATGCACGACTGGGTCGCACGCACTTGCTTTTATGTTCAAGATTCTGGGGGTTTAAGAAAATTGTATCTATATAAAAACATGAAAATTATGAGAGAAAAATGTTCAGAAGCATGAAATACGACATTTAAATTAGCTAAAACAACTCCTTAAGCTATGATTAGACGGTCAACGCAAATGGTCAACGCGTTGATTCTCTGACGTCAAAATGACATAAAATTCTGTCCCGAAGTTGCCTTGTCGTGTGATAGTCAACGCAGAATTCTGTCCATGCGTTGACGGCTGCGTTGACACTCTCGTTGACACGAATTCAAGGGTCAATGCGTTGACTATTTTCGTTGGCCGCTAAATCACCCTTTAAACGCAGATAGGACACTATGACAGACTACTCAACAACGCGTAGACTGAATCTTTACGTTGATACAGCGGCTTTTTCTGCCATGTCAACGTACTCTGCGATCAATCAATCTCAATCTCAAAATTTTTGCAATTTTTGAGTAATTTTAAACATCGCCAGTTGATGGCTTGACAGTTGAGGGGGGCGAACTTTACTTTGACGGCAAAAGTATATTTCAATCCAAATGTCACTGAATTGCCCTAACATCACTTTTTTCCGGAGCAGTACAAAAATTTCTAAAATTTCTGATTTTTTAGATGTTTTTTTAATCCATCCTTCAATGGAACTTAAAATTTGATGGCTTGACAGATGGAAGACAAACCTTATTTTGGCAGCAAAAGCATATTTCGATGTAAACGTCACCCAATTGGCCTAAAATCACTTTTTCCGGAGCAGTAAATAAACTCCAAGAATTTCGGATTTTTAGAGGTCTTTTAGTCCATCAACATTGTAGCCATCCGTGAAAAGAATTTGACAGTTGATGGCTTGACAAATGAAAAACGAGCTATATTTTGACAGCAAACGTATATTTCGATCCAAATGTCACCCAATTGACCTAAAATCATTTTTTTTCCGGAGCAGTAAGAAAACTTCCAAAATTTCTGATTTGTAAGCTGTTTTTTAATCCATTGACATCGTAGCCATCCTTCCATGGAAATTGACGGTTTATGGCTTGACACATGGGGGATGAACTATATGTTGACGACAAAAGTGTATTTCGATTTAAATGTTACCCAACTGCCCTAAAATCACTTTTTTCCTGAGCATTAAAAAAAACTTCAAAAATGTCTGATTTTTAAGAGGCTTTTTTTTAATTCATCAACATTGAATTGTTCGATAACACCGCAGTCAATGTCGTGTGATCGTCAACGTACAAAATGATTCAATTAAGCTCTTGTCAACTCCGCGTCAACGTTCATATGTTTTGGATATGGTCAAGTAGTGTAATCGTCAACGTTTCAGGTGTCAATACGTTGACAGCAGAGGGTACAAATTGCGTTGACACAGATAAAACGTCAACGCATTTTGGGGGGACAACATTGACGAGTGCCATCATCCGTGTGATCGTCAATGTTTCATGCGTTGACACAATCTACGTTGACAGTATATTGACAGTATTTCTGATGACGTCAAGGAGTCAATGCGTTGACCATTTACGTTGACCGTCTAATCTAAGCTTTAAACAGTTTGAGGTGAAAAAAAGAACACCATCTTAATGCTTAATTAAATATGATTGTATGGAAAAATAAGTTTAAAAACGTTGGAGCGGTTTTATAAAAAATAATTTTTTATATATTAAATTCTTAAAAAAAATTTTAAGTAAAAATTTTTGATACGCAAATCTTAAGGATTTATTTATGTGCATATAACAATAAAATTTCCAAAAAAAAATTGTGAAACCATTTTTGAGATAGGTATTAAACATTCAAAAAAATATTTTGAAACTTTTTTTGAAAATTCAAAAATTTCTTTTTTGAAAATTTTGATATGCAAAATTATTTGAACTTTTTTGAAATTTGTACCTACGTATGTATATAACAAAAATCAATCAAAATCCGTTCGGCTGCTAGTGAGAACATTAAAAATAAAAAACATTCTATGAGAGGTATCTATTACTAATAGTTGCTAAGTGTGAAATTTTATACCTAATTTTTTGTAGTAGATTGAACTTTTTTAAGCATACCAAAAAAGTTTAATGAAAATCGTAGGAGCCGTTTTAGAAAAAAATTTATTTTTCTAAACGGTTTCTTAATAATTTTTGTAGGGAAAGTACCGTTAGCTTTGCATAAAAGTAAAATTTTTTCTAAGAATATTTTAAAGAGTATTAAAAAACTCTTAAGTATCGAGTTTCAAAACAATCGATCATGTCATTTTCGAAACATTTGATTTTCAAAAAAAAAAAAAATTTTGAAACATTTTTTAAAAAATCAAAAAAATATTTTTTTTAAATTATATTTTTTGAAAGCTTCTTTAAAAAAAAATATTGAAATCAGTCTAACCGTTTTGAAGAAAATCGGGAAAATAACCATTCTTTGAAAAATGGTTTTCCACTCGAAGGTAGCCTTTACTGAAAGTAATTTATTGAATTTTTTTAAGAAAAGTTGAGAAGCCGCTTTTGAGAAAGAAACGATTATGTTAAATTGCTTAAAAAATTGTATGGCAGGTACCGTTATTTTTGGTTTAAAAAAATTAAAAAAATTTGTGGGCAGACCAAGTTTGAAAAAAATCGATCGAGTCGCTTAGTCTTTGCAAAAACAAAGTCAGAGCCTCGTAAGCTTGTTTTAAAAATTGAAGACACACAAAACTAATTAGACGTGCAGATAGACAGATGACAGACAGAATCGTGGCGCCCACTTTTTTGTCTTTGCTATCTTCGCAATGTCATGTTTCATTGTTATCTCGAATTTTTTTTCTGTACGAATCCAAAACTTGCTTATAGTAACTGTATCATATTTTAATGCTTTTGGGACTCTGAATCCTTAATAAATAAGAAGTTTCTGGAAATAGTACCTCGTGGCTTGATGGTGAGTGCGTAGGACTGTCATGCCGAAGGTGTGGGTTCGAGTCCCAGCCGTGCCACCTAAAAACAGAAATGTTTTATTCGAGGTACTGCCTCTTGCGAGGAACTGACAAATCCTCCAAGAGTATACTTGTCATGAAAAAGTGCTTCTCATTTAGCCGTTCGGACTCGGCAAAAAACTGTAGGTCCCCTCCATTCCTGCCAAGAAACACGCACACAGGAATGGTTGTGAGTTGTAAGTCACTAGGCCCTGGTTCTCCATGAGCTGTTGCGCCACCCAATTTATTTTATTTATTTATTTATTTCTGGAAATATAAACATATTGGGTCTTGTGAATAAAAAAAAAGTTAAAGCTATTTTTGGAAGAAAGTGCTAGCTAGTCATAGCTGTTACTAGTAGCTAAGGCTAGACAGTTCTAGCTTAAGCTTAGTTTTATGTGAATAAAAAAAAAGATTACGCTGAACAGCTTTAGCTAAAAAATTTTAGCTTAAGCTTCATAATTTTAGCTCCAGTTTGCGTTTTCACATGTTTTGGCTTAGAAGCCTATAAACTAAAACTGTTATTTTTGGGGCCGAAAAGCAACGCAAGGAGATTTTGGAAAATTTTAAAGTATATTGTGTTCATGTCATAAAACCTAGTCAAAACTTTCTAGTCAGGGGTCGAGGAATCTGGATATTTTTGAAGCTTTAACTATATAATATTCTAGCTAAAACTATTTTTAATCACTTAAGCTGGAAAAACAAATTAAAGCTAAATAAACCCCCTAGATCCGCGCCTGTCTACTGGTAACTATATTCTATGGTAGTATATACTCATTTAATTGCAATATATTGTCCGTCAAAGTTTGTATTCGTGGATAAATGGATTCTTACGGTAGTAATAAGTCCCTAAAGCAGCTGGTTTATCAGAGTGTCCACTTAAAAATTGGCCTACAAGTGGCCCAGAGTTGCATCCGATTGTGTAGATACAAACATATTCGATCAAAAAGAAAGAGTATTACCTAGCTATAACTTGAGGCCTGGTTTATTAGCAAGACAATGACCTCAATCAGGGGGTCGAAAACAGTCACCATAACCTCTTCTCCCAACCCCAAAACGATTTCCACTTATTTTGTTTAAAAAGAGCAAGATTGTCAAAAAATATGTCCGTCAAGTAAGCATTACCACTTCAAAATTTTGAGAATCTAATATGTAATTGGATTAACTGTCGTAAAATTTTCGTAAAGGAAAAATAATTGTCGCACTTGTTTTTTTAAAAAATAGCCTGTGGTAATGCTCAAAATAGGTTAAAACTTAAAATGAATTTAAATAAAATGCACGACTGGATCGCACGTACTTGCTCTTATGTTCAAGTTGTGTGGGACTTAAGAACTTTAAAAAATATTCAAGTTATTATAGAAAAAGTATAAAAAGCATTTAAATCGTTCTTTTAATTGTATAAAAAGTCTGATAAATAACTTAGAGCTCAAAAAAAAGTATGCCATCTGATTACTTGAAAAAATATGAATATATGCAAAAAAAAAATTTTAAATCGTTGGAGCCGTTTTCTAAAAAATTAATTTTTTATATATAAAATTTTTGTAACATTTTTCAAAAAAAATTTTGGTATGCCAATTTTGAGTATATATTAATATACATTTAAAACTGAAATTTCGAAACAATTCATCAACCCGTTTTTGAAATATTGAATTTTCAAAAAAAAATTTTGAATCTTTTTTTAAAAATCCAAAATTAATTTTTTCCAAAATTTTGGTACACAGTATTATTAATATTTTAACAAAGCTTTTGCACAAAAAAAATTATTGAAATCGGATGAGCGGTTAATGAGAAAACCGAAAATCAAAAAAACCGTTATATGACAGGTACCGTTAATAAATGTTTTTGGTAATTTTTTTTCTTACCAAAAAGTACACCATGTCTACAATAATACACTGATTTTTTTTTATCAAAATCGTTGGAGCCGTTTTTGAGATAAATAAGCTTTTCCTTAACGGTTGTATGGCAAGTACCGTTATTTTTTGAGCTAAAAAAAAAATTTCAATTTCCCCTCTGGAGAGTTACAAAAAAACCTTAAGTTCAAAATTTGAAGAAAATCGCTTCAGTGGTTTAGGCTGTAGGCTGAGGTACGGACAGACAGACAGACAGACAGACAGACAGACAGACAGACAGACAGACAGACAGACAGAATTGTGCCACCCACTTTTTTCGTGTTCTCTATCATCGTAATGTCATGTTTGATTGTTATCTCGAAATTTTTTTTTTGCACGAATCCAAAACTTGCCCTATAGTACCTATATCGCAAGTAAAAATGAAAAGGAATATGTGAGAGTTTGTTGAAAAGTCGAAAAAATACCGTGTTTTTTAAAAAGCGAAAATGACCAAGCATCATTTCCTTTTTTTAATAAATGAATTTGAGTGGTTTTGAATATAAAAATTTCCAAGAGTGAATCTGACTCCCACCGCTAAGTTCGTAAAATACTGGACCCAATTATCTTTTTTCGCCATCATACAAATACCAAAAAAAAAACAACTGTTCAAGGTGAAATTTAAATGGGATTCAGGTCTCTCATCACTTCGAAAATAAAAATTTACATGAGTTCATTGAATATAATTAGGTATTGTTCTTTTTCATAATATGTAGGAAGATAATTATGATTACGTATGTAAGGTATGTCAGTTAGGTACCTACATTTCTCACATCAAATTAAAACATCAAAAATCAAATCATACTCAATTATTGTCAAATAATGTTAAACAAAGATATCTATTACAGAATTCACTCACCCTAACGATCAAATATAATAATATTTGCAAGAAAAAGAAAAAAAAACACACACACACATACCGATACAGAAATAGAATTCTCTCATATTTGATTTTTTTTTTTAATCTCATCCTACACAATGTGACAATGTTAGACACGACCCCTCTTACCAGTATTATCACATTGCGACCTTTTCATGTTAACAAGAAACCAGTGACAGAAAACAGAGAGTAAAACCAGACAAAAATGAAAATTACAAAAGAAATTATCGCACAGCATGACATTTTATCCTGCTATACCACACCCTCTTACTGTGTATATATACACCGCCTTCGTGCGCCATACAATCCCCACAAAAAATATAAATGATAAAAAAAAAAACAATTCTTTTCTCCATTTTTTTTTTTTTTATTATTTATTTCCAGAGCAAAACCCACAAATCTATCTCCTTTCTGAATAATGTGCTTCAAGCGATAAAAATCGTTTTGCCTCTTCACAGCCACCAAAACCAAACTGATAAAAAATACATCTTTTTCAGCTTGCTATTATGTATACATGTGTGTATTTGTATATTGAGGGATCAACGAAAAAAAAAGTTACCCCTCTGAGCCTTAGCAGCATACCCCCATACCCACCCACCTGACGTAACTTCACATGGCATGTTTCAGATACCAAATCATATCCACCCGCAACTGCTCACACACAACAACAAAAAAAAAATATAAATTTGAACGTAATTACTCATACCGACAGCATCGCTATGATAAAACAGAATTATGGTCACAAGATTTCGTGTCCTAAAGGTTTAAATTGCCTAAAGCGAAATCCCCTACCTATAATACTACCCCTACGACTTCGCTTATTCTGACAATATAATGTATAGGAAAAGGTATAGAGGTACATACCCGTATCCACAGCAAAAATTAATTCGATTATGCTCAGCTCAGCTGGTGTTGAAAATACCAGAATTATTGTTCTCTTGATAATGAGGTTGATATTTTTTGTTGTTGTTTATACGTATAATTATATTCAATTAGATTTTGCAAATGAAATTGGTAGGAGATGCCTTTTTTGTATTGTATGTGACTTCTATACACTTTTGCTGACACTTTTTTAATTTTTATTTAATTATTTTGAATTGTATGTTGTATTTCAATTTCTTTTTTTATAAACAAATTTTTTTATAACAAGTAATTTTCACAAGCGTTGAATCATAGCTGAAATAATTTTGACACAATTAAAACTAATTATTATTGATACACACATGTATTTTCATTTCTAATAATTACACAGCCATTATACGAGCTGAATAGAAAAAAAATGATATTAAAAAACTATATATGCAAGACCTCTTAATCAAAGGTCGTTTTGTGAGCACATTCACTCTGGTTTGAATCAAAAACAAGTATAAAATAAATCACGAAGCAAAGTAATTATTCTGCACGACGCTGTTGTTTGTTGTTGTTTTTGTTATATTCCAATGAAACGCAGTCCGGATAATAATAATCTATATACCTACGTGTACATAGATGAAAAACACTTTATGATGATGGTGCTGCAGATACTTTTATTGAGAGTTGTGTAGTCAGACTTTGAGTTTACGCGCTAATTTGTGGTTCAATTATTTCTTTATGTTCATTTTCGTACATATTATTCGTTTAGCTTTGATTTGTTTTGTTTTTTTTTTTTGTTTTTCGTTGTACTTATTTTGAAATATTTACAACATTATCTACATTAGTCTACTAGAAAAGACCTGAAATATCTGTCTAGATATGTATAAGATTGAAAAGGTTATTTTTTTTTAGCACTGTTGTGTAAGATATTTTTTATTTTTGCAAAATAGACTTTAGAGATCCATATTCATGCTTAGAGAACCCAAGTGAAAAAAAAAAAAAATACCTACTTACGAATTCTATAGATTTCAAGGACTGTTGAATAATTAAGATTAAACAACGAGTTCATTGTTTTGTGTACCTACTGTGATTTAGCTTGAAAAAGTGATGATTAGAAATGTTTTTTGACTTATTTATGAGCAATGATAAAAATCCCAATGACTGGCCAAAGACTAAATGGTGTCGGAATTGTATAGGTACGAAGAAGCGAGGCGTAGTCTTATTCCCTTCTGCGAGATTAATAACAGCAAGGATCCGGTCAAAAATTTGGAATATCACAAATATTCATTGCTACGCCCAACCCACAAATGAAGTGACCGAGGAAGACGAAACCGGGTTCCACACCCATCACAACTCGGTTTACAGGAGTGTTCCGATAGCCGATATCAGAGTCGTCTTTGGAGACCTCAATGCCCAAGTCAAATCAGACAGTTAAAGTCTGAAACGCGTGATGGGTAAAAATGGCTTTTGGTCACGGAACAAACGAGCGACTTCTTCTCGATTTTTAAAACGCAAATCGTCTTTTGATAGGTGTCACCTGGGTGCATCCGGACTGAAAACCGAATTGACCTTATCATAATTCTGCAGCGATGGAGGAAGTCAATGTGTTATGTTCGAAGTATAAGAAATATCGAAGTGGGAAGTGACCACTATTTGGTTCTGATGTGTCTCAAACTACGCACCGCTGCCGTACAAAGATAAGCGCAGGATGCCACAAGAGTCCAAAATTCAATAAAAATGCTTTAAATGACCCCAACATTTGTCGTAAATATGTTACCACCCTTAACGACAAATATTCATTGCTAAACGGAATTCAACATTCAGCAATTGATGAGATTTGGGGTGAAGTGAAATGTGTTTTATGGGGGCTGGATCCGAAACAGTACCCAAGCGGACGAAGTTAGAGACTCTTGGATATCCCAAGACACCTGGGATAAAATCAAACTTCGCAAATCGTTGAAAATGCAAATAAAAGCCGAAACAGATGTTTAACGAAAGGTTGGAATTGTGAAGCGAGTACCGCATGTGTGCGGTGTGGCAGGAGGTGGAGGTTAGATAGACTGGCAGAATTTTACCAAATATCGGTTGGAAAAAAAGCAATGCCAATCATTCTGTACAATGGATATGGATGGCCCACTTTTGGTTACAGTTAAGGAGCAGCCACGCAGATGAAAAGATAATGTTTGTGCCCTGCACAGTCCTAATTTAGATTCTGTCAAGCAGAATGCTGAAGTGCCCCTACTTAACAATAAGATGAGCAGGCGCTATAGGGGTATTGCCAGCGAACCCCCTTCAGTATTGGAAATCCAAACTTCAATAAACAACAAAGCAGCTGGACTTTATAAAATACCTGCTGAGCTCCTGGAAGCTGATTCCGTAACAAAGGCTAGTATTCTACATCGGTTAATACAAATAATTAGGAAAAACGAAAGCTATCCCATGGACAGGAAGGATGATGTGATTGTTAAGCTGCCAAAGAAAGGTTACCTTAAGAATTGCAACAATTGGCGTGGTATTACCAAAACGAATGTTTTGGAGCTATCCGACTCCTTTGTAGTGCAAAAGGTTTTGACGTGTGAGGCAAGAGTATGTTCTATCGCAAATTCTCTTCTTGCTGGCGATGGACGGCATATTGATGGTCAGTGTTGGTACAGCGCAGCGGTGCAACAAGGCATTCAAGAGAGACCGTTTGAAAGGCTCAGTCATTAAGACTATGCTGTTGACATATGTATGTCTCCTGGAAAATAACACCAGTGGGCTGAGCGGGATGTGCAAAACGCTGCAATTGAAGGGAGAGTCGAGTGGTCTAAGAATAAACAGCAAAAAGACAAAAATAATGCTCACAGGCCGCGTTTTATTCTACAGGGGACTCCGACTCCAGTTGAGGAAGTCGAACAGTTAACTTCCTTGACAGTATCGTTTATGCAAATGGCGGTACGGATTTGAACTTTTAAAGTAGAATTTATAAAGCTCGTGCTGCTTTCGGTACTCTGTCCCCAAACCAGAGATCCAGTCAAACTCCTTACGCACTAAGCTGAGATTATTCGAATCCAATGTCAAATCCAATGTCAAATCAATGCTGTTATATACTTGCAAAACCTGGAAAGTGTCATCTTCCATCACCGAGAAAAAAAACAACGTAAAATCGAAGGAAACCACTTTGATTTAAATATTTTTCGGAACGATTTAGCTTCGAAGACGAACATTTTTAATTCAAAGTAGCATGACATCAATTCAAAGTGTTTACCTCTTTTAAAATAAATATGTTCATAATTTGATTTAACCATGTTTTCCTCTTCATTTGAGATGTCATCATCTTTGATTTGAATTCATCCATCTTTAAAACAATACGTATCAACTTCGATTAAACTACAAGCATCGTTGATTGAAATACATAAAAATTTTAAAATACTTTTGGCGGAAGACAAGTCAAGAGTGGCTGGATGGCGACATAAGAAAGCGTAAATGGCAGTGGATTGGTCACACATTGCGGAAACTAAACGATGTAGCTAATTGCAAAGCAGTCCTTTGAATGGAGTCCTCAAGTTGCATGGCAGGTTGGAAGCAGACTCACAGAAAGGCGTGGCTACAATTAAAATACATTGCTGCAGACCGTGAAGGCTGGGGACATTTCGTTGACGCCCTAAGATCCAACAAGACACAATGATGATTATAATGTAATCGAAACAGTTAGGAAGTATTAAGATAATTTTGTTTTATTTACAAAATTTACAAAAGCTTTTTTGTATAATTGGGAAGTCAACATTATCGCTACCGAGATGTTGATGCCATCGTCCCACTATATGAAATTGCCCCTTTCCATGGATTCCAATGGATGGTATCGTTTTGAAAAACCGAAGAAAGATATTCACCCCGACTACAATATCCGATAAATGGAGCTTTGGAGGGAATCATACTGATACTGAAGTTTAACATTTCGGTCATAATAAAAATGTCAGAATTAAGTCTGATTCCTAAGCATAAAGTTTCCTATTTTCAATGCAAACCAATAAACAATTCAGCTTGAAGAATTTCAAATTTCAAGAAGCTATGGTAAGCTACACCTTGCCAAAAATTTCCATTAAGCTTAGTTATGGAAGTCTATCATCTCTAAATATATTTTCTCAAAAGAGCTTAAGACTTTAACAAGTCTTGCTGAAATTTATTTGTAAGAGCATGAAAAATAGAAGTAGGTAAGTATGTGCAGAGCATTCAGCTGTAATCAATTCCAAACATCTTTCATAAAGCTTTTTTATGGAAGCAATACAATTTCTATTCAATATGCTGTATGCATGAAAATGTCAGTCAACGATATAAGAAATGAGTGGGAATTAGTTACTTTTTTGCAGTGTAAATTACAGATTTTAAGAAACAAAAGTCGTTATTAATAAGCTATTGCTTCTTTTGAGAAGCAATTAATACATTTTAGAGCTTAAGAAGTGGTTTAAGGAAAACAAAACAGAGCACTACTTCAAAAAGGGCTCTTTTGATTTGGGTGAGAGTAGCGCACATATGGTGGAAAAGTTTAAGAAGTGGTTTTAGTAATACAAATAACGGTGATTGAAAATTTTGAATCGGTTGCTTAAGTTAAAATTTTGCCAATTATATATGTGAAAAAATTCTCTTGTGACCTTGGGGAACTTCAAAAACTCAACAAAATGTTTATATCGTTCACAAATCTACTGGCCTCACTGTGAGAGTCATAAGTCTTGTACATCAGTCAAACTCGTTTCCTATAAAAATCATTATTTTATTATTACATATTTATGTATTAGTACAGGTGAAGTCGGAAAGGCGACTCTTGGCATGCCAATATACGACTGGTAGTTAAAAACGAATCATAAAAACTAATTTCAGAATATGGGTTAGTTACCATGTTTATTAGAGCTCCCGGGTACCCGGTTCCCTAGACCCGAGTACCCATCAGGTACCCGCAGTTTCCAGGCATTACCCGGGTAGCAAAGTAAACCGGTTACCGAAAAGGTGTCGGTTACCTGGGTACCGAGAACATTACCGGGTACCCGCAATTCAAAAGCAATTTAAAACCATGATTTTTCAATACTCAATGGTCGCACAGCCGCATGTCAGGATGCACGTGAACTATTGAACTATTCAGAAAGATATCCGATCTAGCCAAACCATCATAAATTGATTCACTCCTCAACGAAAATTCTTCACACTAACCACAGATTATTTTCTACGATGTTTAACACAGTAAACTCTTGTTTTTAAGGAAAAAAGTCTTTAATTTTGGAACTTAACTATAAGATTATTGAATCTGTTATTAAATTATGAATTTGAATGCAACAAATTGATTTTTGGAACATTATTGAAATTAAAAAAAAATTCTAAATAAGATCCTAAATATAATTTTTGTAATACATATAACATATTTATTTATTGTATATTGTATATTGTATATATTGCATATATTATGCAATATAACAAGGGCTTTCTAAAAAATTTCACATTTTAAAAATCAACAAGAATTGAGTTCGAAAAATGATAAAGTCTTTTTGTGCAAGAAAATATTCCAGTCATACTGGCAAAGAAACAATAACTGGATATATACGTCAACAGCCATAAAACAATTGATTGAAGAATTAGATTTTCAATTAATATATTCTATTAGATTTTCTAATGAAAACATATAATTTGTTTACAAATTGAGGCATGCAAAACAGAGCATGTACCTACACAGTTCTTGTTGAAATTTCAAAATATGACTTTTTATTTTTTTACTATACAAATGACATTTTAGTTTTAAGCTGAAGTACAAATATACTCTTAGGAAGGTACTCGTATTTCGTGTTTGAAAATATTTTATCAAATTTTATAAACTATAGGTTGGTTAATCAAATATTATTTTTAATTCAAAACAAAGGAAAGAAATTATATTCTCTAATCCGTTATCCCATAAGCCATATTTGAATTAATGCAAAACAGCAAAGTTTCTTCTTTTGTTTTAATTCCAAAATAAACAATAATATGCAGGTACAGTACATATAATTTATATTCAAGAGCCTTGCTTAGCTCATTTTCGGAAAGAACATTTAAATTCTCACAAACTTTTTATATGCATAGCATAAAATATGCAAATTTTCATTTAAACAAAATGCGAAAGTTGAAATAAGCTATAATCAACTCTAGACATCTCGATTAGTGGAGGGGTATAGTCGTATAGCCTTAATGCTTTTAACTAATACAATTTGTTGACTTAAAAAAAAATTCAAAAATAAACATCATTTTAATTTTTAGCCAGACATCAGGTAAAGAATATGATTAATTATACCCTTTTAATTAAACGTTGAATTATCATTAATGATATGTAGGTAGGTAGGTATAAGGTACACAGCAATAATCAACATGCAACAGCAATAAACAAAATAAATGACATGTATTTAGTGAAGGATACTTTCATTCACTAATGATTAATTTGTCAACAAATTATAAACCATTATACAAAAATGCGAAGTTGTTTTTTAAGAGGTTTTGAGTAATTTGACAGATTGCAAAGTAAATATGTATTATTAAATGTGAGAAAATCAGTTGATGCGGACAAGCTCCAATCGAATGTTTGATTTACCTTGACACTGCAATGTTGGGATATGTCATTTTGACAAATAAATGCTTTGAAACAATGAGCGTGAGAATGATGGACATAATTCCCAATAAAATATCTCTTGTATAAAAAAAACGAAATAATTTTCATACCTATTTTGTTTTGCTGATTATTCAAAGAAGGTACATACTCGTATACCCATTATTATGTTGTATAGGTATGTGTTAATATGAATTTTAAATTCACAATCAAATGAAATAATTATTAATGAACCACATATTTGTATTGGTGATGTGTAGACTGTAGAGCATACGTTACGTTGTTGTTAATTAATTATTAATGTTTATCTATTGATTTCCATTATATTTGTTTTTTTTTTTGTATATGTCAAGATAATATAGCAAACATAATATTTGCTCAAATACCTATACATCAAAATCAAAATAGTTAACACAACATAACAACGAGAAGAATGATAATGCAATCAATTTAATTGATTTTGAATAAATAATATTTACATTATTCATCTCTTATCTTGTAAAATTTCCGTATGCACTTAGTAAAATTTTCTAGTACAATAGATACAAAATGACAGAGGCTATCTCTGGTCTTAGGTTAAAAGAACACATTGGAATAGAGAACCTCGTCCGGTATGAGTATGAACACACGCACATCCGAGGTAACTTAGTGGTCACTTTAATTTATTTAACCTATTGTTTATTTTTTTATTTCTGATTTATGTTCTTGAAATGAAGTCTAATAAAGCCGCTAAAGCAGACAGATGAGCTATTCAAAATGGCAGATGATGACTTGGATAGGATGGGTGCATTCACCAGCTCAAGAGAATTCTGGAAAACCGAGTTAAAAGATATGATATGTTCGGTCTTTACTAACGAAGTTGATCGTTGCCACGAGTTGAGATTATTTGAAGAAAAAAATTTCAGTAACCTTTCGATGAGTCCCAACATTGGTGGATATCGAAGGGGGGAGGGGTCGTGACAATTTGTTTTTGAAGTTAAGATAATACTGCGGGTTTTGTTTAGTTTATTTAAATAAATAATAAATTAGTAATTTGTTTTAAAGAATAATAAGGAATTTAACTTTTTGTTTACCTTAATTTTAACGCAAACATGATTTTGAAATGTATTTGACTATTTTGTCAAAATTGTTGACAACCCCGTAACCGTACACACACAATCAGATACAAAATGGACGTTTTTTACAAATTTATTTTTTAACCAGGAAAGTAAATGAATGATTGATAGAAATTCGACAACAGTTTAAATTATCAATTCAATACAACTAAGACCTGGGGCTCTGGGATATTATGGCACCCCATTTGTCAGCCATCTGAAAGGTCACTAAATGGAAGGAAAGCTAGTGTTTTAGGAACTTCCAATTTTGTTCAAGACACAGTATGAATTTCAACAGTATTACCTCGTGGCGTGATGGTTAGTGCGTAGGACTGTCATGCCGAATAAGGTGTGGGTTCTATTCCCAGCCGTGCCACCTAAAAACATAAATGTTTTATCCGAGGTACTGCCTCTTGCGAGGAACTGACAAATCCTCCAAGAGTAAACTTGTCATGAAAAAGTGCTTCTCATTTAGCCGTTCGGACTCGGCAAAAAACTGTAGGTCCCCTCCATTCCTGCCAACAAACACGCAAACAGGAATGGTTGTGAGTTGTAAGTCACTAGACCCTGGGTCTCCACGAGCTGTTGCGCCACCCAATTTATTTATTTATTTATTTATTTATGAATTTCAACAATTTATACTGCGGCCTTGACAGTAAAAAAAAAACTGAAAATTCAATAGAACAAGTCTATGTGACCAATCACTAAAAATTCTTTGTCCAACAAAAATTGTTAGTACAGGGCTTATGGGCAAGCTTTTTTTCAAACCAGTGGTGCCTGTGTATACTATCACAACACTTGAATAAGAAATCTGCCACTGGGAAAAGATACTACCCCACTGTACAGCATACAGGAATTGTTGTTGTAATTCACTGAAAGATTTCGTACGCTCCAAAATGACCGTCGCGTCGCGTCAGTCGTCTTTCAATGCCGAAGGCAATCGCTAATCGCTTGCCCGCTTTCGCTGCTACCTTCGTTGTGTGAAATAAAACAAAAAAAATCACATTCCAATAGAGTTGCCTTTGCCAAGTCGAAACCAGACAATAGAGGGTTTTCAGGGGTTTTTATGAATGAACTATTGGTTTGGAAGCTTTTGAGAACAACATTTTTAGAGGTGAGAGTCAAAAGTGTTGTCGTTTTGAGTGTATTTGTATTTCTGAATGAGGCGTTAAATTACAAATAAAATTTGTTGGATTTTAGTCTTTTAGAAAAAAAGTTTTGAAACATGCACAAGGCATTACCTACTTGAAAATATTAATTTAGTTTTAAATGGTATCCATAGTAACCATATGCGCATTGCTCTTCGATTTGCGGCAATTTATAATTTAAAGTGTGGAAGCCCTGTGACGTGAGAGCTTTAACTTGAGAAAGATTTATGCAAAAGCCAAAGCAACCAGACTGAGAGGCAAACGTCCTATCTTCCCTCTGCTGACAATTTTTTTGGACAGAGTATATCTAGTTGATATTCTATTATGGAATCTAGTGGTCTGTCGGGTTGAGTACGAAGCCTTGCAAGCTCAAATCTCGCATTCACGTTACGAAATCTCGCTATTTCAAATACTTTAAACAACTACAAAATCTCACAAACTTAAATTGCATTACAAGTCAAATGCAAATTAATTCAAACCTTAAATTGAATGAGATTTGGATTAAAAAAAAAAAATTGTTACAGTAATATTTATTAAGTTTTGCGAGTTTACCTCCCTTCGGCAAAAAAACTGAGTGCATATTTTCCGGCAACATAATTATTTGGAAATGGTGACTCTGTTTATATTCTGAGGGAACAACATAAAACACAAATAAAATATGAATTAAGAATATTTTTTTTACAAAATACTTAGATTGCGAATATCCCTTATAAGGAGTCCCAAAAGATCCCAAAGACAAGGTCTGACATCCATAGCAACTAAGCTACGATCAACTTTTTGTTGCTCCGCGTTGCTAGCATTATGAAGCAACTTCAAGTATGACCACCGCATTCATGAACTTTCCCACCTAGCGACTTGATAGCAACTTTTGGGAAATCCACGTCTTTTTTTGTTTAAAACTTACTGCTAGGGCTGGCCACGATATCAGTAAAGGCTCGGTATCGTTTGGTATAGGTATCGGAAATTGAAACGATACCGAGACGATACCAGGTCCAAAGCATCTGAAACGATACCGAGCCGATGCCATACTATTTGGGGACCGATATTTACGAATACTCTCGGTAGTAGATAATAGATTTTTGATTATTATTATTAATTTAATAAAAACAAACGATTCTTGTTATTGGTTTCTCGGAGACGGCTCTAACGATTTTGATAAAATGTTCACAGTTTTTTTAAGCAAGAATAAAGTTAAGGCAATTATTTGAACTGTAACCACCCACTGCCACGCCCATTTTTATTAGATATGCTTGGTTTCTCTGAGACCTATGATTTGGATGAAAAGTTCCAAACTTGGTTCCTTTTAGCTGGAGCGACTTAAGTGAAGTCCACCCGCTGTCACGGCTCCAATGTTCTTGTAGAGACGAGACTAAGTTCTACGATACCGATACCGAGACGATAATGAAATTTTTCGATTCTGGCGATACCGAGATGATACTTGCAAAATTATCATTTGGTTTGGTATCGTGGCGAGCCCTACTTACTGCAAAGAAAAACTGAATTAACTTTTTGTGCAATACTTTATTGAATTTTGAGACAAAAACCTGGATCCGCCCTTGAGTACCAAGCTATGAAATGGCAGATGATTGGCCAAAATTGTTCATCACTGGAACTGAGCAACATCACCCTGCATGGGGTACCTGTGCCGCTAAAGCAAGAAGAGGGTCGAATTCACCACAGCTTAGGTACACAAAGCCGCAAATGGCAATTATTCAAAAATGTATTGACAACTTTTGGGATAAGGGAATCTTTGGCCGGGTATGTCATAGAAAAAAACAGAAGCAGGGCTCAATTATATCTCCTTGCTCAATGGGAACTTATATGAGCAGAATGGGATTTAAGCACTTCTGTTTTCTGCAATGGACACTAAAAAACCATTCAATTGAGGTAATTAGTGACTTAGACTAGTTTATAAACTTAGAAAGTGATGGTATCAGACGAAGATTCATACTCTTGTCCAACGCTACATCTTGATGTATGGCGATTTATCACCAAACCGACGATTTGAAATTTGAATGGTGATGTTCCCCAAAAATGCGGTATTTTTAGTTTTGTTTCGATTTTAATTTTTTGTATTAAAAGTAAATTTTTTCAGTTAGCATGCGAAAAAAATCTATGCAAAAATATTTGCATGCCAACAACTACTGTGGTGAAATACAAAAATATTTGTATCCATGATTGCTTTACTGTTCCAGACAAAAAAAACCCATAGATGTGATGGAACGTCATAAAATTATGCTTCATGCGAGAAAATAGTTAAGTGAGTAAAAGTATTATTTTGTATGAGCAGTTAACACTTAAAAAAATACATATATTCACCTCACACACAACATATTGCTATGCTAAGATCGAAATATTTTTTTCTTTTTTCAAATTTCCATTTTAATCTTATTGCTGTTTGCTGAATGGAGCCAATAAAATACAAAATCTGAACGTTCTCCAAAAATGAAAATCAATTTTTTACCCACCTCTAAACGGCTTTTTAGCAACACTACAACAAAAAATAGTATACACACTATTTTGAAATAGTAGGTAGTTTAAGCCTAGTTTACAGTTCTCGTGCGAAAAAAAAAACCTATGCAAATATTTTCGCATGCCAAAAATAATTGAGGTGAAATGCAAAACACATTGTTTGCATGATTGGTTTACCGTGTTTCATGCAAGAAAAACATTGCTGTCATGGAAAGTCATGCAAAACAATGAACCGGCAATTGCTTAGCATGCGAAAAAAAGATGTGAATAAAATATTTTTGTTGGATGGTTGGTTTACACTTCCAAAAAAAAAAAGTATATTCTCCTCAATGCATTATTTGCATGCAAATGGTTTTTGCATTCAAAAATAATTATTTTTCATTTTTAGGCCTATTGTTTATTAATTAAGGGTAAATTAGGAACTCAATGGATTCCTTAGGTCAAGGCAAACGTTTTCGCATGGGAATTGTAAACTATGCTTTAAAAAAAAAAACATTAAATAAATGTTTTAAAACATTTTTCATGGTATTTTTTTAGTTTATTTTTTAATAATATGTAAAATGTTAAAAACATTTTTTAAAGAAAAAAATGAATACATCATTTTTAAGTATTTATTAGTGTTCAGATAAAAATTAAATTTCCACAAAATCATTGACCTGTTTTTTTTTTATTTTAAATGGAAGTTTTATTAAAAATTACTTCGAGATTTTTTTTTAATCTAAAATACGTATAGACCGAGAGCCCACAGCAGATTTTGGGTGTGAACGATAGCAAAAAAAGAAGTATAGGCGTCGAAAGCTTCATTAAAGGCTATTAAAAAAATCAAAGTCTTGCAGTCCACAACTGGGGCCTTTGCGAGTAACAGTGCATCGAAAAAAAAACATATGATTGCAACTTCGAGGATAATCGTGTTAGCCGAAATTGGTTTTCACTCTTCCCTAGATAAGCTCCTCGGATCACATATCACGGAATCTGAGACCATTTGAGTGTATAGTTGGCTCTACCAGACCGTTTAAAAAATTCAAAATTCAAAGTGAAAAACGGTTTTTTTAAACAGTCTTGCATGGCGAATTTAACACTCCCCTTTGGCCATGTTTTCAGAAGAATCGAATTATACTCGAGTAAAGTCAATGTAGTGAATAACCAATTCAGTACAAAGTGATTTTATTTCTTCTTTTAATTGCTGATGGCATGAAGTAGCAGCAGTTTAGTTGTTAGTCTTTTTGAATCCATCATGATCGGCTATTAATGCATTTCAAAATAAATGACTTCAATTTTTTTGCAAATCAAGCGAGAAATTTATGCCGCATTAGAAACATATGCTATAATTTAGTAAAGGTTCAAAATAAGGGTGAAGCACTTTAGACTTTGAGGAACAATAAAATGCATTTCTAGTTCATCCTGTTCCAAAAATGTTTTTGATCTCAAAACTTGTATTCTTAAATAAACCTGAAAAGGATAACCAATCGCATTTTTTTACTTATATAGTTTCATGTAATTCAATTATCTAAGTATTTATGCCTTAAAATAGACCTAAGATTTCTTCATAAATATTTTTGTATTACATTGAATTAAATTTCTGATGTAAACATACACACAAGGAACAACTTTAAGGCGTTTAAGGTTGATTGAAACTTCCGAGAAATCGTAGTTGTCACATACATTAAACACAAATATTATGGTCATCTGTATCTATTTCAGGTTTATATAAATGCAACATTGGGAAGCTACGCGTACATAGAGATAATAATGTGAATCACGACAATTTAATCTTCCGCAGATGAAACTGGATTAATTTTATGAGGAAATCAATTAAAAGAAATTGTATATAAATAGCAAAAACACGTCTTAGGAGCACGAACTAATAATAAAATCTACTTTCATTTCCCACACAATTTAATATTTTATTAAAAATTATAAAATGTTTAAAAATTTTATTTACTTCATTGAATTGGTTATTGGCAAATTGAACACTAATTTTTCTTTTTTATAATTATTACTTTTGCGATAAAGACTAATATCATTAATAAATCTTAATAAAATTCAGGTTATTCTCTTTGAACAATCTGCTCTCAATGGTAATGAAATGCATACAAAAACCCATGTGTATGTGTATGATAATTTAACTACCTACGAACTAGTTTCGTCGATTGAACTTCTTATAAATAGTCAGGTTTTGGACATTTTGATATGTTGTATTTTCAAAGGTGAATAACAGTCTAATTTGATTTTCCGGTCCATGTAATGGAAGCCGCTGTATTTGTAAAACAACCAAAAAAACATCAATTTTCAACCTGTTATTTTTCTAAAGCAACAATCCTACACGTTTAGGAAATTTTGGGGTTGCAAGTTAAATGGTCCCTGGCAAAGAAATTGCGGCATGGTGGTTCTGCTTTTTAAATTTAAAATAAAAAACACTCTTTTGTGGAGAAAAAAAAACGCCTTGGGAACAGTAAATAAAATCAAGATTACTGTATGGAATATTCATAGGAATTTAACATTCATGTTGATTTACTTAAATAGAACGATTTATGAGGAACTAGAAGGTATATCTCTACACGAATAACAATAAAACACAATCAAGTGTATATACCTATGCAGAGATATCGTCTAAGTAACTTGATGGAGAATATGTTAAAGTCTAGAGGAAGAAATAATTTTAATTTATTTTATATTAGTTCACCCTGAGAATGGGCATAAGTTTATTAAACTCACATCAGACAGAATAATTTATTCAAAATTATAAAGAAGTTCATGGGTATTATATGCGAATAGCTTTTGCGAAATTGATTTTGCATTAAAAAATGGTTGTTTAAATTCTCTTTTTGGGCTTTTTTAAAAATACATACATAGATATATAATGGCATTTGGTCATTATACTTTCGATTTCTTTGGGGTAAGCTTTCTAAAAGCCAAAAACTATTACATAAAATATATAATATTTATGACACATTTTGGAATCTTTAAATATTCTGTATTATAAGTCTTTTAGAGAGACAAGCTTTATCATGTTGTTTATGTGTAGAAATTCTGATATCATTACCTACTTTAAGATATTTTAGAAGACCTGTTTAACTTGAAAGTCTGTAATTGATTTAAGAGCACTAAGAGGATTTTGAAAGATTTATAGAAATTCACTGAATTTTAATCGAAGTTTGGGTTTGTCATTGAGATTGCATAAACATTACCAACCATACTTCTGTAAAAGTCTGGGTAGTAAAGGGAGTTATGGAAAATCAGAGTTATATAAATCTTTTAATTAGACTGAAGTGTTTAGCTGAATATTGATTTAATTAAACGAATTGAGTTTAGAATCCTCAAGGCCAAAAGTCTTTTTTTCTTAATTAATATTAAAATAATTATCTGTGGTGTTGGGTTGAAAGCTGATAACTCCATACAATACAATACATAATAAATTTGCGTCTTTAAGTCAACTTTACATTGAGCTAGAGCCTAAGCGATCTAACCGGTGTTCTATAAGTTTGGAATATTTTTGAATAGGGTGCTTGAAAAATATGTACCCAATATGAAAGTAAATCAGTTCAGCAACTTGGGCTCTAGATTGATGTAAAATGAAAAAGTTAAATGAAAAGAATTTCAGGTTCTTCAATAGGTACTTTTCCCCCAGCGTGCGGTGGTGTATAGAAAAGATTTAATAATTAGATAAAAAACTCATATTGAAACGTTTTTGCACGTTTTTCATTACAAACTATTACAATAACGCACTATCAAGCAAATTTAGAAGTAATTGAAAAATCTCAAAAAGCAACATTTCACTCCCTCCCCCATCAAATGAGGTGCGCTATTCCTCATCGGCGAACTTTGACTCACTATAATTCTGGGATTAGTCAACTTACAGACGTCATTAATACATAATTTTTCAAGATAATTTTACTGTTTAAGTTAGTTTGTTGTGTAAAAGAAATTTTAACGAATTATTAAATTAAACCAAAATGTCTCCGTTTTCAAGATGGCAGCCTTAATCCTACTCCTCTAACTCCAAAAATGTTGGTTTTATAATGAAGATAGAATACCAACAATCACACCAGAAATATCGGTTAATGCAATTTTAAGAAATTGTTTCGACTACTTGCTATGCTATGAAGTTCCTGCATCATCGTTTCCTGTAACGCGTGTCGGCTGGGGCGTAGGGCGTCTCTAGAAGTACTGGAAAGTGCTAGAACGCCACAAAAGCCCTAGGCTCTATGAAAGGAAAATCCCCATGCACACTTGCAAGTGGTAGAGAGCGGGTAACGCTCACGTCCAGGGGGACCGAATGGATGCTGGGATAAGCAGTCAACCCAGCAGTGCTGGTCAGGGCACAAACTTGTCCTCGTGATGGTTAGAATCCCCCCTAAAGGCAGACGAACTGCATATGGCAGTCAACGGCATGATAGTCTGGTGACGGAGGAGCCTTTTTTATTTAAAGGCCAATGGCAGCAGCAAGTAGCGTCTGTAACCCATATTGGGCGTCAATCAAGACACTCGTTCATTAAACGCTGAGAGTTTAAGAAGTTTGTAAAACAATTAATTTCGCCACCTTTGACTTCCTGAAAACTTTTGCTAAGATCCAAATTGGGTTTTTTTTAAGGGAAATGTTTAAGACGTCAAAAAAAGATAAGAATTGCTCTCCGTGAGTTTTCCATTCAGTTTGTTCAGATTTTTGTTTTCGTAGTTTAAACCCGTTCCCGTGCAAAAAAAAAAATATGCAAATATTTTCGTATGTCAGGAATTATTGTGGTGAAATACAAAATTATTTTTTTTCATGATTGGTTTACAGTTTTATGCAAAAAAAAAAAACATTGCTGTCATGCATTCGCAAAGAAAGTGAGGGGAGCCCTCCTCTGCGTCTTCATCATGACACCCTATACATACATAAGTCCGATGAGCGGATGCCCAATCTGCTCATGTGGGTTCCCATTGAGTTTTGGCTCGTTAGGACACCAACCATGAGGGATTATTGAGGCCTGCTTAGCTTGAGTTGAGTATTCAGTTTTTTTTCTTTGAAATATTTGGCCATAGATTCCTTGAAACCCGACAAGTGTCGATGGACGACGATCTGACATTTGCAGCTTCTATGAAACTCTGGTCTACTTTTCGTTGCTCCAGTGGCATGAGCACCGGGGCTTCGATTTGGCTTGGATCAAGAGATGACTAGCTTTTGGCCTGTTCATCCGCCATTTCGTTCCCGTGAATATCCCTATGCCTTGGGACTCACCTTAGGGTAAGTGTGTTCGTTGCATTGAGTACTCTTAGCTCATTCCGGCAACGATCGACCAGTAAGGACCTTGTGGTGATTGAGGAAATGGCTTTAATTGCCACCTGGCTATCTATGAAAATGCCAATATTGTTGTTGACTAATTCGCGTGGGGCAAGATGTTTCGTGGTTTCGAAAATTGCCAGCACTGCCGGTTGGAATACACTGCACAAATTTGGAAGCTTTATAGATCTATTTATGGGTGGGTTATCCGAGTAGATGCCTGGCTCAACCACCTCCAAGGTTTTGGAACCGTCAGTAAAGATCAAACATGATTTGCAAATATGACCCTGTTTTCATTCCAGAGTTCCCTGGTTGGGATATCTGTTATGGTTACTGGGTTGAAATTAATGTGTGGTGAAACGTAGGCTGTTTTCGAAAACGTCAAATCAAAGTCAATTTGATCGTCAAATTATCGTCATTTTTTGACGCAAATTGCAATCGTCATATGCAATCGTCCTGTCTTGCACAAAATCGGTTTTATCAACGCTTTCAATTAACTCGCAAACGCATTTTATATTTACGACTACGCTCTCTGGTTTCTCAATTTTTGTATCGTCAACTATATTTTTTTACTGCGCAGCTGCACCGCAGACGATGTTTTCGAACATGTGACTTTAGCAGTTCGCGTTAAAGAACATTCTGCAAATGCATTTTTGACGCAGATGACGTTTTCGAAAACGGCCGTAGTCTGTTTGAATGTCTATGTCTGTAAAATTCATTATAGTTCCGTGACCGGCGTAATTGATGACTACTTTTATCCACCTACTCTTTCGTAAACAGATCGAGTGGGGTAAGTGGAAGGAAAGTTTCAAGGGCAGCCGTTGGGGCCACCCCAATAGTCTTTGGCAGTACCCGAAACCTGTAACGGAATTCCGTTAATGGTTGGCGGGTTTATGTTTGGAATATTACGTTTCCTTGTAAACAGCACAATTTCTGTCTTCAGTGGGGTAACATTTAGTCCACAACTACTGGTCCAATTTTTGAACCTGTCCAGGGACGTTTTTAAGAGCTCGCACAGAGAGGGGACAAATTTTCCAGAGGCCAATAACACAATATCATCGGCGTATGCAACTACCTTGATACCACCCAGACTTAGTTTAACTAAGATCTAGTTGACGACAAGGAGCCAAAGCAAAGGAGATAGTACTCTACCCTGTGGAGTACCCTTACTCGTCCTAATTCTTATCTTGTTGTCACCCATTTCTGCATTTATGGGTCTCATTTGAAGCATGAAATCAATCCGGTTTAACAGTAATGGATCGATGCTGACGGACAGAATAGGTGGAAAATAGTTTTTAATTTTTTATTTTTTTGGCACGCGGGAATTTTAAACTATGCCTTAGGCATTTTTTTTTCTAATTTGTACTTGTAAATCAGAAAAAATTTCAATTTCACATTTTGGAGAAAATCCCTTCCCAAGCTTAATCGATTCGTTTACCAGAACAGCACACAGTTCTCTTTTTAAGTGCTATACGGTTTAATCAAAGTCTCAATTTTTTTTACGAATTTAAGACTTGCCCTTTTAGTTATAGTCGATACATAAATATCCCAAGAAAAAATCATAAGTACCAACATTAATTAACATCGAATTTATAAATCTTGTTCGTTCAACCTTTGATTCCTGTTAAAGAATTGATAAATTAACGATTACGAAAATAAAAAGTGCGTGTTGACAAGGTGCCTCACAGCTCACAATTCAATTTGATGATTCTATTATATTTTCTTATGTTGGATTACCTATCACTTGTTGATTTGTGAAGCACCTGTGAACACGCTATTTTTATTTTATTTTGTTACGATGATTTACACTTAAATTCTTTATTCTTTAACAGGAATTAAGTGTGAGCTATAATAATAAAAAAAAGAATAAGTAAAAATCAAACGCAATTTTCTGGTTTTTAAGACCGTTTGAAAGTAGGTATGTATTTCCAATTAAATAATTAAAAAAGAATAACCTTGAATAATGAAACAACTTTATTAACGTATGACCGACTGACTGGACTGACTGACTGACCAAACCACTTCCATCATCATCGTTAGAATTTTGATTAAAAATGAATTACGTCAGTGACATTTTTCGTTGGATTTAGGTAAATATGGATAAGTAAATAAAGTCTAAAAAAAGGTGGATTTCATGATAATTCCACGCATAGAGACCAATAATTAAAACTGAAGGAACGATAGAAAATAGTACTTCCTAGATTGGGACTGGAACCCACACACCTAAGCATATTATCACTAAGCAGTCAAGCATTTAATTACACAATTCGACTGTACCACCCACAATAGATTTTTTTGTAGACATTACAAATACCTACGGGTGTAAGCACAAAATTAAAGTCGTTATGATTTAAAGTTTTTTTTATATGTATGATACTCGTACTAGACCTGAAAAATTGGCAAGTTCTTACCCAGTTTAAAGAACCGGCAATGCAATAGAAGGTTAAATCAAACATAACAAAAAAAAAAAAAACACATCTGGATCGGACAAACTGGCTTTTGTGGTTTTAAGCTATAATGTGGTAAGGAAATGAAGAAATAAAGAATTTACTTAAGGTTTTAATGCAGAAAAGAGTTAAAAAGTTCTAATAACTAAACCCTAGAAAGTCTTAAATTGATGCTTACAAGAGCCTAGCAAGGTTAACTATCAAAATTCTCTAACTAGGGCATCGCCAGTTATTTATGCAACATTTTGCTTCAAGCGGCAACAAAAAAACAAAAATTTGTCAGTTTTGATTTGAAATTCAATTATGCATGCAATGTTGAAAATTATTTACTCTAACTATTCATACACTTTTGGCTTAGCAAGGGCTTCGCGAGTATTTGATTAGATTTGCCCTAAGGAAAACTATCCCAGGCATTGAATTAAGTTGGCGAAAACTCTCCATTTTCCAAGTGGGTAGGTACCTACCTATTTAAGAAAAGAGAAAGAAAAGAGCGTAGTGCCTCGTGGCATAATGGTTAGTGAGTTGGACTGGCATGCCAAATGATTGGGTTCGATTCCCAACCCTGTCACCTACCAAAATATTTTCCCGGGATACTGCCTCTTGCGAGGGACTGACAAATCCCCCAAGAGTTGTCATGAATAAGTGCTCCTCATTTAGCCGCACAGAGTCGGAATGGTTGAGGATTTTAAGTTACTAGGACTTTGTTCTCTACGAGCTGTTGCGTCACCAATTTAATAATTTTAATAAAATAAAGTAGAAACTCAAAAGAAAAAAAAACTAGGTACCTTTAGGTACTTGTGAAGGCAACTTTTTCGCTCAGACGGAGAGTATGTCTTTTAAAGTTTGCAAGATTGGGCATTGAAAAACACCTAAAAGTCATGTGCTTCATTATGTTATGCCTTGATTGCTTCAAAATATTTTTCAAATTTTAATAAGTAGGTATACGTCCTGACGTCTCTCTAAAATCACCCTTCTACCTTCGCTAAGCTACTTTTGCTAGTTTTTTTTAATATAAATGTATGTACTTAAACTTTTTAGGGTCTCGTAAAAATCAGACTTTTGTTCCAGGCGGCAAGTTAAAGCTTAAATCATCAAATATCTACATTAGGTTTGTTCGATGTTCCCTTTCCCATGGCGAATCGGGGAATGTCAAAAAACTGGGGGCTGCTCGGGGTTTGATTTCACATCGAACATCTCAGTGTTACTGTTGTATGATGAAAATGTTAAGGTGCTTAGGTACTATTTTGTGTAGCTTCAAAATCTTTATGCAAGCACTATCTAGACATCCATATATTTTCCTTAGCATTCCATTTATTAATATATAAATTAATAAAAAGTGACAAAGTAGGTAGTATACAAAACATTTCACATTTACCATTTATATCGTCATAAAAATTCGCAAAGTTAATGCTTCTCCTTTGACATTCAACTTTTACAAAAAGCTGATTTCAATTTCGCAGCTCTGATTTTTTTCCCTGAGAAAAAACCTGGGGTGCGTAAGAGTTCAGTGCTCGCCCCGAACACACATCGAACACAGTGCAAATAAACAGGTGTGAAAAAAGTGTCATATAAAACACATGAGAGCGAGTTCAGCGCGACCTAGTGCGCCCCAGTGCTGAAATCGAACAAACCTATTGTCTCCTTAAAGCATACCTAATCGTGTAGGTACCTTAAATTCATTTGGCATATCTATCATTTTGCTCGCAAAACATTTTCAAATTACCTAGGATAGATGGTAAACAATAACTGATTGCTTTTGTGATTTTGAAATAATATTTATTAAAAGTAGCAAAGAGTTCTATGAAAAATTAAATAAAAAAGTCAAAATGAAATAGTAAATATTTCAGACTTAACCTTTTCACTTTTACACTAACAATAGATAGGTACCTACCTAATGTGTTTTTGCTTTTTTTTTTGCACGAACTGTCACTTTATAGACGTGTTCATATGAAGATTTTTAGATTAAATGATTTGAGCACGATTTTAGAAATATGTAGGTACTTATTATGTAGGTAGGTATATGTACCTACCTATGCATTTATTGTACAATTCTAAACTTTTCTTTTATTTATACAAAACTGTTAATTAGTATTTCGTGATTAAGCCTTAAAAAAAAAGCTTCTTAAAATTTTGCACGACTTTTTAATTTTAATTTTTACTTAAATTTTCACGTTGGTGAATGATATTTTCAAGTTACCTACATATTAATAAACAAAACCTTAAAAATGAAGAGGAATGTTTTCATAAAATACCTACATACCTATGTACATATGTGTATCTACCAGAAGCGTATACAGCTCTACTTCTTGGGGGAGGGGTCATACCAACAAATCGGGGTAAGTAAGGTACCTACTCTTTTTGCAATAACCTACAGAACAAACAAGAATGTTGGAATATTAGAACCTGGGTATAGGTTAGGGTTCCCAACAATTTTTCGACAAATTATAGTATTTTTCAGAATCAGCTATACAAAAATTTAGTACACTTCGAAAAATATAGCATTTTGTGAATAGAGTAAAAATTAAACCAAGCATTTTTTTTCCAATAAATGAGTTTATGCTTCATAACATTTTTCTATTAAAATATTAGGCTATTGAATAGAGCTTAAACAAAAACAATAACGTGCAAGTGCTTTTATTATTGAATATATTTTTTTAGGCCCATAAGCATAAATAACTTGGAAACCTTTTATTCAAAATCAAATTCTAATTCAATAGAAATGAATATTTAAACCAAAGTTATTAAAAAGCAAACAAAAAAAAAAATGATAAAACCAACATACAAAATCGAAAAATTAAAGATTTTTAATTTTTTTTTTCGTTGATAACTTTTTTCGGAGCAAAGTTCGACTAGGCATGTTCAAAAAGTGTTTTTATTCAAAATTGGCAAAGATAAAGCCTTTCAAAACTTTATCATTTCTTATCATTTTTTGGTCAAAACTCCGTGTTTTGGTACTACGTGCCAAATTAAACTATCCTTGCACCTAGTGCCAAGCCTTATAATAATCGGGCCAGCCGTTCAGCTGTGGATATAAGCATTTAAAAACAGCCGGAAAAACAAAATTGCGGGCTTACCTAGGTACTTTTTCAATATTCTCAATACTGTCATATTTCATCAAAATCTTGAGTTCGAATTTTTTACGAATTTGATATTTGCCATTTTGTACCAAAAAAGTGGATTCCGGGCCAATAGAGCGAAAAATTATAAGAAAAATTAATACCTAATCACTTTTTTTTTATAAAATAAGAACTTCTCAGATTGTCTCGCAGTTTTAGAATGGAGAATAATTTTTCAAATTTATTTTTTAGATTTTGCATAAGCAAATAGTTTTGTCGAAATTGATCTATATACTTACAATCACATTTTGCAGGAATTTATCAACGAAAATTTTTCATTCGATTCTCTTTATTTATCGTATCACTTTCTTTTTGAGATTTATTTTTTAGGAATTGCAGCAATTTTATGGTTTTTTACTAAAGAAACAGTCTTTTAACCGTTGTTTAAGTGCCCACTTTGAAATATTGTATTTTTGCGTACTATATACCTATTTCTTTAACAGTATATAGTACGAATAGTTGAAATATAGTAGAATACTATATATTATAGTACGGTTGGGAACCCTAGTATAGGTACACCTCCAATTTAAATTGCAAGCTTAATAGATTTTCTATCAAGATTTTTAGTTTTTTCTTCAAAGATATCTGCATAGGTAATTAAATCAGAACACTAATGCCAACTGCCACCAAAAATTAAACTAACCGTTCACACATGGTTAGTCCTACCTCAATTTAGCATACAATAGCCATTTTATTTAGCTGTTAAATAGCTCACAAATTAATTCAAATGGTTTGTTTTTTTTTGTTAGTTTTATATTTCTCTTGTGTAATCAGTTTTCTAAACTTTCACTTACCTACCTACCTATTTTAAATTAGGTATATTATTATGATACATTCTAAAAGGCTTGGTTAACATAAAAGACTTCTTCACTACTGAGACTAATGGTAGGTACCTACCTACCTACATACAAACATACATAGAGCTTCTAATTTTTTTTAAAAGAAAGTCTGAACTGAAACTGAAAGTCAGGTACCAACTAAGATAGGTACCTATAAAAGTTCCTTTATAACGGAGAGGATATTAACAAAAAAATTATTATGAGGCGTCTCTTTAAAGTTTATCAAACTGTAGGTAGATAGGAAGGTACCTAAGTTCCTCTTTCTTGTGAGCATTTAAAGGCTTCCAAGCCGAATACCTATACATACATCTACCCATAGACCTAGTACATACTAACTTTCAGACACAGGTAGGTAGGTACCCACCTATCTAGTAACCAAATGAAGTCTTAGACATCCTACAAACCAATCTAGGTACCTATGAAGGTACTAATGATATTAAATAACCGATGTGTCAAGGTACCTAATCTTAATAAAAAAAAAAGTCCAACTGTCGGTCGATAACCTCCGTTCCAAGAAAATAATTACTACGTCTTGCTGAATAATTTTACCTACTCCAGTACCAGTCTAAGATAGGTAGGTATAGCTTTGCCTTAAATTTTTTTGCAACAAACCAATTGAAACTTAATGAGAAACAAACGGGGAAAAAACCGTTGTAATTGGCCCTTTGTACCTATTTGTATAAAAACAGGTTTAATGATTGATACAAACTACCTAGGTACCTATAGGTATATATGTAGGTAGGTAATCATATACAATTATGACCTAGCCTAACAGAAAATACATTGGGTGCAAAATCCAATCAACGAAACCCTAGATACTTAAAGCCCCGCAAGGCTATGAAGGCCTAGATAACCTTTTTTTAAATCTTCCAATTGCACTTCTGACAAAAAAAAAATGTAATTAGATTTTGCAAGTTGCTCACAATCCAACTAGGTAGGTATAGATACCTACTCGTTTACTAATGTTAATGTAGCAATAATTCTCCACTAAAAACCGTTAAACAAACATCAACAATTTGTACATTTGTACACACAACTTGAATTAGAAATCTCAATATACAGAAGAAAAACAAAATTGGATTGCAGGTTAGGAAAAAAAATGAGCCTAGTGTAACAAAAATGGAAAGGAAATTCGAAACTCGAATTCGAGCGCGCACTCCCGACCCGTTCCGTGCAACAACACTGTCATCATCATCATCATTATCATCATCATCATTATCATCAACAACATGAAACACGATCAGCCGTCTAAAAGTAAAAAGAGTCGACTATTACAGAAACAAGATATTGATCCCCTCATACTTATGCGTTTGTAATGGGCACGGGGAGTTCCAAACGAAAACGAAATTGTAAAACCACCACAAAACAAAATAAAAACCAGAAGAAACAAAAAAAAAACATATAAATATACTACATCCAAATCTACTTGTATAGCTATATTATATAAAACTCGATTAAAAGCGAACTTCCCAAGACTTGCCGCGGAAAGTACGGTTTCAATACCGTTTTTTTTTCTCATATACTCGTTTACACTAAGATTTATCACATGATTTTCCTTTCCTTTCTCTCTTTTTATGTCTGCAGCACCAGCACCACACGTTTTTATTTTTATATTTCACTGTTAAACCAGGGCTATACACGTCCACTCTATACCACTACCACCGGTACCTTGGCGGCATTGCACGGTGGCACTTGAACGGCAGGTGAGGATGGGGAGAACATAAAACCGACCAAACAACTCTATCTTCTATCATACATTATATTATGCTTCTGTGCATATCGTGTTGCATAAAAGAAACCTTATCTCTCCCGCCCTATTCCCCCTCAAAATATGCAACGCCACCGCCACTGGACCAGACCACAGAGCACAAGCTGCTGGCTGCACTACTGCTGCTGCTGATGCTGTTGCAATTTAAAGTGAAGAATGGAACGGGAGAGTGATAGGTCGAATGCTCGTTCGTTGGTTCGTGCACAAAAAAAAGGTCTCACAAGGGGTTACCTACATAATAGTATAGTTGGATACTCTTGCTGGACCAAGATGGACTCCGAAAAAAGCAGTTTTGCCAAATAGACACACAACGACACAACACACACGAACACCGAAAACCGAAACCGGAGCTGCGACTGCGATGACAATGACGGCAAGACAAAATCGTGATGTCACAACACAACGCGATAGTGGAGAGTTCACCAACAAACGAAAAAAAAAACGCGAAAACGTCCGCAAAACTATTGGAAGTATGGGGGAGGATAAGACTTTCCAAAACGCTTCACGAAGACAATGTTTTTGGTTTTCAAATTTTCTTTTTTCTTTTTCTACAAGCACTACCGATAATCGTAGAATGGGTCACTCACTACACAGTGGACAGATAAAAACTGTATTCCGCGGTATAGAAAAAATATGAAGCTCAAAGAATTTAAAATAGCTGAGAGCGCGCGTGAAACCGACCGATTCTGAACACGCTCCAACTTCAACTGAAAATCACTTTCGACATCAAGTCTTGTGGTATTTTTTTTCTTTTGAAATAGTCTTTCTTTTTGTTTTAATTCTCTTTGGATCTATTCAATTTTTGTGTGTGCTTCTGTATTTCACTACAACAGTGTGTACGTTGAGGCGAGCTTTTTATTGAAGCTGTATGATGGCGAAGAACGGAATGCAAGTAGATTTGCAAATATAAAACCGCACTTATGCTGCTTGATAAGATGAGAGGGAGAGAAAGAGAGAGAGAGGGAAAAGGAGCGAGAGCTGAGCTTAGTTCTCTCAAAGTCTCCACAATGTTTAAATTACTGTTTACAAAAAAGTGTGTCTTACTTTTGAACTTGTTTACAAAAGGTCTTTCTTTAGGTATTGAAGGTATTTTTTAACATTAAATTTTTATTGTGTTCGAAAAATCCAAAATCGTATGCAATAAGTCCTAAGCTTCACTTAAGAGAATTTGTATATTTTATCGTCTCTTTTAATTTAATAGAAAGTTGTTTCAAAAGTTTGCAAGTCATCGTATAGGGTGTATTGCAATATGTTTGGCATGCTCTCATCAATCATGCGCAATTTGATAGGTGTATTTTAATCTCTGTCAAGGATACGCATCATGATAACACAGTGGCGGGTATATTACTTACCAACCACTGATGAACAAAAAAAAAGCATACAAATTCCACAAATGTGAGGTTAAGGAGCATCAGTCACAGACACATCTTTACTGTCATTAACCACCCACTATGGGTTGTAGAAGGCATCCAGAGTGACACTTGATGTCCCTACGATTATGTAAAGCAGTAGTAAACAGAGAGAGACTGAGAGAGAGAGAGAGAGAGAGAGAGAGAAAGTTGGAATAGAAGCAGAAGGATATTCTCGTCGTATCCTCGTCTCAAAAAAAAAAAAAAAAAAACAGAGAAAGAGAAGATTTTGTCAGTTTTTGAGAAGTTATCAGTTTTAGCAGCTTATACACTCTACACTCTCAGATAAGGGTGGAACAAAGTGTCAAAAATAGAGCATTTGTGCAGAGGATAAAAAGGATGCATTTTGTTTGACGATAAGAAATGATATGATATGAAGTACTGACCTAGTTTTTGGTTTCTCTTTGTGATTTAAAGGGAATGGAGCATGATTATGCATGAGAGGCAAGTGTTGGAGGAAAATTCGTTTTGCATTAAAATTAAGGATTCTTTTTTTTTATGGCTTTAATTTTTTGTATGGTATGACAAAATAGAACCAAAATGGTCTGCAATTGAAATGTGGTGTGCGGGAAGGGTTGAGAAGGAGCAAGTAGCTTTTTTTTTGTAGCAATATTAAAGAAGATAATGGAGTTTTATACATATGTGATAATTTAATTTGTACGAAGAAAAAATTTAAGGTGGATGGGTTGTACATATTTGATTTTTTAGGTTTATATCGGGTTGTTTTAAAGAAAGAAAAACCCCTTCAGAGCTTGATATATTTTTGTATGTAGGTATCTTCTGAAATATATTATAAACTCCTTTAACAAACACCACCTACATATTTATTGGTCCAATGGACTTTCTTTGAACTTAAGACTTATTTTGCTAGGGGGAGAATAGATATATTGCTAGGTATTATTGACAATTTCAGTTTAAAGCTTGGAGAGGCTTTAGAGTGAAAATAAGTGAATACACTAACTTCCAATAGATGAATTGGTATTCAACTAGAGAGGATCGAAAATTCTCATGCAAAGATGACAAAGCCATGTAAGCAGGTACGTAAGTAAAAAAGTTAATTGATTGATGGTTCAATTCAGGCTTCAGTTGCAGTTTTTTCAAAACTTGTTTAAAATTAAAATAGCTAGTTTAGTTTATTTAGGTATTTAGTTTGTATCTGTTTGGATTTGGATTTTTATATATATGTAGGTATATATGAAACAGCTCTACTTTAATAAAATGGCAATATTTGCAAATACATACATACCTATATTTAAAATGATTAAAGGGTCATTTTTTGTTAATGCGAAACTTAAATATATACCTAGATAAGTAGAACATAAGCGCTTATATGTCATGTGACAGTTTACGCAGAGGAAGTTGTAGAATATGTATGTATATGCTTTTCAGGAGAGCATAAATATTTAAATTTCGTATCAGCAAAAACGGGCCTAAATCTGTTTTTAAAAATGCAAAGACTTTTAATAAACAATTTTAAGTAAAACTATAATAGTCGGAAAAGTATTTTGACAAACAAAATTGTATTTTTCTTTATAACTTTCTTTTATGATAGAAAAAATATATTATAATGTTATTAAAATGAGCTTCCAAAAAAATATACAAAAATAAGAATTATAAATATAGTTTTGAAAATAAAAATTGTATTTCAAAAACGCTATAGGGAAAAAAGTATTTTGACAAAATTAAAAAGGCTCGCAAATATCGACTAACTTTTTAGTACAGGCAGTAAGGATTGTTTTTTCAGTATGCTATCAGCTTGGGTTTTCAAGAAATTCCCGTTAGAAAATGACCAAAAGTTGATTTTTTTTTTGCTATTTTTGAAACCTTGTATAAAATCTGGAAATAATTATTTTTCAACAAAATTTTCGAATCTATCTGAAAGCACTAATCTTCTCTCTAAATATCAGTTTAAATATTTTCAATATCTCACTTACTTTCTGGGAAATTCTTATCTAGATATAAGCCTTCACTCGACATTTCTTAATGTAAAATAAACCGTGTATGGTAAAATATGCCAAACGCAACGTCTGTGAAGTAAGCAGGGCAACTTTCACCCACGCAATTGGGACCTTGACAGGAATTTGCAGTTTTTTTGCATTTTTTTTTGCATTTCTATTCCCGATTTTGCAGTTCGCCAAATAACGGTGTAATTTAGTGACCTGCGTCCGAATAACGCAGAAAATTATAGAGGCATATCCTTTATGAACACAATTACAAAAATTTTCACCGGCATGATGAATGCAAGGCTAACTAAGTGGGTAAAAGAAAACAAGAAGCTGAGTCAGTTCCAAGCAGGATTTAGAGAAGGATATTCCACAGTGGATCAAATTTTCAACCTAAAAAGCATCGCTGAAATCTACCTTAATAAAGGAAAAAAACTTTACGCGTTCTTTATAGACTTTCGAGCTGCATTCGATAAAGTAAATAGAAATTGACTTTTCTATAAGTTATCTCAAATAGGAGTTTCTACAAAGTTTTTAAGGACTCTTCAAAGTCTCTATGAAAAAAATGAATCGATGGTTTGGACTGGAAATGAATTCTCAGAATCTTTCGAGATTACAATTGGTGTAAGACAGGGATGTCTACTCAGCCCGTTAATATTTTCGTTGTTTTTTGATGATATCTCAGAGTTTCTACCCGCGGGAATTGTAGTTGATGGAATCAATATAAAAACTTTGCTCTATGCAGATGACATTGTAATCCTAGCAGAATCGCCGAACTCATTACAGTTAATGATTAACAAGCTAGAGAGCTATTGTCGCCCTAATAGTTTGCAAATAAACACAGACAAATCTAAAGTTTTAATATTCAGGAAAGGAACAGGTCGCTTTGCAAGGGACGAAAAATGGAAGTACGATGGAGAAGATTTAGAAGTTGTTAAGTCATATAAATATCTGGGAATGACGTTAAACCATGACCTTTCTATAAGAAAACACCTATCTTTAAAACTTGCCGAAACAAAAAAAGCCTTAAATTGCACCTGGAAAAATCTCATGATGAACTCGAGGGTTGAAATATCAGCGAAAGTTAAGGTGTTTGAAGCTGTTATGCGATCAATGATGTGCTACGGAGCTCAGGTTTGGGGTGGAAAATATTATGATGAAGTTGAGAAACTGTTGCGTTTCTTCCTAAAGAAACTATTCCAGCTCCCATCAAATACACCAAACTATGTGCTGCAAATCGAGAGCGGAATATCACCACTATTTATTTTCACCCTCAAACTTTGCATGAACTTCATTATAAAAGTCATAAATGCAGAAGATGATACACGACTGACTAAAGTCCTTGCTAAAAGAGCAATAAGGACAAAAACACTTTTCTTCAAGGACTGGGAAAATATAGCCAATAGATTCAATATAAGGCTGGAGTTAGATGAGACTAATATTCCAAACTGGCAAAGGCTCACACAATCGTTTATATTAGATGTTGAACGAGCAATACGGCTAGAAAGTATTAACCAAGCTGAGAGTTCAAGTTCACGCTCCTTGTATAGGAACCTAAATCACAGTGAAGTTGGCCTCATACATTCTAACCTGAGTATTGCACGAATATCAATCGTAATACGAGCCCGAGCAGAACTATTCCGATTAAATTGTATGCCACATCGCGAGGATCTCGCAACCCGTTGCAGCTTGTGCAATACAGGAAATGATGAAAATATGATTCATTTTCTTGGATCATGTCCCATCCTACAAGAAATTAGGAGAAATCACTTTGGTGTTAATTTACTGGTCTTCGAAGAACTAAAAAATTTATTAAACGATAATCAAAATTGGAGTACCCTTGCGTCATACTGCCACACCGCACTAAAATATAGAAATAGAATTATAGATGAAAATTTTAAAAATATAAACCAGCTACATTTTTTCTTTTTGACATGTATAAAAATTATTGTTTAAATTTGCTGTCAATTCTCGGCAGACGGCTTTGCCATGCTTAAATGTACAAGTTCTATAAATAATTATGTATATTTTTAATTTGTTTAATAAAGTACGATTAACTAACTAACTTAGTGACCTGCTAACTTCACAGTGAAGTTAGCAGGTCACATGCTGTATCTCAGGAACCAAGCATGCTAGGAACTTGCAATAAGGCACCAAATTTGCAGTTTTTTTTGCATTTCAACGATGGGCTATGTTCAAAATTTGAAGTCCTCAATTTAAAAATTTCCCAAGTTTGACTTCAATATGAAGCAAGTAGGTCACATCGTGTATATTTTGAGCATAGGCTATCATTGAAATGCAAAAAAACTGCAAATTTGGAGCCTTACTGCAAGTTCCTAGCATGTTTGGTTCGTGAGATACACGATGTGGCCTACTTGCTTTATATTGAAGAACTTGGGAAATTTTTAAATTGAGGACTTCAAATTTTGAACATAGCCTATCGTTGAAATGCAAAAAAAACTGCAAATTTGGAGCCTTATTGCAAGTTCCTAGCATGCTTGGTTCCTGAGATCCACCATGTGACCTGCTAACTTCACTGTGAAGTTAGCAGGTCAGTATGAAATTTTTTTCAAAAAAAGGACTTCAAAATTCTGACCTAGCCTTTTCTTGAAATGCAAAAAAACTGCAAATTTGGAGCCTTACTGCAAGTTCCTAGCATGCTTGGTTCGTGAGATACACGATGTGGCCTACTTGCTTCATATTGAAGTCAAACTTGGGAAATTTTTAAATTGAAGAATTCAAATTTTGAACATAGCCTATCGTTGAAATGCAAAAAAACTGCAAATTTGGAGCCTTATTGCAAGTTTCTAGCATGCTTGGTTCCTGAGATACAGCATGTGACCTGCTAACTTCACTGTGAAGTTAGCAGGTCAGTATGAAATTTTTTTTCAAAAAAAGGACTTCTAAATTCTGACCTAGCCTATTCTTGAAATGCAAAAAAACTGCAAATTTGGAGCCTTACTACAAGTTCCTAGCACGCTTGGTTCCTGAGATATACCATGTGACCTGCTAACTTCACTGTGAAGTTAGCAGGTCACTAAATTACACCGTTATTTGGCGAACTGCAAAATCGGGAATAGAAATGCAAAAAAAATGCAAAAAAACTGCAAATTCCTGTCAAGGTCCCAATTGCGTGGGTGAAAGTTGCCCTGCTAACTTCACAGACGTCCAAACGCATACATTTCAACAAAGGATTGATTAGAGGGGAAAGAAGATATTGGAAAGATACTAACTGATTTTTGAACGAGAAAGTTAGTGCTTGCAGATAATTTCGCAAAATTTGTTGAAAATTATGTAGTTATAATTTCGAGATGTCACAAAGTCTCAAAAGTAGTGAAATAACGACTTTTGGTCATTTTCTTAAGGGAATTTCTGGAAAACCCGAGCTGATAGCCACAAACGGGTGACGGATTTGAATTTGGCATCCAAAAGCATACTAAAAAAACAATCCTCATTGCATGTAATAAAATTTTTTTAATTTTGTCAAAATGCTTTTTTCCTTATATGTTTTTGAAATACAATTTTTATTTTCTAAGCTATAATTATGAATCTTGCTTTTGTATTATTTTTTGAAAGCTCACCTTGATAAAATTATAATATATTTTTTTCAGATTTGTTCTATCAATAAAAAGTTGTGGAATTGTTTTTGTCAAAATATTTTTTCCAGCTATTGTAAGTTAACAATGATAGTTAACCAGAATTTGTTATCCAAAATTCATATGTGTAGAGAAAAATCATTACTTCAAGGATTTCAAAAATGTTTCTTGACAGTTTTACCATCTACACCAGAGATGTAAAAGAGGCAATCATTTTATTATTCCAATCAGTTGATTAAAAATATTTATTTTTAAGTATTTTTACTTCACCTCAGTACTTCAACATCAAAATGTAACTCCCAGTCAATTATGAAGTCTATAATAATGCAATCAATCAACGCAGTTTAAAGATGGCAAGTCATAAGAATGCAATACTAAATACGTCTTGAATTCATTGCAATCTTTTAGCAGTACTGTGCAAAGAATGTATTCTTGAATTCGAAGTTAAAAGACTGCAGTCTTTTTACTGCTTTGAAGTCTTTTAACTGCTTGAAGTCTTTTGGCTGCTATAAGTCTTTTAACTGCTTTGAAGTTTTTTGAATTGTCTTTTAATTGCATGAAGTCTTTTAAGTGCTTGAATTCTTTTACCAGCTTGAAGTCTTTTAATTGCCTGGAGGCTTTTATAACTTAGAATCATTTTACTTCTAAGAGAAGTAACAAGTTAAAAAATAATATTGGCTACTATCTCTGTACATAAAATGATATATAATATATATTTAATCTTTAAGTGATTATTTATATTAACAGATGTATTTGAACTGATCATTTTCATTTTATGGGAACATTTTAATATTCTGTTTAATTGTGTGGATACGAGTAGTTAATGAAACATTTTAGCAAACAGACTCAAATCACTAATGAGTGTCAAGTTAGCAAAGCAACTTTGATGATTCGAAAAATGATAAGTTGGATAATTTGCCGTAAATTAGTAGTTAAATAGTTGTGACAATTCCAAATTTGTTGTTCAATGTTTTCTATGTTTTTATGGGTGCTTTGCTAACTTGATATCAAGTTAGCAAAACCCTGTCGAAAATCAGTAAAAACTTCTTATACCTGATGGTTTATGGCTTAATAGTTTGCTGTTAATAAGTCGTTAATTAGTTGTGACATATTCAATTTGATCGTGCAATGTTTTCTATGTTTTCTTAAGTGCTTTGCTTACTTGATATCAAGTTAGCAAAGCAACTCTCGCGGATCCAAAAATGGATTGGTGCATAATTTGTCGTTAATTAGTTGTGACAATTTCGAATTTGTCGTTCTATGTTTTCTATGTTTTTTGTTTTGAAAAGTTGTAAAAACTTCTTAAATTCAAAATTTTAGTGCTTAATAGTTTGCCGTTAATTAGTCATTAATTAGTTGTGAAAAAATCAATTTCGTCGTGCGATGTTTTCTATGTGTTTTTGGGTTATCTGTTTTCTATGAGTGTCAAGTTAGCAATGCAACTTTAACGAATCGAAAAACTGGTAGGCGGATAATTTGCCGTTAAAAATTACTTTCCTTTCATGCTAATATTGAACAAATTACCCAAAATTACATAGAAAACATCGCATGACAAAATTTAATTTTTCACAACTAATTAACGACTAATAAATGGCAAATTATCAAGGAATAACATATTAAGTTTTGGAAGTTTTAACAACTTTTCGAAAAACATAGAATGACCAATTCAAAATTATCACAAATAATTAACGGCTAGTAAACGGTAAATTATCAAGCCATAAACCATCCGGTATAAACAGATTTTACCCCATTTTCAGATAGTACTTTGCCAACTTGATGTCAAGCTACCAAAGAACCCAAAAAACATAGAAAACATTGTACGACAAATTCAAAATTGTCACAACTAATTGAAGACTAATTAGTGGCAAGCTAGTAAGCCATAAACAGCTTGGTATTAGCAGTTTTAATCCCTTTTAAGGTGGTGCTATGCTCACTTGATATGAAGCTAACGAAGACTTAGAAAAAAACATAGAAAACATTGCATGTTTGAATTCAATTTTTCACAACTAATTGATGACTCATTAACAGCAAATTGTTAAGCCTTAAAACATTAAGTATAAGAAGTTGTTCACATTTTTCCATTAGTGTCAAGTTAGCAAAGCACCCAAAAAAACATAGAAAACATGTAACGACAAATTCGGAAATGTCACAACTAATTTCGACTAACGTTAAATTATCCAACTAACCGTTTTTCGATTCATTAAAGTTGCTTTTCTAACTTGACACTCATAAATCACTATGACAATAAAGTTTCTTTAAGGTGGCTTAAGCTATCAGGAATAGGTGACCAATTTTGACTGAAGTATATTTGTTGTACAAGCAACCAATTAAAGAACAATGAAACAGCAGAATAACCTAAATAATACAGCATTTTCAATTGATTTGTATGTATGTATATGTATTGGCGAATGAATCAATACAGCTTGAAAGGCCATTAAGTTTACAATTTCGTCTTTGATTAAAATTGTTTTCAATTGTTTAATTTATTATTAAAACAAATATATTTGCTTCAGTAATTTAAATTTATCTGAAACGCAAAACACATAATTCAAATTTATAGAAGTTTAGGTAGAACATGGAAAAGTTGTTCACAACTTTATTTTGTGGTTGTTTTTTTTTTCAATTTACCTTGGAATAATATTTCCAGCTATCCAAGGAAACCAAAGTAATTTGTTTTATTCTTTAATTTATAAATATGTATTAAATGTTCTGTAAATAGAATGACCACTAAATGTTTGTGCTTTTATCAATAATTGACGATTTTAACTTTCAAGGACTTTTTTTGATTATAACTTTGCTTTCAAAGTAATTTAATTTTCTTGAAAATGCGCCCAGAAACCGTTCTGTAGACCCAACAGTTTACAAAATAGAGCATAGAGAAATAATTAATTAATTATGCGACTTGTTATGGAATAACAAAGAGCATAATAACAAATTAACTGAATTAAATGTTGTTATTTGCAGTTTCCTCAAAAACTTGAAGACATTTATGCATCTCGTTTTTTCAGTTTTTGACTAAAAATTGATAAGAGATAAATGAAATTAAAAAAAAAAACAATAGTTTAAGTAAATTTAGAAAACAATTTTTTAAGAGAAAAATGCAAAAATGATTCTTATTAAATTTTGAATTTGAAAACAAAATTTTAATAACAACAATCGACTTTATTTAGAGAGAAGCCAGACCAGTTTGCATAGCTTTCATCAAAATAATAAATTATTTTTTATATTTTTTCGAAGAAAAGAGGGGATGGAAATTGTTACATCCATGTGTTATATCTATATTGCACTTTTGTGGCAAGCTACAACATTTTTGTTTTAAGTTCAAAAGATCTAAAAATAGTAGTAAGACAGTGTTAGCATACAGGTGACGTTTTCAAAATTCACAATAAATATTATCATTTTTGAAAATACATATGTTAACAAACTTCAACTTTATGAAATATTCTCCAATTATTTTAGTAAATTCTCATGAAACATAACTTTTGATAACATTTTTGAGTCTTATGACGTATGACCCTATAAACATATAAAATATACCCCTCACTACCCGAGTTTTACACTTAAATGTCGAATTATGGGGGGCTAAAGGGAAAGTTTGGATTGGTATTTACGAACAAAATTCGAGATAACAATCAAACATGACATTACTATCTGTCTGCCTGACTGTCTGTTCGGGATCAATTTGGCACACAGTGGTATTTGGTGATTCTGCCCACGCATTTTTTTTTTATTTTTGGTTAAGAACAAAAAAGTACGGTACCTGCCATGCCATTTTTTTTTGCAATTTTACAAATTTTCATCAGTCTCAAAAACCGCTCTACAACTTTTCTTTAAAAAAATGCAATATGTTTATTTTAGTAAAGGCTACCTTTAAATGGGAAACCATCTTACAAAAAATGTTTATTAATGGTAGGTACCTCCCAAGGAACCATTCTCTATTTTGGATTATCTTAAAAACGGTAGTTATGATTTCAAAAATTTGTATACTTTGTTTGTATTTTTTAGATTTTAAAAAATGTTTCGATTTTTTTTTTGAAAATCAAATATTTCGAAAACAACATGACTTTTTTGATACTCGATACATAAAAGTTTTAATACTTTCTAAAATATTAAAAAATAATCTAACTTTTATGAGAAATGACGGTTATTCCTTCCATACAAAAGTTAAAAAACCATTAGGGAAAAATTTTTCTTCTCACAAACGCCTCCTACGATTTTGATTAAGCTTTTTTCGATGGCCAAAATAAGTGCGATCTACTTCAAAGGAATATAAAATTTGACATATAGCAACTATTAGTTGTACCTCATAAATATTTTTTTATTTTGAATTTTCTCATTATCAGCAGAACGGATTTAGATAAATTTTTATATAGAAATTTCAAATAAGTTCAAATAATATTACATATACAAATTTTCAGAAAAGGAAATTTTGAATTTTTAAAAAAAGTTTCAAATTATTTTTTTATTCAATATCTCAAAAATCAGTTGACAATTTTTGTTGATCCTTTATTTTTATATGCACGTATATAAACAAAAACTTAAGATTAGCATACCAACATTTTCCTCAAAAATGTTTTAAGAATTTGATATAAACAAAATTACCTATTTTTTAAAAAGCCGCTCCAATGATTTTTTTTATTATTTGCGATAGGTACTATGCATACGGCAAGTTTTGGATTCGCGCAAAAAAAAATTGAGATAACAATCAAATATGATACTACAATGATAGAGAACACCAAAAAGTGGGTGGCACAATTCTGTCTGTCTGTCTGCCTGTCTGTCTGTCTATTTGTCTACAGCCTAAACGGCTCGATCGATTTTTTCAAACTTGGTATATAGTGGTTTTTGGTGTTTATGCCCACACGGTTTTTTCATTTTTTAGAACCAAAAATAACGGTACCTGCCATACAATTTTTCTTAGCAATTTTACATAATCGTATTTTTCTCAAAAATGGCTTGACAAATTTTCTTAAAAAAATTCAATAAATTTATTTTAGTAAAGGCTTTCTTTTCGGTGGAAAATCATTTTTCAAAAACGGTTATTAATGGTGCCTCCCAAGGAACCATTTTTTAATTTTTGATTTTCTTCAAAACGGTACGACCGCTTTCAACTATTTTTTAATGCAAAAGCTTACGAAATATAAAAATAGTTTTGTGTACCAAAATTTTTGAAAAAATATTTTTTGGATTTTTAAAAAATGTTTCATTTTTTTTTTGGAAAATCAATAATATTTCAAAACGACATTTCGATTTTCTTGAAGAGTTTTAAAGTACTTTCTAAAACATTTTTAGAAAAAAAATTTACATTTATGAAAAAATAACGGTACCTTCCCTACAAAGTTAAAAACAAAGGAAAATATTTTTTTCTCAGAAACGACTTCTACGATTTTGATTAAATTATATACAAATTTCAGATAAGATTAATTAATATTGCATTTAAAAATTTTCAAAAAAAGAAATTTTGGATTTTTAAAAAAAGTTTCAAAATTTTTTTTTGCAAATTTGATATCTCAAAAATGGGTTGACAGTTTTTTTGAATTTTTTTTTTATATACACATAAATATACATATACTTCAGATTTGGATTGGGTACGATATGTCGACTTTTAAAATATCGACTCCATAAGATCGACTTTTAAAATCTCGACTGAAAAAATCTCGACTGGTTAAAAGACCGACAGATCAAAATATAGACACAAATTTGACCGACTTTTTAAAATGTCGATATTTCAAAATGTCGATTCTCAAAATGTCGACAGTGATCGAGATTTTATGAATCGAGATTTTAAGAGTCGATATTTTAAAAGTCGACATTTTGAAAGTCGACATTTTGATCAGATCATAGTTTAGGGAATGATGTTTACAAGCGCGCGCTTGTAAACATCATTCCCTAAACTATGATCTGATCATTATTATCTAGTATCACATTGTCATATTTCAATAAATCGCATTTTTTGTAATTTAATTTGTGTTGCCTATATATTTTGACGTCTTAATTGCCTCTTATTCAGGGTCTGTAATATGTTTTAATATTAATACAATAATAAAACATCCAGAAAATGAGGCAGTCAAAAGTTCGAAATATTAGGTATAGATTTCTTGAAGCTAAACAAAAGGTAATAAAATTGATAACTACCTAAATAAGTTAATTATTATAAGAATCAAATAAGAACTTGTGTCTTAAACATAGTCTTAAATTTTCCACAGCATAAAAAACTGTTAAGTTCCTGTTAAAAAACAGACAAGAATTTATGATTCTTGAGTTTGTAGTTATTCCGTAAAAACATTGAAGGTAAAGCGTTGTTCGTTGGTTACTTTCAAATGACCGACAGACAAAATATCGACAAGTCAAAATGTCGACTGGTTAAAATGTCGATTTATATTTTATATCGACTTTTCTGTATGAGGGGGGAAAATACCGACAAGTCGATATTTTTGTCGACTTCTATCAGGGCAGTCGACTTTTTGTCAAATCGACATTTCAAACTGTCGACATTATAATAAGTCGGTAAAAACAAAGTCGGTATTTTAACTTACAAGAAAGTCGATAAAAGTCGAAATTTTAACCAGTCGACATTTTTTTTGTCGGTCATTCGTACGTAACCCTTCAGATTTCCATACCAAAATTTAATCTTTAAAATGTTTCAAGAATTTTATATATGTATAAGAAAATAATTTTTTAAAAAACCGCTCCAACGATTTCAAATTTATTTTCCCCATACAATCATATTCAATAAAGAATTAAGATGGCATTCTTTTTTTTACCTCAAACTGTCAAAAGAGTTGTTTTAGCCAATTTAAATGTCGTATTTCATGCTTCTCTTCATTTTTCTCTCATAGTTTCCATGTTTTTATATACAATTTTCTTAAACCCGCAGTGTCTTGAACATAAGAGAAAGTACTTGCGCCCCAGTCATGCATTTTATTTTTCTTGTCCATACAATGATATTTAATCAAGAGTTAAAATTAATTTTTTTTCACCTCAAACTAACAAAAGAATTGTGTAGCTAGTTTAAACATCGTATTTAATGCTTTTCAACACTGTTCTCTCATAATTTCCATTAGTTTGTATACAATTTTTTTAAACCCTCAGCTTCTTGAACATAAAAGCAAGTTCATGCGATCCAGTTGTGTATTTTATTTTATTTTGATAATAAAATTTCTGTTTTAAAAACTACGTTTTTCAATATACTCAAAATTCTAAATACTATACAAATACATTTGTATGTATCTATAAGTCCAGTGTTATGTCAAATTCTGTATTTTGGTGAAGATTTTGCATAATACAAAATATTTTGATTTTATTTTTTTCTTATTTCAAAGGATAAATAAAAGTAAAACATTTTTGTATAAAAACATAAAAACAAACGTGAATTTATATCTTATATCATAACTTTACTAACAACAATGGCACTTTCAAGTGTGCAATAAAATCCAAAACAATTTGGGACTTTATTTCACTATCAAAATTGCAGTTCAGCATTTGGGCTCTCTTATACATATAATATTATATTTTTTTTATGCATCGAAAACAAAAAATGAATGCAACTTCGAGGATAATCGTGCTAGCCGAAGTTGGTATTCAGATCTCCATTGATAAGCTCTTCGGATACTATATCCCTGAATCTGAGATAATTTGAGTGTATAGTTCGCCCTACCACACTGCTTAATAAAAATCTGAAAAAAAAATCTAAAAAAAAACTGCACCAAGTTGAGCTCTTTTCTAACCTTCTTTGTGTTCTAGCTAGAGCCGTGTTCAATTGTTGGTTTGACATGTATACATTTGATAGTTGTTTAGGTTTTTAATTTTATTCTAGCTGTTATCTAATCCACTAATATGTAAAGCAACATTAATTCATTCCTCGTAGAACTTAGTTGAGGAATTTAAAGATAAAATCAAACATTGAATTTATGAACAAACTTTAAATCTGTATACATATGTATGTAGGTATATTCTTTTTCTATATTTCGTTGTATCTGTCACTCTCAACTTGTCAAAATCAGGTTTGAAATGCCACTGATTATTTATGAACAAGATTTGTACTTGATTATATGAACATTTGGCCATTTTTCTTGAAACTATAAACAAAAAGTTCTACACTGCACTAAGGTAACCCTTGGCTTTGAGGCTAGTGTTTAATAAAACAGCCGAGTCCCGAGTGTAAGTATATTTCATTGATAAAATAGATATAACCATAATCACAAAAAGTCTCCACTTTTCATTTCTCTTCACTTTTGATCGTCTCTTTATTTGTTTCTCTTCACACATTTAATGCATGTACATTTTCATGACGGAGCTGTACTTTGCGCAGTGTCAAAAATTTTCACATCGAGCTTTATGGTATGAAAATTAGGGATACAAGAGAGGTTTTAATATTATGTATATTGACGATAAATAGGCGAATGGCAGGTAAATGAAATGCGTATACGCCACAGTCACTCTATCGCAACACAAAAATTGTTGCATCAACAATATGACTCTGGTATTGTTACTTTGACTCTGCTATTGTTATTTTGAATTGAGCCATGTCAAACGCATTCCGCACTTTTGTGGAGTGTACACAAATGTTTTCTTTTTTTTTTGTTAATTTTTATGACTCAGAAAAAGTTGCGTGTAACAATTGAAAGATCGCCAAAACAGCCTATATAAATAGGCCCAGCACCCTCATATAATCCGTTTATTTTGTGTGCGTTGAACTTTGCGCTCTGATGACGATTACTGTTGCAATGCAAATGAGTAATGTTTATGTGGTCCCCTTTTCCTGTTGTGTTTTCACATAAAAATGGGGTGGGTGATTGCCACTGAACTTAACGTAATTTTTTCGCCGGCGCGGCAGTGGTAATTACCCATGGCGTTGATGTAAACAGCTCGGTCCCAGCCACCACCACCGCACCGGTTCTTGTTGGTGGAGATTGTATGGTTGTCGTGCTGATGGTGGGTTCGGATTTATTATTCAGTTTTGTTATCTTTTGGATCTTTTTTAACGAACCAAGGCAATGATGAACTGAAACTAGAAAAAAAATATTTTTTTTAAAGCTTTGTTGTGCCAAAAATGGAGAGTTCACAAACACACACAGTATAGTCTTTTATTTGCGTGATTAGTGCTAAGTGGTCACTACGGTGGCCACAGTATATAGCATTGTAATCAGAAAGCGCTGAATTTGGCTGGCAACATTCAATTTAATGAGGAAGAAGGAGTCTCTGTTTTCTCGAAATAGTGTGCTCAACCTAGCATGAATAAGCAAAGATGAGCTATAATGCTACAAATGTTAATGTACCAACATACATACATGCATGCATGTGTACACAGTAGGTGTTTGATGTGATATGAGAAACTTAATGTTAATAACTTGAGACCTTGATCAATTTAAGTTTTCCGTTCCTCTGTTCGTTGCAGGTCCAGAATTTCGATACAATCAAATGCTGAAAAGGTGATAAAAGTTACTACTGGAACAATTTTCAAATACATATCATAATATCAGAAATTTTTCAGTTAAGGGTTTTCAGTTTTCAATTAATAAAACCTCGGTTCCGATAACGATAACTGAAACTTGTTGGTAAATAAGTGGAGTTCTATCAAAATAAAATAGATTTAATACAAATTCTATATACTACTGAAATAAATCAGCCAAGTAGAAGACTTAGCATTAAGGGTTGGACTTGTTGAATTATTGATTCAAAATAGCTTTTTATGGCCTTTTAAGTTTACAGTGGATTTTCGTTGAAAAATTCATGTAAGTTGAACTGAACTTAAAACAAATTGCGTATGATAAAGCCCTCACTATGTCACTGATGAGTTCAAGTGAGTAAGCCGAACGAAACGCCAATTTGTAGGACTAAAGGCCATAAAAAGCTATTTTGAATCAAAATAGATTTAGTTTTTTCTAAAAAATTTTATTGTTATTTTAGTTTATTTCCCACAAAATTGCGTCAGCGCTTTTGCGCTTTCTGCCTACATTTCATGAAGGTAAGCCAAAGAATAAACAAATTTAAAAGAAACTATTGAAGTAATGACAAGAAATACAATTTTGACATACCAAACTTAACACACACTATAAATTCAAGGGGTAGGGGAAGTTCCATTTATGTGAAGTTGAATAATTTCGAAATGGTCATATGAGGTGAAAGTGTTTTTTTTTTTCAATTATCCGAAGTTTTCCTTCAATCGGAGTTTGTGTGAAAAATGCCGAAAAAGGCTCCGTAATTAGTTTTTTTATTTCAGAGATAACCGATGTTTCCAGTTACAGAGAGTGCCGGTAAGTGGATTTGACTGTATTCTAGAAGTCATTAAGTCTTATTTAAACCACTTGTAGGGTTACAATTGAGTGCTATCTGATTGATTCCAATCAAATTATGTAGGTACTTGCTCCTTTATTAAAGAGGCTGAGGGTTATAAAGACATACAATACAAATTATGAGAAGAAATGAATGATATACGATATTTAAATTAACTAAAACAACTTTTTTAATAGTTTGAATTTGTGAACGGAATTGAAAAAAAAATATTTTTTTTTTGTATCAAATTCTCAAAACATTTTTAGGGACCAATTTTTTGATGCAATTTATAAAACAAATTCAAATTTTTTTAAAAATGATGTACATATTAGATTTTCAAGAGGAGTTAAATACAAGAATTTTTTTTCTATCGGAGGGGGGTCTATATTGCTCCGTTTGGTCGAGAGGGACACTTTTATAAAAGAAGTACTATAAATATAAAAAAATATTAAAAAATGACGGTAATACTTACAATTAAGTATTATACCTTTTTTAAAGCCAATACTCTGTTCTATTAGCTAGAATTCAAGTGAAATCTACACATGGTTTTTAAAAAAAACGAATTTTAAACTCAAAATTTCTCAAAAACTAGAAGACATAGAATGATCTAGTTTTCAGTTTTTGATTAAAAATTAATTAGAGCAACGCGTTTCAGAAAAGAAAAATATATTTAATCTTACTGTTTTGAGAAATTACAATTTAAACCTTTTTTAATGCTAATAGAACAGGGTAGGTATTGGCTTTAAAAAAAAGTTTAATACTTAATTGTAAGTATTACCGTTATTTTTTAATATTTTTTTTACATTTTTAGTACTTTTTTATAAAAGTACCCCTCCTGCCCAAACGGGGAGAGATAGGCCCCCCCTCCTATAGTAAAAAAAAATACTTGCATTGTACTGTTATTCTACAAAAAACCGTTTTCATTTCTTGGCGCCCAAGTTATCGTACTCTTGCCTCAAAAACAAAAAATATTTGAACATTTTTTTAAAAATCTAATGAATATTTCTTTGAAATGTTGTTGATAAGAATTTTTATATTTTTAAGGAGCTTCTGTATAAAAAAGTTATAGGAATTAGAAAACCCATTTTGAAAATAAAAATTAAAGGAGGTAGCATTGATAACCTTCTTATTTTGAAAAATTGTTTTCTATTCACATGTTTCCTTTATTAAGAAATTTATTAACATTTTTTTTAATTTTCATCCAAGGATGCACAAAATCCCTAATTTTAGAAAAGTGGTTGGGCAACAGCCAAAAAAAAGTCTATCCGACCATTGGTATCGTATAGAGCAGCGATTCCCAAAGTGTGTTCCGCGGAACCCTGGGGTTCCGCGGGAGAGTTTTCAGGGTTCCACAAATTTGTTGAAGTACAGTAAAATACAAACGATAAAAGAAAAAAAAAATTTTTAAATTCCGCACAAACAAAAAAAATTTTGAATAAAATTTTGTTTTGAATTTTATATTTTTTAATCGAAGTGTGAACTTCAAGGTCATAAACTGTTTCATGAGTGAACACTCCATTAATTTTGGAAAATGTATTGGCATATGCAGCGACGGAGACGCAGCAATGGTGGGAAAGGTTAAAGGGTTGTTTCAAAAATTAAAAACTTTGCTCCTACAAGTACCAGTAGTCATTGTATTTTCCATCGTTATGCACTTGTTATGAAAAGAATGCCAACTGATTTAAAAAAGTTCTCGGTAAAGCTCTGAAAATAGTAAATTTAGTAAAGAGTCGTCCTCTCCAATCGAGATTGTTTAAATTAGTGTGTAAAGATATGGGCAGTCAGTACGAATCGCTTCTTCTTCATACTGAAAACCGATGGCTTTCCAGAGGGAAGGCTTTATCCAGGTTATTTCAACTTCGTGATGAGTTGAATGTGTTCAAACTGGAAAAAAATATATCTTCAACTGCAAACCTCTTTGATGTATTGCATGATGGGAAATGGATAACGAAATTAGCTTATGTTGCAGACATTTTCGAGAAGATCAACGAAACTGCTACAGCTCTGCAGGAAAAATCAACTACAGTATTTTTTGCGAGAGACAAACTGGTAGCTTTGAAAAGGAAAATGAATTTCTGGCTCTCAACAGGGTTGACAGAACGGGCTCTTTACCGCCAATTGGGCTCCTCGAACTCTTCACTCGTTCCTTCCAATTCTGATTTGCGATAAATCCCAATTTGGGCTATTTAGTTTTTTATTGGGCGATTTTAGGCTCCTCAAAAAAACTTGAAACTTTCGAAAAATCCACTGTGAATGAAAAATCTACATTTCAATATTTGATTGTAACCAAACACTTTACTGAAAGCAGTTGTTTCAGTTTGCTCACTGCACACTTGTGAAACAAATTGATAATTTGGGACTAGAGACTATCAATAAATAATTTACAGTCTCTGATAGAGACCCTTGAAGCATTATCTTGAGTTTGAACTTCTAACCAGAGTTCAGTTGACTTGAAAATGCTTAAAAACTCTGAAGTGACTAAAAATATGTTTGATTAGCAGTTTGCGAGTTTTTTTGATTTTGTGGTTCTTAAAAAAGGCATTATTTCCTTACCTACTACCCTACTTTGTGCCAAGTTTAAAAAATTCTGTTAAATTTAAGCTCATTATTAAAGCGTTCACCCCAAAAGAAGTTTTATAAGGGAAAATACATACAAAATGTTTAATCAAATTTTGAATTTTTATAACTTTGGTAATAATTGATACAAACACTTAAATCCTAAACGCATAGCTTTAATTTATTAATTTCTGTACATCATTTTTTAAGTGGCGCCCCACTCGTCTTCAAAAATCTGGCAACACTGGCTCTCATGTTTAAAAAAGAACAATTTTGGGTGTTTTCCGGTTTTACATGAATTCTTGCAAGAAAACTGACTTGAACTCAGAGCAGATATTAGCAATGTAATTGCTCTCCATTTGGTTAGTCTCGAAAGATCAACGCTGGATTACTTTCCAGATACAAATACTGACATCGAGTGGGTAAAAATCCATTTCTAATGAAAACCATCAAGCCTATGACCCTGAGTATACGAATCCCTGATATATCTGCAGAGCTCCTCTTCATCAAAATTTGTATTTTGTATCATTAAACAAATTTTGGATTGGTATTAAGAATGTATTCCCTGAGCTTGCCAAGAAAGCTATATTAAATTTGCTACCTTTTGTTACAACGTACTGCTGTAAAGTAGGCTTTTCAGCGTATACTTACACAAAAACTAAATACAGATCGAGGCTGGACGTTGCCCCAGATATGCGAATACAACTTTCAGGCATAGAAGTTAATTTTAAAACAATTTTAAATCAAACAATTAGGTAAACAGATTCATTCTTCCCACTAAAAAAAAATTATTTCGAAATGGTTGTTTTTCATTTGTTGCTATTGTCAGGATGGGGTTCCATCACATGTTTGGACATTTTTTAGGGTTCCGCAGCTCAAAAAGTTTGGGAACCGCTGGTACATTTAGCGGAAAATGCAACCTGAAAAGTGCATTTTCTAACCATTTCGACCAGATAAATGTTTTGTAAATGTTTGGACTAAAGCTTTTGGTTGGCATTCAATTTTTGCGTGGCCGCGATGAGATAGGTAATCTAACGGTGGGCTCCCGGACTAAATGAGCAATCGAGTAACGAGGGTGGAAGGTCTTATTTGCAATATGTTTACTTCATTTTTCCAATTGAATTTTGTTAAAGAAAATTCGCAAGCTAATTATTTCAATTGGTCTGAATAAATTTATTTTAATCTTGGTAAATTGATCCTTTCTGAATGTGATGTTAGACGTGAACTCTGTTCATTGGATGGTACAAATAAATTTACGTCTCTTGATTTTTCACAAAATTTTTTTAAAAATTGTTGCAACCCCTTAAGTTTGCCCCTTACAAAAATTTTAATTACGTCACTATTTGCTGGTGATTTTCTAGAAGATGATTGGAAAGTTTCACTTATAATCCCTTGTATATGTATTGTATAATATAGTTTTAAGCATATCAAGATCTGTAGATGTATAATCGTAGATGTGAATAAATAATAATAATAATAATAAATAATATAACAACGATTTTTAAGTCTGGTTCGAAGCAAGACGTCATGAATTACAGGCCAATATCTAAACTTAAAATTGTTTAAAAAGTATTCGAATCTATAGTAAAAACTAAGATCCATACTGAAGTTGAAAGTTCAATATCAGATACACAACATGGCTTTGTAAGAGGTAGATCTACCAGCTCTTACCTTGTATTGTTTTCTAACTACTGTCTTAAGGGTATGGAACGTGGAAATCAAGCTGATGCGGTCTGCACAGACTTTGCTTAAGCGTTTGACAGAGCCCAGTTTAATATATTTACTTCTTCGGAAACTTGAATGTATGGGATTTCACTCAAACCTTCTAAAGTGGCTTAGAAATTATCTAACTGGTTGGACACAGTACGTCAAAATTAGAAGCACATTATCTAGAATTATATTTAATCTTTCAGAGGTACCTCAAGGGAGTTATTTGGGTCCTCTCCTTTTTTAATTTTCATTAATGACTTACCTGATGATCTTAAATTCGCAAAAAGTCTTCTTTTTGCTGATGATTTAAAATGGTATTTTCAAATAAACTCCTTTAATGACAGTTTAAAAGTGCAAGATGACCATAATAGCCTATAGGAATGGTGTGATGCTAACTGCCTTCATTTTAATATTCAGAAGTGTAAATTCATACGATTTATCGGATCAAAATTCCCCATATAGTTTTTAACTATAGCTTAAACCTATATTCAGCTTGAACGGGTGAATTGTCAAAAAGATTTAGGTGTAATCTTCGATGAAGAAATAAATTTTAACAAATATTATGATTTTACAATAGCAAAAGCCAATAAATTACTTTGTTTTCTGAAACGCAACTCGAAAGAATTTAGTGATCCATATACATTAAAAAGTATTTATGTTTCAACCATCAAGGAGGGTCTACACTATGCCGATCAACATTGTTGGTTATTGATCAACATTATGCATGTGTGTACGTCAAAAACTTTCGTAGCTAGAATTTGTGTGGATTGGAATTTCCTGATCGATGCGTTAGGATCCAACCGAAGGGTTCACGGTTCGAATCCTGGGGGTACCATACTTTTTTTTTTTGTGAAACGATATTATTAACATTAAATACTTATTCACAACAAAAATATTGCATTTTTCATCTAATTAAAATTTATTAATAACGCAGAAAACCAATAAATTATGTTCATGAAATTAAAACCCTACAAATGTTTGTTGAACAACTTTGTCGATTGCTATCCATTTGAATCGGGTTACGTTCGGTTCAACAATTGTTGAATGGCTTTGTCGATCAACACGTCTACACTTACTCAACACTGTTGTTAAACGATGGATCTACACAATTCGACATAATGTGGACATGATTTTTAAGGGAGAGATACCTTTTAATTAACTTGAAATCACTTGGGTCTAGAAGAAAATATTATATGGTAATGCTGGCTAGAGCTACAGTGTGTAACCATATTGATTGTCCCATGCTGCTCTCTCTATTTGTCTATAATATGCCCCTAGTAGACCATTAAGAGAAAGACAATACTTTTAGGTACATAGCAAGATCTTATTCGAACTATGGGAAATTGGACCCTATTTCAATGTCTTGTTCAGAATTTAATTCTATTTGCCAGTACATTGATTTGTTCTGTGATAAACAGAAGTTTAAAGATATTGTATTTATTTGATCAGATATGTTTTAATAATAAATTATGTACGCTAATTGGGCTTACTGATCCATGTTTTGTATGCAATTAAAACAACTTAAATCCATTTTTTTAAGTATTCCCGACGTTTCTTTGGGTGTTTTCCAACTTTTTCAAGGGTTATTTTTATTGGACTATTGTCAGTTACATTTTATTTTATTTTATCTTGAAAATTTTTGAATTTACTTTACTTTGAACATTTATATTGCACTTTTAATTTATGGTTGACGGAAAACTCAATAAATAAATAAATTAAAACCAAGACAAAATAAAAAAAAATAAATTAAACTATCACCCAATATCACAGAATTCTTTACTTTATGACTGCACTGTAGCTTGCACTTAAATCGTCTCAATAAATTTGTATTTATTGAGTTTGTCTTAAGACAAAGACAATTTAAGTGGAAGCATACAGTGCAGTCATAAAGTAAAGAATTCTGTGATATTAGGTGATAGTTTAATTTATTTTAAATTAAAGAATTCTGTGATATTAGGTGATAGTTTAATTTATTTTTTTTATTTTGTCTTGGTTTTAATTTATTTATTTATTGAGTTTTCCGTCAACCATAAATTAAAAGTGCAATATAAATGTTCAAAGTATAGTAAATTCAAAAATTTTCAAGAATAAAATAAAATAAAATGTAACTGACAATAGTCCAATAAAAATAACTCTTGAAAAAATTGGAAAACACCCAACGAAACGTCGGGAATAATTTAAAAAATGGATTAAAGTTGTTTTAATTGCATACAAAACATGGATCAGTAAGCCCAATTAGCGTACATAAATTAAAGATATTTTATTGAGTGAGTACCTATATTGTAAAATGTTTATAATGTATTTATGTACCTTTATGAGTGCTTTTCTGTACTTAATTTATGTATTTATCGTTATATATTATTTAAACAACTAAATGAACACTATGTAAACTTTTTTGTATGTAGTTTTTTTTATTATGCTTAGGGCCAGTTTCAAATGTTCCGGTTAAAGTATCGGATAGATATCCGACACATAACTATAAAAGTTTCTGTTATTGATTTTCTGTTTCATCGTCAAAGTCTCGGATAAACTAACCAGTGGGTAAATTTACCAGACACTTACAGTTTGAGAACAACATAAAACATCAAAAACATACTGAAAATTTAATTTTTTGCTGTCAAAATAAAACAAAATTATCGTTTTGATTTAAATTGTCATAAATTCACAATAGGTCTGTTCCTTTACTTTGAATTTCTGTGATTTTCTGTACATTTCTGCGCATTTCAGTCCAAAGTTGAGTCAAAGTTCATATAAAAAAAATATTTTGACACAAGTTTGGACTAAAAATCACAGAAACCCAAAGTAAAGGATCAGACCTAATATTTCGACGGATACTCGAAGCAGTTACCAATTCTCAACGTTGGAACCAGGATTTTGGCCTACAAGCAAAGCAAAAAGAAGAAAATTATATCCCTATTCGAAAAGAAGAGAGCACAAGAGGCGTCCTATAGACAAACATCCTTTCAAGTTTCAACAATGCAGTGCGGTTAAAATATTTGAATATGGAAAAGTATGTACATACATAAATAGCTGTAATAAATTACAATATTCTTCAATAAATATAATAATGTATGTAAGCATCTCATGTGTCCGTTTATTAATTGATTTAAAAAAAAAACTACGGGTTAGACGCAACTGGAAGTGGCCTTATTTGGTTGAGTGGCTTGCTTTTTTATGTAGGATACACAAATTCGTCTTAAAAAATTTAAATAAATTCAGGACACTTCTTTTGATCGCATTCTGTGCTCTTCATTGAAGAAATGGTCCGAAACAATATTTTTTCAAATACTTCAAATTAATATATTTCTTATCTTCTGGATAAAAGCTTTAACAGCCACATGAACCGGCGGTTAGGCTATCCGAAACTTTAACTGTCGGATATCACTATCCGAGACATTTGAAACCAAAAGTTGAAATTTATCTTGCGGATAAGTTCCGGATAGGCTATCCGAGACTTTAACCGGAACATTTGAAACTGGCCCTTAGTCTAACAGATTATCTGTAATCGATTGATGAAATAATTAATGCAAATACAAATACAAAACTACAAAACGCGTCGTATTTTACACTATAAAAAATAAAGTTGCTAAATTTGTTATTTATAAAATACTAAAACTAAAATTCAATTAAATAAAACTGAAAGCTTTAGGTTTTGTAAAAAATAAATATTATTTTTTTATTATTATTTGATCCTAAATCATTATCTAATCATGAATGGGGATGAATCAATCCAAAAAGGCATTACAAAAACATTTATTTGAATGGGTATTATATTATTTATTTATTCCTTAAGGAAAAAAATGGGTTGGGGTCGAAATCCCGCGAATCAAAATCCCATATGTCGAAATTCCGCGTATCAAAATCCCGTTTTTCAAAATCCCGGAAATCAAAATCCCGAAAATCAAAATCCCGCCGATCAAAATCCCGCCGTTTCTACTACTATGCGACAGCTCATTAATATTTCTGTTTCCTATGCAATTTGCAAAGTGCGTTTAAAGATTGAAGTCGATTTTTTCGTATAATGCGATGCATTAGTTGAGGATGGCAAATACCATGCCATTATACATTATAGGCATGCCATTATAGGAATTGGGGTGGGTGCGAGGTTGGATGTATGCAAAGATCCTTTTGCATTTAAAGAAAAAAATATCATTCACACATAATTCGAAAAAAAAATTAAAAAAAGACAATAAAAATCGCTAAAGCTTAGCCGAAAAAACTGAAAATATATTTTTTGAAAGTTTTGGAAAAACTTTTTTGCCAATTTTATTTTGATTTTTGGGAACGGGCACATTCCAAGATTAAGAATATGCATTTTATAAGTCGCTAGGACGCTTAGTTTAGCCGCAAATCAAGTTTAAAGATGTAAACTTTGACGCCTCTAGAATGCTTAGTTTAGCCGCAAATCGCGTTTAAAGATGAAAGTTGATTTTTCGTATGATTCGATGCATCAATTCAGCGCCAGTGTCAAGTTTTCTTGAGAAACACTACCTTGGGTGGAAAATAAACGCGAATAAACAGTGAAGTACCTATGTATGGGGGGGGGGCATGCTGCCCCCTGCAACCCCCCTGCTTGGGCTCATTATAGGATTTGGGGTGGGTGCGAGGTTGGGTGTATGTAAAGTTTCTTTTGCATTTAAAAAAAAATCCCACCTGCTTCCAGAATCCAGACCCACACTCTGTCCAGATCCAAACCCACCTCTGTCTTCTTTAAGACTACCGTTCCCCATCACCCAAACCGGAAAAAAAATTCCCACCTCTGTCCAGAATCCAGACCCACCTACATATGTCCAGATCCAGACCCACCTCCGTCCAGATCCAGACCCACCTATGCCCAGATCCCGACCCACCTCTGCCCAGATCCAGACTCACCTCTGTCCAGATCCAGATCCACCTACGTCCAGATCCACGGCACGGTGAACCATGACCAAGGCAAGACTTTAGCGAGTTGATGCCGAGACGGCAAGTCAAAGCCATCACATCGCCGGCATCGCATCGTGGCCGTCGCCGTGGTCGTGTTCGTCGTCACCGCCGTTCTCGTCCTTCTTATAGTCGTGGTCGTTCTTGTCCCATCGTGGTGATGGTCGTCGACGTTGTCACCCGTCCCCACAAAACCAAAATAAAATCCAATTTCTATCTCTCTAATTACCTCGAGGTCTTACCTCTACGGAGTTCTAAGAAGAACTGAAGATACGTAAATGCCAAATTGCCAAAACACAACTGCTTATATACTTTTTTTTCAATAAAAATAAATTCACTAATTAAAATAAAATATTGTTTCAAAAGTATGAAAAAGTATCTAAAAAGTTGGGATTATTTTAAAAAAGTATTGAAAATCCCGCAAAATAGTAGCAGGCTACTGGCGGGATTTCGATCGGCGGGATTTTGACCTATTCCCAAAAAAAATAGATGCAAGAAAAACCAATAGGTATATTTATAACAATTTTGACGTAAATTTTTATGTTTGCCGATGACTTCCTAATATTTCACCATCTCCCAAGCCCCAAAAATTTACCGCCCTGGGTGATGACATGTGAGGTTGGCCCCCGCCAGTAGTCGGCCACCACGCCATAAATTTAAGGTTAATAGGGAACACAGGCATAAAATGTATACGAAAATACTTTTTTCTTAAAGTTTAACTTTTCTTCTAACGGTATGCAAAAATTTGAGGCAATGCAGCTTCTGGTTTCTTTGTTATAAATTCTAATTTGTGTTCAAATTCTTACAGGAGGTTTATATGCCAATTTTTCTAAGAAAAAAGTAGTGGAAGGATTTTACGAAAAGTGTTCCAATTAATAAAATATTGAGGATAAGTAAATTTTTCGGCAGTTCTTATGTTATTTATTGTTTGTTTTTGATGTTTTTTGCAAAAAAATATCAAAAAATTATTAATTTTTTAATAAAATAAGGGGGCCGACCTTAGAAGACATTTTTGTATCGTTCTTCTAAAGTCGGCACACTGGCCGACTACTGAAGAATTTATTTTTTTTTGTTTTGCTTATCTTCCTATGAAAATCCAAAGCAAACCTTAAGTTTTCTTCATTTTTGACAAGATTTTCGAGTGTTTTTTCCTATATTCAGTAGTCGGCCCCTTATTTTATGCATGGTTAATTAGAAAATTGGCTATGAAAACGTAAGATTTTCTTCTGTGAGCGTATTTTTTTGATTAATAAGGATTGAATTTAGGCACGTAGCCACCATAATAAGCAATTTTTAAAAATAAGTGTTTTAAGGTCTTACATTTAAAAAATTGACGTTTCCAAGGAAAATTGAACCGTTTTTTTCCATAATTATTCAGAAATTCTAAAAAAGTAGAGCAAACCAAAATTATAAAATTCCAATCTAAACTTTAAAACATCAAATTCGAGCTCGAGTTGCCAAATGAGCCCCGACTCGATTTTTAGTAAGGAATAAGACCCAGACCCAACTTACATACTCTCTAGTGCAAGTCTCCCAAATCTGCAGACCCACTCTCATAAGACTCTTCAAGATCCCATAGCCTTATTCAAAAATCAATTTTTTTTTTTGGAAGTTAAATTACTCTTCTAGTCCAAAGTACCTACTTACTTTTCTAATTAGTAGCTCAGTTTTTCGCCTTTTAGTATGAGTCCATAAACTTTAAGTCTTACAAGAATCTTATAAAAGAACTCTATTTACAATTTCATAAATTATTAGTCCCATAACAGTACACTTATGGGAGTTTAAGCTATTATGCTCTCCTAAAAACTTTTACAGGATCTACGATATAAAAGTTTTTAAAACAAGAAGTTTATAGGTGTACCTACCATTAGAATAACAAAAACACAATTACATTCTTATTCAATCTCTAATGTTTTAAATTGGCTTATAAGGTTGTCACAGTCGTTAAATTTCTACGATTTTCACTAGTCTTACAAGGGGCTCTTGGTTACACATCTGTCATCGCATAAGAAAACTGAGCTACAAGATAAAAAAATTTAAATAATAGGCCGTTTAACGCTCTGAACTATCATATAAGAAAATATGTAGAAGCAAACTATAAGAACACATTTAAACTCTTCAAGCTCCCACGAATTAATCTATTAAGACTCTTGAAGAGTCTTATGAGGAGACAGTGTTTTTTTTTGGGAGCTTGATAAATTAAAAAGTCACATAGTTGACAGAAGTTGAGTTGTATTACTTTTTTTTAAATGAATAATAAAATGATATACTATGTGTATGAAGGAACATGTGAACCTTACAATCAATTTTAATAAATATTTCTATTTTTAAAGTAGATTGTTTGATTTATCTAATAAATCTTTAAAATTCAAAAACTGTATTTTTTATCAAGGTCAGTAGTATGAAAAATAGAGAATTTAAAATGGGGGCCGACTACTGAAAATTCATGTAGCCGACCTCTGGAGTTTATATGGCCGACTACATAAAAATTAGACTTTCATGTCAATTTTCGTCAATAATTTGTTTTTCATGATAGATCAACTAAAAACCCCTAATATTTCGAAATTTTGACATTCCAAATAATCAGAAAAACTAAACTTTATGCTTGGAACTCGAAAAACTGAATTTTAACGATCAGTCAAACGCAAGAAAAAAGTTAAGTGGCCGACTACTGGCTCCATCACCTATGCCATGGCTCCGATTGACCCCATGGTTAATCCTACTGCATTCGCTGCTCATTGAAAACGTCAGGAAACTATGTTTATACTATACATGTACCTATAGAATCTTCATACGTTATAAATATGTGCTTTATTACTACCTTTTGTTTTTTTTTTTTTTAATTTGGTCGTTCTTACTTCAGCACCGGCATTTTAATATTGGATTTATATTTAATTACAAATAAGATATCATATGCAAATACATACATAATGTACGTATAAAATGCTTAAAATAAATTTATGTTAATATCATACAAAGACAAATTTTATGCTGTCGTGCTCGTGGTATTCAAACCATACTCCACCTCACCTTTTCTGCTTCATTCAACTCTTCTATTTACTTTCCGCATTATTGTGTCATACCTGTGGGGGCTTCGCTGGAAATTCTTGATTTACAATCAAAGTATATCTGCAGACATTATGGCGGCACGGCATTCAACTAAATATTGCATTGCATACTTTTTGGCATTTTATAATGAAATAAAAAACACTGTTTCATTTGAAATAAAAGCTATTGTTGAATAATGTTGCATATTATTAAACTTTTACACTTTAAATATTGTATTATTTTTCAAGGAAAATGTTGTCAATAATGTACATAGGTAAATACTTCATTTTTCATTTCACTTTCAATAGCATTTCCGAGAAGAGAAAGTTAATTCAACACGAACTTTTGGACACATTAAACATCAACAACAATATTATTTAATTTTCTTTGACATTATTTAAATGTTAAGCTTATTTATTTTTTGAGTTTTATTAACTCTTTAATAGTTATTTAAAAGCAATGCACAATATTTTTATTTCTTCAGAATCACAGCTGGTTTTGTGTTATTTATTCTTAAAATGTTTTGATGACAGAGACTTCTGTCAAATATGACATTTCAGATTTTCTGCAAAGATTCTGCGCATTGTGTTGTTTGGATATTTATTTTTTATTTTCAATGCATTTGTTTCTGTTTGAGTAACATTTTGGAGTGGAAAAAGTAACTACCTTGAACAGTATTTTTGAGCACTTTTATAGATATATTTTAGATGATTTTATAATAAGGAAGGACACTGGGGCAACTTCCAATCAACAAACATTAATTTACTGGTTGAACACAATGTAATGTATGAGAAATAAAATTAATTTGGCTAAGCCCCTACTATAATACTCTACACCTACCCTATACGTTTCTTGATACAGCCACATCTTGACATTATAGTAGTCCAGTTAATTTAGAATTTTTTTTTTGCAAAACATTGGGGAAGCAATTTTTTTCTTGGTTTCATTAAAGTACCATACAGAAAGCTTAGGTCCAAATTTTCGACCATCAACCCCTTGCAGGGTTGCCGCTATATTGATTTAAAGAGTGAATTTGTTTTTAATGATTAAAATCCGTAATTTTAAGTTCATCGAAAAAATAAAAATGCATTCCTAACAAATAGAGTAAGTTCTACTAATTTGAATATATTGTATTTTTTCAGATTTTGTGTATTTAACGAGTTATAACCAATTATAGGCAAAAAATGGAGTTCACACATTTTTAGTCAATTTTTTTTTCTTTCACGCGAAAATTTCTTTCAAAAGTTCTAGTAATCACTCTATCCTACAGTTTTGTCCTTAACATTTTCTGTTTCTAAGCAATTGTTTACCGATTGTATGGCCAAAAAGGTATCCGCACATCATCATAATTAAGTGTTTTAAAACTGTGAGTGGGGTTTTCTCAATATAGTAACGGGGAAGACATTTTTTAATTTTGAGTTCGTTGAAGAACTACAAAGAAAGCTTAAATCCAAGTTTTCGACCATCAACTCATAACAGGGTTGCCACTATCCTCAATTAAGGAGTTACCTCGTTTTTCACAAATAAAATCCGTATCTTTAATTTTATCGAAAAAGTACATATGTATTCCTGACAAGAAGAATAAATTCTACAGATATGTTAAGTGACATTTTTTCATGTTTTTTGTATTTAAAGAGCTATAGCCAATTATAAGCAAAAAATGGAGCTCACATACATATGTTTTATTCAGTTTTTGTTCAGTGATACGTTTAAGTTTTCTCCTAAAAGTTCTTTAAAAATCGTTAACTTACAGTTTTTATTTTTATATTTCTTAAGCCAAGTCAGTTGTTAACTTACTGTTGCACCTGAAAGGCAGAATCACACTTAAAGCATTTCAAGCAAAATGGTACCTTCCTTATTTTCTTGTTTTGAATAAATATCAAGGGTCGGTTGTTAGTTCCGAAAACAAAATTTACTCTTTCACCAAAGATGGTGGAAGCTTGCAGACCAAGTATAATCACGTATCTGATATGCAAAATAATATTTATAAACTTGAAAACTCAAATTAATACATGCTCGCACTTTACTCTTATAAGCAGCTATATAAAAAAAAATTGTATGTGACTTCTCTGTGCTCAATTAATTTTGCTATGAATCGATTGAACAAAAATAAAGATTGATAGACTACATCATTTCTAATGATTTCCAACTTTTAGACCCATCCCTTAAAAATATAAAAATCAAATAGGTACTTGAATAATTTGATCTCGAAAAATTGCAATTTTCAAACAAATTTTGATCCAAGAACCAACACATTAATCAAAAATTCCTCAAACATGGGTAAAATAATTTTTTCTTACCTTTCCAAAAATATAAAATTTTCTAAAAACAAATGTCATTCTGACTTATTGCAAATTATTTCTTAGCCTTCTTCTTTCCCGTTTTTTGACTTTTAAACGTTCATATCTCCATTCTTCTAATTTTCCGAATTTTTCATTACAGCTACGACTTTCTTGTAATTGCATAATCTATCGAATACAGAAAAAAACATCTTCCTACCTCTCCCCGTTTAGAAAATAGCCAAAACCGAGTTCACTCTTTAAACCAAGATGGCGGAAACCCTGCAAAGGGTTGATGGTCGAAAACTTGGATTTAAGTTTTCTATAAAGTACTCTATCGATAACAAGAAAAAAATGTCTTCCCCAACGATTTGCAAAATTCCCATAGCAGCTATGACTAAATATACTGGACTATAGGTGGAGTGCTATAAACCATTTTAGTTCCTTCTAATTTTGTAAATTTAACAGAGTTGAGAACAGCAGCTATCTATGAATATTTTGTATTCAGTGTCAGTCAGTAAAGTTCAACTAAAATTTTGTAACTATGTATGTATGTATGTATGTACTTACGATAAAAAGGTAAGCGGTCCTATTAGAGGCCCACCAAAAGCTTGTTTGGAGCTCTATTTAAATATTATGTAGAAACATATGCTTATTTGTTTGATCCTTGGGCAATATTCTGGATTTTTTTTTAATTAACATCCTAATTTTGAATGTTGCAGCGTTTTGTAATTTAGTTAGATTTTTTTCAAGATTTTTATTTCCATTTCCAGATATTATTTCAGATTACTCACTTCAGATAACTCACTAAAGCGTTTTAGTTCGAGTTTTATATGGTTGACTTTAAAAAATCATAACTTCGTTTCTACTCATCCGATCTTCATGATTAAGATCTTAAAATAAAGCCAACATGACACTCTACATAGTATAACAAAATAATTTAAAAGGGGCAAACGATTTCACACAAGGGGTGAATAAGCCCCCCTTCAATTCAATTTGCAGCACTCTTAATTCAAAAGTTGATGAAAAATTTCACAATTTGAATTGATTTTTAGCTCAAATTGAATTCCATTTAATTATTTTGAAATGGTAGAGCAAAGTTATAATCGCAAACCAGGCCGTAAAGGTTAAATTAACCAATAACTAAAAAACCGCGAAAATTTCTCGGTTTTATGCATATCTCACAAGTTGCGTTCGGCGCTCGAGGTCGAAAACTTGGATTATTGGTTAAGGCCAACATCATAAACAGCTCATCTAAAAATCAGAACTACCGGATCAGAGGCAAAGCCCTCTCACCCCGAAGAAAAAGGATACTAGACTGAAAACAGTGAAGTTAATCATTTTAATTTCAGTTTTCTCAAAAACTAGAAGTCATTTTAGCATTTGGTTTTCAGTTTTTAACTAAAAATTATAAGGGCATTGAAAATCAAAAACAAAAATAGTACTTAATACCATAAAAAAAAAAAAATAGATTAACAAAAAAAAGTCATCTTTTTCTCAAAATTTTGAGTTGAAAGTAAATTTTCAAAAACTATCAGCTTAAAAAACTTTATTTAAAATAAAATTAAAGAATGGATTTCTGGTTTTAAGAAGAGCAATCGATTTTCCCTTTGAAGTCAACTTTTCTTAAAATTTCCCCTCCCGCCTAACTGGGGGGATATATACCCCCCACCCAGGACTATTGTTTTCTTCTTTTGGCCCAATCTACACGCTCTATTGCTTTGATGCAGTATATGTCAAAGACCATGTTTTTGTTATTATACTGTTTTTATATACTACTTGTTGTTTTAATTTTTTTTATTGCTACATTTTGAAAAGCCGTCCCTTGTAAACTGTTATATCTACAGAACCGGCTTTTGGACTCAAATTGAAGCTAATTTAGTAAAGTTGATATCGTAGAGCAATGTTTAATTCGGAAACTAAGGCGTAATGGTTAAAATGGCCTATAAGTGAAAAAATCGCGAAAAATTCGCGGTTTTTTTGGATTTTTACCAATGTTGCGTTCGGCGCTCGAGCTCGAAAAATCGGATTGATTACTAGGCCAACATCATAAGCAACTCAGCAAAAAACCAGAACTACCGGACCTGACGCAAGGTCTCAGTCCTATGAAACTACAAGGTTACTGGACTAATAAGATATTGTATTTAAAAGCAAAACTATTTCGAAAAGTTAATAGCATCCTGGTTTTATTCTCATTTTAAAATAGATTACATATGTAATCCACGCGATGACCGGCGTATTTCTTTTAGACGCTACGAATGCAGGGTTAATATGTGTAGGTTCTTCTTAATAGAATATTGAATTTCAAACAGGCGAGCGATGAGACAATGCGAATAATACATTTTTTGCTCGTCACTTTTTGTAAATTAGTTGTAATAAATTTTTTGAATTACCCTCAAATTGAAAAAAAAAAGAAAAGCCAAAATTAATGAACCTCGTGACAACTGCCTGTATATTTTCTAAGAGCACCATGGCGGAAGTCAGAATCAATTTTATTAGCAAAAATAGGAACGTAGTTTTTCCAATTGCTGATTTTCAGACATCGTTTGACAATCGAAAAACAAAAGCGTCAATACTTCTGCTTTGAAAGCCGCACTAGGATGAAAAAATATAAAACCACGTTTCCATAGGCACCCGGAGGGGGGGGGGCAAGGGGGGGGGCAGTTGTTGAAACCAGCGTTACCTTCGGGACTCTTTAGAGTCATTTTGACTCCTTTTAAACGCTGGGACTCCAGGACTCCTCTTTTTAAAATGATTGAAATTTGACTCCTTTTACAATTTTAGGACTCTTTTCATAAACGCACAAAGATTTATAGAATTCCATGATATTAATGAGTTCAATATCGCTTGGAGCTCAATTCAAACCTTTGTTTACATTAGACAGTTTCAAAAAAATTGTTTCATTCAAACAGGTTCAAAAGTTTCAGTTGAGCGAAAAAAGAAGTCTGTGAAAATTTGAGCTTTATTCATGTTTAGACATGCCTCATCGCAGGTTTAGGGTCATCCACACGATTTGTATTGGAAAAAAGCACCTGTGGCAATTGCACCATCTTACGAAATTGTAATTACAAATTTGTTGTTCACAAAAGTACTAAAATTCAAAATTCTTCAAGACAAATTTTTTAGTTGTAATATTCCCAGCGAAAAATTGTAAAAATGGTTCAGAATTTCATTCATTTTGTGAAATATTTCTACTAGTTATACAAAAAGAATAACTAAGCAATGGGTTCCTTTCCGACATTTAAGGGCTCAATTCGATGGTAGTTCTGCCAAAATTTCAAAAACAAAGATTCATTAAACAGCATCAATTTCGTTTACCTAAACTTCCTTTCATATGTCTTAAATGTTTTGATTAAATAAAATAAAAAATTTCAGAGCGATTCATCTCAAATTATACATCTTCTTTCGTCAATAAAAGATATTCTCTCATTACATACGGCATTCGGCTCACAGCGCTATTCAAAGCGGATGAAGAAAAACATACTATCACAGATACTATAGTTACATAGATATCGATATATTACTGCTTTTTTATCGTGGGGCGTAGAGCTAAGTCCCAGTAATTTCAATTTTGTGTGAGCCTTAGACTTTATATGATGTTAAAAAAGATAAATTTAGGTACATGTATAGACATAAATACAAAACGTCATATACAAGTCATCAGCAGTTCGATCAACGGACTCGATTTTTGAGGAAGAAGAAAAAGAGCTTGAAAACACAAAATATTGAAAAAATGGCCATTTTTATTTGTACTGGATGCGATATCTAGATAACACTAGTTTCTGTGATACTATTGAAAGAAATACTCTTAGAACATATTACAAAATTATTTGTAATCAAATAATCTCGCATTTTATTTTCAATGATAACAAGCTTTCAATTCTTAAATATTATATTCAAAGGCAAGTAATTAAAATACAAAAAGATTTTAACTATCATTCGTTAATATCTGAATATCCCAACTTTACCCTTCATCGAGTAAAAGTTATTGAAGAATAAAAATTACTAGAAATAAAAGCCCAAGAGAGTCGTTTTAAAATAAATTTTATAAATTTAATGACATTGAAAGTTTTGGTTTGAAGTGGGCAGTTTAAATAACCAATTGGAACTTTTTTTAAAAAAATTAGGTATTTAAAAAAAAAATTATATTATTATTTAGATTTTAAAATTGGCCATAGCAGCCCTTGCACAGAAATAATTTTTATATAAATTAACTCTAATTAAAAAAAAAAACTTTCAAACCGCCTAAAAGTTGAAGTGTGCATTTCAATGCTTCCTGCACTTAATCTATTAGATTTAGATTATAACCAACTAGAAGACTGGATTCCTGATTCAATTTCAATTCAAAAATATAGGAACGATGTTCCTTAGGTAAGTGTTTTGTTAAGAAGAGCAACTGTTTATTTATTTAAAGAAACTTAGGTAATTGATGGTTTTGTCTTGAGATTAACCAATATCTACTAAAAAAATTGAAAAGATGGAAGTTTTTTCGAGTTTGAGTTGTTTTTCTCTGAAATACAAATATTTATTTATTGTTTTGTTAATTATTAATTGTTACGTTGAATTAAAACGGTGATAAATTTTGATGTTTTTCTTAAAGCTTTGATGGGACTCCTTTTTTCAGCCAGGACTCCTTTTTTTGACTCCTTCCCGAAAATTTTCAGAGGTAACCCTGGTGAAACAGTTCTTCATTCTTTGACACAAATTTAACATTCTATCTCACTGCCACTTCAAAAGAAAAAATGAAACCCCGTTTCTTCAAGAAATTAACAAGACAGATTGCCTGGTTGGTATGTGAAATTTTCACCAAGTTTCCCAAACTTGGGTTTTTTGCTCCCATGGTTTTTGAGATTTGCAAACTATTAGTGAAAAGCAGTGATAAAACGCACACATCGAATCAACTCTTAATTCAGCACATCATTCAGCACAGGTCTTGTTGTTAGGCGTTTTTCTTTGGAGGTGGTGAAGTACTTTGCTAGCTTTTTTCAATGGAACACATCAAACTGCCTTACCAGGTAAAATGTATCAACTCGCCCATTAGAGCATGTGCAGTTGGTAGTACTAGATAAGGGTTTTCATCTACTCACAAGTACTTTGCCACATCCACAGGAAAACGACTGTTGTTGCAATTCACATCTATTCTTCGACACGAAATGAAATTACAAACACAACAATGTACACAAATGGGTTTTGGAGGGTGAAACGTACGAAGGATTGGCTTCTTTACCTATTTGATATTCTCTGTTTCTCACCCTGGAACTGAAAGTTGCTAGCAACTCAGTTTCCTCGTGTGAAAGGGGCCTATTAAGTGGCGGAAAATTTATTATTTTTTTTATGGTCGGCTTACACTTAAAAAAAAAATATATTTACCTCAGCATTAATTTAAATTTTCTTAACCCGGAGGCCACACGGCAAGTACTCATATATACTCATTTGTTCACTAACACATACAAGCCCAAGCAACTTGCTCATCACCTGGCATGGAATTTTTGAAGCCAGTAGTGATGCAAATTGAGAAGCAAGTTGGAGATAAGCTAGTGGAATGCAAGTGGAAAGCAAGTGGGAGGCAAGTGGAATGAAAATTACGAACTTGACAAGAAGTGTTTGTAGCCAACTTGCTTGCTAGTACTTGCCTGTGTGGCCTCCGGGTAGGGTTCCCAACTTTCATTGAAACCAAAGAATACAAAAATTAAATAATAAATAAAACATTGCATTTCATAACAAAAAAAAAGAAACCTATTCCAATTAATTATTCAAAATTTTGTTTTAAAAAATATTAACACGATTTCTAGCTTTTAGCCAAGTTGACAGTTCCCAAGCGAAAAAAAAAACCAAAATTTTCAAAACGATTTTCCACCTATTCTGCGCACCAAATTGAATAATATTTAAGGCGAAAAATAGCCTTGGCCTTAGCCAGCCATTGAGTCATTAATAAACTATAGGCCTAAAAATGGAAAATAATTATTTTTGGATGCAAAAACCATTTGCATGTAAATAATGCCTTGAGGTGAATATATTTTTTTTTTTTTGGAAGTGTATACCGACCATCCAAAAAAAAAAAAAATATTTTATTCACCAAAGTTCTTTTCGCACGCAAAACAATTGCCGGTCCATTGTTTTGCATTACATTCCATGACAGTAATGTTTTTTTTGCATGAAACTGTAAACCAATCATGCAAACAATTAATTTTGCATTTCACCTCAATTATTTTTGACATGCGAGAATATTTGCATAGTTTTGTTTTGCGCACGGGAACTGTAAACAAGGCTATTACTGGCAAAAACTGAGACAAAATTTTTTTGGATTCACTTGATCAATTGGCTTTGACACTTCTTTATCAATTAATGACGTAGGAAGGCAACTGAGCGCTCTGAACTGGCTTACCATCACCAATGATGAAAATTTTGACATCGTTAGTTGCATGTCTAGCATAAGAAACACGCATTTTTGTTGTAAATATATCGTTTTTGTCACTTTTAAATTTTGTTGGGCATTAACATTGTATTGGATACATGCATTGGCATTTGAGGGGTATCATTTAAAAAAACTTTTCTTTTCATTTTTGAGAACTGGGAGTAAAACAAAGAATTAGTTAATAGCTGCTTAATTGATATCAGCGATTAGTTAGTTAAAATAAAAGTTTTGAACAACTTTTATCCAGGTTTGTTTTAAAAATTAGGATTGGAATACCCGACTTTTGATTCAACCTGTCAATAATGGAACATTATAAGAAGTTTGGAATTAAGCGCTGACAGGAATACTGTAGTTTTAAAAAATATATACATAACTTTTCAGGTGCCAAGAAGTATAGGAAGTAATTATTTGTTAGTATAAATTTTAGGTAAAAACGTAGATAATGTCTTCTAAGGAACACTTTTTCATACTTAACTCATTTAAAAAAAAAAAAATTGGAATAGCAGAGTACCCTTAATTTATTATTATGTATTGTGATAAATGTTTACCATTGTTTTACGTTAAAACTAAAACGTTGAAATTTAATGACTTCAGAAATGAGTGTGTTCAGTAATTATTAAGAGTTTATGCGTGCAGTTATAAATACTCCTTATTTTTTAAAAGGAGGACGAGAGGACAAATTATCAAAAAGGAGGACTGTTCTCCCAAAAGGAGGACGGTTGGGAACCCTACTCCGGGTAAATGTTCTAGGCAAACGCAAATATGGATGAGTATGAGTAGGATATTAAGGTTATTCATAAACGTAGTAAAGTTGTAAACTGCGCAAATCTGTCAAATTTTCCATACAAGTTTTGACAGATGTATGAATACCCATTTTTTTTTTTCAAGAAAATGGAAAAGTACCTACTATATCTTCGTTGTTGTATTGTGTTGAAAGATTTCAATGAAATTTACACAGGTGATGGCTTATACAGAATTAAAAAAAAAACAATATTTTCAAAACAGGGTGCTTTAAGAAAATGTCAACTTCGTTGTTCCTTGAGTGATTTCAATCAAATTAAAAATATTTTCAAAACGGTGTTTCAAAAAATGGCACCATCATCATCATGCATGTGGCAATTTCATTGAAATCACTCAATGCGATTTCATTGAAATATATCAAGGTCAAAGGATTTCGAAATTTTTTTTTTTTGAAACTGTCCTTTTTCCTTTTGTAAAATTACATTTTTATTTCTGATTTCAAAGATTCGTGAATGGATCTTCAATAACCCTCGCATACCTAATAAATTCGAAACGAACCATATTTTATAGATCCACATCATCCTAGCATTTTTGGTTCGATCGTGAAAATGAATTTTGTTTTAATCGAATCAAAAATAACATTCCCTTTTGATTTTTTCATGAGTGAACGAATCATATTTTATTGTTCTATGAACCTTGCTTTTTATACAAAAACTTCCAAAAAAATGCCTGTGTGGTTAAATAAGTGCGGTCTGTAAATCAAACGCGTTATTCTATATGTTTGATTCCAAAATGATTTATTACAAATTCAATTAATAAAAAAAGTAATATTAAATGATTAATGCTTGTTGAACAAAGTAGATAAATGTCTGGTTGAGGTTGGTCGCGTAGCACGTTGGTTGATGCTTGACGTTTTGATGGTTGACATTCATTCCAACGATGACGTTTTAAGGTGGAGTCTTGGGGTCTGCACCCATTACATCCCCCTTCTTTTGTGATTGTTCGACGGCATTGTTCAATGGTGGTAGGTCAAACGCTGAGGAGGCTTGACTGACCTTCCAAATCTGGTTGTGTAGCCTGTTGACGACATCAAAGCGGACGAAGTTGGATGTTGAATTTCGGAACCACATGTTGATGGGCGAATATCTTCTTGGGATGGTTGCGATGTTGTCTGAAAGTTTCGGGGTGGTGACGTTGCAGTTAGCGATGGATTAAGTGGCGTTTCGAAGTCTGCTACAGTGGTTGGAGGATTATTTATATCGGCTTCAGTAGGTTTAATATTGCAGGAACTGCGGCGAAGGAACTTTCCTCTTTCGTCACGGATTATGTAAGACCTTGGATGAACTTGCTCAGTTACAACAGCTGGTTTCCATTCTTTTTTGCTATTGATTCTGGTTACAACATTTTCCCCTTGACGCAGCTCTTTGTCTACCTTAGCTCCCTTGTTTGCATAGTTTGCTTGTTTTTGGCGTTCTTCTTTAAGTAGTTGTGGTATGTTAATTGTTTTTGATTTTGGTATAAGCGACGACATGGTGGTTGGTAATGGTGACCGTATGTCTCGGGCATAGAGTCGTTGGGCAGGGCTTCCTAATTTTCCTCTTGGAATGTTCATGAAGTTAAGTATACCTAGATGATAGTCGGTGTTGTCATACCTGCATTTCTTTAAAATATTCTTAGCTGTTTGCACTGCTCTTTCAGCTAGGCCATTTCCCTTTGGGTGATACGGAGAACTTGTTTGATGATTAAACTTCCAATCCATTGAGAAGTCCTTGAAATCTCGGCATGAAAATTGCGGCCCATTATCCGTTTCTAATACGCGGGGTATACCATTACTGGAAAAAACGCTTTTTAAAAATTGAATTACATTTTTTGATGTAGCTTCTTGTAATACTTGGAATTTTATAAAACCTGAATAGCTGTCCGTAACAACTATGTAGTCTTCACCATTAAAATAGAACAAATCTGCTGCTGCTATTTCAAATGGATGGTTTGGTATGTCTTTGGTTCCAATCTCAATTTTGTTTTTTTCTCTTTGGTGCACTTGACAAGCGGCGCACCTTTGTATATAGTTGGCAATGTCAGCACTCATGTTCGGCCAGAAAACTGAGTCTCTGGCTTTCCGAATGCACTTTTCGTAACTGAAGTGTCCACTATGTATGTATTTGAGGACTTCATCTCTCATTTCGACTGGAATTAATGCCTTTTGTGATTTAAATATTATTTCATCGTGTACTGAAAGCTCTTCTCTAAAGTTCCAAAAAGGCTTTACACTTTTTGGTAGAGAGTTTATATTACGCGGCCAACCGTTCATGATGTATTGTTTCAGTTGTTTGAACGTCTCATTATGTGTGGTGAGCTTAACCAGACGATCAAGCTCTTTATCAGAGATCGAGAGAATAAGTTGAATCTCTAAGTCATTATCGTCATAATCTTTTTCTTTTTTGTTTTGGCAATCTCTACTTAACGGGTCAGCTAGGTGCATATGTTCGCCTTGTTTGTAAACAATAGTTGGGTTGTAGGTAAGTAGGCTTGATGCTTGACGTTTTGATGGTTGACATTCATTCCAACGATGACGTTTTAAGGTGGAGTCTTGGGGTCTGCACCCATTACACGGTCTACTATTAAATATAAAATAGTTTTACGCTGGATTAACAACACTTCCCATAGAAGATAGAACGTTATTTTGGATTTTTTCATTATTGACTGAAGGATTTAAATGAAATTTTTTATATAAACTTCCAAAAAGCTCAAATTATATTGCCTATTAAAAAAAAAAAAAATTTGAATACCCTTTTTTTCGAAAATTCGATATGTATGTATCTCAAAATTGGTTTGGTGTCTGAACCCCCCCCCCCCCCCCCCTGGGGAAAATCCTGCGGGCGCCTATGCACGTTTCTATCATCAAAGAAAAGAAGTATTGAGTGTCACATGAAAAATGCAGAATGCATTCATTTAGCAAATTCTAGTTATAAAATGTTCAAAATTAGCCTTAAACTGGAAAATAGTTTGTGTTCAAGGCAAAAATGCGAAATATTTTAATAATCAATACATAAATAGGCTTAAATAAACTTTTTGGTACATTTTCTCAAAAACTATTTGACCGACTTGGATAAATTTTATGTGGTTGGAAAGCCATCACAGTCACGGGGAGTGTGCGAATCATAAAATTAAACACTGTGGATCCATTTTAGCTAGGTACCTCTTTATACTGCCGCTCATTGTGCACATTCAAAAAAATAAATTTAAAAAATAAGAAAAATGTTTTTTGCTTCAATTTTCAAATATTTTATAGCTAAATTTCATTTTGTGAGTGGTGTCGATTTTCGACACGGGGTGGGGACGACACTAGTAATAGTTAATAGTTTAATTTTACTAAAATGTATGATAAAACTTATTATCTGAAATGGTTTTCAATACATTTTTTTCAAGGGGCCCCCAAATCCTTAAGGGCCTAGGGCCCCCAATTGTCCAAAGATGCCCCTGATATTATGAGAAATAAAATGAATTAAAAATAAGAAATAAATATGTAGGTACCTACTTCGAGAATATCCTTTCAAAGAAAGTTTTTTTTAGATCAGTCCCTGGACGTAGATATTCTGGTAAGTAGTCCTTGTAGGTTGGTCCATTGTGCGTTCAACCAAATCAAGTAAAGTGTCAATATCAATACCAGACAAAACAATCAAAATTCTCTCTCTCAGGTATTTAAATGTTTCCCACAACTGTTCCAAAATCTTCTACATATTATAAGAAATGTTTTCAACCCAGACGCCTCCAAAATCCCTAAGGTTTTTCTCTTTTCTTATTTTTTTGTTAAATAAAAACAAAATCGCATTTGAATAACATCACCAGCTACATTAAGAGTTCGGGTTTTCATATGAAACTGGATGTGGAAGTCCTATCTTTGCAGTTTTCTTCTGTTTTTTTTGCTTCATATATTCCCATGATGTGTGTCTTCAAGACAGAAAACAGTGATTTATTCTATTTGTTGACCAAATACACCCACTCATTTGTTTCAATCGAATAACGTTTGGGACCCAAGTTGCAAATAATAGTCGTTCTCGCTCTTGCTTTATTTGCCTATACGGCATTGGCATATCTTTCTTATTCCCAAGGACGACACAGTGGGATATTCCATAGTGTCTAGTAGATTTGTCAATATCCTGTGCGATATTATCCTTTCGATTGATTTAATGCCGTTGAGTAAATGAGACACATGGTAGGTATGTATATATGTATATGTATGTAAGATCTGTTGGCTATAGATGAGGAGGATCTGAAGGCAGTTTCGCGTTAGCGGTGTTGGGCCTGGGATTGTGAGAAGTTAATGTATTTTATAGCCATTTGTAATATTGTTGTCCCATCAAACACAAACTACTTCAAATTTATGTTATGTGTTATGCTAGTTTATTTCTCACTTCCTCATTTCGACATTGGCTTGGCATATACACTCATGGTATAGGTACATCTGTTTGATGCCCAATGGAGATATCAATTGAATTTGACAGTTACAATAATTTATAACAGTAAATTCTGTATAATCCAGAAAATTGTTCAATGTTCAGTATTCGGTTTTGAGCTAAGCAAACAGAACACAGCAGAGCAGAGCAGAACTGAACAATGAAAGTTGTAGCTGGAGCAGGATGCGACGCCTCGCCTGTCTGTCTTTGCAGTCAAGGCAGTAAAAGGAATGATTTATAAAGCAAAACAAATTTTCAGTGGACAATAATTGACACTGGAAACTTGTCACACACTGTATAAATGTATATGTGGATCATGTTCATATGCATACGTATTTTGGTATAAGGATATTAATGGCATCCTGTGTTCGATTTAGGATCTGCCTTTGTTTGTGTAGCTAGACAAATTAATGTTTCAATATGAAATAATAAATCACTATTGCTTCCGCCGCCCGTCAAACATATTAAACAGTCATATACAAATGGTCTACATAGAACGTTTTACTTTTCTTAAATTACTTACTTGTGGTTCTGTTCTCCTTAAATTACTTAACTATTAGGCGTTTTTCTTTTTTTAGCTCCAAGCATAGCACTGAGCAGAAAAAAAGGTTATTTAGTATTTCTTTTTTAGCTCAGAGCGCTCAACTTGTGTTCTTTTTCAAATCAGAGCTAACGCGGAGTACGCTTCATGAGCTCAGAATAAAAAGACCGAACGAATTTAGCAAATAGTTAACGCAGCCAACTTCACACTTTTTTTCACTCATTTCAAATGGGTGTTTTCAATACATCAATTTCAGTTCACATTTTTGAATTTTTCGAGTACCTATTTGATGTGTTTCAAAATTATTTCGGACAGCTTTGATAATACTCTGGGCAGAATTAAAAAAGAAAAACACCTATTATAGAATGAGCACTTAAACTTTGAAGGTGAATTCACAATAATCTTCTATAGGTACAAATGTATATAAGGCTTAATGAATAGGCATGAAAATGAGGGGTTTAAAGGAGCAATTACATTCAGGAGGTTTTACTGTCGAATGTGTTTATATTTTTACAAAATGTCAAATATTACAATTCAACTCTCAAAATTTATTTGTTTTTAATTAAAAATTTAAAAGGAAAATTAACAAAAACCAGCCAAAAAATAAAACGAAAAATTTAAAATTTCTAATTTTTTCAATAAACTGCGTACTATTACTTTTCCTGGAGCAAAAATAGGTTCAAAAGATACTCAAATAACCTCTTTTTTCGGTATTAAATGCAAAATGGTAAAAATATTCGAACTTAAGATTTTGATGAAATATGGCATCAAGATTTTTGGGAATATTTAAAAAGTACCTACCTACTCAAGCTAGTAATTTTTATTTTCCGGTTTTTAAATTCCAGACCTACAGACTGAACGGTTCAGCCAAACAATTTTAGCCTTGGTACTAGGTGTAAGGTTTGTTAAATTGTTAATGCTAGTACCAAAAACACGAATATCATAAGAAATCATAAGAAATAGTATCTAAAGTTTGAATGACTTTATCTCTGTCAATTTTAACCAAAACTTACTTTCTGAACATACATACATATTAAAGATCCCCGTCTCTCCGTTTTTTGTTAAAGTGTACTTTGAATATTTCTTTGCCCCGTAAAGAAATATCCGTAATTTAGCACAAAAAAATTAAAAATTAATTGAAAAAAAAAACATAGAAGACATAGAACGACAAATTCAAAATTATCACAAATAATTAACGGCTATAGTTAATGGTAAATTATAAAGCCATAAACCATCCGGTATAAACAGTTTTACTCCATTTGCAGGAGATACTTTGCCAACTTGATGCCAAGCTACCAAACAACCCAAAAAACATATAAAACATTGCACGACAAATTCACAATTATCACAACTAATTGAAGACAAGTTAGTAGCAAACTATTAAGCCATAAACAGTTCGGTATTAGCAGTTTTAATCCCTTTATAAGGAAGTGCTTTGCTAACTTGATATGGAGCTAACGAAGAATAAAAAAAAACATAGAAAACATTGCACGATTGAATTCAATTTTTCACAACTAATTAATGACTAATTAACGCCAAATTATTAAGCCATAAAACATTATGTATACAAAATTTTTCACGGTTTTCGAGTTGTGGCAAGTTAGGAAAGCCACCAAAAATCATAGAAAACATTGAACGACAAGTTCGAAATTGTCACAACTAATTAACGGCAAAATATCTACCTACCCATTTTTTTTATTTGTGAAAGTTGCTTTGCTAACTTGACACTCGTATAAAACAAATCACCCAAAAGTACATAGAAAACATCGCAAGACAAAATTGAATTTATCACAACTTAATTAACGGCAAATTCCTCATGAATAAAATATTGAGTCTTATAAGTTCTACCACTTTTCAAAAAAAAAAAACTAGAAAACATAGAACGACAAATTCAAAATTGTCACAACTAATTAACGTGAGAGTTGCTTTGCTAGCTTGATATCAAACTAGCAAAGCACCCAAAAAAACATAGAAAAAATTGCACGATCAAATCGAATTTGTCACAACTAATTAACGACTAATTAACGGCAAATTATTAAGCCATAAACCATCAGGTATAAGAAGTTTTTACTACTTTGCTTACTTGATATCAAGTTAGCAAAGCACCCAAAAAATCATAGAAAACATTGAACGACAAATTCGAAATTATCAAAACTAACTAACGACTAAATCTCAGCAAATTATCCACCAACTGCTCATTTTTCGATTCGTCAAAGTTGCTTTGCTAACTTGGAACTCATAATAGAATTTGATTTAAAAATAAAAAAAAAATAACAACAAAAACTAAAGAACTTCAAAAAATTATAACTCTGCTTTAAGATTACAATATTTAAATAAATTTAAAATAATTAACTGTATTTGTGTATTAAAATTATTCAAAAGGTCATACTAATAAGTTGATTGAGTCCTTTTTATGATAAACATTTAAATGTGCGTTTCCAGTTGAGCGAGTACTTTCACTAGAAAACTCTCGAGTGTTGTGTTACCCTCGAGAGCTTCTTCCGAGCTGTTCGGCGGCTTTTTACTCTCAAATGGATACGCATCTTAAGAGTTTGAACGTTCAAAGTTTGAACATGTGTTTCAAGTGCGATGCTGTACGCAGCGATGCGTGCTATGGTTTTGATTGCACAAAATCTTTTTTATCAACGCCATTCAATTTTCTGGCAAACGCATTTGTCGATTACAAACACTTTCTATGGCTTCTCAATACTTTTCTCGTCAACTCTATTTTGCTACTGCAGAATTGCACCGCAGATGATGTTTTCGAACATGTGACTTTTGATGAAGTTTTTGAAAACAGTAATAGGAACACATCGATGTTCCATTATGTTTCCGAAATTCGAGGTGGTGTTGCGAGAGAGTTTTAAAACACTGTAAAGAGAAAGACACCATGCTACAGCCACAAACAGCATAACATCAATTCCCCAAGTTTCACAGTACCCGCTGTTCCAGACAGTTATGAAAGAGGTAATTACTTTCTTCAAATGTCAAACTCATCCACTCCTATTCAAGATTGTGGAAAGTCACGAAAATTTCCCCTTTCCCCCTCTGAACAAAATCCTCGATCCGCGCCTGCTTGAAATAGACCTATGAACGTACGCACCAACATACACAGACATTTAAAAAAATGATATCGGTTTGGATTCTAGGGAATTGAAAACGTGGAGATAATGTCGAAACTTTTGATGGGACAAATCGGACCAATTACAGTAGGTATCTAGTTTCAAATGGGTAGTTAAAAATCAATAAGAGATTGTACGTTTTTTTTTTATTTTAAGTAAATTTTTTGTATATTAATTATAACCCTCCAATCTCCTTCCCATCATGCGTTCCTGTTCAATTTGATTCTTCTGTTTTGACTCAGCCTTCCATGCTCTATAGGAACACTCCATACTAAATAATAGTTTTTTGATGCATCTTATGCAAAACACTTTGTTTATTTTCTCTACATTCCTTTCCTACTATACAGCAGTAAAAAAAATTGAAATACAACTTATGGCCTCAGGGCATGAGAGAAAAATTTTGCCATACATCTTCTGCACACTTCTAAAAAACAAAAAAAAAAAATTGGCAAACGATTTTGGTCAAATGCTTAGGTAAGCCTAAATTGGTTCGCAGGAATTCCTTGGTGTACCAACCTTCTTCCGCAAGTCAACTAAGTAGGTATGTATGTTGATTTTTTCAATTTGATCACGCACTTTTTTCAGTTTTGGGTATGTTTTTCTTTTTGTTGGTGGCAAATGTATGGCAGATATAAAAATACTCCCCGTGGCATAAAAATTCAAACTCCATTTAAAATTCTATCAACAAATTTACGAGTCACGCAATCATATACATCCCCAAAGGCAAATTAAAAATTTCCCACTTAATTTATGAAACAAAGTTGTCATCAGAGAAACAGAGTGAGAGAGAGATAGAGGGAAAAGAAAGCAGAAATATACAACCACCTTATATATACGCACGGTTCCCTTAATCCCATTTATTTTTCCTTTACGCACGACGAATACGACAAAGGAGATTGCCAAGTGCTTTAAAAAAAACACACACACACACACAAAAAAACACACAAAATACAAGTAGGTATAAATATCCCAAAGCCTAATTTGAATAAGCTTCAGAAGCTACCTTTATTTGACTTCCGTCTTTTATTAATTTGCGATACACAATTTCCCCGAAAAGGATATAGGTATAAGAAAATTGAAATCCTTTTTAAAATCACATATTAATGTTTATTTTTGCTATAGTCCTCATTCCTAAGCGTATAGGCACTCGCAATCGCAATCGAGCTCGCAAGTCGCAACTGCTTACGGATGTTATGGTTTTTTTTTTACACAGAAATAGCGCTAATACAACTCTAACGTTGCCAATGATACCTTCTGGCATACGGAATAACATTTATCCAATTTAAGCCACAGAGAGAAAAGAACCCAATGAAATCTCTAGACAAGCATTATTACGGATGTTTTATAGTGATTGCGGCTAAGAAAGGTAGAGTAACTTCTTTTATTTTGTTCTTTAAGGTGTAGCATTCTCCGTCGCGTTCCCTCGCTTCGGCATCGTCTTGGTCGAAGTGGGGAGCCTTGAAATAACAAGGAACAAATGGTTATCCAGGTTTTTGGGACACTTAAGGCCACATCTTTGAAGTTTTTACCTGTAGTTCGCATTTGTGACTTGCGAGGTTTCCTCGAGTAAGTAAGTTTTCCACTGCAGCACTTTTGCTAAGTTAGCGAGCGAGCTCATTTTTAAATGCATGTGGGTAATAAGGAAATTTCAACACGTTTCTGCACTTATTTGAATAGGGACATTTCATTCATTGTTTGAATTTATCCGCCAACATGGGCAGTGTTTTTTTTTTAGGAATATTGAATAAGGAAAATAAAATCTAGTTCTCTTTACCTAATGCATAAGTTGAAGAACTCACAAAGTAAACATAGACTGGAATAAAAATGCTTGTCATGGGAATTCCGCACAATTTTCATTTTGTGTAAATAAGAAGTTTTTTTTTTCAATCTGTGGCACGTCTGTCTTTCAATAAAACGTGAATATATTCGGGGCGGAATACAGTGGGGCCGAGGTTAATTGTTTAATTTTAGCATGACTTTTTGAATTTAAAATTATTCTACTTTTATGAACAATACAGAACTTTGTCTTGACCCTATTATACTCTGTCCAACAAAAATTGTCAGTTCAGGGCTTCTGGGCGAGCTTTTTTCAAAACAGTGGTGCCTTTGTGTCATTGGTGGACACCCCCCCCTAGGGCACAATGCAAAAAAAATTCGAATAAAAACACCAAAAAAATCATTCTAACTAATATAATTAGAAATTTCTTTTAAGGATATTAGTTGCAAGAACTGCGTTTTAGTTCACTATATTTTGCTAAATAATAAATTAATAATTTGTTTAAATAATAAATAAAGGAACTCAACTTTATGTTAACTTTAATTTAAGCGAATGATCTTGAAATTAGTTTGATGATTTTATCAATATTGCTTAACACAAAATTAGATAAAAAATGGCCTTTTTTCACATATCGTCGGTTTAGCGTGTAAAGCGGCTAACTCCACATTTTTTTTTGTCATTATAGACTACTTCAAAAATTGCTTAAAAATACAAAAACATATCAAATCTTTTCAATATGAGTGAATTTAGCAAAAACGAATGCTGAAAAATAATTAATGTTTTTGGTTTTATTCAAATAATGCGAACACTTTTATTTAAATAATTGTTTGTAAAAAATGCAAAATAGGAGTTAGCCGCTTTTTACTCTTAGCCGACGATATTCCTTTTAACCAAAAATTAAATCGAATATTGACATAAGTTTAAGCTATCAATTTGATATACCTAAAAGGTCACTAAATGGTCATAAAAAGTCAGCTGTAGTTTTACTAATTGGTCAGGCATAAATTTCTTTTAAGAATTCCAAAAAACAAAACAGTTTAATTGAGTTGATATCTCATAATGATTCAGTGCCTTTTCGGATGGTATACGGTTAAAAATTCTGTAGTCCAGTCAAATTAGTATTTTATATCTACAAAAAATACTGCGTCGAATTTTTTGTTTGTTTCTTAAAGAGGACCTATTGGAGAGTGTAAATCCAAAAGGTTCGAACAAAAAGCGCCCATGCGTTATCCGCCATTTTGAAAAAGGCTTTGGAAAGCGTGAATTCGATTTTCTCGGCTCCTATCATATATAGAGCTGTATTTTTGTTTTATGTTTGCACGTTAAAATATCTTCTTTAACTTTTGTTGAGAAAAAAATTTGAAACCTCTTTCCAAAAAAAAGTTATCGACGAAAAACTGTCGAGATTTTGAAGTAAAAAATGGTTTTTAACCATTTCAACCAACTTCAATCGTTTTCGTTTCTATATCAGCCATTGATATTCGATAGCTCAATGTGGCATAGTTTTTTCAAGTCGTTCTTCTTCTTTTTTTTTTTGGGCTAGGCGTGCGAACATAAACGATCATATTAACGTTGTTAGTACTGCTGGGATCGTCATTGGTATTTTCTTCAATGTTTTCAGGTGAGGAAAAGTCTTCACATGCGCCTTCATCTTCCAGTAAATTTTGCAAGGAAGGAACATTCTCGCATGTTTTTCCACTGCAGTAGAAACATATTAAGGAACAATTCAGACCAGATTTCCAACAGCCACAAGCTCGACCACACTGGCCCTTGCATTTGCAGGATATAGTTTGCAATATGCTTTGTGGAGCTGGATCTTGAGTGGTTGTAACTGGCTATAATCCCCTCGGAGTTCTTTTCCAACCCCATTTTAGTGGGTCATGGTGAACATCGATCCAAGTCTGTACTTGATGGTAGGTACGGAATGTGTGTTGCCGAGCAGCTGCTGCACTAGGAGGCAATGTAGATAGATTAAACTTAGTTTTTTTGACGTTTGACGCGAGGATGTTCCTTCCTTGCTAAAACTGGAAGATGAAGACGCATGTGAAGACATTTCCTCACCTGAAAACATTAAAGAAACTACCAATGACGATCCCAGCAGTACTAACAATGTTAATATGATCATTGATGTTCGCACGCCTAGCCCAAAAAAAAAGGAGAACGAATGAAAAAACTATGCCACATTGAGCTATCGATAGACTGATATAGAAACGAAAACGATTGAATCGTGGATTATACCTCCTGGGGACACCACATTAAAAAAATGCGCCGTAACTCTACCTCGGTGGTGGTGTGGAATAGAGTTTGAACTGTTTCTTTAAATTTCGTAATGAACATAATCAAATTTGAAAATTTTCAAACGTGAGTAAATTTCTTTTTTTTTAATTGTCGCAGGATATAGGCCATTTTGACAGGTTATATTTCCTACAGTTTTTGTCGCACATAAAATTTAAATATATCAAAATGTAGAAAATAAAGTGATCTATAAAAAACAATCAAAGTATTTTTTCGATCAGATGAACATGAGGCGAGATAAACGTTAAAAACCATTTTTTACTTCAAAATCTTGACAGTTTTTCGTCGATAACTTTTTTTTGCAAAGAGGTTTCAAATTTGTTTCTCAACAAAAGTTAAAGAAGACATTTTAACGTACAAACCTAAAAAAAAAATACAACTCTATATATGATAGGAGCTCAGAAAATCGGGTTCACGCTTTCCAAAGCCTTTTTCAAAATGGCGGACAACGCATGGGCGCTTTTTGTTCGAACTTTTTGGATTTACACTCTCCAATAGGTCCTCTTTAAGAAACAAACAAAAAATTCGACGCAGTATTTTTTGTAGATATGTAGGTACATATTTCGAATTAATTAATTTAATTTTACTGGACTACTGGGGTATTTTTAAATACAGCCTTTGTATTACAGCCGTATTCAATACAGAAAATATTACTTTTTAATATTCCGTAAATATTAAAGAAATTTTCTGATAACTTTGCATAAAATTCTTACAGATAAGTATTAAAATTGTTATTTGTAATACTAAAACGATTACAGATTTCGTATTTCTTTGTTACCTATATATTATTAAGCTTTAATATATTTTTAATTAACTTCAAACTTTTAATATTTGCCAAGTATTAGATTTCAATATATTTTTGGTGGGTCATGGTGAACATCGATCCAAGTCTGTACTTGATGGTAGGTACGGAATGTGTGTTGCCGAGCAGCTGCTGCACTAGGAGGCAATGTAGATAGATTAAACTTAGTTTTTTTGACGTTTGACGCGAGGATGTTCCTTCCTTGCTAAAACTGGAAGATGAAGACGCATGTGAAGACATTTCCTCACCTGAAAACATTAAAGAAACTACCAATGACGATCCCAGCAGTACTAACAATGTTAATATGATCATTGATGTTCGCACGCCTAGCCCAAAAAAAAAGGAGAACGAATGAAAAAACTATGCCACATTGAGCTATCGATAGACTGATATAGAAACGAAAACGATTGAATCGTGGATTATACCTCCTGGGGACACCACATTAAAAAAATGCGCCGTAACTCTACCTCGGTGGTGGTGTGGAATAGAGTTTGAACTGTTTCTTTAAATTTCGTAATGAACATAATCAAATTTGAAAATTTTCAAACGTGAGTAAATTTCTTTTTTTTTAATTGTCGCAGGATATAGGCCATTTTGACAGGTTATATTTCCTACAGTTTTTGTCGCACATAAAATTTAAATATATCAAAATGTAGAAAATAAAGTGATCTATAAAAAACAATCAAAGTATTTTTTCGATCAGATGAACATGAGGCGAGATAAACGTTAAAAACCATTTTTTACTTCAAAATCTTGACAGTTTTTCGTCGATAACTTTTTTTTGCAAAGAGGTTTCAAATTTGTTTCTCAACAAAAGTTAAAGAAGACATTTTAACGTACAAACCTAAAAAAAAAATACAACTCTATATATGATAGGAGCTCAGAAAATCGGGTTCACGCTTTCCAAAGCCTTTTTCAAAATGGCGGACAACGCATGGGCGCTTTTTGTTCGAACTTTTTGGATTTACACTCTCCAATAGGTCCTCTTTAAGAAACAAACAAAAAATTCGACGCAGTATTTTTTGTAGATATGTAGGTACATATTTCGAATTAATTAATTTAATTTTACTGGACTACTGGGGTATTTTTAAATACAGCCTTTGTATTACAGCCGTATTCAATACAGAAAATATTACTTTTTAATATTCCGTAAATATTAAAGAAATTTTCTGATAACTTTGCATAAAATTCTTACAGATAAGTATTAAAATTGTTATTTGTAATACTAAAAAGATTACAGATTTCGTATTTCTTTGTTACCTATATATTATTAAGCTTTAATATATTTTTAATTAACTTCAAACTTTTAATATTTGCCAAGTATTAGATTTCAATATATTTTTGGTGTTGTCATATATCGTCCCTCTTCTCACAAACTGACGTATCTGCTTTTTCAATATTTTACAGGAGAGCAGTTTTTAGTTTTGTGTCCTCCTTTTATAGGCGTTACTTTTGTGTTTTACAACGGTTTTGGTATTTTTTTTTGTGGTAAAATTACAAGAATTTGTTAAAGTTTCAAATGATATGAGATTCATAATTCATTGTACATACATATATACTTTTCTAAAAACAGTTAAAAATAATCAATAAACCAGATACGTCAGTTCGTGAGAAATTTTAGTGAGAAGTTTAAGTGTCGTGACAGTAGACACAGACACCACTGTTTTGAAAAAAGCTTATTAGTGAGACATTTTGGTGTCGTGAAAGTATGCACACGCACAGGTATCACTGTTTTGAAAAAAAAACTCGCCCATAAGCCTTTTACTGAAAATTTTTGTTTGACAGAGTATATTAAACAGGAAGAACCGAATACCATTTAAATTTAATTTAGTGATGGGTGAAAAGCAAAACTGGGTTTACTGAATAAAATTAAGGCGTTTTTATTTCTACTCACCGATAAATGCACTTAGAACCTAAAACCACTGTTTTTACCCAATAATTTGTAGTATAACGGAAAACTGCTACCCACATAATTGCAGTTACGCCTGTTCGTGAGAAACTTTATGCCTAAAACTGCAGTTATGCCAACTATTTCATAACGCATTAAACCATGTTCCACACATTTTCAGGGAATCTAATGATGTAGAAATATGCAATCAAGCTTACCAAGTACATACATGCCCAAATCTCAAAAACTACAATTTGCGAGTTACCTCACTTCGTGAGATGAGGGACGATATGTAACCCAGAAAATATTAAAAAGTACCCCAAAATTTTTAACCGTGTAAGTATACGATTTTTTGCAAAAACCCATAAATAAGGTACCAAAAACCACTATGATATTAAAAAAGCGTTCAAATTTATTGAAAAAATCAATGCTTGACCAATTACTGAAACTACATAGCTGAACTTTAATGCGTGTACTTGGACAACACACATAACAGAGTAGAGATTCTGTGCCAACCTTCTGGCTAACTCCCTTCACAGTCCAAACATTTATGACTCCAGGAGAACAGATTCTTCTATTTATACACATTCTCAATGACATTCAATAAAAATATTAATCAATGTTCGTACGATCATTTTCAGAGTGATCGAATTAAGTTATTTGCAAAGTACTTTTCAACTATAACACGGCCATCCTGCAATTTTCATCATTCTCGATGAAACAGTTGCCTGATGCATTATTCTTAAGCAAAATAATCACATGTTCAGCTCTGAACCGAAACTAAAAAGCGTCTTATATCATTCACAATTTTTCATAAATAGTTCGTAGGTAAGCAACTTGTCTAATTTTATTTGAAAAAATACAACCCAAATAATAAGCTCAGATGTTTAGCTCGCAAGCGTAAACTTGTCTTATAACATCAACAACCAATACTAGAAGCTCAGAGGCAATCAGCTTGTCTACTCTTATTTGAAAATTATGCAAAATTATACAGTTATAAGCTCAGAGGTTAAGCTCGCAAGCGTAAACTTGTATTATACTATTAACAACCAAAATGCAACTTATGACTTCAATGAAATAATCGAAGATCAAAAAAAGTTAAAGCCGACGCTCCATACTATAATCACTTCAAAAATTTTAGAACACAAATATTTGCTGCTTGCATAAATTGCTTCCTCCCTTAATTTTTTCGATTATTTCATTCGTATCAGTCAATTTTTTTTTTTATTATATGTTTTTAATTTTTTGGAAAATTCATTTGATATGCAACTCCACATTGGTGGAAAACGATCAAAATAATCGTGCCGGCTTTTAACCTTTTGAATAATTAAACAATTCTAAATACAAATCTACTAGTATAAGAAACCAAAATGGAAAAGATACTAAAGTCATCAGAAAGATTTTAAAAATTTTACACTGTGATTCTTAGTTTAAGCCCCCATAGTCTTACATGACATCTTTCAAGTTACCAAACGACCTTTTTTACTTGCGATTATAGGTACTATAAGGCAAGTTTTGGATTCATGCAAAAAAAAAATTTTGAGATAACAATCAAACATGATATTACGATGATAGAGAACACTAAAAAAGTGGGTGGCACAACTCTGTCTGTCTGTCTGTTCGTCTGTCTGTCTGTCTGTCTGTTCGTCTACAGCCTAAACGGCTCGATCGATTTTCTTCAAACTTGGTACATAGTGGTTTTTGGTGATTACGCCCACACGTTTTTTTCATTTTTTTTTTTAGAATCAAATATAACGGTACCTGCCATACAATTTTTTTTAGCAATTTAACATAATCGTATTTTTCTCAAAAACGGCTCAACAACTTTTCTTAAAAAAAATTCAATAAATTTATTTTAGTAAAGGCTTTCTTTGGGTGGAAAACCATTTTTCAAAAATGGTTATTAATGGTACCTCCCAAGGAACCATTTTTTTAATTTTTGATTTTCTTCAAAATGGTATGACCGATTTCAATTATTTTTTTATACAAAAGCTTCCAAAAAATGTTAATAGTTTTGTGTACCAACATTTTTGAAAAAATATTTTTTGGATTTTTAAAAAATATTTCAAAATTTTTTTTGGGAAATCAAATATTTCGAAAACGGCATCATAGATTTTTTTGAAACTCGATATTTAAGACTTTTTTAGTACTCTCTAAAAAATTTTTAGAAAAAATTTTACATTTATGAAAAAATAACGGTACCTTCCATACAAAAGTGAAAAAACCGCAAAGGAAAATATTTTTTTGCTTGAAAACGACTACTACGATTTTGATTAAACTTTTTTCGTATACTTAAATTAGTACGATCTACCATCAAAAATTATAAAATTTTACACATAGCAACTATTAGTAGTACCTGTCATAGAACGTATTTTTTTATTTTGAGTTTTCTCGTTATCATCTTAACGGATTTAAATGAATTTTTTTATATATAAATTTCAGATAAAATTAAATAATATTGCATATCAAAATTTTCAAAAAAAAAGTTTTTGGATTTTTAAAAAAAGTTTCAAATTTTTTTTGAAAATTCGATATCTCAAAAACCGGTTGACAATTTTTTTTCAAATTTTGTTTTGATATACACATAAATATATAGTTTAAATCTGCATACCAAAATTTGTTCTTAAAAATGTTTTAAGAATTTTATACATAAAAATTAGTTTAAAAAAAAACCGCTCCAACGATTTTAAAATTTTTTTTTCCCATACAATCATATTCCATCATGAATTGAGATGGCATACTTTTTTTTTCAACTCAAACTGTCAAAAGAGTGGTTTTAGCTAATTTAAATGTCGTATTTCATGCTTCTCTACATTTTTCTCTCATAATTTCCATGTTTGTATGCACAATTTTCTTAAACTCGCAGTGTCTTGAACATAAGAGCAAGTACGTGCGACCAAGTCGTGCATTTTATTTTATATAGCAACTGGTATCCTAAAATTATCGTTATTTACGCATGTGCGTATAGAGAATCACATATGGAGAAACAAAAGCAGTAAAATATTACCTGCTATAAAGTCTATCTGAATAGTAGATACAGCTAAATTACCAAAAATCGGTGCCTTTCGATCTTTCAACATCACGAATGACATTTCGGATCGTTAGTCGAGTAACAAGCATTGCTTGCTCTGAAAACAGTTCATAAATAATTTCCTATACAAAATTCTGAACTTAATTTATAGTTTTTTGAGCGTGTTTCTATCTTTGTTGCAGGAGATATCTTCAGAATCCTGGTTGAATATTCCCTTAACAAACTTAGATAATGTTGATTTTTTGATTCTAAACCGTAAATTTGAATTTCGTTTGAAAAATAACTTAAAATATCAAGTTCAATTATGTGAGGTTACGGTGTTCCTAATTCTAGGACTAAACAACACTTAATTTTGCCAATTAGCAATCAAAACCACAGTCTAAGACATCATTCCATAGATCAACTTCAATCTTACTAAACTAAATTCTCATTATCACTAAGCTCCCAAAAAAAGTATTCATATAAAGCTTGAAACGCATTCTATTGCCAAGCACGCTGGACTCCCGACAATTGATTCGAGTTTGCATAGTTTTAAAGTAAAATATATGAAAACAGCCCCTGACAGCATTATTTATAAAAGATTTTCCAGTCCAAAAGACCAACATCTTTAACAAATCCAATCACATAAACGATTGAGGACAAACAGAGAAGCCAACAACCGTTAGGCCTAACAAAAATCAGTTGAGTACTTAAAAAAAAAAGATAATTATGTAACCGATAGTCAGTGGCGTAGCGAGGGTTCGAGCCGTGGGGGGGGGGGGGGGGGTGACTTTCATTAAAATGCCGACTTATTTTAGGAATTTGCCGACTTATTTTAAAAATTTGCCGACTGTATAGTTTTAGCATTTTTCGGGTGAAACTCAAAATAAGGGAAAAGAAAAAAGGGATTCTTTCCGAGTGGAATGACATTCGGGCGAAACTCCTGATAGGGCTGATTGATTTTAGCTCAAATCTTCACTTCGCCACATACACTTTTGAGATTTCGAGATGCGAGATTTTTCAATGAAACCGCCTTCAGCTGATCTAAGATATTTAAAAAACTTAGGAGCAATGATTTTCCATGAAACAATTTAAAAATCTTGGGAACTATTATTTGGTAGAAAAATAAGATATCAATTATTTTTGGAATTATGTATTTATTTATAATAAATAATTAATAACAATGGAATAAATAAATTATTATTATTATTGCAACGATTAATCTAAATAAGAAATAATTTTTAACAACGAATTAAATTCATGAACATTTATATTATTATTGCAGCAATTTTTTTGTTTAGGTATAGGTATTACACAATCGTTATAAAAAAATTAAAGTAACGCATAATTCTATCAGCATCAGCAGTTTAGTCATTTATAATAATAAAATACATTAATTTATTAATATTGCAGCTGTTTATTTATTTAAAATAAACAATTTTTAATAATATAGCTAATTATAAATTAATTTTAATCATAAAATTTATTAATTTATATTTATTATTATTTTATTGCAGCAACATAATTAATTGTAATGAAAATTTAATATTTAAATTTAACATTGTACTATCTAGATTTTATTTCGGCAGTGTTTTAACAAGGACCATTCTTCAACGACCTCATTAAATATAATTTCGTCCACTTTATCTTTCGAAGAATAAAGCAGCATCAAATTATTCAAACGATCATCACCCCTTGTCGTGCGAAAATAGTTTAAGATTAATTTTAATTTACTAAATGATCGTTCACAAGTGCTGATGTCACAGGAGCAGTTAAAATGAAGCAAATGAGTTTGTGCGCTAAGGGAATTACCATTTTCAACTTGAACACAACTTTGGTAATGTCTGCGAAATTTATACAATTTGTGGATTAATCAAGAAGAATTTACAACTCAGAAAGCAAACACTCTGGATCTTCTTTAAAAAATAGAGTTCCAATTTCATTATGGATTCCACTGATTCTATTGTGACATTGCCTCTGTCGACTGGAATTTCAAAAATCTTTTGAAAAGGTTCGAAAGGTTCGAAAGATGAAAAATTATCTTTTAAATTATCGTTTATAGGGTCATGTCCCCAGTAATCGAACACTTAGTGGTTCATAATAAAGTAATCGTTGACTGTGAGGAAACCATTCAACGTAAATATTTGATGTAAAATTATTTATCAGCTTAAACTCAAATATTTGTTATAACTTTTAAGGTTTTTCTAGTAACTTTAACAACTTTTTTTTTTAAACATAAAAAAAATCATAGAAGTAATTTTCTCTCAGTTTTATTAAACAAACTGTGTTTGTTAATTTGTTTGTATTCAATTCTTTCAAAAACGAAATAAAACAAAGAACAGTTTAACGGATTCTTAATTTGAATATAATTCAAAAACTGTTCGAACAAAGGAAGCTAGCAATTACATGAGAATTACATGAGCTTCCTTGAACCGAACACTAGAAGAAAAGAAGAAAAAGGTGTTCGATTCGAATACTGGACCCAACATTCATCTCAGTGTTCTTGACGTAAAACCGTAAAAGAATTTAATTTTCTATAATATTTATTGCCTGAACGAAATAAAACAATTTTGACGGAGTTGCCTATATTCGAACACTAGTGTTCGAACAGGCAACTCTAAAAAATTTGGTTTCCTATGTTCGAACAGTCAATTTATTAATAAATTATTAAGCTTTAAGTTAAAACTTTGAGTTACATAAATAAAATAACTATTATCTAACAAGAAAACGCGTTATAACAGGCATTAAGCTTAGTTTTCACACCAAAAATCACAGTTTCCCAGAACACTTCCAACAGTTTTTTTTATTTACAAAAACTTGAAATTACTGGATTTCCTAAAGTCTCCTTTTTACGTCCTTTTTTTAAAACCTTAGGATGAAATTTGACTAGTTTATAGGACTTCAAAGTTTAAAGGAATAACATATATAAATTATTCTGCGTTTATAGAAGTTGAAAATCTAAGAAATAACACAGATTATAAGCTTATTTTCAAAAAGTGTTCGACTACTGGAAGTGTTCGAAATTAGGTGACTCTACTCTACACGTCGTAAAAACTTGCAAAACCGTTCTAAATTCTTTTCGATAAAATGTTTGGAAATCGAAGTCGAAAGCTGTTTCTGGATTTTTATCGATTCTTCTTGGTACACGGCGTGTTCTATGATGTTTCAGAAATTCATTCTCTGGATTTATTTTTAATTTCTCAGCGAATGAAGATGAACTTTTTATTGATGCATCGATTTGGTCGTCATCATCATTCATTTGTTGAAATGATATTGATGTGCTTCGAATCAACAATACATCATCAATGACATTCAACTCTTCAGCTTCTAAATTTTCTGTCAAATTTTTACTTTAAACATGACGTTTTTACAAAAATATAACGAGCTTATAAAATCAAACTCCAAGATTTTTTTCAGCAGACCAGAAGCGGAGGTACGAGTTTTATTATCAAAAGAACTTTTTTTGTATTGTTTTTATTTTTTCGAAACCATGTACAATGCCTTCGAAAGATATCCAAACAGCCTTTACTGTCTCAGCTCTAGCTGTCCATATCGAGTTTTTGACAAATTTTTCAGTTGCAATGAATTTTCAATGCTTTTCAATTCCTCACGGATACATTTAAAACGTTTTGCGCTGCCGTAGAAGAAAACATATAATGCTTCCAAAACATTGAAAAACTCTTTAATCAACACACTCAAATTACATGCTGTTTCCACGAACATATTGATACGATGCGCTTGGCATGGAATGAAAGGGATTATCTTGCCGCATTTTTCCGATAGTTTTTGCTGCGTACCGTTGTACTTTCCGGACATGTTTTTGGCGAAGTTATAAGATTGAAAAGAAATGTTTTTAATGGAAATTCCTACTGACTGAAGGTTCACTATTATTTTTTGGGCCAATTCTTCTCCCGTTTTTACTTGCGATTATAGGTACTATAAGGCAAGTTTTGGATTCGTGCAAAAAAACATTTTGAGATAACAATCAAACATGATATTACGATGATAGAGAACACCAAAAAAGTGGGTGGCACAATTTTGTCTGTCTGTCTGTCTGTCTGTCTGTCTGTTCGTCTACAGCCTAAACGGCTCGATAGATTTTCTTCAAACTAGGTACATAGTGATTTTTGGTTATTCTGCCGACACGTTTTTTTCATTTTTTTTTAGAACCAAAAACAACGGTACCTGTCATACATTTTTTTTTGGCAAATTTACATAATCGTAATTTTCTCAAAAACGGCTCGACAACTTTTCTTAAAAAAAATTCAATAAATTTATTTTAGTCTTTCTTTGGGTGAAAAACCATTTTTCAAAAATGGTTATTAATGGAACCTCCCAAGGAACCATTTTTTTAATTTTCTTCAAAATGGTATGACCAATTTCAATTATTTTTTTTATACAGAAGCTTCCAAAAAATGTTAATAGTTTTGTGTACCAACATTTTTGAAAAAATATTTTTTGGATTTTTAAAAAATATTTCAAAATTTTTTTTTGGAAAATCAAATATTTCGAAAACGACATCATAGATTTCTTTGAAACTCAATATTTAAGACTTTTTTAGTACTTTCTAAAATATTTTTAGAAAAAATTTTACATTTATGAAAAATTAAAGGTACCTTCCATACAAAAGTGAAAAAACCGCAAAGGAAAATATTTTGTTGCTTGAAAACGACTCCTACGATTTTGATTAAACTTTTTTCTTATACTAATATTAGTACGATCTACCATCAAAAATTATAAAATTTTTAAAACAGCAACTATTAGTAGTACCTGTCATAGAACGTATTTTTTTATTTTGAGTTTTCTCGTTATCAGCTTCACGGATTTAAATGAATTTTTTTTATATACAAATTTCAGATAAGGTTAAATAATATTGCATATCAAAATTGTCCAAAAAAAAGTTTTTGGATTTTTAAAAAAAGTTTCAAACTTTTTTTTTGAAAATTCGATATCTCAAAAACGGGTTGACAATTTTTTTTTCAAATTTTGTTTTTATATGCACATAAATATATAGTTTAAATCTGCATACCGAAATTTGTTCTTAAAAATGTTTTAAGAATTTTATATATAAAAAAATAATTAAAAAAAAAACCGCTTCAACGATTTTAAAATTTTTTTTCCCATACAATCATATTCCATCATGAATTAAGATGGCATACCTTTTTTTCACCTCAAACTGTCAAAAGAGTTGTTTGAGCTAATTAAAATGTCGTATTTCATGCTTCTCTACATTTTTCTCTCATAATTTCCATGTTTGTACATATATACAATTTTCTTAAACTCGCAGTGTCTTGAACATAAGAGCAAGTTCGTGCGACCCAGTCGTGCATTTTATTTTCGTTAGGAAGACGTCCATTTTCAGAAGACGTTCAATAGAAATAAGTCTCTCGTTTGCTTTCACTACGTATCGAACATTAATAGCAAGTCGATCTTGATGTGATGAGTCTGGAGTTGTGTCAACCATTACAGAAAAAATACCAGCTTTATTGATTTCATTTACAATGGCTTTTCGAGTTCTAGTTCCCCAGAGATCAATGAATTAGTCGACAAATTTGTGAAATTCGCAATCAGCAAAAATGCTCGTTTTATTAAATTTTTTTTTAAATGAAGCTTCGTTGATCCGACTTTTGAATAATAGCCTATTGAATAGACCTTTTAAAAAGGAACAATTACGTGCAAGGGTTTTTATTATTGAATATGTTTGTTTGGCCCATAAGCATGCTTAAAACCGAAAATGCTACTAAATTCACCCATGCGTTTCTGAGAGAATGGTCACACTGGCCACTTTTCAGTATTTTTGGTATAACTCGAAAACTAAGCTGAATATGACAATTTTACATATAATACTTTTTGTTCAAAATTAAATTTTCTATCGAAATGGATAGTTTGGAAAATTTCTTAAAAAAATTTAAGCAGGAAAAGTAAACAAAAACCAACATAACAAAATCGAAAAATTAAAGATTTTTAAATTTTTTTCTAAATTGCGCATAATTTTTTTTGGAGCAAGGAAACGCTCAAGACATTCATGAACAAAGTAAACTGGAGTCTTGCGGCTTTAATATGACATGTTAAAAAAGCCATATTATTTAAAAACTGACAGAGATATAGCCATTCAAACTTTACCCTTTCTTATCATTTTCCGCAGTTTTTGCCCGAAAGCCTATTTTTTGGTACTTTATGACAAATTTAACGTTCCTAGCACCTAATACCAAATCTTATGATAATCGGACCAGCCGTTCGGTTTGTAGGTCTGAACGTATTTAAAAACAGCCGAAAAACGAAATTGCGAACTTATATCCTTTTTATAAATTCTTTATAGTTGTAATGTCATATAATATTCCAATTTTGATTTCGAACATTTTTACGAAAGTGAAATTTGCCATATTGTACCGAAAAAGGTACTTTCGGGCCAAAACTGAGAAAAATTATAAGAAATGATAAGGTTTGAATGGGAATATCTCTGTCAATTTTGAACAAATATTGATTTTTGAACATGCCATATTAAGGCCTTTAGTATCTTCTTTTTTTTGTCTGTGCATGTCTTGACTTTATCTTTGCTTCAAAAAAATTATTCACAATTAATTAAAAAACTTAGATATCCTTGATTTTTTTTAAAGTTGGTTTTTGTTAACTTTTTCTGCTTAAATTTTTTCGTAAAATTTTTTAAACTATCCATTCCAATAGAAAATTTAATTTTGAACAAAAAGTATTATACGTAAAATTGTCAAATTCGGCTTAGTTTTCGAGTTATACCAAAAATACTGAAAAGTGGCCAGTGTGACCATTCTCTCAGAAACGCATGGGTGAATTTAGTAGCATTTTTGGGTTTAAGCATGCTTATGGGCCAAACAAACATATTCAATAATAAAAACCCTTGCACGTAATTGTTCCTTTATACCTCTCATTTTCCGGTCTATTCAATAGGCTATAGTCGGCAAATTTCCGACATCCGCAATCGGCAAAAATGCTTAGGCTTGTTTTATCCATAATTGTTTGCAAATGAAGCTTCGTTGATTTGCCGACTCTTTTATTATTCGGCATATTTCCAAAATCTGCAATCGGCAAAATTTTCGATTTGCATATGTACATTTAAAAGTTTAAAAACTTACTTTTTTTTACTTTTTCCAAAAAATATTGTAAAATTTCTGGTTTTATTATTCTTGTTTTAATTGCTTGAATTATTAAATCTAGCTTTCTGAATTTGCCGACTCTTGAAAAGCGTGGGGGTGGTATACCCCCCCACACCCCCCCTTGGCTATGCCCCTGGGTCAGCTTTCAGTAATTCGGCTGGTATTCCGTCAAGTCCAGCTGCTCTGTTGTTTTTGAGAAAAGTTATCGAAGATTGGATTTTCAGTACTTAAAGGGGTTCGTTGTCAATACCATTAAGATCTACGCATATCGTTTAACTGGGGTACTTCAGCACTCTGCTCAACAGAATTCCCTCATATCTCCTCTTTTGCAGCGCTTTCCAGATTTTCTGTGAGACCGGCTAACCTCACCCACCTGTCACGTCTCACACAGTGGTAGACCATCTTATGTGCTAGGTGATACTCGCTTCGCAGTTCAGCCATTCATTGAGCATCTGCTTTGGCATTTATTTGCATTTTTTCCAATTTGCGAAGCTCGATTTTACCCCAGGTGCCTTGGGATATCCAAGAGTCTCTAATTCTCGCCCGTTTGGGTACAGTTTCGGATCCAGTCTCCATAAAAACACTTTTTATATCACCCCACCTCTCATCAATTGTTGAATGTTGAATTACGTTTAGTGACGAAGCTCTGTCGTTAAGGTTGGTGACATAGTTATGATATATGTACCGTTATTTTTTGTTTAAAAAAATGACTCAGAAGTTTTAAGAAAAACGATGCAGCCGTTCAGGCTGCAACCGAGCAGACAGACAGACAGACAGAGAGTATTGTGACACGCACTTTTTCGTCTTCCCTATCATCGTTAAAATTGTAAGTTCTCGTGTTCAATTTATTTCACGAATGCATAACTTGCCATATAGAGAGTATCGCAAGTGAAAATCGTTACAACAGTTTTTAAGATGAATTAGCTTTTCTTTAATATTGGGAATGGCAGATACCTATATCTACATTTATGTATACATACCTTCCCAGCTACCAAACACTTTTGAGCAAAGAAATTATTCAATTTCCCGCTCATAATTGTAAGCAAATTTGTAAACATAAGTCTTCAAGAATTTACACAATTCAGTGACGAATCCAATTAATTCTCTTTTTTTTTGTCAAATTTCACAGGAACCCAAGGAAAATGAATACATCTGTATTTGCAAGGAAGTATAACCGTTTATATAAATGTTTTATCGGTTTTTCTTGTTTACTCTTCATCTTTTAGATGCATGTTCTCTGCTGAAATATTGATAATTCCAAATGATTTATTATGGCTTATCTTAAAATGCCTGTTTCCTGTAAAATAAATAAAGGTATACCTACCTACACCTACCTACAAATTAGGTAAAATTTACTTCAAGCACACAAAATAAAATTTTCATATTTTATCTTATTCGGTGTTTTTAAATCAAAATACTTTATGTATTCTTTTATTGAATTAATCCAAACAATAATAAATGATTTGAGCTTTATAATATTCACCGCACGGATACTTTTAAATAAAGTGAGCCTCTCACAAAAGGACCAAGAAGTTTCTTTAATTTTAAATAGAACCAATACTTACATAAATGAAAAAAACATACAAATAAGAACATTCTAAAACTGTTGGTATCTTTTCTCATTAATTTGCTTGTCATTGTTGTAGAGTCGGTTCTTGCAGGAATTGTAATGGAGCACCTGTTTTTCTGTGTTCATGCTTCCTTTACCTTAACCTTCTTTGAACACACAATCAAACATAGGTTTAGGTGTGTAACAGCAACCCGATTCTAAGTTTAACGAAAAAAAGCGTATTTCCATCAATATTTCAGGATTCCTTTACGCTTTGCCACCTGTTTTTATGGGTATCTTAACAGATAATCCGGTTGAGAGCTATTTTGAACCTTTGGAATACCTAACAAACGAAGCTACAAAAGAGTACAAAAATATACGGATACGGCTACGGCTATGGTTACGGTTACGGTATACCGTATAACCCCTCCTTACAAAGCGGTGTGTGTAATATGTAAACTCAGGATATTTGTACAAATCGGAAAAGGCAAACGTTTTAAAGTAGCACCATTTATCACGACGAATGTACATGGGTAACATTGGCTGAGGGCTGTTGAGGCAAAAACTAGGAGCAACAGATCCTGTTCTGATTGCTGTGTGCAACCTTGAAATTTTAGAATGCTGTGCATTTTCTTTGTGAAGGAACCTCTATTCAATATTTTGCTTCGAGATAAACGGAACACACTCTTCTATAAATCCCATTGAGATGGAAACCAAAGAATTACAAAAGCAAAGGAATTTAACTTCAGCTTAACTTAAATTACTTTGCGTAGGAGTAGGTATGAGTTACTAACTGTCTTCGTGTTTATTAATGAATCTCAATATTGTTTTCACAGATTGTTACCGATACATGGAATTTATGAAAAAAAAAAAAAAATGTTTATTATTATTTGATTGAAGCGAAAAAAGAATTACATCAACTAAAAATCGTTGGAGCAGTTTTAAAACAAATATATTATATATAAAATTTTCAAAACATTTTTAAGGAAAATTGTTGATATGCAAATTTAAAGTTTTTATTAATATACAAATAAAAATTAAACTTTCAAAAAAATATCAACCCGATTTTGAAATATCGAATTATCAAAAAAATACAGTGGACTTTCGCTAACTTGAACAATCCAATAACTTGAACATGAAATTTTTTCCTTCTAGGTATTCTTTAACTTGAACAGGCAATTTTCAAGGCTCGGTAACTTGAATTTTTTCATTACTAACTCTATAAGCTGAACAGTTAAGATATTTGAAAACCCTTTAACTTGGTTGGATGTTGTAGGAACTGGGGGCCTCGAGCTGTATCTTTTCCTACACATCAAAAGCTTACAATACCTCCAAGTTGGTAGCCGCCGGATACTGGTCTTGGCTTTATGACAGGACTTGCTAAACTTGTAAGTGCGAAAGTTGATCAAGGAAAGAATTGCAACATTAAACCTATGGCCCTACAGATTGGAGGTTAGTGCGTTGGGCTAACGACCCGACCACAGTAAAAACAACAATTGTTATGAGAGAGACGCGGGAAGCCTCGGATAACGACCCCCCTCAAATGGCAACCATCAATTACATTACGGAATTACGGAACGAAAATGGACTATGATCTACGAGTATGCAAGGACACTCTACACACCAGGTGCTACTCAAAATCTTGAATCTGTCCTCTCGCGGTACAAGGCAGACATTACCGCGTCCAGGAGATACGATTGATAGGATCAGGTATAACGAAAAGAAAAGATTGCGACATTTATTACAGCTGTCACCAAAGACTGCACATGCTAGGATGCGGATTCGTCATGGGAAATCAACTCAGATCGAAAATCATCGATTTTAAGCCGATAAGCGATCGCCTGGCTGTGATCCGCATCAAAGCTACCTTCCAAAACATCAGCCTAATATGTGCACACGCCCCTACCGATGAAGCTGAGGAGTCTAACAAGGAGGAGTTTTACGACCTCCTGGACGAAGCCTACGGAGCCTGTCCGGAGTACGATGTCAAAGTCGTGCTCGGAGACTTCAATGCTAAAGTCGGAAAGGAAAACATCTTTGGCGGATTAGTTGGAAAGCACAGCCTCCACGAAACGACAATAGACAACGGCTTCCGACTAATCGACTTTGCTGCAGCTCGTAATACTGCAGTACTGAAGAGGTTAAGAAAGCCATCCACAAGCTTAAGAACAACAAATCCGCCGGCTCGGATGGCCTACCAGCGGAACTCTTCAAGTATGGAGGAGATGTTCTGGGAGGGTGCATGCACCAGCTCATCAACCAAGTTTGGGAGGAGGAAAGTATGCCCGACGACTGGTCAAATAGCTCCATATGCCCAATCAACAAAAAAGGCGATCCTTTGTCCTGCAAGAACTACAGAGGCATATCCCTGCTTAATGTTGCTTGCAAGATCCTATCCAACGTACTATGTGAGCGTCTAAAACCTTTCTGCAACACTATGATCGGCACGTACCAGTGTGGCTACAGGCCAGGCAGATCAACGATAGACCAAATCTTCACATTGAGGCAAATCCTGGAAAAGACCAACGAATTTCAAGTCGAGACCCACCACCTATTCATCGACTTCAAAGCCGCATATGATAGCATAAGTCGCCAAGAGCTTCTATTGGCGATGTCGGAACTCGGGATCCCGAAAGAACTGATCCAGCTATGCCGCATGACGTTACAAAATACGCGGTGCAACGTGCAAATGGGTAACAGCTCATCCGAGTTATTCCAGACGTGTACAGGGTTCAGACAAGGAGATGCGCTATCATGTGATTTCTTCAACCTAGTCCTGGAGCAGATAGTGCGCAAGAGTGGTGTTAACATGGAAGGCACTATCTTCAACAGGTCTTCTCAACTGCTTGGCTATGCGGAGGACATCGACATCATCGGCCGTTCCAAGAAAGCTGTACTTGAAGCATTCACAGCTATTGATGAACAGGCGAAACGCGTTGGTCTTGAAGTGAATGAGGACAAAACAAAGTTTATGCTATCAACAAACAAAGCCTCATCTGTCCATCGCCTAGGACAAAACGTCACTGTTGGTAGCAGTAATTTCGAGGTAGTCAAGGAGTTCACCTACCTCGGAACAAACATCAATTCCACGAACGACACCTTAGTGGAAATCCGACGAAGAATTACCCTAGCGAACCGCTGCTACTTCGGTTTGGCCAAACAAATGGGTTCAAAACTCTTTTCCCGAAAGACAAAGTGCACTCTATACAAAACGCTAATTTTACCAGTTCTACTCTACGGCGCCGAGTGCTGGACGATAAGTTAAAAAGGGGAATTGATACTGGGCACTTTGGAGAGAAAAATTCTTCGGCGGATATTTGGTCCTATATGCGAAGAAGGCGATTGGAGGAGAAGATTCAATCGTGAATTGTACGAGCTGTACCAAGATGTGGATGTAGTCCAGAGAGCCAAAACACGTCGACTACACTGGCTCGGCCACATCGAGCGAATGGACAACAACGCTCCAGCCAAGAAAATCTTCGAATCCCAGCCCCCAGGTTCGAGACGACCAGGAAGACCGAACCTCCGCTATAGGGACCAGGCGGTCACAGACGCAAGAGCGCTTGGTCTCGACGACTGGAGGGAGCGTGCGAGGGACCGCAACCGATGGAAGACCGCAATATCTCAGGCAGAGACCCTTCATGGATCGGGAGCCGGATAAGTAAGTAAGTAACTTGAATAAATAACAAATTTAATTTGAATAGTTTGAATTTCAATTTTGTATGTCAATTACGGTCACAATCTTTTTTTATTATAAGGGGAATCCCATGAAGCTTCTATTGTTTTTTCCGCTTAGAGTCTTCTTCCTTTTTCAATTGAATTTTATAAAAGGAAATACGTGTTTTTGCTAGGTTTAAGATAGTCAAAAGGACACTAAATAACAATGTCACAAAAGCAAACGTCAGAAATAATTATTGAGCAAATTAAGAAAGGAAGAGGCGTCACATTGGTTCAAAATAATGCTTAAGAAAAAGAACAATTTGTTGGATCCAGTAACTTGAACAATCCAATAACTTGAACAGACGTGGATTCGTATGTGTCCAAGTTAACGAGAGTCTTATTAGATTTTTTTTTTGGGAAAATATTTTTTGCCAATTTTAATGCGTAATATTATTTATACTTTAAAAAATTGAAATTTACTTTAAAAATCCAAAAAAATACTTTTTGATTTCGGTTCAAAAACTTTTTGAACTTTTTTCTTTGATTTTTTGATAAAAATCAATAACAAAGTTTTCAGGAAAACCAAAAATCATTGTTGTTGAGCTGTTTTTGACAAAAATAAGATTTGTTAAATTGCTAAAAAAAATTGGGTTGTGGTCAAAATCCTGCCTGAATTTTGACCTATTCCCCAGAAAATTGTGTGGCAGGTGGCAGATACTGTTACTTTTGGTTTGAAAGAGTGAAAAAATATATGAGGAAAATGACATTTATAGTAAATTTAGCTTTGCCGAAAACTTTTTTAGAATTATTTGTTATGTTAGTCGAATTTTTTTTTTTGAAAATATTTACTTATTTGGAAGGGAAAGAGGGGCGGCAAAATTTACCACCGCCCCGGGCGGCAGAAACTCAGGCTACGCCACTGCTTTTAAGGTGTGCTCTTTGCACATTCTGTCTTAATACTTGGCAAAATGAACAACATTCTTAACGAAGAAATCTTCAATACAAAAAATTAGGATCGTGACATTTTAAAGTTAGATACTGCCATAAACAACTAGATACACAAGCTTTTAAAAATTTTGGCGACACTATCGGAAAATTTTCGACAGTGAAACGTCTAAAAACTTGCATACCTTACAAGTTCCATCAATGAAGATAGACTAACAGGGTTGGTGTTAATGTCAATTCATCAACATGTCAATTCATCAACATGGAGATTAACCTGGGGTTCGGGCAAAACCTACAGTTTAATGCACATCTTATTGTTTCTTATTTACTAAAATGATTTATTGTTAGATATTCATTAAGTTGACAGCTAAGCTTTCTTATTACGAATACATGTGATTGTTTAAGCTTAATTTTAATAAGAATTGTTGAATTTAGTGAAAAATGAAAGTTGTCACATCTGTCCAAGAGCAGAGGACATAAATGAAAAGCTGAGTAATTCTTTTTTCCCGAAAAAATTGGTCTGCGTCTAATGGCTACAGGAGTTACCATCGATTCCAGAATGTCTTTTGGTTTCCTTATTACTCATCAGTTTCATTTTGCAAATCACCATCAATTGAAATTTTTACTCAAATATGTAAAATACTTGTTTGGTAAAAGTAATGGGTGTCCAGCGGGAGTTTTTCAACTTTAAATTGCGATTATCGAAATACTAGCGGGTTGAAGTATGCAGGAGGATTATCATTAAAAGCGCAGGATTTGCGGAATTTTTAGTCCCCACAGGTCACTGGTCAGGAGCGCACCGCGCATTTGCGGTGGAGCAATATTTGAAGTGCGTTGAATCATTGGTACGTGCGCGTCGCGCTTTTTGTACTCATTTTAGTATTCGACGACTAAGTGATAGGCCGGCACGAAACTTATCTAGTCGTGGGAACAAAGATTCAGATAAGAAGGCACAATGGTCAATAGACCTATTCCATCCATTAACGTCAGCAACAACGCCAGAACATGTGTCTCAAGTTCGAAATGAAATTATTCGAAATCCACGTAAATCGATAAGGAAGATTGCGGCCTCCACAGAAATAAAAAATCAACTGTGCATGTTATTTTGAAGAAGAAATTAAAGCTCCACCCGTACAAAATGCAAATTGTTCAGTATCTCAACGAAAGTGACTATCCTTTGCGAGAATCCTTCTCAAGAACAATGCTGGAACGTTTTCGGACGGCACTTACGCTTGGAAACATTTTATTCAGTGACGATGATATCGTTTTTAAAAAATAAAATCAGCATTGTTAGATACTCTGCATTTAATTGAAATAAAAATAAATAAAAGTGATGTAGTTATTTTATATTGAATTTTAAAGTTGAAAATATTCCGCTGGACACCCTTTTGTATAGCACAACTAAGCTTTGGTTGATGACTTTTTTTCAGGAAAAATTCCAGAAAATTATGTAAGGTCCATATGTGATGGAAAATAGATAAGACACGTAAAGACGGGGTTATCATCCCAGGTCAAAAATATGATTTAAAAAAATGTATAAGCATTCAAAAAACCTTTGGGGTTCACGCAACCCAACCGGTAAGCTAGTATTATCTTAATGTAAAACTATAAAGTTCGGAAGGGCACTGAAGCTAATGTTGGAACCAACGAAAAGTAGATAGCTTTGCGTATCATCAAAAGAATAATACACCCAAACTGGACTTAAGATCTATCTCTTTTTGAGACTCTCTCAAACCAACGCGAAATTATAGCGAATCATTCACAATAGCACAAAATATGACAAATACAGCAAACTAAACAACAACAAAAACTGTCATCGGTGAATTTTTCGCGTTGGTTTGAGAGAGTCTTTGGAATTCCTATTTCACCAAATGCTAATTTCACTTCAGTGAGGTGCGCTCGCGAGAAAAATTGCGTTTATGACATTTGTATTTGCTTTTGCATAGAACATATTTTCCTGCAATTCTCACAGCAAGCTTTTTTTTTTACTCGAAAGAGCTTTATACTTAGCTTAAATTTTTTTCAAAAAATTAACACCCTCCACCCCTACCGAAATAATTTTCTAGATACTGCTCTGCACAAATGATTTTACAATTTACTTTTTGGTGAGTATTACCTAGGCCAAAATAGAGATAATTGCATTTAAAAACTTAAATTTTGATTTTTTTTCCGCAGTAAAAGTAAGTACTAACAGTTCGCTGGGCATATTTCAGGCTTTGAAGGGGAAAATCGAGTTTTTTGAAAAAAATCCTTAAAATAATTATAGGATATCTCCACTTAATCTCGCCGTTGTTGGCAAAACGTTGAATTTGGTTTCCTTAACTTATGTGACTTCTGTGATGATACCTTAGTCTCAATTGAACAATAGCAAACTTGTGTCTGTTTATAACGATGATAGTCGCTGTTGCAATTGATAAACAACGAAACTCGTATTGGGATTGAGCAGAACATGTGACTTCAGTGGCGAGCTGTGTAGTGCATCGGCCTCTGAATTGCAAGGTTCAAGGTTCGCTCCTAGATGGCTGCAAAGAGTTTTTCAATTAATCTGAGTATAACCAGACTAAGCATCACTAAACTGCCCATAATCTCGTAAAGGCCCTATCTACAAAATTTTTGATTACGGTCAGCTATTAAAGGCCTGGACAAATAAAATGTTATCCGGCAGTTTTTGTAAAAAAATTGATCGCCGCGATCTTTTTTCCCAGTGAAGTATTGATTGTGTCACCGGATTGCGTTCTGTTTGACCAGGACTTAAGTTTTTTCCTTTACCTATAACTCAGAAGTATGAAAATTGTTGTCAGGGCCCTTACGAGATTATAATGGACAGTAAAGGAGTCTGATGATCGAAGTGGCACTCGTGAAATAGCTATAACTCCAGCCTTTGGTGATAACACACACAAGTTGTTGTTCATTAAAAATTATTCAATACTCAATTGATATTCTTTTGTTAAATCAGATCCTGAGATAAGAAGATCCTTTAAAAAAAATACTCTACTACTCGACGATTCTCTATAAACAAAAAAAAAAAATATTTATAAAATTATTCTACAACATATTCAGGTAAATTCAGTTCTATAAAACTTATATTCTTTTTATTTTTGTATAAATCTAAATAGAATTCCCAAGGCTTCATATAGGTACCTACCTATTTTATTTATTTATATTTTTAATGAAATGCACTTCATTTGGTTTACATGCACAAAATCCTTATTCCCGTTCAGGCGTTCATTCGAAAAGTGATACTTGATAAACAATTCAAAAAGCATTTCCACTTACATTAATATGCAATAAAAATATGGAGCACCATGTTTTGTGAGAGTTTGAAAATTATTTTCCAAAACACACAGAGAGGCATATTACGATAAAATCAACCATATTATAAATACGCTCTTATAGTCTATAGCTGTATATTATGATTTAAGACCATTAAATATGCATGACGCTTAGAGAGTTTAAATACTTAACGTCAGCTCTTGAACCACCTCCACCAAACCTAACCATAAACACACATACCATAACCTGAACCTATTCGTACTACAATCACACAGAATTCAAGATTGAGCAAAGGACGTTGAGGAAAAAGCCCAAAAGGAGGAGTATTCCTTGTGCGTCGACGACTACAGTACGGCGAACGACGACGTTATCCATCACGGCAAAAGGACCTTCCTAATTGAACTGGGTTAATACTTTGGAGTCAATTTGTATGTGCAAGCTAAAGCGTCAAATTTAAGAGGCGCCAAGAGATTTGCAAAGAATGAGATTGTAGTTGTACTAGTAAATTTGTAAGTTTATATTTGTGTGTGTGTAAAAGAAGATGTATGTATATGTGATTTAGCTCAAGGATGCCCCCTTCATTTAATTGAGTTCTTCGCGGTATGATGTAGCCGAAGACTTATAGCACACGTTTGTTGCTAGAAGAAATGCTACTATTCACGCAAATGAGATCCTTGCAGTACTCGTATAAGGAACAGACTCTATCAAGAAGTACCTTGTATAGGTACTGAATTAATATTGTGCCATGAGGGTCTATTAAATGAAAAGCACGTGCATCATCGTCGTGTATACACAAAGTAGGTATACGGAATTAATTTGAAATTTCGAATTCCATCCTCATCTACTCACCCGCAATGATGGCACAAGCAATGAACTCTTAACTACCTGGTTAGTTCATACTATTCGCCGCCGAGGCAATGATTTCGTTACCATATCATTAAAGTACCATTTCAGAACGTAATAAGATACTTCTTAGTGCCGCAAATACGCTGTGTTTACCTTCAGTTGAATGAGTTCCACGCCAAGAATTCCGAGGACTAGCTGCAATGGTGTGGATGCTATGGTGGCATCAACTGGGAAAGCACTATAGCCACCCACCAGCACCACGCAAAGATAGCCCTCGAATTCTGAAAATTGGGACTGCGCGGCGGCGGCGGCGACGTGTCGGTGATGCTGTGCATGATGCATTTATCTGTCTCTCTGGATCCGTTTCATTACCTTTGGCTAAATTGATAATTCATACGTGTGGTTGATTGTGAAGCACAATATACGCGTTGAAACATGTGTTATTGGAATGGCAGCCGGTTGCTTCCGCCAAAATTCGCCATAAGCCCTTGTCGACATACTCAAGCACTTGTTACACAATACCAGATGCCAATTATTATTGTTCAACAAGAAACACTGTTTCGGTGTGTGTGTTGCAGTTTTTGGAAAAATTTCACAGCGAGTCAGAGAGATGTGTGGATGGACTAGTAGAGATAGAGGCCTGCTGGTGTTGAGTGATACGACCAGATCTGGGCAGATGATTGGAGTTAAAAGTTATTGCAATTGTAAGAAATTTATAATACAGGCTGTTAAAAATCAAAAAGCAGGCAGACATTTCAGGGGAGATCAAATATATGCACGAATAATGTTCATTCCTGTTTGACAAAGAATGCCGGCAAGTACATGTGGCCAAACAACAGGTAGAAAGCGGCACTGCATTGAAGGACCAGAGCTGCTCGGGAGCTCTACGGGCAGAAGAGGAGAGAGAAACATCGGCTTCTCAGAAGAAAATGGAAAGAGCACGAGAAACTCGCGATCGAGGAAATAGAGGGATGCCATTGCAGGAAAAAGTTTGGAAGTTCTACCAAGAAATAAAAAGGACCTGCCAGGGTTACAAGGCCCGAACCGAAGCCACCAGCTGTCAAAATTCATTGACGGATGGCTACGATGTCGATGGATTAAAAAAACTGTAAGAAACCACAAATTGCTGATGAGTTTTTACTGTTAATTTTAAGGCAATAGGGTACCACTTGGAGCTGGCATGTTTAGCTAAGTGCATAGGATTCTCGGCACTTAACTTAAAAGTGGATAAAAACTGTGTTACCGGCGAGTAGAAGACACCAAAATTTTACTTGTCATGGAGTTTAATTTATTCCGGTAAGACAGTTTTTCTCCCTTCTTGAGTTAAGCCCCGAAAAATCTCCGTAAATTGATGAGCACCGACATCGTTTCTTTAATCCAATTCTCTTCGGGCTTTTAAAAAAACAGAGCTATTATCGATCACGTATGAGAGTCCGCATTTTTCGATGGACAAACTTATGGAATCTGTTTGGGTACGCCTTCTTATAAAAAAAACGAGTTTTTGGGATTTTTGAGGTTAGGAAAAAGCCAATAAAAAGAGATTGGTTTTGTTTTTATGCAATAGCTCGCGCGCATATCATTTTACAGCAAAACGTCCAACTTCAACTTTGTAGAAAATAAAATTACCTATAAAATAAGCTATCAACTTCTGTAAGTTGTTTAATCTCTGAGCTATAACGGGCCAATGTTCCTCTATGGGTTTTGTTTTGGGGGTGGTATGACTTTTCTTGAGTTATCTCGGTTACCTTTGATATTTTTGGATGATGCTCTTAGAATCATTTTTAGTTCTTATAACGACCTATAAAATGAGCCTTTAATCGATATCATCAGCCACGAATTGTGTGAATTATCCAATTCATAATTTCTCACTTTATGCGTCAAGAGAAAAAAATAAGTATAATCTTAAACTAGATCAATATTTTTCATATTGATAATTATATATTTCTTATTATTATCTACCTATACATATTTTCTTTTTATTAAGTGTTACTTAATTTTATTTGTGACCCACAAAAGAATTCACAAGAGAATTTAATGTCCACTTGACAAAATAAACCTTCGGTTGTATTTCCTCAAGGACATTCTAATTGCTTGCTCAATGAGTGTAGTCATACATAAAAGTCATCATTAACACCTTTCTTTCACACTTCATGCATAGCGACCGACTGCGGTATATTCTGTAATATGGTCAGGTCAACGTACGATGGTATCGATGAGTGTCACCTGAGACCTGACCATGCTTAACATAACCAGATGTAGGTCGATATGCATACGAGTGCATCATCTCGTAGTTTACATTTTTGTTTCTATGGGCGTTTGGTATGTATATTGTATATACACAACAATGTAGTCGCGGTTTCCTCGCGGATAGCTCATGGATAACCTGCGGATAACTCGCGGATACCACGCGGATACCTTGCGGACACCTAGCGGAAGCATAAGAATCAAGGATATCTCATGGATACTTCGTGGATAACTCGCGGATACTATGCGGATAACTAGTGGATACCTCGCGGATACCTCGCGGATACTTTGCGGACACCTAGCAGATGCCTACCGAATCAAGAATATCTCGCGAATACTCCACGGATAAATCGCGGATACCATGCGGATACCTCGCAGATACCTCGTGGATACCTTGCGGACACCTCGCGGATACTTCGCGGATAGCTCACGGATAACTCGCAGATACCATGTGGATACCTCGCGAAAACCTCGTGGATACCTAGTGGAAGCCTAACGAATCAAGGCTATCTCGCGGATACCTCACCTCACAGATACCTTGCGGACACCTAGCGGATATCTCTCGGACACCTAGCGGAAGCCTAACGAATCAAGGCTATCTCGCGGATACCTCCCCTCACAGATACCTTGCGGACACCTAGCGGATATCTCTCGGACACCTAGCGGAAGCCTAACGAATCAAGGCTATCTCGCGGATAACTCACGGATAACTCGCGGATACCATGCGGATACCTCGTGGATACCTTGCGGACACCTAGCGGAAGCCAAACGAATCAAGGATATCTCGCGGATACTTCGCGGATACTTCGCGGATAACTCTCGGATACCATGCGCATACCTCGCAGATACCTCGCGGATACCTTGTCTATACTATATTATAAAGACGAAACATTTATTTGTTTGTTTGTACCTATGTATGTAGGGGGTAATCTCTGGAAATATTCAGCCGATCCTTAAAATTCTTTAATAAATGGAAAGATATAATGTCCCTCAGTAACATAGGCTAAATTTTATTTGGATACCAATGAATTGCAACGTTAAAATCTAAATGTTTGTACTTTTTTTGGGTATTTGTGAGTTTTTGATTTTTATGTTTCGAAATTTCAAAATTTCTTTTGAGTTTGAAAGGAAATTCTAAGGGGAAGGCTTTACGGTTACAAAATTAAATTTATAGGGATAAATGGGGTAAAAACAAAAATGGTATGAGATAACAAAAATTCTTTTTCTGTTTGATAGAGTTTACTAAGAGGATGTTGTCTTCATACATAGGGTGAAGTGGGGTAGAAATTAAAAATGGGTATATGATTTAAAATACTTTTTGAGTTGGGAAGGTTATTCTTCAAGGCTTTAGGACTGAGCACATTTCAAAATTTAAATACCTTTGGTGTGAAATGGGGTTTGTAAAATATGGAATCTGATTTCAAACGTCCTTTTTGTATTTGAAAGGTTATATGTAGAGGATGTCATTCGAAAATTTTGCCTTACCGAGCAAAGCTGGGGCGGGCCAGCTATTGTTTATATAATTTTTATCTAAGTGGAGAGGAGTGATACGTATGAATACTAATAGCTAACACTGTAGCATAGATTTCTCATCTCATTATGTTTTCTCTTAAGTATTAAGTCTTATTATCATTTTATGTATTGATAAACTTTAGTCGTAAGCTGAGCCTTGTGCGTTTCCTTTGAACGATCGGTCCGTGCTCCCTAAGGTACATAAAAGTTAGCTTTCTTGACATACTGGAGTTGTTGATCAGCAAGATAAAATTTAGGAAAATATCTACATATAATCAAGTTTATTTTTGTATACAACTAAGCATTTAGATTTTCGTGAATTAAGATAGAATTGATTTGTTTTGGACCAGTTTAGAATACTACTTAGATCACCGTTTAATTGTTTAGCCCCATCTTGAATCATACCAAGCTTGCTCTTATGAAAAAAATTTCATAACCTTTTTTTGTAGAATTTTATGAGCAATAATTTAAATTTATTAGATTTTTGAAAAAAAAAATTACATTTGCTGAGATATTTACAAGAAACTGTAATTTGTCCCTTTTATAGTACAAAATCAAAAGTGTTACTTTGACACGCTATAACTTCAAGATTATAACCTAAAGAGTTTGTTAATAGCTTATTTCTTAAATAATTTTACTGTCTAACACCCAGTTTCACAGTCTCGTTTAAACCTTAAACTGAGTTCAATTGTTCTACTGAATTGAAGTTTAAACCAAAAGTGGAGTTTAAGTTCTCAATGTGAAACTGGAGGTAAGTGTTATTCTATCAATATTTTGTTGCAAAATGAAATTCAAACGAGTTGTTGAATAAAACCAAATCACTTTCTTTTTCAAGATGGTGGCCTACCCCTTACCCCGGGCACCCCAAAAACTTGGTTCTATAATAAGAAGATGTAGCTTAACACAAATCGTACACAAAAACTTGCCCATCGATTAACGAAATTTTAATAAATTTTTTGAAAAAATTTGCTCCACCATGAAGCTCTTCCACTCTAAATCCATTGAATGTATGAAAAAAAGTTGGTTGATCTTTTTTGTGTAGAATTATTACATAAGCTCAAATTTGTACCTTCACCTTTTTTCAAAAAAAAACTGCTAGTTTTCGAGAAATAAAGAAAAAACTGAATTTTACCCCCTCTTTCCCCCCTTAACAAATTTAGCCCCGGCCAAAATTTACGGAACTTTTTAGGAAATTCTTAGGACGTTAAAACAAAGCTCTCCATAGAAATTCAGCTTTGTCGGATTTTTTTCGAAGTTTTGCCATTTTTTGTCGTATTTTCCTGGGCTATTAAATAGTAACTTACAATTTTAAATGTATGAAAACTTGACCAGTAAAGTGGCCAAATTTTTATCAGTAATCATTAAATACTAAATTTTGAAAAAATCAGTGTATTCATTTTTGAGAGGATTTTGTTGGTTTTCCAAAAAATTGTATGTTAGGTATCTACTGTTATTTTCAGTTTTACAAACAAATGAAAAAAAATGTCACCAAAAAAGCAGTAGATATGTACCAATTGTACAGAAAATCGATATAGTCATTTGGGCTCAACAGACAGATAGACAGAATTGTGAAGCGAACTTTTTTCATCAACCCTATCATCGTTAAAACAAGTTTGATCAAAATCTTGACTTATTTAGTTAACGTAATAATTTACCATATAAGTAAGTAGCACTTTATATCACAACTAAAACTCAAAATGTATGCGAAATAAGATATGCTTTCATTGCATAAATCTACTATCTATACCTAGCATTTATTTATGTATTTTGTTTTATTGTTTCTGTCTTTCTGCTTCTTGCTATGAATTCATTCATCACTGCTAGAGACAGCATATTAGAAAGGCATGTTATTTAGTCAGGCCCTAGATAATTTAAATTAAAACAAAATTAATTGTTATGTATAAATGCAAAATCAACCTAAAATTATAATATTGGTTTAGCAAAAGCCCTCTGTGTTAGCCCCAATTTAAGACAATGCAACATACATGAATATATGTATCACTTTGAATATCGATCATTTGTATGGAAATGTCAAAGCATTACTTCGATAGTTATCTAATGAAACCCTTTAAAAAAAGAGTTGTTAATTAATGTCATGAAATTTAGTTTTATGTCATTAATTCAGAGTGTTTTAGTTGATTTACACGCAATAACAATTTATATTAATGCTCAGCACTGACGATTGACTCTGTAACGCTGTGAGCTGTTCATATTAAATTTCAGTGTTATCACGGGTTGGAGGGTGTCTCAGACACCTTATAAAAAAGGATTGTTTTCTATGTTAAGAATGTGCCCTATCTATCTAAACTGGGTAGACAGACAATTTCATAATTTGAAATGAACGTATATGTTGCATGATGCAAAATTTCCAAATCAGATAAACAATACTGAAATTACTTAATAAAAGAACGGTTTTGTTTAAAATTGTTTATAAAATATTTGGTAAGCATTTTAATGTTGGAGATCTCTTTTGGACACTTCTATTCATCTTCAAAACAAAAAATCAAAAAGACGTACAGATAAAATATTTTTGCACTTAAGCCCCCGAAACTAGCAACGTCTTCGTAGTTCTTCTTGTCGCTTATGTGGTACGGGCGGGCGGGAGCGGTGCTTGATGTATATGCTAGTACAAATATGTGACACTCCTAGCATGAAATAATCATTGAGAAAAAGAAGAACAAATGTGTTTGTATGTATGTATGTTGTGCTACCACAGAAAGTATCCTTTATAGAAGACGTTTCCCCTCAAATGGAAACGTGGCTAACGTAAGGCAAGCGCCACAGCACACGAGAGATTTCTTCTAATGCGCCAGGAATAAAAATCATTTGTCAAGTTGTCAGGTTTTGTGGCAAAAGCATTCCTAATGTATGTGAATGTGAGCAACCACTGCTACCAACAGCCTCACAAGTGGCAGGCACAGGCAAGACTACGAATATAATATATCCGCCACAGAACGCCAACCCTATTATTTCCCTGCGCGCACCCGCTATATCCAAACCTCTACCTCTATACCTACGAACGATAGAACTCCATACCATCCATCACGATTCTCTATTGTTAGTTTTGCATGTGATATTTTTCTCTTCATATCACACACATGAGGAAGCGTTCCTCTTATCCTTTTTCCTTTGCAACAGGAAGAGCTGAATGGAAAAATATAAATGTTTCCCCATTCTTATCGGATATTGTTCCGGAAGAGAAAGTACGAGGTTTTGATTTTTTGTGTAAGCTTCTTGTCCGAAAAAAAAACAAAAATGAGTATAGGACGAGTGGTTGGAAACGCCAATACAGAAATACACAGACCCTATAATGCAATGTCTGGTGCATAGTAAGTGATGTAGTTTTTCAAACAAAGAAATGTACCTAACAGTTTTCTAAGGATTATGGCGCCGCGCCTGAGTATGGTATTTTTGTTATTGTTGTTGTTGTTTAAATTTGTTTGATGGACAGGAAGGTGGAGCTTTCACATGACGTTCAGTATTAGATAGAGATAGAACACAAGATGAAAACAGAATCTTGAAGTGCTCCCAAGTTATCAAACTTATACTGAAAGAGATTTGTATCTTTAACTTTGAATTTCATAAATTTTTTATAAAATTTTTTATTCTGATGGAAAATTGGAACTTTTAGTTGGTAAGTTTGTAGGTTGACACATAGACAGAGATAAATCTAATTCAAAATTTAAATTATAAAAGGGTAAACATTTACTTAAGGAACACCAACTGACATTTTGACACAAAAATATATTACAACAAAAACATAAATGTTAAAACAAACAGCCAAGTTCTTATACACTCCTCGTCAACTGAATACGCACAAACATTTTTTAATATACTTTATCCATTTTTTCCAAACAGTGATGGTTATTATGCCATCTGTTGATGCTAACTATTCCCTTAAGATGTTAAGCAGATAATTCCGAAAGAATTATCCAAAAGCAACCGTGAGTTTTTCTTCAACCACTTGCAAAGTGTTTTATATGCAAAGTAGGAGTTTTTTTTTAGTCAACTGAATAGGTACAACGCCATTTTCTTCGTTGTTTATAAGTTTTTTGGAGTGCTTGACAGTTTAAATTAACGATTTTAGTGTTTTCAGTAAAATTTAATTCTTGATTTCAAATTTTAAGAAGAATGGGTAGATCTACGTGTCTTAACAGTGTTGAAAAAGCTAAAATCGATTTACTTAGAGACCAAGGCCTAACTGGACGTGCAATAGCTGATAAAGTTGGCCGAAGTTTTAATGTAGTTTATTCTTACTTGAAAAATAAAGATGCATACGGCAAAAACATGAAGGGAGGTAAGAAAACAGCAACAACAGCAGCTGAGAGACGAAGAATTTTGAGATATGCATCAAATTCTTCTGATTCTGTGGCAAAAATAAAACAAAAAGTCAGCGTAAACGCAAGTTGCTCAAAAGTATTAAGAGTAATCAACAACTCAAGCCATCTTAAACGAATGAAACTTAAGAAAAAACCACCACTTGACGAGAGACGGAAAATGTTGCGATTAGATTTTTCAAGACTTCACATGAGTTGGAAAAAAGAATGGTATCACGTGGTTTTTTCAGATGAAAAAAAGTTTAATTTCGATGGCCCTGATGGGTTCAACTTCTATTTTCACGACTTAAGAAAAGAAAAAAGATTTTTAAAGCGCCATCATAGTCGTGAAGGAGGTGTCATGATATGGGGAGCATTCAGTTATTATGGAACAGTTGAGCTCGAGGTTGTAACATCAAGAATGACAGCAGCTGGGTATAAAGTAATTTTGGAAAGAAATTTTCCTAAATTTTCTAACATCTTTGGACCCATAAACTGGACCTACCAACATGATAATGCGCCTATTCACTCAGCGCGCATAATAAAAACATGGATAGAGGAGCAACAAGTGCAATTGCTTCAATGGCCGCCGTACTCACCTGATCTAAACATCATAGAAAATGTCTGGGGATGGTTAGTACGCAAAGTTTATGAGGGTGGTCGTCAGTTCGAAGACAAAGAAACCTTAATTTCTGCAATCAAATTAGCGTGGAGCGAAATTTCGTTAAATTACATTAAAAAGCTATACGATTCCATGACGGATCGAATTTACGAAGTAATTAAAAATAAAGGTGGAAGTACCCACTACTAAACTTAAACAAAAACTTGTTTCATTCCATTCCAATACCAATTTTAATTTTTGTACCTATTCAATTGACTCAAAAAAAAAACTTCTACTTTGCATAAGTTACACTTTGGAAGTGGTTGAAGGAAAAACTCACGGTTGTTTTTGGATAAAACTTTGAAATTCTGTTATTTATATGTTACGAAAATTTTTACCATCAACAGATGGCATAATAACCATCACTGTTTGGAAAAAATGGATAAAATATATTCAAAAATGTTTGTGCGTATTCAGTTGACGAGGAGTGCATGTACAAGAAACCTGTGCGTAAAAAGTCGGCTAAAAAAAGTAATGAGATCAAAAGTATATTCAAGTAAAGAACTTGGCTTTTTTTTAACATTTATGTTTTTGTTGTGATTTCACTCCTTTTTGCAAAGATTTTATTTTGCCAGGTGAGAATCAAGCCCTGCCACTCTACAAAGTTTCATAATCTTACGACAACCGAAAGTGCTCCATATAAATATATAATAACAATTCTGAGAAAGTGGGTGGATGCCACGGCCCCTGAATGGAAAATTTCAATTTTTTAATTTTCTCTTTGTATGCTCTTCAAGTTATACCGTTCTACCAATTTTCTTCGTTCTATAACAATCGGAAGTACCCTTTAGGTATAGTTTAAAAGAATTTTCGAAATAGTGGGTGGATGCCACGCCCCCTGAACAGAAAATTCCAAATTTTTGATTTTTTTTTTCTAAGTACCTCAAGCCCTACCAATCTACTAATTTTCAAACTAGCTTAAGTAGGAACAAACTCAGAATAAAAATGGGTCTCCTTACTGGCTAACAGCCCTATCAATAAAAATTGCTCAGATATCTTCTAATTCACAAATTAACTAAAGCGTCAATCAGAAGTTAGTTCACGAATTAAAATTTCATATAAATAAAAATATAAACTGCTAATCCACATTAAGTTCAAAAACTTAACGAAAATCTGCTACAATCAACAAGAACTCTGCTCTTTTCAAAGACTATTTATGGAACTGCACATACACTTTCTCACTAAATGTGAACTTTCGCACATACACTCTCTCATTTGAGGCTGTAGATAGCATGTGTGTCACAAGCATCTGTTTCCTTTTATCTCTAGTTTTTGGCAACAATGACAGAAGTATTTTTAACTTAATTACTCGTTTAATGTACCTACCTTGGTGAGTTAGTTTAATGCCATGAATTTTGATTTATTGATATGATTTGACACTTAACTCACTGATCAAAGATAATTTGTGTTTCATTTGCGTTTATGAATACCGGTGTAAGTGTATAAGCTACACTTCAACATTCTTGAATGCGTGAGTTCTAAAAGTCATCCAAATATTCTAGTTTCATAATGAATCTTATTTGGAGGATGAACTGTAAAATAAAAATGAAAAATCTTATCTACCTCAAGGTGGCTTCACAATAGATCTTAAGGTCGCAGTGCACCTTTACCTATATTATTATTCATTGATTTACTCATTAATTTCATGAGAATGATCTTTCCAAAACTAACGATTATTATTTATGGGGCATATAAAATTGTCAAGGAATTTAAGTTTTGTTGTTTCTTGATGGCAAATCTAGAACTTGGTGCAAATTTATGAATCTTAATATGTAAAAAAAAAAACAAAATGTTTATCTAATAAGAACTAAACTTTTGATTCAAACTAAGCAAACACTCAATAGATTTAAATAAGCAGGAAATGAAGTTTCATATTGATTAAGTTATTAGTAAATTTTTATCTTAGTTAGAACTAAATATATTAAAATTGCTATAACTATGTATTTCTTTAGCATTATTAAAAAAAAAATATTCACTTCAGGTATTTCGACTTACCTGGTTCTTCACGGCCGTGGTGGAAATAAGAAAGAATAAAAGAAAAAAAAAAATCGTTTTTTTTTTTTTTTTTAAGATTCAAACAGCCGTTGTTACCCCCTTTATTTTAAAATAGTAGTTTAAGGCTTGCTGAGTAACATTTAACAAAAATTGGATCAAACCCCACTTACCCATAAATCTTAAAAAGAACGTTTACCTACTACAAGATGGACTCTGTACCTTAGACTTAAAAGTTATTTTTTATTTCCTTAAGATTAAATTCATTTTTGTTTAGATCCAAAAATAACGGTTATTGAAAAGCTTATTATTCTCAAAAACGACTTTAAAGACTTTGATAAAGGAAAATCAGTGAATTACTGTACCTAGGCATAGCATACAAAATTATCAAAAACAACAAAACAAAATGTTTAAAAAATCATGCAAAGCCATCCATTAGTTCAGAAGTTATTCAACGATGTCCACTTTCTAAGCATTTCTACTACTTACCAAGTACCTACATAGGTCCTATAGGTGTTCACTTGTAACGAAGCAATGTAACTTGCAAAGGGACTATAGATACGGCAAATTGGTGCAAGGAACTAAGTCCCCGGGAACCAAGTCCACCGAGGTACTTAGTTTATTTATCTATCTATTTATTTATTTATTACATCAATTGATCTTAAGTCTACACTGAGAAAAATATTGAACATATTCATATTTAATTCAAACTCAAACACATATGATTTGGCATGGAAGCGATTTCTATTTAATTTAAATAGAATCGTATTAATTCGTTGTTGAAACGATTTGAACATGATTTTGTTCAAATTTACTATGCTTTCTATTTAACATACGGATATTTCTGTTTGTTTTAATTAAATTCATTTGATGTTGTTTCAAATAGAATCATATTAATTTTTTTGAATATTTTTCGTGTTTGGGTCAAATATGTTTTCTGTTTAAAACAAATGATTTCAATGTTAGTTTTTTCAAATAGATGCTAGATCCTTTGAATTTAATACGAATTTATTCTATTTGTAATGATGGGAGCGTTTCCTATAGCTGTAACACATACATACATATCGTGCTGTCGGTTCAAAGTTAAAACTCACTTACTAACAATTTACACTTTTTAAAGAAATCGGATTGAAACTAAAAGTCACTTTTGGCAAAATTTTAAATTAAGTTCTCTTGCATAGCTTTCAATGTCTTTATAAAAACTGGGCAAAATTATACTGTTTGGATTAAAAAAATGTGTTTCATTATCATTTTCTTGAACATTTTGTTCCGCACTTAGTGAGTTTTACCTTTGGACCGACGATACTACGGTGGCACTTATTTTTGAACTATTTGAACATTTTGCACGACGTGGTCGCGACGGATTCTTTTGCAATTTTCTTAGATGCAAAGTACCTGTTAGAATCATAAGACAGTTACAGTTATGTTTTGTATTCCTTTGAGTTCAATTCAAATTGATTCGAGTTTAAATTAAACATTTCTGTTCAATCCCTGTTTCTTCTTAATATTTTGAGTGCATTTATATTTGAAACAAACTCGTGCATGTTAATTTAATGTTTAACATTTTTAATTGAGTAAAATAATTTAACAGGTCTTTCGAAAATCAAACTCAAGTTGGCTTGAATTCATGTAAAAAGTTAGGTGTAGCTTCCAATGTAATAATTAAACATGGTTTACTTTGAATTAAACAGATTTTACCCAAAATAATAGTATTTTTGAATTTGAATAGATAAGAGGTAGATTTAAATTGATTTCTATTTGTACTAATTTAAACATATAGTTAAACATGCTTCTGTTTAAATAACTCATAGTTCAGTTTTCTCAGTGTATTGATTACAAAAAACTATAATTGGTATTCACTTAATTATTATTATTTAAAACTAGCTTTACATTTTTTTTTGAACTGAATTTTTGGAAATGAAAAATCGACTTCATTACATATTGCATTACAAAGATTAAGTGAACGCGTCATCGGCTCATTCAAACCATAATTTGTTCTATGCGATCGATGGGACATAAAAAAGTACATTTCTATTACGCAGCACTCTTTCAGGTACGTACCAAGAAATTAGAGACAGAAGTTCATCAAACTTGATGGTATTATCTATTATATCTTTGATAAAAAAATGCACTGATTTTGTCTTCGGCTTTCTAAAGTATTCAAATCTATAAGTGCACATCTAGAATAATAATCAGGCATACCGTCTGTCCATCCTAGATTTCTCAACGCAAAGCGTGTAAAACGTTTTTGAATTTTTTCAATTCTTTGGACAGCATTATCATAAAAGGGAAACCAAATAACACAATTGTATTCAAGAATTGGTAATACCAAGGACATAAAAAGAGTCTTTAAGGTGTAGACATCCCTAAATTCAACTGAATTTCTTCTTAGAAAGCCTAACATAGAATTAGCTTTAGAAATTATAGGATCTATGTCAGATGCAAAAGTCGTCTTAAAGTCGAAAGTAACCCCCAGGTCCTTCACTTCACTGACTATGGTTAATAAGTCATTTCCAAATTTATAATCAAAATGTATTGGATATAGCTAATGAGCGGTAAGCTCTAAAAATTTTACATTTCGCTAGATTGAGTTCAAGATTATTATAATTACATACCATTCTAAAAGAGTTGTTATATCTTTATGAAATTTTTCACAGTCAGAAATTGACGATATTTGAATAAATATTTTCAAATCATCTGCAAACATCAGACAATCTGAATAGTTTAAAATTGAGGGTATGTCATTTACAACCAAGTCAAATAACAATGGTCCGAAATGGCTTCCTTGAGGAAGGCCTGACTTAACGTCAATATTAAATGAATGAAAAGCATCAATTTTAACAACTTGTTTCCTGTTTGATAAATAAGATTTAAACCATTGAAGAAGAATTGGATTCATACCTAATTTATAAAGCTTTTGAATCAAAAGACCATGATGTACTCTATCAAAAGCTTTAATAAAATCTGTATAGAGAACATCGACTTGCTTCCCCTTTTCAAAGGAGTTCAAACACATGTTTGTAAAAATGCAAAGATTTGTTGTAGTCGAACGACCCCTTACAAATCCATGCTGTTTAGGTGAAATTATATTCTTGACAGAAAAAAAAAGTTTTTCTGTTAACAGTTTTTCTAAAAGCTTAGGCACAGCTGATAATTCAGATATAGGCCTGTAATTGTTGACTTAATGTTTGAGCCCACTTTTGTAGACTGGAGAGACGAAAGATATTTTCCATTCATCTAACACATCTCCACTTTGTAAAGATTTATTAAAAATCAACTTAAGTGATTCCTCCTTTAAGGATTTCATTTTCAGAAAATTCAGTAACAATGTGATTTATAACTGAAGAAATATGAAAATATTTATCACTCATATTCACAACACTATCACAATTGTAGGAAGATTGAAAATATTTAGCAAATAAGTCACAAGAAGTTTGTACATCAGTAGAAATATTACTATCAAGTTGCATTGACTTTGGAAGATAAGAAGTTTTCCGTTTGGAATTAAAATACCCAAAAAGATTTACTGTTTTTTTTTATGTTTTGCTCTGCAGAACTGATATGCTGTTTATACAAAAATCTATTCAAAAAGTCAAATTCTTTTCTAAACTGAATAAATCTAGCACGATCTTCAGGGTTACCCGATTGTTTTGCCCTTTTCAAAGCTTTGTTTTTTATATTTTCAATATTTTTTAGACATTTATTATACCGTGGAAGTTTGTATGAACGTTTGTCTCAAAATTTCGGTACAAACTGTTCAACACCACTAAAAATAATTTCTTTAAATGAATCATACATATTTTGCAAACTTAGATTTTCAAATTTTTGTTCCCAGTTAATTACAACTAAAGTAATAATTCAACGAAATGAAGTCGGCTTTTAAAAAGTTATAATTAGTGGAACACTCATTGGATACTTCCATATTAAATTCATAAAATTCAAAAGATGGATCGATTGCTCTATGGTGAATCGTATTACTTAAAAACGGAAATTCTGTCTCTTCAATTTGATATTTTGTGTCATTGCTTATAAAAATTTTATCTAGAATACGATTTAGAATAGATCATTACTTATATGATTAATTTGAAATAAATTTTGAGATGAAAGAGAATCAACAACCTCAATTTCAATGTCTTTTTTTAACATTAAATGGAATAGTTCTCAAGCAAGGTAAGAAAGTAGTCCACTTCTTTATGAGAACTAAGTACACATTTTGAAATATGAAGAGGGAACTAACTTTCAATGATAAAAATTACAAATATTCAAAATTGCGCGAAAACTTTGCGTACACCCAGCCTCACACCTACCCCAAATCCTATAGTGAGACCAAGCAGAGGGGTTGCATACCTCACTGTTTATTCGCCGTAATGCTGGGTGTTAGCACTGTTTTTATGAAAGACAAAGCACTACGGCGAATAAACAGTGCTGGCCCCCTGCAACCCCCCTGCTTGGGCTCGCTATAGAATTTGCGGTAGGTGTGAGGCTGGGTGTATGCAAAGTTTCTTTTGCATTTAAATAATCTGAATTTTAAGCAAATATGAATATACCTTATACCTATATCCAACAATTGTGAAAAGTATTTCTATTGTATTAATAAGATTGATTTTTTTACTTGGGAGTGGGAATTAAATCCACGTTTAAAGGGAAGTAAAACCACTCAGCTTTGAGGAATTAAGTTCCCATCTTCTATGAGAACTAAGTCCACTTCGCTGAAGTGGACTTAGTTCCCATTAAATGAGAACCTAGTCCCTCGGTGGACTTGGTTCACGGGGACTTAGTTCCCTGCACCATTTGGTTCCTGAATTTTTTTGAAACTTACTTGTAATGTATAGCCGCGATTTATTATTGCTTGTCATAACCCATATATGGTTCACTTCGTGAAAATAAAACGAAGCGGGTTACTGCAAAAACAGTGCTGTATATCAATCTCTTTTAAAGCCTGTCTCTTTTGCTCTCTATTCCTACTATTCCTAACACTGCTGATAATTCGCGGACATCATTCACAATGGTAAATAGCCCTCTGCCGGTCAGAGTGAAAACCTGACCTGCCTGGGTTATTGAAATTAACCTGGATAGAAACCTGGATCCTATGCGTTGTTTTTGTAATACATGTTGAAAAATAACCTCGACCCAGACTCGGAGATACTAAAACGCAGCTTATGTATACATTACCATAGATAAATATGTATATTTATAAATTGCATATCTGCCTAAAATATTAAAAAAAAATTGTATACAAAGAGTATTTTGCCTAAGGTGGTGACCAGAAAGCCTGTTTTTGGTAGATAGCTACTTCCTGAAAAATCTAATATTTCTTGCACCTAAAAACAATTCCTAGATTTATCGGCTTAGCTGTTCAGTCTATAGGGCTGTGGATCAATTCTAGATAATGTGAAACTGTGAAGTGATAAATATGACCACGCCACGCTTTCATGCCAAATGCGAAATACAAAATGAAAACAACAATGTTTTCATATGGTTATTCTTCTATCACAATCAATTCATTCTTTGAAATCAATTTTTCTGTAAGAAGACAAACAATAAACAGGTAGAGAAACAATGTTTATTCATTAGATACACCCAAGTTGCCATCTTGGTCTTTCTATGACGTGACAATCATCATCTTCTATGAGTGTGTGGAGGAATTTTTCATTCTAGTACTTTTTAGAACTCACTTTTACAGATGATTTTCATAAAGAGTTCGAGAATCGCCATGCGCGTGTTTGTGATAGTGTTAAAATAAATAAAAACTAAAATTATAACTTTGTTCACAGTTTCACAGATCGAGAGTTGACTCCACTGGAAGCATTTAAAAACAGCTTGAAAATAAAATTCTCTTTTTAAATATCCCCCATAATTATTGTTATGTCATATTTAATCAAAATCCTGAGTTCGAATATTTGTACGATATTCGAATTGGCCATGTAAAATGTACATAGTCCAAAAAAGAGGCTTTAGGGCCAAAACTTTGAAAAATTTTAAGAAATGCTTGAGTTTGAGTTAGTATATTTTTGTCAGTTTTGAATAAAAATGACTTTTTGAACATGCTTAATTAAAGCCTTGAGCCTCTACATTATGTTGTTCTAATATGCCTTGAGCCTATATTTGATAAAAAAAAAGTTATGTGCAATTAATTAAAAATTTAGACATCTCTAATTTTTCGATTCAATTGGATTTTTCTAATTCTTAATTCTGAAGCTAGGGAATTTAATTTTGAACAAAAAGTTTTAAGTGTTAAATTGTCGAATTCGACTTAGTTTTATATACCAAACATATAGAAAATTGGCCAGGGTGACCATTTTCTTAGAAACGCAAGGATATGTCCCAAACACACATTTTCAATAACACTGGGCAGCAAATTTTGGCTTTGTAACGGTATTGTTTATGCAAAGTAATTTTTCTTATAGTTTTGATGCACTAATTTTGAAAAAAAACATGAAAAATTTAAATACGTTACGTTTTTTAAAAAATGATTTATGAAAAATAAAATAAAGCCAAAAAATAATTTCTTACTATTTTTTTTAAATTTTAAGTTTCAAAAATTGAATCTCCCACATAATCGGGGGAGATACGCCCCCTTTCAATATAATTTTCCAGGCTATAACACAACACACGCCCGATTATTTTGACGCATCTTATGCAAACTCTGAAAATCAAAGAGTTAGCCATAGGAGCATGTAACTAAACTAACGGTTGAATCTCGAAAAACTGAGCTAAGATATAGGTCTTACTCATGGATCTGTATTCAGGATAACTAGACGAGTAAAAATTAGTTGAAATTGTTCAAGATACTTTTTCACTGTTGCCCAATGTAATTAAAACCTTGAAACTTACAATTATTGGTAGATAGTTTGAAGATAAAAACCCTTAATTGAAGCTATCTGAGATGCCTGGAGCAAGATCTCACTTGATAAAAAACTGTATGATTCAATTCCAAACCGTTCTTAAGCCCTTATTAAAATAAAATGCTTGACTGGATCGCACGTACTTGCTCTTATGTTCAAGTTGTGTGGGACTTAAGAACTTAAAAAAATATTAAAGTAATTATAGAAAAAGCATAAAAAGCATTTAAATCGTTCTTTAAATAGTATAAGCAGTCTGATTAATAACTTAGAGCTCAAAAAAGTATGCAATTTGATTACTTGAAAAAATATGAATACATGCAAGAAAAAATTTTTAAATCGTTGGAGTCGTTTCCTTAAAAATTAACTTTTTATATATAAAATTTTTGTAGCATTTTTCAAAAAAAATTTGGTATGACAATTTTGAGTATATATTAATATACATCTAAAAATGAAATTTTAAAACAATTCATTGACCCATTTTTGAAATATTGAGTTTTCAAACAAAATTTTGAATCTTTTTTTAGAAATCCAAAATTTATTTTTTTTTCAAAATTTTGGTATGCAGTATTATTTATATTCTAAGGAAGCTTTTGTGCAAAAATTTTTATTGAAATTGGATGAGCGGTGAGAAAACCGAAAGTCAAAAAAACCGTTATATGGCAGGTACCGTTAATAAAGGTGATTTTTTTCTTGCCAGAAAGTACACTATATTTACAATAATACACTGGTTTTTTTTTTATCAAAATCATGGGAGCCGTTTTCGAGATAAACAAGCTTTTCCTTAACGGTTGTTTAGGAAGTACCGTTATTTTTTGAGCTAAAAAAAATTTAAATTTCCCCTCTGGAGAGTTAAAAAAAACAGACAGACAGACAGAACTGTGCAACCCACTTTTTCGTGTTCTCTATCATCGTAATGTCATGTTGGATTGTTATCTCGAATTTTTTTTTGCGCGAATCCAAAGCTTGCCCTATAGTACCTACCTATATCGCAAGTAAAAAATAATGGACATACTCACTATTTATTGACAAAAACCATAATATATAAATGTTTGAAAACAAAAAAAAGATAAAATTTGGGTATACCTACTTCAAAAGAAAAACCTAAACTTTTGTATAATTCTATTGTAGGGTGAAATAGGGTAAGAACAAGAAAATGGTATCAGATTTTGAATTTTATTTTAGGTTTGAAAGGGTTTACTTTGAGGATGGGTTAAGGGCTAGATGTTTTTCGAGGTTTAGCTACATATATATAGGGTGAAATGGGGGTAAACACAAAAAGTGTCCAATTTTGATTTATTTTTGTGTTATAAAGGTTATTTTTATAGCATGAGTTTACTGTAACCCAATTTTAAAAATTAAGCTTTCTTTGTAGGGTGAAATGGGATAAAAACAAAAACGGGAATCCAATTTTAAAAACTCTTTTTGTGTTGGAAAAGTTAAAGGCAATGAAAGAATGAATATACTTAGCGCTTAATATATTATGGGTTGAAATGCGTTTTCAAGTTTTAAACATACTTTTTGTACATGGAAGGAAATATTTAGTATAGGTAAATCACTGGCTGATATTTTTCAAAATTAAGCTATGCCAATTCAAACAAATATTTTTATTTTTTAAAAGTTATGCTTAGAGGTTGGATTTGTGACCAGATATTTTTCAAAATTTAGTTTCATAACTATAGGGTGAAATGGATGAAATAGGTACCTGTTCGATGTTAAAAATTCTTTTTATTCTGAAAGGTTATATGTACTAAGAGGATGGACTTGAGGTGGGCCTTACTGCTTTTTCAAAATGTATCTTCAATGGGGAAGATATTAAGAAAACTATACTATGATTTGAAATGCTCTTTGTGTTGGTAAGGTAATGCTTAAGGTACAGCTTTAGGGCTCCGATTTTAAACATTCTTTTTGTGTTTGAAAGGCTATATACCTATAGAGGATGGATTTTGAGAACCACTGTCTTTATATTCCAAAATTTAACTATTTAAAGGGGACATTTAGGGTTAAAATAAAAATAATTGTATCCAATTTTAAAATTTCTTTGTGTGCGTTATAAGTTGTCCTTCAATCAAGCTCGAATAGCTGGACACATTTCTTACAGTTCAGATTCTTTTTCGTAGTCATCTAGAGATATCACACTTTTTATAATGCACACTACTTGCGTGGGCCTATGGAAGCGCCTTAAGAAATTATTTAAATAAATGAGTACACCAAGAATTCCGATTATTTAACGGCGATGAACATGGCCGCTCATGAACTAAGCGGATATAAGAACAGAATGCGAACTTACATTATATGCACGGAAGTGGCCGGGGATGAAGTTTCTTTTATTCACTTTTAATTTAAACGAGGAAATGCAAACAGCTTTTTAAGGCGTATTTTATTATCATCGGGACTAACTTTTGCATGTAATACCTACAGAAAAAAAAATTAATGGGAAATTTACAAAATTGTTTTTGTAACACGTGTTTAAAGTTAATCCAGATCCCGATGATAATAAAATACACCTATTGTGAGTTTCATCCAAACAATATTCCACCAAGAAAAATTGACATTTAACTTTTCGCATATTGTGAGTTTCACCCGAAGAATGTTTGATGTATGCAAATTCCACTTATTGTGAGTACTCATTCGGTCTTATTATGATTTTCACGTGAACAACTTTCCACCCGGAAAAATTGACATTTCAACGTTCGCCTATTGTGAGTTTCACCCGAAAAATAAAAATTTCCCTTTTTTGTGAGTAAACTAATTTCGGGCGAAATGTATCTTAATTAAGATCTTAAATTATAACTTATTTTTTGAAGGTGAACAAAAGATAAACAGGTGGTGATGGTGCCCTTTGCACCAAGAGAAATTTGGGTGAAACTCATAATAGGTAGCTTTAAAAATTCCGGGGAAACAAACATTTTTCGGATGAAATATTTTCCGGGTGAAACTCATAATACGGCTGATTGTTGGCGAAATGAATTGTTATTAAGAACAAACATTTTCACTTTTTTTTTTCTTTGGGGCCGAACGAAAGAAAAACAACGGGCATCTACTGGGTGCTTTTCGCCTTTTCGCGGAAGTGTTTTGTTTAGGGAAGAGAACTTCGGCAGAAACTCATAATAGCTTTTGAAATTCCAGGTGAACAAAAATTTATTCGGGTGAAAAATTTTCCGGGCAAAATTTACAATAGGGCTGATAATTTATACTGTTCAATGTAGTGGAGAGGGGGGCAGCCTAGGACACTTTTTACAAAAAACAACCTGGACACTCATACATCACAATATAAAATTTATTTTTGAATGACGTTGTTCGTTGGTATTTTTCTTGGAAATAAATGCCCTTTCATATTTTATACATGTATATTTTTCTATATAAAAAATGTTATAAGTGTCCAAATCTGCCCCCCTAGGGGGATAGCTTTGGACAGCCCTGGGGCAGTTTTGGACTTGCTTTGAAAAACCATTCAATCAAGTTTTATTTTTTATTAAACAATAACAAATTATTTCAAAACATAAACATTAGTTAAAATAAGTCGTAGGAGATTGTCTTTCTCTAATGCCTTAGCATACTGTAAATGAAGATTATTTGCTTCAAGATAAACCAGGCCATAATTCATTTTAGAAGATTTGATAAATTAAACGTCTATATCTTCTTCGAGGTGCTAAATACTTGGGCGACAGTATGTTTTTAACTGTAGGTATCCACTGTTCACTTCATGAAACTTTTTACTATATTAAATTTTAGTCCAGTTTGGACATGTCCGAATGTGCCCCTCATCTACTGTCCAAAAGTGCACCAAGTAGACATACAAACAAAAAATTTTTTTTTGTAAGCAATGTTAAGTGTTATTGTTTAATAAATCATCACAAAATGTCTAAAATGCTTGCGTCTTAAATTAAAAAAAAAAAAAAAAAATACAACGTGTACCGGAAAACAAACATTTATTTTTAGCATTATTTTTTAAAAGCTGTAATAAAAAGTATTTGTTTTGATACTTTTTTGGCAATTGTCCTAAGCTGCCCCTGTCCTAAACTACCCCCCTCTCCCCTTTCTATAATTTTGTGTTTTTTTTTTAACCATTGTCTACCCGAGCGAAGCAGGGGCGGGCCAGCTAGTAATTAATAAAAACTGAGACTTATTTAAATTCTATCATAAGCTTACGAATATGTACATATATGTTTTTGTTAATTATTTGAAAATTGTCAAACTGTCATCTATGAAGATCTATTGAAAAGTTCTTTTTGCATTTTGCCTGATTTCAGGAAGAAATACCTGCATACTCGTTTAAAATGCAATTAATTATTTGCGGTTTGTTTATTAAGAATTATTGCTTTTATTAAAAGATAAATGAATAGCTAGTCTTTTGTGTTAAATTAATTTGTATGAATTTATAATTTTTGTTTTCACAAAATTTCTATTGTTTTGTTTGTATGTATATTTATTAATTTTTTAATTGATATGAATTGACTGTAGGAAGAACGAAATATAATATGGAAAACAAACTTTTAAAGACGGTACCTATGTAAGTATAACTTTGAACAGTATTTTTACTTAAGACCCTTTTTTCCCGGTGGTTTCAGCTTTAAATCACCTCATCAAACACTTCTCGCTTTCCCGTAGCTTTAACTTGAGATCACCTGTTATTCTACGAAATAAGAAACAATAATAATTCGGGCAACAAAGAGTTACAAACAATTGCCTTTTTTCACTCAAAAAATGGTCACCGTATCAGCATATATGTACACATGTAGTACGAGTAAAAACTAGTTATGTTTTTTTCTGATTTTATTCCTTGTATATAAATATACGATACGGTCTGCAAATTAAAAGAACCCTTCCCCATGAAATGGTCTCCCAAATCAAGTCTTGTACAATGTACAGACACTCATGTCTTTTTAAATGGTATTCATTTCACGAAATTATGATTCACCAACATTAATTTGTCATCAGCTTGACCGACTTTGCCAAGCCAACACAATAATTCATTCACAAATAACATAAATTAAGCTTGATATCAAAAAACTGTCATAGTATCAAATTTGCCAATTAATCTTAATATGTCTTACTTCTGGTTTCTCAAGGTCAAACTCCAAATGCAAAGCTAAGAGAGCAAAATTTAAAAATCAAACATTACAATCACAAAAGTTGGTGTAACTTTATTATGCGCAAACCTTTAATTGATCTAGTAGTTATCGGTAAGACACACATGGAAACAAGTTTTACCAGTTGATTCACACGTCAAGATTTTTTGAATCAATCAAAGTTGTATTTTGGTTTTACTTAATGGATCCATCAAGTTATTTCCTAATACTTTAAAATGGTTTATAAAAATAATTTATTTAATTGATAATTCAAATTTAAAATCTTAGCTTCGATTTGAGATTATTCTTTGCCAGTTCATGTAACTAATTCATTAGGTAGGTACCTTCTACACGTGGTATTTTCTACGTGCTACCTAGATACCCATGACCCAATCCATAGCGAGAGCGCGTAATTAGCATATTGACGAATAATATTATACATTATTACATTTTATCGAATTGAAATTTTGCACACAGTATATTATATGAAACATCATCCGGTAGCAATAAAAATACTTAATTATGTATAATTTTCAGCAATTTAATGAATTCATCAAATTATCACAGCCAAGAATATTGTATTATTGAAATAAAATATAAAACTTAAAAAAATAATCAGTGTGCTGAAAACAAACCCCTAAATGTTCAAATGCATTATATGATGATCGAACGATAAACGCCCATAAGCCCATTCACATCTTATGCAATCTTATTATTTCGGGTCAGGTCTAATTTGCATTTAGTGTTAATGGTAATATGTCTGCCAACGACAAGCTTAAGACCAGATTTTGAATTAAAAATCTAAAACTACCTTGATGAAGATGTTGATGGCTTGGTCATCTTGGCTACATGATTAATTCGTAGAGTAAGGGGAATCAGCTGATCGAAGAAATATTGAAAGCATATAAATATAGTTTTGTTTGGCATTTGATGATCATAATCCATCTACTTCTTTTCAGATTAGGATAGATATTCAATCATGGTAAGATGAAGGTTTTTTAATTGGATTGGAGACATTTTATTTTATTGAATTTTATTTACAGAAGTTCATCGTTGCATTTTGTTTCTTTGCTGTTGTGGCTGCTGATGTCTCCCACCTTGGAGCCACAGATTATGCTGCTGAATATGCACCACCAGCCATCCAACTTGAATACGGAGCACCCATTCAGCAATCATTAGTGTCTCAGTCATATGGTCCCCCACCAGCTCCAGTTCAGGAATACCTTCCTCCCGTATCACAATTCTCTGCTCCAGCTATCCAGTACAACGCTCCCATTCAACAACAATATTCCGTTCCAGCTCCTCAATATGGTGCTCCAATTCAACAATATTCCATTCCTGCTCCTCAATACGGTGCTCCAATTCAACAGTACTCTTCTTCAATTCAACAATACTCTGCTCCATCAGTTCAACAAATCTCCCAACTTGAGACAGAGTACCTACCTCCACCAGCACCCCTATATTCGGGTCCTGTCCAACAGTACGCTGCACCAGCTCAACAATATCTAGCTCCATCACAATTTGCAGCTTCTAATTTGGGATCAAGCTACGAGAGCAACGATGATGGATATCACTACAAGACAGTTAAGCGAATCAGGTACAGGCATCGTGCATAGGAATTGGGAGAAATATGCACACGTGTGAACGCATGGTTTTATCTTTATTTTGTTTTAGTAAATTTACTTTTTTAAGTTAAAAAAAAATTGCATTGTTTTTTCATTATTGTTATCAATGTGTGTAATGGTTTATCCAAATTACGCAGCTGACTTTCTAGAGTTCAGATAAAAGAACGGCGATATCGCATCATTTTTAAAAATGTATCAAAATGTTGTAGATTTTGCATTCTTCAATTTTATATTGGATACAATTTACTTAGATTCCATTAGCCTGCTATTAGATCAAGAATTTTGAGTCATGACTTTTTCTTAATAAAGTTACTGCAAAGGAGGAACAAAAATCTGGGCCCTGTTTCATAATAAAGTACAAACAAATACTATGTATAAGTCTGTGGTAAAATGTCGTTTCATTATCAAGCTGCAGAAAAGATCTTTTGTACTTTTCAGTTGGTTAATATTGTGATGCTTTTTTGTCGAGGCAGGCTCGTCGGTGTCCAGGGTTTATCCCAAAGAAAGCAAAAAACTTGGGTACAGATTTCCAAACTCCAATCAAAACAAACTTTATTAATTCCAAATTAAATTTACAGTGTTTTTACAATTTTTGTATAACATGGTATTTCGTATAAATAACAATGAGTCTTCCTACAATAATATAACAAGGTATTTCATATGCGGGTGTGGGGTCAGCCCTGCCTCCAGAAAGAGACTGGCGGAGAAATCGGTGAACTATCCGCGATGACAGGCTTGTCTATCTATGGTACTCTTTGAAGAAGTGTAGCCACAGAAATAATCGGTGGGACACGGCCCTGCTTCTAGCAAAAGACTAGAAGAAAAATCGTTGTGGTCTTAGCCTTGTCCAGTGTCCACGCTACACTTAGAAGTAGTGGATCACAGAAAGAAACAGGTATAATATAACCTTCTTGATCCTAGCGACAAACAAGAAGAAAAATCGGTGCCTTGTTCGCGGTAACAAGCTTGTCTGTGTTACTCTTTGAAGAAGGGTAGGCACTGAAATAATCGGTGGGACACGGCCCTGTTCCTAGCGAAAGACTAGAAGAAAAATCGGTAAATGTTAGTTCTTTGTCCACGATACACTAAGAAGAAGTGGAGCATAGAAATAAACGGGGGGAAAGGATAGATACAGGAAGAGGTAGAAATTTAAAAGCAAAACGTTTTTCGAAACTCCTATCTGGTACACTTCGTACCCAGCAGTGTGTTTCTACTTGCTAATTTAAATTTGGTTCTTATCCGCGTGGTATTCTTGCTTTCCGTACACTTAATTGGTACTAAATTACAGGTGAAGGCAGAAGACAAATTAGTAGTGAAATGCAGTTAAAATTTGTACGATTTAAGTCATTAAGAAGTAAAAAGGTATATGCTGCGATAAGTTTTCAAATATTCACAAAGCGTTACGTGATCAAATTCCTTTGAAAAGGTGTGGTGTGGTAAAAAAAAGATAAATGGATCTTTTTTTTAATATGTTTGAAATGGTATCCATGGTAACCATATGCACATTGTTCTTCGATTTGCGGTAATTTACAATTCAAAGTATGGAAACCCTGCGAGAGCTTTAACTTGAGACAGATGTATGCAAGCCAATGCAACCAGACTGAGAGGCAAACCTCCTATCTTCCCTGTACTGACAATTTTTGTTGGATAAGGTATAGGAGTGACCACTGGAAAACGACATTATGAACAAGGAAATTTGAAAAATAGAAAAATTAAAAAAAAAAATTAAAAAATTGAACCTCGAAAATATTTCCCTCGCAAAAAAAAATATGCATAGCTGGAAAATTTTGGAATGCAATATTAATTGTACTTATAAGAAATATCTGTGTGCAAAATGAGAACTAAATAAATTTAGCAAGTCATAATAAACATGGAAGTAATTAAAAAATATGACCATTTTCTCAAAAAACCTCATCACACTATTTCTGTTATCTTAGCCCAAGAGCCAGAGCAAAAATAATATGTTCTTGTTCATATTGCAATTATTTTCTACTGACCTTTTTTTTTGTTTTGTTGGAATATGTTTAGGAGTGTCTTCCGAATGTAGATCTAAGTTGTCGGGGCGGAGGGGTCTGATTTTTGAAGAAGTTTTGAATTATTTTTTAAGTAGATCCTTTTCTAAAATTTTTGTCAACTAAGCAGTTAAATGCTGAAAACCAGATGTAAAAATCTTTCTTTATTTTTCAGAAATTAATAAAAAAGACGAAAGGTACTTTCCGCATTTTTTTGCTTTGTTATGTTTATGAGGCAAAAACAGGACCATTCGTAACTAAACCCTCTGTTCGAGATTTTTTAGAAAAAAAACTAAGACAGATTTTTACATCTGGTTTTAAGCATTTGACTAAAAATTGATAATATCATTAAATATTATGGAGAACAGTGCTACTTGGTAACGTAAAAAACTAAAAAAAAAATAAACTATAAAGGCGATATTAAACTAGCATATAAATATGGCAAGTTTGCCATACAAATATGGCCCAAAAAGGTCATATAAATGTGATAGACATATTTATATGACAACATATACATATATGACACCATATATATGACGATGATTCTGAGCCATATATGTATATGACATAATGTAATATCGAAACAAAGGCGTTGTCATATATTTGGAAGTTTTGTGCCATATAGTCATATAAAAATCGATTGATTTTGTGTGTTTCATATGTTTGTCATACAATTTTATTGTTTATCGTTGGAATAGGGATCAAATCAAACAAGAAGTCTTAATTTATTTTATCTTAACTGTATAATTTTTTGATTTAGGACATCGATCTTATTTTTTCCTGCAGTAAAACTAGTGGGAAAATGCAATATTTTAAACAATTGTTTCCATAATCGTGTTAGATAAGAAAATATAAAGGAAAAAAATAGTAGAAACAATGTCATTTTATCACTCATGTGAATGCAGCATAGGTATTTGTATGTGCTGTAAAAGATAAAGGTCGTTTATGTCAGGGATTTCGTGGTACTAAATAGTCTTTAGGGATGTGATCAATTATTGAAGATGGCAAGCTAAAATTCTCAGAACAAAAAGAAAATGGTTCTTTTGATGCACTTTTCGGCCATAACACCGCCAATTCATGATGGCAGAAGATGTTCGCTATCACCTTCAATTAACTACTTGTGAGCTCTGACATTTATAACACTAATTCTTATCCCACCTCAAAAAAAAAAACTTTTATTCGCGAAACTTTTTTTCGCGCCTTTTCCGTTTCCTCCACTGCTCCGGCTCAGAGAAAAGTGACTTATGAAAGAACAATAATTAATAAATTTTCAAACATAAATCGATTGATATGAATATGTATTATTTTTACAAATTAATTTCCAAATAAAATATTCTGTCAAATAATTTGATTTTCATATATTTGATATTTCAAAGCTAGTGTGATAGCCAAATAAAGCTTTGTCATGTATGTATATGAACAAAAACTATTTGACGAAGCCATTTGTCATATAAATTGGACATATATATATGGCATAAAATACAACTAGTCATACATTGAAAAGTTTCGTCATATTTTATATGGTATCATTAGCCATATATATATGATAGTGTAATATCGCCTTAAGAAAATTAACAACTTTTTCAAAAATATTTGAATTTTAAATTAAATTTCTCAAAAACTTCTCAATGAAACAACTTGATTGAAAAACAAATAAAAGAATGGAATATTAAGTTTCAGAAAAATTTACTTTATTTTTGTAAAATACACTTGCTTACGAGATATTTGATAAATCGGGTTTAATGATGGTAAGAGACACACATTAACAACAGTATTTCAGGGCATGATTGTTGGGCATATTTTAAGAAAATAATTGTATGGGGGAAAGTTGTATATTGGCCCCCCACCCCAGCTGGGCAGCAATGTCTGACGAAAATTACTTCAAACGCAAAAGTGTAAATATTAAAAATAAACGAAAGCACAATGTGATATAGCTTCTTTGAATGATTAAACTACATTCGTTTATTTGTTTTTTTTTTTTTTTTAATTAAGTGGCTTAAGCGTTTAATTTTTGAGAAATTAAATTTCAAAAATTAAAAAGGTCAAATCTATTGAACAAAATTGTGATATTATTCAAAATGTTGTTAAAGTATTTTTTTGTTCCATATTCAAATATTAATTTTAAGTCAAGAAAAGAAAAACAAATGTAAAAATCTTTTTTAGTTTTTGAGAAAATTAAAATAATTAAATCATTTTTTCAGTTTTTTTTTGGGGGGGGGGGGGGGGGGAGTACATTTTAATAATAATAATAATAATAATAATAATTTTAACTATATGCCTGTAAGACCTAAGGTCTTTTAAATGCAACCTGAATTGCACGGCACTAGTTAGAAAGAGTAGGAAGATAGGAAAGATTTGGCACAGTGGATTGAGATCAAGGTGTTTATTATCTCATTAAATCTCACGGGTGGCGTCCAGTAAAGCTGGGAGAATATAGAAAAGAATGCTGCCTAGAATGGGGCTCGAACCCACACCTCTAAGCTAGCAGTCAAGCACTACATCCACTGCACCATTACCACCCGCTTGGTGCAGTGGATGTAGTGCTTTATTTAATTTCTCAAAAACTAAGAAAGATTTTTATATATTGGTTCTTGACTAAAAATAAGTAAGGGCATTATATATATTGAACTCAAAACACTTACGCAAAATTTTGAAAAAATATCAGCTTGAAAAAAAATAACAATTTTTTTCAAAAAATTTGACCTAGAAATTTAATTTCTCAAAAATTATTCGCTAAGCCAACTTTATTTAAAAAACAAATATGAAAATGTTGTATAAGCTTTCAAAGAAGCTATATTGTGCTTTCGTTTATTTTTACTATTAAAGTAATTTACTACACAAAAATTTTAAAAAATATCAACTTCAAATAAATTCACAATTTTTATTAAAAATTTTGACTTTTAATTTTAATTTCTCAAAAACTATTTGCTAAAAAACATTTTGATTTAAGAAGAAAATAAAAGAATATAAATTAAGCTTTCAAAAAAGTTATAGCACATTTTTCAAAATTTTAGAAATTGCCCCTCCTGCGTCATGTCAGTAGGGAGGGATACAACTTTCCCTCCATACATTTGTTTTCTTAGAATACGTCCAAGAATCATGCCCTTAAATAATTGTTGACGAATTAAGGAACACCCTGCATAGTTGGTAAAGAGAACAAAATTAGACGAAATGTAACAACCAACAATTTTAAACGATAATTTTAATTGAAAATATGTATTTTTTATTAATTTTAAGAATTTTATAATATTTAGGTAGGTACTACGAGTACTTTGTGAAAGTATTTGCCAACAAGTATAAACTTAATACGTAGTTCCTCGTGGCATGATGGTTAGTGCGTAGGACTGTCATGCCGAAGGTGTGGGTTCGATTCCCAGCCGTGCCACCTAAAAGCAGAAGTGTTTTATTCGAGGAACTGACAAATCCTCCAAGAGTATACTTGTCATGAAAAAGTGCTTCTCATTTTGCCGTTCGGACTCGGCAAAAACTGTAGGTCCCCTCCATTCCTGCCAACAAACACGCACACAGGAATGGTTGTGAGTTGTGAGTCACTAGGCCCTGGTTCTCAACGAGCTGTTGCGCTACCCAATGTATTTATTTATTTTATTTATAAACTTAATTCTATGCGTACGTAAAGCAGTAAAATGCTTTAAATTTTACCTTTTACTAGAAGTTATAGTATTAACTTGTTATTTGCGGTAAGTAGATATTTCCACTGTCATGATGCAAAAGTGAACAAAAGTCATGCCATACAAAACAGTTGGGTTTCTTTGAAAAGACTGAAATAGAACGAAGAAAGTATTGAATTTTGGGACTCAATGCCTAATGTGTTCTGGGTTTTTTGTTATTTGGAATCTCGTCCATTCGGGATTTTGGCTTTCGGGATTTTATCCATTTGGTATTTCGTGTATTCGGTATTTTGGCATTCCAGAATTTGGTTTTTGGATATTTAGGATTCTCATTTTATGCCATTCGGAATTTTTGTATTTGGAATTTTGAACATTTCACCTTTTTGAAACCGTCTTGTACATAAAACAATACTATCAGAATCAGCTATACCTATATACATTTTCAAAGAAATTAAAAACTTGTTTTTCGTGGTAGGTACCTAACATTATTAATAACAAATTTTTGAAAAATGGTTTCTCTCCCAAATGTAGTCTTTACTGAAATATTTCAGTCATATTATGTTTCTACCATGCAAATTGTAGGGTAGCTTTGATTAGGTATTTCCCTGTTTTATATTTTCTGGGGTGTTGATTTTGAATCAGAGGTTTGTGGCTAAAATTTCGTGACGTAACATGGAAGTTACATTATGTTACGAAGTTTGGGAGTTCTTTACTTATGGATCGAAAACAATCAATTATTCGTGAATTATATCAATATATATAGATATATAGATATATTTAATCTTATATGTAAAAAAACTAATAGTCTTCGAGCTATAAGCAAAAAACTAAAAAAAAAAAAATTATATTTGAACCACTTTTTACAAATCTTTGTATTTTGTGTCACGAAATTTTAGTCGCAACCCTCAGATTTGGATTCAGCACCCTCAAAAACATAAATCAGGGAAAATATCAAAAGTATCCCACAATTTGCTTGCTAAGGGTCATTTTTAGCACAACTTGACTAGACTAAAAGCAATTTATTGGATTTTTTTTTTTTTTTACACTTCAGATTCGTTGTTGTAGTGAGCTTAGAGCAAGCTGCATTCTACAATCAGAGGCTCATCATGAGTGCATGTGTTAGTGGTTAGTAAAATTAAGCAAACTAACACAAGCACATGTGCAATTCCATGGTAACTCACGTTACATTTGGGAGAGTTTGGCGCTCTCTTTTATTAAAATTTCAATATTTATATGAATATAAATAAAACAAAATTTAAACGCTTTACATGGTAATGATTTCGACTGCTAGGAAAAAATTTAATTTTTGGGAAAAATAAATTCTTTCTTATTAAAAAATACTAAAAAGTGTTGGTAACTCACGTTACCATATTCGGACACGGGTTTTGTAGCAGTACAATGCCTATTTTCTAAAAATTAAACAAACCAATAAAACTTAACTGGCTTGTTGAATTAGATATAAGAACTTATCAGCCTGTTTATATCTGCACATAAATTTTAAATTATTGAAAATATTTTATACAAATTTAATAAAATACATGGTAACTCACGTTACAAAAAGTCGGTAACTCACGTTATTTCACGTTTCTAACTTAAAAACTTAGGGCTACGCCTTTAAGAATTTCATTTTATTTTCAGCCGTATGTTTGTTACTTGAAGGATATTTTGCTATTCTAGTTTTAAAACAAGGAAAAAATAGACAGGGGGCGAGATAAATTTTCCATTTTTCTATCTCCATGTCCACTTTTTCATGGAATCACCCACATGTATAACTACAAAATTAGAACAAATAATACAAAATTAGATATAATATAAAAAAAAAACATTTAAACTAAACATACAAAGTTAAAACAATTAATACATTAACGAGAGTGGAGCACTGGTTTGAAATAATGTTTTTAATCCTATTTTACTCATGTTAAAATCAACAGATGAGGCGTTCAAGTTAAAAAGTTTGCACATGCGATTGAGTGGCTCGTGTGTGCCATAGTTTGTTCTGTGAAAAGGAACGTGAAAAAGTTCAAATCTTCGCAGGTGGTGGGATCCTCCTCGGTAATTAATTCCTACATGGGCTAGCAAGTCAGGCGCATCAGTTTCACCATTGATAAGTTGATGAAAAAATACCAAATCATTATTGACACGCCTTTGAGATAAAGTTTGAAGTTGCAGAAGCTGAATTCTGTGTTCATAGGGTGGAAGGTTATACGGATCAGCCCAGGGTAGACCTTTCAAGGCAAAACGAATGAATCTATGTTGTATTGCTTCAATACGACTTTTATGAATTTCGTAGAAGGGTGCCCATACTTGAGAGGTGTACTCAAGATGGGGTCGTACATAACAATTGTATAAGGAAAGGGTAACATACGGATCGTTAAATTCTTTTACCCAGCGTTTTATAAATCCAAGCATGGAACTTGCCTTATTTACAATATAATTAATATGTTCTATGAAACATAGATCAGAACTATAGTGAACACCCAGATCTTTGAAACTAAAAACACGACAGAGTGTGTGTTGTGAAATGGAATAATCAAAAGCACTCACTACTCGTTTTTTAGAGAAAGTTATAGTTTGACATTTAACTGGGTTAAGAGAAAGACCGTTCTTCCCACACCAAACATTAAAATTGTCAAGATCAGCCTGCAGGAGAATGTGGTCAGGACTAGAATGTATTGTTTTAAAAATTTTCATATCATCAGCATAAATAAGAATATCGCTAAAGTGTATACATGAAGCAACATCATTTATAGCAAGAATGAAAAGTAACGGGCCCAGATGGCTTCCTTTGGGGACACCCGAGTGAGCATTGAATGAGTTTGAAAGGATGTTTCTAAATTTTACTTGGTAAGATCTATTCTCAAGGTATGATTTTATCCATGCTATAAAAAAAATTGGAAAACCAAAAGCTTTGAGTTTGAATATAATAATGTTGTGACTAAGCTGGTCGAATGCTTTAGAAAAATCAGTGTATATACAATCAACTTCATTCCCGTTTTCTAATGCAAGCGAACATGTATGCAAAAACGTAAGAAGATTTGTAACCGTTGATTTTTTTCTCACAAAACCATGCTGTTGATCACATATTATATTTTTAGTATGAAATGCTAAATTAATAATTATGAACTGCGAGTTGTAACGGACATTCTGTACCTAACCTTAGCATACAGGAAAAAATGAAAACAAAAACATATTTCCAGCTCAAAGAGGCTTGCTTATTTCGTCGGCTTAGATGCTTAGAATGAAATGTTATGAGCGAGGTGGCACTCGTGACATAGCTATAACTCCAGCCTATATACTTGGTGGTAACACACACTAGTTGTTGTTGTTAATTCAAAAATTATTCAATATGTTGATTCTCATTACGTGGACTCCCATTTACCAAAAAAACCCACGCAATTTATTTTATTTTTTTAGGGAAAATCCATGGAGCCCATTTTTTTTAGAAAAGTATGATTTTGGTAAATTTCCAAAAAAAAAATTGTATAGTCACTTATTTCTTGCTTCCAAAAAAAAACAGAAAAAATTACCAAGAGATGCTTTGTATTCTACTCAAAATAAAATGTTATTGAGTACCTGTATTTTTGTAAGAAATGCGGTTGCATTTTATTTCTGGGTATCTCAGTACGCTTTATTTTTTTCGGAATGTTAATGATTTGAATGAAATTTTCAGTTTTTATTTATGAGCAAGATATAATGAGAGAGTGTAGTTTTATTAAATCCACCTACTGCCACGTCTACTCTTAGTAGGTTTTTTTTATAATATACGCGCACTAAAGGGGTTGTGACTACCCTTAAAATGATTGAACACAGTGCGAGCGTTAGGAAAATAGGGAAGGATTTGAAAGGAGATACCGATGCACATTAGTTTTGAAGTCCTGAATATCAAAATGGAAGGGAAAAGTAGAGCCGTGTAAAGCACTCCACATTCGTGTTGTTCGGCTGAAAAAAGAATCTCTGTACTTTACAGTACGTCCGAAATTGGGCTCAAGAGTAAACTGATGCGCATTCCTGGAAGTGCGAGTATTACGGTGGAATTGTTTTAGGGGAGGAATGCAGCTGGCTATTTCACTAGAACACTGTTTATAAAAATTGCGATAGAATAAGGAGAGACATGAAACATTACGACGGTTTTCAAGAGATGCGAATATTTCCGTAATATTACATTCAACTATCATTTGAAGAACTCTTTTTTGGATTCTATCTAAAAGGCTTAAATGAGTTATTGGAGCACCTTCCCAAATATGAGAATTATATTCAAGCTTTGGACATTATTTCTTTCTTAGAAACGGCTATTACGATTCGGGTGAAATCTTGAACGTATGTATGTATGTATGTATGTATTTTATTTATAATATTAACATTCTTAGTTTATACATGGATATAAAACAGGAAAAAACATACTCACATAACAAAATTAAAAAAAGTTGGTATATACCAAAAAAGTGCGCATACGCCATAGTGTACAATTGTTTCACAGAGGTCAGGATTATTTGAAAATTCTATAATATACATTTTATGATTATGTGTTTGTATTCAACGTAAGTTTTGTTTGCTTTAAGCTAGACTTTGTTAAAAGTCATCAATATATTTGCGTTAAAAGCGTCCTGTGAGGTAGTAAAACCATATAAATGTGCCGAATGAAATATAAATAAAATGCACGACTAGGTCGCACGTACTTGCTCTTATGTTCAAGACACTGCGAGTTTAAGAAAATTGTATATACAAACATGGAAATTATCAGAGAAAAATGTAGAGAAGCATGAAATACGACACTTAAATTAGCTAAAACAACTCTTTTGACAGTTTGAGGTGAAAAAAAAGTATGCCAACTTAATTCATGATGGAATATGATTGTATGGGAAAAAAAATTTTAAAATCGTTGGAGCGGTTTTTTTTTAAATTAATTTTTGATATATAAAATTCTTAAAACATTTTTAAGAACAGATTTTGGTATTCAGATTTTAACTATATATTTATGTGTATATAAAAACAAAATTTGAAAAAAAATTGGCAACCCGTTTTTGAGATATCGAATTTAAAAAAAAAAATTTGAAACGTTTTTTTAAAAATCCAAAAACTTTTTTTTTGAAAATTTTGATATGCAATATTATTTAATTTTATCTGAAATTTGTATATAAAAAAATTTATCTAAATCCATTAAGCTGATAACGAGAAAACTCAAAATAAAAAAATACGTTCTATGACAGGTACTATTAATAGTTGCTATGTGTAAAATTTTATAATTTTTGATGGTAGATCGTACTAATTTTAGTATATGAAAAAAGTTTAATTAAAATCGTAGGAGTCGTTTTCAAGCAAAAAAATATTTTCCTTTGCGGTTTTTTCACTTTTGTATGGAAGGTACCGTTTTTTTTTTCATAAATGTAAAATTTTTTCTAAAAATATTTTAGAAAGTATTAAAAAAGTCTTAAATATCGAGTTTCAAAAAAATCTATGATGCCGTTTTCGAAATATTTGATTTTCCAAAAAAATTTTGAAATATTTTTTAAGAAAATATTTTTTCAAAAATGTTGGTACACAAAACTATTGACATTTCTTGGAAGCTTTTGTATAAAAAATATAATTGAAATCGGTCATACCATTTTGAAGAAAATCAAAAATTAAAAAAATGGTGCCTTGGGAGGTACCATTAATAACCATTTTTGAAAAATGGTTTTCCACCCAAAGAAAGCCTTTACTAAAATAAATTTATTGAATTTTTTTTAAGAAAAGTTGTCGAGCCGTTTTTGAGAAAAATACGATTATGTAAATTTGCAAAAAAAAAATGTATGACAGGTACCGTTATTTTTGGTTCTAAAAAAAAAATGAAAAAAACGTGTCAGCAGAATCACCAAAAACTACTACATACCTAGTTTGATGAAAATCGATCGAGCCGTTTAGGCTGTAGACGAACAGACAGACAGACAGACAGACAGACAGAATTTTGCCACCCACTTTTTTGGTGTTCTCTATCATCGTAATATCATGTTTGATTGTTATCTCAAAAATTTTTTTTTGCACGAATCCAAAACTTGCCTTATAGTACCTATAATCGCAAGTAAAAATGAAAACATTTTTACTATTCTTTATTCAAAATTTTTCAAAATAAATTGATGTTCATATGCAGGTCTTCTTTGCAGCATGCACTGCCTGAATTTGTACGGCTTTACATTGACGTACAAAAACCCCATTTTAATTCAAAAACATTATTATTTTTCATTTTGTAATCATTAATTTATTCGTTTCATATCTATAGCCATATATTAGTATATTAGAAAAATAAAACTCTCACTTATTAAGATAATTATTATTTAACAAAAATAATCTCATCAATGATTTTAAAAAATTATTAAGTGACACGTTTTGTATTCAGGAAACCATCTTCGGGAAACAATTTAAGATGGATTCCTAATTCCAAAATACGATACTGGATAGTTTATTAAATCAATGTTGTGATTAATTTTGTTAAACCAAATCGAAAAAAGTTTGCTTTTTAAACAAATGTGAATCATTTTTAATTTTCAAATTAATTTTCAATATTCGCAGAACATGGATACAACATCACCACAAAGAAATATATAGATACTTGTTTTCTTCTTAAGTACTAACTTAAGATATTAAAGGCGCTGATACAGAAAAGTCTATGTAGGTACGTAACATATATATACTGTATACTGTATACGAAGCCTACAAAATGTTTAAGCCCAACATATTTCCTCCATAAAAGGAGCATAAACTTAGAAATTAGCTATTGTTACACTTTAATAGCAATGAGCGCTATCAGCAACATATTTTCATATTGTAGAGGTATGCATGAATGTGGGTCTTCTACGATAGGTCGTTTTATTAACGCAAGAAATCAGTCGATGCATTTCCTATAATGTTATTATCATATATGTGGTTTCTCTCTAAAATTGTTTGGACAAGGTTTGGTTCTAAAACTTGAGAGGCATTCTTTTGATTCATGTTGGGGCTTAAAGTGTTATTATTATTAATTCACCCACTTTAATTCCCTTGCTGGAAATTAGGTTTTCGATGAAAGCCTTATTCATTGTTTATAAATGTACATATGTTGCAGAAGGATAAATCTAAATAACCAAAGGAAGCATCATTTCACAAGCAAAGAAGCCTTATTTTAAATTAATTTATAAAACATGTAGGTAAGCTCATTGGTGCCACATTTTGAATATTAGTTGGATGGAATGGAAGTGACATATAATTTTCTGCTGAATGCAAAATTTTGAGATGAGAAGCACTACACTTCAATTATATTGGCAGGGCGAATTAAACACTCAAATGATCTCAGATTCCGTGATATGGGATCCGCAGAGCTTATCTAGGGAGGGGTGAAAGCCAATTTCAGCTAACACGATTATCCTCGAAGTTGCACTCATATTTTTTTTTCGATGCACTGTTTCTCACAAAGGCCCCAGTTGTGGACTGCAAGACCTTGATTTTTTGAATAGCTTTTAATGAAGCTTTCGACGCCTTTACTTCTTTTTTTTGCTATCAATCCCACCAAAAATCTGCTGTGGGCTCTTAGTCTATATAGTTTTGTTTAGTTTTTTCTTAAGGCCATACGAAAAAGACACAACGAGAGAAGAACGGGTGGCAATGGTGCAGTGGATGTAGTGCTTGACTGCTAACTTAGAGGTGTGGGTTCGAGCCCCATTCTAGGCAGCATTCTTTTCTATATTCTCCCAGCTGAACTGGACGCCACCCGTGAGATTTAATGAGATAGTAAACACCTCGATTTCAATCCACTGTACCAAATCTTTCCTATCCTCCTACTCTTTCTAACTAGTGCCGTGCAATTCAGGTTGCCTTTAAAAGACCTTAGGTCTTACAGGCATATAGTTAAAATTATTATTATTATTAAAGAATCCAAAAATTTTGTTCTAATTTTCGTTCTGTAGTACGCTCTTTTCGCCAAACAAAATTGATAATAATTGTAGTAGATTATTTGGACAACTCAAAGCTCTACATAATTTTTGTTTATGTGTGTTTATGTGCAAAATCTGTACAACATCTGCATTTTAGGGCGGTTGGTACCTACAAATATCACCTTGAAAATTAATTACTGATAAAAACACGAACACGCCCGATTGCGCTATTGGTTTACATTCAGTCACCTTATTTATGGTAAGGAAGGTGAGGGACTATTAGGAAATAAGCCCAGTGGTAAGAGAGCTTAATGTACAGTTTCTTAAAAATGAATAAGGAAAATCACGCAATTTTTCTTTGATTATTTTCAGAGTATTGCCACATGAATTTCGTAATGAGCTATTTCTAGTGTGCTTTGATTTAAAAATTAATTTTTCAAGACTCTAAAAATAAACAAAATAAAATTCAACCATTTTTCTTTGATTATTTTAATGTCTTTGTTGTTATTTTCGTTGTTTTAAGAATATAGTTTACTGTTCCCTTGCAATAAATAAAATTAAAATTTTTAAAAGAATTTTCCACATATTCTATGCACAATATTGTACATGAGCGCCCGCAGGATTTTTGCTAGGGGTGGGGGCAGAAGTAAAATGTACCTACATTTAAGAAATTGAAATTCTAAATAAGTCATTGTTGCCAAAAATTTAATGGCATATAATTAACAGGTACCCGTTAGATATATACAAATATTATTTATTTATCGAAATAATTTTTTTTTTAAACCTTAACTGCAGTCGTGAGTTCAATGGACCTATACTACTCAACCTTTAAACGAGTGTAAAAAACGCCGCGGTTACCTCAGCTCCCTCCAACTTCTTAGTATTTTCATATAATAAGCCGAAGTGGGTGCAGAGTGACGGACGCGTTCGGCTCGCTGCTCCCATAGGTCAGTTTCAGCATACGCGTGGTTTCGTGATATATTTATTCCTGTTACTAATTTAAGCCTAGTTTATACTTTCATATTTCGTATTTATATCAATTATTTTGGTGACAAGGAGGAACAAATTTGTCTCGAAACAAGTGCAACTCGATTGGCTTTTTGAAACCAAACATTATGACGAAAATTATTTTTTTGAAAACTTTTTGATTCATTAATCATTATTGATGTTTCATTTCAAATTTTATTTCACTTCGCGTTGAAGTATAAACCAGGCTTTAGTTTTTGAGACGATATGATGGAGCAATAGCTGAGTGCTAAAAATTCCGGCGACGATGACGAAAATAGCGTAAATTAAAATTTTAATTAAATGGCAAGTGCAAAAAGTATGATTTGCTCTGCGCCAGTGTGTTTTGTATGCTATTAATTTCACGCAATTTGACCAATGTCAGAATTTATTACAGAAAACATTTCAAGTTTTTGTTTCAGGAATTCTAAAGAGGATGTTTTATAGACTAGGAAAAATGTTTCTTAAGATTTTAATTTATTTACTATTTTACATATACAGGGTGTCCTGTAAATAATGAATAACCTTGCAACTGGTTATAGCAGGCCTTATGACCTTTCCAGAAAAAAATATATAAAAAAAATATTTTCCTAGTGGTTACTATGTTATGATGTTTTTTCCAAAAGTTGTTAACAAGTACTACTTTCCTCAAATACGTGAACGCTACGACCATGGATTATCAATTTTTGCTATTTTTTTATTTTTGTAATATTATAGAATGATTGTTGTAATAGATAGATGATAACATTTAATAGTAGTTATTGCATTTTTTTCTATTTTTATTTTTTAAAATATTTTTTTCAGTACACAAATTTATTTTCAAAAAAGTTTGACCACCTTTAATAAATTAAAATTGTATGAGAACATGTATGGCCAATTACTTAAAAAAGTTGTCCATTTAATGCACTTTCCAAAATGGTATAACACATGCTTGGTGTATTAACAAAATAACCACGACCATTTGTCAATCATCTAATAAAGCAGCTTTTAACATTTTCGCAAAATGTCTTTTAAAATGTTAAAATAACCTCCCAATGTGGGTTGGACAAAGATTTTCTCTTTTGATGTGTAAGGGGGTTCAGTACAAGTATAAAACTTGATTTTAGGTGTTGAAATCATCACCATTTGGCCAACATATTGAAAAATGAGTTCTGAAAAGCTTTCCGTGGAGACTTAAATTTAATAAGACTTAGAAAAAAACTTTGGTACAAATTTGTAGCAAATTCAATTCTCTTCAATTTATATTAATGGACTTTTTACCCTAAAGTTATAAATAAAAAAGTTATAATCAAAATAAAGACATTGAAAAAATTCATATGATTTTGATTATAACTTTTATATTTATAACTTTATGGTAAAAAGTGCATTTACATAAATTGAAGAGAATTGAATTTGCTACAAATTTGTACCGAAGTTTTGTTTAAATATCGACTCCGTAAGATCGACTTTTAAAATCTCGACAAAAATAATTTCGACTGGTTAAAAGACCGACAGATCAAAATATAGACATAAATTTGACCGACTTTTTAAAATGTTGATTTTCAAAATGTCGGCAGTGATCGAGATTTAATGAATCGAGATTTCAACAGTCGACATTTTGAAAGTCGAAATTTTGGTCAGATTATAGTTTAGGGAATGATGTTTTGAAGCGTGCGCTTGAAAAATACGGACAAGACGATATTTTTCTCGACTTTTATTCGGGCAGTCGACTTTATGTCAAATCAAGATTTCAAACTGTTAACATTTCAATAAGTCGGTAAAAATCAAGTCGGTAATTCAACTTACAGAAAAGTTGATAAAAGTTGACATTTGTTTTTGTCGGTCATTTGTACGTAACCCGACAAAAACTTATAAAATAGACTTACAAAATAAGACCTTGTATGAAATATTGGATTTATTCTTTTCTCGCAAGAAAACTTGTAGTCTTCTTGCTGCTTGTCTACAAAATCTCTCTAGCACACTTTTTTCAAATACCTAATGCTCTTATGCCTTGAGTAGGTAACCGATAACATATTAATTTCATGAGAGGCAGAAAAACATTTATTTGTTGGATATTCGATTTATTGAGTGACAAAAATTGAATTGCATTAGTGGTAGGTTGGTAGGATACCTACAATTTTCTTTTCTTATTCTAAAAATTGAACCAGATAGTACTACTGGGCATTAAAATACAAAAATAAAGACTTGACATTCTAGGGGGGGGGGGGCAAATGTCCCCTCTGACCCCCCCATGCGGGCGCCTATGATACTTAAACCAAAATTAATAAACTATGTGCCTTAAAATGGAAAACAATTATTTTTGGATGCAAGGGCACCTTAAAAATGATGGTAGGAAAACATTTGGTTTTATTTCCAAAAAAAATTGGTGTTATTTTGGTTTTGAAACAACATCAACGGATCCGAATATATTGATTCAGAATATTTAGGGCTAAAAATCCATCAGTTTCATCCAGTTTTTACGTACCGTAATACTTTAAAAATATTTAGCCGTTAAGTATGTTAATTTTCGTATCCTTTTATTATAACTTTTCAAACACAAAAATAATATTTATAATTGGATCCCCTTATTTTTGTTTTAACCCCATTTCACCCCAAGAATTGAAATTAATAAAATAAAAAAATGTTGCTATAAGCCAATTTCTGTTTGAAAACTAATTTGTCAAAAACCATATTTTTATTTTGCTAAGGCAGTTTTCTTCAGAAATTATCACTGTTTTTTAATAATTGCTTTCTGTTTTGAGTCATTTTTTTACATAATTGCCCCTCCCACCAGAACGTGGAAATGTTTAACCGCCTTTAAATACGATTTGAAAATCAAAGCTACCCCACAACTTCCATTTTGATATGCTTAAGCCCGTATGACACTACATTTTGTTCTCATTATTAACTAACTGAAAATGAAATTAAAGCACAACGTATAATTTCTTACTAGTCTCGTCCCCACCCCGTGTCGAAATTCGACACTAATCAAAAAATGAAAGCTATGTAGCTATAAAATATTATAAAATTGAAGCAAAAAACTATTTTTTTTATTTTTTAAATTATATTTTGGAATGTGCACAGTGAGCGGCAGTATAAAATGGTACTTAGCTAAAATGTTCCCTCAGTGTTTAATTTTTTAATTCGCACACACCCCGCGACTCTGGCTTTCCAAACACATAAAATTTATCCAAATCGGTCCAATACTTTTTGAGAAAATGTTACCACAAAATTTATTTAAGCCTATTTATAATTTCTTATTTAAACTCTGATAGGTAAAAATGTCACACAAAATTTATAAAAACTGTGATTTTCAAATTATATTTGTCAGGTTCTGGCAGTTTTTTCTTGATATTCATAATTGAAAATTGAAAATAGTTTCAAGGCACACTCAGTCACAAAATTAAGAATACACTGGACTCTATAGAACAGTATAGTTTATGATTTATATTCACTTTAGGGGCACACTGTAATAAATTGTGAAAACTAATTTAGAGAAATGCTATCTTTATCTCAGAAACACTTTCTATCCCTTTTTTGCTCTGTTGGCCCTTTGATTGATTTAATGAGAAATAAAACGAATACAAAATGCAGTGTCATTTGGGCTTTACCTAATATTATTTCAAATTTGAAAAGAAAATATGAGAAAATTCAAAATAAAAAAAATTTGTATAAGAATAATTAATATACCTACATAGTTGTTTAGTGTAAATGTGTATAATTTTTGGTAGTAGATACCGACCACTTATAGCATATGGAAAAAGTTTAATTAAAATCGTAGGAACCATTTTTGAGAACAAACAAATATTTTCCTTAACGGTTTTTTAACTTTTGTATGGCAGGTACAGGTACCTACCGTAATTTTTTATATAAGTACATTTTTTCTTAAGGTATTTTGAAGAGTAATGAAAAACTATTAAGTATTGAGTTTCAAAAACGTCGATGATATGGTTTTTTAAATTTTTGATTTTCAAAAAAAAATAAAATGCACGACTGGGTCGCACGTACTTGCTCTTATGTTCAACACACTGTGGGTTTAAGAAAATTGTATATAAAAACATGGAAGTTATGAGAGGAAAATGCAGAAAAGCATGAAATACGACATTTAAATTGGATAAAACAACTTTTTTGACAGTTTGAGGCGGAAAAAAAGAATGCCATCTTAATTCTTGATTGAATATGATTGTATGGGAAAAAAATTTAAAATCGTTGGAGCGGTTTTTAAAAAAATTAATTTCTTACATAAAATTCTTAAAACATTTTTAAAAACAAATTTTGGTATGCAAATCTAAAGTATATATTAATGTGTATATAAAAACAAAATTAAAAAAAAAAACTTATCAACCCATTTTTGAGATATCGAATTTGCAAAAAAAAAATTTTAAACTTATTTTAAAAATCCAAATACTTTTTTGTTTAACATTTTGGTATGCAATATTATTTAATCTTATTTGAATTTTGTATATAAAAAAAATCATTTAAATCCGTTCAGCCGATAACGAGAAAATTCAAAATAAAAACATACGTTCTATGACAGGTACTATTAATTGTTGCGAAGTGTAAAGTTTTATAATTTTTGGTAGTAGATCGTACTAATTTTAGCATAAGAAAAAAGTTTATTCAAAATCGTAGCAGTCGTTTTTAAGCAACAAAATATTTTCCTTTGCGGTTTTTTAACTTTTGTATGGAAGGTACCGTTATTTTTTCATAAATGTAAATTTTTTCTAAAAACTTTTTTGAGAGTACCTACTAAAAAACTCTTAAGTATCAAGTTTCAAAAAAATCGATTATGTCGTTTTCGAGATATTTGATTTTCCAAAAAAAAATTTGAAGCATTTTTTAAAAATCCAAAAAATATTTTTTAAAAAATTTTGGTACACAAAACTATCTATATTTCTTGGAAGCTTCTGTATAAAACAAATAATCGAGATTAGTAGTATCGTTTTGAAGAAAATCAAAAATTAAAAAAATGGTTCTTTGGGAGGTACCATTAATAACCATTTTCGAAAAATGGTTTTCCTTCCAAAGGAAGCCCTTACTAAAATAAATGTATAGAATTTTTTTTAAGAAAAGTTGTCGAACCGTTTTTGAGAAAAATACAATTATTTTAAGTTTCTAAAAAAAATTGTACGGTAGGTACCGTTATTTTTGGTTCTAAGAAAATGAAAAAATGATATGTACCAAGTTTAAGGAAAGTTGATCAAGCCATTTAGGCTGTAGGTCAACGGACAGCAAATAGACAGACAGAAAGACAGATAGAATTGTGAGACCAACTTTTTTCGTCTTCTCTTTCATCTTATTAAGTTTGATTAAAATCTCGAATAAAATATTTTTATGAATGAATAATTTGCCATAAGAATAAGTGGGTTGGCTACGAAATCTCGCAAATCAAAATCTCGAATTCGAAATCTCGCATAACGAAATCTCGCAATTACAAAATCTCGCTTTTCATAATCCCGCAATTACAAAATCCCGCTTTTCATAATCTCGCAATAACGAAATCCCGCAAACTAAAATCTCGCATATCAAAATCTCGCAAAATTGAATTCAATTTTGCGACATATCCTACCTACTGCAAAATATATATGTCCAGTGTGAGTACTTTTAGACCACACTGTTATTATTAATTTGAACTGTTGATTTTTTAATATTATTGATGTCAAAAGAACAAGAAAGAGAGAGAACATGGAGATGGTATATCCAGTTGTAAAGTGTCATGTGCAAATTGCATTAATCGTATTTGACCTGGAACTAGAAGATACTTTTAGTTCCATTATAAACGCGTAAAAGACAACCAAAATGGTTATTAACAGTAATAAAGGATGTACAAATTTTTTGTTGACGGTATAGTTATTAGTTGGAAAGAAAAATTATGCAAAGTGCTCTTGGCTAGGTATGTTCGATTCGATTCGATGAATTCGATGATTCGTTGCTGTGAAATTTGAAGTTGCGAGATTTTGATTTGCGAGATTATAAATTGCGAGATTTTGGTTGAAATTTGCGAGATTTTTAGGTTCGAGATGTAAATGCGAGATTGTAAAAAGCGAGATTTTATAATTGCGAGATTATGAAAAACAAGATTTTTAACTTGCAAGATTTCGGTATTCGAGATTTTTAAAAAAATGCGAGATTTCGTTATTCGAGATTTTGGTTTGCGGGATATCGTAGCGCTCCCAGAATAAGTTCTTAACAAAACCGCTAAAACGATTTTATATATTTTGTTCGCATATAATATTCATATTCTTTTCAAGTTATCAAGTGGCATTAGTCGGTTTTAAGCAATTAGCTATATATTAAGGGTTGTATACAATTATTAAAAGAATGATTTATATGCTTTTTCATATTTTAATAGGGATATTCACGATCCGATGTAACTCGTCTTGTATCATTGAAAAAGTGTAATACTTTTTTGCACTACAACAACAAAATATACTGAATGTCAAGTTTTCAACTAGCAATAATCGCACCTCGGTAGGACCTCATTAGTTACGATATCGCCTCTGCGCAAAGCATATAAAATAACTCCTTTTTCGGCTGACGGCATAAGCCAATGTCTTTTTGTGAATATTATAAGCAAAGCACTATGTAATTATTATTTTATTTTTATTTATGTCAATAAAATCACACTTTACTACTACTACTACTGAATGTCAAATTCTTACACTTTTGGTATACTCCACCCTATTGTAAAATAAACATACATCATAGTAAAGTTTGCGTTGTGTATTTGATAACTCGAGAAATGTCATTCTCTTTGTCAGCTGATATTTTCTTGTGAAATTTTGTGAGTTTGCTACAGTGTAACTATAGATAAAAGAAGTGCGTTCACGATCGATTGTAAAAAAATAAAATTTTACAATTTTACTAGGCTTGTTGCACAAGATCGTGAATACCCCAAATATTTTTGTATATTGTTTTATACTTTGTTTCCATATTTTAAAAGTTCTAAAGTTTCAAGCAACTTGAACATAGGAACAAGAACAAGTATACTTGCGATGGTGCATTTTTGTATTAAATCTTTAAAAATATCAAGCGACTTCAGCTACAAGACCAAGAACATGCAACAAGTCGTGTATTTTTTTTTTTTTTGGTGGTGGCTGTGACCAGACTGAAACCAGGGGTGGAGTCGGCTAAAGTGATATACACTTATGATAATTAAATGTAACGACATTAAATTTTCCATCTGTGTAAGGTGATCACCAAAAATTATTAAATAGTTGGCATCACTTTGAGAGACAAATACTGAGAGCTGTCAAAAAAATATTTATTCGATTTTGAAACTCGAAGAAATTATCTCACACATTATAATTTGGCCCATTTAAGCTGACCATTCCGAACTAACTTGCATTTGGCATCCACTTACTTCAAGAAAATTGCATTTGCACACAACTGGAATTGGACAATAGGAGAAATGTGGGTTAATCAAACTTCAGCTAGCAAATCTATAAACCGTACAAATATGTACTGTACATATACGAGTAAACAAATTTGTTTTTACTATCCGAGAATGTCTTAAAAGAAATTCATAGGTACATTTTGTTCATTTGTTGGAAAAAAAGGAAGATTTTGTATGGGAATAGTCGAAAATCGATTTCATGAAACCGCATGTGCCTAATGCATTGTTTTAGTGGTCTAAAACTATTTTTGCCTTAAAGCCAATTGAATGGTAATAAAAGATTACATTTGTACGTCAATTTTTTATAAATAATTTAGAACTTATTTGCTATGTGTGTGGACAAAATGATGTGCTCGTGTTTGTTTCTGAGGTTAATCCTCAAGAGTCACATATTTCTATTGTATGTATGCACCTATTTTCTCATCTTCCACATTATGGTTTGGTTAAAATGATTTCACAGGCGCTAATAGATAAGTTTTTTTTTCTTATTGAATCTCAGAAAATCAAAATATAATTTGGATTTTATATGAAAATCACAACAAAATAACTGTAACAAGAAATAGTCACAAAAATATTATTGTCACATGTGACAATCACCTTATGCATCGCGAATCACGTTGCCGATACCGAGACCGAGACTTTGTTATACGACACCGATACCGAGACGATACAGTGATACGATTTTATTGATACCGAGATGATACTTACAAAAGCAAGGTTTGGTTTCATTTGGTATCGTGGTCAGTCCTCAAATTTTTCAAAATGTTCCCGCCATAAATGTTCCAATTTGCAATTAAACTAAAACTTTAAATCTTTAATACGAGCGTCCAGTCGTACATTTAATTTTCAAAGCAAAACCTATATACTTTCAATATCGGTTGCCCTCTTACCAAAAAGCTAATATATTAAATTTAAGTGGATGGTCTCATTCAAAGATTTTTTAATAAGCTTCGCAATTTTATGAAGCTTCTCTAACAACCGGAATTGCCTTAAGCAATAAGTATATTAGAATTATTATCTGATAAGGAGCCAGTTATAGCTCATCACCACATTGAACAACATCATTGATTTAATTTTTATTTATTTTAGAAACACAATCAATGAATATTTTACCACAAAATCAGGCAGATGACTTGAGTAAATTTTTAATTCAAACTAAATTTTTATTCTAGCTCACACTTTTACATAATATTAGTTTTATTATTGTTTGAATGATCATTGAATATTTTACTGATCGTGGATTTACTAAAAAAAAATAGCTGAATCAGTGTTTTAAAATAATACAGTAGACGCTCGATTTAGTGAATCTCGAAATAGTGAACTATCCACAAAAGTGAATACAAAAAATTTTATATGAAAACATATTTTGTATAAAAATGTCGCGCAAGCTTTTTACATAGCTTGAAACTCTGAGGAATTGTTTCTGTTTTTCGTTTAAGCCCGATTGAAAGCCTTGATTAATGCTTTGTTAAATTAAAAACATTCACATCGAACGAAATGTGCTTTTTGGATCAAATTCATCTTTAGAAGGCCTTAGAAAACTCCCGCTCGAAAATGTGAACATTCTCGAAACAGTGAACAGAAATGGTTTTTTATTACTTCGCTGTATCGAGTGTCTACTTTAGTTCTAGTCACAAAAGCTTGATTCAAGTGTCAATATTCACTGATTTTCTTCTTGATTGTTTTAAAAGTTTTCAATTGCATGATTTTCAACGACAGTTATAATTTTAACTGATCTCTTTAGGAGGCATAAACTGCACAATATAGCAGTTAGCTTGAATGAATAATTAATTTATTTTTAAAGTCTTTTGAAACTTCAACAGCCAATTAAGCCAGATGCATTTACCAAGCTTTAATTCTTCTTTATCTATGTATATGATATGATAATGAGATGTGTTAGCTTAATTGCATTAATCGATAAAGTCTAGTATAGCAGGCATAGAAAGGCAAATCTTCTTCCCAAATTCAGTAGCTGCTAAAATATTTTCGTGAATTCAGCATTGAAGCTATCTGAGAAAAAATATAAATATGGCCTTCACATATCATTTTAGTGTTAAGAAGCTGCATAATTATTGTCCGTCTTGAGAAATTTAATTTTACAGGTTTTCACTGAACGTGTCGTCTAGTACTAGTTCCACCAATTTTGTATCTGTGATATTAATCAAGAGGCTTTATTTAAATTGAATTTTTTGTGCTTAAAAGTTAACCGCCCCCTAACAATATGCCGCCTGAACAACACTTCGCACAAACACCTGTGTGTTAAGGTCACTTTTCATGTAAAAAATAATAAAACACGTTTGCAAAATGAATTATTCTTCATCAAAGTCTCAGGGCAAATTCACCTTATTTCCTATACCTTTTGTCCTCCATTCATTCAAGTGGCACACATCATTGACATCATAAAAGACACCATCATTTCAGTAGATACATTGCCTCTAGATTGTGTGCTAATGACAAGTGAGAAATTTCCTTCCAATAGAATTTCAACGTCCATCCTTTTGTGTACTACGTTATCATCATCATGGTAGTCGGTCTCGAATTCTATATATGTATGTACCTATTAAAGTGATGTGTATGTGTATTGTGTATAAGCAACTATGCTTCCAATCTCCACTTACCACCTTCAGGCAATTGAGCAGGATTGACATGTCGCCAGTGCAATTTGTCTACGCGTTTTTGGCTTTCAAGTGTTTTTCACTCTACTCATCCAAATCCAAACTCGAAGGAATTTTTTCTCTCTACTCCACATGCAGAATTCTATATACCTACTTCCTGTTTCTGTTTCTCTCATTCTTTATAAATTTCTATCTGTGATGATTCGTGGAATCGCCCACTTTTAATATTGAATAGAATTCCACTCACGATGAAGATTTATGGCGGATTATTTTAATGGCGACCCATCAAACCCTTAGCCGGGAGCCTTTCAACAGAAAAATCCAACTTCATATTGTTGGATTCGGATCGGAAGTGGAGACTTAAAACAAGAACGACCGACATGGCAAAGTGTCGGCAATGCCAACTTGAATTGTTTTTGTGCCCCAGAGAAACAGGAGATGGAGGAGAATGATATAAAATAGCCAGCGAATTGACTGTGTCACTATTTTTCTCTCTTTCGGTTGGTGAACTGAGGGGATTATTGGCGTTGGCCCTAATCTAGACCGATGACGGGTTGTATCCTCAAAGCGAATATAGGTGGTATTGGCAGTGATATTATACCCCCTTAGACTGCTTCTGTTCAATGAGACTGTTGTAAGGTTTAGAAAGTAGAGGTACCAATACATAGGATGAGTTAGAGGTTTTATTCGTTGAAATTTTCATTTGATAGCAATTTTATGATTCTCTGAATGGGAATTTGGAAGGATCGAAAATTTATGTGGAGATTTTTCTGGACCAAGTCCAAGATTGTGCATTGTGCAAATGTCGTTCTTGATTTTCCGAAAAATGAAATCAATTAGAGATAACAAAAATTGAGTAATTGTCCTTATGATGGTTTTTCTTCGTTTATTCGAATCGAATGGTCTTGAGAGATTATTACCTATAGATATTTCTTTGAAAAAAATTGCTTCAGACAGTTAAATTTACGACCACCTACTGTGTCGAGTTGTGGACACATTTTGTTCTTATAGAATTTTTATATAGGATTATTGTGTCAAGTCATTTCAAACTATAGGTATAAAGAACAGGAAATGAAATGACTTGAATGTTATCATTGTAAGCTCAATAAAACACACCTTTCATAAAATGTCAATAAGAATTCTGATAAATGTTTTTGAAGAGTAGTCTTGCATGCACAGTGACGCTGGTGCATTTCCTGTAGCTTCATTATTTTCAAGCTAATAGATTGAATAAGTTCGAAAAATTCAGACAGAATAATGGCCAAACTCCAAAAACAATTCCCCTTAGAGATATTTTTTGGTGGAGTACTTTATTTTTTATCTTAAGGCTTTTTTTTCGATGGAACCAACAAACTATTTTGGAAAACTATCAAAAACTATAGAACTCAGATGCATACGAAAAAAAAATAACTTCAAAAAGAATTGATAAACTGAGACTTGCTTTTATGGTAACTAATCCGACGGTAATGTGACGTATCCACAGAATTATGTTTCTAAATTGTTCTTTCCTTAAAACATTAATAAAAATTTTTTCAAATAAATATGTAGAAATAGATCTTGATGTTGTGCAGGGTCAAAATATTTTGTCTTGCAACTGCATTGCTAGTTTTTTACTCTTGTTATAAAAGTATTTCCTCGTTGTACCTCATAAAAATTGTGCAGTCTTTTCTTTCATTAAGAAGTTTTGTTGTTTTTGTTAACAATAACCTTTCAGAAATCCTTGTTGGCAATGCGTAGGCGTACCTCAGGGATCTGTTCTTAGCCCAATTCTCAGATGATACTTGTGTTTTCTTTTCATTAAGTACCATTGAAACAGAGTTTTAAAAAAAATTTCAACTTCTTGCATTATAAAAAAAAAAAATTAGTGCGGACCAAAAATTTTCTGCATAAAAAAAAAATTAGAAATGTCTTGCATTGAAAAAAAAGTTTAAATGTGAACATTTCTTGCATTAAAATAAATTCAAAAGATTTGACAAATTTTTTGCATTAAAAAAATGGCAATTAAATTTGAAAATTTCTTACATTAAAAAAAAATGTATGAAAATTTGTTGCACTCAAAAAAAATATAAGAATTTTTTTTTAAATAATATTTAATATTTAAGGGCATGATTCGTGGTAGTGATGGGTAGGACACGAATTTCAAATGAGTTTGTATTAAGTACTCATTTTGTGCTAGGACGTTAGATTCACATGAACACAATTTTTGACAAGTGTTAAAATGTCAACCTCAAAATTTTGAAAAACCGAGTATGCCAATCAAAGGGGGGTATAGGATATTACCTAGTGTTTCCGCCAACGTTGTGGGACCTCTAGAACAGAACACCTTTTATTTGACAGGTTTTAAAATATCAACATCAAAATTTAAAAAAAAACCGAGTACGCATAGGTAATACTCCTCTTCCTCCAAGAGTATACTTGCCATGGAAAAGTACTTCTCATCTAGCCGTTCGGACTCGGAAAAAACTGTAGTTCCCCTCCATTCCTGCCAACAACACGCACACAGGAATGGTTGAGAGTTGACATCCACTAGCCCCTGGCTCTCCACGAGCTGTTGCGGCAACCACCCAATCTATCTATAAGGGGAAGTTTTAGGTGCGGAGGGCTTCTTTGAACCATCCTGAGTTCTAAATGAATTTTAAGAAGTTCTTTAGTGGCAATACAGAGATATCGCCAAGTTCGTCGAAGAAGTATTCTCCAAGGGCCACTTTTCTGGTTCTAGCTAGGCTGGGGCATTCGCATAGGAAGTGAATGGAGCCCTCTTTCGCCTCGTCATCATGACACCCTCTACATAAGTCCGATGAGCTGATGCCCATTCTGCTCATGTTGGTTTCCATTGAGTTGTGGCCCGTTAGGACGCCAATCATGAGAGACAATTGAGGCCTGCTTAGCTTGAGTAAATATTAAGTTTTTTTCTTCGAAATATTTGGCCATAGATTCCTTGAAACCCGACAAGTGTCGATGGATGACCATCTGACATTTGCAGCTTCTAAGAAACTCTGGTCTATTCTCCTTTTTGTTTGCTGCAGTTGCATGATCGAAGCTTCGATTTGGGTTGGATCGAGAGTTGACCTGCTCTTGGCCAGTTCATTCGCCATTTCGTTCCCGTGAATATTCCTATGTCCTGGGACCCATCTTAGGGCAACTGTGTTCGTTGCATTGAGTACTCTTAGCTCATTCCGGCAACGATCGACCAGTTTGGCTTCGGAGTTTGTGGTGATTGAGGAAATAGCTTTAATTGCCGCCTGGCTAATTATAAAAATGTCAATATTGTTGTTGACTGATTCGCGTGATACAAGATGTATCGCGGCTTCGCAAACTGCCAGCACTTCCGCTTGCAAAACACTTCAAAAATTTGTATGCTTAATAGATCTATTGATTGGTGGGTTATATGAGTAGATACCTGACCTAACCCCCTCCAAAGTTTTGGAACCGTCAGTAAAGACCGAAACTTGATTTGCATTAATGACCCTGTTTTCATTCCAGAGCTCCCTGGGCCCTGTTTCATAAAAATTGACAATTGCGACAGGTGCAGGCGCGGATCCAGGATTTCGTTCAGGGGGGGGCAATTTTCGTCAGTTTCCAAAATCTTGATGAGATACAGAAAATTTGAGTACACTTCATACCGCTCTACACGCTTGGTCACACAAAGCAATGTGAGTTGATGAGTTTGAAATTAACAGAAAGCAATTAACTCTTTCATAACTGCCACAGTGTCTCGAACAGCGGGTACTTTGAACTTTGTGAAATTAAGTTTTGCAATTAGTAGCTATAGCATGGTGTCTTTTCAGCGCTTTTGAGTTCTCTCTGGATCTGCGTTACTCCACAATTATGCTCGGAAAACATAATGGTACAATGGTATGTTCCTTTTCAGACAAATGACGTTCGAGTGAAATTTCCATCCTCTTCTTTTAGCTGGGACAAGCTTGCCAGTAAAAGGTCGTTTTCGAGAAGGTCATCAGCATCAAAAATTTAGTTTACAGAATATTCTCAAACGCAAACTGCAAATACAAGTTATACTGTATAAGCATTGTGTTCGATAATGCAGTTTGTCACATGTTCGAAAATATCATGTGTGGGTGCAATTCTGCAGTTAAAAAAATCGAGTTGGCAACAAAAATATTGAGAAGCCCGAGAACGTGTTCATAAACGTCAAAAAATGCGTTTGCATAAAAATTGAAAGACGTTGATAAAAAAGATTTTGTGCAAATAAAACCATTGCATTAACTTGACAATAGCTGTATTAAGCTGAACTAAAATTATAGATTAAAACCGAGATGAACCGTACCATTTGCTCATCATTCGTTCATCGGTACAAAACCAAACTTTTCGACATTGAAATAAAACAATGATTATAGTGGAAAATAAAAAGAAAAAGCACTTTTTATTAAACCTTTTCGTCCTACTTTCTCGGTTCAGCCATCAATTGTAACTTACTTTGGTTATACATTTCATTTACAATGTGTAAATGTTTCATACAAGCTCAGACCATCGATTGCAAAGTTGCCAGACTGATGCAGTTCCATACGATAGCAATATTTGCGCCAAAAAATGAAGACAATTTGACAATCGAATTGACGTTAACTTAACGTTTTCAAAAACGACCAAAAAGAACTATCCTTAGTTGTAAAAGTTCTATTCAACTTCTCTTCGGCAGTGACTGCTGCAGTCATTTCCAAATTTCTCTCCAATATTCTTCGTTGAATTCGTACTTTTCGCCAGTTTAATAATATGGAACACGAAAATGCCTGAAACGCTTCCACGAAAGTGACTAAATCTTCACGAATACTTATATACATCAAAAATGTATCTTATGGCTAATAGATGTGCAGCACATCCAGGCGCGGATACAGGGGGAGGGCAATGGGTGCAATTGCCCCCCCCTGGGCAAGAAAGAATGAAGCATAAAATATGAAATTAATAAAATGTAATAAAAAAAGGTGATTTTGTGATACTTTTTTAATTTTTTTCTTGGTAGTGCAGCGTTGCAGCAATGAGTGCTTGCGTTGCCAGCTGGCTGACCAGGTTCAGTTCCGCTATAGGAAATTGCCTTCATATCGACTGAGTGGAAAGCTTATAACTTCGGTTTTAGATGTCCGATCTTCAAAGTTAAGGTCTTTAATTAAAAGATAGATGTCCGTCTACATTACTGTACTTATCACATTTTATGAGAAAAGCCAATTTATTTCATACTAAGGAGTAGATTGAATCCCAAATCGATTTGATTTTCACTTTTCAAAATGCTGTGAATTAAAAATTTCACAATTTGCAATATAATGATTTAAAAGTTATTGGCCCCACCTCCAACCCTCCTCTACAAATTCGTTAGTGGCTAGTTAACGGCAGGGGCACTTATCTAAATTATCAAACTTAAAGTTGATTTTGATTTACAAAAGAAATTAAATCTTTAAATTACGTCGAATTAATTAGCTTCAAAAATTTCTAACTTAGCTTCAAATGCTCGGATCTATAGGATTAATACCCGTTTGCTGATACGATACTTAGGGCCTGTTTCACATTCTCTGAGTAAAGTTTTGATTAGTTATTCGACACATAAATTCTGAGGCAGGGTCATATGTTCACAAATAAAAAATTGCTTATGAATTCATAACTTAATCAGGTGGGTCATAAGACAATAATTGAGAATTGTTCTTCTGTGGACTTATTACCCTGTCATAATATTTATGTGTCGGATATCTAATCAGAACTTTATTCAAACATTGTGAAACAAGCCCTTAAGCATTTATGTTCTACTTAAAAGATTGTGTTCTACTTTTTCCTCTGCGTAAACTGTCACATAAGCGCTTATGTTCTACTTAAATTATTCAAGTTTCTTTTCAGCAAATGGGCCTAAGATATCTAATTAAAGAGGGTATTCATGCAACAGCGTAAACTCGTCGTAAACATAGTAAAGTTATAAACTTCGTAAATCTGTCAAATTTTACATACAAATTGTGACAGAATTACGAAGTTTAAAAGTTTACAACGATTACGACGACTTTACGATGTTGTATGAATACCCTTAAAGTTAAAATAATAAACTACATTTGTGTATAAAAGTTATTGACAAATACCAAAAAATTCATACAAAGGGTGATAGAGTTCTTTTTATGATTAATATTTAAAAGTGCGTTTCCATTGAGGGAGTACTTTCACTATATAAAACTGTCGAGAGTGACTCTCGGATATCAGTTTTCCCATCTGGTGAGCTTATTTCATGACTGTGTTTGTGTCCACTTTCGTACTTTACTCTCGAGAACTGCTCACCGTCTTTTTACTCTAAAATGGATATGCACCTTAAGAGTGGTGACGTGAAATAACGCCAAACGAAATAAAGCCGAAATTAAAAAATTTGGTCTTATAACGTTTTCAAAACGAAATAAGACCAAATTTTAAATTAGGTTTTATTTCGTTGATGAAACCGAAATAAGACCAATTTGGTCTTATTTCGTTTTCAACTTATTTCATATTTTCAAATAATTCTGCCGAAACTGAAATTTTGTTTCCTGACATAACGAGAGTAATGAAAAAAAGTGTATTGGTAGAATAAATTCGAAGTTTCCAGATTATTTCAATGCAAAAGAAACTTTGCATACACTCACCTCGCACCCACCCCAAATCTTTAAGTGAGCCCAAGCAGGGGGGTTGCAGGGGGGCAGCATGCCTCCCCATATATACCTCACTGTTTATTCGCGTATTTTTAAGTTTCACAAATCTAATAAATCCTCTCCTTTATTTGGTTTGTGAAATTTTAAAATTCACGAATAAACAGTGAGGTATGTATGGGGGGGCATGCTGCCCCCTGCAACCCCCCTGCTTGGGCTCGATATAGGATTTGGAGTGGGTGCGAGGTTGGGTGAATGCAAAATTTGATTGTCAAATGATCGTATTTTTTCGACGCGAATATTGCTACTGTACCGATGGTTGGAGATTATTTGAAACATTTTTATTAAAACTTAACGAAGGCTAAGTATATTGTAAATGAAATGTATAACGAAAATTAGTCACAATGGGAAGGATGAATCGAGAAGGCAGAAAGGTTTAAATTTGAGTTGTTTTTTTCTTTGTATTTCCCACTATAATCATTGTGTCTTAATTCAATGTCGGAAAGTTTGGTTTTGTATCGATGGACGAAGGCATCTGAGCACACGATACAATTTATCTCGGTTTTGATCCTTCAATTTTCTTGCAAACGCATTTGAAGTTTATGAACACGTCCTCCGGCTTCTCAATATTTTTGTTGCCAACTCGAATTTTTATTGCCGAATTGCACCACAGATGATGTTTACGAACATGTGACTTTAGCAAACGGAATTATTGAACACAATAGGCGTGTCTCACCAAATAAAATCTCCGAGCGCTCAAAGATTTTTTAAGTGAGACAAAAAATCTCACCTGAGCCCTGAGATTTTTTTCGGAGATTACTTTGACGAAAATTTTTTGGATTCATTTCTCAATCTTCTTTCTCAGCGAAAACAGCTGTTCGTTTGACAACCCAATTTGCAATTTCTCGGTGAAGTGCAAATACGAGAACGATAAATAAATAAAAAATAAAGGTGGAATACTCATAAAAATAAAAATAAATTGAACTTGGTACTATTTTTCATTCATTTCATAAAGCTTTGTGCTTTAACTTTTAAATATTTTAAGCAAAATTGAAATTTTGTTGCCAGAATTTCAGTACAAGAATTATAACACATGTTTTTTATATAATTGAAGGGAGAATCTTATCCCACCAAAGCATTCCACCTCCGTCGACTTGACATTGAGCGCTCAGTGAGATTTTATTTGGTGAGACGCGCCTAATGCTTATGTAGTAAAACTTGTATTTGACTTTTGCAGTTTATGTTTGAGAACATTACGCAAAATGCATTTTTGATGCTGATGACGTTCTCGAAAATGGCCTTTTACTGGCAAGGTTAGGTTAGGTTATCCCAGCTAAAGAAGATCCTTGAAATTTTATTCAAACTCGAACGTCATGTGCCTGAACAGGAACATACCACTGCGCGAGTAAATTTCTTTCTTCAAATTTCAATCTCATCAACTCGCATTGCTTTGTGTAATCTGGCTTGTAGAGCGGTACGAAGTGTACTCAAATTTGCTGTAGATCTCATCAAGATTTTGGAAATTCACGAAAACTGCCCCCCCCTGAACGAAATCCTGGATCCGCGCCTGAGCACATCTGCACACATGCGCACATGTGCATACTCTTAAGGTGCGTATAAATTTCAGAGTAAAAAGAAGGCCAGCAGCTTTGAAGAAGTTGTCGAGAGTAAAACTCGAATGTGAACAGACACAGTCATGAAATAAGCTTACAAGAGAGAAAGACAAATATCAATGGAATTGCACATTTAAGAACTCTATAATCTTTTTAGTATGAATTTTTTTGGTATTTCTCAATAGCTTTTATACACAAATGAAGTTTATTATTTTAACTTTGATTCTCTTTATCCTGTAGATCGGAGCGTTTTAAGCAAAGTTAGAAGTTTTTGAAGCTAATTAAATCGACGTATTTTAAAGATTTAATTTGTTCTTAAATTAAAATCAAGTTTAAGGTTATATTTAGATAAATGCCCCTGCCGCCTTCCCGTTACATTTAGCTATTAAAACCCTATACAAAAATTGTAGAGTAGGGTTGGAGATGGAGCAATAACTTTTTAAAACACTATTTTTCAAATTGTGAAATTTTTCATTCACAACATTTTGAAAACTGAATATCAAATCGATTTGGGATTCATCCTGCTCCCTAGTACGAAATAAATTGATTTTTCTCATAAAATGCTATACAGTAATGTAGCCGGACATTTATCTTTTAATTAAAGACCTTAACTTTGAAGATCGGCCATCTAAAACCGAAGTTATAAGCTATCCACTCGGTCGATTTAAAGGCTATTTGTGCATAGCGGAACTTTTCTTAAGTGAACTTGGTCAGCAATCAGCCAACGCACAACCACTCATTGCTGCAACGCTGCGCTGCCAAGAAAAAAATTTTATAAACGTATAACGAAATAACCTTTTTTTGATTACATTCTATTAAATTCACATTTTATGCTTCGTTCGTTCCTGCCCAGGGGGGGGCAATTGCACCCATTGCCCCCCCCCTGTATCCGCGCCTGGACAGGTGACAGGTGACAATTTGTAAATTTACAACTTGACAATTGTCAAATTTCTGTCCCAAAAACAATTTGACAATTTTCTATAATTGTCAGAATATATGCGACAGTTGCCAAGTTTTCGGTTCATAAAAAACTTGTCATGACAATGGATTGTCACGAATTAGTCCCAGAATTGTCATGAATTGTCTGACAAGTTTGTAGTGACAATTTTTTTATGAGACAGAAAAAATATACAATTTACATATTTGTCAATATTTGGTTGACAATTGTGACAGGCAATTTAGTCTCGGTCAAGTGTTGATAATGAAGTGAAAGGTACGAGTTTAATAGCTTAATAATATTTTTAGAGCGAAAATGATGAATTGACTCAAAAAGAATTTCATGTAGATAATAAGCTAGAGTCGAAACTTAAAAGAAAATTTTCGTGGATAGTCAAAAGAATATCGAACCGAAAAGCTTGAAAATCCGAAAAAAAAAGTTTTATTGCCTGAACAATGTGAAGTTATTTTTTGATTTTTTGTTTTGCTATTTCCATCAATTTATTTTCTTATATTATAATTAATGGTTTCGCTGAATTTTGAAAAAAATGATTTATTATTTTTTAAATAAAAATGTTACAATACTATTTTATATACATATATGCATGTACGTATATTGTTCGTTATATGGACTAGAGCAGTGTTTCCCAACCTTTTTTGTGCTACGCCCCACTAAAACTTTCCAAAATTCTTATGCCCCCAGCAATATACTTATAGAATTTTTTTACATTCGAAAATTTGAAATGTTCACTAAAAAAAATTGAATAATTAAAAACTAGGAGAGAATCTTTAGGAAATAGTTCTCTCGAATCCAGCTATAAATATTCCACATGATAAACAATTGCATCTATAGCGGTATCATTCATTTCACATTTTTCGAGCCAATGAAACATGTCAAAATTTGTATTTTAAATTTGTATAAGTCTGACTTACCAATAAAGGTAACGAAAGTAATTATCTTCAATTTTTTTCGATAAGAGTTTTTTTTTCCTTGAAGTTGCTTATTAAATGTTTTCAGTTTTTCGGCGATATCGACTAAATAACTCAAAAACTCCTTACAATTGACCTTCAAGAAATTTTTATTTTTAGTTCCACAAATCAAACGGTTTCGAGAACCATCTGATTTCAGTTCCTCAAGGACTTCCAATCGTAGTTAACACAATAGGTGGACAAAATGTTCACAATTTGCACAAGACAAATTTTGAACAAGCCAGATTGAGTCCTGACTTTTTCGAACCTAAATGAGTGCCAAAGTGAAATAGTTTTTTTTCCTTCGCATTAAATTAATTTAGAAATCTAAAACGGCTGTAATGCCTCAAAATTTAAAATTGCCCCCCTTTAAAGCCAAATTGCCCCCTTGTGGGGCGTGGGCCCCACGTTGGGAAACACTGGACTAGAGCTTTACCAACTAGATTTATCATCAATACAACTGTCACAAGATCTCTGACGTTAAAGTTCATATTACCCAGCTACATAATTTTGTGAAAGCAATGACAAGTTTGTCATAATCTTGCAATGACAAAATTGTCACTACAAATTTGTCACTTTTTTTATAATCTGACAATGACAAAATTGTCATGACAAATTTGTCGTAGTATTTAAATGACAATTATGTCACATGTCAATATTTTATGAACCAACAAAGTGTCAGACAAGTGCGACAAACTTGTAGAATTGTCACCTGTCAATTTTTATGCAATAGGGCCCTGGTTGGGATATCTGTTATCGTTACTGGGTTAAAATCAATGTGCGTTGAAACGTAGTCTGTTTGAATGTCTATGCCTGTTAAATTCATTATAGTTCTGTGACCGTAGAGGCCCCTTTTCCAATTTTTTCTTAAAGCACATCAAGTGGGGCAAGTGAAAGGAACTTTTCAAGGATGGCCGTTGGCGTTTAAGTGATCCTAATAGCACTGGTTGTGCCAATTCACGCTAGTCTTTAAATTTTAGTCATGGTTTTTATATTAGTTTCCTTATCTAAGCCTTATCTAAGGCTGGCCACCAGACCATGCATGCGCAGGTACGTTAGAATCGGCCTTATAATGGCTGCGTGTACATCCAATGAATGGAATGAATGGTTCTGGGGGCTGGGACCCCATCTTTTACCAAAATTTCTGCTACAAGTGTAGAAAGCTTTAATATTTTCTTTCCAGTTTAGTTTACGATTAAGAACAACGCCAAGATATTTTTGGCAGTACCCGAAACCTGTAACGGGTAATAGTAGGAGGGCTTTTGTTTGGAATATTACGTTTCCTTGCAAACAGCACCAGTTCTGTCATCAGTGGGTTAAAATTTAGTCATTAGTGTATCTTAGTGTTATATCTTAAAATATTTTGTGTAAATGATTCTATCATTTCAGAGCACATTCTCATGCATTTTTAAATAATGTGCTCTTAAACTGACAAAAATAAAATGCACGACTGGGTCGCACGTACTTGCTCTTATGTTCAAGACAGTGCGAGTTTAAGAAAATTGTGTATACAAACATGGAAATTATGAGAGAAAAATGTAGAGAAGCATGAAATATGAAGTATGCCATCTTAATTCATGATGGAATATGATTGTATGGGAAACAAAATTTTAAAATCGTTGGAGCGGTTTTTTTTTTAAATTAATTTTTTGTATATAAAATTCTTAAAACATTTTTAAGAACAAATTTTGGTATGCAGGCTTAAACTATATATTTATGTGTATATAAAAACAAAATTTGAAAAAAAATTGTCGTTTTTGAGATATCGAATTTTCAAAAAAAAAGTTTGAAACTTTTTTTAAAAATCCAAAAACTTTTTTTTTGAAAATTTTGATATGCAGTATTATTTAAAATTATCTGAAATTTGTATATAAAAAAAATCATTTAAATCCAATAAGCTGATAACGAGAAAACTCAAAGTAATAAAATACGTTCTATGACAGGTACTAATAATAGTTGCTATGTGTAAAATTTTATAATTTTTGATGGTAGATCGTACTAATTTTAGTATATGAAAAATGTTTAATCAAAATCGTAGGAGTCGTTTTCAAGCAAAAAAATATTTTCCTTTGCGGTTTTTTTCACTTTTGTAGGGAAGGTACCGTTATTTTTTCATAAATGTGAAATTTTTTCTAAAAATATTTTAGAGAGTACTAAAAACGTCTTAAATATCGAGTTTCAAAAAAATCTATCAAGCCGTTTTCGAAATATTTGATTTTCCAAAAAAAATTTTGAAATTTTTTTTAAAAATCCAAAAAATATTTTTTCAAAAATATTGGTACATAAAACTATTAACATTTTTTGGAAGCTTCTGTATAAAAAAATAATTGAAATCGGTCATACCATTTTGAAAAAAATCAAAAATTAAAAAAATGGTTCCTTGGAAGGTACCATTAATAACCATTTTTGAAAAATGGTTTTCCACCCAAAGAAAGCCGTTACTAAAATAAATTTATTGAATTTTTTCTAAGAAAAGCTGTCAAGCCGTTTTTGAGAAAAATACGATTATGTAAATTTGCCAAAAAAAAATGTATGGCAGGTACCGTCATTTTTGGTTCTAAAAAAAAAATGAAAAAAATGTGTCGGCAGAATCACCAAAAACCACTATGTTCAAAGTTTGAAGAAAATCGATCGAGCCGTTTAGGCTGTAGACGAACAGACAGACAGACAGACAGACAGACAGACAGAATTGTGCCACCCACTTTTTTCGTGTTCTCTATCATCGTAATATCATGTTTGATTCTTATCTCAAAATTTTTTTTTGCACGAATCCAAAACTTGCCTTATAACGGGTGATTTTTTAGCTGGTTTGGTTTTGGCAACACTGGTTTTGACAGCTGACGTGTGTTTAGTACCTTGTGTCACTGTCAAACAGCTTCAGTTTGGTTTGCAATTTAACCATGGATCGTCTTACAAATGAACAACGCTTGCAAATTATTGAATTTTACTATCAAAATTCGTGCTTGGTTCGAAATGTTCATCGAAAAATTGTGTTCAGCGATGAGGCTCATTTTTGGTTGAATGGGTACGTAAATAAGCATAACTGCCGCATTTGGAGTGAAGATCAGCCAGAAGCATTGCAACAGCTACCAATGCATCCCGAAAAAGCCACTGTTTGGTGCGGTTTATGGGCCGGCGGCATTATTGGGCCATATTTCTTCAAAGATGATGCGAATCGCAGCGTTACTGTCAATGGTGAACGCTACCGAGCGATGATAACAAACTTTTTTTTGCCCGAAATGGAAGTTCTTGACTTGCATGATATGTGGTTTCAACAAGACGGTGCCACATGCCACACAGCACGCGAAACAATGGCGCAATTGCGAGGCGAGTTTGGTGAACAGTTAATTTCACGTTTCGGGCCGGTCAATTGGCCGCCTAGATCGTGCCATTTGACACCATTAGATTATTTTTTGTGGGGGTATGTCAAGGCTAATGTCTATAGGGACAAGCCCGCTTCGATTGACGCACTGGAAGCCAACATCCATGCATTCATTCGTGAGGTACCGGCCGATATGTGTGAAAGAGTATGCCAAAATTGGACTCAGCGGATGGGCTACCTGAGACGCAGCCGCGGTCAACATTTGCATGAAATTATCTTTAAACATTAAATTGCAAGGTTCAAACTATCGATTCAAATAAATATTTCATTCATTTTTTCGAATTTTTTGTGTTTTTTTTTTTTAAAGTTCTAAACCTCTTAAAAAACCACCCGTTAGTACCTATAATCGCAAGTAAAAAAGCTTTTTCAAACGAACAAATATCTATTTAATAAGTAATATGTAAGGAATATAAAATCATAAGCAGACCCCATGCCAGTTGACCAGTGTAATATTTATATTTCGTGCGTTATTTCTGACAATATTTTGATTTCAAATTTAGGTTCATAAGAACATCGAGCTAATAATATTTCCTATATTACTAAGTACTACAGACTGATTTATTCTTTTTTTCAATTGTTACTTTTTTTGTTTTAAATTAATCTTTATTAACTTATTAATTCCTCTATTAATTTATTTTTTTATTTTTTGACATTATTTATTTTTTGTGTTTATTTATTTCTACATTTCGCCGCCTGAGTACTTAAATGCCCCATATCCAAAAAAATTATTCCCCAGAAAACGAATTTCAAGGTTTGAAAAATAGTTTCCTTACTTTCTCCTTGAGAAATATGATGTTTGAATTTTTATATTTATGTACATTCTTTGAAAATATCGTTGTTGTAATTTGAAGACAAGAAGTCAAAAACTGTAACGGTAATTAAAAAAAAATAAAAGTATGAACAAAGTCAGAAATGGATATATTTAGAACCCTCTCCCATACGAATGCGAAATCGATGAAAACCAAATTGAAAATTTCCTATGGATATAGGACTTTTGTTCACTGAAAGGAGAGAATTCAATGTTAGCAAGAAGAACAAAAAATTCAAAAGCACTGGCGTTATTTATTTTTATATTTTCATTTTTATTGATGAGACGTAAAACCAAAAATAATATCAATTTAGTGGCTATACCTTTCTAAATCTCTTATTGGATTATTTCTAAGTCTACAAAATATGTAAGAAAATGCTTATGAAAAATACTTAAAACTAACTTTGGTCCTTAAAATATTCCTGAAAAATACATCTTTTTTAATTCGGAATAGCTAATAAAAATTCGTCAACATTACATTTATTTAGTTTTATTTATTTTTTAAAGTTTTTTTTTTCAATAACAAATTTTTGTTTAGCTTTTTTGATTTTATCCACTTTAGTAAAAAAAAGGCTTAAATTAAATCGTTAAAAAAATCTACAAGGCTTCAATTAAGTTTTGAAGTTTGGGAACGTTAAGGTACATAAATAAACTTATTTTAATAAGTATTACCCATGTTTTATTTTTGCTCATTACCGATTTATGTCATATAAAATAAAGCATTGCGGATTAATATGAAAACAGTGCTTTGCACCCATCTCTATTTATCTCATGGTTATTTTTCAACCTTTATGTTGTCTTTTTTCTTTACTATCATCAAAGTGAAAACTTACTTTTACATTATTGAAATAACCTCCGATAGAAACCTGGATCCCATATATTGTCCTTGCATGTTAAAAGATAACCCTGGCCCAGACCCAGATATAATTAAACGCAAGTAATGTTTTTACTTCATTTTATTAGTTTCTTAACACAGGTTTTTTTTTAAATAATATAGGTACGTATAAAAAAAATAAATTAAATTAAATTAAAACTTAAAAAGTCTTCAAGAACACAAAGAGTAATTTGTACACAGGTACATAAAAAATCTTAGCTTTAAAAGTATTTTTATCTTAGTATTTCTTCATTTTATTTAGTTTTCAAAGTTTTGATAAAACTTTATTACTTTGTATCATATTTTTTCTCAGCTATTATGTGAAAAATAAAAAAAAATTAAATTAAAAAGTCTTCAAGAACACATTTAATGCTGTAAAGTAGAAACGTAAAGGAACATAAAAACTCTTAACTATAGAAATACTTCATACATATTTTTCTTCATTTTATTATTTGTTTATTTGAAAAATTATTAAAAATAATAGAGTTAGACAAAATATAATAATTAAAAAGTCTTTATGAACACATTAAGGCAGTTTATAGCTTAGGTACAAAAGTAATCTTATTTTTAGTTATACTTTTAAATGAAAAAACATTTAATTTTGTTCGCAGCTTTTTGATCAATAAATTAAGTTTTATGATAGAAACTTTTTATGTGAGCTTAAATATAATTTTTATAAAAGTTAACATCCTCCTGGGACATGTATGGAAACATTGAAACTATGTCTTTAATTTTTTTCTTCTGAGGGTCCCAAAGAATTATTACAAATAGCAACACTTGGGAGCCCGAAGTCTAAAGCTTTTGAAGTACTCGCTACATTACGCAATGCTGCTCTGTTCAAGAAGACTGGAACTGATATTTCTGTTGCATGCTCGCCATACTCCTCTCTGTATCGCAGATAGATCATTCTGAACATAGCACGAAACCAACTGAGTTTGTCGCGAAAATTTTACTTCTATTTATACTTTTCATGCTGACACTTCCTTTACCTATGGATATTAGGGTGGTCCTTATTTTGGGTTTTTTTGAAAATCCAACTTGGATGGGCATCAAATGACTCTAAAAGGAGAAAAAAAATTTTCATAATTTTTTCAGATTTTTATTCCACCCCCCTGGTCTCCCTTTTTTCACTTCAAGGTACAAATAATGGAGTTAGGCTGATTCTTATAACACGCAAAAAAAAAGTCGGAACGTATAGATTAGATTCAGACGAAGAAAAAATCGTATCGGAGGGGGGGTCTATTTCCCCCCGTTCAGGCGGGAGGGGTAATTTTCTAAAAGTTTGACCCAAAATAGAAAAAAAAATATTAAAAAGCAACGGGACCACTTACAATGGCATGCTATAGCTTTTTTTAAAGCCATGAATCCAGTCTCTAATATATTTTTTAAATCAAGTTTTTATTGTAAATAGTTTCTGAAAAAAATAATTTTCAAACGTAAAAAACTATTATTTTTGTTTTTATTTTTAAGGTTTGAAAATTATTTTTTCAAAAACTATTCACAATAAAAACTTGATTTAAAAAATATATTAGAGACTGGATTCATGGCTTTTAAAAGAAGCTATAGCATGACATTGTAAGTAGTCCCGTTGTTTTTTAATAAATTTTTTCTATTTTTGGTCAAATTTTTAGAAAATTGCCCCTCCTGCCTGAACGGGGGGGAATAGACCCCCCCTCCGATACGGTTTTTTTTTCGTCTGAATCTAATCTATAAGTTCCGACTTTTTTTTTGCGTGTTATAAGAATCACCCTAACTCCATTATTTGTACCTTGAAGTGAAAAAAGGGAGACCAGGGGGGTGAAATAAAAATCTGAAAAAATTAGGGAAATTGTTTTTCAATGTTTTGAATCGAATGAGGGCTATCCAAGACAATGTCCAATTTAAGGACCACCCTAATGGATATAGAGCACATAAGCACTGAAAATGTCACTCAGTTGTGATAATTATGAGAGCTGAAATGCTCTATATACCGTCTTCTGTAGATATGGGGCAGTTAAGCACTGACATTATATTTCAGTTGCACTTTCTCTATATCCATGGCCATTTGGTATGGGGCACTTAAGCATTAAATGAATGTTTTAAGAACTCTTCTACAAAGACTGCAAAATTTTGAATGTGCGGCAAATAAGCGCTGAGAAGAGCCGAAAATTAGTGGTCTATGGAGCAAACTGGGTTTCTGTAACTTTCTTAATAATAGAGATAGAGCAACGTGGATAGCAGCAAACGATAGAGGAAACTCGAATTAGTATAACTGCATCATTAACTCAGTTCCCCAAAAAAGTGGTCTATGGGTGCATTGACCATTTTTTCAGGGGCAAAAAAGAGGACACATTTTTAAAAACGTAATAAAATTCAAGAATGAATAATTGTTTTTAAAGTTTAAACTTCAAAACCAGAGCTAATTTAATAAGTTTGATACAAATGAATTTTCACCGGTATTCATAAACGCAACAAAAACGCTAATTATCTTTTGTCGGATGAATTAAATGTCAATTCTCATCAATTAAACGAAATTCAAGAAAATAACTTTACTCACCACAGTAGGTAAGTACATTAACGTGTAATCAAGCAAACAAAAAAGTTCTGTAATTTTTGCCAAAAACTAGGTATTGTCCCCCTTATGCCAGATGCATGAATGTGCAAAATAAATTTTTTTCGAAGTGGTTAGATATTTTTCAAAATTTATCGGTATATTCCATGACATTACAGTATTGGTAATGTGCGTAAATCGAAGAAAATAAAATATTTCAAAATATCAGTTAAACTATTAGTTGATTTAACACAGTGTTGTCTTCTAGTAAGACTTTCAAAAACTGTGTTGCAATATTTTCATTTTTTGCACACTCATGCTTCTTACATAAAGGGGACGATATAAAGGAAACAGATCGTGGTGACAAAAACGCTATTTACAACCCCAAATATGGGCACTTTTATAAATACTCTTTGGTAACATCAGAGCTCTTGTTTATTGTACTAGATTTTCGTTAAGATATATAATAGATTAACGAAGATAAGCAGTTTATATTTTTTTATTTTAAAAATTTAATTAGTTAACTACCTAACTTTTGATCAACATTTTACCTAAATCGTGAATTAGAAGATATCCGAGCAGGTTTTTGAAATAGGGCTGAAACATTGTTTAATTGTTGTACTTTTCTTCGCAATATTTTTTTCTTAAGAAAATTTAAAAATCTGCACAGCCAAAGTTGTAATTTATTGCACTTTGCTATTGACATTGCCTCTAGTTTGTCAACTTTTAATTGCGATTTCTCGGGTGTCAAAAATTCATTTGAATTTGAAAACACTCTTTGTCAGGACATTTGAAGCTAGAAATAATAGTGAACAATTTACTGGCTAGAATAGATTTTCACATGTTCCTTAAGAAAATTTCTTATCTGGTAACCAACTGTCCATTTTTTAATTTGTTCTTCATTGACGTATCTATTACTAGTCATTATTGATTTCTAGATCTTTTCCAAATTAAAGTACATTGGAAAAGACGTTTAAGTTCAAACCAGTGGTATATAAAGTTATGTATGTGTTTAATTGGTTGAATAATGAAAAAAGTAGATACTTGATACGGTTTCAGTCTTAGAAAAATGATTTGAAAGATAAAATGAGGACATTTGGAGGACAATTCAGTAAAAGGAGGACGATTTTCTGTCCTCTTTTATAAAATAAAATATAGAGGACAGGACTCCGAAAAAGAGGACTGTCCTCTTAAAAAGAGGACGGATGGTCACGGTATCTATGGGATATTTAAGTACTCAGGCGGCGATTTGTAATTTTATGTATTTATTTTTTGTTAGTTTATTAATCCATTTCTTTATTTGTTTATTTATTTATTTCTTTTTTTGTTCACTTTCTTATTGATTTATTTATCTTGTCGTGTATTCAGTTATTAATTTATTTATTTAATTATTATATATTCAATTTTGTATTCATTCATGTTTTTTTTTAAATTTATTTTTGTTTATATCAATATATTTATTAATATTATTTATTAATTTTTTCATTCATGTATTTTTAATTATTTATTTATTTATTAATATATTTATTTATTTATTTATTAACTTTGAATTTATTTATGTATTTATTTATTATCAATTTAAGACTGATAAATGTTTGTTGTTTGTATATCAAAGCCACGACTGATTTATGTTTGTTGTTTGTATAAGCCATATAAATGAAAAAGTTATATTTCATAATGCATTATTTGTTTTTGTTCACAAACCAAATTAGGTATATTTTATATTAATATATTCTTTTTAATTATATTTTTTTTTAATAAAGGATTTCTATAAGTAGCATTTCCTTCAATCCAAATTTAATTACCTATTAATTATTAAGTTTTAAAAACTGTACATACTTCGCAGTAGCAAGGTAGTTTAAATAAATAAATAAAATAAATAATTTTTTAGAAGTGGAAGTCCAATTTTCTGGGGCGATTATCTCTGAAACAAAATTATGGGAGCAGGTCAAAATTCTGGTTTCAAAATTCTGCTTTGCAAAATTCTGTTTTTTGCACGAAAATTCTGTTTTTCAAAATTAGCTTTTTTTCAGTTCTGTCTTTTGAAATGCTGCTTTTCAATATTTTGTTTTTCAGAATTCTGTATTATAAAAATTTTAGCAATAAAATTCTGCTAAATCAGTTTTTTCTCAAAAACGGAAAACAAACAAGTAATTTTTCAACGTTATTGTTTGACAATTCAGCGCAAAACTGTCTTGAAATCTGGAAGAGATTTTGTTTTTGCTCGTTATTTATTTACAGTAGACGGCGCTCAGTAGAGATTGTTCACTTTTTCGAGAGGGAGCTTTCTAAGGCTTTCTAAAGGCGAATTTGATCCAAAATGCACATTTCGTTCGATGTGAATGTTTTTAATTTTAATTAAGCATTAAACAAGGCTTTCACTCAGGTTTAAACGTAAAACAGAAACAATTCCTTAGAGCTTTAAGGCTATGTAAAATGCTTGCGTGAAATTTGTATACAAAATACGTTTTTATATAAAAAATTGTATGTTCACTATTGTGGATAGTTCGCTATTTCGAGATTCACTAAATCGAGCGTATACTGTATATTATTTAATGGCTGCACATATTTGTCTACCTTGAACTAGCCAAGCACAACTTATATTTTCGTTTACCTATTTTATACTTTAAACAAATGAAGCTGTAACTGTAAGTGCAAAAGCTGTGTATCAAAGGCCTAGTTTACAAATTTACTGAGGTGAAACATGAAACTATTATGGTCGTTGGTTTACAGTTTCAAAAAAGCGCGCGCTTTTTAACATTTTCCAAACCTTCTTTTTATTATTGGCAGAATTTTGTAAAACAGAATTTTAAAAATGAGAATTTTGAAAGCAGAATTTTGATAAAAGAATTTTGACCCAGCCAGAATTTCGACACCAACCACAAAATTACATGTGCGTTACAGGAAAAAGACAACACCAGAAGTCTGCCTATCTATTTATTTGGGTTCAGGAAATTACAAACAGGTGGAAGGCTAAGCGAAGAAGAACGACCTAAATTTAATTTTATTCCAAAAATCTCTGGAGCCCTCTTTTAAAATAAGACTACATTGTACCTACCTTTCAAATGACTACTTCTGCATTATGGTTTCAGTTAACTGATATTAATACTTTTTTGTGTCAACTTAAATTAGCATACCTATTACTGACATAACAATATCTACCTGACCTGGTTTATAAAGGGTGATTTTTTAGCTGGTTTGGTTTTGGCAACACTGGTTTTGACAGCTGACGTGTGTTTAGTACCTTGTGTCACTGTCAAACAGCTTCAGTTTGGTTTGCAATTTAACCATGGATCGTCTTACAAATGAACAACGCTTGCAAATTATTGAATTTTACTATCAAAATTCGTGCTCGGTTCGAAATGTTCATCGCGCGCTGCTTCCATTTTATGGTCGGCATTCTCGACCTTCTGAGCAGTCTATTCGGAAGATTGTGACCAAATTTCGCACCAAATTTACTTTGTTGGACATTAAACCACCAACACGTTTACGTACTGTGCATAGTGAAGAAAATATTGCGGCCGTATCAGCTAGTGTGACAGAAGACCGCGAAATGTCGATTCGGCGCCGTTCCCAGCAGTTACTGTCAATGGTGAACGCTACCGAGCGATGATAACAAACTTTTTTTTGCCCGAAATGGAAGTTCTTGACTTGCATGATATGTGGTTTCAACAAGACGGTGCCACATGCCACACAGCACGCGAAACAATGGCGCAATTGCGAGGCGAGTTTGGTGAACAGTTAATTTGACGTTTCGGGCCGGTCAATTGGCCGCCTAGATCGTGCGATTTGACACCATTAGATTATTTTTTGTGGGGGTATGTCAAGGCTAATGTCTATAGGGACAAGCATGCTTCGATTGACGCACTGGAAGCCAACATCCATGCATTCATTCGTGAGATACCGGCCGATATGTGTGAAAGAGTATGCCAAAATTGGACTCAGCGGATGGGCTACCTGAGACGCAGCCGCGGTCAACATTTGCATGAAATTATCTTTAAACATTAAATTGCAAGGTTCAAACTATCGATTCAAATAAATATTTCATTCATTTTTTCGAATTTTTTGTGTTTTTTTTTTTTTAAAGTTTTAAACCTCTTAAAAAATCACCCGTTACTTTAAAAAAAAATAGAAACTCTTCGATGAATCTTAAATGCTTGTTTCGATTCTAGATGAAAATTGAAAATTGTTTCCTTTGGGGATTTTATTTCTTATAAGAACGAAATGTACCTCCGTTTTTTTCCGTTGGCAGCGTGTTGACATCATACACAGCAGAGTGCTTTTGCTCTCTTTCAAATCGACTTACATCTGTTGGCATGCAACACAAGAAGCCGATTATTGTCACCAAGCAATGCAAAACGAATGTGGATACCTTCTCTACGAATAGGTAAGCTAAGGTTCCATGGTTTTCCCCAGGCGGAACATGCATGTTGTACGGAAATAAAGAAAGGGACAATAATACGACATACGAGTATAGCGGAGAAAAAACCTTTGCATCCGGTAAAATCGATTAAAACTTCATTTGAATACTACCTACTTCAAAGGAAAGCAAAAAAAAAAAAGAAGAGAAACTCCAAGCACACAAAACGGAACGGATATTGCTTTGCATCCTTGGGTATTAACCGGCAATCCATTTACCAGATCCAGGGGTGCCAAGCTAAGAAGAGAGATTCAAAAAAAAATTTAAAAAAGATACCATGACCCAAGACTAACTGCTTCTTGAGTTTTGATGGAGGCAGAGGTAGTTTGTGTGGGCGAATTCAGACGATATAAATTTATGCATGCATATCATCGAGCTCAAGAGCCAACAAAATTTGGTTGCGTTTTTAAGGACAAAGGGCTTTACATGTTTACGGAAGTTGGTAAAATACAAAAACCGGCATAGAAATGCAGACTTTTTCTGTAGATGAATAGAAAAACTAGGATTTGGTGATTTGACTTATATACTTCCGACAACCTGTCAGCAACCATGTCTTGCTTATTTGGTGCATTTCTTATGTATATGAGCTCTGTAAATTCCAGCTGAATTTTTCCATTTTGCTTTGATGAATGCAATATCTAATATTGAGGGAAATATATTTCAAGTTGATCCTTGTGCGAGTTTTTATTGTGCTTAATATTCAAGTAGATACATATGATGAAGGTGAGAGATGCTTAAAAGTGCGGAATAAAGTAGAACAGAAAAGTTCAGGACAATAGTTAAATGCTTTCAGTACAATACCCCTTAAATCGACCGATTTGTAAAGGATAATCACTGGATGGGATTTTGTTAGTAAAACAACTCGAGGTCGTCATTTGATGCTTTCATCTAAAATAAATTAAATATGGTGGGGCGATAGCTCGTGGAGAGCCCGGACCTAGTGGCTTACAACTCTCCACTATATACTTGTGTGTGTGTGTTTTTGGCCAAAATAGAGGGGTAAGACCGAGTCCGAACAGCTAGATGAGAAGCACCTTTTATAGTCCAGTCAAATCAGCATTTTATATCTACAAAAAATACTGCATCGAATTTTATTTTCCATTCTTTCGCGCGTATTATTCATTTGATTAATCTAGATTAAAATCCAGATGAGAAGTAATTTAAATCCAAAAATTAAATCCAATTCCATATTAATTACTCGTTTAATCCAAACTTAAATCCAATCGCGATAAATTCAATTGAATTTAAACTGCCCTCTGGAGGTCAGTTTAAGTTGTAAAATCCAGAATAAAACTGAATTTTATATTCTGTATTCACATTTTCTTGACATTTCAAAATTTTTAACCCGATTTGAAACAAAAATTTGCGATACCTTTCATGTTATGTGTTCGGTTTGAAGAACAAATTGGTGAGTAGTACATTTCATTTCGTTTTCGACGACGACTCATTGTCTCAGTGTCATCTCGCTGATCTCTTGTTGTGCTCATCCAAACGTAGTTTTCAATATCGTGATCATTAATCTCGCTTCGCAGCTATGGTCTCGCTTTGGTCTCGTCGTGACATTAACACGTTTTTTTTTGTTGCATTGAGCATATTTTGCAGTCATCACGCTTTGGTCTCGCTATAGTCTCGCCAAACTTCTTTTTTTTTTCAAAATAAAATTTTTCAAAATGTTTAAAAATAAGCTAAGACTGTGGTTAAAAAATTCAAACGTGATTTTAAGTTTTGTGGTCATAGTGTTTGTCTTATGTGGTCTCACCATACCTATTAACACGGCTGCCTGGGTCGTTATTTCTTCACAATAATCTCCCTTTGGTCTCGCCATGATATCTACACGTGATTTTATCATTTTGCACGTCTTATCATCGTCTTGCTTTGATCTCGGTTTAGCCTCGCTGTTGTCTCGCCAACATCGTTTCAGTTTGCAACCCGGTTTAGATTTATATTCAATTTGCACTTGAAGTCGAAGTATATTGAAATTTTTGTCACTTCTTATTAATTATTATTATTCACCACTTTTGGATCAACTAAAAACCCTTCTAAGACGCAATATTTCGACACTAGTTAAATTTGAATAAAGTCCACAAAAACGAAAACAAAAATGATAATTCTCTTATTGTTTGCGTTTTCTTCTTCATTTACCCAGACCACGGGCTCTATTCTTGTGTAGGTGCATGAATTTAACCAAATTCCCCTAGAAAAATATAATTTGGTGTGTTTTTGTGCTGCAAATACTAGTGTCGATAATCTTCGATCGGAATATTGAGTACATCATTCATTATGTAGCCGTTAAGCTCTAAGCAATGGGTTTCGCGAGATATTTGGCTTCAAATCACCGAAAAGAACAATAGTGCAACTCCGCATTTGGGCATTGTCTTCCTACTCAACATCAATGTTTCGTACTAGCCCAGGAAAATTAGACTTTCACTTCGAAAAAAATCCAACAAAACTGAACTTTGGTGCAGAGCCTTGTTTTGGCGTCTTGAGCATTTCCTTTAAAGTTCCGTAAATTTTTATCGGCGCTAAATTTTTTAGGGTGGTAAAATTCAGGTTTTTCTTAATTTGTCGGAAACTATCTGTTTTTTTGAAAAATATAACGATACAAATTGAAGATTAAAAAAAAGATCAAAATACTTTATTGCATACAATCAATAGATTCAGAAGAAATCGTGCAAGACCTTCATATGGTGGAACAAATTTTGTCAAAAAATTTATTAAAGTTTTATTAATCGATGGGCAAAATCTTTTCTACGTTTTGTGTTTGGTTCTAGGAAATTTGTATTCCACTTAATGTAAAAACCTATGCATGTGTTATGTTAGCAGTCAAGCCATTAAGAGGCGTTGATGAAGTTCAGAAGGCTATTAGCCGAAGTTCTAGAAAGTTCCTCTAAGTCATCATAGAAATGATTTCCTAGGTGGTTCTTTCTTAAATGACAGAGTGGCTGGGCAGTGGCAAAGGAAGTGTAAGGTATCGTCATGTGCTTATTCGTCACTGCACCCTCTGCAAAGGTCGTCAGTACTAAGCCTCATTTTCTTTTTGTGGTGTCTCAGTAGGTTGTGTCCGGTGATTATGCTGACAAGGGAAACTACCATTGAAAACCATTTTTTGAAAAATGGTTTCCTATACAAAGGTAGCCTTTGCTAAATGAAATGTATTTTTTTTTTTGTGAAAAGTTGTGGAGCCGTTTTTGAGAAAAATAAGATTTTGTAAAATTGCTAGGAAAAATTTAATGGCAGGTAGATACCTACCGTTATTCTTGGTAAAACAAAAAATAGAAAAAATCTGTGGACAGAATCATCAAATGCCCATTATGTATCAATTTTTAAGAAAATCGATCCAGTCGTTAAGGTTGTAGCCGAACAGATTTTCGATTTGACAAATGGAACTTAATTATAAATGTCAAGTTAGCAAAGCAACTTTGACAAACCAAAAAATGAATAAGTTGATAATTTGCCATTAGTAAGTTGTTAGTTAGTTGTGACTATTTAGAATATTTCATTCAATGTTTTCTATGTTTCTCGGGTTCCTTGCTTACTTGATATCAAGTTACCAAAGCAACTCGCGTGGTTCGAAAATGGATAGGTGCATAGTTTGTCGTGAATTAGTTGTGAAAATTTCCAATTTTTCATTCTATGTTTTCTATGTTTTTTTTTTAAAGTGGTAAAAACTTCTAGGACGTAACATTTTACTGCTTAGTAATTTACCCTTAACTAGTCATTTATTATTTGAGACCAATTAAATTTTTTCGTGCGATGTTTTCTATATATGTATGTATTTTTGGATTATTTGTTCTCTATGAGTGTCAAGATAGCAAAGCAACTTTAACGAATCGAAATATGGGTAGGCGGATAGTTTACCGTTAATTAGTCGTTAATTAGTTGTGACAATTTCGAATTTGTCGGTCAATGTTTTCTATGTTTTTTTGGGTGCTTTGTTAAATTGACATAATTCGAAAAGCGGTAAAAACTTATTATACTTTATGTCTTATGGCTTAGTAATTTGTTAGTAGGTCTTTAATTAGTTGTGAAAAATTTAGTTCAATCGTGCAATGTTTTCTATGTTTTATGGGTCCTTAACAAGTTTGGATATCAAGTTAGCAGAGCACGACTTAAGAAAGGAGTAAAAACTGCTAATACCGAATGATTTATGACTTAATAATTTGTTGTTAACTGACCTTTAAGTAGTTGTGACAATTTGGAATTTGTCGTGCACTGTTTTCTCTGTTTTTTTTGGGTTCCTTGCTTACTTGACATCGAGTTTGCATAGCACAACCTCGAAAAGGAGTAAAAACTGTTTAAACCGAATGGTTTATGGCTAAATAATTCATTTTTAATTATGAGTCGTTAGTAATTTTAGTTAATTTAGAATTTTTCATTCTATGTTTTCCATGTTTTTTTCACAAAAAGTAGTAAAAACGTCTAAAACTTAATATTTTCTTACTTAGTAATCTGCTGTTAATTAGTCATTAATTAGTTGTGACAAATGTAATTTTTTCGTGCGATATTTTCTATGTTTATTGTTTTATTTTCCGAAATTTATATGAAATAAAATTCAAATTTGAAGTGATTAAGAATTTGTCTTTAACTAGCCATTGATTGTTTGTGATAATTTTAGAATTGTCGTGCAATGTTTTCTATGCTTTTTGTTTTAATTAATTTACGCAGAAACATTCAAAAAGAGTTTAAAATAGATTATGTTTAACTGTTGAAAAAATACATAAAAAACATCGCACACAAATAATTGATTTCGTCTCAAATAATTAATGAGTGATAAAGTGTAAATTACTAAGTAATAAAATAGTAAGTTTTGGAAGTTTTTACTACTTTTGAAAAAAAAAACATAGAAAACATAGAATACAAAATTCTAACTAAAAATTCTATAACTAAAATCACTAACGAATAATAAGCTATACATTATTTAGCCATAAACCATTCGGTTTAAGCAGTTTGTATCCCTTTTCGAGGTTGTACCATGCAAACTCAATGTCAAGTAAGCAAGGAACCCAAAAAACGTAGAAAACATTGCATACCAAATTTGAAACTTTCACAACTAATTAACGACTAATTAAAGGCAAATTATCCAACAATCCATTTTTCGATTCGTCTAAAATGTTTTCCTAACTTGACACTCGTAACTTTATTCAATAACTTCCAATGGATAGTTAAAAATCTTCTTCCTTTGGGAAACTGCACTATTTTTTTTTCTAAGTTATTATTAATGATCTAGTTTTCTTCGAAAGGGTTGCCTTTATGACATTTCAAATTTACTTTTTTGAATGGTGATATACTTACCAACCTTCTGTTTTTTTTTTAACTTTCTTGGAATAACTGATGTTTAAAAACATGAATAACCACTATATTGTCAATTCCGAGTTTATGTTCTCTTTTTAAATTTAACTGCCCTCAAAAAAGTGGAAGCACACCATATCAAAGCAAAATTATTATCAAGAACAAAATAAATATAAAAATTCTTATAATAAATTGTTATTGCTCCAGCAATGAACATAACAAAGTTAAAGCTTCGGCACTCATAAATTATTCGCGAGGGCAGTAGGGAAAAAAAACATAAAAAAAAAATAGGTATCATTTATATAGGTATAGGTACCTTGAAGTATAAACAAGGAATGTTGCAATGTGAAGAGTTGATGCAATCAAAAAATTCCCTTGAACACAAATAGGGGCTATCTTGTTTCGAAGAAGAATAAAACGGTATACTGTTAAAAAGTCACCTCGTTTCTCCTAAAATGTTTCAGTGAGAGTTGTAAAGAAAACATTTAAAAAACTGTTTGGTGAGGCAAGAATAACTACTTTTTTAACTGAATTTAAACAATTCCCTAAAGAAAACATTTTATACGCACATGCAAATTTTTCAAGTGGTGAAATATTAAACTCATACACACAGAATGCAACAGTTATATGAATCAACATAAAACGTGAATTAAATAATATGAACTTACCAAAGTGATACTTTAGTAAAGATTTTAATTAAGTAAGATTATCACGCAAAAACCGAAAAAAAATGTCGAACCCCTGTTGGTTATAATTAAAATGAGATCTTTCAACTTTCATATTATTTTGAAATCTCCTTAGTTCTTATTGGTCTTCGCTTAGCAGTGAAAGCTTTATTAAGTAAGCCATCATAAAAAAAAACCCAGCATGAGTGCAAAAATATTATCCTTTCACTATATGTGTTTTATCAAGTCTCTTTTAATCCCCACTATCATCGTGATGGCATCGAAGAATGACAAAAAAAAATCTACGACAAACCAGGGTTCTTTTTAAAAAGCAATCTGCATCTACACTCTCTCTCATATCCAGTTCAACAAACTAACTTATACGATGCAACGTGTTGATGACAAAATCGATGCTATCTTGGAGGGTCGTTAATTGAATCTGTGACAAAACCGCATTGTCCTTAAATTGTTTCGACGACCAAGGACCAAAACCCCAACCAACCAATTCACTTCACTCATCTGATGTGCTTGCTTTACCAAATGTCAGCGATACACATAGCCGGCGAAGTTAAGTGGTGACTATAAAGGGATGATTTTATTTTTTTTTAGTCCTTAGTCCATATAACTTGTGTTCACAATGAGCCTGTGGGGTCTAACATATCTATATATCCACTTGGTTTAGTTCTTCTCCCGACTCATGATGGTTACACTGTTGGAGGAGCTGCTTTTCGACTATCAAAATGACAACAAGACAAAAATATAACAAAAGTCCTTCAGGAAAAAAATAAAAAAAAAAAAATTTCAAACAGGAAAAGAGAGCACTAGTTGCAGGAAACGCAAAAAGGGTTTTCTGATGGTCGGTCGCATTTTATAGATCGAAATAAAAGTTCATGGCAATGTGCACAGGAGGATGACTTTGAATGGGTTCCTTGAAAATCGTAAAGAATCTTGCAATGATTCGAGGACACAATCTAACGAAATGAACAACGTTGGTGAAGTAAAATAAAAATTTAAGAAAATTTAGGATGGCCGATACCATTTTGTGAAGTTACCTCCTCGTTTCTGTACTAACGACACGGAATGATTTTCTTTAAATATTAACACACACAAAAAACAAAATCGATTTGAAGTATTATAGTTTAAAAAACATTAATGTACCAACCAGGAACTATTTTTATATAATATTACTCTGTCTTTGTGCAAATAACAACTTTTTGTGCAACAAGAAAGCATTATAGGTGCATTTATTGGAAATTTGCCATCTAATACATAGTGTGGGTTGTCTCCATTCTCCATAAGCCAAGTTGTATATTTCAGTTGCTTTTCGACAGAAAAGTTTTTTTTTATATATAAATATTAACTTTATTCACTTTGTTAGACCTTAGGTTGTTTAAATGCAACCTGAACTGTACGGAACAAGTAAGGAAGAGCAGAAGAAAAAGAAATAATAATTAATGAAGTAAGGCCTTTACAGTACCAAATTATTCCCTAAAGTCGCAAGCAAAATTTTTGTTTTTAAGTTAGAAAATGCTTACTGTACTGGTCCCAATCCATGAAGAGTCACTGCATGACACACGGTGGAGGCCTTCCAATCCCTACGATCCTGAGCACGCTGCTTTCAGTCATCCAGCCCAAGCACTTGGGTATGCGTGATAGCTTGGTCTTTAAACTGGAGGAGGTTTTGTCGCTTTGTGACCTCGAACCTGGGACTGGGGCTCTAAAAATCTCCTGGCTCGAGTATTATCAATTCGCTTGATGTGGATGAGCCAAAATAGTCCAAATGTTTTGCGTTTCAGGACTATTATGCACATTGTACACGCATCTTGATACAGCTCATAGAGTTCAAGGTTGCATCTTCACGCACACAAGACCAATTTGTCTGTCAAAAAGCTCAGATCCCGCCCTTTCATGCCTATTGTTCAACATTCAGCATCCAAAGAACGACTGGCCGTCGCTGTATAAAGCAGCACCCCCACCCACATTGGTTTGCGTGGATTTGCTTATCAATAATTGATTTGAAAGTGGAGATTTTCAGCATATTTTTTTCATATAATTAATTAAAGATATTAATTTAAATAACTGAAAACACTTATTTTATTTATTTATTTACTTATAAAGGCGTTTCGGAAAACCTATGCATCAACAATATTGTCAAAATGTTCAGCGTTTTTCGATTGTGGTTTTGAAGTGCAATTACTTCTTAATGGTTAATGTAACGAAAAAAAAATCCAGAAACGTTTTTCATGGAAAATTACCTCGGCTACTTATATGTAGGACACATTTTTTTCTAAAACTTACTTAAGATATTTGGGAAAAATCCATTTTTGTGGCCTTTGACCCCTTGTAATGGACCTAGGGGATGGTTGAGGACTTTTTCTTAGATTGTAAGTTAACGCAAATCTCGCAATTCCAGTAACATTCACGAATGTATGCCGGGATAAGCAGACAACCCAGCGATGCTGGTCAGGGCACAAACTTGTCCTCGGGATGGTTAAAAGCCCCCTTAAGACGGATGAACTGCAGGCAGCGGTCAACGGCATGATAGTCTGGTGGCGCAGGAGCTTTTTTTGATAAAAGGCCAACGGCAGCAGCAGGTAGCGTCTGTAACCCATATTGGGCGGCTACAAAAGGCGTCTGTTTTCCCATAGTGGGCGGCCTCGAGCAGTTATGTGTTTGACGTTTGACCATACAAAAGGCGGGTGTGCCTGTCAAATCTGAGCTTATGTATGTTATTAATCATATCTCGGAAAACACCATGGTGGAAGGATATATGCAAATACATGAACTATGACACCAAATGGAAATGAGTCCCCAAGAGGTAATCTTTTTATGGAAAATCCTTCTGCAGCTTCGGTTGCAGTAAACCGCACATCGGATTTGGGGGTGCGGCATCTTTCATGTACGAGCGTCAATCAAGACGCCATAATAATAAATGAATCGTTGACAAATAGAAGAAATCTTTCAAGAAGCGCAAATGTTACTTTTGGCTACCACATACGTAAGAAAATCGGATCATGGAACGTTCGATCCTTGTACAGCGATGGTAGATACGAGCAGGTTGAGCGTGAAATGCTTCGCCTAAGGATCAGTATCCTGGGCATAAGCGAAACTAAGTGGAGAGGAAGAGCTGAATACAGATCAGACACTGGACAGACGAGAATGCTGTATTCCGGGGAAAATGAAAGAGAGGGTGGCCAAAGACTGCATGGTGTCGGAATTATGTTGAACGAAAAAGCGAGGCGTAGTTTGATCTCCTGGGCGCCCATTTCTGCGAGATTAATGACAGCAAGGTTTCGTTCAAAAATTCGTAACGTCACAATTATTCAGTGCTATGCCCCCACAAACGAAGCGACAGAGGAAGACAAAACCGCGTTCTACACTCATCTTAACTCGGTTTACAGTAGTGTTCCGAGAGCCGACATCATAGTCGTTATGGGAGACTTCAATGCCCAAGTCGGTTTAGACAATTACGGACTGGAACGCGTGATGGGAAGAAATGGCTTGGGGTCACGGAATGAAAATGGTGACTTGCTTGTCGATTTTTGTGACGCGAATCGTCTTGTGATAGGTGGGACTGTATTTAAGCATAAGACGTGCAACAAAATTACCTGGGTGCATCCAGATGGTCAAACCGAAAACCAAATTGATCATATCATGATTCAGCAGCGATGGAGGAAGTCTATGTGTGATGTCCGGAGTATAAGAAATGCCGATGTGGGAAGCGACCACCATTTGGTTCTGATGAGTCTCAAATTACGAACCACTGCCGTACAAAAACCAGCGCAGGATGCAGCAAGGAGCTCAAAATTCATTACTAATGCTTTGAATGACCCCAACATATGTCGAAACTATGTCACCACCCTTAACGACAGAGCCTCGTCATTAAATGGAATCCAGCATTCAACAATTGATGAGATGTGGGGTGAAATTAAAAGTGTTTTTATGGAGGCTGGATCCGAAACTGTACCCAAGCGAACGATACGTAGAGACTCTTGGATATCCCAAGACACCTTGGATAAGATCGAACTTCGCAAATCGTTGAAAATCCAAATAAATGCCGAAGCAGATATTCAACGAAAGGCTGACTTGCGAAGAGATTACCGCATTGCACATAAGATGGTCTATCGTTGTGTGAGACGTGACAAGAGGGTGAGGTTAGATGGGCTCGCAGATAATGCGGAAATCGCTGCCAGAAGAAGAGATATCCGGGAATTGTACCAAATAGCCAAAGATGTGATCGGGAAAAAAAGCAACACCAATCATCCTGTAATGGATGTGGATGGCACACTTTTGGTATCAATTGAGGATCAGCTTCGTAGATGGAAGGACCATTTTTGTGCCTTGCTAAATGAGGATTCAGTTGAGCAGAGTGCTGAAGTGCCCCAACTAAACGAGATGCGCAGGTCCTATAGGGGTATTGACATCGAACCCGCGTCAGAATCGGAAATCCTTACATCAATAAATCTCCTCAAAAACAACAAGACAGCTGGACTGGACGGAATACCAGCTGAATTCCTGAAAGCTGATCCCGTAACAGCGGCTAGTATTTTACATCCGCTGATACAAAACATTTGGGAAAACGAATGCTATCCCAGGGATTGGAAGGATGGTGTGATTGTTAAGTTGCCAAAGAAAGGTGACTTAAAGAATTGCAACAATTGGCGTGGTATCACCGTTTTGTCCGTTTTGCCAAAACTAATGGCAACCATCATTCTCGAGCGAATAAAGGATAGAATCGAGTCTACACTCAAGAGGCATTAAGCTGGCTTCCGCAGTGGTCGATCGTGTGTCGACCATATCAACACCCTGCGTATCGTCCTCGAGCAGTCGATGGAATTTCAATCACCGCTTTACCTCATGTTCGTGGATTTTGAGAAGGCCTTTGATCGAGTTAACCAAGAATGTATTTGGAGATCGTTGCTTGGTAGAGGAATTCCACCAAAAATTGTTGCCATTATAAAAGAGTCCTACAACAACGCAAGGTGTTTTGTTTTGCACAATGGGCAGCTTTCCGACTCCTTCGTAGTGCAGCAGGGTGTGAGACAAGAGGATGTTCTATCGCCAATTCTCTTCCTGCTGGCGATGGACGACGTATTGACGGCCAGTGTTGGTACAGCTGAGCGACAGGGCATTCAATGGAGACCGTTCGAAAGGCTCAGTCATTTAGACTATGCCGATGACATATGTCTACTGGCAAATAACATCAGTGGGCTGAACCCTGAACGGAATGAAGGGAGAGTCGAGTGGTCTAAGAATAAACAGCAAAAAGACAAAAATAATGCTCACATGCCGCTCCACACAGCAGCGTGTTATTCTACAGGAGACGCCAGTTGAAGTAGTGGAACAGTTCAACTACCTTGGCAGTATTGTTTCTGCAAACGGTGGTACGGATCTGGACGTTAAAAGTAGAATGAATAAAGCTCGTGCTGCCTTCGGTACCCTGTCCCCAATTTGGAAATCCAGTCAAATCTCCTTACGCACTAAGTTGAGATTCTTCGAATCCAATGTCAAATCCGTGCTGTTATATGCTTGTGAAACCTGGAAAGTCACACGTCTACTATTTCGAAGAAAATGCAGGCCTTTGTGAATCGCTGTCTTCGCCACATCCTAAAGATTCGCTGGTCACAAATAATATCAAATGAGGAATTGTGGCGCAGGACAAGTCAAGAGCGGCTGGACGTCGACATAAGAAAGCGTAAATGGCGTTGGATTGGTCACACACTAAGGAAACTAAACGATGAAATTGCAAAGCAGTCCTTTGAATGGAATCCTCAGGGTGCACGGCGGGTTGGAAGACCAAGAACAACATGGAAATCAACTGTCTTAGCGGAAGCAGAATCCCAGAGAAAGACGTGGCCACAGCTAAAGTACCTTGCAGCAGACCGTGAAGGATGGAGACGTTTTGTTGACGCCCTATGCCCCAGCCGGGGTTACAGGACACGATGATGATGATGACCTCGTGGCTTGATGGTTAGTGCGTAGGACTGTCATGCCGAAGGTGTGGGTTCGATTCCCAGCCGTGCCACCTAAAAACAGAAATGTTTTATTCGAGGTACTGCCCCTTGCGAGGAACTGACAAATCCTCCAAGAGTATACTTGTCATGAAAAAGTGCTTCTCATTTAGCCGTTCGGACTCGGCAAAAAACTATAGGTCCCCTCCATTCCTACCAACAAACACGCACACAGGAATGGTTGTGAGTTGTAAGTCACTAGGCCCTGGTTCTCCATGAGCTGTTGCGCCACCCAATTTATTTTTTTTTTTTTTTTTTTAAGAAATCTATGCCTGACCAATTACGGAAACCACCAGCTGACTTTTTATTATCATTTAGTGACCTTTGAAATGACACACAGACTCCAAAGTCCCTGGCCTCTTAGGTAGGTAAATCAAATTAAGAACTTATGTCAATATTCGATTTAATTTTTGGTTAAAAGGTATTTGTAAAAAAGGCCATTTTTATATCTAATTTTGGGTTCAGCAGTTTTAGCCTATTGAATAGACTGGAAAATGAGGGGTATAAGGGAACAATTACGTGCAAGGGTTTTTATTATTGAATATGTTTGTTTGGACCATAAGAATGCTTAAAACTGAAAATGCTACTAAATTCACCCATGTGTTTCTGAGAGAATGGTCGCACTGGCCACTTTTCAATATTTTTGGTGTAGCTTGAAAACTAAGCTGAATTTGACAATTTTACATATAATCCTTATTGTTCAAAATTAAATTTTCTATTGGATTGGATAGTTCAAAAATTTTTAAAAATAAATTTAAGCAGGAAAAATTAACTAAAACCAACCTAAAAAAAATCAAGGATATCTCAATTTTTTAATAAATTGTGCATAACTTTTTTTGAAGCAAATATAGGGTCAAGATATGCACGGACAAAATAGAGAAGAGACTAAAGGCTTTAATATGGCATATTCAAAAATTAATATTAGTTCAAAATTGACAGAGATATTCTCATTCAAACCTTATCATTTCTTATAATTTTTCGCAGTTTTGGCCCGAAAGTCCCTTTTCCGGTACAATTATGGCAAATTTCATTATCGTAAAAATGTTCAAAATCAAAATTTTGGTACAATATGACATTACATTTATAGAGAATTTTTAAAAAGTATGTAAGTTCGCAATTTCGTTTTTCGGCTATTTTTAAATGCTTTCAGACCTACAGACCGAACGGCTGCGCTGGTCCAATTAACATAAGATTTGGTACTAGGTGCTAGGAACGTTAAATTTGTCATAAAGTACCAACAAATAGGCTTTCGGGCAAAAACTGCGAAAAATGATAAGAAATGGTAAAGTTTGAATGGCTTTATCTCTTTCAATTTCCAAATAAAATGGCTTTTTTGACATGTCATATTAAGGCCTTAGGACTCCAGTTTACTTTATTTGTGCATGTCTTAAGCGCATCTTTGCTCCGAAAAAAATTATGTGTAATTTAGAAAAAAATTTATAAGCCTTTGATTTTTCGATTTTTAGTATGTTGGTTTTTGTTCACTTTTCCTGCTTAAATTTTTTTAAGAAATTTTCAAAACTATTCATTACGATAGAAAATTTAATTTTGAACAAAAGTATTAAATGTAAAATTGTCAAATTCGGCTTAGTTTTCGAGTTATACAAAAAAAAAATGAAAAGTGGCCAGTGTGACCATTCTCTCAAAAATGCATGGGTGAATTTAGTAGCATTTTCGGTTTAAATCATGCTTATGGGCCAAACAAACATATTCAATAATAAAAACCCTTGCACGTAATTGTTCCTTTTTAAAAGGTCTATTCAAAAGGGCTATTTTGACAAAATCATCAAACTAGTTTTAAAATAATTTTTACTCAAATATTAAAGTAAACATTAAGTTGAATTCTTTTATTATTCCTTAAAACAAATTTTTAATTTAATATTTAGTACAATAAAATGTATTATTTAGTAAAATATATATAGATAAAAATAAAATAAATATATTATTTAGTAATATACTGAATATGTACCTACTACTGAATACCAAACGAAAAAACAGCAATTTTATCCTTAAAAGAAAATTGTTTTTATTTCACTGGAAGAAGAATTATTTGTCTGTGGTCCGTTCCTTTTCTCTAAAAATGTTAACAATTGTTGATGTGTCAAAAAAAATGTTGGAATGTCAATGTTAAGAATGTTACACTTTGTAACATTTCATTTAGGAACGATCAATGTTGAAAATATTGTTGATCTGTCAAACGGCAAGGTTGGAAAAAAAAATCGAAATGCATTTAGAATGAATAATCAAGAAAAAACTATTTATTGCATAAAATTAATTGAAAATAAATACACATAATTTCTAAATTAAATTTCTATTAACCTAAACTAAACTATGAGCACAAATTTCTTTAACGAAAATCACGGAATTGATAAAATGCAATGTCGAAAAAAAGTAAATTTATCATAAAACAATTCAAAACTCAAAAACAACAATAAAGTTAATTAAATTGAAAACACATATTTGCAAAAATTCTAACAATTCTAATTCCAAACAACGAAAAGTAAACAAAAGATAATCACAAAATAAAAAATTGCAGTTTCAGCTGCTTTTGACAAATCAACACTTTCAATTCATGTCGAGGAGATGAGTTGGAAATTGTTACAAAGTGTAACATTCTGACACTTCAACATTGAGTTTAGGAACGATTTTATGACGTCATAATGTTACACGATGTTACAATTTGAGAATTTAGGAACGATCAGTGTTAACAATTGTTAACAATTGTTAACATTTTAGAGAAAAGGAACGGACCACTGACGTTTCTTATTTGGATTTTTTTTTGTATTGTTTCCTTAAAAACGCACAAATTTTCTTAGACGAATTTTGTCCTTTGAGTAGTGAAACCATTATTAATGATGGAATTCACATATTTTAAATTTATTTATACTTGGGAATAGCCCCAGAAGGGGTCATGACCCCATGACCCCCCACCCCATTTATCATCCAATTCTGGCTAGTTAATGGACAGATCTTCGTTTTTTTTATTTCTTTGTTGGTAGCATGTATCTATAGTTGGTCTTGTTCTCATTACCTTCTAGCCCAACAGGTTTTGACTACTTTCCAATTTGTTACGGGTGCTGTAAAAGACTAGCCCCCATATTAATAAACGGCGGATAACAACGGGCTAGCGTTTATACATCTGTTAACTAGTAATTCTTATTAACAAATGCGTAATAGTCTGTGACGTGTGTTAACGTACGGATAACTTTAACTAGCCAGATTCCACGTGTAATGAACGGATAACTTCTCAACACATACACGCACGCGTATGATAGCACCGTTTACTACTACCAGTATACACTTCGTAAGGCAGTGCATGCATGTGACACATGTATTAGAAAATCACCATAATTTGATGAAGTGGTGAATTTGGTGAAGTGATAAATACTGGAAAGATATCATATCTTTTTTAATAAGAAAAGTTATCAAGCGGACAAGTTGTCTATCCGTGTGCCCAGTTAACACGTGTGTTAGGGAGCGGATACCAGTTTTTTTATTAATCTGCTGTAGGTATATAACGACACGTTGAGAGTGGCCGATATCGTCCTTATCGTCCACAAATTCTAATTTATTGAAAAAAAGTGCCCTCTGCGGTAACACATGCCCTGCTCACTATTTGCTCCTGAACGAGAGTGAAAAATCACTAGCAGTAACGCATCTTCTTTTCAAAACTCTATGCCCATTTCTCATTCACATTGCTGAATCTGTTTTCCCAGGACTTTAAACTCTCAGTACCACTGGTTAAAATCTCGGATGAATCTGTTTAAAGCACAGTAAAACTGGTAAGAATCTCAGACGAATCCTGACGTTGACGGTGGTTTCGATGCTGATTTCGTAGTTTATAGCCCTTTTTGTGTTGGACCCTATACGTGAGTTGTAAGCTGCGAAGTGTACATTTATAAAAAGTAGCCTCTCGTCTCACCACGTCCCAACCTTTTAGCTTTAACGGATATTATTGAGGTCCATTTAGACCTATCGTCCTATTTTGCGAGAGGTGAACGGCAGAAGTTTAGTTGGATGATAATAGCCGCGTTTTATTATCGCTCATAAACCATATGGTTCACCTCCTGAAATTAAAACGATGCGGGTTAGTGCAAAAACAGTGCTGTATATCAGTCTCTTTTTTTTCTAATGTTTATTAGTTTTTCATGTAAGCACTTGTCTCTTTTCCTCTCTATTCCTAACACTGCTGACAAATTGCTGACATCATTCACAATGGTAAATAGCCCTCTGCCGGTCAGAGTGAAGACCTCTATCTGGGTTATTGAAATTAACCTCGATAGAAACCTAGATCCCATGTTGTTTTTGTAATACATGTTAATAGATAACCTCGACCCAGACGCAGCTAATATCTTGCCTAATTCATCATCCAGGTCCTATAGGCCATGTTTATTAAGAGAGGTGGAGGCTGTAAGTGGATGATGTCTCTTACATTTCCTTGTCTAAAAACTCATCATCGGGTTCTCGATCTTCTATAATTTCACCACACTTAGCTTTTGTTTTTGTTGTCCTTCGGTTAGTGTGGGGAATTTCTGCGTCAGTGCTGATAAGTCACTTTGTAATCAGTCGTTGATTGCAGCTTGCGGTGTTTTTAATGCTATTCGAACATGCTGCCGGAGAGGTAAGTATTTCTAATTTTCCGACACGAAACTAGGAGAGGGCATGAAAGTAAGTAACTGGGAAAATATTTTGGTGTTTGGTATGGGAGTTGGTGGTGTAAGGAAAAGGTTTTTGGGATTGGAACAGATGTGTAGATAGGGAGGCCTAGAACTGTAATGCTTCATTACACCATACATAAAGTTCCTGACGATGAATGCTATAATATAAGGCTTCGGAGTGGATGAATAGATGGTGGAGTCATTGATCCTTCCCAGGATTTTCCTCAGAGCAAAAAATTGTCTGTGGTCGATCTAGATGGAAGCCACAACTGGAAGTTGCCAATTAATGTGTTGCTGAATGGTTTAAGTAGCTCTAACAGTAAGTTGGATGTGATCTTGGATATGCCTCGATATTTCCTCCAACTCATAGGATCACATTTTTTGTAGATGACTCATCTGAAACTGATAGGCTAAGACTAGTAGTTACACATACATACTTTCATAGATGTATTCGCCATTTCGACACATCTCCTGATGCGTATTTAAAGATTTCCAGCTAAATCTAATTATTCTATACTATGTGTAGTGGAAACTACTGAGTCTTCGTTGACTAGAGGCTGGTTCTCTTCTTGCCATTTTACATGGTCTACTTGATGCCCATATACCTACATATATGCAGAAGTTGCTGGAAATGCTGCTTCAATACATCTTAATATTATTAAAGTTCTTCTCTGGTGAATTTACCTACAGTAATTGAATTAAATTTAAAGCTTATTAATTTTTTTTAAACTTGCCCCATCTTGCAAAAATGTTTTTTGTTAATGATAATTTTAATAAAAAATACAATTAACACTTCGTTTCTCACGTTGTCCATAATTGATTTTTAAGCTGTTTGATAATAACCCATGTTTTTTTCTACATCTCATTAATAAACTTATTTTTAATTTAACCCCGTCACAAAAAAAAAAACTAAAACCTGCAAGATTTTATCAAATTTTTTATTAATTCATCAATTATTAATGAGAAGTTAGTAAGAAAATGAAGGTACTCGTTGATTTAAATGATATAATTGCCAACAATTACCTAAGTATATACCATTCCCTGTAACGGATTCTATTCAAACAATCAAACAAGCTTAAGAATCAATTTCAATTTGAAATAAAATCAAATAATTTACATAATAATAAATGAAAACCTCCTCCATCTCTCTAGGGTGGAATTTTCCCTCTCGAGAAGCCGTCAGCTTATACCCTTGCTCTCTGATTTTCAATGAAACAAGGCACGAAAGAGTGGTGGCATATAGCTTCTAACACGTCACAATGAAATCTCCGTTACTTAGTGTTAATTCCTCAGGCCGTTACCTTAAAATTGTCTGCGAATGTCTTTAACACACAAATTCATACCATAGAGCCATAACCATTCCCATTGTTTCTGGCGCGCAACAAGACATCTCTCCCCGTCCCCACCCTTTCGATTTATCTAACCCCGGATTGCCGTGAATTCACAACTCCGCATGACATTAATTCGAATTTAATAATGCCACTTCTGACAATAAATTGTTAACCTTTTACACTAGATAGATACTCACTTTAAGCGGGTGACAATCAGTCCCCGACCCGATATCATCGCGGTCGATTTAAGGTTGTTGAATCGTAAAACAATGAGCATTGAAATGAAGCCCCTGTGATTTATCAAAATGGTCTTTCCTTCTCATTTATTACAGTGCCAAGCGTAGTTAGTTATCATTACAGTAGGTTACCTTACCTACTAGGTATGTATATATATAAGTATATATTACATAGTATTATATACTGTGTCTGAAAAATATTACGTGTTTCAGGAAAGCTCAACCCCTAAACAAAATAGGTACTCATCCAAAATAATTATGCGCTTTCGAATCGGTGCTTGCGAGCTTGGTTAAATTTTATACTTTGCGGCTGGAAGTTAATTGCTTTTGAATCTCGTTTGCTTCTCGCAATTAATTGACATATCTTGTCTGTGGAAACTTTGTGTTATACTTTTGTCAGGTGAATTTCACTGCAAAAAAATTTGCATTTTGTGTAGGAAATAAATTCAAAAATTATTAAGAAAATAAGCGCCGCCCTAATATGTATGTGTCGTTCAATATAATAACTTTTTAGCTTGAAATGTGTTTTTCGGGCTCAAACTGTTTAAAAAAAGGAAAGTAAAATTCAAGACAATCAAAACTTCGTTTCTTAAGACAAATAGTCTGTCCATATTTTTGGTAAACTAAGCTTCAAAAATGTACTCATCTTGATCAAATTTTTGGTGGAGATAATATTCACTTGCAAATGCAATGAACACACATACTTCAAGCGTTGTGAGAGATTTTCGAGGAAATCATTGTCACCATATTTGTACAACTGGAAAACAAAGCGGTGTTATTTTTTAAACAGAAGCTTCTAAAAACTATAAATAGTTTTGCTTGCCAAAATGTCCAAAATGTATATTTTTTGGATTCTTAAAAAAATATAGTTTTTTTTTTTTGAAAACTTAATACATAATATCGCAAGCGACAAGGTAGTCCAGTCAATTTGTGCTAAAAAAGGCTCTTTGCGAGCAAATTGTGGGGTAGTTTTGATTTTTTTCCTCATTTATGTTTTCGGGGGTGCTGAATCCGAATCTGAAGTTTGCCAACAAAATTTCATGACGCAACATGGAAAAAAACAAACAAAATTATGCAAAAATGCATTTCTTGGGAGTTTGTCACTAATGGCTCGAAAGCCACCAATTATTCGAAAATTACATCCAAGTACCATTGAAAGTATACACAATTTCCAATAAATCTTTGTTCAAGGTTTTTTCTGCGACAACCCATCTTGATCAAGCACTAGTCGAAAATTAACGTATTTTTACTGTTTTCGAAAATCCACTTGAAAGCGCTAAAAAATTACTTTGTATGACAAAATTTGAACATTTTTTGTCTGTAACATGAACCAAGATATACTTTTCTGATGGTCTTTCATACGCTGAGTTCGAATCTGGCCCTGGAATTGCTCTAGCACGTTACGTTTTTGAGATATTCGAATCTAAAGATTAAAAAAAAAATGCATTTTGTATGCAAATTTGAAGATATATTTTTATCTCGAGGTAATTTTTTTCGAAAAAATGTTTATGGTCATTCTGAAGTATGAACATTTTACTTCAAATTCGTTTTGAATCTTTCAAATACCTTCATTCGTCTTCCAGAAATTGTTGGGTTTCGTCTTACTACCTAATTCGAAAAATCCAGTCAATTTGTGCTCAAAAGGGCAAATTGTGGTGATGATGTATTTTTTTAATTGTTGATTTGACTACCTTAAAATGTATACAATATGTTAGATAACTAATCAGAACTAAGCTCAGACATTGAATACTAAGCGTTAGCCGTTTAAAACGTTTGACCCATATCAGTTAAGCGATTAATAAGCAAATTAAAAAAAGAAAACGTTCTATCGGTGGTACTGGTTACTAAAAAATGGGTAAGGTAGATGGCCGTTTTCGAAAACGTCAAATCAAAGTCAATTCGATCGTCAAAAACGATCGTCATTTTTTGACGCAGATTGCAATCGTCATATGCAATCGTCCTGTCTTGCACAAAATCGGTTTTATGAACGTTATTAAATTTACTCGCAAACGCATTTTATATCTACGAACACGTTCTCTAGATTCTCAATTTTTTTAATCGTCAACTCAATTTTTTTTCTGCGCATCTGCACCGCAGATGATGTTTTCGAAAATGTGACTTTAGCAGTTTGCGTTAAGGAAAATTCTGCAAATGCATTTTTGACGCAGATGACGTTTTCGAAAACAACCGAATTGTTAAGTTGGAACCCACAAGCATGGCTCGTGGGTGGCTTTTACTAAAGTTACTTCACCCAGGTAAAAGTTTTTGAAATTTGATAAATAATGAATAAATAAAAATGTGCGTGCCACTAGGTGGTTTTCACTAAAATCATTTTCTGGGAATCTGCTTAAAAGAAAAAAATTGAAAATTTCCTCCAGATCGTTAGAGCCGTTTCCAGAATTGTTTACTAGTAATAATAAATAATAATATTTAAAAATCCATTTTTTTTGTCTGCAGATACCAAACAATACTACCGAGAGTCTCGGCATATTTAGCTCGCAAAAGTCAGTATCAGTTCTACCGATACCGATACTAAACGATACCGAGACTTTTTTGTGGTATCGTCTCGGTATCGTTTGGTTTTCTGATAACGATACCGAGACTTATTTCAGGTAACGTCTCGGTATCGTTTGGTTTTCTGATACCGATACCAAACGATAGCGAGACTTTTCTGGTATCGCGGCCAGCCCTAGCCACATGCTTTTTTTTGCATTTTTTCCATATTGCCTCACGAAATTTTTGTCGCAAACCTCAGATTCGGAGTCTTACTTGTTACTTATTTACTTAAGATGGCGCCAAGTCCGGAGTGGACCAGGGCCTCAACCAAAAAACTTCTTTCAGCAGGCTTGGTTTCTGGCTAGCTGTCTCCAGTTTCGCACGCCATGCCAAGTTGATTGAGGTCCTCTGCCAATTTGGAGCGCCATCGCCACCTGTTACGCTCTCCTCCTCTACTGCGCCGCCCGTACCACGGGGTTGGATTCGAAGACTTTCCGGGCCAGCAGAGTAGGTATGGATGTCTATTCGTTTTAGGTGACCCAGCCGTCTCAGTCGTTGGCTTTCACTTCTGTGGCTTGGTCGGTATTGCTGTACAGCCCACATAGTTCGTTATTGTATTTTCTTCTCCATTCCCCATCTATGCAGACGGGACCAAGAATCACATGGAGAATTTTCCTCTCAAAACAGCTTAAAGCGTTCTCATCCACCGTTAATAGTGTCCATGCCTCTGCACCATTGATTAGTGCCGGGCTGATAAGCATCTTTTTAAAGGGACACTTTAGTCGCTCGAGAGAGGGCTTTGCTTCTCAATTGTCTACTTCACCCAAGGAAACTGCGATTGGCAACATTATTCTTCGTTTGATCTCAGCACTGGTATCGTTTGCTGAGTTGATAGTTATAGCTGTTAAATTATAGCTGTCAATAGTGACATTCTTGAGCGCAATGTTAGTAAATGTAAGTCTATTAGCTTTTCTAGGAAACGCCTTCCGTTATCCTCTCGATCTTATCGATCAATCAATAAACCTGTTCCCATAGTTTCATCTATCCGCAATCTGGACATTATTGGATAAAGAGCTCAATTTCCGTACTCACTTCGACCATATTGTTGTAAAAGCAAATTCAAGGCTTGGTTTGATAAGGCTCTGGTCTAAGGAATTTTCCAACCCTTACGAATACGCCAGCCAAGTATGGTCTCCTTATCAATCCACTCACATGGAATTGAAGCTGTGCAGCGTGATCCCCATATCTTACCCCCCCTTGCTAAACGCCGTACGCCGCACCGCCCGTTGTGCTGTTGCTGACATACTCTTCATCCACCAACTAATCACCCTGTGCCATAAGCTCTCCGGCAATTCTTGAACTAATCTTCATTAATACCAATCCACTTCTTAGCTCAATACTCACGAAAGCACCACTGACATCACACTTTGTTCATCCGATTTTGTCAATATCGTCAGCGTAAACAAGTGACTGAATGCATTTTTGAACAATTGTGCCTCTAGTGTTCTAGCGTTCTTTCAAGAACGATGTTGAAGAAAACGCATGACAGCTTGTTGTCACCGTTGCGTCGTCGCCTTGTCCGAAACCTTTTTTGATATCAAAGATGAGGTCTTTGGCAGACCTTGTAAAAACGGATGAGTTTGGGAGGGATGCCAAAACTAGACATTGCTCTATAAAGCTCATCTCTATAGATGCTGTCATACGCGGCCTTGGTGGTGGGTATCGATTTGAAACTTCCAGGGTTTTTCCAAGATCTATTGTAATGCGAATATTTGGTCGATGGTGAACTTCCCTGACGTAAAGCCACACTGATATGGACCATCAGGTTGTTGACGAATGGCTTCAGGTATTCACAAAGTTCGGTAGAGATGATCTTGTACGTAATGTTAAGAAGACTGATACCTCTGTAGTTGGTGCAGTCCAGAGTATTGCCTTTCTTGATGATCGGGCAAACAATGCTGAGGTTCCATTCATATGGCATGCTTTCCTCCTACTATATTTTGCAGATGAGCTGATACATACTGCTAACCAATTCATCGGCAGCCAATTTAAGTAACTAGGCCGCAAGGCCATCAGCTCCAGCAGCTTTATTGGACTTAAGTTTAGATATAGCTATTTTACTTCGTCGAGATCGGGTGGACGGAATTTTTGGCCCTCGTCGTCTAGCATTAATGTTGCAATCTGTAAAGGCAGCGGAACCTGGAACCACCATTGCCGTTATACAATTATCTGAGATGTTTTTTTCCATATTCTCAGCACTGACTGCGATTTTACTACGATGTTCCCCTGATCGTCCTTGCAGGCTATAGCTATAGGCCTGGGTTACTAGTTCTTTTTACTTTTTGGTAAAATTTCCGAACTTCATTCCTGCAATTTCATCTCTCTATTTTCTTGATCGCCTTACCTTCTGAGAAGCCGGTGTTCTTCTCTCCTCTTTTGTTCCCCCGAAAACATAAAGCAGGGATAATATCAAAACTACTCCACAATTTTCTCGCTGAGGGCCCTTTTGATCACAAATTGACTGGAATTCGATACATGCATACGAGTATTTACAATATACAAAATATGATTTATTGGTACAAATAAAATAACAAAATAGATTTGCACCCTTACAAAAAGAATAACAATGTATCTATCTTATTCCTGGCAAAATCCATCCTAAAATAATTCTGATCCTTTTGTGGTAATATAGGGATGAGCAGGGCTGGGCACGGGCGGTGAATAAAACTCTCTTTGCCACAATCAAGTATGCGCCACTCAAGGGGTAAAGCGCAACAGGCAAGCACTTATGTTTTATCCTCGTCGGCGTCGTCGTCCTGTTGTAATAATTTGCAAGCAATGTTGAAATAGGAAAAGAGGTTGCAATCAAGGTGTTGTTAAGAGGGCCTTGCATATAATTGGATCGTGGCATCACCAACAGCAAGATGATGATGATTTCAGTTTCCTAAGAGTTGATTGAGATTGTGTCCTCTATGGTGGTGTCAAGAGATGGATGGATTGCACTGTTGTATAGTAGGTAGATATTTTATAACAAAGTAATGAAGCAAATGAATGTAGTTTGGACAAATGACATTGTTAATGTTGCCTTACTATGACACTTCTATAGTCTATCCAGCAAAAATTGTCAGTACAGGGCTTATGGGAGAGCTTTTTTCAAAACAGTGGTGCCTGTGTATACCATCACAAAACTAAAATAACAAATCTGCCACTAAAAAAGATACTAGGCCACTGATTAACTTACAGGAATTGTTGTTGTAATTTTTTGAAACATTCTCTACCCTACAACATGACCGTTGTCTTTCAATGCCAAAAGCATTCTGAATGATATCTGATCGTATAATCGCTTTCGCTTCTACCTTCGATATTTGAAATAAAATAAAAATTCCAACAGAAATGCCTTTGCCAAGCAGGGTTGTCAGATGTGGTGGTTTGTCGCCAAACAGGCGATATGAAATTTGATTTGGCGACACGAAAATCGGTTTGGCGATGTACCTTAAAAAAGGCGATATTTTTAGGTTTTTGCGATTTTAATTTTTTAATCAAAGTCGTAATATCGTAAAATATACTTAGGAAATTTTTTCTTTGACGATCCCAGTGATTTAAATAAAATCGACATTCACAGTCTCCATCGCTTTATTAAAAGCTCCAATTGGTTTAATTAGCAAGGTCACCATGCAATCTTTATGTGGTATCACAATGGGCCTATTCTGGCCTAAGTGTGTCAGTAGTTTTCCTGGCAGCCACCTTAACCTAACCTAACCCTAATATCTTCGGTCAAAAGGTAAAACTCACGGAGTACAGAAAATATATTAAAGTAAATGAGAATGCAATTAATTTTTTAATCCAAGAGGTCTCATTTTGCAAGGTATTTACTAACACATTGAAATATATGCCCAGAAACTTTATTTCAAAATTTGCGGAACGTGACTTCAGCTTCAAAAAATTCTTTTCAACATAATTTCAAAAGTATATTTAAATAAATTGTGAGTAGTTTTACCTTTTAAACGAAGACGACATTGTTTATTTTTTTCTGATCTTCACTTTACGCTGTGGCTCCATTGGCAATTTTTGAGGCAATTGCAATTGGATTGGATAGGAATTGGATAGGAATGGCAATTATTTGCTTGGGTGGGCATTTTCAATTGAAAATGTGTGTATAGAAATATTTGAATGCAAATGCAGTCAAATGCTGTTCAAATCCCCTGTTTTTAATAAAACTTAATTTTAATTCACTATTATTTTGTCATGTGCGTTGTCATATTCTACGATTTAATTAATTAAATATTGCCAATGGAGCCGCTGGATAAGCCTCGCATCTTTTTTATTGGTCTGCTAAAACTTAGGCATCAAAATACTAAATCTTATCGCACTCAAAACTGAACATCGATTCTTTCCCATCACTGAAATAATTTTATAACATTTTTGTGATTTTTGAATTTGGTCATTTATAAAGTTGAAAATTTTAAATTTGGCGATTTTTTGGCTATTTATATTTTACCTTTGGCGATTCCGCTTTTTTAAACCTGACAACCCTGTTGCCAAGTCACCTCGCAACTATACAACAGAGCTTTTTCAGTGGTTTTTATGAGAGAAACTTTCGGTTTTGAAGCTTTTGAGAACAAAATTTATAAGGTTGAGAGCCAACCGTGTTTTCGTTTTGATTGTCTTCTTACTTTTTGTTTGTATTTATGAATACACCTATAAAATGCAGTTAAAATTTGTACACTTTTGATCAGTTAATGGCCAATTTCACGAAAGGCTTTTAATTATTAAAAAAGCCATTTAGCCTTTAAATGGCCGTTTTTGGTTTCACCAAATACTTTTATATTTAAGAAGATTTTAAATGCCCTTCTAAACTAAAAGCTCGTTTTTGTCTCATTAAATTTAAAAGGTCTTTTTTGTTATGCCATTCCAGTCAACAACACCTAATATTTTGCTGTCAGAATAATTTTCCCTCATCCATACCTAATGCTTTTCACTTTTTCTCATACACTTCGCATGTGCGAGGGAAACAACCTCTTTGTTTGTATCCAGGGATGTGAGGCAAACTCAGTTAAATTAAAATATCCCAAAAATATCCCTTTTCTACATTGGTGAAACTGAAAAATTTTAAATGTCTGATAAAATTTAGAAGGAGCTTAGAAAAAAGTAATTTTAGTGTTTGTTTATGAAAATTGGCCATAAGTTAGTTAAAGTTATATGTGCTAAGTTTTGAAACGTTCACAAGGCGTTACGTAATCAAATTCATTTAAAAGGGTTTGGTGTGGGAAAAAAAATAAATTCATCTTTTTTTAATATGTTTGAAATGTTATCCATGGTAACCATATGCACATTGTTCTTCGACTTGTGGACATTTATAATTCAAAGTATGGGAACCCTATGAGAGCTTTAACTTGAGACAGATGTATGCTAGCAAATGCAACCAGACTGAGAGGCAAACGTCCTATCTTCCCTGTACTGACAATTTTTGTTGGATAGAGTATAGCTGTATTATTGCAAACACCAAGAATTTGAGAGTACCTAAGAGGTTAAAGTCTTGTAGTTCATTCACTGAGAAATATTTTAGTAAAACAGTCTAACTAGCGCTTGTGTTTATGAAAAATATGCAATTCAGGTTGAGAGGCATTAACTTTAAAAAATAGATATTCTCAACAATTCTAGCTTGATAAACCTAAAAGTTCCATTTAAAGAAATCTTTTGACTTTTCTGCGGGACTATACAAAAAACTTTCAAGAATTGAGCGAATTGTGGGGTTGGGATGCTTTTATACAGGGCCGTGTCTGAAATGGGGCAATGGGGCAAATGCCTCAGGAACCTTACCGTGAAAGGCGCCACAGTTCCGCGAATGACAACCACGTGTCGAACTTGTGTAGAAAAACTACAAATGAGAATTAAAATATGGATATTCTATTATAGCTTATTGAATAGACCTTTTAAAAAGGAAGAATTACGTGCAATGGTTTTATTATTGAATATGTTTGCTTGGCCCATAAGCATGCTTTAAACCAAAAATGCTACTAAATTCACCCATGCGTTTCTGAGAGAATGGTCACACTGGTCACTTTTCAATACTTTTGGTGTAACTCGAAAACTAAGCCGAATTTGACAATTTTACATTTAATACTTTTTGTTAAAAATTAAATTTTCTATTGGAATGGATAGTTCAAAATATCCGTGCTAATATTGGGAAAAAATATCGATAAGTCTATAAAAGTCGATATTTTTCTCGACTTTTTTTCAAGGCAGCTTAAACGCGGTCGAGTCAAGCTCGAGATTTTAAAACGTCAAAATTTTGTTAATCAAAATCAGTTAATAAGAATAGGATGACAAACCACTGGGTTCCTCGATTTAATTTTATTTTATTTATGTAATTAATTAGTTGGTTGTAACGCGCCTAAGGCGCCCTTTAAAAATGAATGAATACTAGTATCGCCCAGTGGCCGAACTTCGGTCAAGAAAAGCTGACACACACACTCAAGAGAAGAAAGCAAAATTAATAATAATAAAGAAATAGCTTCACGGAAATGTTGGTTTCTCTTGTTTCCTTAGGATCTAGGAATGCAGAATTCGTAAGACTTTGTATCTTGTATGGAAAAACTGCTGATTTTTTTTTTACTTATTCTTACCTTCTTCGCCTAAGATTTACCTAAAACTGTTTATTTTTACTAACTTTTTAAGCTAAATATACTAAACAATATACAAATGTGCATGAAGTTCTATTTCTTAAGTGATTTTTAGTATAGAAAAATGAAATTGTAATTTTTTCCGAATAACGGCAAATTAGGAGTTTCAATTTTGCATCAATAATATTCATTAATGGATACTGCATATAACTCCTCATTACTAAATTTTCTTAAAAAGTCGACAAATATAACTTTATTTAACTGATCTCTCATATTTTGTGTTAAAGTAATGTGATGAAATGAATTGAATACACTCCAACGAATTAGAAAATTCTCTAAAAGAACCACATATTCAAAGCAGAACAACAAATTCGTCTGAAATCACCACTCAAGAGCACAGTTTTCCTACCAAATGACAAACGTTTTTCAACTTAATCGATTCTAAATCTCCGTAAAGTCGATCTGTAACTCAAAATGGATAAATCGGACACATAGAAATTTCATCGATTATTATTAACAATGCACTATTTAAAAATTGAAAAATCTAAGATTGGCAATTTGAATGCATTATGTAAAATTCTGCCACCAATAAAAGTGTTGATACAATACCACTAAAAATAATAATGATACACACCGTGCATACAATTTTGATCGATTTGCGGTTCAAAACTAACCATAGCAAAAGCAAAGTTATAATTATAATATTATCAAAAAATCTTTGATCGATTCTTTTCAAGAGAGTCATTCGAGCTTGGACTTAAATCATTAAATAATTCATATACAAAAAAACTATTGTGAGTCAATAAGCTTTACGTTTATGACAACAGGATGTTTAAGTATTTTCATCATTCTGAGAGATTTCTGAAGTAAAATATTTAACTTTACAAAACACTAAATTAAATTCATTGGCCAGCCATCAAGACTATCGGAATTTTTATGTTCAATATTTAAAGCACATTTTAAGTGTTAACCGAAAGATGCCTACATTATTAGTCATTTGTCATATCATCGACCTACATTCATTGAAACATTACTGTTAAATTTTTTTTTCAAAATTGAAATTTCGACTTCGCAACTGTGGAATATTCACTCATATTCATGATTGCGCTTATGCACTTTTTCTAACTGCCAGTTCAACAACCGTTTGTAAAGCCGCGTTCTTAATGACTACCAGTATTAGGGTTATTATCATTATTAAAAAAAAACTAACCTTTTCATTTTTATATACATACAAAATTCTGGAACTTTAATCGAACTGTTATTTTATTGAAGACTCATTGATTTGCACCAACTTTTTTCTCACATATCGTTTGAGCACCTGATGGTTCTCCTCAAAAATTTGAAAAATCTTAGGCCATAAAAGTCAACCATCAACGCATTGACCAAATTTATCCACAATGGCAAATCTTGAAAAATTTTAAGTTTTTTCAACTCAAATCATGCTCTTTGTTCAAACGGTTAACTATATAACAACTCAATTTTTATTCTGTATGTGTACATACCATATAAAATTTATCGAAGTCGGTGGAATACTTTCTGAGAAAATGGTACCACAAATTTTTTTTAAGCTATTTCTATATAAATATTGATATCAAGCTCTTTTATTCAATGCACGAAATATTTAATGCAAAATAATTTCTTTTAATATCTACTGGTTGGTATCCGGAGGTGTGTCCGCAACTTTATATATTAAAAACTGCCAAAAATAAGAGTAGGGGCCAACCTTTCATACAAAAAAATATCATTCCAAAAACTGGCAACACCAAAAAATATCCGGAGGTGCGTCTGCTTAACTCCTATTTTTTAAGACATAAACCATATGTTACCAAAAAGTGACAGCACTTACATTATTAAATTCGAAAGTGTCAACTCAATACCTATCTCTTAAGACTTGAAACTTTATTTTCCCAAAGCGCATTTGATATCTGGCGACGTTTTTACAATTTGTTCATGTTCAAAATATCAAAAAACTACCAAAAAGTGGAAGTCCCATCCTTTCCCATCAAAAGTATGATCTGACCAAAAAGTGACAACACTTCCATTTTACCCTGAGCTGCATCTTCTCAACACCTATCTTCTAAGACCTTATTTTCTTAACGCTTTTGACATCTGAGCGCGTCTCTTTAACACTTATGACCTATCTTTTCAGACATCAACACCTATCTTCTTAAACATTAAAGGTTATTTTTCCAACACGCGGTTGACATCTGGAGGCGTTTCCGTTACTTGAAAAGTGGAAACACTGAGATCTTACCCGTAGGTGCGTTTATTACATCTACATCTATCATTCAGACATTTATCTTCTAAGTCATCACGTTTGACATCTGGAAGCGTTTCCGCAACTTCACCTATCTTTCAAATTTCGGTACGCAAATCTCAAGTATATGTATATGGTATTTTGATATGCAATATTATTTAATCTAATCTGAAATTTAAATATATTATGTACATAAATTCATTTAAATCCGTTTAGCCGATAACGAAAAAAATCAAAATAAAAAAATACGTTCTATGACAGGTACTATAAATAGTTATAGTATATTATAAAAATATTTTAGAGAGTAAAAAAACTCTTAAATATCGAGTTTAAAAAAAAAATGATGATATTGTTTTCGAAATATGAAATTTTGAAAAAAATTTTAAAAATCCAAAAACTATTTTTCAAAAATTTTGGTACACAAAACTATTTGTATTTTTTGGACGCTTTTGCATAAAAAATAATTGAAATCAGTCGTGCCGTTTTTAAAAAAATTAAAAATGTTAAAAATGGTTCTTTGGGAGGTACCATTAATAACCATTTTTGAAAAAATGGAAGCCTTTACTAAAATCAATGTTCTGATTTTTTTTTAAGAAAAATTGTTCTGCAATTTTTGAGAAAAATACAATTATGTAAAATTGCTAAAAAAAATTGTATGGCAGGTACCGTTATTTTTGGTTCTAAAAAAATGAAAAAAACGTGTGGGCATAATCACCAAAAAACACTATGTACCAAGTTTGAAGAAAATCGATCGAGCCGTTTAGGCTGTAGACGAACAGACAGACAGATAGAATTGTGCCACCCACTTTTTTGGTGTTCTCTATCATCGTAATATTATGTTTGATTGTTATCTAAATTTTTTTTTGCACGAATCCAAAACTTGTTTTAAAGTACCTACCTATATCGCAAGTAAAAAACGAATGCGATGTTGTAAGCTTAATAAGACTTAAATAAGTGGTGTAGTCGTTTTTTCAAATGAAAAAAGATTAAATTCGTCGGAATAGATTGATTCAGCTTTTATTTCCATGACTTAGCATTTTCTCAAAACTTAATTTAGTCGCATCAATGATCAATGGTTCAAAAATATGGGGCTTAATTTCTTTTCATTGAATTTTTAAATTGTAACTTCGTTGAACTAAGTGGTGGCTTATAAACTTCACGGAAGTGTAGTTAGTATGATTGTCTTTTCTCAGAAACGGAGCTAGGTTAATACTTGCAGTAAGGCTCCAAATTTTCAGTTTATTTTTCATTTCAAGAAAAATTTAGGTCCTTAAGGAAGACCTTATTTGAAAAAATCGTCGCGTTCATTAAGCGGTGATCGATCAGGAATATAATATTAAGAACTACGCCTGTTTTCAACTTTTGACTTTAAATGCACTTCATAAGAGTTGTTCAAAATTTAATTACACAGGCTTACAAATATCGGTAAACTTTTCGACATGTGAAAGTAAGAGTAGTTCTAAGGGTAATTTTTCGTGATGGACTCAAATCCATTACCCGTTTTCACTTTCAGTTCTGGTTTTCGAGATATTGCCGTTAGAATATGCAAAAAAAACCTTTTCAATTTATGCTGAATTTTGAAGATTTAGTTTAGAACAAACCCATAGTGTAATTATCACCAAATGTCAGTTTTACTTAAACTTGACGAAACGTTACACTCCGCAATTATAGCCGCGACATATGCTTTCCGTGTATTCGCTTATTTTCTTCCGACCCCTAAAGTCCCCCCCCCCCCCCCCCCCGAGCATTATAGTTCTATAGCTTAAGCCTAAAGCTTAGCCGACCGATTCATACCAAAGATTTTCTAAAAAGAATCATCCAAATCGGTCGCACTTTTCGAGCCTTTGCAAGACTAATACGATTGATTTTTATATACAAAGAAGAAGATGTAGTTCAATGAATAGTATACCATTTCAGACTTTTGTTAGAAATTTTGTAAAATGCACTGAAATTACACTAAATTTTTTCCCCATACAACCTATTTATTTTGAAAATCAGCTCCTTGATGAATAAAATTCCGGATAAAAGATATTCAACTGCATTATAGTTTTTTAATTTTATTTTATCAGAACTAAATTTGTTTCCAAACTCATCTTTTGATTTATTTATTTGTTAATATAAAATAGGTTCCAAAAGTGCATATAGTTTTTTTTAGTGAATTTTTCTCATATATTAATAGTTATTCTTCTATTCGGGGTGGAGATGAATGCAACAAATCATAGACCATTAAAATCGGTCCAGCCGATCTTGAGTTATAAATGATGTAACAAACCCGACTTCGTTTTGCATATATATTTTTATTTTTTTTAGTAGAAAAAAGATTTATGGCCTTGTAAAAGTTTCAGCCTACCTCGTATAGACTTTTTTTTCTAGAACAAGAATAAAAATCGTTTCCCAAGAAGCAATTCTATTTTACTTGGAAGCACACGGTATGATAATTCGTTATATGTTGTTAAGTAAAATACAAATTATTAAAAAAAAGAAATAATTTATTTTATTAGTCTTTGTTATCATTTTTATCAATAATACTATCATACTTATATCAATAGTATGTAGGTATATAGTTGGATATCAGAAAATACCATTATTTATGATGACCTTAGGAAGGTAGATTTAGGTAGGTACATGCAATGTTTTACACTCCCATTTCAACTCTTTTTCCATTTGAATACAAATATGGAATTCTATTTAAGGGATTTTGTACTCGCTCGACTTCATTTTTTATCTTATATTTATTTATTTTGACAAACAAAAAAACACAAATTCCACATAAAAATATCTCTGATACAAGATTTAGAATTTTATACGAACAACGACAGGTTGGCATCTACTATACCAAATGCACCAAGTAAGAGTACAAAGAATGTGTAATGTATGCACCTAGAAAATTTTTCCATTCACTCAGTATAAAACAAAAGCTTCAGTACGCTATAACCTACCTTTCTACTTGACTCTCAAAAATTGTTTCCATAACAGAACAACAACATAATCTAACGAAAATAATAAAAAAAAACTAGGGATTTTGGCACATTCAGGATCTGGATATAACCAAGCCGCTGTTGTGATCCCATTTCCCTATTCATGCATTTTTCGGAATCCAATTATGATGGCAAAAATTTTTAGTTATTTTCTCATCTTTTTTGTCTGCAGCCAAATATGCAATGTACCTGTAGTAGATTCTGTGTGTGTTTGGTGATGGAACGTTTAGGGTTCAGTTGGTTAGTACCTATATACCTTCTATAGAAGAATCCCTTAACTTTTTAGTTTTGTACTCTTCAAAAAAAAAAAAATCAAAAAAAGGTGGAATTGAAGTGGAAGAGTGCGCATTCTGAAAAGATTTTAAGAATGTTGGGGGCTTTTATTTTTCTTAGATGCATCCATGTTATACCTACGGAACGTCTTTCATAGCCAGTTTCCTTGGCTCAAATCCAGCTGTTAGTATATTAGGAATAAGTGAAGATGAAGAAGAAATGGTTGCACGACATCGTACGATGGTGGCCTGTCCTGTTATGTGTGTATTTAAAGGACAAGTATTGCAAAAGCAAAGAAAACAAATTTGAAGGTTCCTCAAAGTTTTTGGTATACATTAGAATTGTAAAATAAAACTTAAACTTTGGATTGAAGTTTTTTATGTCACAGCAATAATTAGCAAAAAGATGACTTCCTACAGGAGTCAGCACTTATCTAATAGGTTAAAAAAATTCGATATATAAAACTTTTTTTTTCAATATTTTTAATAGCTTAGGTCATCGAGTGAAAGAGGCGTCCTTTTGAATGTGGCACGCAGAAGAATTATTCTCTTACGAGCTGTGTACCATGTGGCACTATCCTGCTAAAAATAAACGGTACACGTTCAAAGCATCAACTTCAAGCAAATAAAAGCCATTCAAAATTGTAACACCAGCACCATTTTTAAAGGGATATTGTCTGATGACCCACCATACAGTGGTGCGTTTGTTAAATTTTTTGGCAAAAATCATATCATTCGTCCATTCTCGATAAATATTTTTGAAATTTGGTGTAATAATGAATGACTTTGGGGCAGTTAGTTCAGCAGTACTGCCTATTTTTTCTCTTCTTAGCGAGGGCTTTATAAAATTAATTTCAGAACACAGTCCAAAAAAAACACTGTCCAGGTCCATAGCTTAGTAAAATTCATTTTCGAATTTCACTTAAATTTCTTCGTGCTTGAATATGAAAATGATTCTAATACAAATTTGTACTAAATTTACAAAAGCTAGTTCAAAATATCAAGCCATGTTTCCAAGGGATTAGATTTTTTTTTTTTAATTTTGTATTGAAAATAATTTTTAGACTTTATCTGATTGATCTGAAAGGAATTTTGACAGTTGTAATTGTAGCCAATCAAATTTTAGGTCAACTGCTTGATGTGAGATTTAAATAATGCAACCAGAAAAATATATTAAGGGCCTGTTTTACATTCTCTGAGTAAAGTTCTGATTAGTTATTCGACACATAAATTCTGTTCACAAATAAAAAGGTGGGTCATAAGACAATAATTGTGAATTTATCTTCTGTGGACTTATTACACTGTGCTTATATTTATGTGTTGGATATCTAATCAGAACTTTATTCATAACCATTGTGAAACAAACCCTAACATTTTAGTAAAACTATTACTTTAGAAGATTATTGGCAACCACAGTACACAAATCTAAGGTATTATACTGCGCAGGTTGTCAGTCGGAAATAAATAAAATGCACGACTGGGTCGCACGTACTTGCTCTTATGTTCAAGACACTGCGAGTTTAAGAAAATTGTATATACAAACATGGAAATTATGAGAGAAAAATGTAGAGAAGCATGAAATACGACATTTAAATTAGCTAAAACAACTCTTTTGACAGTTTGAGGTGAAAAAAAAGGATGCCATCTTAATTGATGATGGAATATGATTGTATGGGAAAACAAAATTTTAAAATCGTTGGAGCGGTTTTTTTTTTAATTAATTTTTTATAAATAAAATTCTTAAAACATTTTTAAGAACAAATTTTGGTATGCAGATTTAAATTATATATTTATGTGTATATAAAAACAAAATTTGAAAAAAAATTGTCAACGCGTTTTTGAGATATCGAATTTTCAAAAAAAAGTTTGAAACTTTTTTAAAAATCCAAAAACATTTTTTTTTGAAAATTTTGATATGCAATATTATTTAATCTTATCTGAAATTTGTATATAAAAATATTCATTTAAATTCGTTAAGCTGATAACGAGAAAACTCAAAATAAAAAAATACGTTCTATGACAGGTACTACTAATAGTTGCTATGTGCAAAATTTTATAATTTTTGATGGTAGATCGTACTAATTTTAGTATATGAAAAAAGTTTAATCAAAATCGTAGGAGTTGTTTTCAAGCAAAAAAATATTTTCCTTTGCGGTTTTTTCACTTTTGTATGGAAGGTACCGTCATTTTTTCATAAATGTAAAATTTTTTCTAAAAATATTTTAGAGAGTATTAAAAAAGTCTTAAATATCGGGTTTAAAAAAAATCTATGATGCCGTTTTCGAAATATTTGATTTTCCAAAAAAAAATTTGAAATATTTTTTAAAAATCCAAAAAATATTTTTTCAAAAATGTTGGTACACAAAACTATTGACATTTTTTGGAAGCTTCTGTATAAAAAAAATAATTGAAATCGGTCATACCATTTTGAAGAAAATCAAAAATTAAAAAAATGGTTCCTTGGGAGGTACCATTAATAACCATTTTTGAATAATGGTTTTCCACCCAAAGAAAGCCTTTACTAAAATAAATTTATTAAATTTTTTTTAAGAAAAGTTGTCGAGCCGTTTTTGAGAAAAATACGATTATGTAAATATGCCAAAAAAATGTATGACAGGTACCGTTATTTTTGGTTCTAAAAAAAAATGAAAAAAACGTGTCGGCAGAATCACCAAAAACCACTAAGTACCAAGTTTGAAGAAAATCGATCGAGCCGTTTAGGCTGTAGACCAACAGACAGACAGACAGACAGACAGACGGACAGACAGACAGACAGACAGACAGAATTTTGCCACCCACTTTTTTAGTGTTCTCTATCATCGTAATATCATGTTTGATTGTTATCTCAAAATTTTTTTTTTGCACGAATCCAAAACTTTCCTTATAGTAACCTATAATCGCAAGTAAAAATGGCTGTGAACGTGAGGAAGAAAATACACGTAAAAACAACAACAAATTAAAATTGAAATAAAAATGGCTAGGAACGTGATGACCTAAATGCAAGTAGAAACAACAACAAATATTGACATTTGACACAAATTTTGATATATGCACAAAACTGAACAAAAATCAAAACTCTAATGATATTACCTTTAATATATTGTGTAGGTACTGTGATTGGCAACTACTTCCAGTTCCAATAGTCAAAATTGTCAAATTTCTTTCAGATTCGATCAGATAAAGCTAAAAAATCATTTTCGATATATAAATAATAAAATTTGTTCTAAGCCCTTGGGAATAAAAATGCTTAACATTTTGGACTATCTTTTCTAAACATGTTAGATACAAATTTTTAACGGAGTCACTTTCTTATGAAGGCAAATATTTTGTAACATTTCGACTTGGACAGTTCTTTTTATTAATTTTGAGATTTCGGACCGCGTTCTGACCTGTTTTGTGAAGCCCTCACTTATACAAAAAACGTAAGAAGGACTGATGCATTTGCGAAGGCCTCGATCGAGTTTGCTTGGTAGAGAAATTGCCACAAAAATTATTGCCAACGCAAGGTGTTCTGTTTTACACAATGGGAAGCTATTCGATTCATTTGTAGTGCCACAGGGTGTGAGACAAGGGTATGTTCTATCACAAATTCTCTTCCTGCTGGAGATGAACTACGCTAACTAACTTGGCAGAAAGTAGTGCAAACAAAAATTTGCGGGGCCCTGAAAATATCTGTTGGATTGTATAGTTGATACCCACACTGTACAAAAACGTGATAATTTTGATTATATTGAGTGTATAATGGCTTAAACACACGTGCAGCCTTTTTCATGCAGCGAAATAAAATAACACAGGTTCTTATGGGAGCAGAAAAACTCAAGAGCTGCATGCAGCTCAGAGCTGCACGATGTCTCTATTTCTAAATTTGCTGCGCAGCTCCGCAGCAATAAGTGGTTGTTCGTCGACCGCTGACTAGGTTCTGTGGAGATCAAGTTGATCGATTGGAAAGCGTATAACTTCGGTTTTGATTGTCCGATCTTCAAAGTTAAGGCTTTTATGGAAAGGATTAATGTCAGGCTACATTTTTGTATATTTTTTTTTAAACGTTTAATTTATTTCATACTAGAATGCAGATTGAGTCCTACATCGGTTTGATTTTCACTTTTCAAAATGCAAATGTGAATGAAAAATTACATAATTTTGAAAAATTATGTTTAAACAGTTATTGCCTCAATCCTCTTCTACAAATATGCAAATAGTTTTTTATAGTTAAATGCTACGTGAGAGGCGCAGGGCCACTTATCTAAATTTTCCACCTTAAAATTGATTTTAATCCAAGAAAATAACAAAATCTTGAAAAAACTTCGATTTCGGTAGCTTACAAAAATTATAACTTTGCCTCTGATGCTCGGATCTACAAGATTAAGATATTTAAATAAAGTTAAAATACAAAACTACATTTGTGCATACAAATTATTATGAAATACCGAAAAACTTCATACTAAAAGTGTGATGGAGTCCTTTGTATGATAAATATTTTAGTGTATGCACATGTGTTTTGAGTGCAGCTCTACTCGCAGCGATGCGTGCAGACCTGCTGCACATCTGTTTAAGGCATAATGATCACGTTTACTCCTTTGAACTCGTGATACCAAAATTACTTTTTTATTTAAAAATAAAATGCACGACTGGTTCGCACGTACTTGCTCTTATGTTAAAGACACTGCGGTTTTAAGAAAATTGGATATAAAAACATGGAAATTATGAGAGAAAAATGTAGAGAAGCATGAAATACAAAATTTAAATTGGCTAAAACAACTCTTTTGACAGTTTGATGTGAAAAAAAGAATGCCATCTTAATTCTTGATTGAATATGACTGTATGAGGAAACAAATTTAAAATCGTTGGAGCGGTTTTTTAAAAATTAATTTTTACTTTTTTAATTTTAACTTTGACTTTAACGTGAAACAAATTCCTCTGAATCCAATCTTCTCAAATAGCAAAATTTTGAAAACAAAAATTTCTTGCGCAAGTAGGCGCAAGTTTTTTTTAATTGTTCCTACAAGAAAACATAACTTAAAAATGAGACTAAATTCACAGACATGTTTTAAGAAAACAAATAACTAAAAGCTCTTTTTAAAAATTCCAATTTACGCTCACTGGTTTTTTCACTTTTTTAAAGAATGAAAAAAAAACTATTTTTATTATCACGAGTTCAAAGGAGTAACGTGATCATTATAACTCAGTATCATCGAAATTATCACGTTTCTGTACAGTTTGGGTATCTAACTATACAATCCAATAGTTTTTTTCAGTGCCCCGCTAATTTTTGTTTGTACTTTCTGCCAAGAATTCATGCATTTGGCCCCTGTGTGCGACGTATTGACGGCCAGTGTTGGTAAAGCTGAGCGATAGGGCATTCAATGGAGACCGTAGACATATGCTTACTGGCAAATAACATAGTGGGCTGAACGGGATGGGCCAAACACACTGAAAGTGAGGGGAGAATCGTCTGTTGAGACGGCGCGGCGCTTCATGAAGTGGTCAGCACAATCGAAAAATCAATTCATTGCAAGGAATTTGCTCTAGTAGCATTTCTCGACAGACATAGAAGGGGCCTTTAATAATGTCGACAACAGTGCAATTCGACAAGCCCTAAACTCTATCGGTATTGATCCGATACTGATAAAGTGGATTGACTCCATGCTCCAAACGAGACTTATTAATGTGGAAATGGGCGATAGCAAGTTAAAAGTAAGGACGTGAAGGGGTACTCCACAAGGTGGAGTCTTATCTCCTCTGCTTTGGCTTCTTGTTGTCTGTGTTTACTGACGGTTCTAAAACAAAAGAGGGGGTAGGGTCAGGTATCTACTCGGTAAACCCACCTATCAACAGATCAATGAAGCTTCCAAACTTTTGCAGTGTATTCCAAGCGGAGGTGTTTGCAGTTTGCGAAGCCGCGAAATATCTAATCTCTTATGAAGTGGTCAATAGTAATATCGACATCTTCAAAGATAGCCAGGTGGCCATTAGGGCCATTTCTTCAATCACTATAAAGTCCAAACTGGTGAATCGTTGTCGGATTGAGCTTAGATCTCTAGGCACAACGAACACTGTTACCCTAAAATGGGTCCCAGGACATCGTGATATTATGGGGAATGAAATGGCAGATGAACTGGCCAAAAACCGATCATCTCTCGATCCGAGCCAGGTCGAATCCTCTACACTTGTGCCACTGGAGCAGGTAAAAATTGAAATTCACCAGAATTTCCTCGAAGCTGCAGACGTCAGATGGTCATCAATTGACACTTGTCGGGTTTCAAGAAATTTATGGCCGAATATTTCGAAGAAAAGAACTGAATATTTACTTAAGATAAGCAGACCTCAACTATCGCTCCTAGTTGGAATCCTAACAGGACACAACTCAATGGGAACCCACATGAGGAGAATAGGCATTAGCCCATCGGACTTATGTAGAGGGTGTCAAGATGAAGAGGCGGAAGAGGGCTCATCCAATTTCCTTTGCGAATGCCCCAGCTTAGCTAGAACTAGAAAAGAAGCCCTCGGAGAATATTTTTTCGACGAAATGGGCGACATCTCTTCCTTGCCACTAAAGAATATCCTGAAATTCATTCAGAATTCAGGATGGTTCACGGAGGCATCCCGCACCTAAACTATCCCCGATCACCCACCTTCCTCATACCTACCTACCTTAATCCTGGGGAACGCAATAGATCCACGGAGATCCGAGTGAGATGATGCGGCTTGCCGTATCATAACCCCTTCTAACCTAACCTAACCTAACCTAAGAGGGGAGAATCGACCGGTATAAGAATAAACTGCACTGAGCTACAAGCCGCTCCACACAGCAGCGTATTATTCTACAGAAGACGCCAGTGGAAGAAGTCGAACAGTTTAACTATACCTTGGCAGTGTTGTTTCTGCAAATGGCGGTACAGAAAAGTAGAATTAATAAGGCTCTTGCTGCCTTCGGTACTCTGGTCCCAAATTTGGAAATCCAGTCATATCTCCTTACGCACTAAGTTGAGATTCTTCGAATCCAATGTCAAATCCGTGTCTGTTAAACCTGGAAAGTCACGTCTACCATTTCGATGAAATTGCAGGCTTTTGTTAATCGCTATCTACGCCACATCCTAAAGATTCGCTAGCCACAAATTATATCAAACGAGGAATTGTGGCGCAGGACAAGAGCGGCTGGACGTCAACTTTAGAAAGCGTAAATGGCAATAGATTAGTCACATACTGAGGAAACCAAACGATAAAATTGCAGAGCATTCCTTTGAATCAGGGTGAATCAGTCCTCAGGGTGCACGGCAGGTTGCTAGACCAAGAACAACATGGAAATCAACTGTCTTAGCAGAAGCAGAATCCCAGAGAAAGACGTGGCCACAGTTAAAATACCTTGCTGCAGACCGTGAAAGATGGAGCTGTTTCGTTGACGCCCTATGCCCCAGCTGGGGTTACAGGACACAATGAAGATGAATAAATAAGAGATTCGACGTTGGATGGTTTGGTTAAGCATAAGTGATGTCGGCAGCGTCTAGAAAGAGCACCTTAGCTAGAAGTTTTCCACAAAAAAAAAAATGGAATAGAATATAACCATTTTACGTGAAACTTATCATGCCTTTTTTGGAGGCTTTCTTTCAGTAAAACAATTTATCAGATCGCCAATATAAAAGTCTTGAAACCCAGGGAAAATGACAGAGCATCATTTTTTATTTTTCAAAAATGAATTGAAGTGTTCATGACCCTACTAGTTATATAAATAGAAAACGAAGCTGGTTTTAAACTTCCACCAAAGGCTGAGAAAAAAACTTGCCAGACTTTTGTATTCGATATTACGATAAATGTACCTATCATATCCCTCCTACCAAGATTTTGGTTATACATACATCCACTCCCAAAATCTGCTGTCGGCTCTTGGTCTAGTACCTAAGAGCTTAGACGTTATTTTATATAAGAATATCTAACTTTCTATTGACTCCCGTCGCCCCTGTCTCCCCTTTTAACAGTTCATATCTTAATCCAGGGGAACGTTATGTATTCACTGAGATCTGAGTGAGGTGATGTGGCTTGCCGGACTATCCCCCTATTAAACCCAACCTAACCTATCTTCACATTAGTCTGAAGTAAATTTTTACCCCACAAAAGATTTTCAAAAATAAATTAGCAGCTTTAGGAATAGAATAATTGAGTTTGATCATACAACAAAGATGATGCCTTAAAATATCCATGATGGTTCCACTTCTTTTTATAAAATATTTTTTGGGTGCTGTGTTCTTTTTGCTGCTGGTGCTATGCTCGAGACATTATCTGTAGCCCAGGCTGAAAAGGAACCCTAATCTTAGGTTCTGTATATTCGTATTCTTATGGGAGTTGACTTCGCGGCACATTCATTCTAAAAAGATAAGAAAGCGACTTATGTCCTTTGTTCCGTAAGGCAACATTTTGTAGGAGGACCACACGTTTTTACTTACATACATACATCCCACACAGAGGTATTCAGGACATCTTAAGATGATGAGAAATCATGAATGAATACAACCATGTGCTCAAATATTTTGGTTTTCTTTATGAAAATAGCGTGCGGTTGAATCGGCGAAAGTCTTTTGTTTGGTTTTGATCAGATAAACAAAAGGCATGATTGCATTTGAATGAATTTTGTCTGGCATGATGGCATAGAGGAGCTATATAAAGTAAACATGGGAAAATATGACGAAAGGTGAAGTTTTAAAATTTGTTTTCACAGTCCAAAGGAGCATGTAAAGCTATTGTTTGTTATTTTTAGTGAATTTCGTCTGTTTGGTCATGAATTACCCGTAAGAAATGTTTTGAAAAGCAGCAGAGGCAGTATAGGTTAACCATATTTAGTTTACCTTGAAATTTTATATAAATTAAAATTTTACAAAAGGTCATGTCGTAATTTCTTATGAAATATTTCTGAAAAGCATCCATCGTCAAAGATATTGCACAGCCAAAGAAGAAGAACTTATAAGGTATGATGATGGTAATGTCATAACTTATTACAGATATATGTACCTATGTACCATGTACAATACAATGTATTATAGCGTCCAAAGGTCGAATGATTAGACTCGCATCGCAAGTTCTTTGAATTTTATACTCAGATAGAGAATGGAATAGAATAAGACTCCGCCTAAGAGGGCATAAAATGGAATGAAACCTCCAAACAATTAGAGTTAGCAACTGGACTCAGTTTATTATGCATGTATGTATGTATGTATGTTTCGATTTTATCGAAAGGTACAGACGAAATTCTATATTCAAAAATAATAAGAAAGAAATTGGAAATCATAACCCTAGCCTAATGCTTCCATTCAAAAATGTGCCAAAGTCAATGTAATGATAGTGTTGAAGATATAAATATGATCCATTTCAAGAAATATATTCAAGAAAAGAAAACAATTGATTTATTGAAAATAACTTTCCTATACTGGTTTCAAATGTACTGTATGTTTAAGGATATTTTTTCTATAATTTTCAATTGTCGTTATATTTTTCTTAATATTCAATTTTTCTGTTTTTTCTTATAATTATTATCTTGATTTTTGTGGAATAAACATTTAAGCGTTTTTTAAATTTGAATTGGACTTTATTCAGTCTATCCTTGATCAAACATTTTTGGTGCCGAAACCCGGGAACGCTTGTGTTTATTTCCAATCATTTCTTTTCTTCGTTCAAAATAATATCTCTTTTTATAAAATGAGTACAAGAAAATCTGTATCCGAAAAGCTCTTCAATCAGCAAAAATCATTGCTAAGCCAAGTCGAAAAGAGTCTTCTTAATCATAAAAAAACCTCAGAGGAGAAACGAACATCATCATCAATTAAAAATCGTTTAGAGACATTAAAATCTCATTACAATAATTTCAATGCAAATCATGTAATGATTCTGGATGAAGACGATGCAATCTCCAAGATATATACTGATGAAGATTGGATGAGTAGATTTGAAGAAATCTACATTGAAACATATTCTGAAATAGAAGAAGATCTCTTAGCTATTACCACTCCCGCTCAAGATTCAAGATCATTACCAGATCTCCAAGGGATACAAAATACAGTCATGAATCCAACGCCTTTGAATTCTGTTCCGCGACTAGACGTTAATCTTGGGAGAATCCAAATCCCAACATTCGATGGAACGTATAGTAATTGGTCCTTGTTCCATAGTTTATATCAATCAATGATTCATGAGAATCAATCCGTCAGTAATATCCACAAATTCTATTACCTGAGAAGTTCTTTGGTTGGTGATGCATTGAAAATCATCGGAGAAATTCCATTGTTAGCTGAAAATTATCAAGAAGCATATGAATTGTTGCGCGAGAGGTACGAGAACAAACGTGTCCTTTTTTCCAAACACATGAAATCTTTCTCTGCTTTACCATCAATCAAATCTGAAGATGCTGCAAGTTTAACTCATTTGCTTAATGTGTGTAAGGAATGCATCTGTATTTTGAAATCGTTTGGCTATGAGTTGAAACATTTCGAACCTATATTGGTATTTTATCTGTCAGAAAAGCTTCCTCATGATACACGCGAATTTTGGGTGCAATCTTCAAGTCATAAAAAAGATATTTCAACTTTCAAAGAAATATCTGATTGCATTGAGATTCGAATTCATACTATTGAAGAAATGACAGCCAATAAATCTCAGTGGCAAACTTCAACATCTGGTTCATCTTTGAAGTCAATCAGAAAGGATTCACCACAAAATTTCAATAATTCATTCAGAAGCAAACAACCGAAAAATTTTCATTTGAAGACGCAGAAGGAAATAAAATCTCCAATCAAATGTTGTATGTGCAAAGGTAATCATGCAATCCGTCAGTGCACAAAGTTTCTCGAACTTGTAATACCAGATAGAGAACAGGTAATTAGAAAACAAAATTACTGTTTTAACTGTTTTGCGTATAACCACCAGATAAAAAATTGTACCAGTCCCCGCAATTGTGCTGAATGTAATAATCGCCATAATACATTACTCCACAATCCCAATATTCATTTTTCGAATGAATTATCTGAAGCATCCAATTCTAAAACATCTGCTAATTTCAATAACACCCAAGTCAATCTTCATGTAAAACCATTAATCCCAATACAACATGAAGTATTATTAGCAACCATAATTGTTCATGTCAAGTCCTTTGACAATACTATCCATCGTGTACGAGCTCTACTAGATTCAGGATCTCAAGCAACCCTCATTACTGAGCAAGCCGCTCAATCTCTAAAATTATTTAGAAATCCAATAAATGCCAATATCAGTGGCCTAGCATCATCAACATCAACAACATCTCGAAGCAGCGCTATGCTTAACATTTTATCACCTATGGACAAGAAATTTTTATTAAGCGTTGACGCTTTCATACTACCACGTATAACAAGTCTTATACCAACTTGTCAAATACCGCTTCGCTCGTGGCCACATTTGGAAAAACTCTCATTAGCTGATCCCACCTATCAAACACCTGGGAAAATTGATATTCTATTAGGAGCAGATGTTTATGCACAAATTATATTGGAAGGTTTACGTAAAGGTGCCTGTGATGAACCAATAGCTCAAGAAACCAAACTTGGATGGGTTATTTGCGGACAAGTAAAATTTGATAAGTCAAAAACAATCAATATTTCCAATTTTCTTATACGGTCCGACATCGATTCAATGATTCGAAAGTTTTTTGAATTAGAAAGTGTACCAAATAAACGTATACTTTCTCCAGATGAGAAATGGTGTGAATCCTTTTATGCTGAAACATATCGTCGTGATGAAGATGGAAGATTTACTGTTCGTTTGCCTTTCAAAACTTACGTTGATAAGTCTGCTGTTCTAGGAAGATCAAGAGAAGGAGCAGTTTATCGCCAGTTACAGCTAGAAAGAAATTTTCTCAAGAATCCTACGCTTCACGAAAAGTATAAAGAAGTCATGTCTGAATATGTTCAACTAGGTCATATGCATCGGGTGTTTACAGATGAAAAAGATCATATCGAATATCTAACTCCTGATTCTATATCTTATAACTGCAATTACATCCCTCATCATGCAGTTATAAAGGAAGATAGTTCAACCACCAAGCTGCGTGTTGTTTATGATGCGTCCAGAAAAACATCAAACGGAAATTCATTGAACGATATTTTGTTCACTGGGCCCCCACTGCAAAATGACGTTATCATTGTTATTCTCAACTGGCGATTCCATAATATTGCTTTTAGTGCAGATATCGCTAAAATGTATCGGCAAATTCAATTGCCTGAAGCTGATGCTGATTTTCAACGTATTGTTTGGAGAAATAGTCCAAATGAACCAATAGAAGACTATGCTATCAACACAGTGATGTTTGGCAGTTCTTGTTCACCATATCTAGCTATCAAAACACTCCATCAATTGGCATCTGATGAGGAAAAAATGTTTCCCTTAGCTGCAAAAGTAATACAAACCGATATATATGTGGATGATATTTTCTCTGGTGGAGACGATTTCAGGTATGCTTCTAAATTACAAAATGAATTGAATAGCCTTTCTAAAGCTGGTGGATTTGAATTGCGAAAATGGATCAGCAATTCAGCTCAAATATTATCTTCAGTTCCACCCGAAGCACGTGAAATTCAGCAACTCTTATCTCTAAATGAAAATGATACAGTAAAAACCCTGGGTCTTTATTGGCAGCCCGTTGAAGATAAATTTTCTTTCAATGTCAAGTTTGATACCACTGATTTACCTAAAACAAAACGATCAGTTTTGTCTGTCATCGCACGTTTGTATGATCCCAGTGGATGGATTGCGCCAGTAATCGTGGTTGCTAAAATTATCTTGAAACGGCTGTGGTATTTCGATCTTGAATGGGATGAACAAATTCCCAAGGAATTATCACATGACTGGCAAATATTTCTTGATGGTTTAAGGGACTTGCCATATATTCAAATTCCAAGATGGCTTAAAACTCTTTCAACTAATCGATCATACCAATTGCATGCCTTTTGCGATGCATCTTCAAACGCTTATGCAGCTGCTATTTACCTGAGAACGATCACATCTGATGGCTCTATTTATGTATCGCTTCTGACGTCAAAAACCAAAGTTGCACCTGTAAAACCCATATCCATACCCAGACTTGAGCTATGTGGTGCCTTACTTTTTGTCAACTTACTCAAACATATTAAATCAGGATTGAAAATCAACATATCTGATGAGAATATTTTCGCTTATACAGATTCAAAAATTGTATTGGCTTGGTTGAACGGGGATGTCAATCGATGGAAAATTTTCGTAGCCAATAGAGTCTCCGAAATTCTTGAAAGCACATCCGTTCAGCAATGGAAACATATTCCAACTACAATAAATCCAGCAGATTGTGCAACACGAGGAATGTATCCAAAGGAACTTGCTAACTATAAGCTTTGGTGGAACGGACCATCAATTTTGATGCAAAACGAAATTAACATCCCTGATTTCAACAACAATTGTGAAGATATCGATGATAGTGAAATCTTGTCCGAAGCAAAAATTCATCACATCCATACAGTAATTATCTCAGATGATTTCATCGAAAGATTTTCTTCATTTAACAAGCTCATCAAAATATCAATTTTATGTTTTCGATTTGCCTTCAATGCCCGCCAAAAAGACAAATCTAATCGTATTATTAACCCCATATCTGCCGAAGAAATTCAAACTTGGACACGCTATTGGATAAAAGTAGTGCAAGCAATATCATTTCCTAATGCTTTAAATCAGTTGAAATCCAAAAAGAATTTCTCGCACTATAAACAATTTCTCACACTTAATCCAGAGGTAGATTCTAATGGTATTTTAGTTGTTGGAGGTCGATTGCAAGGATCTAATTTATCAACTGAACGGAAGCATCCAATCATCCTACCAGCTCGACATCATTTCACAGATTTAGTCATAAGACAAGCACATGCAAATACTCTCCATGGTGGCGTTCAAGTTACTCTAACACTCATCCGAAAAAAGTACTGGATTTTGAATGGTCGCAATGCTGTACGCGCTGAAATCAATAAATGTTTAACCTGCTTTCGTCATAATCCAAAACCATGCCAACAGCTAATGGGTAATCTACCATCTCCTAGAGTGAAATTTTCTCGACCTTTTACCCATGTGGGAATTGATTATGCTGGACCCATCAGTATTCGACCAATTAAAGGACGAGGAATCCCTTCGAAAAAAGGATACATATGTATATTTATATGTCTTTGTACTAAAGCGATTCATATTGAAGCCGTGAGTGACCTGACATCGCAATCATTCCTCGCTGCCTTCAACCGATTCGTCGCTCGCCGTGGATATTGTTCTGATATTTACAGTGATAACGGAACAAATTTTGTTGGTGCAGAGAAGATTCTTAAACGCAATAAATTGGATTTTCAGAAAACAGTTCAGAAGGATCTTATACCAACACTGACTAATCTAAACATTTCTTGGCATTTTATTCCTCCGGCTTCACCTAATTTTGGTGGCTTATGGGAGGCTGGAGTGAAATCCATCAAATACCATCTAAAAAGAGTGATTGGATCTTCTACTTTGACTTTCGAAGAAATGTCTACGTTGTTGTACCAAATTGAGGCCGTATTGAACTCACGGCCATTATGTCCACTCACAAATGATCCTGATGATTTGGAACCCTTAACACCTGGACATTTTCTTATTGGAGAACAATTACTTGCTCCTCCAGAACCAAATTTGATCGATAAAACTATAAGTTGTTTAAACCGTTTTGATCTTATTCAAAAGATGAAACAAGGATTTTCTAAACGATGGAAACAAGAATATATCGGGCGCTTACAATCGCGTCCTAAATGGTTTAAAATGGAACGAAATATCGGAATCAATGATTTAGTCATAATAAAAAATGATCAAATACCTTCAATCCAATGGCAATTAGGTCGAATTGTTGCAGTTCATCCTGGCTTGGATAAGATTGTTAGAGTTGTGTCAGTTCGAACATCAAGCGGGTTATGTAAGAGGCCTATCAGCAAAATATGTTTGTTACCAGATTGTGATCCAATTAGATCTAATCTTAATCTTTCATTCAAATAATTTATCATTTACTTATGTTCAATTTTGGCTTTTTATATTTTTTGTTCTCAGGGTGCTATCAATATATTAACATTGAAGAAATATAATTTAATCCAAAACTTTGAACGTAAACCTATCATTGCAGGCCGAGTAAGTGGCGGCCATAATTAACCACTTAGCAATGGTAAGGTTGCACTCTACATATTTTTTCTTTCTGATGATTCATCAGCGGGGCCGGTATGTTGAAGATATAAATATGATCCATTTCAAGAAATATATTCAAGAAAAGAAAACAATTGATTTATTGAAAATAACTTTCCTATACTGGTTTCAAATGTACTGTATGTTTAAGGATATTTTTTCTATAATTTTCAATTGTCGTTATATTTTTCTTAATATTCAATTTTTCTGTTTTTTCTTATAATTATTATCTTGATTTTTGTGGAATAAACATTTAAGCGTTTTTTAAATTTGAATTGGACTTTATTCAGTCTATCCTTGATCAAACAGATAGGTTGGTTTAGTTAAGGGAAGTCAGTTTACCTGTTGCCAAATTCAAGAGAGTCACGAGTTATGTACATATATCAAAACTTGTTGTGAAGAGTGTGAAGTTAGCATAGCAACTATCACGGATCGGAAGTGGGTTGCATTGTAGCATAATCTGTCCATAATTAGCTGTGGCAATTTCAAATTTGTCGTTCAATGTTTTGCTTTTTTTTTTTGAGTGCTTTGCTAACATGATATCGATTGGTTTAATAATAATTTGGCGTTGATTTGTTGTAAACAAGCTGTGACAATTTCAAATATGTCGTTTAATCTATGCTTGGTAATTGGTAAAACTTTCGTTGATAAGTTGTGATAAATTCAATTTTGTCGTGCAATGTCTTTTCTGTTTTTTGGGTGACTATAGCATTCACTTTCACGAATCGAAAAATGGGTAGCAGGATAATTTGGGCCCTAAACCTTTGGCACCTCATTTATGGGAAATTTGCAAAAAATGTATACCATACGAAAGATTTCTAGATCGTGATAAAAGGTCAACTATTTTCAGTAATTGGTCAGCTATAGATTTTTTTATAAATATTTAAGGCTCTGGACCTTTGGCAACTCATATGAGGGAAATTTGATAAGAAAGATGCCAACTAATTGGTTAGTAATTGATCAGAAAAGGTCAAGTTTTCCCAGAAATTGGTCAGCCCTAGATAACTTGTAATAAAGGCTTAAACTTTCTCAAGGTCGCTCAAGGCCTCACACGATTTTTTTTTTTTTTTTTTTTACACTTCAGAATTCTGTGTTGTAATGAGCTTAAAGCAAGCTGCATTCTACAATCAGAGGCTCATCATGAGTGAATGTGTTAGTGGTTAGTAAATTAAGCAGAGCTAACACAAGCACATAAATAAATAAAAATAAACAAAATTAAACAATATATACAATTAGACACATTTTAATAAAGTTATATACGAGGATAATCAAGACATACAAATTCACGAGAGTGGAGCACTGGTTCGCAACAATGTTTTTAATCCTACTTTACTTATGTTAAAATCAACAGAGGCAGCGTTCAAATTAAAAAGTTTGCACATACGATTAAGAGGCTCGTGAATACCATAATTGGTTCTATGAAAAGGAACGTGAAAAAGTTCAAATCCTCGTAGGTGGTGGGATCCCCCGCGGAAGTTAATACCAATACATGCTAATAAGGCAGGAGCATCAATTTCGCAACTGATAAGTTGGTGGAAAAATATTAAATCATTTTTAACACGTCTTTGATATAAAGTTTGAAGTTGCAGAAGCATGATTCTATGTTCATAAGGTGGCAGGTTATACGGATCAGTCCAATGAAGACCTTTCAAGGCAAAAAGAATGAAGTTATGTTGTATTGATTCAATACGGCTTTTATGAATTTCGTAAGGGAGTCCATACTTGGGAGGCGTACTCAAGATGGGGTCTTACATAACAATTGTATAAAGAAAGAGTAACATTCGGGTCGTTAAATTCCTTTGCCCAGTGTTTTATAAATCCAAGCATGGAATTCGCCTTATTAACAATGTAATTGATATGCACTATGAAATCTAGATCAGAACTGAAGTGAACACCCAGGTCTTTAAAGATAAAAACACGACAGAGTGTATACTGTGAAATAGAATAGTCAAAAGCACTCACTACTCATTTCTTAGAGAAAGTCATAGTTTGACATTTAACTGGGTTAAGAGAAAGACCGTTTTTCCCACACCAATCACTAAAATTGTCAATATCAGCTTGAAGTATGGTCATGATAAGACTGTATTGTTTTAAAAATTTTCATATCATCAGCATATATAAGAATATTACAACATCGGATACATGAAGTAACATCATTTATAGCGAGAATGAACAAAAATGGGCCTTAATGACTTCCCTGAGGCACACCCAAGTGAGCACTGAATGAGTTTGAAAGACAATTTCTGAATTTAACTTGGTAAGATCTTTTCTCAAGGTAGGATTTTATCCATGATGTAACACAAAATGAAAAACCCATAGGCCTTAAGTTTAAATACAATAATTTCATGACTAAGTTGATCGAATGCTTTCGAAAAGTCAGTGTATATGCAATCAACTTCATTCCCGTTTTCCAATGCATTAGAACATTTATGCAAGAAAGTAAGGAGATTTGTTACCGTTGATTTTCTTCTCACAAATCCATGCTGTTGATCACATATAATACTCTTAGTATGAAATGCTAGGCTCTCACATACAACTTGCTCAAAAAGCTTTGGAATACAAGAGAGCTTTGCTATGGGCCTATAGTTCATTATATCAGTTTTGTCACCTTATTTAAAGATTGGTGTAAGAAACGATTTCTTCCATAAATTAGGAAATACTCCTGTCCTCAAAGAAAACTCGAACAAAAATTGAAGGGGTTGAACTAGTATAAATTTATACTTTTTCAATAGTATAGGCGGAACTCCATCTGGACCAGATGAATAATCGTCGTTTAATGATGAGAGAAGGTCTAAGACAGTACTCGGTGGCACTGAGATATTGTTCCAACTTGTTTGGGCATAAGTATGTAAATTCTTAAAATAATTTTCGTCAACATCTAAGGGCTTGTCAACAAAAGAATTACGAAAAATTTTCACAAAAGCATTGCAAATATCAATGGTTTCCTGCAAAGAACAATTTTCATACATGAAGTTTGCTAGATAACCATCTGAGTTTTTTTTCGAATTAACAAACCTCCAAAATGCTTTTGGGTCATCTTTTAGAGAACTACCCATTTCGTTTACATGGTTAGTGTATAGATTTTTTGAAAGGGTTTTAAATTCTTCGAAAAGGGTAATGTAGAAATTGTGGTCGATTGGTGAAAGAGTTTTTAAGTACACTTTCCATGCTTTGTTTCTTTTATTTCGGAGTGTTCTAAGCTCTTTCGTATACCATGAGTGGCAAAAGTTTCTATTTTTAGATAATTTTAATGGGATAGTATTATTAATGCAGTTGTTAAGGATGGAATAAAAACTAAAAACTGCTTCGTCAATATCGCCAGATACTGATATATTCTCAATACCAGACCTAGCTATTTCATCTGAGAGCAATAATTGAAAGTTTGCCTTTCTGTAGTGAAAAGTATATGAGCAATCATAAGGGGGATGATAGTTATCTATATTAGTTATTCCGGAACTAGATTCTAGAACCAGAGTACTATTAGCGTCTGAAGAAAATACCAAATCGAGAATTCGATTTTTAGAGTTTTTAATACAGCTAATTTGCTGTAAGTCAGTGGAAATTATTCTATCAAGAAGCAGTAACTCATTTTGAGAAGAAGTTAAAGAAGCTTCTTGATAGGATTCGTCATCAGATGGAACCCACTCTATATGACGTAAATTAAAATCACCAAGGAGTATTATGTTGCTGTTGGAGCAAGACAAGTCAATAACAAAATCGAAGGCTTTAGAAAGTTCCAAATAAACTGTGTCCGAACTTTTCGGAGGAATATATGCATTTAAAATATAAAACTGTCTTGTCTGTATAGTAGATTTTATACAGATTAATTCAATAGAGACATTAAAAGGGAAAGATATAGACGAAGAAATAAACTTATTTCTAACTGCAATTAAAACACCACCACCCACTTCTTTTGGCTTATCAACATGACGATCTTTTCTATATACTAAAAACTCTTCATTGAAAAGTTTCGTGTCCAGAAAACTTGAATTCAGCCAAGTTTCAGTCAAAACAAAGATGTCATGTGAAAAAGCTTGGGAGTTCATAAAAATATCAGCAGTTTTGCTGCGAAGCCCTCTTATATTTTGGTAGAAAAGGGCAATCCTATTAAGTTTTTTGAATCATCTTTAGGTAAACTCTGTGTAGGTCTATTTTTCTTTACAGAAAATTCCTTAATAAGAGCTTCTGATGGAGGCCAATTACTCATATTGCAAATAGAATCAAAGTAAGAAGAGTGTGTTACTACTTTGAAAGAAGAAACAAAACAATTTACTTTGCTTATTTTAGTGCACTTAATAAAATTATTTGTAGGGATACAATTATTAACTAATAAGTGGGAACCAATATCATCCGCAACAATATCTGGTATCTCATTTATGGGAAATTTGCAAAAAATTCATACTATCACACATTTCATAATGAATAGACTTACTCCTGAACAACGTTTGCAAATCGTGCAAATTTATTACCAAAATAATGGTTCGGTTCGCGCATCGCGCGCTGCGTCTAATATTCGGTTGAAATAATTGCCCAGCAGAGTTCGGTTATTCGAACAACCATGGATCGGTTTCGTACCACGTTTACTCTAGTGGATAATGCGCATCCTCAGAGACACCGTACATGTACAGTGCGTACCGAAGACGCTATTGCTGCTGTGTAGGGTTTAGCATAGTATCGAAGAAGACCCGAATGGATCCATTCGCTATCGCGTCGAAGATTGGTGGACGAAAATTCGTGGTCACAAATTGGGCCTCTCCGCCGGAATATATTCGAGCGGCGGCCACTTGCCCGAAATCATTATTAAAACATAATGGCAAACTCTTATCTCTATAATAAAGTTAAATTCTTGGACATAACATAAAATTATATGCGTTTTATTTCTTCTTGAAAACCATACGTCTAAAAAAAACACCCTTTATAATGAAAATTGATAATTTTCCACTTAACAACAGTTTGTTTGTGTATCTACACAGACCTAGAGGCGTCGAAAGCTTCACTTAAGACTATATTCAAAAAATCAATGTCTTGCAGTTCACAACCAGAGCTGTAGTGATTAAACAGTGCATAAAAAATAAAATGCACGAGTGCGTCGCACGTACTTGCTCTTATGCTCAAGACACTGCGGGCTTAAGAAAATTGTATATAAGAACATGGAAATTATCAAAGAATAAAATGCACAACTGGATCACACGTACTTGCTCTTATGTTCAAGTTGTGTGGGGCTTAAGAACTTTAAAAAATATTCAAGTAATTATAGAAAAAGTATAAAAAGCATTTAAATCGTTATTTTAATTGTATAAACAGCCTGATAAAAAACTTAGAGCTCAAAAAAAAGTAAGCCATTTGATTACTTGAAAAAATATGAATAAATACAAAAAAAATTAAAAATCGTTGGAGCCGTTTTCTTAAAAAAATAAGTTTTTATATATAAAATTTTTGTAACATTTTTCAAAAAAAAATTTGGTATGCCAATTTTGAGTATATATTAATATACATTTAAAACTGAAATTTCAAAATAATTCATCAACCCGTTTTTGAAATATTGAATTTTGAAAAAAAAATTTTGAATCTTTTTTTAAAAATCCAAAATTTATTTTTTCAAAAATTTTGGTATGCAGTATTATTTATATTCTAACAAAGCTTTTGTGCAAAAAAAATTTCATTGAAATCGGATGAGCGGTTAATGAGGAAATCAAAAATTAAAAAAACCGTTATATGGCAGGTACCGTTAATAAATGTTTTTGGTGATTTTTTTTCTTATTTAAATTTACATCATGTCTACAGTAATACACTGATTTTTTTTTATTAAAATCGTTGGAGCCGTTCTTGAGATAAATAAGCTTTTCCTTAACGGTTGTATGGCAAGTACCGTTATTTTATGAGCTAAAAAAAAAAATTTCAATGTCCCCTCTGGAGAGTTACAAAAAACCTTAAGTTCAAAATTTGAAGAAAATCGCTTCAGTGGTTTAGGCTGTAGGTTCAGGTACATACAGACAGACAGACAGACAGACAGAATTGTGCCACCCACTTTTTTCGTGTTCTCTATCATCGTAATGTCATGTTTGATTGTTATCTCGAAATTTTTTTTTTGCACGAATCCTAAACTTGCCCTATAGTACCTATATCGCAAGTAAAAAATGTAGAGGAGAATGAAATATGACATTTAAATTGGTTAAAACAACTCTTTTGACAGTTTGTGGTGAAAAAAAGAATGCCATCTTAATTCTACATTGAAAATGAATGTATAGGAAACAAAATTTTAAATCTTTGGAGTGTTTTTTTTTGTATTTATTTTTTATATATAAAATTCTAAAAACTTTTTTAAAAACAAATCTTGGTATGCAAATCTAAAGTATATATTTATGTGTATATAAAAACAAATTTTGAAAAAAAAATTTTCAACCCATTTTTGAGACATCAAGACATCAAATTTTCAAAACAAAAATTTGAAACTTTTTTGAAAAATCCAAAAACTTTTTTTTTGAAAATTTTGATATGCAATATTATTTAATCTTATCTGAAATTTGTATATAAAAATATTCATTTAAATCTGCTAAGCTGATAACGATATGACAGGTACTACTAATAGTTGCTAAGTGTAAAATTTTATAATTTTTAATGGTAGATCGTACTAATTTTAGTATATGAAAAAAGTTTAATCAAAATCGTAGGAGTCGTTTTCAAGCAAAAAAATATTTTCCTTTGCGGTTTTTTCACTTTTGTATGGAAGGTACCGTTATTTTTTCATAAATGTGAAATTTTTTCTAAAAATATTTTAGAGAGTACTAAAAAAGTCTTAAATATCGAGTTTCAAAAAAATCTATGATGTCATTTTCGAAATATTTGATTTTCCAAAAACAAATTTGAAATTTTTTTTAAAAATCCAAAAAATACTTTTTCAAAAATATTGGTACACAAAACTTTTAACATTTCTTGGAAGCTTCTGTATAAAAAATATAATTGAAATCGGTCATACCATTTTGAAGAAAATCAGAAATTAAAAAAATGGTTCCTTGGGAGGTACCATTAATAACCATTTTTGAAAAATGGTTTTCCAACTAAAGAAAGCCTTTACTTAAATAAATTTATTGAAATTTTTCTAAGAAAAGTTGTCGAGCCGTTTTTGAGAAAAATACGATTATGTAAATATGCCAAAAAAAATGTATGGCAGGTACCGTTATTTTTGGTTCTAAAAAAAAAATGAAAAAAACATGTCGGCAGAATCACCAAAAACCACTATGTACAAAGTTTGAAGAAAATCGATCGAGCCGTTTAGGCTGTAGACGAACAGACAGACAGACAGAATTGTGCCACCCACTTTTTTGGTGTTCTCTATCATCGTAATATCATGTTTGATTGTTATCTCAAAAATTTTTTTTTGCACGAATCCAAAACTTGCCTTATAGTACCTATAATCGCAAGTAAAAAATCAGTGTATTATTGTAGATATGATATACCTTTTAATAAGAAAAAAAATCACCAAAAACATTTATTAACGGTACCTGCTATATAACGGTTTTTTTGATTTTTGGTTTTCTCATTAACCGCTCATCCGATTTCAATAAATTTTTTTGTACAAAAGCTTTGTTATAATATAAATAATACTGCATACCAAAATTTTTGAAAAAATAAATTTTGGATTTTTAAAAAAAGATTCAAATTTTTTTTTTCAAAATTCAATATTTCAAAAACGGGTTGATGAATTATTTTGAAATTTCAGTTTTAAATGTATATTATTATATACTCAAAATTGGCATACCAAATTTTTTTTGAAAAATGTTACATAAATTTTATATACAAAAAATTAATTTTTAAGAAAACGGCTTCAACGATTTTAAATTTTTTTTTGCATATATTCATATTTTTTCAAGTAATCAAATTGCATACTTTTTTTTGAGCTCTAAGTTACTTATTGTTAATAAAAATGCTAGTCGCTGTTGCAATTGATAAACAACGAAACCTGCATTGGGATAGAGCTAACCATGTGGCTTCAGTGGCGCGGTGTGTAGTGCATCGACCTCTGAATCGAAAGGTTCATGGTTCGCTCCCATATGACGGCAAAGAGTTTTTCAATTAATACGAGCATAACCAGACTAAGCACCACTATAGGAGTCTGATGATCGAGGTGCCTATCGTGAAATAGCTATAACTCCAGCCTATAAACTTGGTGGTAACACACACAAGTTGTTGTTGTTCATTCAAAATTATTCAATATATACTTATCAGGCTGTTTATACAATTAAAAGAACGATTTAAATGCTTTTTGACACTTTTATTATAATTACTTGAATATTTTTTAAAGTTCTTAAGTTCCACACAACTTGAACATAAGAGCAAGTACGTGCGATCCAGTTGTGCATTTTATTTTTTTTGCACGAATCCAAAACTTGCCTTATATGTAGTACCTATATCGCAAGTAAAAATATGAATGCAACTTCAGTGGTGGCGGAAGGCATGTGCCGTGCGTGCCACCGCACACGGACCCGGGTTTCGAGGGGCCCCACAAAGCTTCGAAAGGTCTTTGCGTTTCAAAGTCAATAATTACACAGGTTTACAAGGTTTTCAACACGACTAAGTAAGAGTTGATCTAAGTGCTCAAATCCGTTATCCGTTTTTCGCTATCAGCTCAGGTTTTCGCGATATTACCGTTAGAAACTGCAAAAAACCCTTTCTTTCACCAATTTTGGGGTAATGTAACTATGCGAATTGATTTTAATTTTTTTAATTGAACAGATTACTGAATTATTTCAAAAGATTTACACGTAAAGAGATGAGAGCGTCGATCTGTAACCCTAAAAATGATATGAAAAATTGCAAACTATTGAAACAAATCAAGCTGATTTATTTGGTTATATTAAGCTGTTTCTCCAAAGCAAAACAGATTGACCTAAGTGAAATTTAACCAAATTAGTCTTAGCCCGAGATCCAACGACATAAAAGCAAAGTCATTTGGGTAATTTTGTAAGTCCTATCAATAGCCTTTGAGGTGTTAAACCAGAAAAGAATCGCTGGTCAGTCTACCTGAACATGTGACAAACAGGTGTAAGGTTCGACGTAAAGGTATGACAAAAATTTAGCAAGTCAAGTTATATGCGTAACGTTGGTTATTTAAACCTAAATAGGTCAGAGTCAATTTATAACCAAAACCAAAGAGGCAGCTTCTTTCTTTGATTGAAAAGTAGTGGTAAACACGATAAAAAGTGATTTTTAACAGTCCCATAGTCAAGTCATTTGTCTAAAAGTTGATTGAAAGCAATTCGTTTCGACAAAAACTCCTTGACAACCCGGGAAAAATACCTTCAACACCCCGAAAACCTTTTAACGTTGAAGAAAAAAATCTAAAACCTGTTTTGTGTAACGTTGGATCTTTAAACCCTAACTGGGAGTGATTTGCGTAATATTTTGTATGAATGCCATTTCTTTCGAGATGTCCTCATAAGTCTCAGTTCAAAAAGCCAAGCGGATATTCCTTCACGAACACCCTGGAAGACTGCTTTTTTAAAACATTTGTTCATAGTTCTGGGAAAAAATAACAACAGATTAAGAAGTGCTTTATTAGACATTGTGAAACAAGTCCTTAAAGGTTTTATAACTTGAATTAAATGTTCAAGTAAAAAAACTTGGCTTTTAACTCTTTTTTCGTAAGGGGGTCCGTAAATGTATCTCGCACACGCCTCGTTTTGGTCTAGCGCTGCCTCTGGTAATCGTTTAAGCCAAAGTTGGTTTTAACCCCTCCCTAGATAAGCTCATCGGATCATATCACGAAATCGAAGACCATTTGAGTGTATAGTTCGCCCTGCCAGACCGTTTAAAAAACTCAAAGTTCAAAGTGAAAAACGGGTTTTTCAAACAGTGTGGCTGGAAGAACTTTACACTCAAATTATCCCAGATTCCATATATTTCGTTCATTCAGGAGATCTTATTTTGCATCACTTTCAGCATTGCTAGTTGCAACCGGTATTTGCCCAATTACGTGAATGATATTAGCTTTAAAGTCCTAATTCGGAGCCCATTGCCTATCGGTGAAGACTTCTGGCTTCCCATAGCCCCAAGGAAAAAGCCAAATTGACTTGTCACCCAATTGTTCTCACAATAAAGCAATAGCTGTGTTACAAGTACCAGAAGTGGCACACAGGTGGTCCGATTTTTGAATTTTGGCAACAAAAATACTTTCCCACGCCAATTATTAATACAAATTTATGAAATTTCGTACACTTAAGAATTTGGGGATGCTAAATTCAGTGGTACTGTCTATTTTTTTCGACTTCAAACAATGGCTTCACAATTTAAGTCAGAACACCCAACTAACAAAATTGCTTCGCATTTCAGACATTATAGTGTTATTTGTTTCTATTGCGCTCCTATTACCCCTCTCACGGGAAGGAAATACCTTATAGGAGCATTACTGATTCTTTAAATATTTTCTGCTGCAAATTATATCAGCTTGATAGAAGCGATATACCAATGTTTCTTTAATCTCTCTATAATGCTCTTATGAAATTACGGCGGACCTTTCGTTTCTGTAGTCATCCTGTAAAATTATTATACAATCTCTTTCTCTATGTTAGTTTCTGTTGCTTGCTTAGTGCAGCCACAAACCATTTCTGCTATACTAGTGAAAACACAAACCATTTCTGGTATACTAGAGAGTATAGCCACAAAACAGCAGTGTGGAGAAACTGCATAATTTTTTTTTCATCGTAAATATGTTCTTCCATGGCCGAGCGGTTAGCGTGATGGACTTTCAGTGCAAGAGGACCATGGTTCAAGTCCCACAGGAACCTTGTAATTTTTATAACTTAAATAAAATCTAATAATTTCTAAGATTGCATTTCAGATAAAAACTTTCAAATAAAATATCAGCAAATTAATAAAATAAAATGCAAACATAAATAAATATAAACATAAATATATATAAATAAATAATATTATAAATCAATTGTGAAATATTTTTTTTTATTTTTCCACCTCCTTGTATAAGACCCCTAAATTGAGTCCAGTAAAAGTTTTTCGAGGCAACTGAATTTACTAAGTACAAGTCCAATAGGCGCTTATATTCTTATATGATTGCAAGAAGTGATTATGAGGAGCTTCTATGGATGATTATAGGGGCAAAATTGTTAGTTCGGCATGTTCCCAAATATCAAAATTTTGAATAAAGTATTGTTGAAATCAAGAACTCAGCCAAGTTTGTGCTTTAAATGTCCTGTTTAAATGTGCCTGAATGCATACTTTCATATAAAAATGACCCCATTACTGATTTGTATAAAATTTAAAGAATAAGGTCCAAAATTTTGAGAGATGTTCCCAAGGAACTGAACTAATTTCTCTCTATCCTTACGTCACAATTTACATATTTTTGAAACTCATCCTCACAATGTTTTTCAAAAGCACTTAAATTCTTAAAAGAAAATCAATTGACACCCGAAGAGGGTAAATTACATTCATATAATTGAGCAAACAAATGATTTCCTTCATCGGAATGCACTCAAGTACCAGAAGAAAATCACAGACGAATATTTAACACCACCTACCTACAAAACTCAACCCTACACACAAGGTCTTGTCTCCTTTATAAATCCATCTACCGATTGCATGATTAATACTTGTGTATAAGGAAGGGTTCCTTTCTTTGATATGCTTTTATCATACCTTACACATATAGTAGTAATATAATATATATATTTCTTTACCTATATACGTGTACAACATGGTGGCAATAAAACGATTTACGTCCTTAATATTTTATCGTTTTGATGGTATGCTAATATGTAGGACTCTTCAAATCAGAGCATTCGCATAACTATCTGATTGATCAAATGTCTGCAAACTCTTCTAGTATAATGCTTGTGTTGCTTAACGCTCTTCCTAGAACCACTATTCCTGTCTATATAGCTATTCAATCGAAAGCATTTCATAGAGAGCATACCAAATCAAACTGATAGCTCTTATTCTTCCAGTATAGTCGTCTCGTAAGTATTTCTTCTGTCATCCTTTTTGTCCTTGCGTTGCCGCTGTCACCATCCTCATCATGTATAGTGTGTAACCAAGAAATTGACAGCAATTTCAAGCATTCCAGATATTATTAGACTGTTGTATCTGGATTGTAGATTTGTATTTTCAAGAAAGGGATTCTTTTCCTATATGTACCTAACCTACATATATGAAATTCATTCATATAACGTATCAGATCTTGACTGAACCGAATTTCACCATGTTATCAGTTTGAAAATACATGTACCTACTACAATTTTCAATGAATGAGTAGGTCAGAATTGAAAAAAAAACTGGTCAGTCAAATATTTTAAAATTAGTTTATACGAAAATGGATTTTAATGAAAATGAGATTCAGAAATGCATCCTTGCAGAAGTGATGCATAATCACTTTCGCATTCGAGCTTCCATACACAAAGAAAACTGGCATCACTTTTCGTGACAGTTGTTAAGTTGAAAACTTGCATCATTTGACGCTTAGAATTCAGAAATCTTTAATTTCTTGATTCACTATTGCTCATGCATTAATATGGACATCGATATTGTAACAAAGCAGTGATGCACAGATATTTAACGTTTATAATTAACCTTATAGTTGCAACTCTTGAATGATGTAAATGTTTTTATACCTTAAGCAGGCAAAAGCTCCCAAGTGAACATGAAAGATCTCAAACCCATCAGTCTATCATTCATTACTCCTTAAATTCTTGAAAAATTGATAGATATTCACCTCCAAACATGCATCGACACACGATTTTGGTTTACTCTACGCAACACGCTTATTGCTAAGGGAAATCGGTAGATAACTAGATACTGCGTTTCATACTTTAGTTCGAACTATCGAATACTCCCTCCATCATAAAGAGTACACCATAGTCGCTTCCTTGGTTATAGGGTGCTTTTAAAAATGTCGACACATCTGCAATCGCATCTGCACCTGAAGGTAAATGATTCTCTTGGTGAATTAATTAATCAAATGCTGACTAGCAGGATTATCAATTCAAAACTGGTTTTTCTGTTTGACGGTCTGTTTTTCAGTAGGAGTACGCCGCAAGGAGGTGTCCTATCTCCCCTTCTCTGAAGTTGGTAAATGAGCTGCTGACACGCCTGGAAATGGAGAGTTACAAAATGATTGTCTATGCGGACGTTGTTGCTATTGCCGTATCAGGAAAGCATCCTACTATCTTTAAATACCTCTCTTAAATACGCTAACTAACTAGGATGATCGGTGTCGACCCGGTGTTGACCCTCATAAAACAGAACTTGTTCTATTCTCAAGGAAATATAAAATGCCTCATGTAGATCCTTCTTCTGTCAAAGGTACTCCGAAAACATTCACTCTTCTTTCTTTCTTTATCCAACTCCCGATCCATGAAGGGTCTCTGCCTGAGATATTGCGGTCTTCCATCGGTTGCGGTCCCTCGCACGCTCCCTCCAGTCGTCGAAACCAAGCGCTCTTGCATCTGTGACCGCCTGGTCCCTATAGCGGAGGTTTGGTCTTCCTGGTGGTCTCGAACTTGGGGGCTGGGATTCGAAGATTTTCTTGGCTGGAGCGTTGTTGTCCATTCGCTCGATGTGGCCAAGCCAGTGTAGTCGACGTGTTTTGGCTCTTTGGACTACATCCACATCTTGGTACAGCTCGTACAATTCACGATTGAATCTTCTCCTCAGTGATGCTAGATGAGATTTCTAGAATCCCACCAAATTCCAAAAAAAATCCCACCATTTTTGTACTGGGAGGAAAAAAAAACCACCATAACCTTTTCTGCTATAAATATTTCCTAGATATAAAAAAAGGAGAATTTTGGCGCTGCACTCTTGGTACTTCATATTCGCAAAAAAAGTATGTCATCTAATTGGTCAGTAATTGGTGAAGAAAGTCAACTTGTCCTTTATTTTATTTTATTTCGTTAAATGCTAACGGTAGATAGTTAAATGAATATACAAAGCTTAAATCTATATAACATTATTAATAGTATTATAAAACCTATTCTTTAAGTTGTTAGATTTAACATTGTCATTAATGGAATTAATGAGATTATAATTATTATTGAAAATATTAATTAAAAGATTTAGTGGACTATTAGCACCATAGTTTGATCTACTATAAATATTTTTAAGTGGCAATTGTGTTCTTAGACTATGCTGTAATACATTAAAACTCAACCGACAAAGGACTGAAGGGGCTGAAATAGATCCATTAATTATTCCTATGATTTCCTAGAAATTAATCAGCCCTAGAAAGCTTGTAATCAAGAGTTAAAGTTTCTTAAGGTCATGCACGAGTTTTGCCACCTGATTTGTGGAATATTCACAAAAAATGTATACCGATCCGAAAGATCACTATAGTCTGTCCAGCAAAAATTGTCAGTACAGGGCTTATGGGAGAGCTTTTTTCAAAACAGTGGTGCCTGTGTATACCATCACAAAACTAAAATAACAAATCTGCCACTGAAAAAGATACTAAGCCACTGATTAACATACAGGAATTGTTTTGTAATTCCTTGAAACATTCTCTACGCTACAACATGACCGTTGTCTTTCAATGCCAAAAGCATTCTGATATCTGATCGTATACTCGCTTTCGCTTCTATCTTCGCTGTTTGAAATAAAATTAACATTCCAACAGAGTTGCCTTTGCTAAGTCGCAACAATACAAGAGCTTTTTCATTGGTTTTTATGAAAGAACTTTCGGCTTTGAAGCTTTTGAGAACAAAATTTATAAGGGTGAGAGCCAACAGTGTTGTCGTTTTGATTGTTTTCTTACTATTTTTTTGTGTTTCTGAATACACCTTTAAAATGCAGTTAAAATTTGTACATTTTTAGTCTTTAAGAAAAAAAAAGTTATTTGTACGAAGTTTTGAAACGTTCACAAAGCGTTACGTGATCAAATTCATTTAAGGGTGTGGTGTGGGAAAAAAAAAGATAAATTGATCTTTTTTTAATATGTTTGAAATGGTACTCATGGTAACCATATGCACATTGTTTTTCGATTTGTGGCAATTTATAATTCAAAGTATGGAAACCCTATGAGAGCTTTAACTTGAGACAGATGTATGCAAGCCAATGCAACCAGACTGAGAGGCAAACGTCCTATATTCCCTGTACTGACAATTTAATTTTTGTTGGATAGACTATAGATCATGACAAGATCAACTATTTTCAATAATTGCTCAGTTAAACTTCGTTTCAAGGTTACAAAAAAAATGTCGGCATCTCAGTTGAAAGGTCACTTAACGGTTATAAAAGGTCAGCTAGTAAGTTTCATTGATTTTTGGTACCTCATTTGTGTGGTATTCACAAAAAAAAATATTTTTGAAAGTTTCTGTTTTTTAGTGCCAAATCATTATATGTCATAAAACTCGAAGATAGGCAGGTAATAGTGAATTGTGGTTTTTCCCACCAAAAAAGAGACCATTGAAATATTTTCCCACCATAAATCCCACTATGAATATTTTCCCACCATTTTTCCCACCAAAGGCATTTTTTCCAACCATTTTGGTTGGAAAAACCACCAATCTGGGAACACCGCTTCTCCTCCAATCGCCCTCTTCGCATATAGGACCAAATATCCTCCGAAGAGTTTTTCTCTCGAAAGTTCCCCCTTTTTACTTATCGTCCAGCACTCGATGCCATAGAGTAGAACTGGTAAAATTATCGTTTTGTAAAGCGTGCACCTTGTCTTTCGAGAAAGGAGTTCTGAACCCATTTGTTTGGCCAAACCGATGTAGCAGCGGTTCGCTAGGGTAATTCTTCGTCGGATTTCCACTAAGCTGTCGTTCGTGGAATTGATGTTTGTTCCGAGGTAGGTGAACTCCTTGACTACCTCGAAATCACTGCTACCAACATACATATATGCTTAGGTGGTGGGTCTCGACTTGAAATTCGTTGGTCTTTTCCAGGATTTGCCTCAATGCGAAGATTTGGTCTATCTTTGATCTGCCTGGCCTGAAGCCACACTGGTACGTGTTGCAGAAAGGTTTTAGACACTCACATAGTACGTTGGATAGGACCTTGTAAGCAACATTAAGCAGGGATATGCCTCTGTAGTTCTTGCAGGACATAGGATCGCCTTTTTTATAGATTGGGCATATGGAGCTATTTAACCAGTCGTCGGGCATACTTTCCTCCTCCCAAACTTGGTTGATGAGCTGTCGCATGCACCCTACCAGAACATCTCCTCCATACTTGAAGAGTTCCGCTGGTAGGCCATCCGAGCCGGCGGATTTGTTGTTCTTAAGCTTGTGGATGGCTTTTTTAACCTCTTCAGTACTGGGCGCTGGGACTGGATCTTCATTGACTGGTTTCATGCTTCTTTGTTCATCTGTCGCCTCCTCCACATAATGCCCATTAAGCATCTGCTGGAAATGTTGCTTAAACACGTCTATAATTCCCTGTGGTTCGGTGACTAGGTTCCCTTCGCTGTTTTGAAGAGCTTTCGTGCCAGTCTTATAACCAGATGCCAGTTGCTTGGCTGTTTTGTAGAACCGGCTGGTGTTGGTGGCAGTGTTAGACTCTTTAAGATACTTGAACTGAGAGGCTGCGGATGCTCTTTTCCTTCTGCGTAGGGTTTTTTCTCTTTCCTTCTCTTTTCACGGTACTCCTCTCTTGCTACTCTTGTTTTCCGTAGCATCATTTGATTCGTGCATTTTCCGCCTCCTGCTTCAATCATCGTCATACAACGTGTTCTTTTTTGTGGGTGGTTGATAGCCTATGGTGGTCTCGGCTGTCTCCTTAATGATGTTGCGATACTGGTTCCACTGGTTGTAGACGCTTGTGGCTGGGTGTACGGCAGAGAGTTTCCTGGTCAATTGCTCACTGTAGTCTCTGGCTTTCTCAGATGTGCTAAGGCATGCAATGTTGAATTTCCTTTGGGTGGTCTTCGTTTTCTTTTCCTTGGACAGTCGGGCTATGAACTTTGTCACAACAAGAAAGTGGTCAGAGTCCACGTTTGCACCTCGGAAAGTTCGCACGTCCAAGATGTTCGATGCGTACCTTGCACCAATTAGCACGTTGAAACGAGGCAATAGGACGGGAGTGGTAGGAGTTTTGGATAGGAAGCGGAAAGCTCTCATGTGAAGATGAGAAAAAAAAGGGAGATAGTGGAAATGTGAGCGAGGATATAGGGCCTGGAATTACTTTGGTTTTATTCTAAATATTCTAAAATGTAATGTATGATTATATCATCGAGGAAGGGGAATGGAAGGGAAAAGAATGTCCGCTGCGGGGGCCGTGGCATGCTCGCGACGCTCGGCTCAGCTCGTCGGAAAAGGGGGGGATCTTACCCCCACAGACGGACCTCACCTGTCTCAAAAATACATGTAACATGCCAAAAAAAGATATGCGAAACCTCCACTGATTTCGCCACACTTCGAGGCGCTGCAGGTGGCGGTGCAGCCTTTGACCTTGATACCCACCCTGCCTGGAATCCATCTAGCTGAATTTTCAGATTCCCCTTTCCAAGATTATTCCTACTCACTGTTAAGTCATTAGTACTTCACCCAGTACAAAACCAGCCCCATCACACCCCCTGAAAAGATCCTTAACACGCCATCAAGCTCTTTGAAAGCTCAATAAAAAACCAAAATTTCATCTCTCTGGACGTGATTTACAAAATATAATTTATTTTTCATAAAAAAAACTACTATTTACAAAAGAAAACCATATTTTCAAAATTATTGGACAAAAAAAATAGGTTTCTATATCTCACGAAACTTATGACGGTATTAAGCAACCAAGAACCAAAAGTTAGCATGGATAAATAAAAAGAAAAATGCACAAAAAAAAATCTCAATCAAACAACTTAACAAAAAAAAGGAAACTAAAAATGGTTTGCTTTCAACTCGGTTTCTTTTGTACTCTGTGCCTTCCAAAAGCGTTGTAATAGGACGAAAACTCACGTGAGCCCCCTTTCCCACCCTAGGCGCGTCTCGATTCCCCCAACTCCCCCAATGCAATACAATTACACCGGCTTTCAATATGCGCCGGCCAAAAAGATATAGTCGTTCACCCTTATTCTTCTACCTATACAGAGAGCTCTATGTATGGGGACTCTAAGGGGGCGAAAACTGCAAATCCGCGGGGGGAATATGGAACAAAATCTTTTCCCACTCAGGCTGGTAGGGTTACGCACGGCTCCCCTTTTCCCAACCCTTCTTTTTAGGTAGAGCACGACACAAAAACTTTAAAAGTTATTTTAAAAAAATGGTAAAAAAATATATATGTATAAATAAGAAGAAAAGAATTAACAAAAAAAAAAACAAAAAAAAAGGAAAAAATATCACGCCAGTTAATAACGTTATCTAAAACTACTGCTGCTCCGGATCCCACGATGCCTTACGGTTTCTTCGAGTCCCGAAAGACCAACGGGATGCTCCTAGGAGCGCTTACTGGAACTGTTACTCTTGTCTTTTCTTGTGTGGAAACAATATATTTATGTATAATAGGTGGTGCAAAAAATTATTGCGCGGGGTGAATTTTCAACTTAAATTGTCGTAGATTTCCGGGTTGGCCCTACCGTATCTTCGGTTTTGGTTATGAGAACCCTAATCACTAAGTTTACTAAAGTTTACTTGGCTTAGTCCGGGATTTCGACGGACTATTTAAATCCTGTATTAACTTTTGGAATTTCCGCCTTCTCATTAATTCCGACTCTCGGTGTTATTTCCGGTCTTCGAAGTATTTGTCGGTCTCGATGTCCTCTGTCGGATCACCTTGCCCGTGACCTCTAATAGATGAGCGGCCACGACCTTTGTACTATGTCGTCGACCGCCACCGAAAGTTCACCCTACATGAAAAAACCAGTAGAAATTACCTACACTATACTTGCTATATAAAGACTTTTCATTTAACTCACCCTTTTAAAGCAAAAGCTTCTTTGTATCCTTATTCTATGTCGTTAACCGACACCGAAAATTCACCCTACATACAAAAAAAAAAACAGCAGAAATTATTTTCACTAATTGCTACCGAAGAACTTTCTTTACGCTCACCCTTTTACGCAAAAAAAATCTATTTAACACTTCCACAATATTAGAATTATTTACGTACGTATCTTTTGGTTTTTTTTTTACACTATCTGATTTAAACTATTGTTTTTTTTTCTTTTTATTTTGTTGCACAGCGATTTGACGGTACGACTTGCGCTGGTCTGGCGGCCTCTACGACTATATGACTTCTACGCTTGAATTTTCACATAGTCATCGTCGGTCCCCGTTTTCCCGAACACATTCAAAGATTAACATGCTAAAATCAAATCAACGGCGGATTAGACGGTTAGTCGTGCTACATTTGTAACTGCCACTACCATCTAATCCCTATCCTATTCCTATTCCCAGATAAGTATATCCTGTTGCCTATTTCTAGGAATTTTGATGAAATCTTAGACCCAAACCACTGAATACCTAGTTCGATAATCTCCTCAACACCTCTTTCGAGTCACCCTGTCTCTTATTAAGTCTGTCAGATTCTCCACTACCTTACCGAACCTGTCAGTCTTTCATTAATTTAATTTATTTGTTCGGGTTTGTTCTGTTTGCGGTCGTCCGGATTCATTTTAACTAATTTTCATTTAGTATTTCATTTTATTTCGCGTTTCCGATCATGAGATGGTTATTAACAATCTCGCGCCGTATTTCGTAAAGGAAAACCAAATCTCCTCCGGACGACCGCAACCTAACCTATCGAGCAACCGAACCGTCGCGTCGCGTCGCCCTGGAACCCATACTCGTGGCCACCTTTCCATCAGTTTCTCCTGTTTTGTTGATGCTTGCCACGTTCATGGACTCGTTCGCGACTGTCCCTAGGCTACGCCTCTCGGTACTTAAGTATCTACCCTGAACAAGAATTTCCTACCGGCATCTCTCTCATCGTTCGGCACCCATTTATACTATGCAGAACCCCGTCCGCAAACTATCCCCGCTGACAAGGGTTCTATTGCACCCTTTCACCATTTCGCGGATGCATTGAGGTGGGCTTTTCTTAGAAACGCCTTTATTTTGGCCAGAACCCTTGGGAATCGCTGTGGAAAGGCCCAATCAAGGTAAGACCGTTGGAACAGCTGATGGAGGATGTGATCGACGCAGGCATCGTGGCGTTTACCTATCCTCGCTCACCGCCTCGACGCTAATCGACCTTCCAGCCTCATTCTACGGAGTAGATACGTCCCTTACCTGCTTAGTTGTCCAGCGACATCTTGCCTTGGGAGCATATTCCTCCTTTGGAGGATGTCCCTGGACCTTTCAGCAAGCACTAGTCCATTCTTATCTTCGTTTTGTTTTTCATTTCAAGTAGCCGTAACAACGTGGTCAGTTTGGTTGGCAGTTCGACCATCTGGTGATCACCAGGTGCTGTGTGTATCTTTCGCCTGGGGAACCTAGTGCTACTTATCACCGTATTACGAGCTGCAGCAAAGTCGATTAGTCGGAAACCGGTATCTGATCCAGCAAAATAGTTTGTTCTTACTTAGGTATGATAAAAAGTAAACCTGGAAACCTAATACAAAAGAGAGAGTCAAAAAGGCCACGGTTGGCACTTTTCTCATGCAAAAAAGCAACGAATGGGACCTTCAATCTCATATCTCTCACTGGCTATCTACATCGGTGATATGACGGATTCAATCTACCACACTGCCATTCGATAAAGCGGTAAATTGCGACAAACTAAGCAAAGTCCCACGCTCTGCTTGTTTGTGGTTAAGTGGAGCATTAAGTACGACACCTTCTGCCACTCTAGAAGTTCTACTTCATCTGACACCCCTCAATATTTTCAGCAAACAAGTGTCTGCAAAAACAGTATAGCCATTTGCCTTAAAGCTTCCTCAAAATGGACCAACAATAACAGTGGCCACTCCATCACTCTGAACTCTTTCGGATCAATCCCAAGTCGCACTGATTACACCCTCCCACAACTTCAGTTCAAAAAAAAATTTCATGTCACCATTCCTTCTATAGAAATCTCTGGGAGGATATGGTTTTCTTTGGATGTTTCTTTGGATGTCTCTTGTAAGATATTACGCCTCAAACCATTATGCCAAAATACAGGTTGTTTTCCTAAGCCATAGCAACAAAGAAGGTGAAATTCATCTTTTATTTCTGTGTGTCCGCTTGAACATTCGACGAGCAGAACGTTGAAATTGCAAAATAAAATTTGTATATTTGCATATCATTTTTATTCAGATCTAAGGACATACATTCTTGTGTCTATACAAATAATCATTCTGATGAAAAAGAAGACGTATAAGCGCACATTCCGAAGGTTAGAAGGTATCACCTTCCCACCCACAGTTCGTCCCGCAGCTGCTAATAAAATCCCATATTCGCATAAAGAATCCACTCAAAGAGTACTCCATTATTTCATGTAACATTTTTTTCTCTTTTCTTTTCTTCTCTTTTGATAGGGGCCAAAAGGATATAGGCAATAGGTACCATGGAAATGGTGGAAATGGTGATAGCGAAAACGATACGATGGCATAGTGTCAGGTGTCAAGAAGACATTCGCTAGCAGGGCGTAAATAACATAAGGATATATGTAAAATATCCTTGTAATTTGATTGTGTGAAAATAAATGATGAATGCGGGATGAATTGGACGGAATTGTATCGAAATTATAGAACAATTCGTTGTGTGTGGGTGATGGGGAAAAATGTCCACATTCGCGATGACAATGAGAATTTTTATTTAACCTTCCTCTCCTCTACCCTAGACAGAGCATGGTTTCGTGATTGCAAGCATTTTGTCATTTTACAAGACAAATGCGTTTGTCGTTACTGTGAGGCAGAAGAGTTTGGGTGTGGGTGCCGCATGAAAAGTGGCAGCACATTATCATTCTGACGGGGATAAAAATCATCGTGAAAGTAAACGTGAGTCAAATTCGAACAGGAGAATTGACGGCAAGCGCAAGGTATATCGTATATAATGCTGTATTCCATGGCATCCTTTTTCGATCACACCAAACACCAAACACCGAACACCCGAAGTGCTTTTGCTATCTAATACTTCTGATAGCTTGGGAATGGAATGTTGTTTTATCAATTTTTTTTGTATTCTATTTTATTTTAGTAAGAATTCGACAACGATGATGATGCATGCATATTTCACCTGTAGCAAATTTTATTTACATTCCAGAGATAGCAAATATCTTTTTTCCGACAGCTCAGAATGAATTGTGCTTATTTGATTGATGGACGGAAAAAAGTGCAGAAGAATTTGTATTCCGGGGAATTTAATAAATCTCATGTGTAGTGTATAATGTGACAAGAGTCAGTGATTCGTATAATTTTAATAAAACCAAAACAATATTGAACAATATGCTAGTTTAAAAAATTAGACTGACTAAAGTTTTTTTTGTTAACTTTTGGTCAGTGAACTATTACCCCACAGGAAACTATAATATAGACGTAGGATTCCCTGAGAAAATCGATGTTCAGTTTTAGTTTGGACCTTGGACCTTCCCTTGCCAATACAAATGTTTTGTATACCTACCGGGTTTCATGCTCGATATTTTGAAGGATAATAGCTGGGATAATTCTAAGAAAAAAATTATATCACGGAAAAACCCCACCTCCTTCTTCTGAGACAAGAGGCGGGCAATTTCTGAAAAATTGACGTAAAATGGAAAAAAATTAATAAGAATCAACAAAAGCACATTAAATGACAAGCTTTAATTTTTTGAAAGAACATATTCCATTCTTTTATTTGTTTTCTAAATAAAAACAGTCGAAACAAATCGATTGCTAGTTCAATTTTTGAAATCGATATATTTTTACGGCGCTGGTGACAGTGCAAAAATTGCTAACATTTTTTTCCCCGGCACTTTTTACTTTTTTCGCCATTATTTTTACTTGCGATTATAGGTACTATAAGGCAAGTTTTGGATTCGTGCAAAAAAAAATTTTGAGATAACAATCAAACATGATATTACGATGATAGAGAACACCAAAAAAGTGGGTGGCAAAATTCTTTCTGTCTGTCTGTCTGTCTGTCTGTCTGTTCGTCTACAGCCTAAACGGCTCGATCAATTTTCTTCAAACTTGGTACTTAGTGGTTTTTGGTGATTCTGCCGACACGTTTTTTTCATTTTTTTTCTTAGAACCAAAAATAACGGTACCTGTCATACATTTTTTCTTGGCAAATTTACATAATCGTATTTTTCTCAAAAACGGCTCGACAACTTTTCTTAAAAAAAATCCAATAAATTTATTTTAGTAAAGGCTTTCTTTGGGTGGAAAACCATTTTTCAAAAATGGTTATTAATGGTACCTCCCAAAGAACCATTTTTTTGATTTTTGATTTTCTTCAAAACGCCACGACCGATTTCAATTATTTTTTTTACACAGAAGCTTCCAAAAAATAAAAAATAGTTATGTGTACCAACATTTTTGAAAAAATGTTTATTGGATTTTTAAAAATGTTTCAAATTTTTTTCTTTGAAAATCAAATATTTCGAAAACGACATGATCGATTTGTTTGAAACTCGATATTTAAGACTTTTTTAGTACTTTCTAAAATATTTTTAGAAAAAATTTTACATTTATGAAAAAATAACGGTACCTTTCATACAAAAGTTAAAAAACCGCAAATGAAAATATTTTTTTGCTTAAAAACGACTCCTACGATTTTGATTAAACTTTTTGTATATACTAAAACTAGTACGATTTACTATCAAAATTATAAAATTTTACACTTTGCAACTATTAATAGTACCTGTCATAGAACGTATTTTTTTATTTTGAGTTTTCTCGTTATCGGCTGAACGGATTTAGATGATTTTTTTTATATATAAATTTCAGATAAAATCAAATAATATTGCATATCAAAATTTCCAAAAAAATAGTTTTTGGATTTTTAAAAAAGTTTCAAACTTTTTTTTTGAAAATTCGATATATCAAAAACGGGTAAACAATTTTTTTCAAATTTTGTTTTTATATACACATAAATATATAGCTTAAATCTGCATACCAAAATTTTTTCTTAAAAATGTTTTAAGAATTTTATATATAAAAAATTAATTTAAAAAAAAAACCGCTCCAACGATTTTAAATTTTTTTTTTTCCCATACAATCATATTCCATCATGAATTAAAATGGCATACTCTTTTTTCACCTCAAACTGTCAAAAGAGTTGTTTTAGCTAATTTAAATGTCATATTTCATGCTTCTCTACATTTTTCTCTCATAATTTCCATGTTTGTATATACAATTTTCTTAAACTCGCAGTGTCTTGAACATAAGAGCAAGTACGTGCGACCCAGTCGTGCATTTTATTTATTATGGTAATAGAAAAAAAAAATTGTTTATCGATATTTTGTCGTGGTAAATCGATTGCCGTTTTATTTTTTAAAATCGATAAATTTTTACGGTGCTGGTGGCACTCTAAATATTTTCAACATTTTACTACAATGAATAAAAAAAATTAATGGTGTATCGAGTTTTTGTTGTTGCAAATCGATTGCCGTTGAATTTTTTAAAATCGATGCAGTTTTGCGGCGCTGCACAGTGGTTCCGGTTGTATGGAGAGGCGGTCATAAATCTATACAATTTTCAGACATGGTTAAGGATAGCATAATATATCGTCAGAGTAAATTTCTGCCCACTGACACGCCCACTCTAAAAATGCTTGATATCTTGTGTACGTGGTTAATAACCTTATTCCTTTAGCTTAAATTGCTTATTTCATAGTTTAACGTTTCCTTTTTTCCCAGAACGGTTTTTTGCCTGTACTGAAAAACTAGGATTTTTGAGTTGTGACACTTTTGCTCTACATGTGCGATATGTTAACTTTGAATGGCTTTAAAGGAATAAAAATAAATTAATGCGTCAAAATATTTGTTGGCTTTGGTTTAACGGGAGTTTGAAGAACGTTATTGACACTTTGAGTTCTTGATTAATGACATTTAATTTTTCTAATTTTGTCCTATGGTGGTACCCACTGTGCACTGGTGACAGTCCAAAAATGTTCAATGTTTTTTTCGACACTTCTGGCTTTTTCTTTATTACTTTTTTTACTACGGTGAATGCCATTTCAATTTTCGAAATCGATGCCTTTTTACGGCACTAGTGACAGTCCAAAAATTTTCAACGATTTTTTCTCCGGCACTTCTTACTTTTATTTCTTCATTACTTTCTTACTAGTGTGAATAAAAAAAATAAAATACGGCGTATCGAGATTTTGTCATGAAAAAGTGATTACCATTTCAGTTTCCAAAATCGAGGCATTTTAAGGGCACTGGTAACAGTCCAAAAATTTTCAACATATTTTCCCCGGCACTTTTTTTTCGTCATAACTTTCTTACTAAATACGTTAGATAAGAAAAAAATAAAAATGTTCTATCGAGATATTATCGTGAAAAATCGATTTTCGTTGTATTTTTTAGAATCGATAAATTTTTGCGGAGCTGGTGACAGTCCAAAAATTTTCAACGTTATTATCGGCATTTCTTACTTTTTTCGTCATTACTTTTTTATTATGGTAAAAAAAAAGATACAATTAAAAATGGTTTATCGTTTGGTAAAAAAAAAATGGCTTATCGAGATTTTCTTGTGACAAATCTTTTGCCGTAACATTTTATAAATTGAACCATTTTCATGCCACTGGTGACAGTCTAAACCAAAACGTGATACTCAGATCGTTTGCGAAGTTCAGGGTCATAAAAACTAATTTTTTAGTTCAATGCTTGAATTCCTGGCTTCCATTAAGTTGGTTTACAAAGTAAGGCACTTATCGTCGGCTTAGAGTGTAAAGCGGCTAACTCCACATTTTTTTTTTGTGATTATAGACCACATCAAAAATTGCTTAAAAATACAAAAATCTATCAAATATTATCAATTTCAGCGAATTTAGCAAAAACGAGTGCTGAAAAATAATTAACGTAATTTTAGGTTTCATTCAAATAATGCGAACATTTTTATTTAAATAATTTTTTGTAAAAAATGCAAAATAGGAGTTAGCTGCTTTTCACTCTAAGCCGACGTTATCTCGCAAAGCCTTAAACTCATGGTATGATTATATGATTATACTAGTTTAAACCGTTCTCTCGAAAGCAAGGTAAAAGTTCAGAAGGAATGATAAAAACCAATCATTTCGGTCTTTTTCCATTATTGATGTAAGATTCTGAGTTTTATCAGTAAATCCTAGTATTGCATCGACAGTAACATGATTGTTTCGCACATAAATATTATGTACTTACATAGATATGTGTTGTTCATTTAATGTAGCCCCATTTTTGCATAAAATTTTTAATTTTGAGCTTATGCAGCTGATAGAAGTTTTTACGTAGATATTTTTCTTGTAGAGCCCAGTCAAATAAGCAAATAAAAAGGGTCAACTTGGGAATGAGAGATAATAAGCTGGAAACTCGTATACATGCACCTTCATTTTGGCGTTCTAAAAGTTGTCTAAAAAGTCTCATAAGATCTCGTGTCTGTAACGTAAGATATTCAAGGTCAAATGTCACAAAAATCACGTTTTCGCTGTTATGTCGGTTTCTATAGCTCAAATGAAGTTACCATCCAATACCAGAATTGTATAGCATACAATTTTCGACAGCTGCCTTCAAATTTTTTGATTTTGATATAGATAGTGAACGATCAGAAGTAGTTTCGACCGTGCAACTTTAGATCTCTACTGCCTCGTAGAAAGATTTTGGTTGCTTCGAATTTGCGACTAAGAAAACCTTTCACAGACCAACGAACCGATCTTCAAACTCATGAAATGAAAAGGCGATGTGTTCCACTAATGGTGGTTTGAATTAGAATTTTTTTTAGTGAGCTTTTTCTATAGGTTTTTATACCCTGGTAAATAACAGTTTTAGTACAATTTTAATTATTTAAAAGCTTTATTTTTAAACATAAATATGGATGCCAAGTTATGTGGCGCAAAAATTCAAATTTTATTATTAAGAAGTAATTTAAGTAGTAGATTTAAGAAAATAGTTTATGTGCTCCAACATTCCGCCCTCTTTGAAAGAATCTCCTTTCAACATGGTATTGCAGCTAGCTTTCGGATTGGACGTCTGATGATACCTCGAGTAGTTTTCACGTCAGCAACTCTTACTTTGCCGTCTTCACCTTTAATGACGTTGAGTATACGCCCCATAATCCATTTTTGGGGTGGCACGTTATCTTCGTGTATGATGACAAGACTGTCTATAGTGATATTTGGACTAGGAGATGCCCACTTGGTTCTATTTTGTAGTTCGTAAATATATTCTGTCGACCATCTATTCCAAAAGTGCGTCTTAACGGCGTGAATACGACGCCAACGATGAATATAGCTGATATTTGCAACCTCATCAGCAGGCTCCGGTATGGCTTTCAACCATGACCCAATCAAGAAATGGGCTGGTGTTAAAGCTTCAAGGTCACTTGGATCCGATGACATAGGTGTGCTTGGCCTTGAGTTCATCACGGCTTCAATTTCAACTAATGCTGTCGTCAACTCTTCAAAGGTGAGCTTGGCACCGCAAAGACTTCGGTACAAGTGCCCCTTGGCCACTTTTACTGCTGACTCCCAGATTCCACCAAAATGAGGAGCCCTAGGGGGTATAAAATGAAAATTTATATTTGCATTAGTACAAAAATTGAAAATTGAGTCTCTAAAACTGGTTTTAAACATCATTTTGCGCAATTCATTCAATATAGTTTGAGCACCAACAAAATTCGTGGCGTTATCGCAGTGTATGTCTTTAGGAAACCCTCTTCGACCTATCATCCTCTTTAAGGCTGCAATAAACGCATCTGACGATAGATCTGACACGGCTTCTAAGTGGACTGCCTTCGACGAAAAACAAACGAAAACTGCAACATAAGTCTTATATGGAACCTTGCCCCTAATTTTATAGTGGGTGTAAATGGGACCACAAAAATCTACCCCACAACACAAAAATGGACGTGAAGCAGTCAGTCTTTCCAACGGTAGATTACCCATTATCTGCTGTTTTTTACTATTCGACGAGCTAGCTCCCGTGCATTGACTATCCAAAACCTCATCCTCACCAATGCTACAAGAGCTTTAGGACCAGCATGATAATTACTAAGATGAAGATGCCTCACCATAATTTCAGCAAAATGACTGTTTTTTGGGAGTAGTAGAGGGTGCTTACATTCTTCTGGGATGTTGGCGTGTTTTAATCTGCCTCCCACTCTGAGGAGAGGCAACCCATTTCTCTCCTCCACAAACGGACTCAACCATTTGATGGAACCCTTTAGATTTTGGTTACGGTTGATTTCTGCAATTTGTTGCTCAAATGAATTGTTTTGTACAACGTACACAATACAATGCAGAGCATTTTCAAGATCTGCAACTTCCAAATTCTTTGTTTCAAGAACTTGTTCTGGAGTTCCCTCCGTCTCAGCAACTTGTTTTTGCCTCTTTTTTCCGAACCGCAGTATATATCCAAATGCGAAGGAGTTGAGTGTACGAGCTAAATCGCTCTATCACTTCTATTAAATAGTTTGATTCTGGTTTTAAACAACTTAAAACCGTTTTCTTCTTTTCCAAAGTAACCTCTTCTGGAGACAGCTGGATCTCGACTATGGAAGGCCACTCCACCTCTTCCTTGAGCAAAAAGTTTGGTCCTTCTAACCATATTGAAGATTTAAGTTCATCCACCGTACAACCCCTTGAGACTATGTCAGCTGGATTTTGCAGGGTGGGAACATGTTTCCAGTGAACCAGCTTAGTGTTGTCTTGAATCTCTGCGACTCTATTTCCCACAAAGGTACTTAATTTTGACGAATGTGTCGAAACCCAATGCAAAACTATGGACGAATCTGTCCAAAAGTATACTTCAGATGGTGAACAACTAAAAATGTTTTTAGCTTTATTCCAAAGTTTTGAGAGTAGATGCGCAGCGCACAATTCCAAACGAGGAAGCTGCTTTTTTCTAGCAGGCGCTACTCTTGACTTTGCAACTAACAATCTGCAGCGAACCAATCCAGACGTATCGGTTGACCTCAAGTAAATACAACAACCGTATGCATCCATAGACGCATCAGCAAATCCGTGAACTTGGAAGCTCTTTCTGTCAGGTATAAGCGTATGCCTGTGCAATGATAAATTTTGCATAGAATGCAAATCCACCATCAACTGTCGCCATTCCGTCTCAATGCTTCGCGGGATTGAAGCATCCCAGTCCAGTTTTTCGATCCACAATTTTTGTAAAATAATTTTTGCCTTTATGATTATTGGACTTACCAAGACCATTGGGTCAAAGAGCGATGACGAGAGCGACAAAATAGTTCTTTTTGTGAACTTCGAATATGTTTGAGTAGGTTTGTATGAGAAATTGAATTCATCACTGACAGGATTCCAAACTATTCCCAAAGTGCTTGTTAAGTTGCAGTCATTTAAGTGAATTTCCTTACTGCTTAGTTCATTGTTATCTTCAAAGATTCCAGCGCAGTTACTTTTCCATTTGGGTAATTCAAATCCTGCTGGCTGCAAAATACTAACAATTTCCTCTTTCAAGTTTCTCAAAGTTTCTAAGCTGTCAGCTCCAGTCAGCATGTCGTCAACATAAAAGTCTGACTGAAGAGTTTGCGATCCTAATATAAACCTGTCCTTATTTTTTGGCTCCTAAATATTGAAGACAGCGGACTGCTAAGAATGGTGCTGATGACGTTCCATATGTCACTGTGTTCAGTTGGTATGTCCTGACCGGTGTTTGTTCAGATGCTCTCCATAAAATAAGCTGAAACTTCCGATGGGTATGGTGAACTAGTACTTGCCTATACATTTTCACGATATCTGCAGTAAGGGCATAAGTATGCAAACGAAAGCGAAGAAGAATGCTAATTAGATCATTTTGTACTGTTGGACCAACCATAAGGATTTCGTTGAGCGAAACGTGAGATGATGTTCGACAAGATGCGTCGAAAACTACACGCAGTTTAGTTGACACACTTTCTGGGCGAATCACGCACTGATGCGGCAGGTAGTAGTGTGGCTCTTCCAAGTTTGGTTCTGGAACCAGCGACATATGGCCTAATGATTGATACTCCTCCAAAAAAGATTGGTACTGACTTTTTAAAGCTGGGTTCTTTGAAAGTCTCCGTTCTAGTGCCAAAAAACGCTTGAAGGCAATGTCATACGACAGCCCTAGGCAACTTGGATCTTTTTTTAAAGGAAGCTGAACCATGAGACGTCCTGTATCTAAAACCTCAATATTTTTCATGAAATGTTTTTCGCAGTCTTGTTGCTCCTCTGTCCACTTCAAATCAGATCCTTGAACCTCTTCCAATTCCCAGAATTTTTCAACGAACTGTTCAAGAGTATCTTGCTTAAGACCAAGACCACAAGAAGTTTTCAATGATGGTAAATTTCTAACCTTAACCGAAACTATCCAACCTAATGAAGTTTTTTGCAACGATGGAAGGTTCTGACCAAGTTTTATCTGACCTACTTGCAACAAATCAAAAAAGGCTTCAGCTCCTAGTAGTAAGTCTATCCTTGACGGCTGGAAAAAACATTCGTCAGCAAGATTGATGTTTCTGGGAAGATTCCAATTCCTCACGCTCAGTTCCGTCTCAGGTTGGTATACGGTTATGGATGGAGCTACCAGAAACTCCAACGATAATTCAAAACTACTAAATCGGGATCGAATTGTAGTTTGCGTTTGAGAATTAATGTTTGTTTTCGTAGAGCCAATTCCAATAATCCCAATATGTGTCCTTTGTCTTTGGAGATTTAACGACTTAGCGAAACTTTCATTGATAAAGTTCACCTGGGAACCAGAATCTAGCAGAACTCTTCCTATCTGAAATCCACCAGTAGAATCTTGAACTAAGACAAGTGCTGTTGCTAAAATAACTTGAGTTGTGGCAGCATTCTCCAAAGCTGTGTTTAAAGTTGCTAAATTGGGCTCACCTCCTCTAGGTGCAACACCTTCCCACCGTTGCGGCCTATGCAAAAGAGTATTGTGCGGAAACTTGCAATTCTTGCATCTCAAAGATGATGGACACCTAGACACTCCATGTCCTTTGCCTAAGGGCATGATTTAGAACCCCGAATCGAATTGAAACTGCAAAATGGACTCCTATGGCCAATGACAACAATATTACTACCTGCTTCAGACGAATTACACACACATACTATTATTTTGTAGTTGTAATAATGGATGTAGTCTAGTCTGCGCTGCAAAAAATCGAGGTTGCAATGCACTTCATCTAATGGCCAGAGTAATGGGCCAGCTTGTCTCATGCTGTTTCATTGCAAGGTGACCCCGGGGAAGAGTGTGCATTTCATCCAGAAATTCAAGTAGGCCTGGAAACAACGATTCCGGACACCGACGATGATGACAATGAGACAATGAAACAGAAATGTTCGAACGCCCGGAAGATGACGTTGAAGAAGAAAATTAATACTTTGGATCTTGAAATTATTAAAGATTTGTAAATTTTCACTTCACTTCACTTCAATTTAAATTATAAGAAATATAAAGCTAAAATTAAAATAACTCATTTTATTTCTACTTGAAATATTGTTAAATTACAATGTTTTTACTAATTATAATACAAACTTTTCATCGTTAATAATATTTTTTATGATCTAATAACTTTATACAAGGTATTTTTCACCGAGATTCACGTTTGACCTGGCATTACAGGCTGAGCTCTGCGTGCTCTCCGCTATCTATCTCAAAAACGGTTGGTCGCGTTCAAAAATAATTTGAAGGCAATTTGTCGAAAATTGTATGCTCTACAATAATGGTAATGAATGGTAACATCATTGGAGCTATAGAAACCGATATAACCGCGAAAACGCGATTGTTGTGACGTTTGACCGTGAATAACTTACGTTGCAGACACGAGATTTTATGAGACTTTTCAGACAACTTTTAGAACACCAAAATGAAGGTGTATACGAATTTTCGGCTTATTATTTCTTATTCCCAGGAGAAACTCTTATTTGACTGTGTTACCTTTTTTCTCCCGCACAAACAAACTAAAACGAAATTTAACTGCGCGACCACGATGAAAGATGACAGACGTTTAGTCCGAACTTTCGGAAAGGGTTTCGTTGTTGGAGAAAAAAAGAACGCGTTCAGCACGTTTGATGCTGCCACCTCCGACTGCTCAGCAAGGGTGGGTTCAGTGAAAATATTCTTTTACCAAATTTGATTACCTTTTTGAATTAATCGGTTGATTAATTTTCTCGCTTCTTTTCCGACCTGAAAAGAAGAAAAATGGGCGCCAGTGATTTTTTCTTGTAGAAGGAAATCACAAACCTCTGAAGCAGAACCGACGGTGAAAAGATTTTTGAAATAAAAAGGAGTGAAATTTTAATTTTCGAATGAAGATATTTTTATTAGTCGTTTTGCTTGGGAAACCTTGCAAATGGAGGGCTAAAACCCAAGATCTTTTCAATTAAATTTACAAAGTGTAAGATAAAGAAAGAAAGAAAGATGAATCGCTATCACTATGTCCCGAAAGGACCAAAGCGGATTTTTAGTAACGGGTCGCGAGTCCTGTAATACCAGGAGAAAATCAACGGAACAAAAACTAACCGAATTTTTTTTGAAAATCGCACAATTTTGCCACCGAATGCCGAAAAAATTTATAATTGAATAAAAGAATTAAAACTCTACTTATCTTTTTTTTTGTTTTCCAATTTCCTCTCCTATGTAAAATTTTCCTTCCTATGTCTTCCTCTAGCTTTCCTCCTCAAGCTCTCCTTCTACCTTTGCCAAAATATATTTTCCCAATTTTCGATTTCTCGCACTTTACTATTCTTACTTTTACACAAAATTAGTTTCTTCGATTTTTAACACTTTCCTCTAGTACTCTCTTAAAATGATCTTAATCGTTTGCTCTTCAGTCGAGAAGTGTCCTTCCAGATTTTTCAATGTCTGTTCGAACCTTCTTTAACTGTTCTCCCCTGTGCTTTCAGCCAATCGGAGCCCGCGGACTTCCATCACGTCATTTGTAAGCAACTGTCAGCTATGTTGCTGAACAGCGCCACCGTTGACGAAATCCAGCGGTCCTACTTACTCGCACATACAATCCCTAGCTTTTTGCAAGTCATCGTGGAATTCGCCGATCGCTGGTGTCACTTCCAGGAGCGCGCGAACACGGTGAACGCATTCAGGTATTTTCCCCCTATTTTCTAACTTTTTAAGAGAAAACCAGACGAAAGCACCAAAAATCGAGCAAACCAATTTCGAAATTGTAGAACCATTTTTCCCCTCCAAATTTCTAAAAACAAAACCCAAAAGTTAAAAGAGAACTCAAGCGACGAAAAAAAGAGAAGACCAATAACTAGCTAGTTACTCAAAATGCGGAAAGTTAAATTGGAAAACAAATGTTCTACTCGCGATAAAAAAAAATAACCTACTTCGGTGAGTTTTTGTTAGATTTTGGGGAATTACGGAGTTGTTGATAACGTTTCATCTTTTACATAGTGAAGTTAAGATTATTATTATTATTACTATAATGAAGTTAAAATTATGTTGGGTACTACGCCCTTCTCAACAAGAGGAACATCTAGCGGACGGGGACCAAATGTCAACCGCGCTCCTTTTGTGTAATTTGGATTCGCGCAGACCACCTGTCTGTCTGGGTACTTAGATACATTTTAGCACAGACCGCCCGTCTGTCATATTCTCGGATAGTGGTTTGCTCTTCCAGTTTAAGAGCCAGTAATGTATATCGATTATCTTGTTTCTTCAAGATACTGGGATAGGGTACTAATGGCTGATGGACCATTGTTTTCCTACTCTCTCCCAGTATATTGAAGAGAACACCTGTAGAAAAGAAGGGATAGAACGACTGGAATAAGGGTTCTGGGATTTGAAAAGAGAAGTTTTTGTCGCGGTAAATTTTACCGTGACAACAGGACTATTTAGAGATTCGAGCTAAAAAAGCTTTACCTTAAAAACAAATGTTTTTCATAATTCACCAAATTTTTGAAAACAAAGCTTCACAAACTTATTTTATTTTGAACAAATCTTTGGGGAGACCTTCATCACTCACTATATTATTATGAACAACAAATTATGCAAAAGAAACTGTCGTCGTTTCTATTAGAATTATTTAAGTGCCTTCCTATATCAATGGAAAGAGAACATAAAGCTAGCTACATTGCCGTCGTATAACCTGGTTTTACTTAAAATAAATACAATATCAATAATTCAGGGCTACTGCATTCAACTGCAATACAAGAAGGGTTATGTTTTTTGTTTCATTCATTAAATTACCCCAATTTTCAATAGATATAGGTAGGTATACGAGTACATAATATGTACCAAATAACCTATGAACATATTATATTTTATTCCCCCTGCATAATTCTGAACCACAAACTGTGCTTAGAAGTTTCGGACATCCGCATGCGGTATACCTTACCAAAAAAATGCATAAGCCATATTCCAACAAAAAAAGTTAGATAAGCTTCAAGTCCTCCAAGTTCATAATTCAAAACCAACATAGAAAAAAAAAGAAACAAAAAAAAACTTTCTCAGTGTTTTTACAGATGCTACAATAAATAAGTTTGGCCACACATGAAATAATAAAACAAAATAAATTATTGTCTCAACATCGGTCCTAGTGTGTATGTATGACAAAAAAATTAGGCATTTGTTTCAGAGCAAAATCTTGGCAAAACAAAAGACACAGCCACCACCACCACCACCACCACGCCCTGCATCATTTCTGAAACATTAAAAACTATATATAGTGGACAACTTTCGGAAGCAAATACGAAAATCGTTTTTCAGAGGCACAAAAACATAATACAACCTCAGCCTCTGTGTTATAAATAACTCAGCTAAAAGTTTGAGTCGAACTTTTCGAAACAAATGTCATTAAAGTTGACCATTAAAATCGAATAAATCCGTTGCCAAGATAAAGTTCTCATTTTTTGTTTGTACCTACTCTGTTTCATATACTCCCCCCCTATGCCTCGTAACAAAACCTGGGTTTGGTAGGTAATTTTAAGGTTTTTTATGGAATGGAACGCGAGACATTTGTCACAGGAATGCAGGTTTTTTGTTAGTTTGTTGTACTTGTTCTGTAATATAATGAAGATACGAATCAAAAAATGTCCCTTCATTCCCAAGTCCCCACGATTATTTTACTATAGCCTTATAGAGCAGTACTAAAACAAGTACAAACAGGAACATTTTATTGCCATGTTAAGTTGGAAATGACATTTTAATGGCTGCACCTCAAATTGAAATTTTCTAAAATGAAAGTATTTTTTTGTATGTCATCTGCAGGAAATAGTGGTAGGTAGGAGGTACTGAGGCGGATTTCCTAGAAACCAATTTATATTCAAGCATACATATTATGTGAATTAAAAAAGTAAAGTCTTACGTATTCAAACATTTTTATTTCAAATTGAATTTGTTCTTCGTCATTTGATACAAATAAAAGTTTTTATCTCACTTCTACTTCAAGAGAAAAAATGAAACATCATTTTTTGAGCGTGGATACGTATATATATGTAGATTCAATTTATTGAACATTTACCTCTCACGTGCAAACGCTTCTCATCAAGGAGCTAGGTACGAAATCGCGATTGCCAAAATCTTGAAATCGCAAAAAAAAAAAACGAATGCCAAAATCCCTAATGAGAAAATCCCGAATAGACAAAATTCCGAATGCCAAAATCCTGAATAGCTCAGTACAGTTTTTTATATTCAAATTCAAAGTCGCGTTCGGTGTTCTAGATAAGTTGATTTTGTGGATCGATTTTCCTTTTTTTTGAATTTCGTTTTCGGCTACTGATAAAATGGTACAGTTAATGTTTTCGAAAAATTAAATTTTATCCTGCCTTCTGATAATTTGAAACAAATATGACTTCTGATTTCCTTTTATATAGTACGCTGCTGAAGTGAAACACACATTTTCTGGGGTCTCCATATCGAAAAAGAAATAATTGTTATACGAAAAGAATGCGGACAAACATGTAGCTATGTATGGAGAGTTTAATCAGATGTGTCAAAATAAATTGAAAAAAAAAAAATATTTTAAAAACTGAAGTTAGTGGATTCTATTTTTACTTTTGTCGTTTCATCTTTTTTTGGTCATAAGGGTTCCAAATAATAGTGTGGTCTATGTGCATATTCTTCTGTGTCCATTTTCCATTTTCAAATAAAATCCAACAGCAAAATAAGACAAACTGTCAAATTTTCGTCAGGAATATTGATACGGCCAATTATTTGTATGTGAAATTTAAGTGGAGAATTTGATTAGTAATCTACTACCGTTTTCTGTTTCATTGACATTTTTCACTATCGAACTGCGTACTACAAAAGAAAAATCACCATGTAATTTTATAGTCTAAGAGCAAGTGGTCGGCAGACTTACGGTATTTCAGTACGATTCATATTAAGTGGAGGCATTGTCCTAGACCTCCTGAGCATGGAATGGGCATTTCTAATCCAAAGTCATAGTACCTCTGGGAGCAGTAGGGTCACAAAGTCGAAAAAATCGACCTCGAAAACGTGATAGAAGTAAAACTATGAATATATGCAAACAAAAATTAAAAATCGTTGGAGCCATTTTCTAAAAAAATAATTTTTTATGTAAGGTGGGGTAGGTGCGGCCCATAAAATTAAAAGTTCAGCTTCAAACCCATGTCAAAAACACAGTTCTTAAAATCGATACCAACCGATGGTGTTGCCTTGAAGCTTTGTTTATTACGGTAAGTTTCAAAGCTTATTTGTTGTTTTTTCAAAACCGTATACATTTTTTATAAATAAAAAACAAAAAAAAGACCCATGGTATGCTTTTTCCCCCAGATTTGGGGTAAGTGCATATCATTGAGGAAAACTTTTTTGTTTGCTGCATGAATTATTTGCTGTGAAGGATAATAAATAAGGAGGATTTTGCCTATTAAAAACAGTTTATAGTTTAAAGTTTTTTGTATTTATTCAAAAGTTACAAACTTTTTAACACGGCTCCAAGCCCTTAAAAATAAAATTAGTAAAAAACAAAAACAGTCTCAAATTCACAGTTACAAATTGTACTCACTAGAAGGCCTCGGTAGACATATAACTAGCTAAATACTTAGATACAAAATTAAAAATATTATATAATTCAATGTTGTTCTCTTTTTTACTCCCAATTCTAGTTCTAGAAGTCATAAATATATCTTGAAAATAGCAAAATTAATATAAGACCTTGAATTTTGCCATAATAAAACATTGAACTCGATGAAACCACGACGTCCAACAGTCGGATTTGGCAAAACAACGATAATATCTTCTTTGGGGACATCTGTTATGTCCTCTATTAGTGGATAAACGAAAATAGTTGAACTTGGTCCTTGTTTGTGTAGCCGTACAAATTTGACTTTAACTTCATCAGCATCATTTATATATAATATCTGACCAGCATAATATTTCTTGCTTTTCCGGTTAACAAATTGCACCAACACCCAATCGTTTGTTTTTCCTTCTTTACCTGGTTTAAGAACATCTTCTTTTGCATTGCTTTCGATTTCATCGCTTGAGCAAATAGAATCACTCAACAGATTTCCATCGTTAGTACCATTTTCTATGGTATGATCCGATTCAGTGTCAGTCTCAACCTCAGCTACATTGCGTCTGATCTTTTTTGGCTTCTTCTTCAATTTAAGTGGTGGTTTGGCAAGTATTCCATCCTGAATTCGTTTCACAACCTCAGACGATGTAATGACTTCTGACCAAACAGCAACCCTTTTTTTTGATGATTTAGGACTAAAGCTATTGCCTGACTTAATTGTGTCTAACAACAAAGACTCAAAAGTTGGTCTCTCTGATGTAGATTGCTCCGTGAGATCAAAAGATAATGGATCTAATGTAGTGACTGAAGAATTTCTTCCAGGCAACACACTCATTTCGGCAATATGGACTTGAGGTTCTGAAAGTTCAGCTAGAACTGGCGAAACAAATTGCGATGATGAAGCTTCTGACGTTGGCGTTGCTACAGAAGGTACAGATGGAGATGACACCCCGATGTTTGGAGGAACAAGTTGCGATGACGAAACATCAGAAAAAACTACGGATGCGGAAGAAGACGTTGTGTTCTCTAAAATATAAAATTATTTGAGGATTATTAAGGTTTGTAGAAAAAACCTGGAGTTTACTCACCATCAATTGTATGTCCCTGTAAACGATTCCATCGTGACAGAGCTGCTGGGTTAAAATGTTCTTTTCCGATAACATCTGGGTTGAAAGGAATTATGCCAGCCTTTTTAAATCCATTGATAATCACTCTAGGTTCAGTTTCCATCCACAACTCTCCAATCGTTTTAGAAAAAATGCTTTTATGCAATTTCTTACCAACATTTTTCCTGGTCCAGGTCACTAATTTTTCATCCCAATTACATTTTAGGGATTTGAATACTGCTAAGTCCAGTGGTTGCAGCAAATGGCTTGAATGTGGGGGAAGTTTTAGTATAGTAACATTTGCAGAAATGGCAGTTTGAATGAGATCAATGGTTAAATGCGTGGAGTGGCCGTCGTATATAAGCAAAACTGGACGCTCTGACCCGATAGCTGACAAGAAACTTTTTTCAAAATAGTTTTTAAAGACATCTGCCTCCATCCACCCTCTTTGAGTTTCAGCATAAGTTGTATTTGGGAAACCAGTTCCAGAAGGCGCCATCCATTGATCCCATATATTTTGTCCACGAAATATTATTAATGGAGGAGCTTTTTGACCGTTTGCACTGCATGCCATTAGAACTGTTATGTTCTCTCTTCCAGGTCCACTTGTTGTGCGTGTTGATGGTTGACCTCTATCACCAACAACTTTTGTTTTGGATGGATCAGTGCAAAAAGATGACTCATCCAAATTCCAGATACGACCTGGCTTGTCTTCCAAATTAAACTCTGAAAGGGTTTTTTTAAGCAAATTGAAGTAGCCATATATAATAAATGGGTCAGTGCTCTTCTTTAGGGCGTACTCTACCGACTGGGGTTTTTTTTATTGTAAGACTATGGTGCTTTTTGAAGTTTAAGAACCAGTCTTCGCCTGGTGTTCCGTTTTTAAAATTAGTCAGCAAGTTATTACCTCGAACGAATTGTCCTACCAATTCCAAAACTTCCTTGCGGGATAAACCAAAACCCCATTTTTCCAATGCTTTTAGTCCTGTTGCCAATTTTTCTTCTTCAAAAAAAGGAAGAGCGCAAGGTCGACCAAGTGTCCTACTTTTAACTCCTCTATTCCCTTTTACGTGGCAGATAATTGTATTTTTTGGAATTTTGTATATGATGCTGGCACGGTAGCTTGTCAATTGGCCGCTTTTAACTTTGGTGACTGCTTTTGGCAATGCTGATTTTGAATAAGACATGCCTCTTGTTGTTTTTCTGTGATAATTTCTCATGTTGGTCTGCAAAAAATCGAATAAATAATTATATTTAATCAAAACTATACTGATGTAATAATACTGGGGTAAGTGCATATTAAAAAATGCACTTACCCCGGGCTTCAGTTATGCACTTCCCCCTTCATAGTAATTTGAAGGGGCAAGTGCATACCATTGCCAAAAACGTAACTATATCAGTAAATCACCAATACTAAATACATTCTTATTTTAAACAATATTTTAAACATTTTTTGTGACATTTTGCAAAAAAAATTTTTGGTATGCCAATTTTGAGTATATATTAATATACATTTGAAACTGAAATTTCAAAATAATTCATCAACCTGTTTTTAAAATATTGAATTTTCAAAAAAAAAAATTAATAAATTAGCTTTTCCTTAAATAATGTATGGCAAGTACCGTTATTTTTGGAGCTCTGGAGAATTACAAAAAAACCTTAAGTTCAAAATTTGAAGAAAACCACATCATTGGCTTAGGTTGTAGATCCAGGCACAAACAGACAGACGGACAGAATTGTGCCACCAACTTTTTTCTTGTTCTCTACCATCGTCATATTATGTTTTATTGTTATCTCAATTTTTTTTCTGCACGAATCCAAAACGTAACGCTTTGGTTTGTTTTGAAATTTTCTATGCAATAAAAGCAACACATTTTACACATTAATGTTTTAAAGTACATATCTTTGTAACCTTGAAATTATGTAATTTAGCCGTAGAACTTAGAATCTTTCAGCAGCAATTGGTAAAAGTCCGAAATATTTACGTGTGTGAAGTTGGCATAATATTTTTGAGCTAGAGCAATGGGACCATGGCAGAAATTTGCAGTTTCTTTGCATTTTTTATGCATTTCTATTTCGGATTTTGCAGTTCACCAAATAGTGGGTGTAACCGACTGTGAAGTTAGCAGTGCCTTTCCTTTTCTCAGCAACCGGGCTAGCTAGGAATCTGAAATAAGGCTCTGAATTTGCAGTTTAATTTGCAGTTCAAGAAAAAGAAAAAAACAAATTTTTAAATCCTTACATATAAAAAAATTCATACTGTACTGCTAACTTCACTGTGAAGTTAGCATAAAAGTCCTTTTCTCAGCAACGGTGATACTTAGAAATTTGCAGTTAGGCTCCAAATTTGCAGTTTAACTTGCAGTTCAAGAAAACATAATGTCCAAATTTTGAAGTCCAAATTTGAAAAAAAAAAATCGAATAAATTCATTTTTCACTGCTAACGTCAGTGTGAAGTTAGCAGTACATATCCTTTTCTCAGGAAATGAGCTAGCTAGAAAATTGCAGTATGCGTCCAAATTTGCAGTTTTGCATTTACTTTAAGAAAAATTAAAGTTCAAATTTTTAAGTTCAAATTTGACAAAAAAATCAAAAAATTCATTTTGCACTGTTAACATTACTGTGAAGTTAGCAGTGCATATCCTTTTCTCAGGAACTGAGCTAATTAGAAAATTGAAGTATGCGTCAAAATTTGCAGTTTTTCATGCACTTCAAGAAAAAACTAAGTTAAAATTTTTAAGTCCAAATTTGACAAAAAAATTCGGAAAATTCATTTTGCACTGTTAACATCACTGTGAAGTTAGCAGTAGGCACATATCCTTTTCTCATGAACTGGGCTTCGCGAAATTAGGCCCCAGGAAATTAGGCCCCATTGAAAGTATAAATTCGTTGATGGCTTTCAATAAAATCCTTATATTGAAAAGCATCAGTAAGTAAAAAGATAGCTGAGAAAAATCGCGCGATTTTTGTCAGCTGTTCTGTTACTCGCATCAACACAATGCTTGTATGTAAGCATTAAACAAAATTGATTAGTCTTACCTCGTCAAAATATTTTATATAAATAACCAACAGTTGTTTGAAACACTTCGTTAATCTGATTTAACCAAAGTGACGATCGTTTTCTCTTCAAGCTTTTACATCACCTCGGTTTTGCATTGAAACATGATTGCTGGGACCACACTAAGCGGTATTTAGCTAGCTTTGGGTCCTCGATTAGCGGATTTTCATAATACTTTTTGTGAAAACAATGTTGTTTTGGCCAGGCGCGGATCCAGGATTTCGTTCAGGGGGGGGCAATTTTCGTCAGTTTCCAAAATCTTGATGAGATACAGGAAATTTGAGTACACTTCATACCGCTCTACACGCTTGGTCAAACAAAGCAATGTGAGTTGATGAGTTTGAAATTTGAAGAAAGCAATTAACTCTTTCATAACTGGCTTTGTGAAATTAAGATTTGCTATTAGTAGCTATAGCATGGTGTCTTTTCAGCGCTTTTTAGTTCTTTTTGGATCTGCGTTACTCCACAATTATGCTCGGAAAACATAATGGTACAATGGTATGTTCCTTTTCAGACACATGACGTTCGAGTTCGAGTGAAATTTCCATCCTCTTCTTTTAGCTGGGACAAGCTTGCCAGTAAAAGGTCGTTTTCAAGAAGGTCATCAGCATCAAAAATTTAGTTTGCAGAATATTCTCAAACGCAAACTGCAAATACAAGTTATACTGCATAAGCATTGTGTTCGATAATGCAATTTGTCACATGTTCGACAATATTATGTGTGGGTGCAATTCTGCAGTTAAAAAAATCGAGTTGGCAACAAAAATATTGAGAAGCCAGAGAACGTGTTCATAAACGTCAAAAAATGCGTTTGCATAAAAATTGAAAGACATTGATAAAGAAGATTTTGTGCAAATAAAACCATTGCATTAACTTGACAATAGCTGTATTTAGCTAAACTAAAATTATAGATTAAAACCGAGATGAACCGTATCGTTTGCTCATCATTCGTTCATTGGTACAAAACCAAACTTTTCGACATTGAAATAAGACAATGATTATAGTGGAAAATAAAAAGAAAAAGCACTTTTTATTAAACCTTTTCATCCTACTTTCTCGGTTCAGCCATCAATTGTAACTTACTTTGGTTATACATTTCATTTACAATATACTTAGCCTTGGTAAAGCTTTTATAAAAATGTTTTATACAAGCTCTGACCATCGATTGCAAAGTTGCAGTTCCATACGATAGCAATATTTGCGCCAAAAAATTAAGACAATTTGACAATCGAATTGACGTAAACTTAATGTTTTCAAAAACGACCAAAAAGAACTATCCTTAGTTGTAAAAGTTCTATTCAACTTCTCTTCGGCAGTGACTGCTGTAGTAATTTCCTGATTTCTCTCCAATCTTCTTCGTTGAATTCGTACTTTTCGCCAGTTTAATAATATGGAACACGAAAATTCCTGAAACGCTTCCACGAAAGTGACTAAATCTTCACGAATACTTACATACATCAAAAACGTATCTTATGGCTAATAGATGTGCAGCACATCTGCACACATGCGCACATGTGCATACTCTTAAGGTGCGTATAAATTTCAGAGTAAAAAGAAGGCGAGCAGCTTTGAAGAAGTTGTCGAGAGTAAAACCCGAATGTGAACAGACACAGTCATGAAATAAGCTCACAAGAGAGAAAGACAGATATAAATGGAAACGCACATTTAAGAACTCTATAATCTTTTTAGTATGGATTTTTTTGGTATTTCTCAATAACTTTTATACACAAATGAAGTTTATTATTTTAACTTTAATTCTCTTTATCCTGTAGATCGGAGCATTTTAAGCAAAGTTAGAAATTTTTGAAGCTAATTAAATCGACGTATTTTAAAGATTTAATTTTTTCTTAAATTAAAATCAAGTTTAAGGTTATATTAAGATAAATGCCCCTGCCGCCTTTCCGTTACATTTAGCTATTAAAACCCTATACAAAAATGGTAGAGTAGGGTTGGAGATGGAGAAATAACTTTTTAAAACATTATTTTTCAAATTGTGAAATTTTTCATTCACAACATTTTGAAAACTGAATATCAAATCAATTTGGGATTCACCCTGCTCCCTAGTACGAAATAAATTGACTTTTCTCATAAAATGCTATACAGTAATGTAGCCGGACATTTATCTTCTAATTAAAGACCTTAACTTTGAAGATCGGCCATCTAAAACCGAAGTTATAAGCTATCCACTCGGTCGATTTAAAGGCTATTTGTGCATAGCGGAACTTTTCTTAAGTGAACTTGGTCAGCAATCAGCCAACGCACAACCACTCATTGCTGCAACGCTGCGCTGCCAAGAAAAAAAATTTATAAACGTATTACGAAATAACCTTTTTGTGATTACATTCTATTAAATTCACATTTTATGCTTCGTTCGTTCCTGCCCAGGGGGGGGCAATTGCACCCATTGCCCCCCCCCTGTATCCGCGCCTGGTTTTGGCAATATCAAGTTAATTATGCAAAATGAAATAAGGCCCCAAATTATTTTTCAAAATACAGTAATAGCTCGATTTAGTGAATCTCGAAATAGTGAACTATCCACAATAGTAAACACACAAAATTTTATATAAAAATGTATTTTGTACAAAAATTTCGCGCAAGCATTTTACATAGCTTGAGAGCACTGAGGAATTGTTTCTGTTTTTTGTTTAAACCTGAGTGAAAGCCTTGTTTAATGCTTAATTAAAATTAAAAACATTCACATCAAACGAAAAGTGCCTTTTTATCAAATTCGCCTTAAGATAGCCTTAGAAAACTCCCGCTAGAAAAAGTGAACAATCACAAAACAGTGAACAGGCATGGTTTTTATTACTTCACTATATCGAGCGTCTACTGTAAAATGAAATTAGGCCCCGAATTTAATGTTGGCCTCTTTTCATTTCATAATGAAATAAGGCCCCAAAAAAAATGAAATAAGGCCCCAAAAAAATGCATCATTTTGCATAATTAACTTAAATTGCTTTGTAAAGATTTGCGGACAAATCTTGCTCTGTTGCCTTGCAGGCATTTAAAAATATGTGCTGAATGCAACCTCAAAATTCAAGCTGAAGCTATAGTTGAAGGAGAGGAGAGTTACAAGTGTCCTTGTTGCAGGGAAATTGTATAGGATACAATCCAAGTATTTGTTTGATGGTTTGGGGTATTATTTCATTTTTAAAAATATATTTTAAGATTTAAAAAACAAATTGGGGTCTTATTTCATTAAAAATAAAGAGAGACAAAACAAGTTGGGACCTTATTTCATTTATTTTTGGGGCTTTTTTTCATTTCGATGGGGCCTTATTTCATTGGGGCATAGTTTCATTATGAAAAATTATCCCAATTTGAGCCCTATTTTCTTTTTTCTTTTGGGGCCTAATTTCGCGGAGCCCAGTTCCTGAGAAAAGGATATGTACTGCTAACTTCACACTGACGTTAACAGTGCGAAATGAATTTTCCGATTTTTTTTTCGTCAAATTGGGACTTCAAAATTTTAACTTTAATTTTTCTTAAAGTAAATGCAAAATTGCAAATTTGGACCCTTACTGCAATTTTCTAGCTGGCTCAGTTCCTGAGAAAAGGATATGTAGGGTAGAGCGGGGCTAGTTGGACCACTTTTTACTTGAAGTCTCATAACTTTTTACCTATTCCTTACATAACAATGAAAATGGAATTAATGGAAAGAATGTAACTTCGGCATCTTAAATAAATTTGATAAGATTTAAAATATTTTATAGCAGAAGAATAAGATTACTTTAAGTGCACAAAGTCCAAGTGGTCCAACTTGCCCCACTAGCGGGGCCAGTTGGACCAGTTGGTGGGGTAAGTTGGACCAAAGCCTTAAAAGTGGAAAAAAGAGCTTCATTATGGACAAAAGCACTGTTAGTTTGAACTTTATTTGATCCCAAACTATAACTTAATTCAAAGCACAACATAAGATAACGTTAATGACCCCATGGTACCATGAACAGCAATAGAGAATCTTGTATGGGCCTGATTTCAGCAAGAATGGCATTGCACCCCACTCCTCGTCGGTTTAAATCTCAGAATATGCTTCCATACACATCGATAATAACATACAGCCATAACATTCTTCTTCCTCTTTGGAACTTTATCTGTTCAAAAATTTGCATACTATTTTCCAATATAAAACATTTATTTTTAATTCAGCGGGGCAAGTTGGTCCGCCTGGTCCAACTTACCCCACACCTAGCTTGATGAATATATTCCGTCACTTTGCAAACAACACTTAGAATTCTTCAATTTCAAAAATGGAATGCAAATATTCAATAACAGAACTCACAAAATTAGTATACTTTGTTAAAAAGAATCCCATGTTTTCATCACGATAACACAAAAAGAAACAAATTCGTTTTTTTTACTTTTGTACCCAAAAAACACATACCTATTAGCGTGTGGTTCTCCTTTGGCAGAAGAAATCCACCTTAAACCAGTTTAGCACGTATGATTTAGTAACAATGCTTCATTCGTGTATGATCGTCTTCATATAGCTCTTGTGGTTTCTGAGTTATTCGCGTGGTCCAACTTGCCCCGTGGTCCAACTAGCCCCGCTCTACCCTACTGTTAACTTCACAGTGACGTTAACAGTGAAAATGAATTTATTCGATTTTTTTTTTCAAATTTGGACTTTAATTTTTCTTGAACTACAAATTAAACTGCAAATTTGGAGCCTAACTGCAAATTTCTAAGTATCACCGTTGCTGAGAAAAGGACTTTTATGCTAACTTCACAGTGAAGTTAGCAGTACAGTATGAGTTTTTTTTTATTTAAGGATTTACAAATTTGGTTTTTTTCTATTCTTGAACTGCAAATTAAACTGCAAATTCAGAGCGTTATTTCAGATTGCTAGCTAGCCCGGTTGCTGAGAAAAGGATAGGCACTGCTAACTTCATAGTGAAGTTAGCATACAGTCGGTTACACCCACTATTTGATGAACTGCAAAATCCGGAATAGAAATGCATAAGAAATGCAAAAAAAACTGCAAATTCCTGCCATGGTCCCATTGGTCTACCTCTAAAATGCTATGCCACGTGAAATATTTTGTGTTCACAATTCATTTCGGTCTTTTAACACCAATAATTTGGTAAGCGGTTGGCCCAAGGTACCTACTGATACGGATGCCCAAGAAACCTGTTGATATTGGCGCCTGCCTGTCAACTGATGTGTCTGTTTCAGTATTAGGTACCCTATGCATGAGCGAGACAGAGTTAAAATTCTTGTAACACGCAAAACTGGCCACGCGTGTTGTCCTAGAAAAAAATTGCAAAAAATCCAGATTTAATTATGAAAAGCAAAAATGTCGGACTTTTAAAAATTCTTGAATTTCTTGCATTCGAGATTTTTATATTTTATTTAAAGATTTTTTCGAGATCCCAAAACGAATAGAAGTCAAGTTGGCTATTGAAATACTAATACCTACCTTTTATTGAATATGATGATGGTTTGGCCTGCTCTTAAACTCACCAATGCATTTCTGATAGAATGGTCACACTTTCCACCTTTCAATATTTTTGAAAAAACTCGGAAACTAAGCCCAATTTGATAAGTTTACTATTAAAAATCTTTGTTCAAAATAAATTGTCTATTGAAATTGATGGATTAAAAATTAAAAAATTAAGCACTACATGACAATTTTTTTTTCGAAACCCCGTTTTTTGGTACCACATGACAAATTTAACAATATTTGCACCTAGTAAAAAGTCTAATTTCCATGGTGGTTATGTGAAGAACCAGGCAGTCGAGATACCTGAAGTGAATTTTAATTTTTTTATAATCCTTAAATAAACAGTATTATACAAAATTTAACCTTTATTCTATCCTAATACATTTTAAAATACATGATCAACACTTTTCTCGACTTTAGACACATTTTGTGAATGATACATAAACTCTGATCTTCAAAATTGTTTGAGTGTTTAATTTACATGGTTCTTCATGGCCACCACAGATTTAAAAACAGCGGGAGAACAAAATTGCGGGCCAACCGAGTTTTTAAATAAATGTATTCTTAATAATCGTAATGTAATTTTTCATAAAAATATTGAATTCAAATATTTTTACGAATGTGAAATTTGCTATCACAAAAAAGAGACTTTCGGGTCAAAAAAAACAAAATTATAAGAAATGCTAAAATATGAAAGGGTACCTTTATATAATGGCACCTTTTGAACAAAAATTACTTTTTTAACATGCCATAGGCCTTGAGGCTCTTCTTTATTTAGCCTAAGCAGTTTTGAAGCTATTCTTGCTCCAAAAGAAGTTATGCGCAGTTTATTAAAAAAATTAGAAATCTTGAACTATTCGATTTTTACTTGCGTTATAGGTACTATAAAGCAAGTTTTTTTTAGTATGTTTTTGTAAATTTTTCTTGCTAAAATGTTTTTATAAACATTTTTTAACCATCCATTACGATAGGAAATTTAACTTTGAACAAAATTGTCAAATTCAGCTTAGTTTTTGAGTTATACCAAACATAATTGAAAAGTGTGACCATTTTCTCAGAAATGCATGGGCGAATTTACTAGAACTTTCGGTTTTAAGCATTTTTATGGGTCAAGCAAATAAATTCATATATAAAGAAACCTAGTACGTAATTGCTCCTTTATAGCCCACATTTCCGGCTTATTTATAAGCCTATAATCTCACATATTTGGTATCGTTAAAAATAAATAAATTGGGTGGCGCAACAGCTCGTGGAGTACCAGATCCTAGTGACTTACAACTCTCAACAATTCCTGTGTGCGTGTTGTTGGCAGGAATGGAAGGGACCTACAATTTTTTGCCGAGTCCCAACGGCTAAATGAGAAGCACTTTTTCATGACAACTACTCTTGGAGGATTTGTCAGTTCCACGCAAGAGGCAGTACCTCGGATAAAACATTTCTGTTTTAAGATGGCACGGCTGGGAATCGAACCCACACCTTCGGCATGACAGTAGGGATGCCAGACGTCCCGCCAGGCGCGGGACTGTCCCGCAAAACAACTTTTGTCCCGCAAGTGTCCCGCTGGCCAATTATGTCCCGCAAGACCCGCAAAACAGTGTTTGGAAGAGGTTGCTATTTTTTATAAAAATGTTATTGATTATTAAGAAACAAAATTTTGTTTTAACATTGACATAATAAACTAAAAAAAATTATTATGCTTTTGAAATTAAAATGTAAGATTTACCAAGAATTTTCGAACCCTACATTATCTTGGAAATGAATACAGCAATATTAAAAACGAAAAATCTGTCAATATTTGGGTAAACTCTTAAAAAAGGTTCAGAGCCTCATTTTGTTCGTTTTTTTAAAAAAGGTTTTTGCTGTGTCAATTGGATTAAATGGGATTTTTTTTTTTATATTCACTTCCTATTAGTTTTGTTGTTGCATTTTTCTCAGTAATGATAGTTCGCAAACATATCAGTTTGCAAAATGAATGAATCATCTGAAAAAGTATTTTCAATAAATTTTATTGATTCTTTTACATTATCAAGGATTTATATCAAGTTATTCAAACTTCTTCTTGAGTGCATACTTAAATTTATTATAAGGTCTTTGTCTATATTTCTTAATCCTTTCATTTAATTTTAGTTTTTTTTTTTTCATTTTTCATCTTTCCCGATAGGATTCATGACTTCTTGATAGCAAAATAAAGTATTTATCTACATTTATCTCCCTCAGCAGCTTTTTTATAAGGGTTTATACAACAACACAAACAAATCCGGATCGCTTAAGATACGCAGCCGAACGCGCCCATAGACATGTCAAAAATTAACCACCGACTAAAATTTTAACGAGCTCCTGAGCAGGTTAAATTTTGAAGTCTATATTCACCTCGGTAATGTTAAAATTTAGCCATGGGATCAAATTTAACCAGGATTTTAACGCAATTGGCACACGGCCTAAGTGCAAAATGTTACTAATAAAACAAATTTTCTGCTATATGTCGTTTACTATGCTAAACCATCGAAGCAGATGGTTAAGCGAAGGAATAAGCAGCAGACTATTTTTTTTATTGGCGTTGGTATCAAAAGATTTACATTTTCAATAACATTTTATTTCCATGCACAATGATTTCATTAGGTTCTGAAGAATATAAATAAAAAATAAATAAATTTGGTGGCGCAACAGCTCATGGAGACCCAGGGCCTAGTGACTTACAACTCACAACCATTCCTGTGTGCGTGTTTGTTGGCAGGAATGGAGGGGACCTACAGTTTTTTGCCGTGTCCGAACGGCTAAATGAGATGCACTTTTTCATGACAAGTATACTCTTGGAGGATTTGTCAGTTCCTCGCAAGAGGCAGTACCTCGAATTAAACATTTCTGTTTTTAGGTGGCACGGCTGGGAATCGAACCCACACCTTCGGCATGACAGTCCTACGCACTAACCATCAAGCCACGAGGTACTACTACGAAGAATATAAAGCAAAAGGTTATTTATAAATGGTTTGGTTAATTTTTATGAACTTACTTTGTCGTTGGTGCTTCAACTCTCGCTTCTTTTCCCTTTTTTTAATTAAATTTTCCCTTATACCTAATAATAATTTACATGGACATAAACAAGAAAATTCTAAGGTATGTTTGGTAATGCGAAATTTTAAAATGTCAAAACCCATACGGAAAAAAAACCCAAGCTTCCAAAACTTGGTACAAATTTCAAGATACCTAACATGCCTCGTACGGGTAAATGTCACTTAACTATTCCACGCACATACATTTTTTTTAAATGAGAAATCTTAACCTGTGGCTTAACTCTTATTTCATAGTTTAGTAAAATCGTGGAATAAAGGTAGAATAAGCGTTTTTTATTAATAGGGCTGCTTATGTTTCAAAGGACTATTGTTTTATGTTTTGAATCAACAAACAACAATTTCATGATATTTCTTCTATAGTTTTAAATTAATTTATACTTGAAGTACCTATTTATTTTTTTTACACGCGTGAGCGATTTCAAGCGGTAGATCGCTCAAGCAAATTCTCTCGCTCAAGCAAATTTGTCGCTAGATCTTGCGATTGATTGATGACAATGTATCACAGAAGTGGATATACAATACACCAAATACCATAAGCTGGTGTTCTACTGGTTCTAGTTTTATCTCATTTTTGTTGCTAGTTATTGCATATAACATCAAAAATCTCTTGAAGTTGCTTTCATCGCTCAATTTGAATGCAATAATGTACCTAAATAACATGATTCAACTTTCTGCACAACAAAATTATAGGATTTTTCAATTTTTTGGAAAAGGTAGGTTGGTTTTCAGAATCGGTCCCGCAAAGAAATTTTTCAAATCTGGCATCCCTACATGACAGTCCTACGCACTAACCATCATGCCACGAGGTACTACAATTTTTGGTATCGTATTGCTTCTCGAACTACCGTTTCTCATTGATGTTCCTGAACCTACAAACCCTTGCATATTTTCTGTTGAGTCCAGATATCATAAGAAAGGCTCTTATTACTGTTTTGTCCAATTCCACGTGGCACCATAATTATCATTAAAAATTATCTAATAAATCGCATTTAAAAGAAACAAACATCATTAGGTAACTTTGAAAATCTTAGAAACTTAGAAAATATTCAAAAGAATTGTTTTTCGTTTTTGTTTCGCAAGCTTTGAAATTGAATTATAAAAGGGAGTTACAAACAATCTATTAATGGAAGTACTGGAAGATTGAGGTAATTAAGATAAAGTATAGGTAATCGAAAAATTTAACAAACTATAAATTAAATATCTATATAGAAAGTAATAATTAGAATTTGAACTTACTACATCAGTCATCAGTCCCCGAGAGGTTATTGTTTATTAATTATTTCTGGAACACCTCGTACATAATTTTTTTACTTGCGATTATAGGTACTATAAGGCAAGTTTTGGATTCGTGAAAAAAAATTTGAGATAACAATCAAATATCATATTACGATGATAGAGAACACCAAAAAAGTGGGTGGCAAAATTCTGTCTGTCTGTCTGTCTGTCTGTCTGTCTGTCTGTCTGTTCGTCTACAGCCTAAACGGCTCAATCGATTTTCTTCAAACTTGGTACCTAGTGGTTTTTGGTGATTTTGCCGACACGTTGTTTTCATTTTTTTTTTAGAACCAAAAATAACGGTACCTGGCATACATTTTTTTTTGGCAAATTTACATAATCGTATTTTTCTCAAAAACGGCTCGACAACTTTTCTTAAAAAAAATTCAATAAATTTATTTTAGTAAAGGCTTTCCTTGGGTGGAAAACCATTTTTCAAAAATGGTTATTAATGGTACCTCCCAAAGAACCATTTTTTTATTTTTGATTTTCTTCAAAACGATACGACCGATTTCAATTATTTTTTTTACACAGAAGCTTCCAAAAAATATAATTAGTTTTGTTTATCAAAATTTTTGAAAAAATGTTTATTGGATTTTTAATAAATGTTTCAAATTTTTTTTTGAAAATCAAATATTTCGAAAACGACATGATCGATTTGTTTGAAACTTGATATTTAAGACTTTTTTAGTACTTTCTAAAATATTTTTAGAAAAAATTTTACATTTATGAAAAAATAACGGTACCTTTCATACAAAAGTTAAAAAACCGCAAAGGAAAATATTTTTTTGCTTAAAAACGACTACTACGATTTTGATTAAACTTTTTGTATATACTAAAATTAGTACGATCTACTACCAAAAATTATAAAATTTTACACTTTGCAACTATTAATAGTACCTGTCATAGAACGTATTTTTTTATTTTAAATTTTCTCGTAATCGGCTGAACGGATTTAGATGTTTTTTTTTATATACAAATTTCAGATAAGATCAAATAATATTGCATATCAAAATTTTCAAAAAAAAAGTTTTTGGATTTTTAAAAAAAGTTTCAAAATTTTTTTTTAGAAAATTCGATATATCAAAAACGGGTTGACAATTTTTTTTCAAATTTTGTTTTTATATACACATAAATATATAGCTTAAATCTGCATACCAAAATTTTTTCTTAAAAATGTTTTAAGAATTTTATATATAAAAAATTAATTTAAAAAAAAACCGCTCCAACGATTTTAAATCTTTTTTTCCCATACAATTATATTCTATCATGAATTAAAATGGCATACTCATTTTTCACCTCAAACTGTCAAAAGAGTTGTTTTAGCTAATTTAAATGTCGTATTTCATGCTTCTCTACATTTTGCTCTCATAATTTCCATGTTTGTATATACAATTTTCTTAAACTCGCAGTGTCTTAAACATAAGAGCAAGTACGTGCGACCCAGTCGTGCATTTTATTTTTTCTCAAAACAAGTTTTTCAATAATAATTTCCGGCAGCGTTTAACTCCCACATTTTCAGAATCTAACATAATAATTTATGCAAATAAGTAAAATTATAATTACATTTAACTACGTTTATTGACCATGATCATCATTATTATTATGTAGACACAATAGACGCCAAAAATAATATATTCGAATTATTGTCGAACACGATGTTTTCTATAGTCATTTAAATTAGCTTCTTATTTGTTAATCTTCTCCATATTGGAAATTATATAGCTTTAGCTATTAGCTTCTCCATCGTGACATTTAATGAATCAATTAATTCGTTTTCTCTTTAAAAAAGAATTTATTAATAGCACTAGTTAAATCAATACAATTCTTGTAAGTTGTTAGCTGGAACAGGTTTATAGTAAAATGTTAAACCACCTGCCAGAGACAGAGAGATTATAGTTTAACAGAAGTAGGATTGGAATTTCCGATTTGATGAGAATTAATTTGCGAGGTGTGAATTAAAAGCGTCGTCGGCTTCATAGTATATTTTACTCACGAGTTGCAGATTGATTATTTATTAATATGGTTAATGGAATCATTAGAAGCAATTAAGAAATTTTTTTTCTGACTAGTTTGAAATGTTATTAAATTATAACACTCTGTTGGATAAAAAAGCCAAAGAAAATAGGTACTGAAAAATTATAAGAATTCTTTGTATGTCGAATTGTGTTCCTGCTTTGACTGTTAATATTTAACAGAGATTTGCATTTAATGATTTATTCAAAACTCATAATATATTTGGAAGCCAACGAAACAAGATGAAGTCTAGCGGGCTCTGCAATCAATGTGGAAGGGCCCTATATTGATTGCAGAACCCTATGTAAAGCCGTCCCCACATTATGTCGAATTGTGTAGATCAACATCGTTGATCAACAGTTTTAAGTAAGTGTAGACGTGTTGATCGACAAAGCAAATCAACATTTTGTTGACCCGGACGTAACCCGATTCAAAAGGCGCGTCCACATTATGTTGAATTGTGTAGATCAACATCGTTGATCAACAGTGTTGAGTAAGTGTAGACGTGTTGATCGACAAAGCCAATCAACATTTGTTGACCCGAACGTAACCCGATTCAAATGGATAGCAATCGACAAAGCTGTTCAACAAATTTCATTTTATTGAACACATTTGTAGGGTTTTAAATTCATGAACATAATTTATTGGTTTTGTGCGTTATTAATCACATTTTTACTAGATGAAAAATGCAATATTTGTTGTGAATAAGTATTTAATGTTAATTATATCGTTTTAAGTTTATTGTTCACAAGAAAAAATAAAAAAAAGTTGGGTACCACCAGGATTCGAACCCAGAACCCTTTGGTTGGATCCTGACGCATCAATCTGAAAATTCCAAACCACACAAATGTTTGCTACGAAAGTTTTTCACGTACACACTAGCATGTTGATCGACAATGTTAACCAACAATGTTGATCGGCATAGTGTGGACCGTCCTTAATAATGTATTAAATATTTTCAAAATAGACACCGTAAGCATTGTCAATAGTGGGAGGCTCTTAATGTTTTAGGGGATTCTCAAAAGGAAAAATTAAGGTTGCGAAAAATTTATTTTTAAACAGCTGTTTTGAGTGCCACCAGGGGCGTAGTCTGCTGATGTACGAAAGCATTCTTTACCCACTACTTCGAAGTTCCACCAGTAACATAGTTTCATCCGATTCCGTTCGAAACTTGATGTCGAAATATACCAGGATTAGATTCCAAAAAGCTAATCTTCAGAAACTAGATAAGGTACCAGCTAACAAGACTCGAATCCAGATACGCAATTTATCAAAATACCCGGCTAACCGTTATTTGTGAGATATTTTCAAAAAAATTTTACCATCTCATTTACATTACGTAAATAAAATCATGTATATAAAGTTAGCAGGACACTTTTGGAAATTCATGTTGAAAACTATCCTATCATTAGTTGCTACTTAATTGCGTATTAGTTACGCAAAAAAAAATTAATTGCTTTTTTGGTTTAAGTAAAAATGGGTGTCCTGCTAACTTCATATGAACTTAAGCAGGACAACTTTTTCAAAAATAAAGATAATCGAGCTGAAAAAAGTTTATTATTGAGAACTAATTAATTGCGAATTAGTTACGCAAAAAAAAATGTTATTACATTTTTGGTTTGCGAAAAAATGGGTGTCCTGCTAGCTTCATATGAACTTGGCAGGGCATACATTTATCGCAAACCTAAAACGCATTACAAATTTTTTTTGCGTAACTAATTCGCAATTAATTATATTGAGATTTAAACTTGTTTGATAAACACTTTGCTATAAATGAATTCATCTAGTCTGTTTATAAAAAATCATCAAATTAAAACTAATTTAATTTTATATTCTCCTTCACTTGTTTCTTGAATCTCTTTAAATACATATCTTGTTTGTTTTTATAAATAGTTCGCAGTTTTATTTCGATTCTATCAGGTTATGGGCCCAGGCGTTCTTCAATAGAAAGTTCAAGAATATTAATTCAATTTTCTTTCCTATAGCATACATACATTTTATTTATCATTGAAGATAATAATGGCTGGATCAATGTTGAGCATTGATAAACTTGATGCGAGCAATTACGGAAGTTGGAAAATTCAAATGAGGAGTATTCTGATTTTTCAAGATTTGTGGCAATACGTATCTAGAAGAAAATTGAAGCCTGAGGAAGAGAATGAAAATGAAGCAGCAGCGTGGTGTGTTGCAGATGAGAAGGCGCTTGCGATGATTTTCTTGAGCGTGAAATCGACGGAGCTGATTCACGTGAAGAATTGCAAGACTTCTAATGAAGCATGGATTCGCCTCAATGAGATTTTTCAGCCTACAGGACCTGCGAGCAAGATTAGTCTTTTCAAGAAATTGTTGACATCCAAAATGACCGGGACTATTTCGATGTCATGCTATTTAAATGAATTTTATAGCATTTCTGAAAAGTTGAGAGAGATACAAGTGGAGATTCCGGAGGAGCTCTTAGCTATTATTTTGCTGTGCAGTCTACCAGATCATTTCGAAAATTTTGTTGTAGCAATGGAAAGTTGGGATGTAATGCCACCACTTTCTGTGCTAAAGGCAAAATTGCTTCAGGAGGATGCAAGAAAATTTGAAAAGGATTGTGGAAATGGTGAAAATCATGTTCTGGCAGCAAATAATCAACGTTCTATCAAGACGGGAAAAGGTAAGAAGATGCTGAAGTGCTTTTCATGCGGGAAAGTTGGGCATTTTGCTTCGAAGTGTCCCGAAAAATACAAGGAACGTCAAAAAACAGCTTCTTCATATGGTTTGTTCCATGTCCAAGAATCTAGAATTGTTAATTTTGGAGAATGGTGCCTCGATAGTGGAGCAACGTCCCATATGTGTTCAGAGAAAAGGCTGTTCACCGATTTCAAAGAAGATTTTCAGCAGAGGATTCATTTTGCGGATGATAAATTTCTGTTGGCCAGTGGCATAGGAACTGTTATGCTGGAATTGGAATCTGGAAGGGTTGAACTGAAAAATGTGTTCTATGTTCCAGAGCTGAAAGGAAACTTTTTATCGGTGAGTAAGATAACACGAAAGCAACACACTGTCGAATTTTCTGGAAGAAACGCTTTTATAAAGGATACAAAAGGAAATGTAGTCATAAAAGCTATTTTAAGTGGTGAGGTGTATGTTGTCAAACCAAAGTCTATGGTAGCAACGTTGAGCGTAAGTCAAATTTCATCAGTAAAGTGGCACGAACGGTTTGGTCACCTTAACATTGCAAGTCTTAAACAGATGTCATCAAACCAAATAGTTTTGGGACTTGATGAAATAAACGTCAGTAAGGACCTAGATTGTGTTGTCTGTGCTAAAGGAAAGATAACAACAAAACCGTTTCCTCAGCAGTCGTCATCAAGGAGCAAAGATATTTTGGATATTATCAACAGCGACATTTGTGGTCCAATGCAGGTAACTTCTTCTGGAGGAGCAAGATATTTCGTCACATTTATTGATGACAAAAGCCGAAGAATATTTGTTTACTTCATGAGGACCAGAGATGAGGTGTTTGATGTATTTCAAAAATTTAAATCGATGGTGGAATGTCAAACGTCAAAGAAAATCAAAGTTTTACGCAGCGATAACGGCAGTGAGTATTTGAGTAATAAATTTTCGTCATTTTTAGAAGCCAATGGTATCCTGAGACAACTGACAGTACAGTATTCACCACAGTAAAATGGAGTTGCTGAGAGAGCTAACCGTACCTTGGTTGAAATGGCGAAGTGCTTGCTGATGAACGCAAATCTTCCTGAATATCTCTGGGCTGAAGCAATCAATACCACTGCGTATCTGAGGAACAGATCAACCACCAAATGTCTTCAAGATGAAACCCCATTCGAAAGTTGGTATGAAAGAAAGCCTAATGTATCACATTTAAGAATTTTTGGAACAAAAGCAGTGGTCCTTAACAAGAAACCAGGTAAATCTAAGTTTGACTCAAAGGGTGAGGAATTTCTTTTAGTGGGTTATTCTGAAGAGTCGAAGGCATACAGACTCTTCGATCCAAAGACAGGGAAAGTGGTAAAGGATCGAAATGTTATATTTTTTGAAAATTCAGTTGGTGTGATAGATGATGACAAGATTGAAACACTGACCATTTTTCCCTTCCAAAAAGTATCTTCTTCTACAGATGATGTGCCGCTGCAAAATTTGAATCAAGAAATTGTAGAAATCCAAGAATCCGGAAATGATGTTTCTGAACAACCAACAAATTCTGAACCAGCTGTAAAAACTAGACGTGGTCGCCCAAAAGTAATCAAGACTGGAAAACGTGGAAGACCAAGAAAAGAATCCAACGTGATAGAAACTCTCAACTCAATACAAGTTCCAACTACCATCACTGAAGTACACGAAAGTCAAGATGTAGACCAATGGAAATCTGCAATGGAGGCGGAAATAGATTCGTTAGCGTCAAATGATACCTGGGAATTGGTAGATCTTCCACATAAGTGCAAGGCGATAGGAAATAAATGGCTTTTTAGTGTCAAAAGGAAACCAGATGGCAGTATTGAAAGGTATAAATGTAGACTAGTCGCTAAGGGTTGTTCGCAAAAATATCAAGTAGATTATTTCGAAACATTTGCACCAGTAATAAGACATTCAACAATTCGTTTGATAATTGCACTTGCTGTAGAATATAAACTTTTGCTTCACCACGTGGACGTTACCACAGCATACCTTCATGGTGTTTTGGAGGAGGAGGTTTACATGAAACAGCCTGAAGGTTTTGAGGACGTGAATAATCCAACCAAAGTATGTAAGCTCAAGAAATCCATCTATGGACTTAAACAGTCTGGAAGAGAATGGAACAAACGGCTAAATCAAGTTTTGGTAAAAATAGGTTTTAAAAGATGTGTTGTTGATTTGTCCATTTCGACTAGGCCAGACATAACGCATTCGGTGAGTAAATTGGCTCAGTTTAATTCAAATCCCAACATGGACCATTTAAGTGCACTAAAGCATTTAGTGCGTTATCTTTCAACTACAATTTCGTCGAAATTATGTTATGAAAAAACTTCAACAAATCTGCTTGCTTATGCTGATGCCGATTGGGCTAGCAATGTAGATGACAGGAAATCGTATACCGGCTTTACTTTTATTCTTGCTGGAGGAGCGGTATCATGGCAATCGAAGAAACAAACATCCGTGGCACTAAGCAGTACCGAAGCAGAATATATTGCAATATCGCAATGCAGTAAAGAAGCTCTTTACTTAAGATCATTAATCTCGGAGCTAAATTTTGCTGAGTTGGTGAAAAATCCAACAATAATCTTTAATGATAACTTGGGAGCCCAACAACTAGTTAAGAATCCTATTCATCACCCAAGGACGAAACATATAGACATATCTTATCATTTTGTTCGAGGTTTGTTTGAAGATGAAAAAATAACTCTACACCCAGAAAAAAATTTCGTAAAATCACTACGAAACTCTTTTGTAAATCTTTTTTTCGTTCATTGCACGAATTTTTGTAAATTGAACGAATCTTTCGTAGTGAATATAAGAAACAATCATTTCTGAGTTACGAAGGATTTGTAAAATCTACGAAAGCGCTTTCGTGAATATCTTTTCCACACATTTTAGAAACATCTACGAAAAATACCTAATTTTCTTATTGTTGTTTTCATTTTATTTACCAATAATTGCATAAAATTACAAAGTTTTGTAAACTTTTGAAACCATCTGAATATTATCAAGAGGATTTCGTAGATTGTACGAACTTTTGTATTATTCAATTTCGTTTTCTGAAATCTTAAATCTTCCATCAGTTGAACCTAATTTATGTAGAATGTATCTACATATTTGATAAAGGCATCAGTTTTGTCTAGGCCGTTGAAGTGTTAAGGCATAGTAATTTTTACATTAAATAAATCTGAAATTTATGATTTAAAGCCATGATAGGTATTTATGTTACTGTCAGAAATGTTATTGGATAAAAGGCGCAATCTAAATCCACAGAACTAATTACAACGTAAATCTTATTCCAGTCTTTTTTATTATAAAATGTTTAATTCTTATTGTTTTACAATTAATAGTTGGGAAGAAAGAAAGAGAAACCCTGGATTTTAACAAGAGAGGACAACACTTAATATATTCATTCTGTTAGTAGTTATAGTAAGAAATTTATTATTATCGTATAAAATAAACTTTTAAAAACATTCCATTTGTTTGACTCATAACAGCATAAATCTTTTTCATTATAGCCATAATATTTCAAAAAATCAACATTTTAATTCTTATCCAAAGATTTCATATATCTAATATACGAAGTATAAAGAAATATTTCTCTTGTTCAACTAAATTTTATTCGCAATACTTTAAACGAAATACAAAATATTCGTAAATTTACGAATGCATTCGTTCTTATATTATGAGATTTCATGAACAAAAAAAATCGCAGAATGTACAAAATATAACAAAATTATTTCGTACATTACACTAAAGTTTTTTTGTCAATATTTTTCAAAAATACAAAAGTCTCTTAATATTTACGAATGCATTTGTACTTTTTATCGACAAGATATTCGTACAATTAACGAAAGCCAATTTGTACAATGTACAAAAACTATTCGTGGTTTTGCACCACGAAAGTTTCGTACAATAAACGAGCTTTTTGGTTATATAAACCAATTATTTTTTTGGGTGTACAATATACCAACACCGAAGAAATGACAGCAGATATCCTAACAAAGAATTTGAGACGAACCAAACATATGAAGTTTTCAAATATGTTAGGACTTTCTGTTACTTAAAATTAGTATTAATTTGAGGGGAAGTATTGAGATTTAAACTTGTTTGATAAACACTTTGCTAATTCATCTAGTCTGTTTATAAAAAATCATCAAATTAAAACTAATTTAATTTTATATTCTCCTTCACTTGTTTCTTGAATCTCGTTAAATACATATCTTGTTTGTTTTTATAAATAGTTCGCAGTTTTATTTCGATTCTATCAAATTAGTTCTCAGTAATCAACTTTTTTCAGCTCGATTATCTTTATTTTTGAGAAAGTTGTCCTGGTAACTTCATATGAAGTTACCAGGACACCCATTTTTTTGCAAACCAAAAATGCTATACATTTTTTTTGCGTAACTAATTCGCAATTAATTAGTTCTCAAAATCATTTTTTTTTTATTTATACAAATTTTTGAGAAAGTTGTCCTGCTAAGTTCATATGAAGTTAGCAGGACACCCATTTTTTCGCAAACCAAAAAAGCAATTAATTTTTTTTTTGCGTAACTAATTCGCAATTAAGTAGCAACTAATGATAGGATAGTTTTTAACATGAATTTCCAAAAGTGTCCTGCTAACTTTTTATACAAAATAAAATCTCGCAAATAAATCGAAACCTCGCAATTTAAAATCTGGATATTCCAGTAACATTGGCTCCGAGTCTCGAACTGACAAAAAAAAAATTAAACTCGAAGACGAATCTCCAACATTAAGAATCTCACTTAAGATTTTAATTTGCAAAATTTTGAATATAAAGTGAATTTGCTGCATAGCATTAAGTTTATATCATATCGGTCATTGTAATGTTAATTGAATTTAAAATAAATATGTATTATGAAACTGAAATATTATATGAATAATTGTATGCATAAATTAAAAATAAAGCTAGGACCGCACTTGCGATTTCAATAGCGCGACTGTTTAGTCATTAGAAATAGAACTCATGAATTTGAATAAGAATGAACGTACATGCGACCTAGAAATCGCGACGATTAACAGTCGAAAATTTGTTCCATTTTTCTGGCGTTGCGATTGTCGAAAGTTAAAATGAAACAAAGTGCTCGCACTTGCGATTTGAAATAGCGCGACTAAAAAATCGTAGTCGCAACTAGAAAAAATTATACACGCACTTGCGATTTTCAAAAGTAGGATTATTTAGCCGCAAGAAATGAGACACATAGTTTTAAATGTGAATGTACACATACGCGACTTTAAAATCGCAGCGATTAAAAAAATGGAACCAGATCTATTTTTTGAGCATTTTTTATGTCACAAAATTATTTAGACGCATGTGTTTGCATTCATATTAAAAGCTTTAGGTATGTTCTATTTCTTGCGACTAACAAATCGCGCAATTGATAGCCACAAATGAGCGCATGGCAATTATTTGTTGCGATACCGATTTTTTAATCGCGCCGACTGAAAATCGCAAGTGTGGTCCTAGCCTAACTAGTTAATGATATACCTATCTAGATACATTTTGTGAGATTTTCTTAAGTTTGTAATGGTCTGATAGACAACACAAATATGCTATGTCATAATACTGCATTATTACACAATTAAGATTCTTTGTTACACTTGCTTTAATTGTATTAGCTACAGAAGGGACTTAAATAAAAACCTTTTCTCTTCTAATTTACATATACATACATTTAAGGATATGTCAAAAATCTATATTTCATTTTTACCATTTTTCTTTAAATTTCCACAGAAAATATCAAAATGTATTAATTCTTTTAATTTATATTTTGAAAGTCGTTCCAGCACATTTTTGATTGGAAGCAACATGTTCACGTTAATCAAGACTTTCTAAATATTCTGGTAGATGACGCTGAACACAAGAATTATAGAATTTATTGCGTTATTCAACTGAAAAACAAAAGCTGAATTCCAGTCCTTATTAGCAATAAAAAAGTTTTCATTTTTGTTAAATAGTATACTGTGGCGTATACGTACTTTTGATAAAAACTATATAACATGAAAATTACTACAATTGGAAAAGCAATAAATTATAAGTATTTTAAAGAAAATAAATAAAAGAGATTATTCATAGCCAAAAACTACGAACAATAAATCCATTTATTTCTTAATTTTTTTGTGGAGTTTATGAATAAAATTCAAATATAAAAATGATTGCGGCCCGTACTCCAAAATGCGTTTCGGCCAGGTATAATGGTGGGCTTAGCATTTGGCTCCCAGAAATTACGCCATAGGAAACTCCAAAAAAAAATTTGGAAATTAAACCAAAATGTTAATATTTTTGGCGATATTTCCGTTTAAAGTTTTTGGCTCTTTTTCCAATAGTGCGGCGTAATTTCCACGTTTTTTGGTGAATTTTTCTTTATAATTTTGTGGTTTTTTTTTCCAAAAATTGTATGCCAAACTATTTTTGGCCTTTTTTCCAAAATTTTTTTGGTAAAATTTCCTATGGCCTAGTTTCAGGGAGCCTATCAGTTAGATGCAACCATACCCAATCTAAGACGCATTGTTTAATCGATGGTTACCAACGTCTGCATATAACAAGTTTTCTAACTAAATTGTTATATGCAGACGTTGGTAACCATCGCCTTAACAGTGCATCTTAGATTGGGTATGGTGGCATCTAACTGATGAGCCCACCACCATGCCTGAGCGAAAGGCATTTTGGAGTAAATGCCGAAATTACCTTTTATAGAAAAGCTATACTTAATTTCTTTCAATTATCATTTATTAGGTTTATTAGCCTATTGAATAGACCTTTTAAAACGGAACAATTACGTTCAAGGGTTCTTACTATTGAACGTTTGCTTTGCCCATAAGCCATGCTTAAAAATGAAATTTCTACGAAACTCACTTGTGTTTCTGATAGAATGGTCACACTGGCCAATTTTCACAATTTTTGGTATAACTCCGAGATTAAGCCAAATTTGACAATTTTACGTTTAAAACTTTTTGTTCAAAATTAAATTTTCTATCGAATGCTATACATTCAACAAACACCCCTATTACGGTTGTCAATTATCAATTTGATATTTGATAAACCTTGAAAATTGGTTTTTTAAACTCAATTTATCAATAAACTGGTCAACAATTCTTTTATATTTTTTAATTTTCTTGTCATTAGCAACTGTCTGCATCATTCTCAATGATCAAAACTTTTATAAGATGGATTTTTAAACATTGAATTTTAAATTTATCAACTATCAAATTATTGATATTTGACAACCGTAATAGGGGTATTAGTCTTAGAGTTATACCAAAAATATTGAAAAGTGGCCAGTGTGACCATTCTTTCAGAAACGCATGGGTGAATTAAGTAGTATTTTCGGTTTGAAGCATGCTTATAGGCCAAACAAACATATATTCTATGATAAAACTCTTGCATGTTATTATTCCTTTATAACCCTATTTTCCGGTCTGTTCAATTAGCTATAAGAAAGCATACAAGCCTTACATATATGTATATGAGGGTGGTCGTTAAAAAAAGGGCATCCAGGATGGGCCCAAATTGGCTCTTAATGAGGAAAAAAAAGTTCCGTAATTTTTTCAGATTTTCATTTTCATCCCCTATAGTCGCTGTAGGGATAAATTGAATTTCCCCTTTTTTTTGCATATCTACTAGAAAATTCGCGTAAGATCTGCCAAAAAAATAATTCAGAGCTCTTCCCCCGCTTGAACGGGAGGGGCAATTTAATAAAATATTTGTATTAAATAGAAAAAAATGAATTAAAAAACAACAGCAATACTAAATGTTATGTAGCTTTTTAGAAAGCCAGAAGCCCATTCTTAAGGTTTTTAATAATTTTTTTTTGATGAACAGTTTTGGCAAAAAATTGTTTCAAACTCAACATTCTGAAGAAAAATTATTATTTTTTTTTTTTTAATTATAGGTTCGAAAACAGATTTTCTAAAATTGTTTATTCAAAGAACAGAACTTTAGTTAATAATCAACTATTAAAATGGACTTCTGGCTTTCCAAAAAGCTACAAAATATTGTTGTAAGGGTTGCCGTTGTTTTTTAATTAATTTTTTTCTATTTTATGCAATTATTTTACTAAGTTGCCCCTCCCGTCCAAGCGGTGAGAGATATGACCATCCACCGGTAGGATTTTTTTCTTGTCCACTTCTCATGTAGAGTTCTGAATTTTTCAGCAGATTTAACGCGAATTTAAAAAAAAAGGAGCGACTAGGTATAGGGGATGAAAATAAAAATCTGAAAAAATAAGTGAATTTTTTTTTCTTCATTTGGAGCTGATTTAGGCCCATCCAAATATTAAAACCCAAAAAAAAAATATTAACGACCAACCTGGTTTGATATCGTCGTTGTCCATTTTTGTTTACACTGCACGTCACTTGTTTGAGGCCACTTTTTTCGCAATCGTTTTTTCTCGATAAATAGCTACCTGTGAGAAATATTTTCCTGATAATTTTTGATACCTAAAAGTAAGTATTCATACTGGCCAATAAAAAAGGGTTGTGTTGGCGGAGTTGCTTGAAAAACCCATAGGAATTCCACAAGTTATATAAATGAAGAGCCAAAAAAAAAACAAGAACAATTTACGGGTGAGAGTGCTCATGAAATCACTTCCACTTTGATTTAACTTTAGAAAACACTTGGTTCCACTTTAAGAAGAAATTTATGTGTAATTGGAATTTTCACTTTATATTTTGACAAATAAATACTTTTTATATTTATTAGAATAGTTTTTTTGTTTTTAATAAATAAATTTCAAAGAACACTATTTGATTCACATATGATTTGCAACAAATTGTGACATCTTATGTGGTTATCCTGTTGCAAGGTTTTCCCGGTAGAGTACAGCCTCAAGTCGTCAATTAGTTTGATTGATTTTTGTGATTCCTCGCGTTCCAATGTTTATTCGCAATGCTATCTAGTTATCCCAAAAATTTTGAGATAACTTGAGTTGTTGTTGTGCCAGTGGCCATTAGCTGTTTCTTAACAACAACACAAAGCTATCCGGATAACTGAGAATAACCATCGGAACGTGCCCATTGTTTTTTATTATAAAAATCGAATGAAACGTTTTTGCGTTGCTTTTTATACTGGTATTGTATTTTTCAAAAACTTGTTTCTAGGGGGGGACAAGTGTTAAAAAAGGAGGACACTTTTTAGACACTTGCCCCCGCTAGAAAACTGCCGATGTCGTCCCCCTTTTCGTCATTTTTAATCTGGTAACCCTAGATGGAGGCCATTGCAAATATTGATTTGCAAAAGCCAAAATCGTGTATTTTTTCTAACACAAGTTCATAATATTTGAGAAAGGGTCGAAAACTATGTTGAATATTAAATTTTAAGTACAAATATGATCGCAAAACACTTTGACGGTACAAGGAATAGGGACAATAGATGATTTCAAAGAACTGGAACTTTCAGGCCGTAGAATAGCATGGAGAATGAAGGGAAGTAATATCGCTGTGAAAAATTATCTAGCAAATATTAAACACTACAGTAAAAAGTGAAAAAGACGCAGAACCAAAGCAAAAACATTGGATAAAAGTGGTCAATTCTGGAGTATACCACGAACTCCGCACTATTGTTGCCCTGAATATGGTCAAAAAGTGCTATACTAGCCAGTGTTTTGACGGTTTTAAGGATAATAACCAGTAATAACACCCAGCGTAAGAAAATGAAAAAGAAACCAGGGGCCTAAATCACGTAAAACGAAAACGATCGGACGATATCGTTTTGAAGATAGCTGTCTTTATTATTCTCTACAGATATGGTGGAGATAGCAATGGTGGGAACGATATCGTGTGATCGTTTTCATTTTACATGACTTGGCCCCAGTTTTATAGGACGACAGAAGGAGCTTCATGTGAATTTCACCAGAGACCTTGTTGCTTGGAGCAACGAATGGAAATGGTCTGTCTCTTCGGATGAACAGAAGTTCCATCTTGAAGCATCCGATTGTCAAAATTTTAATTTTTATAATTTAAGAGAAGAAAAACTTATTTTGACTAGTAGATATTCACAGTCGTACGTCAGGTTCTATGGGTCAGCACGCTATCACTAATTACACTAGTTTACAAAATTTTGGGTCATGGTAGGGTCCTTTGAAAAAATATATTTTCTAGACTAATTTTGGGTCACTGAACACGAAAATAAAAATTATTTCTGTTTCCAAAGAAGCGTTTTCGAGATATTCTGATTTTGAAAAATGATTTAGGGAAATAACAGACACCCTTATATACATTTATATGACTTTTATTGACAAAATTGAAATTATCTTCTTGCACTAATTATTTAATAACTTCTACATTTATCGTCCGATTTTTTAAAAGGCTTTGGCTCAAATCATTGTTAAAAAGATTTTCTTTCATTGGAATCCTTAAAATTATTTTCAATATTTTTTTCTATGCATATGGAGCAACCAAAAACTAGAAATTTTTCAAAAATACTCGTTTTTCAAACTTTGAATGCCTGTAACTTATAAAATTTCAGTCCGACTTATACAAGCAGTACATCGTCGGAAGAAGACAGATTACATGATTCAGAAAATAAATATTTTATGTAAATTGGCTACGCCCTTAGCGAGATTTATGGCAATATCTGAAAAAATAGCTGAGAAAATGATTTTTGCGCATATCTCGAAAACGCTTCTTTGGAAAAAAAAAAATTTATTTTCGTGTTCAGTGACCCAAAATTAGTCTGGAAAATATATTTTTCAAAGGACCCTACCATGACCAAAAATTGTTAACTAGTGTTATTGAACAATTAATTTGGAGTTTATAAATCAAAAACTAATGAAAATAGTTACTTTATTGGAAGGGGCTTAGACGACAGAAATTTTTTAACTTGTGCTTTGAATTTTACAACAACATAACACCTCTATCCACACATTCAGGGTAGCTAGAAGCTGAATTCAGTTGAGAAACATGTAAATTTTGCCATGGCCACCTATTCACCGGACTCAAACATCATCGAAAACTTTTAGGCCAGGCTATTTTAAGTATTTTATGAGGCTGCTAGATAGTTTGAAGGCAAAGACCCCTTAATCGAATTTATTTGAAATGCCTGGAGCAGGAAATCATTTGATTAAAAAAAAAAAAACTGTATGACTCAATTCCAAACTACCTTAGGGCCCTTATTAAAAAAAAGAATATGGACATACTCATTATTTATTGACAAAGAATATAATAAATAAATGTTTGAAAACAAAATAAGTTAACATTTGGGTATTTTTATTAATTTTTAAAAAGATTTTTCGAGTGGCCTCAATCAAGTGACACAATTTCTTAAACAATTTTTTGCAGTTCATTTATATAACTTGTGAAATTCCTATGGGTTATCCAAGCTAACCCTCCAACATTATCCTTTTTTTTGGCCAGTATGAATACCTACTCTTAGGTATCAACAATTTTCAGGAAAAATATTTCTCATAGGTATTTATCGAGAAAAAACGATTGCGAAAATAGTGCCTTCAAACAAGTGCAGTGTATGTATTTAATAAACTATAGTATTAAAGATTTGTAAAAGGTCTCTAAATCTTAATTTGGTCTTTTGCCAAAGAGACATTTATTATATTAGTAGGATTCTAATAAGTCTCAAGGAACTGTTAAGAACAAAGTTTCAAAAAAATCGACTTGGTCGTTTCGAAATATTGAGTTAAGAAAAAATAGGTACTTTTTAAAGAAATGTTGCTACACAATAATTTTTAACTTTTTAGGAGATTCATACCGTTTTCAAGAAAATCAAAAATAAAAAAAAGGTTCTTTGAGAGGAACATGCCATTAATAACCACTTTTTGAAAAATGGTTCTCCATCCATAGGTAGATTTTACTGAAAGTAGTTTATTGAATTTAGCGCTGGAGCTGTTTTTGAGAAATAAGATTTTGTAAGATTGATTAGAAAAATCGTATGACAAGGACCGTTAAACGCAATCATAAACCTCTCTGTCACAGAAAATGTGGATGGTGCGAAACAAATAATGAAAAAAAACGGATTTTCTTCGCTATACATATAAGGTTTGCAAAGTGGAGTTAGGGTAGACATCGGAACCCATCAGTCCAAGATATTTAAAACTTTTTCTTTAGAAATTGTGGGAATAATTCAAAAATCATATACAATATTGAATCAATGGATATTTAAATCCAAGTTGGCTATAGAAAAAAAACCATTTACCTTCAAAAAGAGGTGTAATTGATTACACTCATGTTCATATACTATTCAAACAAGTAGTTCATGGAGACGAGTACATCAACAGAAAAGGATTCCAAAGCATTAATGCTCAGGCAGAATTCATTATTCCAGGGATAGAATAAACAATAAGTGTTGCTCCTTCTTGGCCAGGATCCATGCATGATTCACGAATCTGCAGAAATTATCATATTTTAATAAAATCATGCAATGATTTAGAGGTCTGGGGGTCTGGAGCAACAAGGGAGTGGAAGCCCCCTGGCCCCTCATTATTTTCCAAATAAAATGAATAATTTTTTTCAGTCGAGGGCTTCAATAATTTATTCCCAAAAAAATTTCATTTTTCGATGAACTAATTAGGCCCCTGTTGTAGATATCATTGAAAATTTTGTTCTTCGATTTCGAGGTGTTTAGGAAAAAAGTCATTTACTATTTTGATAGAGGATTGAAGCTCAAATATGTGCATCCTTCCACATAAAAAGTGTGAATATTTCTATAAGGAAGTTCAATCCTTAAAAAAAATAAAACTAATTGTTTATTGCTGGGACAAAATGATATTCGTTTTTTTTTATTAGAAAAAATAATTAAATAGCTTTGGTTTAGCATCAAAATAATCACTGATTTCGTCTTTCAATCGTCTCAGAATCAATCATTAAAAATTTCAATGATGAGTTTCAATGATAGCTACAAGGCCAATCCGCACTCACAATCAACAATGAGTTTGACAGTAGGTACTAACTACAATTCTGAGGATTTTTTTTGTGCCTCTTGCCTTTCTAGCTCTTGATTTATGTATCCTGTGACTATTCCCTATTGCACTAAACTTATTACTGATTTCAAATAAGTCTTTTATATTCATATTCGTAAAGACGATCAGATGCATGCCTTCTCATTCTCATTGAGTTTGATGTTTTGAGTGGACTGGAAATTAACTAATACGTTGGAGCAAAGTTGGAGAAAAGCAAATTGTGGCGTTTAAACAAATTCTTTGAAATTTTTTTTTCGTACGGTACTTACTCGTCGGAATTTGAAATCTCATCCATTGTGGAGGCCCCTGTTTTGTGGAGGCCCGGCGCTGTAGCCCAAGCTGCCATCCCTTGAATCCGGCACTAAATGGAATCAAGTAAGTGCTGTATTAAGTATTAAGTACTTGGAAATTCAGGATACGGACTACTGACTCTTAAGTCCATATCAATAAACAGATATCTACTCCTGAAAAAGTCATTCAAGTGCTTAACTCGAGAACGTGTATTGAACACTGTTTTGGACAAGTTAAGCAACGTTTGCCCATCTTTAACGATAAAATGAGAGTCAAAATAGAAAAATTCTCTTACACTCAGTTTTTTCTTATTAACATCACCAAAAATCGTTCTTAATGTCAAAAAAAATATAAATTTGGTTTGAGCTACATAAGAGCAGTTACACCATTTAAAGGAGGAGGTGTTCTCTGTTTGGTTTATAATTTAATTCTTACAAAATAGGAGCAGGTGCTCCTCTGATTTTCATGAAACACCTGCTCCTGAGTACGTGATCTGTTTTATTCATACCACCCAAATGGATTATTCCGAAATTATTCTAAGAAAACCATTAAAATTTGAAATCTTATGAAGATCTTTAGGTATACTATTTTTGAGTACTCGTACTTCCGTCTTTTTACTCTTCGGGGGAAACCCACATACGACAACATTGCCTCAAACATCACCAAAAATATTATTAAGAATAGAAAAATAATGGTATATCCCCGCACGAACTGATTTTTCACATTAAATAGAATTTCCAAAACCTCAAGTCATAATGCATAATGTATGTATTATGTACATCAGAGCTAGCTCCGGCTTGAATGAAAATCTTCACCACACAATCTGATCGCGTCAAAATTGACTAGCAGCGCTAATCAAAAGGAGGGGGTGGGAGTTGAAGGGTACACCTATGTGTTGTGTATGTTGTATTATTCGAAATAGACAACACTACCCAAGGTAAAGACGTTGAAATAATCTTGAATTTTATTAGTATTCATAGTTTTAATTGATTGTTGTTATTAAATTGCTATCGCTGTTCGATTTGTTATTACAAAAAAAAAAGAACCCTTTGAACTGCATCACTGATGGCAAAAAAACAACAACAAATGCAAGAATAAACCAACAAAAAGAAATAAACAAAGATCATTATCTCACAGATATTCGTTGTAGTTGGCATCATAGTCGAGAGTATTATAGCAATAGAATGCGAATTTTTACTTCCTTACATCAAGAGGGTGGATTTGTTTTTAGATTTAGCAAGGGGCGGTCCCGAGTTAAAATGTCAAGGCTTACATTGATATTAATCTGGGGTTCCTGAGATACGATACTAAATTATGTTTTGAGATTTTAGGCTCTCTTTTTAGTAAAAAAAAAAAAATATTTGTTAAAATTTTTCGAAATGTTTGAATCCACAAAAGCTTTTGATTGAAAATTTTTGAAATGCAATATTTTTCAAGATTCTGTAAAAGATATAATCTTGATCGGTCACGTTAAAGTCGAACTTTGAGAAAAAACTAAATTCTATTTTCAATCAATTTTTTAATAAGAGATGAGGTTTATTTTATTTTTCGGCTTTATCAAAATTGGTAAAGCCGTTCTCGAAAAAAATTATTTCAAACCATCAAATGGAATTAAAAATAAATTTTCAAAACGATTTTCCTTCTATTCTGTGTACCAAATTAAATAATATTAAAGTCGAAAAATGTTTGTCTTGGCCTAAGCCACCCATTGAGTCATTAATTTAACCTTAATTGATAAACTCTAGGTCTAAAAATGGGAAATAATTATTTTTGGATGCAAAAACTATTTGCATGCAAATAATGCCTTGAGGTGAATATTTTTGCTTTTTTTTGGAACTGTGAACCGACTATTGACACAAACATTTATTCACCCCACTTTTCGCAAGCAAAACAATTGTTGGTCCATTGTTTGGCATGACATGACAGAAATGCGAAAACCATTTGCCTGCAAATAATGCTTTGAGGTGAATATATTTTTTTTTTGAAGTATAAACCGACCATCAACAAAAAAAAACAAATATTTTATTCACCACACTTTTTTTCGTATGCGAATCAATTGCCGGTCCATTGTTTTGCATGACATTCCACGACAGCATAGTTTTTTTTTTGCATGAAGCTCTAAACCAATCATGCAAAAAATTAATTTTACATTTCACCTCAATTATTTTTGACATGCGAGAATATTTGCATAGATTTTTTTTTGCGCACGGGAACTGTAAACTAGGCAGGCTTAAATCGGTAAATAAAATGAAAATTCTTTAATTACTGGCGTAAAGTCATTGAAATAACTCAAAGGATTCGAATTAACTTCTCATATTTAATATTTCTCCCTAATCATGGAATCTTAAAAGTTGAAATTTGTTAAACAAAGTTCTGTATCTCTAGAATCTAAAACAATTCCTTGTATATCCGCCTTTTGCCACGCCTCCTTTTCTCAACTTGAACTTTGTCATTTGAAAGCTAAAATTTTACTACTTAGCCTAGTTTACTGTTATCGTGCTTAAACAAAATCTATGCAAATATTCTCGCATGTCAAAAATAATTGAGGTGAAATGCAATATTAGGCGTGTTTTGTTGACTTCCTTAATGTGAACATTAAGAAATACTTCACATTAAGGAAAATTTTCCAATGCAAACCCCAACAACAAGAAGTTAACTTCACATTTCAACTCCAGTAACTCTATGGCTGAATGTGGAACGTATCTTCATGTTCACATTAAGGAGGTCAACAAAACACACCTATTAATTGTTTGTATGATTGGTTTACAGTTTCATGCAAAATAAAAAACATTTCTGTCATGTCATGCCAAACAATGGACCAACAATTGTTTTGCTTGCAAAAAGTGTGGTGAATAAATGTTTGTGTCAATAGTCGGTTCACACTTCCAAAAAAAAGCAAAAATATTCACCTCAAGGCATTATTTGCATGCAAATAGTTTTTGCATCCAAAAATAATTATTTCCCATTTTTAGACCTAGAGTTTATCAATTAAGGTTAAATTAATGACTCAATGGGTGGCTTAGGCCAAGACAAACATTTTTCGACTTTAATATTATTTAATTTGGTACACAGAATAGAAGGAAAACCGTTTTGAAATTTAAATTTTTTTTTAAGCTCTCTTTATATCTAAGCACTTCTTCCACACCCCTTTTTTTATGATTGATCGAACCTATAGACCTCAGAATTAATTTTATAATCTGCTTGGTAAAGATAATTGCTTTTGTATGAAATATTCTATAGCTGCCTTGACTGCATCTTCCATTTGATGGTTTGAAATAATTTTTTTCCATTTTTAGGCCTATAGTTTGTTAATTAAGGGTAAATTAATGACTCAATGGGTGGTTTAGGACAAGGCAAACGTTTTTCGCCTTGAATATTATTCAACTTGGTGCGCAGAATAGGTGGGAAATTGTTTTGAAAATTTCGATTTTTTTTTTCGCATGGGAACTGTAAACTATGCTTTAATCAAAATATAACTAAAGCCTGAAGTTTTCCCAAAAACCACAAAACAAATCCATCCCTGTACAGATATTTCTTAGAACCCCATCTTAAACATTGAATATATTGGTTATTTAATTTCAAACCTGCATTCAAATTTGTAGAAGCGTGATTTGATTCTCTGTTTTTCTCTTGTGTTATTTTAGCTCACTCTTCTAATGATGCAGATATTCTACATTAAACGTTTATCTTGACGTCATGGATTTTCCAAGATTTACTTCACTGACTGACTGCAGATCGAGGTATAAAACTGATTGCTCTGATCAGGAACAACACAAAAGTTATTCTCAATGGGAAGAGTGATGATCAAAAGAACTTTGCTGGCTATAGCCCTTGTGGTGACAAGCGGAATTGGTAAGACTGAAGATTCCTGGAAGAACGTTATTATCAGAAGACAATTAATATTTTTTTTTTTTTAAATTATAGTGAAAGCCAACCCTTATGGCTCTTACGGTGGAGGCGGAGCAGCAGCAAGTGCAAGTGCTAGCTCAGCAGCATCGGCAAGCAGCTTTGGTGGTGGTGGTGGTGGATATGATGGTGGTGGCGGATGTGGTGGAGGCAGCGGATGCGGTGGTGGTGGAGGTGGAAGTGGTGGTGGAAATCCATTCCTAGGTGGAGCAGGCGGGTTATCTTTTGGAGTAAAAAAAGATATAAACATTGGGTTCGGTGGAAAAGGAGGGTTACTTGGCACGGGATTACTTAATGGCGGTGGTGGCGGTGGTCTTCTGGGTGGTGGTAGCCTCCAGGGTGGCGGTGGCCTTCTGGGTGGCGGCGGACTTCTTGGTACAGGCTTACTTAAAGGCGGAGGAGGAGGAGCTGGATCCAATGGTGCCTGCGGTGGACCTGGTGGTGGATGTGGTGGTGGTGGCGGTGGAGCTGGTGGTGGTGCTGGTGGTGGTGCCGGTGGTGCTGGGGGTGCTGGTGGTGCTAATGGTGGTGCAGGAGGTCACGGAGGATTTGGTGGTGGAAGTGGGGGTGCTGGAGGTGGATATGGAGGAGGAGCTGGTGGAGGAGGAGGAGCTGGTGGTGGAGGAGGTGCAGGTGGTGGTGGAGGTGCTGGAGGTGCTGGAGGTGCTGGTGGTGCCGGTGGAGCTGGTGGATTTGGAGGACATGGAGGATTTGGAGGTGGAGCAGGAGGCGCTGGTGCAGGTGGTGCTGGAGGTGGTGCAGGTGGAGCAGGAGGTGCTGGAGCTGGTGGTGCAGGTGGTGCCGGAGGAGGTCACGGAGGCTATGGAGGAGGTGCTGGTGGCGCCGGAGGTGGTCGTGGTGGCTACGGAGGAGGTGCTGGTGGTGCAGGAGGTGCTGGAGCTGGTGGTGCCGCAGGTGGTGCAGGTGGCCACGGAGGTTATGGAGGTGGAGCAGGAGGCGCTGGTGCAGGTGGTGGTGCAGGAGGTGCTGGTGCAGGCGGTGGTGCAGGTGGGGCTGGTGCCGGTGGTGGTGCTGGAGGTGCTGGTGCAGGTGGCGCTGGAGGTGGTCATGGAGGTTACGGAGGAGGTGCTGGTGGAGCAGGAGGCGCTGGTGCAGGAGGTGGTGCAGGTGGAGCAGGAGGTGCTGGAGCTGGTGGTGCAGGTGGTGCTGGAGGTGGTCACGGAGGTTATGGAGGAGGTACTGGAGGCTATGGAGGTGGTGCTGGAGGTGGAGCAGGTGGTGGAGCTGGTGGTGGAGCTGGTGGTGGAGCTGGTGGTGGAGCTGGCGGTGGAGCTGGTGGAGGTGCTGGTGGAGGTGCTGGTGGTTACGGAGGTGGAAAAGGTGGTTTCGGAGGTAGTGCTGGAGCCTCGGGAAGCCTTGGACTCGTTTCACCTGGAAACATGTTCTTAGCTGGGAAACTCAGTAGTATTGCCCAGCTCTATGCACCTCCCTCAAGTGGCAATTGCAATAAACCAGGCGGATGTGGTAATGGCGGTAATGGTGGTGGCGGTGCAGGCTCACCTTCATCAGGATCAGGACATCCATTCGGAAGTGGATTAGCCAGTGCGAATGCTGATGCATCTGCATCAGCCCACGCTAATGCTATTTCTGGCTCTGGTTTTCCAAGTGGACGACCAGGTGGTGGGAAACATGGCGGAGGTGGTTTCCCGAGTGGTGGACCACATGGTGGTGGATTTCCAAGTGGTGGAGGCTTTCCAAACAGCGGTCCATCACCTGGTTGTGGTGGAGGAGGTTGCGGTGGTGGTGGTTCTGGATGTCGTGGTGGATCATGCGGTAATGGTGGTGGCGGTGGTGGAGGTGGTTATCCTGGTGGATCATCACCATGCTCAAGTGGAAATTGTGGTGGTTCATCCGGTGGAGGTTCTCCTCATGGCGGTGGCGGATCACCCGGAGGTGGAGGCGGCGCAGTTTGGGGAAGCAGGCCAAATGGTGGGGGTGGAGGTGGAGGCAGTCCCGGCGGTGCAGGATTTGGTGGAGCATTCAGTAGTGCAAATGCACATAGCTCAAGCTTTGCAGGAGGTGGTGGATTTGGAGGTAGCCCTGGTGGTGGTGGCTATGGAGGAGGCCCTGGTGGTGGCTATGGAGGAGGCGGCTCAGGTGGAGGCCAAAACGGTGGTGGACGTGGAGGAGGTGGTGGTGGATGTGGAGGAGGTGGTGGATGTGGAGGTGGTAGTGGTGGTGGCCAACATGGTGGAGGCTGTGGTTCTGGAAGCTGTGGAGGTGGTGGTGGCCCTGGAGGATCTGGTGGATCAGGAGGCTATGGGGCATTTGCTGGGGCTTCTGCTTCTGCATCAGCTTCTGCTAAAAGTGGTAGCTATGGAAAGTAAATGTCTATATTTTGTATAGAATTAAAAAAAAACATAGAATTTTAAGAAATTAGTTTTTAATTTACTTCGTAGTTAGCTATTTTGACTGTAAATATGATCATTGAATAAAAATGTAAAACGAATTTGATATGATTTTTTTGTTTTACTTGAAGGCGAAACATTTTCTTATCAACGTAATAGATCAAAGGTTAGGTATTAGCAAATTATGAACTCGAATCTTATCAATTCTTATAAAAAAAGATTATAAGCGAATCATCCAAAACGTTGTAGGAATTTCCAAATGCATTTTTATTTGTAAAATAACAAAAAATCCATGAAGATTATGATGTAGCTACAATCATAATGAATGTACATTATTTGCATTTTTACTATTGATTGATGACTGATGATATAGATTTAAACATGATATTAGGAACAATATTATTTTATTTTCCTATAATTGCTATTGAAATGCGATATTTTAAGGAATACTATTGACAGTCTACACTAGATAAAACAACAAAAAAAACTAAATCACTGTTTGTAAATTATAATAAGATTTGTAGGTATGATGTTGTTGCCAAGGTGGCAACACGGTCAGAAGGACAGGAGAAGGGTTGCCACAATTCCGAAATGTTGCTTATAAATCGAAACCAAGGGTCGGACGATGGCCCGAGAACTTCCGTTGGATTTAGAACCCTTTGAAACATAGGACCACATTTTTGTTTTTCTCTCACCCCTCCCCTTGCACGAAGGAAGTGGAAAAAAGTCATTTTGGAAATAATATTTGAAAAGCCAAGAAAAATTAGAAAATATTTTTATTAAAAAATTTAAAGATGGTGTCGACGCAGAGTTTCAAAATCTACTACATTACATCCAGAGTTGATTGAAAACCTACTTTGGTTTTGTTAAAAATCCACTTTCAAAGTGCTGGGGAGGGGGGATATGAAAGATTAACAAACTTAAATATTTATCTTGGAATAATATAAGCATATGATAACATTTGACTTTTCATCAAGACCAAGAAACAAAAGAGACCAAACAAATAAAAAACTATCTGAGGGTTTTTTTCAAAGGGGAATGAGAAGCAGAGTTTTTGACCGATCATTTTTTTGTTTTTGAAACCGAGATACATAAATGTAATGTGATGCATGATTTTAAGGTATTTCTAAATGCTGAATCCAATAATATTAAAATAAAGTAGATACAAGCTCCCATGAAAAAGTTATCTCACTTTTAACGAGGTAATGTATGAAAATGATTCTATTTTTTGACTAGAATAGGTACGACATTATCTCTCAAAAAAGACCCTCAGACCATGGATATTTGAACAGTCGTTTTTGATTCTTGGTTCCGATGATTAATCAAACATTTTCACCAACTTTCATCAATGTACCAGTTTAGGAAGGGGTTTCATGGTAGTAGTTCAAAATGTTTCTAATTCATTGAAATATACACCCTTTCACTACAAATATTTTTGTAGACTCCCTTGACTCCCTTGTTGCTAATGACAAATGAAATATGTGGACCAAGTTTCATGTCAATGCTGTTGAAATTTGGTAATATTTTACTGGTTTCACTAATAATTCGATCATCATTTATGAAGAAGGCTATAATTTTTTTAAAGGAAGTTGTATCGGGTTCATTCTGATTTAGTTAGATTGGGCACTAAAAAATACCCTTAAAACGCGGGTGGCAATGGTGCAGTGGATGTAGTGCTTGACTGCTAGCTTAGAGGTGTGGGTTCAAGCCCCATTCTAGGCAGCATTCTTTTCTATATTCTCCCAGCTTAACTGGACGCCACCCGTGAGATTTAATGAGATAATAAACACCTTGATCTCAATCCACTGTGCCAAATCTTTCCTATCTTCCTACTCTTTCTAACTAGTGCCGTGCAAATCAGGTTGCATTTAAAAGACCTTAGGTCTTACAGGCATATAGTTAAAATTATTATTAAATTATTATTATTATTAACATGTGTCATATGCTTATATTATTACAAGATAAATATTTAAGTTTGTTAATCTTTCATATCCCCCCTCCCCAGCACTTTGAAAGTGGTTTTCTTGCAAAACCAGAGTAGGTTTTCAATCAACTTTGTAAGTAATGTAGTAGATTGTGAAATTTGTCCAACTTGGCAACACTTCTTAGAAGTAAAGTTAGGACATGGACTATTTGTATACTTAAGCTCAACCCGTCAGGTCAAAATGAAAGGTTGGTCTCACTAACAGCCCCACCATGTTTTCCAGTGGATTCATGCGACCTCCATTCAAACATTTCTTTGAAAAATCTGACATAGCTAGTGTAAGTCTTTTTTGTATAATTTGCTTCACTTCACTTTAATAATTTGTTGCCAGGGTTATTGTTATTTTTATTATTTTTTCTTGTTTCGTAGAATACCATTTGATAAGTTGGTCGTAATTTAAAACTACTGGGGCCTGAGAGAAAAATAGTTGATTTTGTGGTTTCAGTCTGAAACCACCTTGCAAAAAAGGGTTAAAGCAAGAAAGTGCTAATCAGACTAGATAAACGTCAATTCAGTGCATAATATCAGGAAATCATCCTTAGCTTAAAAAAGAACAGAACTATGCTGACGTTGAGGTTGAGGTTCAACAACCGAAGAAATAGTAGTCAGGGGGATGAGTCTTGCAAGAAGTACCAACAATTTTGAAGTCTTTTATCAGCAAAACAAGAAGGCAAGAAGTTTCATTATTATTTTAACAAATAAAGAATATCGGAGATAAAACAGAGCCCTGTGGCACACCAGCATTTATTTTGTAGATGTCAGATTTGAACCCAAATGGAATGAAGTTAAATTTTCTGCGTCGAGAATATGATGCCTAACCGATCCTTATGATCATGTGACATTTAGGTACTCTTTTTACTACTTATGTACTTGCTTAGGTTTCTACACTTGTTGAGGTCGTGAGGTTGAGGGGCATACAGTCTCCACTATTCCTACGTGCAATTGTGTACGGTTTCTGGAGATGTATTCTAGCTCTCTCCAACTCTTCCCCAATTATGCTGATTCCTTTTTGACCGTTCCTTTGTAAATTCTCCCAGATCATTCCACTTGTACATTTGTGTACAATACATAGGGTCAATGGGTTTTCGATCCTTGTTCGCATGAAGTTTGTCATTGTTATTGTCAAAAAGTCCTCAAAATGTTTCGCTAAAAACTATTTCCGAACGTTTGCAGCTTTCTTGTGACAGCTGATGTGACTTTCAAGTATTGCACTATAATAAAGAAGCCCAGATTCAACATTTGAAACGGAACAGTCGCATAGCTTGGTCTATAAGCATATAAAGTTGTTTAACCATATTTTGGATAGATTTAAGGACGCAGCCTTACTACATAGTTCGGTTCCGCTATCAGTAGAGGCAATACTCCCATCTCTACTGGTTGTCCAGAAATATCAACTTCGACAGATGAGTTAATTCCAAGGCTTATACCTTTGGGCTTGATTAAGCTCAACGATTTAAGCATCTTTCTCCACCTTTGTGCTCAATTTATGTAGATCCATATGATACCACGAGAGAGTAAGTATCCTACATCTTCTACGTAGTCCAGATGTTTGAAGTGGGAATTCCTCTTTTTTCAGTTGACAAAGCTGCGTGCAGTTCATCGCTTATTACGATCAGGTATAGTATTGTTGACGGTATACAACCCGGTCCAACCAAACTTTTTTGTAATTTGTTGCCATCCATGCAAATGGGACCAAAAATAGGCCTCATAAAATAGCCCAAAGCGTTCCCATCCCTTAAAAAAAGTTACATAATAATGCCAGTGCAACGCACAACAGGATCTGGATGATAGTGTCTTATAAAGGGACATTTAAATTCCTAAAGATAGTGCTTTTATATACCCACTCAGGAAGCAAATATTGCAAAGAGTTGTTCTTCACTTAATCTGAGAGATGATTTTGTTATACGAGTTAAGGTCAGTTTCTTCACTGCTAATCATCTTTAAGCAATGACTATTACAACTGGTAAATAATTGCATGTGTTTATTAACCAATATTTTATCCCAAGGTTCATAGTTTGAGTTATTGATATTGCTAGTAAACTGATTTTGTGTGATAAGAGCAATATAATCAGAGAATGTGAAAGTCATATTACACATTTAACCAATTGTGAACAAACAGGCCCTTAATATCATATCCAAAGTCCCAAACTACCTAAAGATTAAAGTAACTGCAACGTTCTCTCCAAGATGTCTATTTTGAGTTATATTTGTTGATCCCAATATAAATTTGATCAACTAGACACTCCTCTGTTTAACATGCTTCCTTAGATGCTGTAATATGCGGCCTTAAAATTGATGAAGAGGTGGTGGATGCCAGTTTCAAGTTCGTGGGGTTTTCGGAAGATCTGCGGTAAACTGAATACATATAATGGACTTTCCTGGTCTAAAACCACACTAATAAGCACCTCTCGAAGGTTCTTAATGAACAAAATTGATATCCCTGTAGTTGGCGCATCAGCTCAAATGTTATCTTTTCTTGAGGGTAAAGGTATTATCGCACTCGACGGGATTGTACCGAAACTGAACTTTAATATATTTTTTCCGACAACGGAACTGCAGGCCGTGGCATAGTTGGTCAGATTATCAACTTTGCCGCATGGTGCCGCGCCGGCTGCCGTGAAGTTCAGTAGTCACTTAGTGCGATATAACTCATATAACTTCATACAAAAAATATTTTGAAGTTCAGTTCCGTTGAAGTGCAGTTCCGTTGAGTGCGGTCTTACCTTAAGACAAACCACTTTTGAGACTCCATGCAAAGTGCATTTAATTATTTGGTGCACCAAGTCAACGAACAGCTTTATTGGACTTAAATAGGTCATTAACATGTAGCTACAAAAAACCATAGACACTAAATTATTACGTCATAGAAAATAAAGTACTTTATTGTACATAAGATACCTTATAGTCCTTAGTTCTAAATTGCATAAGTCAGAATATATGCAGGCATTTTTTATAACAATTTCACTCCTCTTACTATCCATACCCAAAAAGAGTGCCCTTATTAGGAATAAAAGGACTCTGATTCTGATACAATGTCAACTTCTTACCCGCCCAACTATGGTAACTAAAACATCTCCACAAAAAAAAAAAACTCTTCCATACATCCTTTATTGCAAATAAATACCTATAGGTACTTCAACATTTCTTTGTTGAAATGCATTCGAATTCACTGCATTCCTTTGTGCATAAATTGGTTTATTACAAGTTGAAGAGCGTAAAATGAATTCCTTTTAAAATAATTTTCCTGTCAATTCCCTTTTCTGTTCATCCGGTTGTTCAAATATGTGTATATCCCCTTTAGATCCTCCTTCTTAAAATCCTAGATTTATTTATTCTTGGACGATTTTTAAACTAAATAGCTCAAACTGAGTTCGTCCCTAATGTAATGATGTGAGAAAGGAAGATCAAATATAATATAACGTGACCATGCTATATGCATATTAGGAATACCTATTCAACCGTTTTTATATATGTATGTATGTAGCTAGCATGTTTAAGCACAGATATTTATTCCGATACGCTTCCTATGATTATATATGCTGACTTGAAAGAGTATATCTCGCCACTTGGTCCAGGAAGAAAAGTTTGCATGTATGGATTATTTTATCTATAAAACGGGACATATTCAATTGTCCAATATGATTTCCTAGCTTCCTGTTTTGTGTAGGGTAATTTATTTTGATGGCTCAAGAACACGGAATAGGAAGAAATCTTTTGCAATGTTGAAGATTTCAAATAGGAAATGGACCTTAAATGTGTGTATGTGTTATACGTATTCCTTTACTTACACACACCTACCAATATATTTTGTTATGAATCAAGGGAACTTGATGTAAGTAAAATAAATGAAATGGTTGCATTACGATCAATGATTCGTAAAACTAAGCTTAATTGGGGAAGTACTGCTGAAACTAAAACAAGGTCTTCTTTGGCAAGTCACAGGTAGTTTGAAGCAGATAAGAACTTAATTAAAGTTTTTACTTTTATGTTTCTTACAAGTAAAAGGTAATTTATTGATATAGGTACATAGATTCCTGCATACACATAAAATACATCATACAGATCTTTGCTATTTATAGGCTCACAAACATGGCAGTGTTATGGGTATAAAACAAAGAAATCAATTGTTCTTAAATCAAATAACGGTGATTCACTTTTACTATTTTTTATTTGATAAAATACATAACATTTTTACTATAACCCAAAAGAAAAATCTTTGACATTAACTCTTTAAAGAATATTTCTTTCAAATATTGGCCTCGAATTCGACGTATATGGTCCTTTCGGAAGGTCCGAGTTTGTATCACTCTTTCAAGCATTACGACCGGTAACTGCCAAATTACGCGATTAAAGTTGTCTTCTGAGCCCTGGATCGGCGAAGTCTTTTGACTTGGCATAACCACCAAAATAAATCCAATGGTGTGATAACACAAGATCTAGGGGGGCAGATGAAAGGCCTGAGACGTGAAATTATTGATACTTGAAAGGAGCTTCCACATAATTTGTTTTACTAAAATCGTTCGAGCCGTTAATGAGAAAATCAGAAATCAAAATAGCCTTTAAATGGCAGGTACCGTTAATAATAGTTTTGGCTAAATTTTTCTTTTTATGACAAGTACCTACCGTTATTTTTGGAGCTAAAACAAAAATCATCGTAATATTATAATTAATACGAATATTCGATCTTTTTAAACTTAAACTTCTACACTGCTGTTCTTCGTTCTTTAAAAATTTCCTAAACAACTCTTTTAAAAGATCGAGCTGAAAAAAAAATGACACGCCATCTTAATTCTTGAACAATTATGAATTTATGCAAAAAAAATTGAAAATCATTGTAGCAATTTCCAAAACTTATTTTTACAATTCTCAAAACATTAAAAAAATACCTTTGGTATGCATATTTTTAGTTTTCAATAATGAGCAAATACAAAGTAAATTTCATATAAAACCATCAAGCAATATTATTTCTATTGTACAGAAAAATTATTAAAATCCGTTCAGTGAATCCGTGAAAAAATTCAAAATCAAAACTAGCGTTATAGGGGAGGTACTGTTAATAGTTGTTGAGTGTTAAATTTTCATATTCTAATTTTAGAACCCTGAAAATACTTGATTACAAAATGAGGTTACCTTCATCGGTTATTAAACATTTTATATGGATGGTACCGTTATTTTTGTTTAAGTAAACAAAAATACGTTTTTGAAAATTTTGGTATATAATACTTTTTAGCTTTTTAGGAGCTTCCACATAAAAAATTACATAGTTCAGTCGAACCGTTTTCAAGAAAACTAAATCCAAAAAATGGTTCTTTTGGTTGATCATAAATATGTAACTATTAAAAAAAAAATGGTTTACCACCCAAAAATGGCCTTTAACAAAAGAAATGTATTGAATTTTGTTCAAAAAAGTTATGGAGTCCTTGACATTTTGTTTTCGAAATACATAATGGGGCATATTCATAAATGTTTGCTAAGCTCTTGATAAGTTGTTACTAAGCAAGTCCAGAGTTTAGGCCATTCATAAATAAATTTAAACCTAAGCTTAGGGCTATACCTATGGCCTAACTTTAAACATAGGAAATGCTGTGTTTAAGTAGTTATTATCACAGCCAAATGTCAAATTTGATTTTTACTTGCGATATAGGTACTATAGGGCAAGTTTTGGATTCGTGCAAAAAAAAAATTTCGAGATAACAATCAAACATGACATTACGATGATAGAGAACACGAAAAAAGTGGGTGGCACAATTCTGTCTGTCTGTCTGTCTATCTGTCTGTACCTCAACCTACAGCCTAAACCACTGAAGCGATTTTCTTCAAATTTTGAACTTAAGGTTTTTTTGTAACTCTCCAGAGGGGAAATTGAAATTTTTTTTTAGCTCAAGAAATAACGGTACTTGCCATACAACCGTTAAGGAAAAGCTTATTTATCTCAAGAACGGCTCCAACGATTCTGATAAAAAAATCTGTATATTATTGTAGACATGATGTACCTTTTAGTAAGGAAAAAAATCACCAAAAACATTTATTAACGGTACCTGCCATATAACGGTTTTTTTGATTTTTGATTTTCTCATTAACCGCTCATCCGATTTCAATGAAATTTTTTGCACAAAAGTTTTGTTAGAATATAAATAATACTGCATACCAAAATTTTGGAAAAAATTAATTTTGGATTTTTAAAAAAAGATTCAAATTTTTTTTTTGAAAATTCAATATTTCAAAAATGGGTTGATGAATTGTTTTGAAATTTGAGTTTTAAATGTATATTAATATATATTCAAAATTGGAATACCAATTTTTTTTTTGAAAAATGTTACAAAAATTTTATATATAAAAATTAATTTTCAAGAAAACGGCTCCAACGATTTTAATTTTTTTTTGCATATATTCATATTTTTTCAAGTAATCAGATGGCATACTTTTTTTTTGAGCTCTAAGTTATTTATCAGGCTGTTTATAATATTAAAAGAACGATTTAAATGCTTTTTATGCTTTTTCTATAATTAATATAGTTTTTTAAAGTTCTTAAGCCCCACACAACTTGAACATAAGAGCAAGTACGTGCGATCCAGTCGTGCATTTTATTTTTTGTGAATTAAAAAGCTGAAAAAGTAGTGTTAATAAAACATCGATAGTTTAATCGATTAATCGATTGTTTTGAACTATCGGGACTATCGATAGTTTGGAGAAAACATCGATAGTGTGTCCAGTTGATAAGTTTTTGTGGTTGGGGACAAAATAATTGCCGAGAAATGAGTTGTCAACTCAAACTTGACCTTGAATGACAAAAATCTTAACTGAGCTTAAGTTCAGCTGGTTGTTGAACACGGTTCTTTCCGAATTATGCTTCTATTATGTTTATTTAACTATTTATTACTATTAAAATCCTTTATTTTTTATCAAAAAACGCAGACAATACTTAATTTAATTTTGGGTTTGGCCTGTTGAGATGCAGCTGTTAATTTTTCGTCTCCTTTTTTTTTTTGAGAAATGTCAAAATAAGAAAGACAAAGAACAAAGATAGTTTTTGGTAAAGCACAATAGGGAAAGTCCCGCATCAATAGGTCTGTAACTTTACTTTAAATTTCTGTGATTTTCTGTGCGTTTCTGCGCATTTTAGCCAAAATTCTGTCAAAGTTCATATAAAACAAAAATTGACAGAAGTTTGGACTAAAATTCACAGAAATTCAAAGTAAAAATTCAAATCAAAGGATCCGACCTTATATTTATTTATGCCTGAGATCAAATTGTGGATTTTTTACAAAATTTTCACGTTAAAAAATACACCTCTAATGTAACAGGTTAACATTTTTTCATATTGCAATATGTATGCCTGAAAAATTTTATTTCGTTTTAATTTGAAAATGTGTTTTAAAATTTTATTTTTTTGTATTGCTTTTATTTATTATTATTATTAGTGAAAAGCCATCGATTGTTTTTTTTTTAACAATCGATACTATCGAAAACTCCGACTATCGATGTTTTATTAACACTATGAAAAAGTAATTTATATCAAAAAAATGCTACGTTAACTTATCGTCCTGAAAAATGTCGATTGATATACCGCAATTGAAGAAGATATGGATATTTTATATGAGTTTGAGTCACTAAGTAAATAGCAAAATGTTCCACCAAGAAAATGAAAAATAGAAAAGAAAGAAGAATAGAAAAAGAAAAAAAGTTAGTTCCTTCTGTGGTGGCGACCAGTTTTCCTGGCGTTCGCGTTTTATATTTTATTTGTTGTTCATCTAAGAATATTATAGAGCATTTGTTCGAGTTTCTTTTTTGTATTTAATAGTTTTGATTTGTTTACTTTTTTCGACATGCAATATGAGGAAGGACCTCACAAAATTTACACTTTGGAAATATAAGTGTATTTGTTTTTCTTTGACATGTTGTCATCATTTGAAGTATAATTGTAGTAGAACACAACCATAATCTGGGGTTTTACTAAACACAGCTGGGAAATTGACTAAGAGCTGTGTTTATCTAACCAACAAGCCTTAAACTATAGATCAAGACATCATGACTTTAGTAATTCTCTATGAATACGCCCCAATATGTATTAAGTTTTTAAAAACAAAAATTTCAAATACCTATTTTTGAAAAATTCAAACGATTTTTTTTTTTTAATTTTTAAACACAATACTAGTTAAATTTTTGGAAGCCTCTGCATGAAAAAAACCTATTAAGTTTTCAAGAAAATAGAAAATACAAAAAATTGTTTTTTGGTACCATGAAATAACCATTTTCTGATAAAAGGTTTTTCACCCAAATGTAGTCATCCTACTGAAAATTATTTATTGATTTCTTTTTTCGAAAATTTTGCAGTTTGGTATAAACAAAATAAAAAAAATGTGCCGGGGGAATGACCAAAAACACAACTTACCGTTTAAGCGAATAGACAGAGAGAATTTCGAGATCTACTTTTTTGGTCTTTCCTATAGTGGTACTGTCGAGTTTGATCAAAATCTGGAAATTAAAATTAAATACATATACCAATAATAGATTTTTGTTTTATTTTGTTCGTTAGTGGGAGCGTAACTTTTAACCAACTTGACACTTAGTACTGATTGTAATAAATAAAAAAAATGTACATTATTTATGTTGAATTTTTAAAATATACAGAAAACTCACCACAACTGGCATTACCATACATACATAAGGATCCTCACTACCCACACTCCCAAAATATGGCAGCTCACAATGCATTTATTAACAGATACCAATGGACAAAAAGATTATCAGAACGAGATCAACATCCCAGCGGGAAATATCGTCCTCAATGAATTTTAAAGCTGAAATAATCAGTGAGTTCAATTGCCAAATCATAAGAGAAACGACATGCAATGATTAAGTAGGTAAAGAGTAATGCAAAGTTTCCTTAGTTCGTAGCTTTGACTCCACTTTCAGATTTGTGTTTAGAAAACGATTCTTTCTTTCGGTGAATTTAATAGGGAAAATTAAAATGTGATGAAAAAACTATGGAAAAGTAATGTACAAGTTCATCAGTTCATTATTTGAATCCACTCATCCGCTTTTTAAAGTGTTCATGGCGAGAACAAAAAAAAAACAACTGTGAGTGAAATCAATGGTGAATTGTAATTGATGATTTTAACGATGAATAGTAATGCACAGTGTTGTATATGATTTTTGGTAATTATGAATTCTCATATTGTTGAATATAGTTCACATCAGTGGCTTTCTGTACAAAAATCCACGTAACATGAACTGAACTCTACAGAAATTTCGTTTGCCAAAACGCCAATAACTTTGAAATGGGATTTTAAATGAGAACTGCTTTTTGGTTTGTTTTCATCTTAAAGTAAAGGGTATATTATCGATGTTAATAATCTCACTAAATGATTAAACAAGTATTCCTTGTGTGTAGCTTCCATTCCTTGAGGAAAAAGCTGGGAGTTCCTCGGGGTTTTTTGAAAATTTCCCACTGAGATTTACTTAACAATACAAATGGGAGAAGGATTTTACTGATGAATAGGCTGAATTTTCATTACATTTTTCATCGAAAATATTGAACTGGTGAATAAGCCAAATACATTTATGTAGTGAATTCACATATTATGTATGCAATCACCATGTTTTTTATCACCTTGGTCGTTAGTGAATTTTCATCGAGAAAGTGATATGTGCTTCCCGCCATTTTAAATTCATCAAAGGAATAAGCTGAAAAGTGGCAGCTGCAGCCTCCATTCCTCAAAGAAAAAGCAGGTTTTCCCTGATGATTTTTTTAATTTTTTCCGCTGAGATAATAAAATGCATTGCACGTGCAAATGGATACAATACATCAATAGTCGACAAACTACTCACAAAAAAAGAAAAACAAAATAAACAACAACAAAAACAGTGTAAAGTGAAACAGATAACAAATATATTTACATCAATAACATACACAAACATACATCCCCAAATTTAATAAAAAAATAACTAAATATTAACATCTCGTTCAAAACAAACAATGATATTCAAAATTTATTAAAGCTGAAAACAAAATTGAATGGACTAGCTATATAATACATCCATATAATACCAACAAGCATTGGCGTAGGAAGGAATTTTTTCTAAGGTGGGCAACCAGTTCAAACCAGACCTAATCATTAAACAATTTTTCGGTGCAAGTGATTCCTCAATAACTATATGTATTTATTGGTGCTTGAGCATTTAACTAATTCCCGAATTTTGTTCAAAAGAGATTTAATGAATGAAGCCCACAACGACGTCAGCAATAAAGCAAATTAAAAAATTTTAAAAGTGCTACCAAAATCAACTCTGCAACAATGTCTTATGATGCATCTATATTAAAAATTAATGGTTTTGGGTAAAATTATTTTTCAACTAAGTTTTTATCCGCCGCACTGCCGATAAACTTCTTTCAAAATTGGCGCAACTAAGCGGAAGTGGTAATGCGGCCTGTTGCAGTTTGTATATACATTTGAAAATATCCAATCCATGTTTGTTTTTTAATTCATAGTTCTTTAATTCGAACATATTTGTTCATAATCTAGACTTCGGCACTCAGTGCTATTGAATTCATTTTAAAATATCTTTAAAGTAATTGATAAAATTTGTCTGCAGTACTGATACTCATATATAATTTGACAAAGGCGACTAATTAATGGGCCCATAGAATATTTTCAAACCGCCTTTTGAAGTTGAAATATGTTATCCATCACCTTAGTCGAAAAAAGAGTTATACGGTCGTATTTATAAACTTTGATAGCTGGCCTACTCCAAAAAGTTTTTAAAAACTTTTGTTCACCCTTGTCCTAAAGTTATCTTACTTGGACAACGGCATCGATTTTCTAATATTTGTCAAACTTTGCATTTTATTTAATTAAACAAAAGAATATTTCCAACTATTAAGAACTTTAAGAAACTGTCTAACTACACAACCGTCTAACAAATTTAAATTCAGAGGCTTGATTTACACTATAGTTCTAATACTGATACAGTCTCAGTACGTTCTCACTACAGTAAAATATTCTTAAACGAGAAATAATGAGTATATTCACACAATCATTATCGCTCCAATACTGGTACGGTCTCGCTCCGGTTTCGATTTGTTTGAAAGAATATTTTAACGGAGCGACATCGCATCGAAAGCGTATTGGTATCGAAAGTGTGAATATATTTCACATTCTCGATGTCATATCTGTCAATTATATTTAGGTTCATTTCAATTATTAAGTGATTAGTGAAATGTTTTGTCATAATTTTAATTGACTTTCTGGGTTAGTTCCGTATGTTTTTTTTATTATTTTTTAACTTTTGAGTTTGTCTGCTTCACTTCAGCGTCTGTGTTGTCGGTGTTGGTCGGTCGTCGGTGAGTTGTGTTAGTGCGTCAATTCGTTTATTCGTGATGTGTGTGTTCCTAGTTTCTAACATCTTACATCTATCGCAGCTTTGGGGAACCCAAATTCTTTTATTGCCATCTTCATCCAACAGATAAGCAATAATTCTAGACCCCAAATCGATGAATAAAATAAATGGTTAAAGGTATCTGAAAATTTTTAATGAACAAACAAAATACAAATAAAAACAAAAATACTGAGGCTGTCTCGGTATTGAAACGACAATGCGAACATTAGGGTTTTATATCGGAGCGAGAACATTTTGAGAATTTATCGGTGTTGGCACAGTAATGTGAACTAAGCCTTAACATTATTCAATTTGATTTTTCTTTAAAAAACAGCTTATTTTTTGAGTCATTTATTGACAAGAAAAATAAATTTTTCCACTCAATCTTTGATCGCATTAAAAGAAACTTGAAAATATGATTACACAGAAAAAGTGTATTTTGATCCAAATGTCACCCAATTGCCCTAAAGCATTTTTTTCCGGAACAGTACAAAAACTAAAAATTCATCCACATTATATTGTTCTCCATAAAACGCAGGTGATAGATAGAAACAACTCGGTTGATTCGTCTGTTACGGAGCAAATATTACGTTAAACCAAAGTCGATGACAAACGAGTTGATACATACCGAAACCGAACTTTAAACAAAACAAATCGAATTACGTTTCGGTTCATGTTCCAAATTTGTCAGATGTAGCGATTTATCGCCAAACGAATTGAAATTTCATTTGGTGATTTTAATTTTTTGAATTCAAGTCTTTATATTTTTTTCAAAATTTTACTTAAACTAAACATTCGTTTTATAATGTAATATTTTGCTAGATGGAGCCATCGTAGTATTAAATCTGAACACACCCCAAAACTGAAAAACGATTTCTTTCTTAATCCTAAATTAATTGCAATAGATTTTTTAAATTGGTTATTTATAGAGTGGACAATTTTGAAATATTGCGATTTTTTGGCGATATACATATATCTTACGTTTGGTGATTCCGCTTTTGAAACCTGACAAACTAAAACTACTTATCTTCAAGATTCAAGCTAACTCGGTTTGAGACAAATTTAAGCCGGTTCAACTAGGTTTGTGCTTGCCTCGGTTTAATAAACCGAGTAGATGCTTCTCGGACAGTGCTGCAATGTGTAAATACACACAAAATTAGGGTGGGCAAAAATTACTTCTATGTGACGACCAACTGTAACTGTAGGCAAAATTTAAACTTTGGTGTCTGAAATTTCATTCACAATTATTCAATCTTGCTTCTTGGGTGGGATGTAGAACCATAAAAGTTTAACTGCCGATTTTTCTAAGGTGGGCAGTTCATTTTTTAAGGTGGGCACTGCCCACCTCTGCTCCCCCCTTCCTACGCCTATGCCAACAAGAAGAAAAGAGACAAACTTAGACAGCTGGACTTAAGTTTAAGTTCAACTGCAGCTATCAAATCGCAGTAATTCGCCAGAAGATAGAGAAATTGCTCCGAAACATTATCATTTCATTACAAATTAAGTTGCGAAACTAGTTGTTTTAAATCTACTAAAATAAAGTAAAAGTAAAAGTAAATCCAAGTATAAATCTATACTAAACACACAGCTTGGAGACTAGTTAATTTATTAATACCTATGGACAGACAAGCAATATGATAAACAAAAATTCTTACTCTTAGCATTCTTTGGGATACCGTCAACGGCTCTAATTTACGAGATATACCCGTTTAAAAATAACAAAAAAACCTTTTTTATCAAACAAAATTAGCAACGACTCCTATTATAGTCCAGTAGCCTTGTAGTTTCATAGGAGGGAGACCTTGCATCAGATCAGGCAGTTCTATTTTCGCTGAGTTGTTCATGATGTTGACCTAATAAATAATCCAAGATTTCGACCTCGAGCACCAAACGCAACATGGTAAAAAATAAAAAAAAAATAAAACGCAAAATGTTCGCGCTTTGTCAGTAATTATTGTCAATTTTATACCTGAAGGAATAGTTTTTGACGAAAACATTGTTCTACAATTTGAACTCAACTAAATTTGCATCAATTTGACTTCAGAATCGTCTCTATAGATGTACCCCCAAGAGTTTCCCAGAGACAGCGTTTTTAAAATATATCAACATATATTTATAACAACAAGTAGTATAATTATTAACAGTATAATGACAAACACAGTGTGCTTGGCATAAGATGCTTCAAAGCTCTAGACAGAGCGTGTATGTTGGGTCAAAAGATGAAAAAAATAGTATTCTAAAACTGGCTCAAAAAGAAAAACAAATATTCAAAAACGGTGGTAATATCTAGAGAAAAATCCTTTAGCTCGTCTTAAGCTAGAAATCCATTCTTCAATATCTTTGCAAATAAATATATTTTTATCGAAAGTTTTTGAAAATTAATTTTCCAAGAAAAAATTTTGAAAATTAATAAATAAAATGCACGACTGGGTCGCACGTACTTGCTCTTATGTTCAAGACACTGCGAGTTTAAGAAAATTGTATATACAAACATGGAAATTATGAGAGAAAAATGTAGAGAAGCATGAAATACGACAATAAAATTAGCTAAAACAACTCTTTTGACAGTTTGAGGTGAAAGAAAAGTATGCCATCTTAATTCATGATGATATATGATTGTATGGGAAAAAAAATTTAAATCGTTGGAGTGGTTTTTTTTTTAATTAATTTTTTATATATAAAATTCTTAAAACATTTTTAAGAACAAATTTTGGCACGCAGACTTAAAATATATATTTATGTGTATATAAAAACAAAATTTGAAAAAAAATTGTCAACCCGTTTTTGAGATATCGAATTTTCAAAAAAAAAGTTTGAAACTTTTTTTAAAAATCCAAAAACTTTTTTTTTGAAAATTTTGAAATGCAATATTATTTGATCTTATCTGAAATTTGTATATAAAAAAATTCATTTAAATCCGTTAAGCTGATAACGAGAAAACTCAAAATAAAAAATACGTTCTATGACAGGTACTACTAATAGTTGCTATGTGTAAAATTTTATATGGTAGATCGTACTAATTTTAGTTAATGAAAAAAGTTTAATCAAAATCGTAGGAGTCGTTTTCAAGCAAAAAAATATTTTCCTTTGCGGTTTTTTCACTTTTGTATGGAAGGTACCGTTATATTTTCATAAATGTAAATTTTTTTCTAAAAATATTTTAGAGAGTACTAAAAAAGTCTTAAATATCGAGTTTCAAAAAAATCTATGATGCCGTTTTCGAAATATTTGATTTTCGAAAAAAAATTTTGAAATATTTTTTAAAAATCCAAAAAATATTTTTTTCAAAAATTTTAGTACACAAAACTATTAAAATTTTTTGGAAGCTTCTGTTTAAGAAAAATAATTGAAATCGGTCATACCATTTTGAAGAAAATCAAAAATTAAAAAAATGGTTCCTTGGGAGGTACCATTAATAACCATTTTTGAAAAATGGTTTTCCACCCAAAGAAAGCCTTTACTTAAATAAATTTATTGAATTTTTTTTAAGAAAAGTTGTCGAGCCGCTTTTGAGAAAAATACGATAGTGTAAATTTGGCAAAAAATGTATGGCAGGTACCGTTATTTTTGGTTCTAAAAAAAAAATGAAAAAAATGTGTCGGCAGAATCACCAAAAACCACTAAGTACTAAGTTTGAAGAAAATCGATCGAGCCGTTTAGGCTGTAGACGAACAGACAGACAGACAGACAGACAGACAGAATTTTGCCACCCACTTTTTTGGTGTTCTCTATCATCGTAATATCATGTTTGATTGTTATCTCAAAATTTTTTTTTTGCACGAATCCAAAACTTGCCTTATAGTACCTATAATCATGTTGCATGTGCAAGTTGCATGTGTAAGTTGCATGTGCGAGTTGCAAGTGGCATGTGCAAGTTGCAGGTGCAAGTTGCATGTGCAAGTTGCATGTGCAAGTTGCATGTGCAAGTTGCATGTGCAAATTGCATGTGCAAGTTGCATGTGCAAATTGCATGTGCAAGTTGCATGTGCATGTTGCATGTGCAAGTTGCATGTGCAAGTTGCATGTGCAAGTTGCAAGTTGCATGTGCACGTTGCATGTGCAAGTTGCATGTGCAAGTTGCATAAGCAAGTTGCATGTGCAAGTTGCATGTGCAAGTTGCATGTGCAAGTTGCATGTGCATGTTGCATGTGCAAGTTGCATGTGCATGTTGCTTTTACAAGTTGCATGAGCAAGTTGCATGTGCATGTTGCATGTGCAAGTTGCATGTCCAAGTTGCATGAGCAAGTTGCATGTGCAAGTTGCATGTGCAAGTTGCATGTGAAAGTTGCATGTGCAAGTGGCATGTGGAAGTGGCATGTGCAAGTTGCAGGTGCAAGTTGCAAGTTGCATGTGCAAGTTGCATGTGCAAGTTGCATTAGCAAGTTGAATGTGCAAGTTGCATGTGCAAGTTGCATGTGCAAGTTGCATGTGCAAGTTGCATGTGCAAGTTGCATGTGCAAGTTGCATGTGCAAGTTGCATGTGCAAGTTGCATGTGCAAGTTCGATGTGCAAGTTGCATGTTCAAGTTGCATGTGCAAGTTGCATGTGCAAGTTGCATGTGCAAGTTGCATGTGCAAGTTGCAAGTTGCATGTGAGAGTTGCATGTGCAAGTTGCATGTGCAAGTTGCATGTGCAAGTTGCATGTGCAAGTTCCATGTGCTGCATGTGCAAAATGCATGTGCAAGTTGCATGTGGAAGTTGCATGTGAAAATTACATGTGCAAGTTTCATGTGCAAGTTGCATGTGCAAGTTGCATGTGCAAGTTACATGTGCAAGTTGCATGTGCAAGTTGCAAGTTGCATGTAAAAGTTGCATGTTCAAGTTGCATGTGCAAGTTGCATGTGCAAGTTGCATGTGCAAGTTGCAAGTTGCATGTGCAAGTTGCAAGTTGCATGTGCAAGTTGCAAGTTGCATGTGCAAGTTGCATGTACAAGTTGCATGTGCAAGTTGCATGTGCAAGTTGCATGTGCAAGTTGCATGTGCAGGTTGCATGTGCAAGTTCCATGTGGAAGTTGCATGTGAAAGGTGCATGTGCAAGTTGCATGTGCAAGTTGCATGTGCAAGTTACATGTGCAAGTTGCATGTGCAAGTTGCAAGTTGCATGTAAAAGTTGCATGTTCAAGTTGCATGTGCAAGTTGCATGTGCAAGTTGCATGTGCAAGTTGCAAGTTGCATGTGCAAGTTGCAAGTTGCATGTGCAAGTTGCAAGTTGCATGTGCAAGTTGCAAGTTGCATGTGCAAGTTGCAAGTTGCATGTGCAAGTTCGATGTGCAAGTTGCATGTTCAAGTTGCATGTGCAAGTTGCATGTGCAAGTTGCATGTGCAAGTTGCATGTGCAAGTTGCAAGTTGCATGTGCAAGTTGCATGTGCAAGTTGCATGTGCAAGTTGCATGTGCAAGTTGCATGTGCAAGTTCCATGTGCTGCATGTGCAAAATGCATGTGCAAGTTGCATGTGGAAGTTGCATGTGAAAATTACATGTGCAAGTTTCATGTGCAAGTTGCATGTGCAAGTTGCATGTGCAAGTTGCATGTGCAAGTTGCATGTGCAAGTTGCATGTGCAAGTTGCATGTGCAAGTTGAATGTGCAAGTTGCATGTACAAGTTGCATGTGCAAGTTGCATGTACAAGTTGCATGTGCAAGTTGCATGTGCATGTTGCATGTGCAAGTTGCATGTGCAAGTTGCATGTGCAAGTTGCATGTGCAAGTTGCATGTGCAAGTTGCATGTGCAAGTTGCATGTGCAAGTTAAATGTGCAAATTGCATGTGCAAGTTGCATGTGAAAGTTGCATGTGCTAGTTGCATGTACAAGTTGCAAGTTGCATGTGCAAGTTGCATGTGCAAGTTGCATGTACAAGTTGCATGTAAAGTTGCATGTACAAGTTGCATGTGCAAGTTGCATGTGCAAGTTGCATGTTCAAGTTGCATGTACAAGTTGCATGTGCAAGTTGCATGTGCAAGTTGCATGTGCAAGTTGCATGTACAAGTTGCATGTGCAAGTTGCATGTACAAGTTGCATGTGCAAGTTGCATGTGCATGTTGCATGTGCAAGTTGCATGTGCAAGTTGCATGTGCAAGTTGCATTTGCAAGTTGCATGTGCAAGTTGCATGTGCAAGTTGCATGTGCAAGTTGCATGTGCAAGTTGCATGTGCAAGTTGCATGTACAAGTTGCATGTGCAAGTTGCATGTACAAGTTGCACGTGCAAGTTGCATGTGCAAGTTGCATGTGCAAGTTGCATGTGCATATTGCATGTGCAAAATGCATGTGCAAGTTGCATGTGCAAGTTGCAAGTTGCATGTGCAAGTAGCATGTGCAAGTTGCATGTGCAAGTTGCATGTACAAGTTGCATGTGCAAGTTGCATGTGCAAGTTGCATGTGCATGTTGCATGTGCATGTTGCATGTGCAAGTTGCATGTGCAAGTTGCAAGTTGCATGTGCAAGTTGCATGTGCATGTTGCATGTGCAAGTTGCATGTGCAAGCTGCATGTGCAAGTTGCATGTGCAAGTTGCATGTGCAAGTTGCATGTGCATGTTGCATGTGCAAGTTGCATGTGCATGCTGCATGTGCAAGTTGCATGTGAAAGTTGCATGTGCAAGTTGCAAGTTGCATCTGCAAGTTGCATGTTCATGTTGCATGTGCATGTTGCATGTGCAAGTTGCATGTGCAAGTTGCAAGTTGCATGTGCAAGTTGCATGTGCATGTTGCATGTGCAAGTTGCATGTGCAAGCTGCATGTGCAAGTTGCATGTGCAAGTTGCATGTGCAAGTTGCATGTGCAAGTTGCATGTGCAAGTTGATTGTGGAAGTTGCATGTGAAAGTTGCATGTGCAAGTTGCATGTGCAAGTTGCATGTGCAAGTTGCATGTGCAAGTTGCATGTACAAGTTGCATGTGCAAGTTGCATGTTTAAGTTGCATGTGAAAGTTGCATGTGCTAGTTGCATGTACAAGTTGCATGTGCAAGTTGCAAGTTGCATGTGCAAGTTGCATGTGCAAGTTGCAAGTTGCATGTGCAAGTTCGATGTGCAAGTTGCATGTTCAAGTTGCATGTGCAAGTTGCATGTGCAAGTTGCATGTGCAAGTTGCATGTGCAAGTTGCAAGTTGCATGTGCAAGTTGCATGTGCAAGTTGCATGTGCAAGTTGCATGTGCAAGTTGCATGTACAAGTTGCATGTGCAAGTTGCATGTGAAAGTTGCATGTGCTAGTTGCATGTACAAGTTGCAAGTTGCATGTGCATGTTGCATGTGCAAGTTGCATGTGCATGCTGCATGTGCAAGTTGCATGTGAAAGTTGCATGTGCAAGTTGCAAGTTGCATCTGCAAGTTGCATGTGCAAGTTGCATGTGCAAATTGCATGTGCAAGTTGCATGTGAAAGTTGCATGTGCTAGTTGCATGTACAAGTTGCAAGTTGCATGTGCAAGTTGCATGTGCAAGTTGCATGTGCAAGTTGCATGTGCAAGTTGCATGTGCAAGTTGTATGTGCAAGTTGCATGTGCAAGTTGCATGTGCAAGTTGCATGTGCATGTTGCATGTGCAAGTTGCATGTGCAAGTTGCATGTGCAAGTTGCATGTGAAAGTTGCATGTGCAAGTTGCATGTTTAAGTTGCATGTGAAAGTTGCATGTGCTAGTTGCATGTACAAGTTGCATGTGCAAGTTGCATGTGCAAGTTGCAAGTTGCATGTGCAAGTTGCATGTGCAAGTTGCAAGTTGCATGTGCAAGTTGCATGTGCAAGTTGCAAGTTGCATGTGCAAGTTCGATGTGCAAGTTGCATGTTCAAGTTGCATGTGCAAGTTGCAAGTTGCATGTGCAAGATGCATGTGCAAGTTGCAAGTTGCATGTGCAAGTTGCATGTGCAAGTTGCATGTACAAGTTGCATGTGCAAGTTGCATGTGAAAGTTGCATGTGCTAGTTGCATGTACAAGTTGCAAGTTGCATGTGCATGTTGCATGTGCAAGTTGCATGTGCATGCTGCATGTGCAAGTTGCATGTGAAAGTTGCATGTGCAAGTTGCAAGTTGCATCTGCAAGTTGCATGTGCAAGTTGCATGTGCAAATTGCATGTGCAAGTTGCATGTACAAGTTGCATGTGCAAGTTGCATGTGAAAGTTGCATGTGCTAGTTGCATGTACAAGTTGCAAGTTGCATGTGCATGTTGCATGTGCAAGTTGCATGTGCATGCTGCATGTGCAAGTTGCATGTGAAAGTTGCATGTGCAAGTTGCATGTACAAGTTGCATGTGCAAGTTGCATGTGAAAGTTGCATGTGCAAGTTGCATGTACAAGTTGCATGTGCAAGTTGCATGTGCATGTTGCATGTGCAAGTTGCATGTGCAAGTTGCATGTGCAAGTTGCATTTGCAAGTTGCATGTGCAAGTTGCAAGTTGCATGTGCAAGTTGCATGTGCAAGTTGCATGTACAAGTTGCATGTGCAAGTTGCATGTGAAAGTTGCATGTGCTAGTTGCATGTACAAGTTGCAAGTTGCATGTGCATGTTGCATGTGCAAGTTGCATGTGCATGCTGCATGTGCAAGTTGCATGTGAAAGTTGCATGTGCAAGTTGCAAGTTGCATCTGCAAGTTGCATGTGCAAGTTGCATGTGCAAGTTGCATGTGCAAGTTGCATGTGCAAGTTGCATGTACAAGTTGCATGTGCAAGTTGCATGTACAAGTTGCACGTGCAAGTTGCATGTGCAAGTTGCATGTGCAAGTTGCATGTGCATATTGCATGTGCAAAATGCATGTGCAAGTTGCATGTGCAAGTTGCAAGTTGCATGTGCAAGTAGCATGTGCAAGTTGCATGTGCAAGTTGCATGTACAAGTTGCATGTGCAAGTTGCATGTACAAGTTGCATGTGCAAGTTGCATGTTTAAGTTGCATGTGAAAGTTGCATGTGCTAGTTGCATGTACAAGTTGCATGTGCAAGTTGCATGTGCAAGTTGCAAGTTGCATGTGCAAGTTGCATGTGCAAGTTGCAAGTTGCATGTGCAAGTTGCATGTGCAAGTTGCATGTACAAGTTGCATGTGCAAGTTGCATGTGAAAGTTGCATGTGCTAGTTGCATGTACAAGTTGCAAGTTGCATGTGCATGTTGCATGTGCAAGTTGCATGTGCATGCTGCATGTGCAAGTTGCATGTGAAAGTTGCATGTGCAAGTTGCAAGTTGCATCTGCAAGTTGCATGTGCAAGTTGCATGTGCAAATTGCATGTGCAAGTTGCATGTGAAAGTTGCATGTGCTAGTTGCATGTACAAGTTGCAAGTTGCATGTGCAAGTTGCATGTGCAAGTTGTATGTGCAAGTTGCATGTGCAAGTTGCATGTGCAAGTTGCAAGTTGCATGTGCAAGTTGCATGTTTAAGTTGCATGTGCAAGTTGCATGTGCAAGTTGCATGTGCAAGTTGCATGTGCAAGTTGCATGTGGAAGTTGCATGGGTAAGTTGCAAGTTGCATGTGCAAGTTGCATGTGGAAGTTGCATGTGCAAGTTGCATGTGCAAGTTGCATGTGCAAGTTGCATGTGCAAGTTGCATGTGCAGGTTGCAAGTTGCATGTGCAAGTTGCATGTGCAAAATGCAAGTTGCATGTGCAAGTTGCATGTGCAAGTTGCATGTGCAAGTTGCATGTACAAGTTGCATGTGCAAGTTGCATGTTTAAGTTGCATGTGAAAGTTGCATGTGCTAGTTGCATGTACAAGTTGCATGTGCAAGTTGCATGTGCAAGTTGCAAGTTGCATGTGCAAGTTGCATGTGCAAGTTGCAAGTTGCATGTGCAAGTTGCATGTGCAAGTTGCAAGTTGCATGTGCAAGTTCGATGTGCAAGTTGCATGTTCAAGTTGCATGTGCAAGTTGCATGTGCAAGTTGCATGTGCAAGTTGCATGTGCAAGTTGCAAGTTGCATGTGCAAGTTGCATGTGCAAGTTGCATGTGCAAGTTGCATGTGCAAGTTGCATGTGCATGTTGCATGTGCAAGTTGCATGTGCAAGTTGCATGTGCAAGTTGCATGTGAAAGTTGCATGTGCAAGTTGCAAGTTGCATCTGCAAGTTGCATGTGCAAGTTGCGTGTGCAACATGCACACTTGCACATGCAACTTGCACATGCAACTTGCACATGCAACTTTCACATGCAACTTTCACATGCAACTTCCACAATCAACTTGCACATGCAACTTGCACATGCAACTTGCACATGCAACATGAACATGCAACTTGCACATGGAACTTGCACATGCAACTTGCAACTTGCACATGCAATTTGCACATGCAACTTGCACATGCAACTTGCAACTTGCACATGCAACTTGCACATGCAACTTGCACATGCAACTTTAACATGCAACTTGCAACTTGCACATGCAACTTGCACATGCAACTTGCACATGCAACTTGTACATGCAACTTGCACATGCAACTTGCACATGCAACTTGCACATTAAACTTGCACATGCAACTTGCACATGCAACTTGTACATGCAACTTGCACATGCAACTTGCACATGCAACTTGCAACTTGCACATGCAACTTGCACATGCAACTTGCACATGCAACTAGCACATGCAACTTGCACATGCGACTTGTACATGCAACTTGCACATGCAACTTGCACATGCAACTTGCAACTTGCACATGCAACTTGCACATGCAACTTGCAACTTGCACATGCAACTTGCACATGCAACTTGTACATGCAACTTGCACATGCTACTTGCACATGCAACTTGCACATGCAACATGCACATGCAACTTGCACATGCAACTTGCACATGCAACTTGCACATGCAACTTGCAACTTGCACAGACAACTTGCACATGCAACTTGCACATGCAACATGCACATGCAACTTGCACATGCAACTTGCACATGCAACTTGTACATGCAACTTGCCTATGCAACTTGCACATGCAACTGGCAGCTTGCACATGCAACTTGCACATGCAACTTGCAACTTGCACATGCAACTTGCACATGCAATTTGTACATGCAACTAGCACATGCAACTTTCACATGCAACTTGCACATGCAACTTGCACATGCAACTTGCACATGCAACTTGCACATGCAACTTGCACATGCAACTTGCACATGCAACATGCACATGCAACTTGCATATGCAACTTGCACATGCAACTTGCACATGCAACTTGTACATGCAACTTGCACATGCAACTTGCACATGCAACTTGCAACTTGCACATGCAACTTGCAAATGCAACTTGCACATGCAACATGCACATGCAACTTGCACATGCAACTTGCACATGCAACTTGTACATGCAACTTGCACATGCAACTTCCACATGCAACTTGCAAATGCAACTTGCACATGCGACTTGAATCTTGCAAATGCAACTTGCACATGCAACTTGTACATGCAACTAGCACATGCAACTTTCACATGAAGTTGCATGTGCAAGTTGCAACATGCACATACAACTTGCACATACAACATGCACATGCAACTTGTACATGCAACTTGCACATGCAACTTGCACATGCAACTTGTACATGCAACTTGCAAATGCAACTTGCACATGCAACTTGCAACTTGCACATGCAACTTGCAACCTGCACATGCAACTTGCACATGCAACTTGTACATGCAACTAGCACATGCAACTTTCACATGCAACTTGCACATGCAACTTGCACATGCAACTTGCACATGCAACTTGCACATGCAACTTCCACATGCAACTTGCACATGCAACTTGCAACTTACCCATGCAACTTCCACATGCAACTTGCACATGCAACTTGCACATGCAACTTGCACATGCAACTTGCACATGCAACTTAAACATGCAACTTGCACATGCAACTTGCAACTTGCACATGCAACTTGCACATGCAACTTGCACATACAACTTGCACATGCAACTTGCACATGCAACTTGCACATGCAACTTGCAACTTGCACATGCAACTTGCACATGCAACTTGCACATGCAATTTGCAACTTGCACATGCAACTTGCACATGCAACTTGCACATGCAACTTGCACATGCAACTTGCACATGCAACCTGCACATGCAACTTGTACATGCAACTTGCACATGCAACTTGCACATGCAACTTGCAACTTGCACATGCAACTGGCACATGTAACTTCCACAAGCAACCTGCACATGCAACTTGCACATGCAACTTGCAACTTGCACATGCAACTTACACATGCAACTTGTACATGCAACTAGCACATGCAACTTTCACATGCAACTTGCACATGCAACTTGTACATGCAACTTGCACATGCAACTTGCACATGCAACTTGCACATGCAACATGCACATGCAACTTGTACATGCAACTTGCACATGCAACTTGTACATGCAACTTGCACATGCAACTTTCACATGCAACTTGCACATGCAACTTGCACATGCAACATGCACATGCAACTTGTACATGCAACTAGCACATGCAACTTGTACATGCAACTAGCACATGCAACTTTCACATGCAACTTGCACATGCAACTTCCACATGCAACTTGCACATGCAACTTGCACATGCAACTTGCAACTTGCACATGCAACTTGCACATGCAACTTGCAACTTGCACATGCAACTTGCACATGCAACTTGTACATGCAACTAGCACTTGCAACTTTCACATGCAACTTGCACATGCAACTTGCACATGCAACTTGCACATGCAACTTGCACATGTAACATGCACATGCAACTTGCACATGCAACTTGCACATGCAACTTGCACATGCAACTTGTACATGCAACTTGCACATGCAACTTGCACATGCAACTTGCAACTTGCACATGCAACTTGTGATGCATAGACCTACCTTGCGGTAAAATGTCAGTGTTGCCACTTTACGGGAACATGGATTTTTTTGAGGTTGAAGCATGCGCCTGTTAATATTTTTGCATTTTGATCACGACCTAAGGTGGTTGACAGGCTCCGGATGCCAAACCGCTTGTCGGAAAATAACGGTTGATGGCTTGAAAGATAGGTGATGCATAGACCTACCTTGCGGTAAAATGTCAGTGTTGCCACTTGACGGGAACATGGATTTTTTTGAGGTTGAAGCATGCACCTGTTAATATTTTTGCATTTTGATCACGACCTAAGGTGGTTGACAGGCTCTGGATGCCAAACCGCTTGTCGGAAAATAACGGTTGATGGCTTGAAAGATAGGTGATGCATAGACCTACCTTGCCGTAAAATGTCAGTGTTGCCACTTAACGGGAACATGGATTTTTTTGAGGTTGAAGCATGCGCCTGTTAATATTTTTGCATTTTGATCACGACCTAAGGTGGTTGACAGGCTCCGGATGCCAAACCGCTTGTCGGAAAATAACGGTTGATGGCTTGAAAGATAGGTGATGCATAGACCTACTTTGCGGTAAAATGTCAGTGTTGCCACTTAACGGGAACATGGATTTTTTTGAGGTTGAAGCATGCGCCAGTTAATATTTTTGCATTTTGATCACGACCTAAAGTGGTTGACAGGCTCCGGAAGCCAAACCGCTTGTCAGAAAATATTGGTTGTTGGCTTGAAAGATAGGTGGTGCATAGACCTACCTTGCGGTAAAATGTCAGTGTTGCCACTTTACGGGAACATGGATTTTTTTGAGGTTGAAGCATGCGCCAGTTAATATTTTTGCATTTTGATCACGACCTAAGGTGGTTGACAGGCTCCGGATGCCAAACCGCTTGTCGGAAAATAACGGTTGATGGCTTGAAAGATAGGTGATGCATAGACCTACCTTGCGGTAAAATGTCAGTGTTGCCACTTTACGGGAACATGGATTTTTTTGAGGTTGAAGCATGCGCCAGTTAATATTTTTGCATTTTGATCACGACCTAAAGTGGTTGACAGGCTCCGGAAGCCAAACCGCTTGTCAGAAAATATTGGTTGTTGGCTTGAAAGATAGGTGGTGCATAGACCTACCTTGCCGTAAAATGTCAGTGTTGCCACTTTACGGGAACATGGATTTTTTTGAGGTTGAAGCATGCGCCCGTTAATATTTTTGCATTTTGATTACGACCTAAGGTGGTTGACAGGCTCCGGATGCCAAACCGCTTGTCGGAAAATAACGGTTGATGGCTTGAAAGATAGGTGATGCATAGACCTACCTTGCGGTAAAATGTCAGTGTTGCCACTTTACGGGAACATGGATTTTTTTGAGGTTGAAGCATGCGCCTGTTAATATTTTTGCATTTTGATCACGACCTAAGGTGGTTGACAGGCTCCGGATGCCAAACCGCTTGTCGGAAAATAACGGTTGATGACTTGAAAGATGAGTGATGCATAGACCTACCTTGCGGTAAAATGTCAGTGTTGCCACTTTACGGGAACATGGATTTTTTTGAGGTTGAAGCATGCGCCTGTTAATATTTTTGCATTTTGATCACGACCTAAGGTGGTTGACAGGCTCCGGATGCCAAACCGCCTGTCGGAAAATAACGGTTGATGGCTTGAAAGATAGGTGATGCATAGACCTACCTTGCAGTAAAATGTCAGTGTTGCCACTTACGGGAACATGGATTTTTTTGAGGTTGAAGCATGCACCAGTTAATATTTTTGCATTTTGATCACGACCTAAAGTGGTTGACAGGCTCCGGATGCCAAACCGCTTGTCGAAAAATAACGGTTGATGGCTTGATGCATAGACCTACCTTGCGGTAAGATGTCAGTGTTGCCACTTTACGGGAACATGGATTTTTTTGAGGTTGAAGCATGCACCTGTTAATATTTTTGCATTTTGATCACGACCTAAGGTGGTTGACAGGCTCCGGATGCCAAACCGCTTGTCGGAAAATAACGGTTAATGGCTTGAAAGATAGGTGATGCATAGACCTACCTTGCGGTAAAATGTCAGTGTTGCCACTTAACGGGAACATGGATTTTTTTGAGGTTGAAGCATGCGCCTGTTAATATTTTTGCATTTTGATCACGACCTAAGGTGGTTGACAGGCTCCGGATGCCAAACCGCTTGTCGGAAAATAACGGTTGATGGCTTGAAAGATAGGTGATGCATAGACCTACCTTGCGGTAAAATGTCAGTGTTGCCACTTTACGGGAACATGGATTTTTTTGAGGTTGAAGCATGCACCTGTTAATATTTTTGCATTTTGATCACGACCTAAGGTGGTTGACAGGCTCTGGATGCCAAACCGCTTGTCGGAAAATTACGGTTGATAGCTTGAAAGATAGGTGATGCATAGACCTACCTTGCGGTAAAATGTCAGTGTTGCCACTTTACGGGAACATGGATTTTTTTGAGGTTGAAGCATGCGCCTGTTAATATTTTTGCATTTTGATCACGACCTAAGGTGGTTGACAGGCTCCGTATGCCAAACCGCTTGTCGGAAAATAACGGTTGATGGCTTGAAAGATAGGTGATGCATAGACCTACCTTGCGGTAAAATGTCAGTGTTGCCACTTTACGGGAACATGGATTTTTTTGAGGTTGAAGCATGCGCCAGTTAATATTTTTGCATTTTGATCACGACCTAAAGTGGTTGACAGGCTCCGGATGCCAAACCGCTTGTCGGAAAATAACGGTTGATGGCTTGAAAGATAGGTGATGCATAGACCTACCTTGCGGTAAAATGTCAGTGTTGCCACTTTACGGGAACATGGATTTTTTTGAGGTTGAAGCATGCGCCCGTTAATATTTTTGCATTTTGATCACGACCTAAGGTGGTTGACAGGCTCCGGATGCCAAACCGCTTGTCGGAAAATAACGGTTCATGGCTTGAAAGATAGGTGATGCATAGACCTACCTTGCGGTAAAATGTCAGTGTTGCCACTTAACGGGAACAGGGATTTTTTTGAGGTTGAAGAATGCGCCTGTTAATATTTTTGCATTTTGATCACGACCTAAGGTGGTTGACAGGCTCCGGATGCCAAACCGCTTGTCGGAAAATAACGGTTGATGGCTTGAAAGATAGGTGATGCATAGACCTACCTTGCGGTAAAATGTCAGTGTTGCCACTTTACGGGAACATGGATTTTTTTGAGGTTGAAGCATGCACCTGTTAATATTTTTGCATTTTGATCACGACCTAAGGTGGTTGACAGGCTCCGGATGCCAAACCGCTTGTCGGAAAATAACGGTTGATGGCTTGAAAGATAGGTGATGCATAGACCTACCTTGCGGTAAAATGTCAGTGTTGCCACTTTACGGGAACATGGATTTTTTTTGAGGTTGAAGCATGCGCCAGTTAATATTTTTGCATTTTGATCACGACCTAAAGTGGTTGACAGGCTCCGGAAGCCAAACCGCTTGTCAGAAAATATTGGTTGTTGGCTTGAAAGATAGGTGGTGCATAGACCTACCTTGCGGTAAAATGTCAGTGTTGCCACTTTACGGGAACATGGATTTTTTTGAGGTTGAAGCATGCGCCCTTTAATATTTTTGCATTTTGATTACGACCTAAGGTGGTTGACAGGCTCCGGATGCCAAACCGCTTGTCGGAAAATAACGGTTGATGGCTTGAAAGATAGGTGATGCATAGACCTACCTTGCGGTAAAATGTCAGTGTTGCCACTTTACGGGAACATGGATTTTTTTGAGGTTGAAGCATGCGCCTGTTAATATTTTTGCATTTTGATCACGACCTAAGGTGGTTGACAGGCTCCGGATGCCAAACCGCTTGTCGGAAAATAACGGTTGATGACTTGAAAGATGAGTGATGCATAGACCTACCTTGCGGTAAAATGTCAGTGTTGCCACTTTACGGGAACATGGATTTTTTTGAGGTTGAAGCATGCGCCTGTTAATATTTTTGCATTTTGATCACGACCTAAGGTGGTTGACAGGCTCCGGATGCCAAACCGCCTGTCGGAAAATAACGGTTGATGGCTTGAAAGATAGGTGATGCATAGACCTACCTTGCAGTAAAATGTCAGTGTTGCCACTTACGGGAACATGGATTTTTTTGAGGTCGAAGCATGCACCAGTTAATATTTTTGCATTTTGATCACGACCTAAAGTGGTTGACAGGCTCCGGATGCCAAACCGCTTGTCGAAAAATAACGGTTGATGGCTTGATGCATAGACCTACCTTGCGGTAAGATGTCAGTGTTGCCACTTTACGGGAACATGGATTTTTTTGAGGTTGAAGCATGCACCTGTTAATATTTTTGCATTTTGATCACGACCTAAGGTGGTTGACAGGCTCCGGATGCCAAACCGCTTGTCGGAAAATAACGGTTAATGGCTTGAAAGATAGGTGATGCATAGACCTACCTTGCGGTAAAATGTCAGTGTTGCCACTTAACGGGAACATGGATTTTTTTGAGGTTGAAGCATGCGCCTGTTAATATTTTTGCATTTTGATCACGACCTAAGGTGGTTGACAGGCTCCGGATGCCAAACCGCTTGTCGGAAAATAACGGTTGATGGCTTGAAAGATAGGTGATGCATAGACCTACCTTGCGGTAAAATGTCAGTGTTGCCACTTTACGGGAACATGGATTTTTTTGAGGTTGAAGCATGCACCTGTTAATATTTTTGCATTTTGATCACGACCTAAGGTGGTTGACAGGCTCTGGATGCCAAACCGCTTGTCGGAAAATAACGGTTGATAGCTTGAAAGATAGGTGATGCATAGACCTACCTTGCGGTAAAATGTCAGTGTTGCCACTTTACGGGAACATGGATTTTTTTGAGGTTGAAGCATGCGCCTGTTAATATTTTTGCATTTTGATCACGACCTAAGGTGGTTGACAGGCTCCGTATGCCAAACCGCTTGTCGGAAAATAACGGTTGAGCTTGAAAGATAGGTGATGCATAGACCTACCTTGCGGTAAAATGTCAGTGTTGCCACTTTACGGGAACATGGATTTTTTTGAGGTTGAAGCATGCGCCAGTTAATATTTTTGCATTTTGATCACGACCTAAAGTGGTTGACAGGCTCCGGATGCCAAACCGCTTGTCGGAAAATAACGGTTGATGGCTTGAAAGATAGGTGATGCATAGACCTACCTTGCGGTAAAATGTCAGTGTTGCCACTTTACGGGAACATGAATTTTTTTGAGGTTGAAGCATGCGCCCGTTAATATTTTTGCATTTTGATCACGACCTAAGGTGGTTGACAGGCTCCGGATGCCAAACCGCTTGTCGGAAAATAACGGTTCATGGCTTGAAAGATAGGTGATGCATAGACCTACCTTGCGGTAAAATGTCAGTGTTGCCACTTAACGGGAACAGGGATTTTTTTGAGGTTGAAGCATGCGCCTGTTAATATTTTTGCATTTTGATCACGACCTAAGGTGGTTGACAGGCTCCGGATGCCAAACCGCTTGTCGGAAAATAACGGTTGATAGCTTGAAAGATAGGTGATGCATAGACCTACCTTGCGGTAAAATGTCAGTGTTGCCACTTTACGGGAACATGGATTTTTTTGAGGTTGAAGCATGCACCTGTTAATATTTTTGCATTTTGATCACGACCTAAGGTGGTTGACAGGCTCCGGATGCCAAACCGCTTGTCGGAAAATAACGGTTGATGGCTTGAAAGATAGGTGATGCATAGACCTACCTTGCGGTAAAATGTCAGTGTTGCCACTTTACGGGAACATGGATTTTTTTGAGGTTGAAGCATGCGCCTGTTTATATTTTTGCATTTTGATCACGACCTAAGGTGGTTGACAGGCTCCGGATGCCAAACCGCTTGTCGGAAAATAACGGTTGATGGCTTGAAAGATAGGTGATGCATAGCCCTACCTTGCGGTAAAATGTCAGTGTTGCCACTTTACGGGAACATGGATTTTTTTGAGGTTGAAGCATGCGCCCGTTAATATTTTTGCATTTTGATCACGACCTAAGGTGGTTGACAGGCTCCGGATGCCAAACCGCTTGTCGGAAAATAACGGTTGATGGCTTGAAAGATAGGTGATGCATAGACTTACCTTGCTGTAAAATGTCAGTGTTGCCACTTTACGGGAACATGGATTTTTTTGAGGTTGAAGCATGCACCTGTTAATATTTTTGCATTTTGATCACGACCTAAGGTGGTTGACAGGCTCTGGATGCCAAACCGCTTGTCGGAAAATAACGGTTGATGACTTGAAAGATAGGTGATGCATAGACCTACCTTGCGGTAAAATGTCAGTGTTGCCACTTAACGGGAACATGGATTTTTTTGAGGTTGAAGCATGCGCCAGTTAATATTTTTGCATTTTTATCACGACCTAAAGTGGTTGACAGGCTCCGGATGCCAAACCGCTTGTCGGAAAATATTGGTTGATGGCTTGAAAGATAGTTGATGCATAGACCTACCTTGCGGTAAAATGTCAGTGTTGCCACTTTACGGGAACATGGATTTTTTTGAGGTTGAAGCATGCGCCCGTTAATATTTTTGCATTTTGATCACGACCTAAGGTGGTTGACAGGCTCCGGATGCCAAACCGCTTGTCGGAAAATAACGGTTCATGGCTTCAAAGATAGGTGATGCATAGACCTACCTTGCGGTAAAATGTCAGTGTTGCCACTTTACGGGAACATGGATTTTTTTGAGGTTGAAGCATGCGCCTGTTAATATTTTTGCATTTTGATCACGACCTAAGGTGGTTGACAGGCTCCGGATGCCAAACCGCTTGTCGGAAAATAACGGTTAATGGCTTGAAAGATAGGTGATGCATAGACCTACCTTGCGGTAAAATGTCAGTGTTGCCACTTTACGGGAACATGGATTTTTTTGAGGTTGAAGCATGCGCCAGTTAATATTTTTGCATTTTGATCACGACCAAAGGTGGTTGACAGGCTCCGGATGCCAAACCGCTTGTCGGAAAATAACGGTTGATGGCTTGAAAGATAGGTGATGCATAGACCTACCTTGCGGTAAAATGTCAGTGTTGCCACTTTACGGGAACATGGATTTTTTTGAGGTTGAAGCATGCGCCAGTTAATATTTTTGCATTTTGATCACGACCTAAAGTGGTTGACAGGCTCCGGATGCCAAACCGCTTGTCGGAAAATAACGGTTGATGGCTTGAAAGATAGGTGATGCATAGACCTACCTTGCGGTAAAATGTCAGTGTTGCCACTTTACGGGAACATGGATTTTTTTGAGGTTGAAGCATGCGCCTGTTAATATTTTTGCATTTTGATCACGACCTAAGGTGGTTGACAGGCTCCGGATGCCAGACCGCTTGTCGGAAAATAACGGTTGATGGCTTGGAAGATAGGTGATGCATAGACCTACCTTGCGGTAAAATGTCAGTGTTGCCACTTTACGGGAACATGGATTTTTTGAGGTTGAAGCATGCGCCAGTTAATATTTTTGCATTTTGATCACGACCTACTTTTACATGCAACTTGCAACTTGCACATGCAACTTGCAACTTGCACATGCAACTTGCACATGCAACTTGCACATGCAACCTTCACATGCAACTTGTACATGCAACTTGCACATGCAACTTGTACATGCAACTTGCAGATGCAACTTTCACATGCAACTTGCACATACAACTTGCACATGCAACATGCACATGAAACTTGTACACGCAACTTGCACATGCAACTTGTACATGCAACTTTCTCATGCAAGTTGCACATGCAACTTGCACATGCAACTTGCACATGCAACTTGCAACTTGCACATGCAACTTGCACATGCAACTTGCAACTTGCACATGCAACTGCACATGCAACTGCACATGCAACTTACACATGCAACTTGCACAAGCAACTTGCACATGAAACTTGCAACTTGCACATGCAACTTGCACATGCAACTTGCACATGCAACTTGCACATGTAACTTGCACATGCAACTTGCACATGCAACTTGCACATGCAACCTGCACAAATGCAACTTGTACATGCAACTTGCACATGCAACTTGTACATGCAACTTGCAGATGCAACTTTCAAATGCAACTTGCACATGCAACTTGCACATGCAACATGCACATGCAACTTGTACACGCAACTTGCACATGCAACTTGTACATGCAACTAGCACATGCAACTTTCTCATGCAACTTGCACATGCAACTTGCACATGCAACTTGCACATGCAACTTGCAACTTGCACATGCAACTTGCAACTTGCACATGCAACTTTTACATGCAACTTCTACATGCAACTAGCACTTGCAACTTTCACATGCAACTTGCACATACAACTTGCACATGCAACTTGCACATGCAACTTGCACATGCAACTTGCACATGCAACTTGCACATGCAAGTTGCACATGCAACATGCACATGCAACTTGTACATGCAACTTGCACATGCAACATGCACATGCAACTTGCACATGCAACTTGCACATGCAACTTGTACATGCAACTTGCACATGCAACTTGCACATGCAACTTGCAACTTGCACATGCAATTTGCACATGCAACTTGCACATGCAACTTGCAACTTGCACATGCAACTTGCATATGCAACTTGCACATGCAACTTGCAACTTGCACATGCAACTTGCACATGCAACTTGTACATGCAACTAGCACTTGCAACTTTCACATGCAACTTGCACATAAAACTTGCACATGCAACTTGCACATGCAACTTGCACATACAACTTGCACATGCAACTTGCACATGCAACTTGCAACTTGCACATGCAACTTGCACATGCAAATTGCAACTTGCACATGCAACTTGCACATGCAACTTGTACATGCAACAAGCACTTGCATCTTTCACATGCAACTTGCACATGCAACTTGCACATGCAACTTGCACATGCAACTTGCACATGCAACTTGCACATGCAACTTGCACATGCAACTTGCACATGCAACTTGCACATGCAACTTGCACATGCAACTTGCACATGCAACTTGTACATGCAACTTGCACATGCAACATGCACATGCAACTTGCACATGCAACTTGCACATGCAACTTGCACATGCAACTTGCACATGCAACTTGCACAAGCAACTTGCAACTTGCACATGCAACTTGCACATGCAACTTGCACATGCAACTTGCAACTTGCACATGCAACTTGCACATGCAACTTGTACATGCAACTAGCACTTGCATCTTTCACATGCAACTTGCACATGCAACTTGCACATGCAACTTGCACATGCAACTTGCACATGCAACTTGCACATGCAACTTGCACATGCAACTTGTACATGCAACTAGCACTTGCATCTTTCACATGCAACTTGCACATGCAACTTGCACATGCAACTTGCACATGCAACTTGCACATGCAACTTGCACATGCAACTTGCACATGCAACTTGCACATGCAACTTGCACATGCAACTTGCACATGCAACTTGCAACTTGCACATGCAACTTGCACATGCAACTTGCAACTTGCACATGCAACTTGCACATGCAACTTGTACATGCAACTAGCACTTGCATCTTTCACATGCAACTTGCACATGCAACTTGCACATGCAACTTGCTTATGCAACTTGCACATGCAACTTGCACATGCAACTTGCACATGCAACTTGCACATGCAACTTGCACATGCAACTTGCACATGCAACTTGCACATGCTACTTGCACATGCAACTTGTACATGCAACTTGCACATGCAACATGCACATGCAACTTGCACATGCAACTTGCACGTGCAACTTGCACATGCAACTTGCACATGCAACTTGCACATGCAACTTGCACATGCAACTTGCACATGCACTTTGCACATGCAACTTTTACATGCAACTTGCAACTTGCACATGCAACCTGGACATGCAACTTGCACATGCAACCTGCACACGCAACTTGTACATGCAACTTGCACATGCAACTTGCACATGCAACTTGCAACTTGCACATGCAACTGGCACATGTAACTTCCACAAGCAACCTGCACATGCAACTTGCACATGCAACTTGCAACTTGCACATGCAACTTACACATGCAACTTGTACATGCAACTAGCACATGCAAATTTTACATGCAACTTGCACATGCAACTTGCACATGCAACTTGTACATGCAACTTGCACATGCAACTTTCACATGCAACTTGCACATACAACTTGCATATGCAACATGCACATGCAACTTGTACATGCAACTTGCACGTGCAACTTGTACATGCAACTAGCACATGCAACTTTCACATGCAACTTGCACATGCAACTTGCACATGCAACTTGCACATGCAACTTGCACATGCAACTTGCAACTTGCACCTGCAACTTGCACATGCAACTTGCACATGCAACTTGCAACTTGCACATGCAACTTGCACATGCAACTTGTACATGCAACTAGCACTTGCAACTTTCACATGCAACTTGCATATGCAACTTGCACATGCAACTTGCACATGCAACTTGCACATGCAACTTGCACATGCAACTTGCACATGCAACATGCACATGCAACTTGTACATGCAACTTGCACATGCAACTTGCACATGCAACTTGTACATGCAACTTGCACATGCAACTTGCACATGCAACTTGCAACTTGCACATGCAACTTGTGATGCATAGACCTACCTTGCGGTAAAATGTCAGTGTTGCCACTTTACGGGAACATGGATTTTTTTGAGGTTGAAGCATGCGCCCGTTAATATTTTTGCATTTTGATCACGACCTAAGGTGGTTGACAGGCTCCGGATGCCAAACCGCTTGTCGGAAAATAACGGTTCATGGCTTGAAAGATAGGTGATGCATAGACCTACCTTGCGGTAAAATGTCAGTGTTGCCACTTTACGGGAACATGGATTTTTTTGAGGTTGAAGCATGCGCCAGTTAATATTTTTGCATTTTGATCACGACCTAAAGTGGTTGACAGGCTCCGGATGCCAAACCGCTTGTCGGAAAATAACGGTTGATGGCTTGAAAGATAGGTGATGCATAGACCTACCTTGCGGTAAAATGTCAGTGTTGCCACTTTACGGGAACATGGATTTTTTTGAGGTTGAAGCATGCGCCCGTTAATATTTTTGCATTTTGATCACGACCTAAGGTGGTTGACAGGCTCCGGATGCCAAACCGCTTGTCGGAAAATAACGGTTGATGGCTTGAAAGATAGGTGATGCATAGACCTACCTTGCGGTAAAATGTCAGTGTTGCCACTTTACGGGAACATGGATTTTTTTGAGGTTGAAGCATGCACCTGTTAATATTTTTGCATTTTGATCACGACCTAAGGTGGTTGACAGGCTCTGGATGCCAAACCGCTTGTCGGAAAATAACGGTTGATGGCTTGAAAGATAGGTGATGCATAGACCTACCTTGCGGTAAAATGTCAGTGTTGCCACTTTACGGGAACATGGATTTTTTTGAGGTTGAAGCATGCGCCCGTTAATATTTTTGCATTTTGATCACGACCTAAGGTGGTTGACAGGCTCCGGATGCCAAACCGCTTGTCGGAAAATAACGGTTGATGGCTTGAAAGATAGGTGATGCATAGACCTACCTTGCGGTAAAATGTCAGTGTTGCCACTTTACGGGAACATGGATTTTTTTGAGGTTGAAGCATGCACCTGTAAATATTTTTGCATTTTGATCACGACCTAAGGTGGTTGACAGGCTCTGGATGCCAAACCGCTTGTCGGAAAATAACGGTTGATGGCTTGAAAGATAGGTGATGCATAGACCTACCTTGCGGTAAAATGTCAGTATTGCCACTTTACGGGAACATGGATTTTTTTGAGGTTGAAGCATGCGCCCGTTAATATTTTTGCATTTTGATCACGACCTAAGGTGGTTGACAGGCTCCGGATGCCAAACCGCTTGTCGGAAAATAACGGTTGATGGCTTGAAAGATAGGTGATGCATAGACCTACCTTGCGGTAAAATGTCAGTGTTGCCACTTTACGGGAACATGGATTTTTTTGAGGTTGAAGCATGCACCTGTTAATATTTTTGCATTTTGATCACGACCTAAGGTGGTTGACAGGCTCTGGATGCCAAACCGCTTGTCGGAAAATAACGGTTGATGGCTTGAAAGATAGGTGATGCATAGACCTACCTTGCGGTAAAATGTCAGTGTTGCCACTTTACGGGAACATGGATTTTTTTGAGGTTGAAGCATGCGCCAGTTAATATTTTTGCATTTTGATCACGACCTAAAGTGGTTGACAGGCTCCGGATGCCAAACCGCTTGTCGAAAATAACGGTTGATGGCTTGAAAGATAGGTGATGCATAGACCTACCTTGCGGTAAAATGTCAGTGTTGCCACTTTACGGGAACATGGATTTTTTTGAGGTTGAAGCATGCACCTGTTAATATTTTTGAATTTTTGATCACGACCTAAGGTGGTTGACAGGCTCCGTATGCCAAACCGCTTGTCGGAAAATAACGGTTGATGGCTTGAAAGATAGGTGATGCATAGACCTACCTTGCGGTAAAATGTCAGTGTTGCCACTTTACGGGAACATGGATTTTTTTGAGGTTGAAGCATGCGCCTGTTAATATTTTTGCATTTTGATCACGACCTAAGGTGGTTGACAGGCTCCGGATGCCAAACCGCTTGTCGGAAAATAACGGTTGATGGCTTGAAAGATAGGTGATGCATAGACCTACCTTGCGGTAAAATGTCAGTGTTGCCACTTTACGGGAACATGGATTTTTTTGAGGTTGAAGCATGCGCCCGTTAATATTTTTGCATTTTGATCACGACCTAAGGTGGTTGACAGGCTCCGGATGCCAAACCGCTTGTCGGAAAATAACGGTTGATGGCTTGAAAGATAGGTGATGCATAGACCTACCTTTCGGTAAAATGTCAGTGTTGCCACTTAACGGAAACATGGATTTTTTTGAGGTTGAAGCATGCGCCTGTTAATATTTTTGCATTTTGATCACGACCTAAGGTGGTTGACAGGCTCCGGATGCCAAACCGCTTGTCGGAAAATAACGGTTGATGGCTTGAAAGATAGGTGATGCATAGACCTACTTTGCGGTAAAATGTCAGTGTTGCCATTTAACGGGAACATGGATTTTTCCATGTCAGTGTTGCCACTTTACGGGAACATGGATTTTTTTGAGGTTGAAGCATGCGCCCGTTAATATTTTTGCATTTTGATCACGACCTAAAGTGGTTGACAGGCTCCGGATGCCAAACCGCTTGTCGGAAAATAACGGTTGATGGCTTGAAAGATAGGTGATGCATAGACCTACCTTGCGGTAAAATGTCAGTGTTGCCAGTTTACGGGAACATGGATTTTTTTGAGGTTGAAGCATGCACCTGTTAATATTTTTGCATTTTGATCACGACCTAAGGTGGTTGACAGGCTCTGGATGCCAAACCGCTTGTCGGAAAATAACGGTTGATGGCTTGAAAGATAGGTGATGCATAGACCTACCTTGCGGTAAAATGTCAGTGTTGCCACTTTACGGGAACATGGATTTTTTTGAGGTTGAAGCATGCGCCTGTTAATATTTTTGCATTTTGATCACGACATAAGGTGGTTGACAGGCTCCGGATGCCAAACCGCTTGTCGGAAAATAACGTTTAAATGCTTGAAAGATAGGTGATGCATAGACCTACCTTGCCGTAAAATGTCAGTGTTGCCACTTTACGGGAACATGGATTTTTTTGAGGTTGAAGCATGCACCTGTTAATATTTTTGCATTTTGATCACGACCTAAGGTGGTTGACAGGCTCCGGATGCCAAACCGCTTGTCGGAAAATAACGGTTGATGGCTTGAAAGATAGGTGATGCATAGACCTACCTTGCGGTAAAATGTCAGTGTTGCCACTTAACGGGAACATGGATTTTTTTTAGGTTGAAGCATGCGCCAGTTAATATTTTTGCATTTTGATCACGACCTAAAGTGGTTGACAGGCTCCGGATGCCAAACCGCTTGTCGGAAAATAACGGTTGATGGCTTGAAAGATATGTGATGCATAGACCTACCTTGCGGTAAAATGTCAGTGTTGCCACTTTACGGGAACATGAATTTTTTTGAGGTTGAAGCATGCGCCCGTTAATATTTTTGCATTTTGATCACGACCTAAGGTGGTTGACAGGCTCCGGATGCCAAACCGCTTTTCGGAAATTAACGGTTGATGGCTTGAAAGATAGGTGATGCATAGACCTACCTTGCGGTAAAATGTCAGTGTTGCCATTTAACGGGAACATGGATTTTTCCATGTCAGTGTTGCCACTTTACGGGAACATGGATTTTTTTTAGGTTGAAGCATGCGCCAGTTAATATTTTTGCATTTTGATCACGACCTAAAGTGGTTGACAGGCTCCGGATGCCAAACCGCTTGTCGGAAAATAACGGTTGATGGCTTGAAAGATAGGTGATGCATAGACCTACCTTGCGGTAAAATGTCAGTGTTGCCATTTAACGGGAACATGGATTTTTTTGAGGTTGAAGCATGCGCCTGTTAATATTTTTGCATTTTGATCACGACCTAAGGTGGTTGACAGGCTCCGGATGCCAAACCGCTTGTCGGATAGTAACGGTTGATGGCTTGAAAGATAGGTGATGCATAGACCTACTTTGCGGTAAAATGTCAGTATTGCCACTTAACGGGAACATGGATTTTTTTGAGGTTGAATCATGCGCCAGTTAATATTTTTGCATTTTGATCACGACCTAAAGTGGTTGACAGGCTCCGGATGCCAAACCGCTTGTCGGAAAATAACGGTTGATGGCTTGAGAGATAGGCAATGCATAGGCCTACCTTGCGGTAAAATGTCAGTGTTGCCGCTTTACGGGAACATGGATTTTTTTGAGGTTGAAGCATGCGCCTGTTAATATTTTTGCACTTTGATCACGACCTAAGGTGGTTGACAGGCTCCGGATGCCAAAACGCTTGTCGGAAAATAACGGTTGATGGCTTGAATGATAGGTGATGCATAGACCTACCCTGCGGTAAAATGTCAGTGTTGCCACTTTACGGGAACATGGTTTTTTTTGAGGTTGAAGCATGCGCCAGTTAATATTTTTGCATTTTGATCACGACCAACTTTTACATGCAACTTGCAACTTGCACATGCAACTTGCACATGCAACTTGCACATGCAATTTTCACATGCAACTTGCACATGCAACTTGCACATGCAACATGCACATGCAACTTGTACACGCAACTTGCACATGCAACTTTCACATGCAACTTGCACATGCAACTTGCACATGCAACATGCACATGCAACTTGTACACGCAACTTGCACATGCAACTTGTACATGCAACTAGCACATGCAACTTTCACATGCAACTTGCACATGCAACTTGTACATGCAACTAGCACTTGCAACTTTCACATGCAACTTGCACATGCAAATTGCACATGCAACTTGCACATGCAACTTAGACATGCAACTTGCACATGCAACATGCACATGCAACTTGTACATGCAACTTGCACATGCAACTTGCACATGCAACTTGTACATGCAACTTGCACATGCAACTTGCACATGCAACTTGCACATGCAACTTGTGATGCATAGACCTACCTTGCGGTAAAATGTCAGTGTTGCCACTTTACGGGAACATGGATTTTTTTGAGGTTGAAGCAAGCGCCCGTTAATATTTTTGCATTTTGATCACGACCTAAGGTGGTTGACAGGCTCCGGATGCCAAACCGCTTGTCGGAAAATAACGGTTGATGGCTTGAAAGATAGGTGATGCATAGACCTACCTTGCGGTAAAATGTCAGTGTTGCCACTTTACGGGAACATGGATTTTTTTGAGGTTGAAGCATGCGCCTGTTAATATTTTTGCATTTTGATCACGACCTAAGGTGGTTGACAGGCTCCGGATGCCAAACCGCTTGTCGGAAAATAACGGTTAATGGCTTGAAAGATAGGTGATGCATAGACCTACCTTGCGGTAAAATGTCAGTGTTGCCACTTTACGGGAACATGGATTTTTTTGAGGTTGAAGCATGCGCCAGTTAATATTTTTGCATTTTGATCACGACCTAAAGTGGTTGACAGGCTCCGGATGCCAAACCGCTTGTCGGAAAATAACGGTTGATGGCTTGAAAGATAGGTGATGCATAGACCTACCTTGCGGTAAAATATCAGTGTTGCCACTTTACGGGAACATGGATTTTTTTGAGGTTGAAGCATGCACCTGTTAATATTTTTGCATTTTGATCACGACCTAAGGTGGTTGACAGGCTCCGGATGCCAAACCGCTTGTCGGAAAATAACGGTTGATGGCTTGAAAGATAGGTGATGCATAGACCTACCTTGCGGTAAAATGTCAGTGTTGCCACTTTACGGGAACATGGATTTTTTTGAGGTTGAAGCATGCGCCTGTTAATATTTTTGCATTTTGATCACGACCTAAGGTGGTTGACAGGCTCCGGATGCCAAACTGCTTGTCGGAAAATAACGGTTGATAGCTTGAAAGATAGGTGATGCATAGACCTACCTTGCGGTAAAATGTCAGTGTTTCCACTTTACGGGAACATGGATTTTTTTGAGGTTGAAGCATGCGCCTGTTAATATTTTTGCATTTTGATCACGACCTAAGGTGGTTGACAGGCTCCGGATGCCAAACCGCTTGTCGGAAAATAAAGGTTTATGGCTTGAAAGATAGGCGATGCATAGACCTACCTTGCGGTAAAATGTCAGTGTTGCCACTTTACGGGAACATGGATTTTTTTGAGGTTGAAGCATGCACCTGTTAATATTTTTGCATTTTGATCACGACCTAAGGTGGTTGACAGGCTCTGGATGCCAAACCGCTTGTCGGAAAATAACGGTTGATGGCTTGAAAGATAGGTGATGCATAGACCTACCTTGCGGTAAAATGTCAGTGCTGCCACTTTACGGGAACATGGATTTTTTTGAGGTTGAAGCATGCGCCTGTTAATATTTTTGCATTTTGATCACGACCTAAGGTGGTTGACAGGCTCCGGATGCCAAACCGCTTGTCGAAAATAACGGTTGATGGCTTGAAAGATAGGTGATGCATAGACCTACCTTGCGGTAAAATGTCAGTGTTGCCACTTTACGGGAACATGGATTTTTTTGAGGTTGAAGCATGTGCCAGTTAATATTTTTGCATTTTGATCACGACCTAAGGTGGTTGACAGGCTCCGGATGCCAAACCGCTTGTCGGAAAATAACGGTTCATGGCTTGAAAGATAGGTGATGCATAGACCTACCTTGCGGTAAAATGTCAGTGTTGCCACTTTACGGGAACATGGCTTTTTTTGAGGTTGAAGCATGCGCCCGTTAATATTTTTGCATTTTGATCACGACCTAAGGTGGTTGACATGCTCCGGATGCCAAACCGCTTGTCGGAAAATAACGGTTGATGGCTTGAAAGATAGGTGATGCATAGACCTACCTTGCAGTAAAATGTCAGTGTTGCCACTTTACGGGAACATGGATTTTTTTGAGGTTGAAGCATGCGCCAGTTAATATTTTTGCATTTTGATCACGACCTAAGGTGGTTGACAGGCTCCGGATGCCAAACCGCTTGTCGGAAAATAACGGTTGATGGCTTGAAAGATAGGTGATGCATAGACCTACCTTGCGGTAAAATGTCAGTGTTGCCACTTTACGGGAACATGGATTTTTTTGGGGTTGAAGCATGCGCCTGTTAATATTTTTGCATTTTGATCACGACCTAAGGTGGTTGACAGGCTCCGGATGCCAAACCGCTTGTCGGAAAATAACGGTTGATGGCTTGAAAGATAGGTGATGCATAGACCTACCTTGCGGTAAAATGTCAGTGTTGCCACTTTACGGGAACATGGATTTTTTTGAGGTTGAAGCATGCACCTGTTAATATTTTTGCATTTTGATCACGACCTAAGGTGGTTGACAGGCTCCGGATGCCAAACTGCTTGTCGGAAAATAACGGTTCATGGCTTGAAAGATAGGTGATGCATAGACCTACTTTGCGGTAAAATGTCAGTATTGCCACTTAACGGGAACATGGATTTTTTTGAGGTTGAAGCATGCGCCTGTTAATATTTTTGCATTTTGATCACGACCTAAGGTGGTTGACAGGCTCCGGATGCCAAACCGCTTGTCGGAAAATAACGGTTGATTGCTTGAAAGATAGGTGATGCATAGACCTACCTTGCGGTAAAATGTCAGTGTTGCCACTTTACGGGAACATGGATTTTTTTGAGGTTGAAGCATGCACCTGTTAATATTTTTGCATTTTGATCACGACCTAAGGTGGTTGACAGGCTCCGGATGCCAAACCGCTTGTCGGAAAATAACGGTTGATGGCTTGAAAGATAGGTGATGCATAGACCTACCTTGCAGTAAAATGTCAGTGTTGCCACTTTACGGGAACATGGATTTTTTTGAGGTTGAAGCATGCGCCAGTTAATATTTTTGCATTTTGATCACGACCTAAGGTGGTTGACAGGCTCCGGATGCCAAACCGCTTGTCGGAAAATAACGGTTGATGGCTTGAAAGATAGGTGATGCATAGACCTACCTTGCGGTAAAATGTCAGTGTTGCCACTTTACGGGAACATGGATTTTTTTGGGGTTGAAGCATGCGCCTGTTAATATTTTTGCATTTTGATCACGACCTAAGGTGGTTGACAGGCTCCGGATGCAAAACCGCTTGTCGGAAAATAACGGTTGATGGCTTGAAAGATAGGTGATGCATAGACCTACCTTGCGGTAAAATGTCAGTGTTGCCACTTTACGGGAACATGGATTTTTTTGGGGTTGAAGCATGCGCCTGTTAATATTTTGCATTTTGATCACGACCTAAGGTGGTTGACAGGCTCCGGATGCCAAACCGCTTGTCGGAAAATAACGGTTGATGGCTTGAAAGATAGGTGATGCATAGACTTACCTTGCGGTAAAATGTCAGTGTTGCCACTTTACGGGAACATGGATTTTTTTGAGGTTGAAGCATGCGCCTGTTAATATTTTTTATTTTGATCACGACCTAAGGTGGTTGACAGGCTCCGGATGCCAAACCGCTTGTCGGAAAATAACGGTTGATGGCTTGAAAGATAGGTGATGCATAGACCTACCTTGCGGTAAAATGTCAGTGTTGCCACTTTACGGGAACATGGATTTTTTTGAGGTTGAAGCATGCACCTGTTAATATTTTTGCATTTTGATCACGACCTAAGGTGGTTGACAGGCTCTGGATGCCAAACCGCTTGTCGGAAAATAACGGTTGATGGCTTGAAAGATAGGTGATGCATAGACCTACCTTGCGGTAAAATGTCAGTGTTGCCACTTTACGGGAACATGGATTTTTTTGAGGTTGAAGCATGCGCCAGTTAATATTTTTGCATTTAGATCACGACCTAAGGTGGTTGACAGGCTCCGTATGCCAAACCGCTTGTCGGAAAATAACGGTTGATGGCTTGAAAGATAGGTGATGTATAGACCTACTTTGCGGTAAAATGTCAGTGTTGCCACTTAACGGAAACATGGATTTTTTTGAGGTTGAAGCATGCGCCAGTTAATATTTTTGCATTTTGATCACGACCTAAAGTGGTTGACAGGCTCCGGATGCCAAACCGCTTGTCGGAAAATAACGGTTGATGGCTTGAAGATAGGTGATGCATAGACCTACCTTGCGGTAAAATGTCAGTGTTGCCACTTTACCTTGCGGTAAAATGTCAGTGTTGCCACATAATGGGAACATGGATTTTTTTGGGGTTGAAGCATGCGCCTGTTAATATTTTTGCATTTTGATCACGACCTAAGGTGGTTGACAGGCTCCGGATGCCAAACCGCTTGTCGGAAAATAACGGTTGATGGCTTGAAAGATAGGTGATGCATAGACCTACCTTGCGGTAAAATGTCAGTGTTGCCACTTTACGGGAACATGGATTTTTTTGAGGTTGAAGCATGCGCCAGTTAATATTTTTGCATTTTGATCACGACCTAAAGTGGTTGACAGGCTCCGGATGCCAAACCGCTTGTCGGAAAATAACGGTTAATGGCTTGAAAGATAGGTGATGCATAGACCTACCTTGCGGTTAAATATCAGTGTTGCCACTTTACGGGAACATGGATTTTTTTGAGGTTGAAGCATGCACCTGTTAATATTTTTGCATTTTGATCACGACCTAAGGTGGTTGACAGGCTCCGGATGCCAAACCGCTTGTCGGAAAATAACGGTTGATGGCTTGAAAGATAGGTGATGCATAGACCTACCTTGCGGTAAAATGTCAGTGTTGCCACTTTACGGGAACATGGATTTTTTTGAGGTTGAAGCATGCGCCTGTTAATATTTTTGCATTTTGATCACGACCTAAGGTGGTTGACAGGCTCCGGATGCCAAACCGCTTGTCGAAAAATAACGGTTGATAGCTTGAAAGATAGGTGATGCATAGACCTACCTTGCGGTAAAATGTCAGTGTTGCCACTTTACGGGAACATGGATTTTTTTGAGGTTGAAGCATGCGCCTGTTAATATTTTTGCATTTTGATCACGACCTAAGGTGGTTGACAGGCTCCGGATGCCAAACCGCTTGTCGGAAAATAAAGGTTCATGGCTTGAAAGATAGGTGATGCATAGACCTACCTTGCGGTAAAATGTCAGTGTTGCCACTTTACGGGAACATGGATTTTTTTGAGGTTGAAGCATGCACCTGTTAATATTTTTGCATTTTGATCACGACCTAAGGTGGTTGACAGGCTCTGGATGCCAAACCGCTTGTCGGAAAATAACGGTTGATGGCTTGAAAGATAGGTGATGCATAGACCTACCTTGCGGTAAAATGTCAGTGCTGCCACTTTACGGGAACATGGATTTTTTTGAGGTTGAAGCATGCGCCTGTTAATATTTTTGCATTTTGATCACGACCTAAGGTGGTTGACAGGCTCCGGATGCCAAACCGCTTGTCGAAAATAACGGTTCATGGCTTGAAAGATAGGTGATGCATAGACCTACCTTGCGGTAAAATGTCAGTGTTGCCACTTTACGGGAACATGGATTTTTTTGAGGTTGAAGCATGTGCCTGTTAATATTTTTGCATTTTGATCATGACCTAAGGTGGTTGACAGGTTCCGGATGCCAAACCGCTTGTCGGAAAATAACGGTTCATGGCTTGAAAGATAGGTGATGCATAGACCTACCTTGCGGTAAAATGTCAGTGTTGCCACTTTACGGGAACATGGATTTTTTTGAGGTTGAAGCATGCGCCCGTTTATATTTTTGCATTTTGATCACGACCTAAGGTGGTTGACATGCTCCGGATGCCAAACCGCTTGTCGGAAAATAACGGTTGATGGCTTGAAAGATAGGTGATGCATAGACCTACCTTGCGGTAAAATGTCAGTGTTGCCGCTTTACGGGAACATGGATTTTTTTGAGGTTGAAGCATGCGCCAGTTAATATTTTTGCATTTTGATCACGACCTAAAGTGGTTGACAGGCTCCGGATGCCAAACCGCTTGTCGGAAAATAACGGTTGATGGCTTGAAAGATAGGTGATGCATAGACCTACCTTGCGGTAAAATGTCAGTGTTTCCACTTTACGGGAACATGGATTTTTTTGAGGTTGAAGCATGCGCCTGTTAATATTTTTGCATTTTGATCACGACCTAAGGTGGTTGACAGGCTCCGGATGCCAAACCGCTTGTCGGAAAATAAAGGTTCATGGCTTGAAAGATAGGTGATGCATAGACCTACCTTGCGGTAAAATGTCAGTGTTGCCACTTTACGGGAACATGGATTTTTTTGAGGTTGAAGCATGCACCTGTTAATATTTTTGCATTTTGATCACGACCTAAGGTGGTTGACAGGCTCTGGATGCCAAACCGCTTGTCGGAAAATAACGGTTGATGGCTTGAAAGATAGGTGATGCATAGACCTACCTTGCGGTAAAATGTCAGTGCTGCCACTTTACGGGAACATGGATTTTTTTGAGGTTGAAGCATGCGCCTGTTAATATTTTTGCATTTTGATCACGACCTAAGGTGGTTGACAGGCTCCGGATGCCAAACCGCTTGTCGAAAATAACGGTTGATGGCTTGAAAGATAGGTGATGCATAGACCTACCTTGCGGTAAAATGTCAGTGTTGCCACTTTACGGGAACATGGATTTTTTTGAGGTTGAAGCATGTGCCAGTTAATATTTTTGCATTTTGATCACGACCTAAGGTGGTTGACAGGTTCCGGATGCCAAACCGCTTGTCGGAAAATAACGGTTCATGGCTTGAAAGATAGGTGATGCATAGACCTACCTTGCGGTAAAATGTCAGTGTTGCCACTTTACGGGAACATGGATTTTTTTGAGGTTGAAGCATGCGCCCGTTAATATTTTTGCATTTTGATCACGACCTAAGGTGGTTGACAGGCTCCGGATGCCAAACCGCTTGTCGGAAAATAACGGTTGATGGCTTGAAAGATAGGTGATGCATAGACCTACCTTGCGGTAAAATGTCAGTGTTGCCGCTTTACGGGAACATGGATTTTTTTGAGGTTGAAGCATGCGCCAGTTAATATTTTTGCATTTTGATCACGACCTAAAGTGGTTGACAGGCTCCGGATGCCAAACCGCTTGTCGGAAAATAACGGTTGATGGCTTGAAAGATAGGTGATGCATAGACCTACCTTGCGGTAAAATGTCAGTGTTGCCACTTTACGGGAACATGGATTTTTTTGAGGTTGAAGCATGCACCTGTTAATATTTTTGCATTTTGATCACGACCTAAGGTGGTTGACAGGCTCCGGATGCCAAACCGCTTGTCGGAAAATAACGGTTGATGGCTTGAAGATAGGTGATGCATAGACCTACCTTGCGGTAAAATGTCAGTGTTGCCACTTTACGGGAACATGGATTTTTTTGAGGTTGAAGCATGCACCTGTTAATATTTTTGCATTTTGATCACGACCTAAGGTGGTTGACAGGCTCCGGATGCCAAACCGCTTGTCGGAAAATAACGGTTCATGGCTTGAAAGATAGGTGATGCATAGACCTACTTTGCGGTAAAATGTCAGTATTGCCACTTAACGGGAACATGGATTTTTTTGAGGTTGAAGCATGCGCCAGTTAATATTTTTGCATTTTGATCACGACCTAAGGTGGTTGACAGGCTCCGGATGCCAAACCGCTTGTCGGAAAATAACGGTTGATTGCTTGAAAGATAGGTGATGCATAGACCTACCTTGCGGTAAAATGTCAGTGTTGCCACTTTACGGGAACATGGATTTTTTTGAGGTTGAAGCATGCACCTGTTAATATTTTTGCATTTTGATCACGACCTAAGGTGGTTGACAGGCTCCGGATGCCAAACCGCTTGTCGGAAAATAACGGTTGATGGCTTGAAAGATAGGTGATGCATAGACCTACCTTGCGGTAAAATGTCAGTGTTGCCACTTTACGGGAACATGGATTTTTTTGGGGTTGAAGCATGCGCCTGTTAATATTTTTGCATTTTGATCACGACCTAAGGTGGTTGACAGGCTCCGGATGCCAAACCGCTTGTCGGAAAATAACGGTTGATGGCTTGAAAGATAGGTGATGCATAGACCTACCTTGCGGTAAAATGTCAGTGTTGCCACTTTACGGGAACATGGATTTTTTTGAGGTTGAAGCATGCGCCTGTTAATATTTTTGCATTTTGATCACGACCTAAGGTGGTTGACAGGCTCCGGATGCCAAACCGCTTGTCGGAAAATAACGGTTGATGGCTTGAAAGATAGGTGATGCATAGACCTACCTTGCGGTAAAATGTCAGTGTTGCCACTTTACGGGAACATGGATTTTTTTGAGGTTGAAGCATGCACCTGTTAATATTTTTGCATTTTGATCACGACCTAAGGTGGTTGACAGGCTCTGGATGCCAAACCGCTTGTCGGAAAATAACGGTTGATGGCTTGAAAGATAGGTGATGCATAGACCTACCTTGCGGTAAAATGTCAGTGTTGCCACTTTACGGGAACATGGATTTTTTTTGAGGTTGAAGCATGCGCCAGTTAATATTTTTGCATTTTGATCACGACCTAAGGTGGTTGACAGGCTCCGGATGCCAAACCGCTTGTCGGAAAATAACGGTTGATGGCTTGAAAGATAGGTGATGTATAGACCTACTTTGCGGTAAAATGTCAGTGTTGCCACTTAACGGAAACATGGATTTTTTTGAGGTTGAAGCATGCGCCAGTTAATATTTTTGCATTTTGATCACGACCTAAAGTGGTTGACAGGCTCCGGATGCCAAACCGCTTGTCGGAAATAACGGTTGATGGCTTGAAAGATAGGTGATGCATAGACCTACCTTGCGGTAAAATGTCAGTGTTGCCACTTTACGAGAACATGGATTTTTTTGAGGTTGAAGCATGCGCCCGTTAATATTTTTGCATTTTGATCACGACCTAAGGTGGTTGACAGGCTCCGGATGTCAAACCGCTTGTCGAAAAATAACGGTTGATGGCTTGAAAGATAGGTGATGCATAGACCTACCTTGCGGTAAAATGTCAGTGTTGCCACTTAACGGGAACATGGATTTTTTTGGGGTTGAAGCATGCGCCTGTTAATATTTTTGCATTTTGATCACGACCTAAGGTGGTTGACAGGCTCCGGATGCCAAACCGCTTGTCGGAAAATAACGGTTGATGGCTTGAAAGATAGGTCATACATAGACCTACCTTGCAGTAAAATGTCAGTGTTGCCACTTTACGGGAACATGGATTTTTTTGAGGTTGAAGCATGCGCCTGTTAATATTTTTGCATTTTGATCACGACCTAAGGTGGTTGACAGGCTCCGGATGCCAAACCGCTTGTCGGAAAATAACGGTTGATGGCTTGAAAGATAGGTGATGCATAGACCTACCTTGCGGTAAAATGTCAGTGTTGCCACTTTACGGGAACATGGATTTTTTTAGGTTGAAGCATGCGCCAGTTAATATTTTTGCATTTTGATCACGACCTAAAGTGGTTGACAGGCTCCGGATGCCAAACCGCTTGTCGGAAAATAACGGTTAATGGCTTGAAAGATAGGTGATGCATAGACCTACCTTGCGGTTAAATATCAGTGTTGCCACTTTACGGGAACATGGATTTTTTTTGAGGTTGAAGCATGCACCTGTTAATATTTTTGCATTTTGATCACGACCTAAGGTGGTTGACAGGCTCCGGATGCCAAACCGCTTGTCGGAAAATAACGGTTGATGGCTTGAAAGATAGGTGATGCATAGACCTACCTTGCGGTAAAATGTCAGTGTTGCCACTTTACGGGAACATGGATTTTTTTGAGGTTGAAGCATGTGCCAGTTAATATTTTTGCATTTTGATCACGACCTAAGGTGGTTGACAGGCTCCGGATGCCAAACCGCTTGTCGGAAAATAACGGTTCATGGCTTGAAAGATAGGTGATGCATAGACCTACCTTGCGGTAAAATGTCAGTGTTGCCACTTTACGGGAACATGGATTTTTTTGAGGTTGAAGCATGCGCCCGTTAATATTTTTGCATTTTGATCATGACCTAAGGTGGTTGACAGGCTCCGGATGCCAAACCGCTTGTCGGAAAATAACGGTTGATGGCTTGAAAGATAGGTGATGCATAGACCTACCTTGCGGTAAAATGTCAGTGTTGCCACTTTACGGGAACATGGATTTTTTTGAGGTTGAAGCATGCGCCAGTTAATATTTTTTCATTTTGATCACGACCTAAAGTGGTTGACAGGCTCCGGATGCCAAACCGCTTGTCGGAAAATAACGGTTGATTGCTTGAAAGATAGGTGATGCATAGACCTACCTTGCGGTAAAATGTCAGTGTTGTCACTTTACGGGAACATGGATTTTTTTGAGGTTGAAGCATGCACCTGTTAATATTTTTGCATTTTGATCACGACCTAAGGTGGTTGACAGGCTCTGGATGCCAAACCGCTTGTCGGAAAATAACGGTTGATGGCTTGAAAGATAGGTGATGCATAGACCTACCTTGCGGTAAAATGTCAGTGTTGCCACTTTACGGGAACATGGATTTTTTTGAGGTTGAAGCATGCACCTGTTAATATTTTTGCATTTTGATCACGACCTAAGGTGGTTGACAGGCTCCGGATGCCAAACCGCTTGTCGGAAAATATTGGTTGTTGGCTTGAAAGATAGGTGATGCATAGACCTACCTTGCGGTAAAATGTCAGTGTTGCCACTTTACGGGAACATGGATTTTTTTGAGGTTGAAGCATGCGCCCGTTAATATTTTTGCATTTTGATTACGACCAAAGGTGGTTGACAGGCTCCGGATGCCAAACCGCTTGTCGGAAAATAACGGTTGATGGCTTGAAAGATAGGTGATGCATAGACCTACCTTGCAGTAAAATGTCAGTGTTGCCACTTACGGGAACATGGATTTTTTTGAGGTTGAAGCATGCACCAGTTAATATTTTTGCATTTTGATCACGACCTAAAGTGGTTGACAGGCTCCGGATGCCAAACCGCTTGTCGGAAAATAACGGTTGATGGCTTGATGCATAGACCTACCTTGCGGTAAGATGTCAGTGTTGCCACTTTACGGGAACATGGATTTTTTTGAGGTTGAAGCATGCACCTGTTAATATTTTTGCATTTTGATCACGACCTAAGGTGGTTGACTGGCTACGGATGCCAAACCGCTTGTCGGAAAATAACGGTTGATGGCTTGAAAGATAGGTGATGCATAGACCTACCTTGCGGTAAAATGTCAGTGTTGCCACTATACGGGAACATGGATTTTTTTGAGGTTGAAGCATGCGCCTGTTAATATTTTTGCATTTTGATCACGACCTAAGGTGGTTGACAGGCTCCGGATGCCAAACCGCTTGTCGGAAAATATTGGTTGTAGGCTTGAAAGATAGGTGATGCATAGACCTACCTTGCGGTAAAATGTCAGTGTTGCCACTTTACGGGAACATGGATTTTTTTGAGGTTGAAGCATGCACCTGTTAATATTTTTGCATTTTGATCACGACCTAAGGTGGTTGACAGGCTCCGGATGCCAAACCGCTTGTCGGAAAATAACGGTTGATGGCTTGAAGATAGGTGATGCATAGACCTACCTTGCGGTAAAATGTCAGTGTTGCCACTTTACGGGAACATGGATTTTTTTGAGGTTGAAGCATGCGCCTGTTAATATTTTTGCATTTTGATCACGACCTAAGGTGGTTGACAGGCTCCGGATGCCAAACCGCTTGTCGGAAAATAACGGTTGATGGCTTGAAAGATAGGTGATGCATAGACCTACCTTGCGGTAAAATGTCAGTGTTGCCGCTTTACGGGAACATGGATTTTTTTGAGGTTGAAGCATGCGCCAGTTAATATTTTTGCATTTTGATCACGACCTAAAGTGGTTGACAGGCTCCGGATGCCAAACCGCTTGTCGGAAAATAACGGTTGATGGCTTGAAAGATAGGTGATGCATAGACCTACCTTGCGGTAAAATGTCAGTGTTGCCACTTTACGGGAACATGGATTTTTTTGAGGTTGAAGCATGCACCTGTTAATATTTTTGCATTTTGATCACGACCTAAGGTGGTTGACAGGCTCCGGATGCCAAACCGCTTGTCGGAAAATAACGGTTGATGGCTTGAAGATAGGTGATGCATAGACCTACCTTGCGGTAAAATGTCAGTGTTGCCACTTTACGGGAACATGGATTTTTTTGAGGTTGAAGCATGCACCTGTTAATATTTTTGCATTTTGATCACGACCTAAGGTGGTTGACAGGCTCCGGATGCCAAACCGCTTGTCGGAAAATAACGGTTCATGGCTTGAAAGATAGGTGATGCATAGACCTACTTTGCGGTAAAATGTCAGTATTGCCACTTAACGGGAACATGGATTTTTTTGAGGTTGAAGCATGCGCCTGTTAATATTTTTGCATTTTGATCACGACCTAAGGTGGTTGACAGGCTCCGGATGCCAAACCGCTTGTCGGAAAATAACGGTTGATTGCTTGAAAGATAGGTGATGCATAGACCTACCTTGCAGTAAAATGTCAGTGTTGCCACTTTACGGGAACATGGATTTTTTTGAGGTTGAAGCATGCACCTGTTAATATTTTTGCATTTTGATCACGACCTAAGGTGGTTGACAGGCTCCGGATGCCAAACCGCTTGTCGGAAAATAACGGTTGATGGCTTGAAAGATAGGTGATGCATAGACCTACCTTGCGGTAAAATGTCAGTGTTGCCACTTTACGGGAACATGGATTTTTTTGGGGTTGAAGCATGCGCCTGTTAATATTTTTGCATTTTGATCACGACCTAAGGTGGTTGACAGGCTCCGGATGCCAAACCGCTTGTCGGAAAATAACGGTTGATGGCTTGAAAGATAGGTGATGCATAGACCTACCTTGCGGTAAAATGTCAGTGTTGCCACTTTACGGGAACATGGATTTTTTTGAGGTTGAAGCATGCGCCTGTTAATATTTTTGCATTTTGATCACGACCTAAGGTGGTTGACAGGCTCCGGATGCCAAACCGCTTGTCGGAAAATAACGGTTGATGGCTTGAAAGATAGGTGATGCATAGACCTACCTTGCGGTAAAATGTCAGTGTTGCCACTTTACGGGAACATGGATTTTTTTGAGGTTGAAGCATGCACCTGTTAATATTTTTGCATTTTGATCACTACCTAAGGTGGTTGACAGGCTCTGGATGCCAAACCGCTTGTCGGAAAATAACGGTTGATGGCTTGAAAGATAGGTGATGCATAGACCTACCTTGCGGTAAAATGTCAGTGTTGCCACTTTACGGGAACATGGATTTTTTTGAGGTTGAAGCATGCGCCAGTTAATATTTTTGCATTTTGATCACGACCTAAGGTGGTTGACAGGCTCCGGATGCCAAACCGCTTGTCGGAAAATAACGGTTGATGGCTTGAAAGATAGGTGATGTATAGACCTACTTTGCGGTAAAATGTCAGTGTTGCCACTTAACGGAAACATGGATTTTTTTGAGGTTGAAGCATGCGCCAGTTAATATTTTTGCATTTTGATCACGACCTAAAGTGGTTGACAGGCTCCGGATGCCAAACCGCTTGTCGGAAAATAACGGTTGATGGCTTGAAAGGTAGGTGATGCATAGACCTACCTTGCGGTAAAATGTCAGTGTTGCCACTTTACGAGAACATGGATTTTTTTGAGGTTGAAGCATGCGCCCGTTAATATTTTTGCATTTTGATCACGACCTAAGGTGGTTGACAGGCTCCGGATGTCAAACCGCTTGTCGAAAAATAACGGTTGATGGCTTGAAAGATAGGTGATGCATAGACCTACCTTGCGGTAAAATGTCAGTGTTGCCACTTTACGGGAACATGGATTTTTTTGGGGTTGAAGCATGCGCCTGTTAATATTTTTGCATTTTGATCACGACCTAAGGTGGTTGACAGGCTCCGGATGCCAAACCGCTTGTCGGAAAATAACGGTTGATGGCTTGAAAGATAGGTGATACATAGACCTACCTTGCGGTAAAATGTCAGTGTTGCCACTTTACGGGAACATGGATTTTTTTGAGGTTGAAGCATGCGCCTGTTAATATTTTTGCATTTTGATCACGACCTAAGGTGGTTGACAGGCTCCGGATGCCAAACCGCTTGTCGGAAAATATTGGTTGTTGGCTTGAAGGATAGGTGATGCATAGACCTACCTTGCGGTAAAATGTCAGTGTTGCCACTTTACGGGAACATGGATTTTTTTGAGGTTGAAGCATGCGCCCGTTAATATTTTTGCATTTTGATTACGACCAAAGGTGGTTGACAGGCTTCGGATGCCAAACCGCTTGTCGGAAAATAACGGTTGATGGCTTGAAAGATAGGTGATGCATAGACCTACCTTGCAGTAAAATGTCAGTGTTGCCACTTACGGGAACATGGATTTTTTTGAGGTTGAAGCATGCACCAGTTAATATTTTTGCATTTTGATCACGACCTAAAGTGGTTGACAGGCTCCGGATGCCAAACCGCTTGTCGAAAAATAACGGTTGATGGCTTGATGCATAGACCTACCTTGCGGTAAGATGTCAGTGTTGCCACTTTACGGGAACATGGATTTTTTTGAGGTTGAAGCATGCACCTGTTAATATTTTTGCATTTTGATCACGACCTAAGGTGGTTGACTGGCTACGGATGCCAAACCGCTTGTCGGAAAATAACGGTTGATGGCTTGAAAGATAGGTGATGCATAGACCTACCTTGCGGTAAAATGTCAGTGTTGCCACTTTACGGGAACATGGATTTTTTTGAGGTTGAAGCATGCGCCTGTTAATATTTTTGCATTTTGATCACGACCTAAGGTGGTTGACAGGCTCCGGATGCCAAACCGCTTGTCGGAAAATAACGGTTGATGGCTTGAAAGATAGGTGATGCATAGACCTACCTTGCGGTAAAATGTCAGTGTTGCCACTTTACGGGAACATGGATTTTTTTGAGGTTGAAGCATGCACCTGTTAATATTTTTGCATTTTGATCACGACCTAAGGTGGTTGACAGGCTCTGGATGCCAAACCGCTTGTCGGAAAATAACGGTTGATAGCTTGAAAGATAGGTGATGCATAGACCTACCTTGCGGTAAAATGTCAGTGTTGCCACTTTACGGGAACATGGATTTTTTTGAGGTTGAAGCATGCGCCTGTTAATATTTTTGCATTTTGATCACGACCTAAGGTGGTTGACAGGCTCCGTATGCCAAACCGCTTGTCGGAAAATAACGGTTGATGGCTTGAAAGATAGGTGATGCATAGACCTACCTTGCGGTAAAATGTCAGTGTTGCCACTTTACGGGAACATGGATTTTTTTGAGGTTGAAGCATGCGCCAGTTAATATTTTTGCATTTTGATCACGACCTAAAGTGGTTGACAGGCTCCGGATGCCAAACCGCTTGTCGGAAAATAACGGTTGATGGCTTGAAAGATAGGTGATGCATAGACCTACCTTGCAGTAAAATGTCAGTGTTGCCACTTTACGGGAACATGGATTTTTTTGAGGTTGAAGCATGCGCCCGTTAATATTTTTGAATTTTGATCACGACCTAAGGTGGTTGACAGGCTCCGGATGCCAAACCGCTTGTCGGAAAATAACGGTTCATGGCTTGAAAGATAGGTGATGCATAGACCTACCTTGCGGTAAAATGTCAGTGTTGCCACTTAACGGGAACAGGGATTTTTTTGAGGTTGAAGAATGCGCCTGTTAATATTTTTGCATTTTGATCACGACCTAAGGTGGTTGACAGGCTCCGGATGCCAAACCGCTTGTCGGAAAATAACGGTTGATGGCTTGAAAGATAGGTGATGCATAGACCTACCTTGCGGTAAAATGTCAGTGTTGCCACTTTACGGGAACATGGATTTTTTTGAGGTTGAAGCATGCACCTGTTAATATTTTTGCATTTTGATCACGACCTAAGGTGGTTGACAGGCTCCGGATGCCAAACCGCTTGTCGGAAAATAACGGTTGATAGCTTGAAAGATAGGTGATGCATAGACCTACCTTGCGGTAAAATGTCAGTGTTGCCACTTTACGGGAACATGGATTTTTTTGAGGTTGAAGCATGCACCTGTTTATATTTTTGCATTTTGATCACGACCTAAGGTGGTTGACAGGCTCCGGATGCCAAACCGCTTGTCGGAAAATAACGGTTGATGGCTTGAAAGATAGGTGATGCATAGACCTACCTTGCGGTAAAATGTCAGTGTTGCCACTTGACGGGAACATGGATTTTTTTGAGGTTGAAGCATGCGCCTGTTAATATTTTTGCATTTTGATCACGACCTAAGGTGGTTGACATGTTGCATGTTGCATGTTGCATGTTGCATGTTGCATGTTGCGTGTTGCATGTTGCATGTTGCATGTTGCATGTTGCATGTTGCATGTTGCATGTTGCATGTTGCATGTTGCATGTTGCATGTTGCATGTTGCATGTTGCATGTTGCATGTTGCATGTTGCATATTGCATGTTGAATGTTGCATGTTGCATATTGCATGTTGCATGTTGCATGTTGCATGTTGCATATTGCATGTTGCATGTTGCATGTTGCATGTTGCATGTGCATGTTGCATGTGCAAGTTGCATGTGCATGTTGCATGTGCAAGTTGCATACGCATGTTGCAAGTTGCATGTTGCATGTGCATGTGCATGTTGCATGTGCAAGATGCATGTGCATATTGCATGTTGCATGTGCATGTTGCATGTGCATGTGCATGTTGCATGTGCATGTGCATGTTGCATGTGCAATTTGCATGTGCATGTTGCATGTTGCATATGCAAGTTGCATGGATGGATTTTTTTGAGGTTGAAGCATGCGCCTGTTAATATTTTTGCATTTTGATCACGACCTAAGGTGGTTGACAGGCTTCGGATGCCAAACCGCTTGTCGGAAAATAACGGTTGATGGCTTGAAAGATAGGTGATGCATAGACCTACTTTGCGGTAAAATGTCAGTGTTGCCACTTAACGGGAACATGGATTTTTTTGAGGTTGAAGCATGCGCCAGTTAATATTTTTGCATTTTGATCACGACCTAAAGTGATTGACAGGCTCCGGATGCCAAACCGCTTTTCGGAAAATATTGGTTGATGGCTTGAAAGATAGGTGATGCATAGACCTACCTTGCGGTAAAATGTCATTGTTGCCACTTTACGGGAACATGGATTTTTTTGAGGTTGAAGCATGCGCCTGTTAATATTTTTGCATTTTGATCACGACCTAAGGTGGTTGACAGGCTCCGGATGCCAAACCGCTTGTCGGAAAATAACGGTTGATGGCTTGAAAGATAGGTGATGCATAGACCTACCTTGCAGTAAAATGTCAGTGTTGCCACTTTACGGGAACATGGATTTTTTTGAGGTTGAAGCATGCGCCTGTTAATATTTTTGCATTTTGATCACGACCTAAAGTGGTTGACAGGCTCCGGATGCCAAACCGCTTGTCGGAAAATAACGGTTGATGGCTTGAAAGATAGGTGATGCATAGACCTACCTTGCGGTAAAATGTCAGTGTTGCCACTTTACGGGAACATGGATTTTTTTGAGGTTGAAGCATGCGCCCGTTAATATTTTTGAATTTTGATCACGACCTAAGGTGGTTGACAGGCTCCGGATGCCAAACCGCTTGTCGGAAAATAACGGTTCATGGCTTGAAAGATAGGTGATGCATAGACCTACCTTGCGGTAAAATGTCAGTGTTGCCACTTAACGGGAACAGGGATTTTTTTGAGGTTGAAGAATGCGCCTGTTAATATTTTTGCATTTTGATCACGACCTAAGGTGGTTGACAGGCTCCGGATGCCAAACCGCTTGTCGGAAAATAACGGTTGATGGCTTGAAAGATAGGTGATGCATAGACCTACCTTGCGGTAAAATGTCAGTGTTGCCACTTTACGGGAACATGGATTTTTTTGAGGTTGAAGCATGCACCTGTTAATATTTTTGCATTTTGATCACGACCTAAGGTGGTTGACAGGCTCCGGATGCCAAACCGCTTGTCGGAAAATAACGGTTGATGGCTTGAAAGATAGGTGATGCATAGACCTACCTTGCGGTAAAATGTCAGTGTTGCCACTTTACGGGAACATGGATTTTTTTGAGGTTGAAGCATGCACCTGTTTATATTTTTGCATTTTGATCACGACCTAAGGTGGTTGACAGGCTCCGGATGCCAAACCGCTTGTCGGAAAATAACGGTTGATGGCTTGAAAGATAGGTGATGCATAGACCTACCTTGCGGTAAAATGTCAGTGTTGCCACTTTACGGGAACATGGATTTTTTTGAGGTTGAAGCATGCGCCTGTTAATATTTTTGCATTTTGATCACGACCTAAGGTGGTTGACAGGCTCCGGAAAATAACGGTTGATGGCTTGAAAGATAGGTGATGCATAGACCTACCTTGCGGTAAAATGTCAGTGTTGCCACTTTACGGGAACATGGATTTTTTTGAGGTTGAAGCATGCACCTGTTAATATTTTTGCATTTTGATCACGACCTAAGGTGGTTGACAGGCTCTGGATGCCAAACCGCTTGTCGGAAAATAACGGTTGATGACTTGAAAGATAGGTGATGCATAGACCTACCTTGCGGTAAAATGTCAGTGTTGCCACTTAACGGGAACATGGATTTTTTTGAGGTTGAAGCATGCGCCAGTTAATATTTTTGCATTTTTATCACGACCTAAAGTGGTTGACAGGCTCCGGATGCCAAACCGCTTGTCGGAAAATATTGGTTGATGGCTTGAAAGATAGTTGATGCATAGACCTACCTTGCGGTAAAATGTCAGTGTTGCCACTTTACGGGAACATGGATTTTTTTGAGGTTGAAGCATGCGCCCGTTAATATTTTTGCATTTTGATCACGACCTAAGGTGGTTGACAGGCTCCGGATGCCAAACCGCTTGTCGGAAAATAACGGTTGATGGCTTGAAAGATAGGTGATGCATAGACCTACCTTGCGGTAAAATGTCAGTGTTGCCACTTTACGGGAACATGGATTTTTTTGAGGTTGAAGCATGCGCCTGTTAATATTTTTGCATTTTGATCACGACCTAAGGTGGTTGACAGGCTCCGGATGCCAAACCGCTTGTCGGAAAATAACGGTTGATGGCTTGAAAGATAGGTGATGCATAGACCTACCTTGCGGTAAAATGTCAGTGTTGCCACTTTACGGGAACATGGATTTTTTTGAGGTTGAAGCATGCGCCTGTTAATATTTTTGCATTTTGATCACGACCTAAGGTGGTTGACAGGCTTCGGATGCCAAACCGCTTGTCGGAAAATAACGGTTGATGGCTTGAAGGATAGGTGATGCATAGACCTACTTTGCGGTAAAATGTCAGTGTTGCCACTTAACGGGAACATGGATTTTTTTGAGGTTGAAGCATGCGCCAGTTAATATTTTTGCATTTTGATCACGACCTAAAGTGGTTGACAGGCTCCGGATGCCAAACCGCTTGTCGGAAAATATTGGTTGATGGCTTGAAAGATAGGTGATGCATAGACCTACCTTGCGGTAAAATGTCAGTGTTGCCACTTTACGGGAACATGGATTTTTTTGAGGTTGAAGCATGCGCCCGTTAATATTTTTTGCATTTTGATCACGACCTAAGGTGGTTGACAGGCTCCGGATGCCAAACCGCTTGTCGGAAAATAACGGTTGATGGCTTGAAAGATAGGTGATGCATAGACCTACCTTGCGGTAAAATGTCAGTGTTGCCACTTAACGGGAACATGGATTTTTTTGAGGTTGAAGCATGCGCCTGTTAATATTTTTGCATTTTGATCACGACCTAAGGTGGTTGACATGTTGCATGTTGCATGTTGCATGTTGCATGTTGCATGTTGCATGTTGCATGTTGCATGTTGCATGTTGCATGTTTGCATGTTGCATGTTGCATGTTGCATGTTGCATGTTGCATGTTGCATGTTGCATGTTGCATGTTGCATGTTGCATGTTGCATGTTGCATGTTGCATGTTGCATGTTGCATGTTGCATGTTGCATGTTGCATGTTGCATGTTGCATGTTGCATGTTGCATGTTGCATGTTGCATGTTGCATGTTGCATGTTGCATGTTGCATGTTGCATGTTGCATGTTGCATGTTGCATGTTGCATGTTGCATGTTGCATGTTGCATGTTGCATGTTGCATGTGCATGTTGCATGTTGCATGGTTGCTTGTTGCATGTTGCATGTTGCATGTTGCATGTTGCATGTTGCATGTTGCATGTTGCATGTGCAGGTTGCATGTTGCATGTTGCATGTTGCATGTTGCATGTTGCATGTTGCATTGCTTGCATGTTGCATGTTGCATGTTGCATGTTGCATGTTGCATGTTGCATGTTGCATGTTGCATGTTGCATGTTGCAGTTTGCATGTTGCATGTTGCAGTGTTGCATGTTGCATGTTGCATGTTGCATGTTGCATGTTGCATGTTGCATGTTGCATGTTGCATGTTGCATGTTGCATGTTGCATGGTTGCATGTTGCATGTTGCATGTTGCATGTTGCATGTTGCATGTTGCATGTTTGCATGTTGCATGTTGCATGTTGCATGTTGCATGTGCATGTTGCATGTTGCATGTGCATGTTGCATGTTGCATGTTGCATGTTGCATGTTGCATGTTGCATGTTGCATGTTGCATGTTGCATGTTGCATGTTGCATGTTGCATGTTGCATGTTGCATGTTGCATGTTGCATGTTGCATGTTGCATGTTGCATGTTGCATGTGCATGTTGCATGTTGCATGTGCATGTTGCATGTTGCATGTTGCATGTTGCATGTTGCATGTTGCTTGTTGCATGTTGCATGTTGCATGTTGCATGTTGCATGTTGCATGTTGCATGTTGCATGTTGCATGTTGCATGTTGCATGTTGCATGTTGCATGTTGCATGTTGCATGTTGCATGTTGCATGTTGCATGTTGCATGTTGCATGTTGCATGTTGCATGTTGCATGTTGCATGTGCATGTTGCATGTTGCATGTTGCATGTTGCATGTTGCATGTTGCATGTTGCATGTTGCATGTTGCATTTGCATGTTGCATGTTGCATGTTTCATGTTGCATGTTGCATGTTGCATGTTGCATGTTGCATGTTGCATGTTGCATGTTGCATGTTGCATGTTGCATGCTTGGCATGTTGCATGTTGCATGTTGCATGTTGCATGTTGCATTTGCATGTTGCATGTTGCATGTTGCATGTTGCATGTTGCATGTTTGCATGTTGCATGTTGCATGTTGCATGTTGCATGTTGCATGTTGCATGTTGCATGTTGCATGTTGCATGTTGCATGTTGCATGTTGCATGTTGCATGTTGCATGTTGCATGTTGCATGTTGCATGTTGCATGTTGCATGTTGCATGTTGCATGTTGCATGTTGCATGTTGCAGTGTTGCATGTTGCATGTTGCATGTTGCATGTTGCATGTTGCATGTTGCATGTTGCATGTTGCATGTTGCATGTTGCATGTTGCATGTTGCATGTTGCATGTTGCATGTTGCATGTTGCATGTTGCATGTTGCATGTTGCATGTTGCATGTTGCATGTTGCATGTTGCATGTTGCATGTTGCATGTTGCATGTTGCATGTTGCAGGTTGCATGTTGCATGTTGCATGTTGCATGTTGCATGTTGCATGTTGCATGTTGCATGTTGCATGTTGCATGTTGCATGTTGCATGTTGCATGTTGCATGTTGCATGTTGCATGTTGCATGTTGCATGTTGCATGTTGCATGTTGCATGTTGCATGTTGCATGTTGCATGTTGCATGTTGCATGTTGCATGTTGCATGTTGCATGTTGCATGTTGCATGTTGCATGTTGCATGTTGCATGTTGCATGTTGCATGTTGCATTTGGCATGTTGGCATGTTGCATGTTGCATGTTGCATGTTGCATGTTGCATGTTGCATGTTGCATGTTGCATGTTGCATGTTGCATGTTGCATGTTGCATGTTGCATGTTGCATGTTGCATGTTGCATGTTGCATGTTGCCATGTTGCATGTTGCATGTTGCATGTTGCATGTTGCATGTTGCATGTTGCATGTTGCATGTTGCATGTTGCATGTTGCATGTTTGCATGTTGCATGTTGCATGTTGCATGTTGCATGTTGCATGTTGCATGTTGCATGTTGCATGTTGCATGTTGCATGTTGCATGTTGCATGTTGCATGTTTGCATGTTGCATGTTGCATGTTGCATGTTGCATGTTGCATGTTGCATGTTGCATGTTGCATGTTGCATGTTGCATGTTGCATGTTGCATGTTGCATGTTGCATGTTGCATGTTGCATGTTGCATGTTGCATGTTGTCATGTTGCATGTTGCATGTTGCATGCTTGCATGTTGCATGTTGCATGTTGCATGTTGCATGTTGCATGTTGCATGTTGCATGTGCATGTTGCATGTTGCATGTTGCATGTTGCATGTTGCATGTTGCATGTTGCATGTTGCATGTTGCATGTTGCATGTTGCATGTTGCATGTTGCATGTTGCATGTTGCATGTGCATGTTGCATGTTGCATGTTGCATGTTGCATGTTGCATGTTGCATGTTGCTTGTTGCATGTTGCATGTTGCATGTTGCATGTTGCATGTTGCATGTTGCATGTTGCATGTTGCATGTTGCATGTTGCATGTTGCATGTTGCATGTTGCATGTTGCATGTTGCATGTTGCATGTTGCATGTTGCATGTTGCATGTTGCATGTTGCATGTTGCATGTTGCATGTGAGGTTGCATGTTGCATGTTGCATGTTGCATGTTGCATGTTGCATGTTGCATGTTGCATGTTGCATGTTGCATGTTGCATGTTGCATGTTGCATGTTGCATGTTGCATGTTCGCCCCATGTTGCATGTTGCATGTTGCATGTTGCATGTTGCATGTTGCATGTTGCATGTTGCATGATGCATGTTGCATGTTGCATGTTGCATGTTGCATGTTGCATGTTGCATGTTGCATGTTGCATGTTGCATGTTGCATGTTGCATGTTGCATGTTGCATGTTGCATGTTGCATGTTGCATGTTGCATGTTGCATGTTGCATGTTGCATGTTGCATGTTGCATGTGTGCATGTTGCATGTTGCATGTTGGCATGTTGCATGTTGCATGTTGCTGTTGCATGTTGCGATGTTGCATGTTGCATGTTGCATGTTGCATGTGCATGTTGCATGTTGCATGTTGCATGTTGCATGTTGCATGTGCATGTTGCATGTTGCATGTTGCATGTTGCATATTGCATGTTGCATGTTGCATGTTGCATGTTGCATGTTGCATGTTGCATGTTGCATGTTGCATGTTGCATGTTGCATGTTGCATGTTGCATGTTGCATGTTGCATGTTGCATATTGCATGTTGAATGTTGCATGTTGCATATTGCATGTTGCATGTTGCATGTTGCATGTTGCATATTGCATGTTGCATGTTGCATGTTGCATGTGCATGTTGCATGTGCAATGTTGCATGTGCATGTTGCATGTGCAAGTTGCATACGCATGTTGCAAGTTGCATGTTGCATGTGCATGTGCATGTTGCATGTGCAAGATGCATGTGCATATTGCATGTTGCATGTGCATGTTGCATGTGCATGTGCATGTTGCATGTGCATGTGCATGTTGCATGTTGCAATTTGCATGTGCATGTTGCATGTTGCATATGCAAGTTGCATGGATGGATTTTTTTGAGGTTGAAGCATGCGCCAGTTAATATTTTTGCATTTTGATCACGACCTAAAGTGGTTGACAGGCTCCGGATGCCAAACCGCTTGTCGGAAAATAACGGTTGATGGCTTGAAAGATAGGTGATGCATAGACCTACCTTGCGGTAAAATGTCAGTGTTGCCACTTTACGGGAACATGATTTTTTTGAGGTTGAAGCATGCGCCTGTAAATATTTTTGCATTTTGATCACGACCTAAATTGGTTGGACAGGCTCCGGAATGCCAGACCGCTTGTCGGAAAATAACGGTTGATGGCTTGGAAGATAGGTGATGCATAGACTACCTTGCGGTAAAATGTCAGTGTTGCCACTTAACGGAAACATGGATTTTTTTGAGGTTGAAGCATGCGCCAGTTAATATTTTTGCATTTTGATCACGACCTACTTTTACATGCAACTTGCAACTTGCACATGCAACTTGCACATGCAACTTGCACATGCAACTTGCACAAGCAACTTGCACATGCAACTTGCAACTTGCACATGCAACTTGCACATGCAACTTGCACATGCAACTTGCACATGCAACTTGCACATGCAACCTGCACATGCAATTTGTACATGCAACTTGCACATGCAACTTGTACATGCAACTTGCAGATGCAACTTTCACATGCAACTTGCACATACAACTTGCACATGCAACATACACATGCAACTTGTACACGCAACTTGCACATGCAACTTGTACATGCAACTTTCTCATGCAACTTGCACATGCAACTTGCACATGCAACTTGCACATGCAACTTGCAACTTGCACATGCAACTTGCAACTTGCACATGCAACTTGCACATGCAACTTGCAACTTGCACATGCAACAGCACATGCAACTGCACATGCATCTTGCACATGCAACTTGCACAAGCAACTTGCACATGAAACTTGCAACTTGCACATGCAACTTGCACATGCAACTTGCACATGCAACTTGCACATGTAACTTGCACATGCAACTTGCACATGCAACTTGCACATGCAACCTGCACACATGCAACTTGCACATGCAACTTGCACATGCAACTTGTACATGCAACTTGCAGATGCAACTTTCACATGCAACTTGCACATGCAACTTGCACATGCAACATGCACATGCAACTTGTACACGCAACTTGCACATGCAACTTGTACATGCAACTAGCACATGCAACTTTCTCATGCAACTTGCACATGCAACTTGCACATGCAACTTGCACATGCAACTTGCAACTGGCACATGCAACTTGCAACTTGCACATGCAACTTTTACATGCAACTTCTACATGCAACTAGCACTTGCAACTTTCACATGCAACTTGCACATGCAACTTGCACATGCAACTTGCACATGCAACTTGCACATGCAACTTGCACATGCAACTTGCACATGCAACTTGCACATGCAACTTGCACATGCAACATGCACATGCAACTTGTACATGCAACTTGCACATGCAACATGCACATGCAACTTGCACATGCAACTTGCACATGCAACTTGTACATGCAACTTGCACATGCAACTTGCACATGCAACTTGCAACTTGCACATGCAATTTGCACATGCAACTTGCACATGCAACTTGCAACTTGCACATGCAACTTGCATATGCAACTTGCACATGCAACTTGCAACTTGCACATGCAACTTGCACATGCAACTTGTACATGCAACTAGCACTTGCAACTTTCACATGCAACTTGCACATGCAACTTGCACATGCAACTTGCACATGCAACTTGCACATGCAACTTGCACATGCAACTTGCACATGCAACTTGCAACTTGCACATGCAACTTGCACATGCAACTTGCAACTTGCACATGCAACTTGCACATGCAACTTTTCCATGCAACTCGCAACTTGCACATGCAACCTGGACATGCAACTTGCACATGCCACCTGCACACGCAACTTGTACATGCAACTTGCACATGTAACTTGTACATGCAACTTGCACATGCAACTTTCACATGCAACTTGCACATGTAACTTGCACATGCAACATGCACATGCAACTTGTACATGCAACTTGCACATGCAACTTGTACATGCAACTAGCACATGCAACTTTCACATGCAACTTGCACATGCAACTTGCACATGCAACTTGCACATGCAACTTGCACATGCAACTTGCACATGCAACTTGCACATGCAACTTGCAACTTGCACATGCAACTTGCACATGCAACTTGCAACTTGCACATGCAACTTGCACATGCAACTTGTACATGCAACTAGCACTTGCAACTTTCACATGCAACTTGCACATGCAAATTGCACATGCAACTTGCACATGCAACTTAGACATGCAACTTGCACATGCAACATGCACATGCAACTTGTACATGCAACTTGCACATGCAACTTGCACATGCAACTTGTACATGCAACTTGCACATGCAACTTGCACATGCAACTTGCACATGCAACTTGTGATGCATAGACCTACCTTGCGGTAAAATGTCAGTGCTGCCACTTTACGGGAACATGGATTTTTTTGAGGTTGAAGCAAGCGCCCGTTAATATTTTTGCATTTTGATCACGACCTAAGGTGGTTGACAGGCTCCGGATGCCAAACCGCTTGTCGGAAAATAACGGTTCATGGCTTGAAAGATAGGTGATGCATAGACCTACCTTGCGGTAAAATGTCAGTGTTGCCACTTTACGGGAACATGGATTTTTTTGAGGTTGAAGCATGCGCCAGTTAATATTTTTGCATTTTGATCACGACCTAAAGTGGTTGACAGGCTCCGGATGCCAAACCGCTTGTCGGAAAATAAAGGTTCATGGCTTGAAAGATAGGTGATGCATAGGCCTACCTTGCGGTAAAATGTCAGTGTTGCCACTTTACGGGAACATGGATTTTTTTGAGGTTGAAGCATGCGCCCATTAATATTTTTGCATTTTGATCACGACCTAAGGTGGTTGACAGGCTCCGGATGCCAAACCGCTTGTCGGAAAATAACGGTTGATGGCTTGAAAGATAGGTGATGCATAGACCTACCTTGCGGTAAAATGTCAGTGTTGCCACTTTACGGGAACATGGATTTTTTTGAGGTTGAAGCATGCGCCTGTTAATATTTTTGCATTTTGATCACGACCTAAGGTGGTTGACAGGCTCCGGATGCCAAACCGCTTGTCGGAAAATAACGGTTGATGGCTTGAAAGATAGGTGATGCATAGACCTACCTTGCGGTAAAATGTCAGTGTTGCCACTTTACGGGAACATGGATTTTTTTGAGGTTGAAGCATGCGCCAGTTAATATTTTTGCATTTTGATCACGACCTAAAGTGGTTGACAGGCTCCGGATGCCAAACCGCTTGTCGGAAAATAACGGTTGATGGCTTGAAAGATAGGTGATGCATAGACCTACCTTGCGGTAAAATATCAGTGTTGCCACTTTACGGGAACATGGATTTTTTTTTGAGGTTGAAGCATGCACCTGTTAATATTTTTGCATTTTGATCACGACCTAAGGTGGTTGACAGGCTCCGGATGCCAAACCGCTTGTCGGAAAATAACGGTTGATGGCTTGAAAGATAGGTGATGCATAGACCTACCTTGCGGTAAAATGTCAGTGTTGCCACTTTACGGGAACATGGATTTTTTTGAGGTTGAAGCATGCGCCTGTTAATATTTTTGCATTTTGATCACGACCTAAGGTGGTTGACAGGCTCCGGATGCCAAACCGCTTGTCGGAAAATAACGGGTTGATAGCTTGAAAGATAGGTGATGCATAGACCTACCTTGCGGGTAAAATGTCAGTGTTTCCACTTTACGGGGAACATGGATTTTTTTGAGGTTGAAGCATGCGCCTGTTAATATTTTTGCATTTTGATCACGACCTAAGGTGGTTGAACAGGCTCCGGATGCCAAACCGCTTGTCGGAAAATAAAGGTTCATGGCTTGAAAGATAGGTGATGCATAGACCTACCTTGCGGTAAAATGTCAGGTGTTGCCACTTTACGGGAACATGGATTTTTTTGAGGTTGAAGCATGCACCTGTTAATATTTTTGCATTTGATCACGACCTAAGGTGGTTGACAGGCTCTGGATGCCAAACCGCTTGTCGGAAAATAACGGTTGATGGCTTGAAAGATAGGTGATGCATAGACCTACCTTGCGGTAAAATGTCAGTGCTGCCACTTTACGGGAACATGGATTTTTTGAGGTTGAAGCATGCGCCTGTTAATATTTTTTGCATTTTGATCACGACCTAAGGTGGTTGACAGGCTCCGGGATGCCAAACCGCTTGTCGAAAATAACGGTTGATGGCTTGAAAGATAGGTGATGCATAGGACCTACCTTGCGGTAAAATGTCAGTGTTGCCACTTTACGGGAACATGGATTTTTTGAGGTTGAAGCATGTGCCAGTTAATATTTTTGCATTTTGATCACGACCTAAGGTGGTTGACAGGCTCCGGATGCCAAACCGCTTGTCGGAAAATAACGGTTCATGGCTTGAAAGATAGGTGATGCATAGACCTACCTTGCGGTAAAATGTCAGTGTTGCCACTTTACGGGAACATGGATTTTTTTGAGGTTGAAGCATGCGCCCGTTAATATTTTTGCATTTTGATCACGACCTAAGGTGGTTGACATGCTCCGGATGCCAAACCGCTTGTCGGAAAATAACGGTTGATGGCTTGAAAGATAGGTGATGCATAGACCTACCTTGCAGTAAAATGTCAGTGTTGCCACTTTACGGGAACATGGATTTTTTTGAGGTTGAAGGCATGCGCCAGTTAATATTTTTGCATTTTGATCACGACCTAAGGTGGTTGACAGGCTCCGGATGCCAAACCGCTTGTCGGAAAATAACGGTTGATGGCTTGAAAGATAGGTGATGCATAGACCTACCTTGCGGTAAAATGTCAGTGTTGCCACTTTACGGGAACATGGATTTTTTTTGGGGTTGAAGCATGCGCCTGTTAATATTTTTGCATTTTGATCACGACCTAAGGTGGTTGACAGGCTCCGGATGCCAAACCGCTTGTCGGAAAATAACGGTTGATGGCTTGAAAGATAGGTGATGCATAGACCTACCTTGCGGTAAAATGTCAGTGTTGCCACTTTACGGGAACATGGATTTTTTTGAGGTTGAAGCATGCACCTGTTAATATTTTTGCATTTTGATCACGACCTAAGGTGGTTGACAGGCTCCGGATGCCAAACCGCTTGTCGGAAAAATAACGGTTGATGGCTTGAAAGATAGGTGATGCATAGACCTACTTTGCGGTAAAATGTCAGTATTGCCACTTAACGGGGAACATGGATTTTTTTGAGGTTGAAGCATGCGCCTGTTAATATTTTTGCATTTTGATCACGACCTAAGGTGGTTGACAGGCTCCGGATGCCAAACCGCTTGTCGGAAAATAACGGTTGATTGCTTGAAAGATAGGTGATGCATAGACCTACCTTGCGGTAAAATGTCAGTGTTGCCACTTTGCGGGAACATGGATTTTTTTGAGGTTGAAGCATGCACCTGTTAATATTTTTGCATTTTGATCACGACCTAAGGTGGTTGACAGGCTCCGGATGCCAAACCGCTTGTCGGAAAATAACGGTTGATGGCTTGAAAGATAGGTGATGCATAGACCTACCTTGCGGTAAAATGTCAGTGTTGCCACTTTACGGGAACATGATTTTTTTTGGGGTTGAAGCATGCGCCTGTTAATATTTTTGCATTTTGATCACGACCTAAGGTGGTTGACAGGCTCCGGATGCCAAACCGCTTGTCGGAAAATAACGGTTGATGGCTTGAAAGATAGGTGATGCATAGACCTACCTTGCGGTAAAATGTCAGTGTTGCCACTTTACGGGAACATGGATTTTTTTGAGGTTGAGCATGCGCCTGTTAATATTTTTGCATTTTGATCACGACCAAAGGTGGTTGACAGGCTCCGGATGCCAAACCGCTTGTCGGAAAATAACGGTTGATGGCTTGAAAGATAGGTGATGCATAGACCTACCTTGCTGTAAAATGTCAGTGTTGCCACTTTACGGGAACATGATTTTTTTGAGGTTGAAGCATGCACCTGTTAATATTTTTGCATTTTGATCACGACCTAAGGTGGTTGACAGGCTCTGGATGCCAAACCGCTTGTCGGAAAATAACGGTTGATGGCTTGAAAGATAGGTGATGCATAGACCTACCTTGCGGGTAAAATGTCAGTGTTGCCACTTTACGGGAACATGGATTTTTTTGAGGTTGAAGCATGCGCCAGTTAATATTTTTTGCATTTTGATCACGACCTAAGGTGGTTGACAGGCTCCGGATGCCAAACCGCTTGTCGGAAAATAACGGTTGATGGCTTGAAAGATAGGTGATGTATAGACCTACTTTGCGGTAAAATGTCAGTGTTGCCACTTAACGGAAACATGGATTTTTTGAGGTTGAAGCATGCGCCAGTTAATATTTTTGCATTTGATCACGACCTAAAGTGGTTGACAGGCTCCGGATGCAAACCGCTTGTCGGAAAATAACGGTTGATGGCTTGAAAAGATAGGTGATGCATAGACCTACCTTGCGGTAAAATGTCAGTGTTGCCACTTTACGGGAACATGGATTTTTTTGAGGTTGAAGCATGCGCCTGTTAATATTTTTGCATTTTGATCACGACCTAAGGTGGTTGACAGGCTCCGGATGCCAAAACCGCTTGTCGAAAATAACGGTTGATGGCTTGAAAGATAGGTGATGCAAAGACCTACCTCGCGGTAAAAATGTCAGTGTTGCCACTTTACGGGAACATGGATTTTTTTGAGGTTGAAGCATGCGCCAGTTAATATTTTTGCATTTTGATCACGACCTAAAGTGGTTGACAGGCTCCGGATGCCAAACCGCTTGTCGAAAATAACGGTTAATAGCTTGAAAGATAGGTGATGCATAGACCTACCTTGCGGTTAAATATCAGTGTTGCCACTTTACGGGAACACGGATTTTTTTGAGGTTGAAGCATGCACTGTTTAATATTTTTGCATTTTGATCACGACCTAAGGTGGTTGACAGGCTCCGGATGCCAAACCGCTTGTCGGAAAATAACGGTTGATGGCTTGAAAGATAGGTGATGCATAGACCTACCTTGCGGTAAAAATGTCAGTGTTGCCACTTTACGGGGAACATGGATTTTTTTGAGGTTGAAGCATGCGCCTGTTAATATTTTTGCATTTTGATCACGACCTAAGGTGGTTGACAGGCTCCGGATGCCAAACCGCTTGTCGGAAAATAACGGTTAATGGCTTGAAAGATAGGTGATGCCAAACCGCTTGTCGAAAAATAACGGTTGATAGCTTGAAAGATAGGTGATGCATAGACCTACCTTGCGGTAAAATGTCAGTGTTTCCACTTTACGGGAACATGGATTTTTTTGAGGTTGAAGCATGCGCCTGTTAATATTTTTGCATTTTGATCACGACCTAAGGTGGTTGACAGGCTCCGGATGCCAAACCGCTTGTCGGAAAATAAAGGTTCATGGCTTGAAAGATAGGTGATGCATAGACCTACCTTGCGGTAAAATGTCAGTGTTGCCACTTTACGGGAACATGGATTTTTTTGAGGTTGAAGCATGCACCTGTTAATATTTTTGCATTTTGATCACGACCTAAGGTGGTTGACAGGCTCTGGATGCCAAACCGCTTGTCGGAAAATAACGGTTGATGGCTTGAAAGATAGGTGATGCATAGACCTACCTTGCGGTAAAATGTCAGTGCTGCCACTTTACGGGAACATGGATTTTTTTGAGGTTGAAGCATGCGCCTGTTAATATTTTTGCATTTTGATCACGACCTAAGGTGGTTGACAGGCTCCGGATGCCAAACCGCTTGTCGAAAATAACGGTTGATGGCTTGAAAGATAGGTGATGCATAGACCTACCTTGCGGTAAAATGTCAGTGTTGCCACTTTACGGGAACATGGATTTTTTTGAGGTTGAAGCATGTGCCAGTTAATATTTTTGCATTTTGATCACGACCTAAGGTGGTTGACAGGCTCCGGATGCCAAACCGCTTGTCGGAAAATAACGGTTCATGGCTTGAAAGATAGGTGATGCATAGACCTACCTTGCGGTAAAATGTCAGTGTTGCCACTTTACGGGAACATGGATTTTTTTGAGGTTGAAGCATGCGCCCGTTAATATTTTTGCATTTTGATCACGACCTAAGGTGGTTGACATGCTCCGGATGCCAAACCGCTTGTCGGAAAATAACGGTTGATGGCTTGAAAGATAGGTGATGCATAGACCTACCTGGCAGTAAAATGTCAGTGTTGCCACTTTACGGGAACATGGATTTTTTTGAGGTTGAAGCATGCGCCAGTTAATATTTTTGCATTTGATCACGACCTAAAGTGGTTGACAGGCTCCGGATGCCAAACCGCTTGTCGGAAAATAACGATTGATGGCTTGAAAGATAGGTGATGCATAGACCTACCTTGCGGTAAAATGTCAGTGTTGCCACTTTACGGGAACATGGATTTTTTTGAGGTTGAAGCATGCACCTGTTAACATTTTTGCATTTTGATCACGACCTAAGGTGGTTGACAGGCTCCGGATGCCAAACCGCTTGTCGGAAAATAACGGTTGATGGCTTGAAAGATAGGTGATGCATAGACCTACCTTGCGGTAAAATGTCAGTGTTGCCACTTTACGGGAACATGGATTTTTTTGAGGTTGAAGCATGCACCTGTTAATATTTTTGCATTTTGATCACGACCTAAGGTGGTTGACAGGCTCCGGATGCCAAACCGCTTGTCGGAAAATAACGGTTCATGGCTTGAAAGATAGGTGATGCATAGACCTACTTTGCGGTAAAATGTCAGTATTGCCACTTAACGGGAACATGGATTTTTTTGAGGTTGAAGCATGCGCCTGTTAATATTTTTGCATTTTGATCACGACCTAAGGTGGTTGACAGGCTCCGGATGCCAAACCGCTTGTCGGAAAATAACGGTTGATTGCTTGAAAGATAGGTGATGCATAGACCTACCTTGCGGTAAAATGTCAGTGTTGCCACTTTACGGGAACATGGATTTTTTTGAGGTTGAAGCATGCACCTGTTAATATTTTTGCATTTTGATCACGACCTAAGGTGGTTGACAGGCTCCGGATGCCAAACCGCTTGTCGGAAAATAACGGTTGATGGCTTGAAAGATAGGTGATGCATAGACCTACCTTGCGGTAAAATGTCAGTGTTGCCACTTTACGGGAACATGGATTTTTTTGGGGTTGAAGCATGCGCCTGTTAATATTTTTGCATTTTGATCACGACCTAAGGTGGTTGACAGGCTCCGGATGCCAAACCGCTTGTCGGAAAATAACGGTTGATGGCTTGCAAGATAGGTGATGCATAGACCTACCTTGCGGTAAAATGTCAGTGTTGCCACTTTACGGGAACATGGATTTTTTTGAGGTTGAAGCATGCGCCTGTTAATATTTTTGCATTTTGATCACGACCTAAGGTGGTTGACAGGCTCCGGATGTCAAACCGCTTGTCGAAAAATAACGGTTGATGGCTTGAAAGATAGGTGATGCATAGACCTACCTTGCGGTAAAATGTCAGTGTTGCCACTTAACGGAAACATGGATTTTTTTGAGGTTGAAGCATGCGCCAGTTAATATTTTTGCATTTTGATCACGACCTAAAGTGGTTGACAGGCTCCGGATGCCAAACCGCTTGTCGGAAAATAACGGTTGATGGCTTGAAAGATAGGTGATGCATAGACCTACCTTGCGGTAAAATGTCAGTGTTGCCACTTTACGAGAACATGGATTTTTTTGAGGTTGAAGCATGCGCCCGTTAATATTTTTGCATTTTGATCACGACCTAAGGTGGTTGACAGGCTCCGGATGTCAAACCGCTTGTCGAAAAATAACGGTTGATGGCTTGAAAGATAGGTGATGCATAGACCTACCTTGCGGTAAAATGTCAGTGTTGCCACTTTACGGGAACATGGATTTTTTTGGGGTTGAAGCATGCGCCTGTTAATATTTTTGCATTTTGATCACGACCTAAGGTGGTTGACAGGCTCCGGATGCCAAACCGCTTGTCGGAAAATAACGGTTGATGGCTTGAAAGATAGGTGATGCATAGACCTACCTTGCGGTAAAATGTCAGTGTTGCCACTTTACGGGAACATGGATTTTTTTGAGGTTGAAGCATGCGCCTGTTAATATTTTTGCATTTTGATCACGACCTAAGGTGGTTGACAGGCTCCGGATGCCAAACCGCTTGTCGGAAAATAACGGTTGATGGCTTGAAAGATAGGTGATGCATAGACCTACCTTGCGGTAAAATGTCAGTGTTGCCACTTTACGGGAACATGGATTTTTTTGAGGTTGAAGCATGCGCCAGTTAATATTTTTGCATTTTGATCACGACCTAAAGTGGTTGACAGGCTCCGGATGCCAAACCGCTTGTCGGAAAATAACGGTTAATGGCTTGAAAGATAGGTGATGCATAGACCTACCTTGCGGTAAAATATCAGTGTTGCCACTTTACGGGAACATGGATTTTTTTTGAGGTTGAAGCATGCACCTGTTAATATTTTTGCATTTTGATCACGACCTAAGGTGGTTGACAGGCTCCGGATGCCAAACCGCTTGTCGGAAAATAACGGTTGATGGCTTGAAAGATAGGTGATGCATAGACCTACCTTGCGGTAAAATGTCAGTGTTGCCACTTTACGGGAACATGGATTTTTTTGAGGTTGAAGCATGCGCCTGTTAATATTTTTGCATTTTGATCACGACCTAAGGTGGTTGACAGGCTCCGGATGCCAAACCGCTTGTCGGAAAATAACGGTTAATGGCTTGAAAGATAGGTGATGCCAAACCGCTTGTCGGAAAATAACGGTTCATGGCTTGAAAGATAGGTGATGCATAGACCTACTTTGCGGTAAAATGTCAGTATTGCCACTTAACGGGAACATGGATTTTTTTGAGGTTGAAGCATGCGCCTGTTAATATTTTTGCATTTTGATCACGACCTAAGGTGGTTGACAGGCTCCGGATGCCAAACCGCTTGTCGGAAAATAACGGTTGATTGCTTGAAAGATAGGTGATGCATAGACCTACCTTGCGGTAAAATGTCAGTGTTGCCACTTTACGGGAACATGGATTTTTTTGAGGTTGAAGCATGCACCTGTTAATATTTTTGCATTTTGATCACGACCTAAGGTGGTTGACAGGCTCCGGATGCCAAACCGCTTGTCGGAAAATAACGGTTGATGGCTTGAAAGATAGGTGATGCATAGACCTACCTTGCGGTAAAATGTCAGTGTTGCCACTTTACGGGAACATGGATTTTTTTGGGGTTGAAGCATGCGCCTGTTAATATTTTTGCATTTTGATCACGACCTAAGGTGGTTGACAGGCTCCGGATGCCAAACCGCTTGTCGGAAAATAACGGTTGATGGCTTGCAAGATAGGTGATGCATAGACCTACCTTGCGGTAAAATGTCAGTGTTGCCACTTTACGGGAACATGGATTTTTTTGAGGTTGAAGCATGCGCCTGTTAATATTTTTGCATTTTGATCACGACCTAAGGTGGTTGACAGGCTCCGGATGTCAAACCGCTTGTCGAAAAATAATGGTTGATGGCTTGAAAGATAGGTGATGCATAGACCTACCTTGCGGTAAAATGTCAGTGTTGCCACTTAACGGAAACATGGATTTTTTTGAGGTTGAAGCATGCGCCAGTTAATATTTTTGCATTTTGATCACGACCTAAAGTGGTTGACAGGCTCCGGATGCCAAACCGCTTGTCGGAAAATAACGGTTGATGGCTTGAAAGATAGGTGATGCATAGACCTACCTTGCGGTAAAATGTCAGTGTTGCCACTTTACGAGAACATGGATTTTTTTGAGGTTGAAGCATGCGCCCGTTAATATTTTTGCATTTTGATCACGACCTAAGGTGGTTGACAGGCTCCGGATGTCAAACCGCTTGTCGAAAAATAACGGTTGATGGCTTGAAAGATAGGTGATGCATAGACCTACCTTGCGGTAAAATGTCAGTGTTGCCACTTTACGGGAACATGGATTTTTTTGGGGTTGAAGCATGCGCCTGTTAATATTTTTGCATTTTGATCACGACCTAAGGTGGTTGACAGGCTCCGGATGCCAAACCGCTTGTCGGAAAATAACGGTTGATGGCTTGAAAGATAGGTGATGCATAGACCTACCTTGCGGTAAAATGTCAGTGTTGCCACTTTACGGGAACATGGATTTTTTTGAGGTTGAAGCATGCGCCTGTTAATATTTTTGCATTTTGATCACGACCTAAGGTGGTTGACAGGCTCCGGATGCCAAACCGCTTGTCGGAAAATAACGGTTGATGGCTTGAAAGATAGGTGATGCATAGACCTACCTTGCGGTAAAATGTCAGTGTTGCCACTTTACGGGAACATGGATTTTTTTGAGGTTGAAGCATGCGCCAGTTAATATTTTTGCATTTTGATCACGACCTAAAGTGGTTGACAGGCTCCGGATGCCAAACCGCTTGTCGGAAAATAACGGTTAATGGCTTGAAAGATAGGTGATGCATAGACCTACCTTGCGGTAAAATATCAGTGTTGCCACTTTACGGGAACATGGATTTTTTTTGAGGTTGAAGCATGCACCTGTTAATATTTTTGCATTTTGATCACGACCTAAGGTGGTTGACAGGCTCCGGATGCCAAACCGCTTGTCGGAAAATAACGGTTGATGGCTTGAAAGATAGGTGATGCATAGACCTACCTTGCGGTAAAATGTCAGTGTTTCCACTTTAGGTTAGGTTAGGTTGAAGTGGCTGTCAGTCATGAAAACTGACACACTTAGACCATAAGTTGGCCCATTGTGATACCACAAGAATCTGGGAAGCCTTTTTCCCTACTCGATGAACCATTTGGAGCTTCTTATGAAGCGTAACAGACTACCTATGTCAACATTTACTAAATCACTAGGATCATTGAAGTAGAAATCTCCAAGATGGAGTCTTCGCCTATGAGATAGAGCAGGACAAGTGCATAGAAGATGAGGAATCGATTCCACCTCTTCCTCGTCCATACAGCTTCTGCAAAAATCGTTAGAGAATACGCCAAGACGCGTTGCGTGCTTGCCTATAAGACAGTGTCCGGTTATGACACCTATCATGGAGCTAATGTGCAATCTGCTTAGAGATATCAAACATTTAGACCGCTTAAAATCCATTACTGGCCAGATTTGTTTTGTTGCCCAGCAAGTGGTGATATTGTTCCACCTAACGTGTTGCCACTTTACGGGAACATGGATTTTTTTGAGGTTGAAGCATGCACCTGTTAATATTTTTGCATTTTGATCACGACCTAAGGTGGTTGACAGGCTCTGGATGCCAAACCGCTTGTCGGAAAATAACGGTTGATGGCTTGAAAGATAGGTGATGCATAGACCTACCTTGCGGTAAAATGTCAGTGCTGCCACTTTACGGGAACATGGATTTTTTTGAGGTTGAAGCATGCGCCTGTTAATATTTTTGCATTTTGATCACGACCTAAGGTGGTTGACAGGCTCCGGATGCCAAACCGCTTGTCGAAAATAACGGTTGATGGCTTGAAAGATAGGTGATGCATAGACCTACCTTGCGGTAAAATATCAGTGTTGCCACTTTACGGGAACATGGATTTTTTTGAGGTTGAAGCATGTGCCAGTTAATATTTTTGCATTTTGATCACGACCTAAGGTGGTTGACAGGCTCCGGATGCCAAACCGCTTGTCGGAAAATAAAGGTTCATGGCTTGAAAGATAGGTGATGCATAGACCTACCTTGCGGTAAAATGTCAGTGTTGCCACTTTACGGGAACATGGATTTTTTTGAGGTTGAAGCATGCACCTGTTAATATTTTTGCATTTTGATCACGACCTAAGGTGGTTGACAGGCTCCGGATGCCAAACCGCTTGTCGGAAAATAACGGTTGATGGCTTGAAAGATAGGTGATGCATAGACCTACCTTGCGGTAAAATGTCAGTGTTGCCACTTTACGGGAACATGGATTTTTTTGAGGTTGAAGCATGCGCCTGTTAATATTTTTGCATTTTGATCACGACCTAAGGTGGTTGACAGGCTCCGGATGCCAAACCGCTTGTCGGAAAATAACGGTTAATGGCTTGAAAGATAGGTGATGCCAAACCGCTTGTCGAAAAATAACGGTTGATAGCTTGAAAGATAGGTGATGCATAGACCTACCTTGCGGTAAAATGTCAGTGTTTCCACTTTACGGGAACATGGATTTTTTTGAGGTTGAAGCATGCGCCTGTTAATATTTTTGCATTTTGATCACGACCTAAGGTGGTTGACAGGCTCCGGATGCCAAACCGCTTGTCGGAAAATAACGGTTAATGGCTTGAAAGATAGGTGATGCATAGACCTACCTTGCGGTTAAATATCAGTGTTGCCACTTTACGTGAACATGGATTTTTTTGAGGTTGAAGCATGCACCTGTTAATATTTTTGCATTTTGATCACGACCTAAGGTGGTTGACAGGCTCCGGATGCCAAACCGCTTGTCGGAAAATAACGGTTGATGGCTTGAAAGATAGGTGATGCATAGACCTACCTTGCGGTAAAATGTCAGTGTTGCCACTTTACGGGAACATGGATTTTTTTGAGGTTGAAGCATGCGCCTGTTAATATTTTTGCATTTTGATCACGACCTAAGGTGGTTGACAGGCTCCGGATGCCAAACCGCTTGTCGGAAAATAACGGTTAATGGCTTGAAAGATAGGTGATGCCAAACCGCTTGTCGAAAAATAACGGTTGATAGCTTGAAAGATAGGTGATGCATAGACCTACCTTGCGGTAAAATGTCAGTGTTTCCACTTTACGGGAACATGGATTTTTTTGAGGTTGAAGCATGCGCCTGTTAATATTTTTGCATTTTGATCACGACCTAAGGTGGTTGACAGGCTCCGGATGCCAAACCGCTTGTCGGAAAATAAAGGTTCATGGCTTGAAAGATAGGTGATGCATAGACCTACCTTGCGGTAAAATGTCAGTGTTGCCACTTTACGGGAACATGGATTTTTTTGAGGTTGAAGCATGCACCTGTTAATATTTTTGCATTTTGATCACGACCTAAGGTGGTTGACAGGCTCTGGATGCCAAACCGCTTGTCGGAAAATAACGGTTGATGGCTTGAAAGATAGGTGATGCATAGACCTACCTTGCGGTAAAATGTCAGTGCTGCCACTTTACGGGAACATGGATTTTTTTGAGGTTGAAGCATGCGCCTGTTAATATTTTTGCATTTTGATCACGACCTAAGGTGGTTGACAGGCTCCGGATGCCAAACCGCTTGTCGAAAATAACGGTTGATGGCTTGAAAGATAGGTGATGCATAGACCTACCTTGCGGTAAAATGTCAGTGTTGCCACTTTACGGGAACATGGATTTTTTTGAGGTTGAAGCATGTGCCAGTTAATATTTTTGCATTTTGATCACGACCTAAGGTGGTTGACAGGCTCCGGATGCCAAACCGCTTGTCGGAAAATAACGGTTCATGGCTTGAAAGATAGGTGATGCATAGACCTACCTTGCGGTAAAATGTCAGTGTTGCCACTTTACGGGAACATGGATTTTTTTGAGGTTGAAGCATGCGCCCGTTAATATTTTTGCATTTTGATCACGACCTAAGGTGGTTGACATGCTCCGGATGCCAAACCGCTTGTCGGAAAATAACGGTTGATGGCTTGAAAGATAGGTGATGCATAGACCTACCTGGCAGTAAAATGTCAGTGTTGCCACTTTACGGGAACATGGATTTTTTTGAGGTTGAAGCATGCGCCAGTTAATATTTTTGCATTTTGATCACGACCTAAAGTGGTTGACAGGCTCCGGATGCCAAACCGCTTGTCGGAAAATAACGATTGATGGCTTGAAAGATAGGTGATGCATAGACCTACCTTGCGGTAAAATGTCAGTGTTGCCACTTTACGGGAACATGGATTTTTTTGAGGTTGAAGCATGCACCTGTTAACATTTTTGCATTTTGATCACGACCTAAGGTGGTTGACAGGCTCCGGATGCCAAACCGCTTGTCGGAAAATAACGGTTGATGGCTTGAAAGATAGGTGATGCATAGACCTACCTTGCGGTAAAATGTCAGTGTTGCCACTTTACGGGAACATGGATTTTTTTGAGGTTGAAGCATGCACCTGTTAATATTTTTGCATTTTGATCACGACCTAAGGTGGTTGACAGGCTCCGGATGCCAAACCGCTTGTCGGAAAATAACGGTTCATGGCTTGAAAGATAGGTGATGCATAGACCTACTTTGCGGTAAAATGTCAGTATTGCCACTTAACGGGAACATGGATTTTTTTGAGGTTGAAGCATGCGCCTGTTAATATTTTTGCATTTTGATCACGACCTAAGGTGGTTGACAGGCTCCGGATGCCAAACCGCTTGTCGGAAAATAACGGTTGATTGCTTGAAAGATAGGTGATGCATAGACCTACCTTGCGGTAAAATGTCAGTGTTGCCACTTTACGGGAACATGGATTTTTTTGAGGTTGAAGCATGCACCTGTTAATATTTTTGCATTTTGATCACGACCTAAGGTGGTTGACAGGCTCCGGATGCCAAACCGCTTGTCGGAAAATAACGGTTGATGGCTTGAAAGATAGGTGATGCATAGACCTACCTTGCGGTAAAATGTCAGTGTTGCCACTTTACGGGAACATGGATTTTTTTGGGGTTGAAGCATGCGCCTGTTAATATTTTTGCATTTTGATCACGACCTAAGGTGGTTGACAGGCTCCGGATGCCAAACCGCTTGTCGGAAAATAACGGTTGATGGCTTGCAAGATAGGTGATGCATAGACCTACCTTGCGGTAAAATGTCAGTGTTGCCACTTTACGGGAACATGGATTTTTTTGAGGTTGAAGCATGCGCCTGTTAATATTTTTGCATTTTGATCACGACCTAAGGTGGTTGACAGGCTCCGGATGCCAAACCGCTTGTCGGAAAATAACGGTTGATGGCTTGAAAGATAGGTGATGCATAGACCTACCTTGCGGTAAAATGTCAGTGTTGCCACTTTACGGGAACATGGATTTTTTGAGGTTGAAGCATGCACCTGTTAATATTTTTGCATTTTGATCACGACCTAAGGTGGTTGACAGGCTCTGGATGCCAAACCGCTTGTCGGAAAATAACGGTTGATGGCTTGAAAGATAGGTGATGCATAGACCTACCTTGCGGTAAAATGTCAGTGTTGCCACTTTACGGGAACATGGATTTTTTTGAGGTTGAAGCATGCGCCAGTTAATATTTTTGCATTTTGATCACGACCTAAGGTGGTTGACAGGCTCCGGATGCCAAACCGCTTGTCGGAAAATAACGGTTGATGGCTTGAAAGATAGGTGATGTATAGACCTACTTTGCGGTAAAATGTCAGTGTTGCCACTTAACGGAAACATGGATTTTTTTGAGGTTGAAGCATGCGCCAGTTAATATTTTTGCATTTTGATCACGACCTAAAGTGGTTGACAGGCTCCGGATGCCAAACCGCTTGTCGGAAAATAACGGTTGATGGCTTGAAAGATAGGTGATGCATAGACCTACCTTGCGGTAAAATGTCAGTGTTGCCACTTTACGAGAACATGGATTTTTTTGAGGTTGAAGCATGCGCCCGTTAATATTTTTGCATTTTGATCACGACCTAAGGTGGTTGACAGGCTCCGGATGTCAAACCGCTTGTCGAAAAATAACGGTTGATGGCTTGAAAGATAGGTGATGCATAGACCTACCTTGCGGTAAAATGTCAGTGTTGCCACTTTACGGGAACATGGATTTTTTTGGGGTTGAAGCATGCGCCTGTTAATATTTTTGCATTTTGATCACGACCTAAGGTGGTTGACAGGCTCCGGATGCCAAACCGCTTGTCGGAAAATAACGGTTGATGGCTTGAAAGATAGGTGATGCATAGACCTACCTTGCGGTAAAATGTCAGTGTTGCCACTTTACGGGAACATGGATTTTTTTGAGGTTGAAGCATGCGCCTGTTAATATTTTTGCATTTTGATCACGACCTAAGGTGGTTGACAGGCTCCGGATGCCAAACCGCTTGTCGGAAAATAACGGTTGATGGCTTGAAAGATAGGTGATGCATAGACCTACCTTGCGGTAAAATGTCAGTGTTGCCACTTTACGGGAACATGGATTTTTTTGAGGTTGAAGCATGCGCCAGTTAATATTTTTGCATTTTGATCACGACCTAAAGTGGTTGACAGGCTCCGGATGCCAAACCGCTTGTCGGAAAATAACGGTTAATGGCTTGAAAGATAGGTGATGCATAGACCTACCTTGCGGTAAAATATCAGTGTTGCCACTTTACGGGAACATGGATTTTTTTTGAGGTTGAAGCATGCACCTGTTAATATTTTTGCATTTTGATCACGACCTAAGGTGGTTGACAGGCTCCGGATGCCAAACCGCTTGTCGGAAAATAACGGTTGATGGCTTGAAAGATAGGTGATGCATAGACCTACCTTGCGGTAAAATGTCAGTGTTTCCACTTTAGGTTAGGTTAGGTTGAAGTGGCTGTCAGTCATGAAAACTGACACACTTAGACCATAAGTTGGCCCATTGTGATACCACAAGAATCTGGGAAGCCTTTTTCCCTACTCGATGAACCATTTGGAGCTTCTTATGAAGCGTAACAGACTACCTATGTCAACATTTACTAAATCACTAGGATCATTGAAGTAGAAATCTCCAAGATGGAGTCTTCGCCTATGAGATAGAGCAGGACAAGTGCATAGAAGATGAGGAATCGATTCCACCTCTTCCTCGTCCATACAGCTTCTGCAAAAATCGTTAGAGAATACGCCAAGACGCGTTGCGTGCTTGCCTATAAGACAGTGTCCGGTTATGACACCTATCATGGAGCTAATGTGCAATCTGCTTAGAGATATCAAACATTTAGACCGCTTAAAATCCATTACTGGCCAGATTTGTTTTGTTGCCCAGCAAGTGGTGATATTGTTCCACCTAACGTGTTGCCACTTTACGGGAACATGGATTTTTTTGAGGTTGAAGCATGCGCCTGTTAATATTTTTGCATTTTGATCACGACCTAAGGTGGTTGACAGGCTCCGGATGCCAAACCGCTTGTCGGAAAATAACGGTTGATAGCTTGAAAGATAGGTGATGCATAGACCTACCTTGCGGTAAAATGTCAGTGTTTCCACTTTACGGGAACATGGATTTTTTTGAGGTTGAAGCATGCGCCCGTTAATATTTTTGCATTTTGATCACGACCTAAGATGGTTGACAGGCTCCGGATGCCAAACCGCTTGTCGGAAAATAAAGGTTCATGGCTTGAAAGATAGGTGATGCATAGACCTACCTTGCGGTAAAATGTCAGTGTTGCCACTTTACGGGAACATGGATTTTTTTGAGGTTGAAGCATGCACCTGTTAATATTTTTGCATTTTGATCACGACCTAAGGTGGTTGACAGGCTCTGGATGCCAAACCGCTTGTCGGAAAATAACGGTTGATGGCTTGAAAGATAGGTGATGCATAGACCTACCTTGCGGTAAAATGTCAGTGCTGCCACTTTACGGGAACATGGATTTTTTTGAGGTTGAAGCATGCGCCTGTTAATATTTTTGCATTTTGATCACGACCTAAGGTGGTTGACAGGCTCCGGATGCCAAACCGCTTGTCGAAAATAACGGTTGATGGCTTGAAAGATAGGTGATGCATAGACCTACCTTGCGGTAAAATATCAGTGTTGCCACTTTACGGGAACATGGATTTTTTTGAGGTTGAAGCATGTGCCAGTTAATATTTTTGCATTTTGATCACGACCTAAGGTGGTTGACAGGCTCCGGATGCCAAACCGCTTGTCGGAAAATAACGTCATGGCTTGAAAGATAGGTGATGCATAGACCTACCTTGCGGTAAAATGTCAGTGTTGCCACTTTACGGGAACATGGATTTTTTTGAGGTTGAAGCATGCGCCCGTTAATATTTTTGCATTTTGATCATGACCTAAGGTGGTTGACAGGCTCCGGATGCCAAACCGCTTGTCGGAAAATAACGGTTGATGGCTTGAAAGATAGGTGATGCATAGACCTACCTTGCGGTAAAATGTCAGTGTTGCCACTTTACGGGAACATGGATTTTTTTGAGGTTGAAGCATGCGCCAGTTAATATTTTTGCATTTTGATCACGACCTAAAGTGGTTGACAGGCTCCGGATGCCAAACCGCTTGTCGGAAAATAACGGTTGATTGCTTGAAAGATAGGTGATGCATAGACCTACCTTGCGGTAAAATGTCAGTGTTGCCACTTTACGGGAACATGGATTTTTTTGAGGTTGAAGCATGCACCTGTTAATATTTTTGCATTTTGATCACGACCTAAGGTGGTTGACAGGCTCCGGATGCCAAACCGCTTGTCGGAAAATAACGGTTGATGGCTTGAAAGATAGGTGATGCATAGACCTACCTTGCGGTAAAATGTCAGTGTTGCCACTTTACGGGAACATGGATTTTTTTGAGGTTGAAGCATGCACCTGTTAATATTTTTGCATTTTGATCACGACCTAAGGTGGTTGACAGGCTCCGGATGCCAAACCGCTTGTCGGAAAATATTGGTTGTTGGCTTGAAAGATAGGTGATGCATAGACCTACCTTGCGGTAAAATGTCAGTGTTGCCACTTTACGGGAACATGGATTTTTTTGAGGTTGAAGCATGCGCCCGTTAATATTTTTGCATTTTGATTACGACCTAAGGTGGTTGACAGGCTCCGGATGCCAAACCGCTTGTCGGAAAATAACGGTTGATGGCTTGAAAGATAGGTGATGCATAGACCTACCTTGCAGTAAAATGTCAGTGTTGCCACTTACGGGAACATGGATTTTTTTGAGGTTGAAGCATGCACCAGTTAATATTTTTGCATTTTGATCACGACCTAAAGTGGTTGACAGGCTCCGGATGCCAAACCGCTTGTCGAAAAATAACGGTTGATGGCTTGATGCATAGACCTACCTTGCGGTAAGATGTCAGTGTTGCCACTTTACGGGAACATGGATTTTTTTGAGGTTGAAGCATGCACCTGTTAATATTTTTGCATTTTGATCACGACCTAAGGTGGTTGACAGGCTACGGATGCCAAACCGCTTGTCGGAAAATAACGGTTGATGGCTTGAAAGATAGGTGATGCATAGACCTACCTTGCGGTAAAATGTCAGTGTTGCCACTTTACGGGAACATGGATTTTTTTGAGGTTGAAGCATGCGCCTGTTAATATTTTTGCATTTTTATCACGACCTAAGGTGGTTGACAGGCTCCGGATGCCAAACCGCTTGTCGGAAAATAACGGTTGATGGCTTGAAAGATAGGTGATGCATAGACCTACCTTGCGGTAAAATGTCAGTGTTGCCACTTTACGGGAACATGGATTTTTTTGAGGTTGAAGCATGCACCTGTTAATATTTTTGCATTTTGATCACGACCTAAGGTGGTTGACAGGCTCTGGATGCCAAACCGCTTGTCGGAAAATAACGGTTGATAGCTTGAAAGATAGGTGATGCATAGACCTACCTTGCGGTAAAATGTCAGTGTTGCCACTTTACGGGAACATGGATTTTTTTGAGGTTGAAGCATGCGCCTGTTAATATTTTTGCATTTTGATCACGACCTAAGGTGGTTGACAGGCTCCGTATGCCAAACCGCTTGTCGGAAAATAACGGTTGATGGCTTGAAAGATAGGTGATGCATAGACCTACCTTGCGGTAAAATGTCAGTGTTGCCACTTTACGGGAACATGGATTTTTTTGAGGTTGAAGCATGCGCCAGTTAATATTTTTGCATTTTGATCACGACCTAAAGTGGTTGACAGGCTCCGGATGCCAAACCGCTTGTCGGAAAATAACGGTTGATGGCTTGAAAGATAGGTGATGCATAGACCTACCTTGCGGTAAAATGTCAGTGTTGCCACTTTACGGGAACATGGATTTTTTTGAGGTTGAAGCATGCGCCCGTTAATATTTTTGAATTTTGATCACGACCTAAGATGGTTGACAGGCTCCGGATGCCAAACCGCTTGTCGGAAAATAACGGTTCATGGCTTGAAAGATAGGTGATGCATAGACCTACCTTGCGGTAAAATGTCAGTGTTGCCACTTAACGGGAACAGGGATTTTTTTGAGGTTGAAGAATGCGCCTGTTAATATTTTTGCATTTTGATCACGACCTAAGGTGGTTGACAGGCTCCGGATGCCAAACCGCTTGTCGGAAAATAACGGTTGATGGCTTGAAAGATAGGTGATGCATAGACCTACCTTGCGGTAAAATGTCAGTGTTGCCACTTTACGGGAACATGGATTTTTTTGAGGTTGAAGCATGCACCTGTTAATATTTTTGCATTTTGATCACGACCTAAGGTGGTTGACAGGCTCCGGATGCCAAACCGCTTGTCGGAAAATAACGGTTGATGGCTTGAAAGATAAATGATGCATAGACCTACCTTGCGGTAAAATGTCAGTGTTGCCACTTTACGGGAACATGGATTTTTTTGAGGTTGAAGCATGCGCCTGTTTATATTTTTGCATTTTGATCACGACCTAAGGTGGTTGACAGGCTCCGGATGCCAAACCGCTTGTCGGAAAATAACGGTTGATGGCTTGAAAGATAGGTGATGCATAGACCTACCTTGCGGTAAAATGTCAGTGTTGCCACTTTACGGGAACATGGATTTTTTTGAGGTTGAAGCATGCGCCTGTTAATATTTTTGCATTTTGATCACGACCTAAGGTGGTTGACAGGCTCCGGATGCCAAACCGCTTGTCGGAAAATAACGGTTGATGGCTTGGAAGATAGGTGATGCATAGACCTACCTTGCGGTAAAATGTCAGTGTTGCCACTTTACGGGAACATGGATTTTTTTGAGGTTGAAGCATGCGCCTGTTAATATTTTTGCATTTTGATCACGACCTAAGGTGGTTGACAGGCTTCGGATGCCAAACCGCTTGTCGGAAAATAACGGTTGATGGCTTGAAGGATAGGTGATGCATAGACCTACCTTGCGGTAAAATGTCAGTGTTGCCACTTTACGGGAACATGGATTTTTTTGAGGTTGAAGCATGCACCTGTTAATATTTTTGCATTTTGATCACGACCTAAGGTGGTTGACAGGCTCCGGATGCCAAACCGCTTGTCGGAAAATATTGGTTGTTGGCTTGAAAGATAGGTGATGCATAGACCTACCTTGCGGTAAAATGTCAGTGTTGCCACTTTACGGGAACATGGATTTTTTTGAGGTTGAAGCATGCGCCCGTTAATATTTTTGCATTTTGATTACGACCTAAGGTGGTTGACAGGCTCCGGATGCCAAACCGCTTGTCGGAAAATAACGGTTGATGGCTTGAAAGATAGGTGATGCATAGACCTACCTTGCAGTAAAATGTCAGTGTTGCCACTTACGGGAACATGGATTTTTTTGAGGTTGAAGCATGCACCAGTTAATATTTTTGCATTTTGATCACGACCTAAAGTGGTTGACAGGCTCCGGATGCCAAACCGCTTGTCGAAAAATAACGGTTGATGGCTTGATGCATAGACCTACCTTGCGGTAAGATGTCAGTGTTGCCACTTTACGGGAACATGGATTTTTTTGAGGTTGAAGCATGCACCTGTTAATATTTTTGCATTTTGATCACGACCTAAGGTGGTTGACAGGCTACGGATGCCAAACCGCTTGTCGGAAAATAACGGTTGATGGCTTGAAAGATAGGTGATGCATAGACCTACCTTGCGGTAAAATGTCAGTGTTGCCACTTTACGGGAACATGGATTTTTTTGAGGTTGAAGCATGCACCTGTTAATATTTTTGCATTTTGATCACGACCTAAGGTGGTTGACAGGCTCCGGATGCCAAACCGCTTGTCGGAAAATAACGGTTGATAGCTTGAAAGATAGGTGATGCATAGACCTACCTTGCGGTAAAATGTCAGTGTTTCCACTTTACGGGAACATGGATTTTTTTGAGGTTGAAGCATGCGCCCGTTAATATTTTTGCATTTTGATCACGACCTAAGATGGTTGACAGGCTCCGGATGCCAAACCGCTTGTCGGAAAATAAAGGTTCATGGCTTGAAAGATAGGTGATGCATAGACCTACCTTGCGGTAAAATGTCAGTGTTGCCACTTTACGGGAACATGGATTTTTTTGAGGTTGAAGCATGCACCTGTTAATATTTTTGCATTTTGATCACGACCTAAGGTGGTTGACAGGCTCTGGATGCCAAACCGCTTGTCGGAAAATAACGGTTGATGGCTTGAAAGATAGGTGATGCATAGACCTACCTTGCGGTAAAATGTCAGTGCTGCCACTTTACGGGAACATGGATTTTTTTGAGGTTGAAGCATGCGCCTGTTAATATTTTTGCATTTTGATCACGACCTAAGGTGGTTGACAGGCTCCGGATGCCAAACCGCTTGTCGAAAATAACGGTTGATGGCTTGAAAGATAGGTGATGCATAGACCTACCTTGCGGTAAAATGTCAGTGTTGCCACTTTACGGGAACATGGATTTTTTTGAGGTTGAAGCATGTGCCAGTTAATATTTTTGCATTTTGATCACGACCTAAGGTGGTTGACAGGCTCCGGATGCCAAACCGCTTGTCGGAAAATAACGTCATGGCTTGAAAGATAGGTGATGCATAGACCTACCTTGCGGTAAAATGTCAGTGTTGCCACTTTACGGGAACATGGATTTTTTTGAGGTTGAAGCATGCGCCCGTTAATATTTTTGCATTTTGATCATGACCTAAGGTGGTTGACAGGCTCCGGATGCCAAACCGCTTGTCGGAAAATAACGGTTGATGGCTTGAAAGATAGGTGATGCATAGACCTACCTTGCGGTAAAATGTCAGTGTTGCCACTTTACGGGAACATGGATTTTTTTGAGGTTGAAGCATGCGCCAGTTAATATTTTTGCATTTTGATCACGACCTAAAGTGGTTGACAGGCTCCGGATGCCAAACCGCTTGTCGGAAAATAACGGTTGATTGCTTGAAAGATAGGTGATGCATAGACCTACCTTGCGGTAAAATGTCAGTGTTGCCACTTTACGGGAACATGGATTTTCTTGAGGTTGAAGCATGCACCTGTTAATATTTTTGCATTTTGATCACGACCTAAGGTGGTTGACAGGCTCCGGATGCCAAACCGCTTGTCGGAAAATAACGGTTGATGGCTTGAAAGATAGGTGATGCATAGACCTACCTTGCGGTAAAATGTCAGTGTTGCCACTTTACGGGAACATGGATTTTTTTGAGGTTGAAGCATGCACCTGTTAATATTTTTGCATTTTGATCACGACCTAAGGTGGTTGACAGGCTCCGGATGCCAAACCGCTTGTCGGAAAATATTGGTTGTTGGCTTGAAAGATAGGTGATGCAAAGACCTACCTTGCGGTAAAATGTCAGTGTTGCCACTTTACGGGAACATGGATTTTTTTGAGGTTGAAGCATGCGCCCGTTAATATTTTTGCATTTTGATTACGACCTAAGGTGGTTGACAGGCTCCGGATGCCAAACCGCTTGTCGGAAAATAACGGTTGATGGCTTGAAAGATAGGTGATGCATAGACCTACCTTGCAGTAAAATGTCAGTGTTGCCACTTACGGGAACATGGATTTTTTTGAGGTTGAAGCATGCACCAGTTAATATTTTTGCATTTTGATCACGACCTAAAGTGGTTGACAGGCTCCGGATGCCAAACCGCTTGTCGAAAAATAACGGTTGATGGCTTGATGCATAGACCTACCTTGCGGTAAGATGTCAGTGTTGCCACTTTACGGGAACATGGATTTTTTTGAGGTTGAAGCATGCACCTGTTAATATTTTTGCATTTTGATCACGACCTAAGGTGGTTGACAGGCTACGGATGCCAAACCGCTTGTCGGAAAATAACGGTTGATGGCTTGAAAGATAGGTGATGCATAGACCTACCTTGCGGTAAAATGTCAGTGTTGCCACTTTACGGGAACATGGATTTTTTTGAGGTTGAAGCATGCGCCTGTTAATATTTTTGCATTTTTATCACGACCTAAGGTGGTTGACAGGCTCCGGATGCCAAACCGCTTGTCGGAAAATAACGGTTGATGGCTTGAAAGATAGGTGATGCATAGACCTACCTTGCGGTAAAATGTCAGTGTTGCCACTTTACGGGAACATGGATTTTTTTGAGGTTGAAGCATGCACCTGTTAATATTTTTGCATTTTGATCACGACCTAAGGTGGTTGACAGGCTCTGGATGCCAAACCGCTTGTCGGAAAATAACGGTTGATAGCTTGAAAGATAGGTGATGCATAGACCTACCTTGCGGTAAAATGTCAGTGTTGCCACTTTACGGGAACATGGATTTTTTTGAGGTTGAAGCATGCGCCTGTTAATATTTTTGCATTTTGATCACGACCTAAGGTGGTTGACAGGCTCCGTATGCCAAACCGCTTGTCGGAAAATAACGGTTGATGGCTTGAAAGATAGGTGATGCATAGACCTACCTTGCGGTAAAATGTCAGTGTTGCCACTTTACGGGAACATGGATTTTTTTGAGGTTGAAGCATGCGCCAGTTAATATTTTTGCATTTTGATCACGACCTAAAGTGGTTGACAGGCTCCGGATGCCAAACCGCTTGTCGGAAAATAACGGTTGATGGCTTGAAAGATAGGTGATGCATAGACCTACCTTGCGGTAAAATGTCAGTGTTGCCACTTAACGGGAACAGGGATTTTTTTGAGGTTGAAGCATGTGCCAGTTAATATTTTTGCATTTTGATCACGACCTAAGGTGGTTGACAGGCTCCGGATGCCAAACCGCTTGTCGGAAAATAACGTCATGGCTTGAAAGATAGGTGATGCATAGACCTACCTTGCGGTAAAATGTCAGTGTTGCCACTTTACGGGAACATGGATTTTTTTGAGGTTGAAGCATGCGCCCGTTAATATTTTTGCATTTTGATCATGACCTAAGGTGGTTGACAGGCTCCGGATGCCAAACCGCTTGTCGGAAAATAACGGTTGATGGCTTGAAAGATAGGTGATGCATAGACCTACCTTGCGGTAAAATGTCAGTGTTGCCACTTTACGGGAACATGGATTTTTTTGAGGTTGAAGCATGCGCCAGTTAATATTTTTGCATTTTGATCACGACCTAAAGTGGTTGACAGGCTCCGGATGCCAAACCGCTTGTCGGAAAATAACGGTTGATTGCTTGAAAGATAGGTGATGCATAGACCTACCTTGCGGTAAAATGTCAGTGTTGCCACTTTACGGGAACATGGATTTTCTTGAGGTTGAAGCATGCACCTGTTAATATTTTTGCATTTTGATCACGACCTAAGGTGGTTGACAGGCTCCGGATGCCAAACCGCTTGTCGGAAAATAACGGTTGATGGCTTGAAAGATAGGTGATGCATAGACCTACCTTGCGGTAAAATGTCAGTGTTGCCACTTTACGGGAACATGGATTTTTTTGAGGTTGAAGCATGCACCTGTTAATATTTTTGCATTTTGATCACGACCTAAGGTGGTTGACAGGCTCCGGATGCCAAACCGCTTGTCGGAAAATATTGGTTGTTGGCTTGAAAGATAGGTGATGCATAGACCTACCTTGCGGTAAAATGTCAGTGTTGCCACTTTACGGGAACATGGATTTTTTTGAGGTTGAAGCATGCGCCCGTTAATATTTTTGCATTTTGATTACGACCTAAGGTGGTTGACAGGCTCCGGATGCCAAACCGCTTGTCGGAAAATAACGGTTGATGGCTTGAAAGATAGGTGATGCATAGACCTACCTTGCAGTAAAATGTCAGTGTTGCCACTTACGGGAACATGGATTTTTTTGAGGTTGAAGCATGCACCAGTTAATATTTTTGCATTTTGATCACGACCTAAAGTGGTTGACAGGCTCCGGATGCCAAACCGCTTGTCGAAAAATAACGGTTGATGGCTTGATGCATAGACCTACCTTGCGGTAAGATGTCAGTGTTGCCACTTTACGGGAACATGGATTTTTTTGAGGTTGAAGCATGCACCTGTTAATATTTTTGCATTTTGATCACGACCTAAGGTGGTTGACAGGCTACGGATGCCAAACCGCTTGTCGGAAAATAACGGTTGATGGCTTGAAAGATAGGTGATGCATAGACCTACCTTGCGGTAAAATGTCAGTGTTGCCACTTTACGGGAACATGGATTTTTTTGAGGTTGAAGCATGCGCCTGTTAATATTTTTGCATTTTTATCACGACCTAAGGTGGTTGACAGGCTCCGGATGCCAAACCGCTTGTCGGAAAATAACGGTTGATGGCTTGAAAGATAGGTGATGCATAGACCTACCTTGCGGTAAAATGTCAGTGTTGCCACTTTACGGGAACATGGATTTTTTTGAGGTTGAAGCATGCACCTGTTAATATTTTTGCATTTTGATCACGACCTAAGGTGGTTGACAGGCTCTGGATGCCAAACCGCTTGTCGGAAAATAACGGTTGATAGCTTGAAAGATAGGTGATGCATAGACCTACCTTGCGGTAAAATGTCAGTGTTGCCACTTTACGGGAACATGGATTTTTTTGAGGTTGAAGCATGCGCCTGTTAATATTTTTGCATTTTGATCACGACCTAAGGTGGTTGACAGGCTCCGTATGCCAAACCGCTTGTCGGAAAATAACGGTTGATGGCTTGAAAGATAGGTGATGCATAGACCTACCTTGCGGTAAAATGTCAGTGTTGCCACTTTACGGGAACATGGATTTTTTTGAGGTTGAAGCATGCGCCAGTTAATATTTTTGCATTTTGATCACGACCTAAAGTGGTTGACAGGCTCCGGATGCCAAACCGCTTGTCGGAAAATAACGGTTGATGGCTTGAAAGATAGGTGATGCATAGACCTACCTTGCGGTAAAATGTCAGTGTTGCCACTTTACGGGAACATGGATTTTTTTGAGGTTGAAGCATGCGCCCGTTAATATTTTTGAATTTTGATCACGACCTAAGATGGTTGACAGGCTCCGGATGCCAAACCGCTTGTCGGAAAATAACGGTTCATGGCTTGAAAGATAGGTGATGCATAGACCTACCTTGCGGTAAAATGTCAGTGTTGCCACTTAACGGGAACAGGGATTTTTTTGAGGTTGAAGAATGCGCCTGTTAATATTTTTGCATTTTGATCACGACCTAAGGTGGTTGACAGGCTCCGGATGCCAAACCGCTTGTCGGAAAATAACGGTTGATGGCTTGAAAGATAGGTGATGCATAGACCTACCTTGCGGTAAAATGTCAGTGTTGCCACTTTACGGGAACATGGATTTTTTTGAGGTTGAAGCATGCACCTGTTAATATTTTTGCATTTTGATCACGACCTAAGGTGGTTGACAGGCTCCGGATGCCAAACCGCTTGTCGGAAAATAACGGTTGATGGCTTGAAAGATAGGTGATGCATAGACCTACCTTGCGGTAAAATGTCAGTGTTGCCACTTTACGGGAACATGGATTTTTTTGAGGTTGAAGCATGCGCCTGTTTATATTTTTGCATTTTGATCACGACCTAAGGTGGTTGACAGGCTCCGGATGCCAAACCGCTTGTCGGAAAATAACGGTTGATGGCTTGAAAGATAGGTGATGCATAGACCTACCTTGCGGTAAAATGTCAGTGTTGCCACTTTACGGGAACATGGATTTTTTTGAGGTTGAAGCATGCGCCTGTTAATATTTTTGCATTTTGATCACGACCTAAGGTGGTTGACAGGCTCTGGATGCCAAACCGCTTGTCGGAAAATAACGGTTGATGACTTGAAAGATAGGTGATGCATAGACCTACCTTGCGGTAAAATGTCAGTGTTGCCACTTTACGGGAACATGGATTTTTTTGAGGTTGAAGCATGCGCCTGTTAATATTTTTGCATTTTGATCACGACCTAAGGTGGTTGACAGGCTCCGGATGCCAAACCGCTTGTCGGAAAATAACGGTTGATGGCTTGAAAGATAGGTGATGCATAGACCTACCTTGCGGTAAAATGTCAGTGTTGCCACTTTACGGGAACATGGATTTTTTTGAGGTTGAAGCATGCGCCTGTTAATATTTTTGCATTTTGATCACGACCTAAGGTGGTTGACAGGCTTCGGATGCCAAACCGCTTGTCGGCAAATAACGGTTGATGGCTTGAAGGATAGGTGATGCATAGACCTACCTTGCGGTAAAATGTCAGTGTTGCCACTTTACGGGAACATGGATTTTTTTGAGGTTGAAGCATGCACCTGTTAATATTTTTGCATTTTGATCACGACCTAAGGTGGTTGACAGGCTCCGGATGCCAAACCGCTTGTCGGAAAATATTGGTTGTTGGCTTGAAAGATAGGTGATGCATAGACCTACCTTGCGGTAAAATGTCAGTGTTGCCACTTTACGGGAACATGGATTTTTTTGAGGTTGAAGCATGCGCCCGTTAATATTTTTGCATTTTGATTACGACCTAAGGTGGTTGACAGGCTCCGGATGCCAAACCGCTTGTCGGAAAATAACGGTTGATGGCTTGAAAGATAGGTGATGCATAGACCTACCTTGCAGTAAAATGTCAGTGTTGCCACTTACGGGAACATGGATTTTTTTGAGGTTGAAGCATGCACCAGTTAATATTTTTGCATTTTGATCACGACCTAAAGTGGTTGACAGGCTCCGGATGCCAAACCGCTTGTCGAAAAATAACGGTTGATGGCTTGATGCATAGACCTACCTTGCGGTAAGATGTCAGTGTTGCCACTTTACGGGAACATGGATTTTTTTGAGGTTGAAGCATGCACCTGTTAATATTTTTGCATTTTGATCACGACCTAAGGTGGTTGACAGGCTACGGATGCCAAACCGCTTGTCGGAAAATAACGGTTGATGGCTTGAAAGATAGGTGATGCATAGACCTACCTTGCGGTAAAATGTCAGTGTTGCCACTTTACGGGAACATGGATTTTTTTGAGGTTGAAGCATGCGCCTGTTAATATTTTTGCATTTTTATAACGACCTAAGGTGGTTGACAGGCTCCGGATGCCAAACCGCTTGTCGGAAAATAACGGTTGATGGCTTGAAAGATAGGTGATGCATAGACCTACCTTGCGGTAAAATGTCAGTGTTGCCACTTTACGGGAACATGGATTTTTTTGAGGTTGAAGCATGCACCTGTTAATATTTTTGCATTTTGATCACGACCTAAGGTGGTTGACAGGCTCTGGATGCCAAACCGCTTGTCGGAAAATAACGGTTGATAGCTTGAAAGATAGGTGATGCATAGACCTACCTTGCGGTAAAATGTCAGTGTTGCCACTTTACGGGAACATGGATTTTTTTGAGGTTGAAGCATGCGCCTGTTAATATTTTTGCATTTTGATCACGACCTAAGGTGGTTGACAGGCTCCGTATGCCAAACCGCTTGTCGGAAAATAACGGTTGATGGCTTGAAAGATAGGTGATGCATAGACCTACCTTGCGGTAAAATGTCAGTGTTGCCACTTTACGGGAACATGGATTTTTTTGAGGTTGAAGCATGCGCCAGTTAATATTTTTGCATTTTGATCACGACCTAAAGTGGTTGACAGGCTCCGGATGCCAAACCGCTTGTCGGAAAATAACGGTTGATGGCTTGAAAGATAGGTGATGCATAGACCTACCTTGCGGTAAAATGTCAGTGTTGCCACTTTACGGGAACATGGATTTTTTTGAGGTTGAAGCATGCGCCCGTTAATATTTTTGAATTTTGATCACGACCTAAGATGGTTGACAGGCTCCGGATGCCAAACCGCTTGTCGGAAAATAACGGTTCATGGCTTGAAAGATAGGTGATGCATAGACCTACCTTGCGGTAAAATGTCAGTGTTGCCACTTAACGGGAACAGGGATTTTTTTGAGGTTGAAGAATGCGCCTGTTAATATTTTTGCATTTTGATCACGACCTAAGGTGGTTGACAGGCTCCGGATGCCAAACCGCTTGTCGGAAAATAACGGTTGATGGCTTGAAAGATAGGTGATGCATAGACCTACCTTGCGGTAAAATGTCAGTGTTGCCACTTTACGGGAACATGGATTTTTTTGAGGTTGAAGCATGCACCTGTTAATATTTTTGCATTTTGATCACGACCTAAGGTGGTTGACAGGCTCCGGATGCCAAACCGCTTGTCGGAAAATAACGGTTGATGGCTTGAAAGATAGGTGATGCATAGACCTACCTTGCGGTAAAATGTCAGTGTTGCCACTTTACGGGAACATGGATTTTTTTTGAGGTTGAAGCATGCGCCTGTTTATATTTTTGCATTTTGATCACGACCTAAGGTGGTTGACAGGCTCCGGATGCCAAACCGCTTGTCGGAAAATAACGGTTGATGGCTTGAAAGATAGGTGATGCATAGACCTACCTTGCGGTAAAATGTCAGTGTTGCCACTTTACGGGAACATGGATTTTTTTGAGGTTGAAGCATGCGCCTGTTAATATTTTTGCATTTTGATCACGACCTAAGGTGGTTGACAGGCTCTGGATGCCAAACCGCTTGTCGGAAAATAACGGTTGATGACTTGAAAGATAGGTGATGCATAGACCTACCTTGCGGTAAAATGTCAGTGTTGCCACTTAACGGGAACATGGATTTTTTTGAGGTTGAAGCATGCGCCAGTTAATATTTTTGCATTTTTATCACGACCTAAAGTGGTTGACAGGCTCCGGATGCCAAACCGCTTGTCGGAAAATATTGGTTGATGGCTTGAAAGATAGTTGATGCATAGACCTACCTTGCGGTAAAATGTCAGTGTTGCCACTTTACGGGAACATGGATTTTTTTGAGGTTGAAGCATGCGCCCGTTAATATTTTTGCATTTTGATCACGACCTAAGGTGGTTGACAGGCTCCGGATGCCAAACCGCTTGTCGGAAAATAACGGTTGATGGCTTGAAAGATAGGTGATGCATAGACCTACCTTGCGGTAAAATGTCAGTGTTGCCACTTTACGGGAACATGGATTTTTTTGAGGTTGAAGCATGCGCCTGTTAATATTTTTGCATTTTGATCACGACCTAAGGTGGTTGACAGGCTCCGGATGCCAAACCGCTTGTCGGAAAATAACGGTTGATGGCTTGAAAGATAGGTGATGCATAGACCTACCTTGCGGTAAAATGTCAGTGTTGCCACTTTACGGGAACATGGATTTTTTTGAGGTTGAAGCATGCGCCTGTTAATATTTTTGCATTTTGATCACGACCTAAGGTGGTTGACAGGCTTCGGATGCCAAACCGCTTGTCGGAAAATAACGGTTGATGGCTTGAAGGATAGGTGATGCATAGACCTACTTTGCGGTAAAATGTCAGTGTTGCCACTTAACGGGAACATGGATTTTTTTGAGGTTGAAGCATGCGCCAGTTAATATTTTTGCATTTTGATCACGACCTAAAGTGGTTGACAGGCTCCGGATGCCAAACCGCTTGTCGGAAAATATTGGTTGTAGGGTTGAAAGATAGGTGATGCATAGACCTACCTTGCGGTAAAATGTCAGTGTTGCCACTTTACGGGAACATGGATTTTTTTGAGGTTGAAGCATGCGCCCGTTAATATTTTTGCATTTTGATCACGACCTAAGGTGGTTGACAGGCTCCGGATGCCAAACCGCTTGTCGGAAAATAACGGTTGATGGCTTGAAAGATAGGTGATGCATAGACCTACCTTGCGGTAAAATGTCAGTGTTGCCACTTTACGGGAACATGGATTTTTTTGAGGTTGAAGCATGCGCCTGTTAATATTTTTGCATTTTGATCACGACCTAAGGTGGTTGACATGTTGCATGTTGCATGTTGCATGTTGCATGTTGCATGTTGCATGTTGCATGTTGCATGTTGCATGTTGCATGTTGCATGTTGCATGTTGCATGTTGCATGTTGCATGTTGCATGTTGCATGTTGCATGTTGCATGTTGCATGTTGCATGTTGCATGTTGCATGTTGCATGTTGCATGTTGCATGTTGCATGTTGCATGTTGCATGTTGCATGTTGCATGTTGCATGTTGCATGTTGCATGTTGCATGTTGCATGTTGCATGTTGCATGTTGCATGTTGCATGTTGCATGTTGCATGTTGCATGTTGCATGTTGCATGTTGCATGTTGCATGTTGCATGTTGCATGTTGCATGTTGCATGTTGCATGTTGCATGTTGCATGTTGCATGTTGCATGTTGCATGTTGCATGTTGCATGTTGCATGTTGCATGTTGCATGTTGCATGTTGCATGTTGCATGTTGCATGTTGCATGTTGCATGTTGCATGTTGCATGTTGCATGTTGCATGTTGCATGTTGCATGTTGCATGTTGCATGTTGCATGTTGCATGTTGCATGTTGCATGTTGCATGTTGCATGTTGCATGTTGCATGTTGCATGTTGCATGTTGCATGTTGCATGTTGCATGTTGCATGTTGCATGTTGCATGTTGCATGTTGCATGTTGCATGTTGCATGTTGCATGTTGCATGTTGCATGTTGCATGTTGCATGTTGCATGTTGCATGTTGCATGTTGCATGTTGCATGTTGCATGTTGCATGTTGCATGTTGCATGTTGCATGTTGCATGTTGCATGTTGCATGTTGCATGTTGCATGTTGCATGTTGCATGTTGCATGTTGCATGTTGCATGTTGCATGTTGCATGTTGCATGTTGCATGTTGCATGTTGCATGTTGCATGTTGCATGTTGCATGTTGCATGTTGCATGTTGCATGTTGCATGTTGCATGTTGCATGTTGCATGTTGCATGTTGCATGTTGCATGTTGCATGTTGCATGTTGCATGTTGCATGTTGCATGTTGCATGTTGCATGTTGCATGTTGCATGTTGCATGTTGCATGTTGCATGTTGCATGTTGCATGTTGCATGTTGCATGTTGCATGTTGCATGTTGCATGTTGCATGTTGCATGTTGCATGTTGCATGTTGCATGTTGCATGTTGCATGTTGCATGTTGCATGTTGCATGTTGCATGTTGCATGTTGCATGTTGCATGTTGCATGTTGCATGTTGCATGTTGCATGTTGCATGTTGCATGTTGCATGTTGCATGTTGCATGTTGCATGTTGCATGTTGCATGTTGCATGTTGCATGTTGCATGTTGCATGTTGCATGTTGCATGTTGCATGTTGCATGTTGCATGTTGCATGTTGCATGTTGCATGTTGCATGTTGCATGTTGCATGTTGCATGTTGCATGTTGCATGTTGCATGTTGCATGTTGCATGTTGCATGTTGCATGTTGCATGTTGCATGTTGCATGTTGCATGTTGCATGTTGCATGTTGCATGTTGCATGTTGCATGTTGCATGTTGCATGTTGCATGTTGCATGTTGCATGTTGCATGTTGCATGTTGCATGTTGCATGTTGCATGTTGCATGTTGCATGTTGCATGTTGCATGTTGCATGTTGCATGTTGCATGTTGCATGTTGCATGTTGCATGTTGCATGTTGCATGTTGCATGTTGCATGTTGCATGTTGCATGTTGCATGTTGCATGTTGCATGTTGCATGTTGCATGTTGCATGTTGCATGTTGCATGTTGCATGTTGCATGTTGCATGTTGCATGTTGCATGTTGCATGTTGCATGTTGCATGTTGCATGTTGCATGTTGCATGTTGCATGTTGCATGTTGCATGTTGCATGTTGCATGTTGCATGTTGCATGTTGCATGTTGCATGTTGCATGTTGCATGTTGCATGTTGCATGTTGCATGTTGCATGTTGCATGTTGCATGTTGCATGTTGCATGTTGCATGTTGCATGTTGCATGTTGCATGTTGCATGTTGCATGTTGCATGTTGCATGTTGCATGTTGCATGTTGCATGTTGCATGTTGCATGTTGCATGTTGCATGTTGCATGTTGCATGTTGCATGTTGCATGTTGCATGTTGCATGTTGCATGTTGCATGTTGCATGTTGCATGTTGCATGTTGCATGTTGCATGTTGCATGTTGCATGTTGCATGTTGCATGTTGCATGTTGCATGTTGCATGTTGCATGTTGCATGTTGCATGTTGCATGTTGCATGTTGCATGTTGCATGTTGCATGTTGCATGTTGCATGTTGCATGTTGCATGTTGCATGTTGCATGTTGCATGTTGCATGTTGCATGTTGCATGTTGCATGTTGCATATTGCATGTTGCATGTTGCATGTTGCATGTTGCATGTTGCATGTTGCATGTTGCATGTTGCATGTTGCATGTTGCATGTTGCATATTGCATGTTGAATGTTGCATGTTGCATATTGCATGTTGCATGTTGCATGTTGCATGTTGCATATTGCATGTTGCATGTTGCATGTTGCATGTTGCATGTGCATGTTGCATGTGCAAGTTGCATGTGCATGTTGCATGTGCAAGTTGCATACGCATGTTGCAAGTTGCATGTTGCATGTGCATGTGCATGTTGCATGTGCAAGATGCATGTGCATATTGCATGTTGCATGTGCATGTTGCATGTGCATGTGCATGTTGCATGTGCATGTGCATGTTGCATGTGCAATTTGCATGTGCATGTTGCATGTTGCATATGCAAGTTGCATGGATGGATTTTTTTGAGGTTGAAGCATGCGCCTGTTAATATTTTTGCATTTTGATCACGACCTAAGGTGGTTGACAGGCTTCGGATGCCAAACCGCTTGTCGGAAAATAACGGTTGATGGCTTGAAAGATAGGTGATGCATAGACCTACTTTGCGGTAAAATGTCAGTGTTGCCACTTAACGGGAACATGGATTTTTTTGAGGTTGAAGCATGCGCCAGTTAATATTTTTGCATTTTGATCACGACCTAAAGTGGTTGACAGGCTCCGGATGCCAAACCGCTTGTCGGAAAATATTGGTTGATGGCTTGAAAGATAGGTGATGCATAGACCTACCTTGCGGTAAAATGTCAGTGTTGCCACTTTACGGGAACATGGATTTTTTTGAGGTTGAAGCATGCGCCTGTTAATATTTTTGCATTTTGATCACGACCTAAGGTGGTTGACAGGCTCCGGATGCCAAACCGCTTGTCGGAAAATAACGGTTGATGGCTTGAAAGATAGGTGATGCATAGACCTACCTTGCAGTAAAATGTCAGTGTTGCCACTTTACGGGAACATGGATTTTTTTGAGGTTGAAGCATGCGCCTGTTAATATTTTTGCATTTTGATCACGACCTAAAGTGGTTGACAGGCTCCGGATGCCAAACCGCTTGTCGAAAAATAACGGTTGATGGCTTGAAAGATAGGTGATGCATAGACCTACCTTGCGGTAAAATGTCAGTGTTGCCACTTTACGGGAACATGGATTTTTTTGAGGTTGAAGCATGCACCTGTTAATATTTTTGCATTTTGATCACGACCTAAGGTGGTTGACAGGCTCCGGATGCCAAACCGCTTGTCGGAAAATAACGGTTAATGGCTTGAAAGATAGGTGATGCATAGACCTACCTTGCGGTAAAATGTCAGTGTTGCCACTTTACGGGAACATGGATTTTTTTGAGGTTGAAGCATGCGCCAGTTAATATTTTTGCATTTTGATCACGACCTAAGGTGGTTGACAGGCTCCGGATGCCAAACCGCTTGTCGGAAAATAACGGTTGATGGCTTGAAAGATAGGTGATGCATAGACCTACCTTGCGGTAAAATGTCAGTGTTGCCACTTTACGGGAACATGGATTTTTTTGAGGTTGAAGCATGCGCCAGTTAATATTTTTGCATTTTGATCACGACATAAAGTGGTTGACAGGCTCCGGATGCCAAACCGCTTGTCGGAAAATAACGGTTGATGGCTTGAAAGATAGGTGATGCATAGACCTACCTTGCGGTAAAATGTCAGTGTTGCCACTTTACGGGAACATGGATTTTTTTGAGGTTGAAGCATGCGCCTGTAAATATTTTTGCATTTTGATCACGACCTAAGGTGGTTGACAGGCTCCGGATGCCAGACCGCTTGTCGGAAAATAACGGTTGATGGCTTGGAAGATAGGTGATGCATAGACCTACCTTGCGGTAAAATGTCAGTGTTGCCACTTTACGGGAACATGGATTTTTTTGAGGTTGAAGCATGCGCCAGTTAATATTTTTGCATTTTGATCACGACCTACTTTTACATGCAACTTGCAACTTGCACATGCAACTTGCACATGCAACTTGCACATGCAACTTGCACATGCAACTTGCATAAGCAACTTGCACATGCAACTTGCAACTTGCACATGCAACTTGCACATGCAACTTGCACATGCAACTTGCACATGCAACTTGCACATGCAACTTGCACATGCAACCTGCACATGCAACTTGTACATGCAACTTGCACATGCAACTTGTACATGCAACTTGCAGATGCAACTTTCACATGCAACTTGCACATACAACTTGCACATGCAACATACACATGCAACTTGTACACGCAACTTGCACATGCAACTTGTACATGCAACTTTCTCATGCAACTTGCACATGCAACTTGCACATGCAACTTGCACATGCAACTTGCAACTTGCACATGCAACTTGCAACTTGCACATGCAACTTGCACATGCAACTTGCAACTTGCACATGCAACAGCACATGCAACTGCACATGCAACTTCCACATGCAACTTGCACAAGCAACTTGCACATGAAACTTGCAACTTGCACATGCAACTTGCACATGCAACTTGCACATGCAACTTGCACATGTAACTTGCACATGCAACTTGCACATGCAACTTGCACATGCAACCTGCACACATGCAACTTGCACATGCAACTTGCACATGCAACTTGTACATGCAACTTGCAGATGCAACTTTCACAAGCAACTTGCACATGCAACTTGCACATGCAACATGCACATGCAACTTGTACACGCAACTTGCACATGCAACTTGTACATGCAACTAGCACATGCAACTTTCTCATGCAACTTGCACATGCAACTTGCACATGCAACTTGCACATGCAACTTGCAACTTGCACATGCAACTTGCAACTTGCACATGCAACTTTTACATGCAACTTCTACATGCAACTAGCACTTGCAACTTTCACATGCAACTTGCACATGCAACTTGCACATGCAACTTGCACATGCAACTTGCACATGCAACTTGCATGCAACTTGCACATGCAACTTGCACATGCAACTTGCACATGCAACTTGCACATGCAACTTGCACATGCAACTTGCACATGCAACATGCACATGCAACTTGTACATGCAACTTGCACATGCAACATGCACATGCAACTTGCACATGCAACTTGCACATGCAACTTGTACATGCAACTTGCACATGCAACTTGCACATGCAACTTGCAACTTGCACATGCAATTTGCACATGCAACTTGCACATGCAACTTGCACATGCAACTTGCACATGCAACTTGCAACTTGCACATGCAACTTGCAACTTGCACATGCAACTTGCACATGCAACTTGCACATGCACATGCAACTTGCACATGCAACTTGCACATGCAAATAGTACATGCAACTTGCACATGCAACTTGCACATGCAACTTGCAACTTGCACATGCAATTTGCACATGCAACTTGCACATGCAACTTGCACATGCAACTTGCACAAGCAACTTGCAACTTGCACATGCAACTTGCACATGCAACTTGCACATGCAACTTGCACATGCAACTTGCACATGCAACTTGCAACTTGCACATGCAACATGCACATGCAACTTGTACACGCAACTTGCACATGCAACTTGTACATGCAACTAGCACATGCAACTTTCTCATGCAACTTGCACATGCAACTTGCACATGCAACTTGCACATGCAACTTGCACATGCAACTTGCAACTTGCACATGCAACTTGCAACTTGCACATGCAACTTTTACATGCAACTTCTACATGCAACTAGCACTTGCAACTTTCACATGCAACTTGCACATGCAACTTGCACATGCAACTTGCACATGCAACTTGCACATGCAACTTGCACATGCAACTTGCACATGCAACTTGCACATGCAACTTGCACATGCAACTTGCACATGCAACTTGCACATGCAACTTGCAACTTGCACATGCAATTTGCACATGCAACTTGCACATGCAACTTGCACATGCAACTTGCACAAGCAACTTGCAACTTGCACATGCAACTTTCACATGCAACTTGCACATGCAACTTGCACATGCAACTTGCACATGCAACTTGCACATGCAACTTGCATGCAACTTTCACATGCAACTTGCACATGCAACTTGCACATGCAACTTGCACATGCAACTTGCACATGCAACTTGCATGCAACTTGCACATGCAACTTGCACATGCAACTTGCACATGCAACTTGCACATGCAACATGCACATGCAACTTGTACATGCAACTTGCACATGCAACTTGCACATGCAACTTGCACATGCAACTTGCAACTTGCACATGCAACTTGCACATGCAACTTGCACATGCAACTTGCACATGCAACTTGCACATGCAACTTGCAACTTGCACATGCAACTTGCACATGCAACTTGCAACTTGCACATGCAACTTGCACATGCAACTTGTACATGCAACTAGCACTTGCATCTTTCACATGCAACTTGCACATGCAACTTGCACATGCAACTTGCACATGCAACTTGCACATGCAACTTGCACATGCAACTTGCACATGCAACTTGCACAGGCAACTTGCACATGCAACTTGCACATGCAACTTGCACATGCAACTTGTACATGCAACTTGCACATGCAACTTGCACATGCAACTTGCACATGCAACTTGCACATGCAACTTGCACATGCAACTTGCACATGCAACTTGCACACGCAACTTGCACATGCAACTTGTACATGCAACTTGCACATGCAACATGCACATGCAACTTGCACATGCAACTTGCACGTGCAACTTGCACATGCAACTTGCACATGCAACTTGCACATGCAACTTGCACATGCAACTTGCACATGCACTTTGCACATGCAACTTTTACATGCAACTTGCAACTTGCACATGCAACCTGGACATGCAACTTGCACATGCAACCTGCACACGCAACTTGTACATGCAACTTGCACATGCAACTTGCACATGCAACTTGCAACTTGCACATGCAACTGGCACATGTAACTTCCACAAGCAACCTGCACATGCAACTTGCACATGCAACTTGCAACTTGCACATGCAACTTACACATGCAACTTGTACATGCAACTAGCACATGCAAATTTCACATGCAATTTGCACATGCAACTTGCACATGCAACTTGCACATGCAATTTGCACATGCAACTTGCACATGCAACTTGCACATGCAACTTGCACATGCAACATGCACATGCAACTTGTACATGCAACTTGCACATGCAACTTGTACATGCAACTTGCACATGCAACTTTCACATGCAACTTGCACATGCAACTTGCACATGCAACATGCACATGCAACTTGAAAATGCAACTTGCACGTGCAACTTGTACATGCAACTAGCACATGCAACTTTCACATGCAACTTGCACATGCAACTTGCACATGCAACTTGCACATGCAACTTGCACATGCAACTTGCAACTTGCACATGCAACTTGCACATGCAACTTGCACCTGCAACTTGCAACTTGCACATGCAACTTGCACATGCAACTTGTACATGCAACTAGCACTTGCAACTTTCACATGCAACTTGCATATGCAACTTGCACATGCAACTTGCACATGCAACTTGCACATGCAACTTGCACATGCAACTTGCACATGCAACATGCACATGCAACTTGTACATGCAACTTGCACATGCAACTTGCACATGCAACTTGTACATGCAACTTGCACATGCAACTTGCACATGCAACTTGCAACTTGCACATGCAACTTGTGATGCATAGACCTACCTTGCGGTAAAATGTCAGTGTTGCCACTTTACGGGAACATGGATTTTTTTGAGGTTGAAGCATGCGCCTGTTAATATTTTTGCATTTTGATCACGACCTAAGGTGGTTGACAGGCTCCGGATGCCAAACCGCTTGTCGGAAAATAACGGTTCATGGCTTGAAAGATAGGTGATGCATAGATTTACCTTGCGGTAAAATGTCAGTGTTGCCACTTTACGGGAACATGGATTTTTTTGAGGTTGAAGTATGCGCCAGTTAATATTTTTGCATTTTGATCACGACCTAAAGTGGTTGACAGGCTCCGGATGCCAAACCGCTTGTCGGAAAATAACGGTTGATGGCTTGAAAGATAGGTGATGCATAGACCTACCTTGCGGTAAAATGTCAGTGTTGCCACTTTACGGGAACATGGATTTTTTTGAGGTTGAAGCATGCGCCCGTTAATATTTTTGCATTTTGATCACGACCTAAGGTGGTTGACAGGCTCCGGATGCCAAACCGCTTGTCGGAAAATAACGGTTGATGGCTTGAAAGATAGGTGATGCATAGACCTACCTTGCGGTAAAATGTCAGTGTTGCCACTTTACGGGAACATGGATTTTTTTGAGGTTGAAGCATGCACCTGTTAATATTTTTGCATTTTGATCACGACCTAAGGTGGTTGACAGGCTCTGGATGCCAAACCGCTTGTCGGAAAATAACGGTTGATGGCTTGAAAGATAGGTGATGCATAGACCTACCTTCGGGTAAAATGTCAGTGTTGCCACTTTACGGGAACATGGATTTTTTTGAGGTTGAAGCATGCGCCCGTTAATATTTTTGCATTTTGATCACGACCTAAGGTGGTTGACAGGCTCCGGATGCCAAACCGCTTGTCGGAAAATAACGGTTCATGGCTTGAAAGATAGGTGATGCATAGACCTACCTTGCGGTAAAATGTCAGTGTTGCCACTTTACGGGAACATGGATTTTTTTGAGGTTGAAGCATGCACCTGTTAATATTTTTGCATTTTGATCACGACCTAAGGTGGTTGACAGGCTCTGGATGCCAAACCGCTTGTCGGAAAATAACGGTTGATGGCTTGAAAGATAGGTGATGCATAGACCTACCTTGCGGTAAAATGTCAGTGTTGCCACTTTACGGGAACATGGATTTTTTTGAGGTTGAAGCATGCGCCAGTTAATATTTTTGCATTTTGATCACGACCTAAGTTGGTTGACAGGCTCCGGATGCCAAACCGCTTGTCGGAAAATAACGGTTGATGGCTTGAAAGATAGGTGATGCATAGACCTACCTTGCGGTAAAATGTCAGTGTTGCCACTTTAAGGGAACATGGATTTTTTTGAGGTTGAAGCATGCACCTGTTAATATTTTTGCATTTTGATCACGACCTAAGGTGGTTGACAGGCTCTGGATGCCAAACCACTTGTCGGAAAATAACGGTTGATGGCTTGAAAGATAGGTGATGCATAGACCTACCTTGCGGTAAAATGTCAGTGTTGCCACTTTACGGGAACATGGATTTTTTTGAGGTTGAAGCATGCGCCTGTTAATATTTTTGCATTTTGATCACGACCTAAGGTGGTTGACAGGCTCCGGATGCCAAACCGCTTGTCGGAAAATAACGGTTGATGGCTTGAAAGATAGGTGATGCATAGACCTACCTTGCGGTAAAATGTCAGTGTTGCCACTTTACGGGAACATGGATTTTTTTGAGGTTGAAGCATGCGCCCGTTAATATTTTTGCATTTTGATCACGACCTAAGGTGGTTGACAGGCTCCGGATGCCAAACCGCTTGTCGGAAAATAACGGTTGATGGCTTGAAAGATAGGTGATGCATAGACCTACCTTGCGGTAAAATGTCAGTGTTGCCACTTTACGGGAACATGGATTTTTTTGAGGTTGAAGCATGCGCCTGTTAATATTTTTGCATTTTGATCACGACCTAAGGTGGTTGACAGGCTCTGGATGCCAAACCGCTTGTCGGAAAATAACGGTTGATGGCTTGAAAGATAGGTGATGCATAGACCTACCTTGCGGTAAAATGTCAGTGTTGCCACTTTACGGGAACATGGATTTTTTTGAGGTTGAAGCATGCGCCCGTTAATATTTTTGAATTTTGATCACGACCTAAGGTGGTTGACAGGCTCCGGATGCCAAACCGCTTGTCGGAAAATAACGGTTCATGGCTTGAAAGATAGGTGATGCATAGACCTACCTTGCGGTAAAATGTCAGTGTTGCCACTTTACGGGAACATGGATTTTTTTGAGGTTGAAGCATGCGCCCGTTAATATTTTTGCATTTTGATCACGACCTAAAGTGGTTGACAGGCTCCGGATGCCAAACCGCTTGTCGGAAAATAACGGTTCATGGCTTGAAAGATAGGTGATGCATAGACCTACCTTGCGGTAAAATGTCAGTGTTGCCACTTTACGGGAACATGGATTTTTTTGAGGTTGAAGCATGCGCCAGTTAATATTTTTGCATTTTGATCACGACCTAAAGTGGTTGACAGGCTCCGGATGCCAAACCGCTTGTCGGAAAATAACGGTTCATGGCTTGAAAGATAGGTGATGCATAGACCTACCTTGCGGTAAAATGTCAGTGTTGCCACTTTACGGGAACATGGATTTTTTTGAGGTTGAAGCATGCGCCCGTTAATATTTTTGCATTTTGATCACGACCTAAGGTGGTTGACAGGCTCTGGATGCCAAACCGCTTGTCGGAAAATAACGGTTGATGGCTTGAAAGATAGGTGATGCATAGACCTACCTTTCGGTAAAATGTCAGTGTTGCCACTTTACGGGAACATGGATTTTTTTGAGGTTGAAGCATGCGCCCGTTAATATTTTTGCATTTTGATCACGACCTAAAGTGGTTGACAGGCTCCGGATGCCAAACCGCTTGTCGGAAAATAACGGTTCATGGCTTGAAAGATAGGTGATGCATAGACCTACCTTGCGGTAAAATGTCAGTGTTGCCACTTTACGGGAACATGGATTTTTTTGAGGTTGAAGCATGCGCCAGTTAATATTTTTGCATTTTGATCACGACCTAAAGTGGTTGACAGGCTCCGGATGCCAAACCGCTTGTCGGAAAATAACGGTTCATGGCTTGAAAGATAGGTGATGCATAGACCTACCTTGCGGTAAAATGTCAGTGTTGCCACTTTACGGGAACATGGATTTTTTTGAGGTTGAAGCATGCGCCCGTTAATATTTTTGCATTTTGATCACGACCTAAAGTGGTTGACAGGCTCCGGATGCCAAACCGCTTGTCGGAAAATAACGGTTGATGGCTTGAAAGATAGGTGATGCATAGACCTACCTTGCGGTAAAATGTCAGTGTTGCCACTTTACGGGAACATGGATTTTTTTGAGGTTGAAGCATGCGCCCGTTAATATTTTTGCATTTTGATCACGACCTAAGGTGGTTGACAGGCTCCGGATGCCAAACCGCTTGTCGGAAAATAACGGTTGATGGCTTGAAAGATAGGTGATGCATAGACCTACCTTGCGGTAAAATGTCAGTGTTGCCACTTTACGGGAACATGGATTTTTTTGAGGTTGAAGCATGCACCTGTTAATATTTTTGCATTTTGATCACGACCTAAGGTGGTTGACAGGCTCTGGATGCCAAACCGCTTGTCGGAAAATAACGGTTGATGGCTTGAAAGATAGGTGATGCATAGACCTACCTTGCGGTAAAATGTCAGTGTTGCCACTTTACGGGAACATGGATTTTTTTGAGGTTGAAGCATGCGCCAGTTAATATTTTTGCATTTTGATCACGACCTAAGTTGGTTGACAGGCTCCGGATGCCAAACCGCTTGTCGGAAAATAACGGTTGATGGCTTGAAAGATAGGTGATGCATAGACCTACCTTGCGGTAAAATGTCAGTGTTGCCACTTTAAGGGAACATGGATTTTTTTGAGGTTGAAGCATGCACCTGTTAATATTTTTGCATTTTGATCACGACCTAAGGTGGTTGACAGGCTCTGGATGCCAAACCACTTGTCGGAAAATAACGGTTGATGGCTTGAAAGATAGGTGATGCATAGACCTACCTTGCGGTAAAATGTCAGTGTTGCCACTTTACGGGAACATGGATTTTTTTGAGGTTGAAGCATGCGCCTGTTAATATTTTTGCATTTTGATCACGACCTAAGGTGGTTGACAGGCTCCGGATGCCAAACCGCTTGTCGGAAAATAACGGTTGATGGCTTGAAAGATAGGTGATGCATAGACCTACCTTGCGGTAAAATGTCAGTGTTGCCACTTTACGGGAACATGGATTTTTTTGAGGTTGAAGCATGCGCCAGTTAATATTTTTGCATTTTGATCACGACCTAAGTTGGTTGACAGGCTCCGGATGCCAAACCGCTTGTCGGAAAATAACGGTTGATGGCTTGAAAGATAGGTGATGCATAGACCTACCTTGCGGTAAAATGTCAGTGTTGCCACTTTAAGGGAACATGGATTTTTTTGAGGTTGAAGCATGCACCTGTTAATATTTTTGCATTTTGATCACGACCTAAGGTGGTTGACAGGCTCTGGATGCCAAACCACTTGTCGGAAAATAACGGTTGATGGCTTGAAAGATAGGTGATGCATAGACCTACCTTGCGGTAAAATGTCAGTGTTGCCACTTTACGGGAACATGGATTTTTTTGAGGTTGAAGCATGCGCCTGTTAATATTTTTGCATTTTGATCACGACCTAAGGTGGTTGACAGGCTCCGGATGCCAAACCGCTTGTCGGAAAATAACGGTTGATGGCTTGAAAGATAGGTGATGCATAGACCTACCTTGCGGTAAAATGTCAGTGTTGCCACTTTACGGGAACATGGATTTTTTTGAGGTTGAAGCATGCGCCCGTTAATATTTTTGCATTTTGATCACGACCTAAGGTGGTTGACAGGCTCCGGATGCCAAACCGCTTGTCGGAAAATAACGGTTGATGGCTTGAAAGATAGGTGATGCATAGACCTACCTTGCGGTAAAATGTCAGTGTTGCCACTTTACGGGAACATGGATTTTTTTGAGGTTGAAGCATGCGCCTGTTAATATTTTTGCATTTTGATCACGACCTAAGGTGGTTGACAGGCTCTGGATGCCAAACCGCTTGTCGGAAAATAACGGTTGATGGCTTGAAAGATAGGTGATGCATAGACCTACCTTGCGGTAAAATGTCAGTGTTGCCACTTTACGGGAACATGGATTTTTTTGAGGTTGAAGCATGCGCCCGTTAATATTTTTGAATTTTGATCACGACCTAAGGTGGTTGACAGGCTCCGGATGCCAAACCGCTTGTCGGAAAATAACGGTTCATGGCTTGAAAGATAGGTGATGCATAGACCTACCTTGCGGTAAAATGTCAGTGTTGCCACTTTACGGGAACATGGATTTTTTTGAGGTTGAAGCATGCGCCCGTTAATATTTTTGCATTTTGATCACGACCTAAAGTGGTTGACAGGCTCCGGATGCCAAACCGCTTGTCGGAAAATAACGGTTCATGGCTTGAAAGATAGGTGATGCATAGACCTACCTTGCGGTAAAATGTCAGTGTTGCCACTTTACGGGAACATGGATTTTTTTGAGGTTGAAGCATGCGCCAGTTAATATTTTTGCATTTTGATCACGACCTAAAGTGGTTGACAGGCTCCGGATGCCAAACCGCTTGTCGGAAAATAACGGTTCATGGCTTGAAAGATAGGTGATGCATAGACCTACCTTGCGGTAAAATGTCAGTGTTGCCACTTTACGGGAACATGGATTTTTTTGAGGTTGAAGCATGCGCCCGTTAATATTTTTGCATTTTGATCACGACCTAAGGTGGTTGACAGGCTCTGGATGCCAAACCGCTTGTCGGAAAATAACGGTTGATGGCTTGAAAGATAGGTGATGCATAGACCTACCTTGCGGTAAAATGTCAGTGTTGCCACTTTACGGGAACATGGATTTTTTTGAGGTTGAAGCATGCGCCCGTTAATATTTTTGCATTTTGATCACGACCTAAAGTGGTTGACAGGCTCCGGATGCCAAACCGCTTGTCGGAAAATAACGGTTGATGGCTTGAAAGATAGGTGATGCATAGACCTACCTTGCGGTAAAATGTCAGTGTTGCCACTTTACGGGAACATGGATTTTTTTGAGGTTGAAGCATGCGCCCGTTAATATTTTTGCATTTTGATCACGACCTAAGGTGGTTGACAGGCTCCGGATGCCAAACCGCTTGTCGGAAAATAACGGTTGATGGCTTGAAAGATAGGTGATGCATAGACCTACCTTGCGGTAAAATGTCAGTGTTGCCACTTTACGGGAACATGGATTTTTTTGAGGTTGAAGCATGCGCCTGTTAATATTTTTGCATTTTGATCACGACCTAAGGTGGTTGACAGGCTCTGGATGCCAAACCGCTTGTCGGAAAATAACGGTTGATGGCTTGAAAGATAGGTGATGCATAGACCTACCTTGCGGTAAAATGTCAGTGTTGCCACTTTACGGGAACATGGATTTTTTTGAGGTTGAAGCATGCGCCCGTTAATATTTTTGCATTTTGATCACGACCTAAAGTGGTTGACAGGCTCCGGATGCCAAACCGCTTGTCGGAAAATAACGGTTCATGGCTTGAAAGATAGGTGATGCATAGACCTACCTTGCGGTAAAATGTCAGTGTTGCCACTTTACGGGAACATGGATTTTTTTGAGGTTGAAGCATGCGCCAGTTAATATTTTTGCATTTTGATCACGACCTAAAGTGGTTGACAGGCTCCGGATGCCAAACCGCTTGTCGGAAAATAACGCTTCATGGCTTGAAAGATAGGTGATGCATAGACCTACCTTGCGGTAAAATGTCAGTGTTGCCACTTTACGGGAACATGGATTTTTTTGAGGTTGAAGCATGCGCCCGTTAATATTTTTGCATTTTGATCACGACCTAAAGTGGTTGACAGGCTCCGGATGCCAAACCGCTTGTCGGAAAATAACGGTTGATGGCTTGAAAGATAGGTGATGCATAGACCTACCTTGCGGTAAAATGTCAGTGTTGCCACTTTACGGGAACATGGATTTTTTTGAGGTTGAAGCATGCACCTGTTAATATTTTTGCATTTTGATCACGACCTAAGGTGGTTGACAGGCTCTGGATGCCAAACCGCTTGTCGGAAAATAACGGTTGATGGCTTGAAAGATAGGTGATGCATAGACCTACCTTGCGGTAAAATGTCAGTGTTGCCACTTTACGGGAACATGGATTTTTTTGAGGTTGAAGCATGCGCCTGTTAATATTTTTGCATTTTGATCACGACCTAAGGTGGTTGACAGGCTCCGGATGCCAAACCGCTTGTCGGAAAATAACGGTTGATGGCTTGAAAGATAGGTGATGCATAGACCTACCTTGCGGTAAAATGTCAGTGTTGCCACTTTACGGGAACATGGATTTTTTTGAGGTTGAAGCATGCGCCCGTTAATATTTTTGCATTTTGATCACGACCTAAGGTGGTTGACAGGCTCCGGATGCCAAACCGCTTGTCGGAAAATAACGGTTGATGGCTTGAAAGATAGGTGATGCATAGACCTACCTTGCGGTAAAATGTCAGTGTTGCCACTTAACGGAAACATGGATTTTTTTGAGGTTGAAGCATGCGCCTGTTAATATTTTTGCATTTTGATCACGACCTAAGGTGGTTGACAGGCTCCGGATGCCAAACCGCTTGTCGGAAAATAACGGTTGATGGCTTGAAAGATAGGTGATGCATAGACCTACTTTGCGGTAAAATGTCAGTGTTGCCACTTAACGGGAACATGGATTTTTCCATGTCAGTGTTGCCACTTTACGGGAACATGGATTTTTTTGAGGTTGAAGCATGCGCCCGTTAATATTTTTGCATTTTGATCACGACCTAAGGTGGTTGACAGGCTCCGGATGCCAAACCGCTTGTCGGAAAATAACGGTTGATGGCTTGAAAGATAGGTGATGCATAGACCTAACTTGCGGTAAAATGTCAGTGTTGCCAGTTTACGGGAACATGGATTTTTTTGAGGTTGAAGCATGCACCTGTTAATATTTTTGCATTTTGATCACGACCTAAGGTGGTTGACAGGCTCTGGATGCCAAACCGCTTGTCGGAAAATAACGGTTGATGGCTTGAAAGATAGGTAATGCATAGACCTACCTTGCGGTAAAATGTCAGTGTTGCCACTTTACGGGAACATGGATTTTTTTGAGGTTGAAGCATGCGCCTGTTAATATTTTTGCATTTTGATCACGACATAAGGTGGTTGACAGGCTCCGGATGCCAAACCGCTTGTCGGAAAATAACGGTTAATGGCTTGAAAGATAGGTGATGCATAGACCTACCTTGCGGTAAAATGTCAGTGTTGCCACTTTACGGGAACATGGATTTTTTTGAGGTTGAAGCATGCACCTGTTAATATTTTTGCATTTTGATCACGACCTAAGGTGGTTGACAGGCTCCGGATGCCAAACCGCTTGTCGGAAAATAACGGTTGATGGCTTGAAAGATTGGTGATGCATAGACCTACCTTGCGGTAAAATGTCAGTGTTGCCACTTAACGGGAACATGGATTTTTTTGAGGTTGAAGCATGCGCCAGTTAATATTTTTGCATTTTGATCACGACCTAAAGTGGTTGACAGGCTCCGGATGCCAAACCGCTTGTCGGAAAATAACGGTTGATGGCTTGAAAGATAGGTCATGCATAGACCTACCTTGCGGTAAAATGTCAGTGTTGCCACTTTACGGGAACATGGATTTTTTTGAGGTTGAAGCATGCGCCCGTTAATATTTTTGCAGTTTGATCACGACCTAAGGTGGTTGACAGGCTCCGGATGCCAAACCGCTTTTCGGAAATTAACGGTTGATGGCTTTAAAGATAGGTGATACATAGACCTACCTTGCGGTAAAATGTCAGTGTTGCCATTTAACGGGAACATGGATTTTTTTGAGGTTGAAGCATGCGCCTGTTAATATTTTTGCATTTTGATCACGACCTAAAGTGGTTGACAGGCTCCGGATGCCAAACCGCTTGTCGGAAAATAACGGTTGATGGCTTGAAAGATAGGCAATGCATAGGCCTACCTTGCGGTAAAATGTCAGTGTTGCCGCTTTACGGGAACATGGATTTTTTTGAGGTTGAAGCATGCGCCTGTTAATATTTTTGCACTTTGATCACGACCTAAGGTGGTTGACAGGCTCCGGATGCCAAACCGCTTGTCGGAAAATAACGGTTGATGGCTTGAATGATAGGTGATGCATAGACCTACCTTGCGGTAAAATGTCAGTGTTGCCACTTTACGGGAACATGGTTTTTTTTGGGGTTGAAGCATGCGCCAGTTAATATTTTTGCATTTTGATCACGACCAACTTTTACATGCAACTTGCAACTTGCACATGCAACTTGCACATGCAACTTGCACATGCAACTTGCACATGCAACTTGCACATGCAACTTGCACATGCAACTTGCACATGCAACTTGCACATGCAACTTGCACATGCAACTTGCACATGCAACTTGCACATGCAACCTGCACATGCAGCTTGTACATGCAACTTGCACATGCAACTTGTACATGCAACTTGCACATGCAACTTTCACATGCAACTTGCACATGCAACTTGCACATGCAACATGCACATGCAACTTGTACACGCAACTTGCACATGCAACTTGTACATGCAACTAGCACATGCAACTTTCACATGCAACATGCACATGCAACTTGCACATGCAACTTGCACATGCAACTTGCACATGCAACTTGCACATGCAACTTGCAACTTGCACATGCAACTTGCACATGCAACATGCACATGCATTTTGTACATGCAACTTGCACATGCAACATGCACATGCAACTTGCACATGCATCTTGCACATGCAACTTGTACATGCAACTTGCACATGCAACTTGCACATGCAACTTGCAACTTGCACATGCAACTTGCACATGCAACTTGCAACTTGCACATGCAACTTGCAGCTTGCACATGCAACTTGCAACTTGCACAGGCAACTTGCACATGCAACTTGTACATGCAACTAGCACTTGCAACTTTCACATGCAACTTGCACATGCAACTTGCACATGCAACTTGCACATGCAACTTGCACATGCAACTTGCACATGCAACTTGCAACTTGCACATGCAACTTGCACATGCAACTTGCAACTTGCACATGCAACTTGCACATGCAACTTGCAACTTGCACATGCAACTTGCACATGCAACTTGTACATGCAACTGGCACTTGCAACTTTCACATGCAACTTGCACATGCAACTTGCACATGCAACTTGCACATGCAACTTGCACATGCAACTTGCACATGCAACTTGTACATGCAACTTGCACATGCAACATGCACATGCAACTTGCACGTGCAACTTGCACATGCAACTTGTACATGCAACTTGCACATGCAACTTGCACATGCAACTTGCAACTTGCACATGCAACTTGCACATGCAACTTGCACATGCAACTTGCACATGCAACTTGCACATGCAACTTGCACATGCAACTTGCACATGCAACTTTTTCATGCAACTTGCAACTTGCACATGCAACCTGGACATGCAACTTGCACATGCCACCTGCACACGCAACTTGTACATGCAACTTGCACATGCAACTTGCACATGCAACTTGTACATGCAACTTGCACATGCAACTGGCACATGTAACTTCCACAAGCAACCTGCACATGCAACTTGCACATGCAACTTGCAACTTGCACATGCAACTTACACATGCAATTTGTACATGCAACTAGCACATGCAACTTTCACATGCAACTTGCACATGCAACTTGCACATGCAACTTGCACATGCAACTTGCACATGCAACTTGCACATGCAACTTGCACATGCAACTTGTACATGCAACTTTTTCATGCAACTTGCAACTTGCACATGCAACCTGGACATGCAACTTGCACATGCCACCTGCACACGCAACTTGTACATGCAACTTGCACATGTAACTTGTACATGCAACTTGCACATGCAACTTTCACATGCAACTTGCACATGCAACTTGCACATGCAACATGCACATGCAACTTGTACATGCAACTTGCACATGCAACTTGTACATGCAACTAGCACATGCAACTTTCACATGCAACTTGCACATGCAACTTGCACATGCAACTTGCACATGCAACTTGCACATGCAACTTGCACATGCAACTTGCACATGCAACTTGCACATGCAACTTGCAACTTGCACATGCAACTTGCACATGCAACTTGCAACTTGCACATGCAACTTGCACATGCAACTTGTACATGCAACTAGCACTTGCAACTTTCACATGCAACTTGAACATGCAAATTGCACATGCAACTTGCACATGCAACTTAGACATGCAACTTGCACATGCAACATGCACATGCAACTTGTACATGCAACTTGCACATGCAACTTGCACATGCAACTTGTACATGCAACTTGCACATGCAACTTGCACATGCAACTTGCACATGCAACTTGTGATGCATAGACCTACCTTGCGGTAAAATGTCAGTGTTGCCACTTTACGGGAACATGGATTTTTTTGAGGTTGAAGCCAGCGCCCGTTAATATTTTTGCATTTTGATCACGACCTAAGGTGGTTGACAGGCTCCGGATGCCAAACCGCTTGTCGGAAAATAACGGTTGATAGCTTGAAAGATAGGTGATGCATAGACCTACCTTGCGGTAAAATGTCAGTGTTGCCACTTTACGGGAACATGGATTTTTTTGAGGTTGAAGCATGCGCCAGTTAATATTTTTGCATTTTGATCACGACCTAAAGTGGTTGACAGGCTCCGGATGCCAAACCGCTTGTCGGAAAATAACGGTTGATGGCTTGAAAGATAGGTGATGCATAGACCTACCTTGCGGTAAAATGTCAGTGTTGCCACTTTACGGGAACATGGATTTTTTTGAGGTTGAAGCATGCGCCCGTTAATATTTTTGCATTTTGATCACGACCTAAGGTGGTTGACAGGCTCCGGATGCCAAACCGCTTGTCGGAAAATAACGGTTGATGGCTTGAAAGATAGGTGATGCATAGACCTACCTTGCGGTAAAATGTCAGTGTTGCCACTTTACGGGAACATGGATTTTTTTTAGGTTGAAGCATGCGCCTGTTAATATTTTTGCATTTTGATCACGACCTAAGGTGGTTGACAGGCTCCGGATGCCAAACCGCTTGTCGGAAAATAACGGTTGATGGCTTGAAAGATAGGTGATGCATAGACCTACCTTGCGGTAAAATGTCAGTGTTGCCACTTTACGGGAACATGGATTTTTTTGAGGTTGAAGCATGCGCCTGTTAATATTTTTGCATTTTGATCACGACCTAAGGTGGTTGACAGGCTCCGGATGCCAAACCGCTTGTCGGAAAATAACGGTTGATGGCTTGAAAGATAGGTGATGCATAGACCTACCTTGCGGTAAAATGTCAGTGTTGCCACTTTACGGGAACATGGATTTTTTTGAGGTTGAAGCATGCGCCTGTTAATATTTTTGCATTTTGATCACGACCTAAGGTGGTTGACAGGCTCCGGATGCCAAACCGCTTGTCGGAAAATAACGGTTGATGGCTTGAAAGATAGGTGATGCATAGACCTACCTTGCGGTAAAATGTCAGTGTTGCCACTTTACGGGAACATGGATTTTTTTGAGGTTGAAGCATGCGCCTGTTAATATTTTTGCATTTTGATCACGACCTAAGGTGGTTGACAGGCTCCGGATGCCAAACCGCTTGTCGGAAAATAACGGTTGATAGCTTGAAAGATAGGTGATGCATAGACCTACCTTGCGGTAAAATGTCAGTGTTGCCACTTTACGGGAACATGGATTTTTTTGAGGTTGAAGCATGCGCCAGTTAATATTTTTGCATTTTGATCACGACCTAAGGTGGTTGACAGGCTCCGGATGCCAAACCGCTTGTCGGAAAATAACGGTTAAATGCTTGAAAGATAGGTGATGCATAGACCTACCTTGCCGTAAAATGTCAGTGTTGCCACTTTACGGGAACATGGATTTTTTTGAGGTTGAAGCATGCACCTGTTAATATTTTTGCATTTTGATCACGACCTAAGGTGGTTGACAGGCTCCGGATGCCAAACCGCTTGTCGGAAAATAACGGTTGATGGCTTGAAAGATAGGTGATGCATAGACCTACCTTGCGGTAAAATGTCAGTGTTGCCACTTTACGGGAACATGGATTTTTTGGGGTTGAAGCATGCGCCTGTTAATATTTTTGCATTTTGATCACGACCTAAGGTGGTTGACAGGCTCCGGATGCCAAACCGCTTGTCGGAAAATAACGGTTGATGGCTTGAAAGATAGGTGATGCATAGACCTACCTTGCGGTAAAATGTCAGTGTTGCCACTTTACGGGAACATGGATTTTTTTGAGGTTGAAGCATGCGCCTGTTAATATTTTTGCATTTTGATCACGACCTAAGGTGTTGACAGGCTCCGGATGCCAAACCGCTTGTCGGAAAATAACGGTTGATGGCTTGAAAGATAGGTGATGCATAGACCTACCTTGCGGTAAAATGTCAGTGTTGCCACTTTACGGGAACATGGATTTTTTTGAGGTTGAAGCATGCACCTGTTAATATTTTTGCATTTTGATCACGACCTAAGGTGGTTGACAGGCTCTGGATGCCAAACCGCTTGTCGGAAAATAACGGTTGATGGCTTGAAAGATAGGTGATGCATAGACCTACCTTGCGGTAAAATGTCAGTGTTGCCACTTTACGGGAACATGGATTTTTTTGAGGTTGAAGCATGCGCCAGTTAATATTTTTGCATTTTGATCACGACCTAAGGTGGTTGACAGGCTCCGGATGCCAAACCGCTTGTCGGAAAATAACGGTTGATGGCTTGAAAGATAGGTGATGTATAGACCTACTTTGCGGTAAAATGTCAGTGTTGCCACTTAACGGAAAAATGGATTTTTTTGAGGTTGAAGCATGCGCCAGTTAATATTTTTGCATTTTGATCACGACCTAAAGTGGTTGACAGGCTCCGGATGCCAAACCGCTTGTCGGAAAATAACGGTTGATGGCTTGAAAGATAGGTGATGCATAGACCTACCTTGAGGTAAAATGTCAGTGTTGCCACTTTACGGGAACATGGATTTTTTTGAGGTTGAAGCATGCGCCCGTTAATATTTTTGCATTTTGATCACGACCTAAGGTGGTTGACAGGCTCCGGATGTCAAACCGCTTGTCGAAAAATAACGGTTGATGGCTTGAAAGATAGGTGATGCATAAACCTACCTTGCGGTAAAATGTCAGTGCTGCCACTTAACGGGAACATGGATTTTTTTGGGGTTGAAGCATGCGCCTGTTAATATTTTTGCATTTTGATCACGACCTAAGGTGGTTGACAGGCTCCGGATGCCAAACCGCTTGTCGGAAAATAACGGTTGATGGCTTGAAAGATAGGTGATGCATAGACCTACCTTGCGGTAAAATGTCAGTGTTGCCACTTTACGGGAACATGGATTTTTTTGAGGTTGAAGCATGCGCCTGTTAATATTTTTGCATTTTGATCACGACCTAAGGTGGTTGACAGGCTCCGGATGCCAAACCGCTTGTCGGAAAATAACGGTTGATGGCTTGAAAGATAGGTGATGCATAGACCTACCTTGCGGTAAAATGTCAGTGTTGCCACTTTACGGGAACATGGATTTTTTTGAGGTTGAAGCATGCGCCAGTTAATATTTTTGCATTTTGATCACGACCTAAAGTGGTTGACAGGCTCCGGATGCCAAACCGGTTGTCGGAAAATAACGGTTAATGGCTTGAAAGATAGGTGATGCATAGACCTACCTTGCGGTTAAATATCAGTGTTGCCACTTTACGGGAACAAGGATTTTTTTGAGGTTGAAGCATGCACCTGTTAATATTTTTGCATTTTGATCACGACCTAAGGTGGTTGACAGGCTCCGGATGCCAAACCGCTTGTCGGAAAATAACGGTTGATGGCTTGAAAGATAGGTGATGCATAGACCTACCTTGCGGTAAAATGTCAGTGTTGCCACTTTACGGGAACATGGATTTTTTTGAGGTTGAAGCATGCGCCTGTTAATATTTTTGCATTTTGATCACGACCTAAGGTGGTTGACAGGCTCCGGATGCCAAACCGCTTGTCGGAAAATAACGGTTGATAGCTTGAAAGATAGGTGATGCATAGACCTACCTTGCGGTAAAATGTCAGTGTTTCCACTTTACGGGAACATGGATTTTTTTGAGGTTGAAGCATGCGCCTGTTAATATTTTTGCATTTTGATCACGACCTAAGATGGTTGACAGGCTCCGGATGCCAAACCGCTTGTCGGAAAATAAAGGTTCATGGCTTGAAAGATAGGTGATGCATAGACCTACCTTGCGGTAAAATGTCAGTGTTGCCACTTTACGGGAACATGGATTTTTTTGAGGTTGAAGCATGCACCTGTTAATATTTTTGCATTTTGATCACGACCTAAGGTGGTTGACAGGCTCTGGATGCCAAACCGCTTGTCGGAAAATAACGGTTGATGGCTTGAAAGATAGGTGATGCATAGACCTACCTTGCGGTAAAATGTCAGTGTTGCCACTTTACGGGAACATGGATTTTTTTGAGGTTGAAGCATGCGCCAGTTAATATTTTTGCATTTTGATCACGACCTAAGGTGGTTGACAGGCTCCGGATGCCAAACCGCTTGTCGGAAAATAACGGTTGATGGCTTGAAAGATAGGTGATGCATAGACCTACCTTGCGGTAAAATGTCAGTGTTGCCACTTTACGGGAACATGGATTTTTTTGAGGTTGAAGCATGTGCCAGTTAATATTTTTGCATTTTGATCACGACCTAAGGTGGTTGACAGGCTCCGGATGCCAAACCGCTTGTCGGAAAATAACGGTTCATGGCTTGAAAGATAGGTGATGCATAGACCTACCTTGCGGTAAAATGTCAGTGTTGCCACTTTACGGGAACATGGATTTTTTTGAGGTTGAAGCATGCGCCCGTTAATATTTTTGCATTTTGATCACGACCTAAGGTGGTTGACAGGCTCCGGATGCCAAACCGCTTGTCGGAAAATAACGGTTGATGGCTTGAAAGATAGGTGATGCATAGACCTACCTTGCGGTAAAATGTCAGTGTTGCCACTTTACGGGAACATGGATTTTTTTGAGGTTGAAGCATGCGCCTGTTAATATTTTTGCATTTTGATCACGACCTAAGGTGTTGACAGGCTCCGGATGCCAAACCGCTTGTCGGAAAATAACGGTTGATGGCTTGAAAGATAGGTGATGCATAGACCTACCTTGCGGTAAAATGTCAGTGTTGCCACTTTACGGGAACATGGATTTTTTTGAGGTTGAAGCATGCACCTGTTAATATTTTTGCATTTTGATCACGACCTAAGGTGGTTGACAGGCTCTGGATGCCAAACCGCTTGTCGGAAAATAACGGTTGATGGCTTGAAAGATAGGTGATGCATAGACCTACCTTGCGGTAAAATGTCAGTGTTGCCACTTTACGGGAACATGGATTTTTTTGAGGTTGAAGCATGCGCCAGTTAATATTTTTGCATTTTGATCACGACCTAAGGTGGTTGACAGGCTCCGGATGCCAAACCGCTTGTCGGAAAATAACGGTTGATGGCTTGAAAGATAGGTGATGTATAGACCTACTTTGCGGTAAAATGTCAGTGTTGCCACTTAACGGAAAAATGGATTTTTTTGAGGTTGAAGCATGCGCCAGTTAATATTTTTGCATTTTGATCACGACCTAAAGTGGTTGACAGGCTCCGGATGCCAAACCGCTTGTCGGAAAATAACGGTTCATGGCTTGAAAGATAGGTGATGCATAGACCTACCTTGAGGTAAAATGTCAGTGTTGCCACTTTACGGGAACATGGATTTTTTTGAGGTTGAAGCATGCGCCCGTTAATATTTTTGCATTTTGATCACGACCTAAGGTGGTTGACAGGCTCCGGATGTCAAACCGCTTGTCGAAAAATAACGGTTGATGGCTTGAAAGATAGGTGATGCATAGACCTACCTTGCGGTAAAATGTCAGTGTTGCCACTTAACGGGAACATGGATTTTTTTGGGGTTGAAGCATGCGCCTGTTAATATTTTTGCATTTTGATCACGACCTAAGGTGGTTGACAGGCTCCGGATGCCAAACCGCTTGTCGGAAAATAACGGTTGATGGCTTGAAAGATAGGTGATGCATAGACCTACCTTGCGGTAAAATGTCAGTGTTGCCACTTTACGGGAACATGGATTTTTTTGAGGTTGAAGCATGCGCCTGTTAATATTTTTGCATTTTGATCACGACCTAAGGTGGTTGACAGGCTCCGGATGCCAAACCGCTTGTCGGAAAATAACGGTTGATGGCTTGAAAGATAGGTGATGCATAGACCTACCTTGCGGTAAAATGTCAGTGTTGCCACTTTACGGGAACATGGATTTTTTTGAGGTTGAAGCATGCGCCAGTTAATATTTTTGCATTTTGATCACGACCTAAAGTGGTTAACAGGCTCCGGATGCCAAACCGCTTGTCGGAAAATAACGGTTAATGGCTTGAAAGATAGGTGATGCATAGACCTACCTTGCGGTTAAATATCAGTGTTGCCACTTTACGGGAACAAGGATTTTTTTGAGGTTGAAGCATGCACCTGTTAATATTTTTGCATTTTGATCACGACCTAAGGTGGTTGACAGGCTCCGGATGCCAAACCGCTTGTCGGAAAATAACGGTTGATGGCTTGAAAGATAGGTGATGCATAGACCTACCTTGCGGTAAAATGTCAGTGTTGCCACTTTACGGGAACATGGATTTTTTTGAGGTTGAAGCATGCGCCTGTTAATATTTTTGCATTTTGATCACGACCTAAGGTGGTTGACAGGCTCCGGATGCCAAACCGCTTGTCGGAAAATAACGGTTGATAGCTTGAAAGATAGGTGATGCATAGACCTACCTTGCGGTAAAATGTCAGTGTTTCCACTTTACGGGAACATGGATTTTTTTGAGGTTGAAGCATGCGCCTGTTAATATTTTTGCATTTTGATCACGACCTAAGATGGTTGACAGGCTCCGGATGCCAAACCGCTTGTCGGAAAATAAAGGTTCATGGCTTGAAAGATAGGTGATGCATAGACCTACCTTGCGGTAAAATGTCAGTGTTGCCACTTTACGGGAACATGGATTTTTTTGAGGTTGAAGCATGCACCTGTTAATATTTTTGCATTTTGATCACGACCTAAGGTGGTTGACAGGCTCTGGATGCCAAACCGCTTGTCGGAAAATAACGGTTGATGGCTTGAAAGATAGGTGATGCATAGACCTACCTTGCGGTAAAATGTCAGTGTTGCCACTTTACGGGAACATGGATTTTTTTGAGGTTGAAGCATGCGCCAGTTAATATTTTTGCATTTTGATCACGACCTAAGGTGGTTGACAGGCTCCGGATGCCAAACCGCTTGTCGGAAAATAACGGTTGATGGCTTGAAAGATAGGTGATGCATAGACCTACCTTGCGGTAAAATGTCAGTGTTGCCACTTTACGGGAACATGGATTTTTTTGAGGTTGAAGCATGTGCCAGTTAATATTTTTGCATTTTGATCACGACCTAAGGTGGTTGACAGGCTCCGGATGCCAAACCGCTTGTCGGAAAATAACGGTTCATGGCTTGAAAGATAGGTGATGCATAGACCTACCTTGCGGTAAAATGTCAGTGTTGCCACTTTACGGGAACATGGATTTTTTTGAGGTTGAAGCATGCGCCCGTTAATATTTTTGCATTTTGATCACGACCTAAGGTGGTTGACAGGCTCCGGATGCCAAACCGCTTGTCGGAAAATAACGGTTGATGGCTTGAAAGATAGGTGATGCATAGACCTACCTTGCAGTAAAATGTCAGTGTTGCCACTTTACGGGAACATGGATTTTTTTGAGGTTGAAGCATGCGCCAGTTAATATTTTTGCATTTTGATCACGACCTAAAGTGGTTGACAGGCTCCGGATGCCAAACCGCTTGTCGGAAAATAACGGTTGATTGCTTGAAAGATAGGTGATGCATAGACCTACCTTGCGGTAAAATGTCAGTATTGCCACTTTACGGGAACATGGATTTTTTTGAGGTTGAAGCATGCACCTGTTAATATTTTTGCATTTTGATCACGACCTAAGGTGGTTGACAGGCTCCGGATGCCAAACCGCTTGTCGGAAAATAACGGTTGATGGCTTGAAAGATAGGTGATGCATAGACCTACCTTGCGGTAAAATGTCAGTGTTGCCACTTTACGGGAACATGGATTTTTTTGAGGTTGAAGCATGCACCTGTTAATATTTTTGCATTTTGATCACGACCTAAGGTGGTTGACAGGCTCCGGATGCCAAACCGCTTGTCGGAAAATAACGGTTCATGGCTTGAAAGATAGGTGATGCATAGACCTACTTTGCGGTAAAATGTCAGTGTTGCCACTTAACGGGAACATGGATTTTTTTGAGGTTGAAGCATGCGCCTGTTAATATTTTTGCATTTTGATCACGACCTAAGGTGGTTGACAGGCTCCGGATGCCAAACCGCTTGTCGGAAAATAACGGTTGATTGCTTGAAAGATAGGTGATGCATAGACCTACCTTGCGGTAAAATGTCAGTGTTGCCACTTTACGGGAACATGGATTTTTTTGAGGTTGAAGCATGCACCTGTTAATATTTTTGCATTTTGATCACGACCTAAGGTGGTTGACAGGCTCCGGATGCCAAACCGCTTGTCGGAAAATAACGGTTGATGGCTTGAAAGATAGGTGATGCATAGACCTACCTTGCGGTAAAATGTCAGTGTTGCCACTTTACGGGAACATGGATTTTTTTGGGGTAAAAGCATGCGCCTGTTAATATTTTTGCATTTTGATCACGACCTAAGGTGGTTGACAGGCTCCGGATGCCAAACCGCTTGTCGGAAAATAACGGTTGATGGCTTGAAAGATAGGTGATGCATAGACCAACCTTGCGGTAAAATGTCAGTATTGCCATGCAACTTGCACATGCAACTTGCACATGCAACTTGCACATGCAACTTTTACATGCAACTTGCAACTTGCACATGCAACTTGGACATGCAACTTGCACATGCAACCTGCACATGCAACTTGTACATGCAACTTGCACATGCAACTTGTGATGCATAGACCTACCTTGAAGTAAAATGTCAGTGTTGCCACTTTACGGGAACATGGATTTTTTTGAGGTTGAAGCATGCGCCCGTTAATATTTTTGCATTTTGATCACGACCTAAGGTAGTTGACAGGCTCCGGATGCCAAACCGCTTGTCGGAAAATAACGGTTGATGGCTTGAAAGATAGGTGATGCATAGACCTACCTTGCAGTAAAATGTCAGTGTTGCCACTTTACGGGAACATGGATTTTTTGAGGTTGAAGCATGCGCCAGTTAATATTTTTGCATTTTGATCACGACCTAAAGTGGTTGACAGGCTCCGGATGCCAAACCGCTTGTCGGAAAATAACGGTTGATGGCTTGAAAGATAGGTGATGCATAGACCTACCTTGCGGTAAAATGTCAGTGTTGCCGCTTTACGGGAACATGGATTTTTTTGAGGTTGAAGCATGCGCCCGTTAATATTTTTGCATTTTGATCACGACCTAAGGTGGTTGACAGGCTCCGGATGCCAAACCGCTTGTCGGAAAATAACGGTTGACGGCTTGAAAGATAGGTGATGCATAGACCTACCTTGCAGTAAAATGTCAGTATTGCCACTTTACGGGAACATGGATTTTTTTGAGGTTGAAGCATGCGCCAGTTAATATTTTTGCATTTTGATCACGACCTAAAGTGGTTGACAGGCTCCGGATGCCAAACCGCTTGTCGGAAAATAACGGTTGATGGCTTGAAAGATAGGTGATGCATAGACCTACCTTGAGGTAAAATGTCAGTGTTGCCACTTTACGGGAACATGGATTTTTTTGAGGTTGAAGCATGCGCCCGTTAATATTTTTGCATTTTGATCACGACCTAAGGTGGTTGACAGGCTCCGGATGTCAAACCGCTTGTCGAAAAATAACGGTTGATGGCTTGAAAGATAGGTGATGCATAGACCTACCTTGCGGTAAAATGTCAGTGTTGCCACTTAACGGGAACATGGATTTTTTTGGGGTTGAAGCATGCGCCTGTTAATATTTTTGCATTTTGATCACGACCTAAGGTGGTTGACAGGCTCCGGATGCCAAACCGCTTGTCGGAAAATAACGGTTGATGGCTTGAAAGATAGGTGATGCATAGACCTACCTTGCGGTAAAATGTCAGTGTTGCCACTTTACGGGAACATGGATTTTTTTGAGGTTGAAGCATGCGCCTGTTAATATTTTTGCATTTTGATCACGACCTAAGGTGGTTGACAGGCTCCGGATGCCAAACCGCTTGTCGGAAAAAAACGGTTGATGGCTTGAAAGATAGGTGATGCATAGACCTACCTTGCGGTAAAATGTCAGTGTTGCCACTTTACGGGAACATGGATTTTTTTGAGGTTGAAGCATGCGCCAGTTAATATTTTTGCATTTTGATCACGACCTAAAGTGGTTGACAGGCTCCGGATGCCAAACCGCTTGTCGGAAAATAACGGTTAATGGCTTGAAAGATAGGTGATGCATAGACCTACCTTGCGGTTAAATATCAGTGTTGCCACTTTACGGGAACATGGATTTTTTTGAGGTTGAAGCATGCACCTGTTAATATTTTTGCATTTTGATCACGACCTAAGGTGGTTGACAGGCTCCGGATGCCAAACCGCTTGTCGGAAAATAACGGTTGATGGCTTGAAAGATAGGTGATGCATAGACCTACCTTGCGGTAAAATGTCAGTGTTGCCACTTTACGGGAACATGGATTTTTTTGAGGTTGAAGCATGCGCCTGTTAATATTTTTGCATTTTGATCACGACCTAAGGTGGTTGACAGGCTCCGGATGCCAAACCGCTTGTCGGAAAATAACGGTTGATAGCTTGAAAGATAGGTGATGCATAGACCTACCTTGCGGTAAAATGTCAGTGTTTCCACTTTACGGGAACATGGATTTTTTTGAGGTTGAAGCATGCGCCTGTTAATATTTTTGCATTTTGATCACGACCTAAGATGGTTGACAGGCTCCGGATGCCAAACCGCTTGTCGGAAAATAAAGGTTCATGGCTTGAAAGATAGGTGATGCATAGACCTACCTTGCGGTAAAATGTCAGTGTTGCCACTTTACGGGAACATGGATTTTTTTGAGGTTGAAGCATGCACCTGTTAATATTTTTGCATTTTGATCACGACCTAAGGTGGTTGACAGGCTCTGGATGCCAAACCGCTTGTCGGAAAATAACGGTTGATGGCTTGAAAGATAGGTGATGCATAGACCTACCTTGCGGTAAAATGTCAGTGCTGCCACTTTACGGGAACATGGATTTTTTTGAGGTTGAAGCATGCGCCTGTTAATATTTTTGCATTTTGATCACGACCTAAGGTGGTTGACAGGCTCCGGATGCCAAACTGCTTGTCGGAAAATAACGGTTGATGGCTTGAAAGATAGGTGATGCATAGACCTACCTTGCGGTAAAATGTCAGTGTTGCCACTTTACGGGAACATGGATTTTTTTGAGGTTGAAGCATGTGCCAGTTAATATTTTTGCATTTTGATCACGACCTAAGGTGGTTGACAGGCTCCGGATGCCAAACCGCTTGTCGGAAAATAACGGTTCATGGCTTGAAAGATAGGTGATGCATAGACCTACCTTGCGGTAAAATGTCAGTGTTGCCACTTAACGGGAACATGGATTTTTTTGAGGTTGAAGCATGCGCCCGTTAATATTTTTGCATTTTGATCACGACCTAAGGTGGTTGACAGGCTCCGGATGCCAAACCGCTTGTCGGAAAATAACGGTTGATGGCTTGAAAGATAGGTGATGCATAGACCTACCTTGCGGTAAAATGTCAGTGTTGCCACTTTACGGGAACATGGATTTTTTTGAGGTTGAAGCATGCAGCTGTTAATATTTTTGCATTTTGATCACGACCTAAGGTGGTTGACAGGCTCCGGATGCCAAACCGCTTGTCGGAAAATAACGGTTCATGGCTTGAAAGATAGGTGATGCATAGACCTACTTTGCGGTAAAATGTCAGTATTGCCACTTAACGGGAACATGGATTTTTTTGAGGTTGAAGCATGCGCCTGTTAATATTTTTGCATTTTGATCACGACCTAAGGTGGTTGACAGGCTCCGGATGCCAAACCGCTTGTCGGAAAATAACGGTTGATTGCTTGAAAGATAGGTGATGCATAGACCTACCTTGCGGTAAAATGTCAGTGTTGCCACTTTACGGGAACATGGATTTTTTTGAGGTTGAAGCATGCACCTGTTAATATTTTTGCATTTTGATCACGACCTAAGGTGGTTGACAGGCTCCGGATGCCAAACCACTTGTCGGAAAATAACGGTTGATGGCTTGAAAGATAGGTGATGCATAGACCTACCTTGCGGTAAAATGTCAGTGTTGCCACTTTACGGGAACATGGATTTTTTGGGGTTGAAGCATGCGCCTGTTAATATTTTTGCATTTTGATCACGACCTAAGGTGGTTGACAGGCTCCGGATGCCAAACCGCTTGTCGGAAAATAACGGTTGATGGCTTGAAAGATAGGTGATGCATAGACCTACCTTGCGGTAAAATGTCAGTGTTGCCACTTTACGGGAACATGGATTTTTTTGAGGTTGAAGCATGCGCCTGTTAATATTTTTGCATTTTGATCACGACCTAAGGTGTTGACAGGCTCCGGATGCCAAACCGCTTGTCGGAAAATAACGGTTGATGGCTTGAAAGATAGGTGATGCATCGACCTACCTTGCGGTAAAATGTCAGTGTTGCCACTTTACGGGAACATGGATTTTTTTGAGGTTGAAGCATGCACCTGTTAATATTTTTGCATTTTGATCACGACCTAAGGTGGTTGACAGGCTCTGGATGCCAAACCGCTTGTCGGAAAATAACGGTTGATGGCTTGAAAGATAGGTGATGCATAGACCTACCTTGCGGTAAAATGTCAGTGTTGCCACTTTACGGGAACATGGATTTTTTTGAGGTTGAAGCATGCGCCAGTTAATATTTTTGCATTTTGATCACGACCTAAGGTGGTTGACAGGCTCCGGATGCCAAACCGCTTGTCGGAAAATAACGGTTGATGGCTTGAAAGATAGGTGATGTATAGACCTACTTTGCGGTAAAATGTCAGTGTTGCCACTTAACGGAAAAATTGATTTTTTTGAGGTTGAAGCATGCGCCAGTTAATATTTTTGCATTTTGATCACGACCTAAAGTGGTTGACAGGCTCCGGATGCCAAACCGCTTGTCGGAAAATAACGGTTGATGGCTTGAAAGATAGGCGATGCATAGACCTACCTTGAGGTAAAATGTCAGTGTTGCCACTTTACGGGAACATGGATTTTTTTGAGGTTGAAGCATGCGCCCGTTAATATTTTTGCATTTTGATCACGACCTAAGGTGGTTGACAGGCTCCGGATGTCAAACCGCTTGTCGAAAAATAACGGTTGATGGCTTGAAAGATAGGTGATGCATAGACCTACCTTGCGGTAAAATGTCAGTGTTGCCACTTAACGGGAACATGGATTTTTTTGGGGTTGAAGCATGCGCCTGTTAATATTTTTGCATTTTGATCACGACCTAAGGTGGTTGACAGGCTCCGGATGCCAAACCGCTTGTCGGAAAATAACGGTTGATGGCTTGAAAGATAGGTGATGCATAGACCTACCTTGCGGTAAAATGTCAGTGTTGCCACTTTACGGGAACATGGATTTTTTTGAGGTTGAAGCATGCACCTGTTAATATTTTTGCATTTTGATCACGACCTAAGGTGGTTGACAGGCTCCGGATGCCAAACCGCTTGTCGGAAAATAACGGTTGATGGCTTGAAAGATAGGTGATGCATAGACCTACCTTGCGGTAAAATGTCAGTGTTGCCACTTTACGGGAACATGGATTTTTTTGAGGTTGAAGCATGCGCCAGTTAATATTTTTGCATTTTGATCACGACCTAAAGTGGTTGACAGGCTCCGGATGCCAAACCGCTTGTCGGAAAATAAAGGTTCATGGCTTGAAAGATAGGTGATGCATAGACCTACCTTGCGGTAAAATGTCAGTGTTGCCACTTTACGGGAACATGGATTTTTTTGAGGTTGAAGCATGCACCAGTTAATATTTTTGCATTTTGATCACGACCTAAGGTGGTTGACAGGCTCCGGATGCCAAACCGCTTGTCGGAAAATAACGGTTGATGGCTTGAAAGATAGGTGATGCATAGACCTACCTTGCGGTAAAATGTCAGTGTTGCCACTTTACGGGAACATGGATTTTTTTGAGGTTGAAGCATGCGCCAGTTAATATTTTTGCATTTTGATCACGACCTAAGGTGGTTGACAGGCTCCGGATGCCAAACCGCTTGTCGGAAAATAACGGTTGATGGCTTGAAAGATAGGTGATGCATAGACCTACCTTGCGGTAAAATGTCAGTGTTGCCACTTTACGGGAACATGGATTTTTTTGAGGTTGAAGCATGTGCCAGTTAATATTTTTGCATTTTGATCACGACCTAAGGTGGTTGACAGGCTCCGGATGCCAAACCGCTTGTCGGAAAATAACGGTTCATGGCTTGAAAGATAGGTGATGCATAGACCTACCTTGCGGTAAAATGTCAGTGTTGCCACTTTACGGGAACATGGATTTTTTTGAGGTTGAAGCATGCGCCCGTTAATATTTTTGCATTTTGATCACGACCTAAGGTGGTTGACAGGCTCCGGATGCCAAACCGCTTGTCGGAAAATAACGGTTGATGGCTTGAAAGATAGGTGATGCATAGACCTACCTTGCAGTAAAATGTCAGTGTTGCCACTTTACGGGAACATGGATTTTTTTGAGGTTGAAGCATGCGCCAGTTAATATTTTTGCATTTTGATCACGACCTAAAGTGGTTGACAGGCTCCGGATGCCAAACCGCTTGTCGGAAAATAACGGTTGATTGCTTGAAAGATAGGTGATGCATAGACCTACCTTGCAGTAAAATGTCAGTGTTGCCACTTTACGGGAACATGGATTTTTTTGAGGTTGAAGCATGCGCCAGTTAATATTTTTGCATTTTGATCACGACCTAAAGTGGTTGACAGGCTCCGGATGCCAAACCGCTTGTCGGAAAATAACGGTTGATTGCTTGAAAGATAGGTGATGCATAGACCTACCTTGCGGTAAAATGTCAGTGTTGCCACTTTACGGGAACATGGATTTTTTTGAGGTTGAAGCATGCACCTGTTAATATTTTTGCATTTTGATCACGACCTAAGGTGGTTGACAGGCTCCGGATGCCAAACCGCTTGTCGGAAAATAACGGTTGATGGCTTGAAAGATAGGTGATGCATAGACCTACCTTGCGGTAAAATGTCAGTGTTGCCACTTTACGGGAACATGGATTTTTTTGAGGTTGAAGCATGCACCTGTTAATATTTTTGCATTTTGATCACGACCTAAGGTGGTTGACAGGCTCCGGATGCCAAACCGCTTGTCGGAAAATAACGGTTCATGGCTTGAAAGATAGGTGATGCATAGACCTACTTTGCGGTAAAATGTCAGTGTTGCCACTTAACGGGAACATGGATTTTTTTGAGGTTGAAGCATGCGCCTGTTAATATTTTTGCATTTTGATCACGACCTAAGGTGGTTGACAGGCTCCGGATGCCAAACCGCTTGTCGGAAAATAACGGTTGATTGCTTGAAAGATAGGTGATGCATAGACCTACCTTGCGGTAAAATGTCAGTGTTGCCACTTTACGGGAACATGGATTTTTTTGAGGTTGAAGCATGCACCTGTTAATATTTTTGCATTTTGATCACGACCTAAGGTGGTTGACAGGCTCCGGATGCCAAACCGCTTGTCGGAAAATAACGGTTGATGGCTTGAAAGATAGGTGATGCATAGACCTACCTTGCGGTAAAATGTCAGTGTTGCCACTTTACGGGAACATGGATTTTTTTGGGGTTGAAGCATGCGCCTGTTAATATTTTTGCATTTTGATCACGACCTAAGGTGGTTGACAGGCTCCGGATGCCAAACCGCTTGTCGGAAAATAACGGTTGATGGCTTGAAAGATAGGTGATGCATAGACCTACCTTGCGGTAAAATGTCAGTATTGCCATGCAACTTGCACATGCAACTTGCACATGCAACTTGCACATGCAACTTTTACATGCAACTTGCAACTTGCACATGCAACTTGGACATGCAACTTGCACATGCAACCTGCACATGCAACTTGTACATGCAACTTGCACATGCAACTTGTGATGCATAGACCTACCTTGAAGTAAAATGTCAGTGTTGCCACTTTACGGGAACATGGATTTTTTTGAGGTTGAAGCATGCACCTGTTAATATTTTTGCATTTTGATCACGACCTAAGGTGGTTGACAGGCTCTGGATGCCAAACCGCTTGTCGGAAAATAACGGTTGATGGCTTGAAAGATAGGTGATGCATAGACCTACTTTGCGGTAAAATTTCAGTGTTGCCACTTAACGGGAACATGGATTTTTTTGAGGTTGAAGCATGCACCTGTTAATATTTTTGCATTTTGATCACGACCTAAGGTGGTTGACAGGCTCCGGATGCCAAACCGCTTGTCGGAAAATAACGGTTGATGGCTTGAAAGATAGGTGATGCATAGACCTACCTTGCGGTAAAATGTCAGTATTGCCATGCAACTTGCACATGCAACTTGCAACTTGCACATGCAACTTGCACATGCAACTTGCACATGAAACTTGCACATGCAACTTTCACATGCAACTTCCACATTTAACTTGCACATGCAACTTGCACATGCAACTTGCACATGCAACTTGCAACTTGCACATGCAACTTGCACATGCAACTTGCACATGCAACATGCACATGCAACTTGCACATGCAACTTGCACATGCAACTTGCACATGCAACTTGCAACTTGCACATGCAACTTGCACATGCAACTTGCACATGCAACTTGCACATGCAACTTGCACATGCTACTTGCACATGCAACTTGCACATGCAACTTGCACATGCAACTTGCACATGCAACTTGCACATGCAATTTGCACATGCAACTTGCACATGCAACTTGCACATGCAAATTGCACATGCAACTTTTACATGCAACTTGCAACTTGCACATGCAACTTGGACATGCAACTTGCACATGCAACCTGCACATGCAACTTGTACGTGCAACTTGCACATGCAACTGGCACATGCAACTTGCAACTTGCACATGCAACTGGCACATGTAACTTCCACAAGCAACCTGCACATGCAACTTGCACATGCAACTTGCAACTTGCACATGCAACTTACACATGCAACTTGTACATGCAACTAGCACATGCAACTTTCACATGCAACTTGCACATGCAACTTGCACATGCAACTTGCACATGCAACTTGCACATGCAACTTGCACATGCAACATGCACATGCATATTGTACATGCAACTTGCACATGCAACTTGCACATGCAACTTGCAAATGCAACTTGCACATGCAACATGCACATGCAACTTGCACATGCAACTTGCACATGCAACTTGTACATGCAACTTGCACATGCAACTCGCACATGCAACTTGCACATGCAACTTGCAACTTGCATATGCAACTTGCTCATGCAACTTGTACATGCAACTAGCACATGCAACTTGCAACTTGCACATGCAACTTGCACATGCAACTTGCAAATGCATCTTGCACATGCAACTTGCAACTTGCACATGCAACTTGCACATGCAACTTGCACATGCAACTTGCACATGCAACTTGCACATGCAACTTGCACATGCAACTTGCACATGCAACTTGCACATGCAACTTGCACATGCAGCTTGCACATGCAACTTGCACATGCAACCTGCAACTTGCACATGCATCTTGCACATGCAACTTGCAACTTGCATATGAAACTTGCAACTTGCACATGCAACTTGCAAATGCAACCTGCACATGCAACTTGCACATGCAACTTGCACATGCAACTTGCACATGCAACTTTCACATGCAACTTGCACATGCAACTTGCACATGCAACTTGCACATGCAACTTGCACCTTGCACACGCAACTTGCACATGCAACCTGCAACTTGCACATGCAACTTGTACATGCAACTTGCACATGCAACCTGCACATGCAACTTGCACATGAAACTTGCACATGCAACTTTCACATGCAACTTGCACATGAAACTTGCACATGCAACCTGCAACTTGCACATGCAACTTGCACATGCAACTTGCACATGCAACATGCACATGCAACTTGCACATGCAACTTGCACATGCAACTTGCACATGCAACTTGTACATGCAACTTGCACATGCAACTTGCACATGCAACCTGCAACTTGCACATGCAACTTGCACATGCAACTTGCACATGCAACTTGCACATGCAACCTGCACATGCAACTTGCACATGAAACTTGCACATGCAACTTTCACATGCAACTTGCACATGAAACTTGCACATGCAACTTGCACATGCAACTTTTACATGCAACTTGCAACTTGTACATGCAACTTGCACATGCAACTTGCACACGCAACCTGCACATGCAACTTGTACATGCAACTTGCACATGCAACTTGCACATGCAACTTGCAACTTGCCCATGCAACTGGCACATGAAACTTCCACAAGCAACCTGCACATGCAACTTGCACATGCAACTTGCACATGCAACTTACACATGCAACTTACAACTTGCACATGCAATTTGCACATGCAACTTGCACATGCAACTTGCACATGCAACTTGCTTATGTAACCTGCACATGCAACTTGCACATGCAACTTACACATGCAACTTAAAACTTGCACATGCAACTTGCAACTTGCACATGCAACTTGCACATGCAACTTGCACATGCAACTTGCAAATGCAACTTGCGCATGCAACTTGCAACTTGCACATGCAACTTGCAACTTGCACATGCAACTTGCACATGCAACTTGCACATGCAACTTGCACATGCAACTTGCACATGCAACTTGCACATGCAACATGCACATGCAACTTGCACATGCAACATGCACATGCAACTTGCACATGCAAGTTGCACATGCAACTTGAACATGCAACATGCACATGCAACTTGCACATGCAACTTGCACATGCAACTTGCACATGCAACTTGCACATGCAACTTGCAAATGCAACTTTCGCATGCAACTTGCAACTTGCACATGCAACTTGCAACTTGCACATGCAACTTGCACATGCAACTTACACATGCAACTTACAACTTGCACATGCAATTTGCACATGCAACTTGCACATGCAACTTGCACATGCAACTTGCTTATGTAACCTGCACATGCAACTTGCACATGCAACTTGCAAATGCAACTTGCGCATGCAACTTGCAACTTGCATATGAAACTTGCAACTTGCACATGCAACTTGCACATGCAACCTGCACATGCAACTTGCACATTCAACTTGCACATGCAACTTGCAACTTGCACATGCAACTTGCACATGCAACTTGCACATGCAACATGCACATGCAACTTGCACATGCCACTTGCACATGCAACTTGTTCATGCAACTTGCACATGCAACTTGCACATGCAACTTGCACATGCAACCTGCACATGCAACTTGCACATGCAACTTGCACATGCAACTTGCACATGCCACATGCACATGCAACTTGCACATGCAACTTGCACATGCAACTTGTACATGCAACTTGCACATGCAACTTGCACATGCATTTTTCAAATGCAACATGCACATGCAACTTGCACATGCAACTTGCACATGCAACTTGCACATGCAACTCACAACCTGCACATGCAACTTGCACATGCAACTTGCACATGCAACTTGCACATGCAACTTGCACATGCAACTTGCACATGCAACTTGCAACTTGCGCACGCAACTTGCACATGCAACTTGCAACTGGCACCTGCATTTTGCACATGCCACATGTGCAAGTTGCATGTGCAAGTTGCGTGTGCAAGTTGCAAGTTGCATGTGCAAGTTGCATGTGCAAGTTGCATGTGCAAGTTGCATGTACAAGTTGCATGTGCAAGTTGCATGTGCAAGTTGCAGGTGCATTGTGCATGTGCAAGTTGCATGTGCAAGTTGCATGTACAAGTTGCATGTGCAAGTTGCATGTGCAAGTTGCATGTGCATGTTGCATGAGCAAGTTGCATGTGCATGTTGCATGTTCAAGTTGCATGTGCAACTTGCATGTGCAAGTTGCATGTGCATGTTGCATGTGCAAGTTGCATGTGCATGTTGCATGAGCAAGTTGCATTTGCAAGTTGCAAATTGCATGTGCAAGCTGCATGTGCAAGTTGCATGTACAAGTTGCATGTGCAAGTTGCATGTGCAAGTTGCATGTGCATGTTGCATGAGCAAGTTGCATGTGCAAGTTGCATGTGCAAGTAGCAAGTTGCATGTGCAAGTTGCATGTGCAAGTTGCATGTGCAGGTTGCATGTGCAAGTTGCAAGTTGCATGTGAAAGTTGCATGTGCAAGTTGCAAGTTGCATGTGCAAGTTGCATGTACAAGTTGCATGTGCAGGTTGCATGTGCAAGTTGCATGTGCAAGTTGCATGTGCAAGTTGCAAGTTGCATGTGCAAGTTGCATGTACAAGTTGCATGTGCAAGTTGCATGTGCATGTTGCATATGCAAGTTGCATGTGCAAGTTGCATGTGCAAGTTGCATGTGCAAGTTGCATGTGCAAGTTGCATGTGCAAGTTGCATGTGCAAGTTGCATAAGCTAGTTGCATGTGCAAGTTGCATGTGCAAGTTGCATGTGCAAGTTCCATGTGCAAGTTGCATGTGCAAGTTGCATGTGCAAGTTGCATGTTGCATGTTTCAAGTTGCATGTGCAAGTTGCATGTGCAAGTTGCATGTGCAAGTTGCATGTGCAAGTTGCATGTGCAAGTTGCATGTGCAAGTTGCAAGTTGCATGTGCAAGTTGCATGTGCAAGTTGCATGTGCAAGTTGCATGTGCATGTTGCATGTGCAAGTTGCATGTGCAAGTTGCATGTGCAAGTTGCAAGTTGCATGTGCAAGTTGCATGTGCAAGTTGCATGTGCAAGTTGCATGTGCAAGTTGCATGTGGAAGTTGCATGTGAAAGTTGCATGTGCAAGTTTCATGTGCAAGTTGCATGTGCAAGTTGCATGTGCAAGTTGCAAGTTGCATGTGCAAGTTGCATGTGCAAGTTGCATGTGCAAGTTGCATGTGCATGTTGCATGTGCAAGTTGCATGTGCAAGTTGCATGTGCAAGTTGCATGTGCAAGTTGCATGTGCAAGTTGCATGTGCAAGTTGCATGTGCAAGTTGCATGTGCAAGTTGCATGTGCAAGTTGCATGTGCAAGTTGCATGTGAAAGTTGCATGTGCTAGTTGCATGTACAAGTTGCATGTGCAAGTTGCATGTGCAAGTTGCAAGTTGCATGTGCAAGTTTCATGTGCAAGTTGCAAGTTGCATGTGCAAGTTGCATGTGCAAGTTGCAAGTTGCATGTGCAAGTTGCATGTGCAAGTTGCATGTTCAAGTTGCATGTGCAAGTTGCATGTGCAAGTTGCATGTGCATGTTGCATGTGCAAGTTGCATGTGCAAGTAGCATGTGCAAGTTGCAAGTTGCATGTGCAAGTTGCAAGTTGCATGTGCAAGTTGCATGTGCAAGTTGCATGTACAAGTTGCATGTGCGAGTTGCATGTGCAAGTTGCATGTGCATGTTGCATTTGCAAGTTGCATGTGCAAGTTGCATGTGCAAGTTGCAAGTTGCATGTGCAAGTTGCAAGTTGCAAGTTGCAAGTTGCATGTGCAAGTTGCATGTGCAAGTTGCAAGTTGCATGTGCAAGTTGCAAGTTGCATGTGCAAGTTGCATGTGCAAGTTGCATAAGCAAGTTGCATTTGCAAGTTGCATGTGCATGTTGCATGTGCAAGTTTTATTTGCAACTATAACGGGTGTGTTTTCTTTTTTTTTGAGGTATAGAACTTTAAGTTGGTAACACTTTTTTAACTGGCGCCCATTTTGGCTTCTGTGAAGTAATTTGTTTTTAGTTTGGTTTGGCGTTTCAACATGATACATGAATAGACTTAAGCCTGAACAACAACATGGTTCTATTCGAAATACGAAATCAAATTTTGTTTAGCGGTGAAGTTCACTTTTGGTTGAATGGATACGTCTATAAACAAAATTGCCGTATTTGGAGTGATAATAATCCTCAAATGTAGGTTGAGACACCGTTATATCCACAAAAACTGACTGCTTGGTGTGCTCTATGGGTTGGTGGAATAATTGGTCCGTACTTCTTTAAGAACGATGCTGGCCAGAACGTTACAATCAATGGTGACCGCTATAGAACCATGATTACTGACTTTTTCGTTCATCAATTGAACAACCATGATGTGCAGAAACTGTGGGTTCAACAAGTCGGTGGTGGCAGCGCACTGTGGTTCAGGGGCGGACGAAAATCATTTTATCGACTGTTAAATATTTTGATTTTTGACATTGCAGGTTGATAAAGTAATAGCTGAAGCATTGTGACCAGGATTTTTTTTTATGAAAACAGATTCTAAATATAAAATTTTGGACTACAAAGTTGATAAATGAGATTTCAGTGATTTTGAAGCAAAAAATTACGATTTTTTCAGTTGTACGATTCTTTTTACTTTTTTGTTAATTTTACTCTATTGGGCATATATGTAAAAACATTTTCAATTTTAGAAAAAAGAATGGATAACTGTAAATTTTTTCTGCGTGTTCCCTGGTCTTCCCTGGTCGGACTTATAGTACATATTATACACTGTACCATGATGTATCGAATAAAAGAAAAATAAGCTGTTAATACCTGATGCGATTTTATATCTAAAGACCACTGAAATTAAAAAATTCTTGAATAACTTTTTTTTTATTGGATTTCAAATCCTTGGCCTATATTATGAAAAAATCTTTTTGTATGTTATTTGTGGAGCTAAATATTTGCATTAATACCATTTTCAATCCACCTTCTTATGAAAATTTTTAAGGGGCCATAAGAAATCCAATTTAGCCCCGGATCTACGATTTTTCCGAGCCAGTGCAAAAATTTGATTTTGGCGCCCTTGCCGTTTTTGATAAAAAATCAAAACAAAACCACGTATCTACTTGGTTAGATTTTTTTCACTGGGAGAATTAAGCTTTTAAATGGATGTGCAGTCCATACCTATTCAGCAACTTTTCATTATAGATAAGAAAATTGAATATACCTAAACAAAGACAAGCCAAGATTCGTAGAACGATATGATTTGTTCTCCCGAGAAAAATTCAAAGGGGAATTAAATTTTTGATTCGATCGCAAATCTTATTTTTTGGTTCCTAATAAAATTAATTTTCATTCAAATCAAAACAGAGGTGATAGCTGAGACAGTGTAATAGCGGAAACAAAAATATTTTCAATAATTGCAATGAAATCTACGGAGGTGATATAGCTGATCGTATATAAATTGTTACCGAAATATTGATTTACGAATCAAACATTTATAATTTAATTAATTCATCACCGCGACGACGTGATGGCCAACAAACGACGACGACGGCGTAGACAGACATGTTTGTTTTTTTTTTGTTTGTGTTATTTTGCTTTGCAAAACAGAAAAGCTGATCTGTCAAATGCTCGGAGGAAGTGGGGGGAGATTCAGATTGAAATTTCGATGTTTAAAATTGTAGTAGATTCCTCTTGTCAGCTTAGGTCGGGAAGGAGGTGCGAAGTTGCTTGCTGGGCTAAACTTGTGCAGATTTTCTCGATGCAACTTTTAAGAGAAAGATCGAGCCGGTGGAAACTTTGAAAACTTTGACTCGAGAGTGAGTTTTCAGTTGATTAGGTCAATGCTCCTGGAAAATATAGAAAGTTCTAAGCTTTTCAGAATTTCCAATGCCGGTTAGCTACAGATTAGAAAGATAAAACTGATCGAACAAAGACTCATTCGCCATCATTGAACAAGTGAAGACAGTCAAACTTTTAACCACCGTTTAATTTTCAAATAATATATGCAATTGCATAGTGTACTCATATTACATACAAAGCGTGGTAAATTCGAGTTTGTTTAAAAAGAAAACGAAAAAGAAAGATCCAAGAAGTTCGTAAAATATACGGTGATATACCTATAGTAGGTAATATATTTAATTGTTCGCAAAGCCGCAAATAAGGATTTCCAAGGCGGTTGAATCGCAACCGCCTTCAAATTTCAAACGAGCGTTTCCAAGTTTTCCGGGATAGGCTCAAAAATCCAAGAAAAAGCGGCTAAAAAAGCGGCTAAAAAAGTGCTAAGTACCAGGCACCCATACAAAAAGCAAGCAGCAGATCGTCGTAGTGGATATATCCAACAACTCCCACATAGAATTTGCGTTGGCAGCCCAGGTCACATGACCATATCATTGGGACACGCATTTCCATATACCTGCAATAGCGCAGAGGGTAAAACCGTCGACCAGTTCGTTGCTTCACCAAAGGGGTCCAGAGTTCAAACCACCAAAATCCGATAAAAATTTTTTTTTAGTTTTAGTAAAATCATTTTTTTTTTATTTAACGTAAAGTTCAATTATATTTGTGAGCCTCGAAGTCGGTTTCAGTGACGCTATAATTAAAGTATCCATTTAAAAAATATCGCTACGCGAACCGATCGATCAAAAAGTTTAATTCGCGGAAGTGCTATTGTATTAGTATATACATATATAAAGTTAAAACTAATTAAGAAAGGTACAAGAAGGTGTACCATGATATTCAACGTCGTTATCCAGCAGCAGTGGCCACTACTCAAGGAATAAAAAGGGTGAGTTTTGTTATACAAAAAAAAAGTAGATTGAACTAATTTTCTTACAAATATCTATATACATATATATACAAGCATCGTATACTTACGCGAGTTAAAGGGTGGGTTTTCGCTTGGGGAATAAAGTGTAAATTTGACTTAAGAGAAAAGAGGATTTGAAATCCCAAATTTGTCAATAATAACGAAGACGTGGTTATACAATTAAATAGATAATTTGAATATCAGCTTCGCGTTGCCACAAGAGCTAGTTTTTTTTATTAATATATAAATTATAATCCTTAGTTTTAAGTAAAGACAAAATAAATTAATTTTGAAAGAGATTAATGATGATGAGATTGATCGCTGTTAGATGAAATAAAATTATTTTTCAAATCTTATAAAAGATGAAAACAACCAATCCTTTTTATTTGAAGTGAAAACTAAAAAAGATATGAAGTGCTAATTTTAATAACATAAAAAAGGATGAGAAGGATGATGAGAGAGGGATGATGTAGGTTGGTGAGAAGAAGCCTAGTCAAGGGGTTGCTTCAGCGAGAGGAGCAACCATGGTAGGGAGGGTAGAGGATAGTTCTCGCGCATCCACTACACCTAGGATGCATAGACTGGCATAAAAGCAATTTTTTTTGTAATGAGCAAGTGGTCCAAGAACCACCCCCACTGATGAGCTAGAAGGGCGGGTAACATGCCAGCAAATGGACCCCAAGGCAACAAGGCTCGTTACAAAATGGCGCCCATAACGTGGAGCCCACTATCTTCTTCAGATAGTGAGGCTAAATTTTGAGCTGAATCAATTTTTTTTACTACCTATTTTATTCAATTTCATTTTTTTTCTTATCAAATTAATTCTTCTTACAGATTTTTTTTTTCGATTTTGGTTGCAGCTTACTTGCGAGTCCCGGTAACTGGGTGTACAGCCACTCGGTACCGCGTTGCCGTAAGGAGGATGCAACCATACATCATTAAATAGAAAGGGTGTGAGCTAGAGCATTCGAGTCTTTAGTGATCTGTATAGCAGGTAGCTGAATGGCAGGATGGTCTAGCTCACATTTAAAACAATATCCGGAAGAGACCCGTTGATGCGAGAGGCGTCTTCGGAGGTCCTTACGGAAAAATTTCCTTCAAGTTTTCCGAGGTTTGCCAGAGTCCTCGGAGATAAACATTTTTGTCTATCAAGGTCCTGGAAATTAAGGAAAATTTAAGTTTAATAATCCAACAATTAGAGTCAATAGCTTAAAGTATATTAATACATACATACATACTTAGCATATTTCATTTTTTTTTTTTGCTCTGATTGATTTCGGCTCGGAGAACTACGGCTTCTTCTCCATCATAATTATTCGTTCCTCTCAAATTAGAATTCTCATCCTTTTTGTTTTTTATGATAGTAATATACAATTATATACATTTTTCTTATTATTTCATTATATTCATTATTTTTCAAATTTTATAGATGAAAAATTATTTTTTTGAATTTTGTTTAGCTTTTTTTTATTTATTTTTTTAAGTCCATTGGCTATTGGTGGTTTGCAATAAGGGATTTTTTTAAATTGAATCCTGGGGATTTTAGACGTTTTTTTTTATTTTTTTTGAATTTTGGTTGCGAAGTGCGACTATTTAAAAAAAAAAGTTTTATTTTTGGATAGGGTTCGAGTTTTTGTTTGTTTTTTTTTGGTTTGTGGCTGGTTAAGCATTGGAGATACTGAAAGTAAATTCGGTCAGGACTGGAAGTTTTTTTTTGCGAGTTATACTTCTCGAGTGGGTTTTTTTTTGGTTTCAGCAGGACTAGATCCCGTGTCTTGAGTTTTGCATGGGGAGGATCTGCGGGAGCTTATCTTGAGTAGGTATGAGCAGAGGGCGTCGAGTCTCACTACACGACGAACTTAGCGTAATTAACGCACATTCCGAAGCACGATTCGAGGAGTTTTATAGGCAGTTCCGAGATACAGTGAATCGTTTTAATCTGGATACTTCCTTCAGTTTTTCGGAGTATTTGCATTCAGTAATTTCAAGTTCAAGCTCTAACATGAGCAACGAAAATAATTCAACGGGCAACCATAACACATCGCAAGATGGATTGCCAAACGAGGCAGCAAATGGTAGTGCGAATCCTTTTAATGCCCAAAGTGTGGATCCAACTGAACAATTAGCTGCAAGAATTGAAAGAAGCATGGTAGATAATCAGGTGAGATTGTTTCAGCAAATGGACTTGTTTATGGTAAACGTCATTAAAAAGCTTGAGGCCTTAAGTTTACCAGGACAGGCACAAAATACTGCTGAGGTAAATAACTCTCTTGGGGTTGGGGCTGAAGCTAGATTATCTGAAACTTTCCAACCGCAACCTAGACCTAGGAATTCCACCTCTCCATCTGTGTTTAGCGCAACGGAATATTGTAGACTCGACAGGTGGAATATCAAGTATGACGGTACTGATAACGTCACTGATTTCCTTTTTAAAGTTGATAGGATGCAATCCTCATCATCCTATACGGACGAGCAGGTAACGGCCAACTTCCATATTTTACTAAATGGTAGAGCCAACAAGTGGTTTTGGGCCTTTTTACGTAGAAACCCAACGGCGAAATTAGCTGAATTAAAAATGGCAATGAAAAAAGAATTTGGGAGGTTGGAGAGTGACGTGGAAATATACATGAGGTTGCTGACTCGTAAGCAGGGTTTTAAAGAGTCATTTGATGATTTCTACAATTCAGTCGCCGGTCTTAACGACCGTTTGAAAGAACCGTTTGATGAACGAAAGCTTGTTGATGTAATCCGTAATAATGCGAAGGATAAACTTGGTGAAATTTTATTGTCAGCGAATGTGAAGAATATCGAAGAGCTTAGGAATAAGGCACGAGAGGCTGAGAGGTTCCTAGCGAAGCGAACTTCTTTTCACAAGACAGTTCACGAGATTGCGGTAGAAGAAGAAGAAGAATTCGATGAAGCCGGTGAGGAGGTCGCGGCGATTTCCGCAGCTCGAAAGCGCACTTCAGTAGCTGATTACGTTTGTTGGAACTGCGATGAGAAGGGCCATGCATACCATTTTTGCCCATCGCGGGTCAGAAATTTATTTTGTTTCATGTGTGGTGCAAAGGGGGTGAACACTATTGAGTGCGGTAAGCACGCGGGAAACTTTTCGAGGGACGAAAAAAGGAAAGGGGAGATTCGTTCCTCAAGGAATCACCCCGATCACCCACAGAAGTAAATTACCAAAATAATTCGATTACCTATCCAGAAGTCTCTAAAGAAAGTGTTCCAAATAAGATCTTGGAACGAACAGAACCTCTCAGTCCTCAAGTCATTCAGGCTCATCCTATTGAGACATACAAACTTAAGTCTCTTCACGAGCGAAAGCTGAATTATTATAAAAGTCGTTCCCGAATCTTCGGAACTGGTAATAATTCAGCGAGCGCTCAGGTTCAAAAATGCCGGCGTCGGTTTCGAAAACGGAAGAAGTTTCGAAAACAAATTGTCGAAACAATTATATCCTCAAATACAGACGGTAGGATGTATGCGAATGTCCAGCTAAACAATGAGTCAGTTTTTGGCTTGTTGGATAGCGGGGCATCCATCTCTGTGCTAGGTAGTGAGTGTTGGGAGTTGGTAAGAAGGATTGGTGTGGAAGTGAAACCATATAAAAATATAGTTCGTACTGCCGATGGTAACTCGCATGATATAGTAGGTCATTGCGAAATTCAGACCAAGTACAACGGCATCACCAAACCCATTTCTTTTTACCTAATTCCCAACCTGACGCAAACTCTGTATTTGGGGATGAACTTTTGGCGCGAATTCCACCTCATGCCGCAAATAAGCGAGTTACAAGCCGACGTCGGATTGAACGAAAATGAGGCTAACTTTAAGGATGAGGCTGAATTAATAAATCTTTCACCTGAGCAAAGTATTCAGCTAGAAAACATCAAGAAGCTATTTCCTAACTTCGTCGTACTGGGGCTGGGTAAGACAACGCTTGGTTGTCATGTCATCGATACGGGAAACGCGGTCCCGATCAAGTCACGGCATTATCCATTGTCTCCGGTTCGTCAGGAAGAGGTATATAAGGAATTGGACCGTATGTTAGAGCTTGGGGTTATCGAGGTTAGTAATTCTCCTTGGAGTTGCCCTGTAGTTTTAGTGAGGAAGCCTGGTAAGGTTCGCTTGTGTCTAGACTTTCGAAAAGTCAATGCAGTCACAGTTAAGGATGCGTATCCGTTGCCTCATATTGAGGGCTTACTCAGTCGTATAAAGGATACATATTTTATCACCGGGATCGATTTGAAGGACGCGTACTGGCAAATACCACTCGACGAAAAATCTCGAGAAAAGACTGCATTTGCTGTTCCTGGTAGACCGTTATACCAGTTTAAAGTTATGCCATTCGGGCTGAGCAATGCTGGTCAAACGATGAGTCGGGTCATCGATCAAGTGGTGCCAAGTTCGCTACGTGAAAATGTGTTTATTTATTTAGATGATTTGCTAATTTGTACGGCTGATTTTGAGTCTCATATACGCATCCTTAACGAAGTGGCTGCCTGTCTACGCAGGGCGAATCTAACAATTAACCTCGATAAGAGCAAGTTCTGCATGCGAGAGATAAAGTATCTCGGATACATCGTCGGCCAAGGTACTTTGAAAACCAATCCTGACAAAATCGAGGCAATGGTTAATTTTCCCGTTCCCACAACCCAGAGACAAGTTAGGAGATTCTTAGGCTTAACTGGATGGTACCGCAGGTTCATCAAAAATTATTCGGATCTGGCAGCTCCACTTACGGACTGCTTGAAAAAGAGGAACAAATTTGAGTTAACACCTGAAGCTTTGGAGGGGTTTAATAGACTGAAGACTGCACTTTCCTCGGCGCCTGTGTTGTCACAACCTGACTTCAACAAGGCGTTTACTATCCAGTGTGATGCTTCTTCGGAAGGAGTAGGTGGTGTTCTTTTCCAGTTGGATGAGAACAACAACGAGAGACCTATAGCGTATATGTCAAAAAAGCTAAATAAATCCCAGAAAAACTACACGGTTACTGAGCAGGAATGTCTTGCAGCCGTCTTGAGTATACGGAAATTTAGGCCCTACGTTGATGGATTACCTTTCAAGGTGATAACGGATCATTCAAGCCTTAAATGGTTGATGTCGATGAAGGAGTTGAGTGGTAGACTCGCTCGCTGGAGTTTAGAACTCCAAAGTTTTGATTTTTCCATCGAGCATAGGAAGGGATCCCTCAACGTAGTGCCTGATACTCTATCTCGTATGGACATGGAAGAGATTTCCGCTAAAGTAACCGTGATAGAAAATGAGCTCGAGGAGGTTTCTTCGACAGTGACATGCGGTGAGATAGACCTTGACTCCGTTGAATTTGATTCGCAGCAATATACCCAATTGAGGAAGAACATCGATTCTAATCAACCTGCGCTTCCTGACCTAGTTGTATCGGGAAAATTTATATACAAAAGAGTTAGGTTCAGGAATGGTGATGTGAACGAGGAGGATTCGTTATGGCGTCTATGGTTGCCTGACGCACTCACTCACAAATGTATTGAATTATTTCACAATACTAAGCTTAGCTGTCATGGTGGTTTTGCTAAAACTTACGCTCGTATTAAGGAGAAGTACTATTGGCCCAAAATGGTAAGAGATGTCAAGACCTTTGTGAGTGAATGCGAAACCTGCAAGATGGTAAAGGCCCCTAACGCGATTCTTCGTCCACCTATCACCAAGCAGGTTGTGACAGAAAGACCTATTCAGCGGCTTTATGTCGACTTCCTAGGACCATATCCACGTACGAAGCGAGGAAATGTGTACGTGTTCATTGTATTAGATCACTTCACGAAATTTACGTTTTTAAAAGCTATGCCTAAAGCTACCTCTTCAAGGGTAGTGCAGTTCCTTGAGAGCGAAATATTTCATACTTTCGGCACCCCTGAGTTTATCCATTCCGACAATGGACGTCAATTCGTTTCCAACGAGTTTAAAAACTTTTTGGCGGACTATGGCGTTAGGCAGGTGCGTACGGCGTTGTATTCACCACAGGCTAATAATTCCGAGAGGGTGAATCGTAGTGTTTTGAACAAACTAAGAGTTTTGATATCAAAAGAGCAAAATGACTGGGACGTTCATTTATCTAGTATCGCATGCGCCTTGCGTTCAGATTTGCATGAATCGTTAGGATGTCAACCTTATTTTGCTCTATTTGGTCAAAACATGATATCCCATGGTTCCGCGTATCGAATACTAAGAGACTTAAAAGCATTAGAAGACCCGGAATTGTTAGTCACGCCTACCGCTTCAAAAACCGCTCTCGCCAGACAGAAGTTGTCGGAAAATTTACTCAGGGCACACGTTAAGTCAAAAAACACATATAACTTACGGTCAAAACAGGTGGTCTATCATGAAGGCCAAGAAGTTTTCCATCGCAACTTCGCGCAAAGTAAATTCGTCCAGGGTGTGAACACCAAATTGCTTCCTAAGTTCCTGAAATCACGCGTTCGGAGAGTGGTAGGAAACTGTATGTATGAGCTGGAAACACGAGAAGGCAAACCATTAGGCATATTCCACGCCAAGGATATACGGCAGTAAATGCTCTACAATGAAATAAAAACAGAACACAAAGTATCGATTTCAATGGAGAAAGAGATTTTTTTTACTTATCTGACAAAATTAGTTAATAGCCCGGCTAGGTAAATGGGTTCGCGACCCACGTTGGTTGATGACGAGATTGAAATGTTAATTTTATTTTGGTTCAACTATAAAACGCGATTAATCTTTAAGTTAAAGTACTAATGTTTAGTAAAAATTTTCGTCGTAGTAAACAACCGGGTAATGAAAATTATCCGGTTATATTTTCTTTTATTTACATTTCGTTTTCCCGACGGCAAAACGTATTCCGAACCAAAAAGGCAACTTTCTTATTTCCCGACGGCAAAACGATTCGTATACGAATATGGGTGAATTTTCTTATAACCGCACTTGTGTTTACATCAGTTTTTTTTTGTTGCAAATCGAAAATACTGCAAACCGAACAGTTAATGTCTTTATTTACTCGGCAATTGTAAACACAAAAACGGAACATCAATTGTAATAACTTTTTCACTATCTCGCACTATCCCGATACTATACGGGGAAAACACCTATGACCGTCTCTTTCATAGCCGACGGTAAAACTAAAAAGAGATTTCATTTTTTTTTGTGTTTTCTTTTTGCATTTATTTATCGATTTTTTTTTTTGACAATTTTCACATTTGGTTTATTATAAAGATATAAACAAGTTGCACTAATCACTAGGTTATGAAAACTCACTTTTTCATCTTGATATTCATTCATAACCTCTGGTTTTCATAACTTTCTTTTGCACACACTCAATCACTGCATTTGCATTTTCTTTACCGCACGATTTTCACTATGCGTGGGTTCATTTGCATTTTTCAGATATCGGATTATCTGAAATAAGCAAAGCCCTGTTACCGAAATATTGATTTACGAATCAAACATTTATAATTTAATTAATTCATCACCGCGACGACGTGATGGCCAACAAACGACGACGACGGCGTAGACAGACATGTTTGTTTTTTTTTTGTTTGTGTTATTTTGCTTTGCAAAACAGAAAAGCTGATCTGTCAAATGCTCGGAGGAAGTGGGGGGAGATTCAGATTGAAATTTCGATGTTTAAAATTGTAGTAGATTCCTCTTGTCAGCTTAGGTCGGGAAGGAGGTGCGAAGTTGCTTGCTGGGCTAAACTTGTGCAGATTTTCTCGATGCAACTTTTAAGAGAAAGATCGAGCCGGTGGAAACTTTGAAAACTTTGACTCGAGAGTGAGTTTTCAGTTGATTAGGTCAATGCTCCTGGAAAATATAGAAAGTTCTAAGCTTTTCAGAATTTCCAATGCCGGTTAGCTACAGATTAGAAAGATAAAACTGATCGAACAAAGACTCATTCGCCATTATTGAACAAGTGAAGACAGTCAAACTTTTAACCACCGTTTAATTTTCAAATAATATATGCAATTGCATAGTGTACTCATATTACATACAAAGCGTGGTAAATTCGAGTTTGTTTAAAAAGAAAACGAAAAAGAAAGATCCAAGAAGTTCGTAAAATATACGGTGATATACCTATAGTAGGTAATATATTTAATTGTTCGCAAAGCCGCAAATAAGGATTTCCAAGGCGTTTGAATCGCAACCGCCTTCAAATTTCAAACGAGCGTTTCCAAGTTTTCCGGGATAGGCTCAAAAATCCAAGAAAAAGCGGCTAAAAAAGCGGCTAAAAAAGTGCTAAGTACCAGGCACCCATACAAAAAGCAAGCAGCAGATCGTCGTAGTGGATATATCCAACAACTCCCACATAGAATTTGCGTTGGCAGCCCAGGTCACATGACCATATCATTGGGACACGCATTTCCATATACCTGCAATAGCGCAGAGGGTAAAACCGTCGACCAGTTCGTTGCTTCACCAAAGGGGTCCAGAGTTCAAACCACCAAAATCCGATAAAAATTTTTTTTTAGTTTTAGTAAAATCATTTTTTTTTTATTTAACGTAAAGTTCAATTATATTTGTGAGCCTCGAAGTCGGTTTCAGTGACGCTATAATTAAAGTATCCATTTAAAAAATATCGCTACGCGAACCGATCGATCAAAAAGTTTAATTCGCGGAAGTGCTATTGTATTAGTATATACATATATAAAGTTAAAACTAATTAAGAAAGGTACAAGAAGGTGTACCATGATATTCAACGTCGTTATCCAGCAGCAGTGGCCACTACTCAAGGAATAAAAAGGGTGAGTTTTGTTATACAAAAAAAAAGTAGATTGAACTAATTTTCTTACAAATATCTATATACATATATATACAAGCATCGTATACTTACGCGAGTTAAAGGGTGGGTTTTCGCTTGGGGAATAAAGTGTAAATTTGACTTAAGAGAAAAGAGGATTTGAAATCCCAAATTTGTCAATAATAACGAAGACGTGGTTATACAATTAAATAGATAATTTGAATATCAGCTTCGCGTTGCCACAAGAGCTAGTTTTTTTTATTAATATATAAATTATAATCCTTAGTTTTAAGTAAAGACAAAATAAATTAATTTTGAAAGAGATTAATGATGATGAGATTGATCGCTGTTAGATGAAATAAAATTATTTTTCAAATCTTATAAAAGATGAAAACAACCAATCCTTTTTATTTGAAGTGAAAACTAAAAAAGATATGAAGTGCTAATTTTAATAACATAAAAAAGGATGAGAAGGATGATGAGAGAGGGATGATGTAGGTTGGTGAGAAGAAGCCTAGTCAAGGGGTTGCTTCAGCGAGAGGAGCAACCATGGTAGGGAGGGTAGAGGATAGTTCTCGCGCATCCACTACACCTAGGATGCATAGACTGGCATAAAAGCAATTTTTTTTGTAATGAGCAAGTGGTCCAAGAACCACCCCCACTGATGAGCTAGAAGGGCGGGTAACATGCCAGCAAATGGACCCCAAGGCAACAAGGCTCGTTACAAAATGCACTGCCACTGGTCCCACTGGACAACCGGGACTGAACAACCCGAGGACGACAAAGTCAAACCGACTTTTATATTAAGTTTTCACATATTATAAATCTTATTTGTATTCAAAATTTTACCAATGTATACCGTTAGGCCCCTTATGTGCAAACAAAATTTTATTATTTATCAATTTATCTAATAGTTATAAATTATTTTTAAGCCAATTGTAAATAGAAATGTTCAATAAAGCAAAATTGAATTGAAATTGTGATATAGCTGATACAGAATTGTAACAGAAAAAATAATTTCAAAACAGCATGTTTCGAAAAATATCAACATCTTATAATTTCGTTGTATCTTGAACGATTTCAATGAAATTGACACACACAATATCAATCCTTAATAGTACGAGAGCTAAGCAACGTCAAAACACAAGTCATTTTAGATTGGCTGGTTCTTTGATATACGCGTGAGCGCAGTCTCTGGCTGGTGGGAAGTATTAAGTTATCCACCATTTTGAAAAAGGGTGTTGAAAAAGGTAAATGCAATTTTCTCGGCTCCTATAGAACTAAGAGTAAAATTTCTATTTGATTCTGTTGGTTAAAATATTTTTAATTTTTTGTTTTTCGACATTATGAAAAATTGCGGTCGAAAAACTGTAAAAATGGTTTTTATCGTTTACACACTTTTTGTTCATTTGAACGAATAAAAAATTATCAAACAGTTTTTTGAAGAGTACCTGATTTCCATAGTCAGGTAAATCTACGGAAAATATAGGGCTAACCCCAGACAAATTGTAACCAAAGAAATTCAATTGCAGTTAGGTTCAATGACACATGCCAAAACATATATCCAAAATTAGCCACCGCCCACCACCGGGAAATGGCTTAAATTTGATTGTTGTACCGAAAAAAGAAAAAAAGTCATTTTAAAGGGGGGTCTTACGGCCCCCGTTTGAGCGGGAGGGGCAATTTACAAAAAAATTTGGGTCAAACCATAGATTTACTTGACTACCTACATATTTGTTTGTATGTATTTAGATTTTTTGTGAGCAAGTATGTATATCCAGTAAATAATTCTGTAGGCAAGACTACAATTTGTACCGGCGACGGGCGTGGTGCGACGCTTGTAGAGGGACACAGTTGAAGTGTTTTATTATTCAAGAAGGGTTACCAATCTCCTACAGTTTATAAAATGCAAAAAAAAAACAATTGTTAAAAATCAACGGAAAAACTTTGAACAATGTATCACAGCTCGTTTCTTTTATTTAATTTTTCAATCAAGTTATGGTTGTCTATAGTTTTTGAATAATCGTTTTAAATGAAATAATGATAGGAAAAACTGCTAAAGGTTGACGGAGAAACAAATTGATATTCCATTGACACATTCATTTAATTTCATTAAGCGTTGCAATTCTCAATCTTTTCAATCAGATGAATTTGGCGCCCCTGTAAGCTGCCACCCGGGGCACAGGCCCCGGTTTGCCCCCCCCCCCATAGATCCGGGGCTGCTTCCTTAAAACCCTAAACCATCGTTTACGAAAAGGAGCGTTTAATTTTTTTTAGTTTAAGTCGGTATTGCTTCTCAACAATACACCTCTTAAAAGTGGGTGTGGTAAAAAACGACTAAATTTTTAAATAAGGCAATTCCTTCAAATTCTATCCTGTGTAGCTTTTTTCACATTTTTTTTAAAACGATTAAAAAAAGAAATTTTATCAAAAAGGCCTTCAAAAGTGGGCGGGGCAAACAGTTTGCATCATTTTTTGTTCTTAACCTGTTATTTAGGCAATTCAATTTGTTTTCAATTACCCAAAAAAGGAATATTTTGTCAAAAACGCCCCGAAAAGGCCAAATTTTTGTATAGGAAAGTTATTACAAATTACATTGTCTCGACATCAATTTTCAACGATTAGGTGACCTTTTTTACAAACTAGGCGTGTCAGTAGGCGGAAACTTTCTCTAATGATGTCTTATGATTACGGTGACCATCCGTCCTCTTTTTAAGAGGACAGTCCTCTTTTTCGGTAGCGTGTCCTCTCTATTTTATTTTCTTAAAGAGGTCAGTAATTTGTCCTTCTTTTACTAAATTGTTCTCCCAATGTCCTCTTTGAATCTTTCAAATCATTTTCCTACGATTAAAAATACATAAAGTACCTTCCTCATAACTAAATCACTTAGATATAATAAATAGACAGCACTGGTTTGAATCCAAAAGCTTTGCCAATGTATAAGAATTAAAGAAAGATCAAGAAATCAATGATGAGGAATTATTTTACAAGATTACTTGAATCAAACGATAAGTCAATGAAGAATAAATTTGTACCCAAGTAAGAAATGATTTGAACTTTTCAACATTTTCATGAAGAACATGTGAGTTTTGCTATCATTAAGATCTTGAAATGTCCTGACCGAAAGAGTGTTTTCAATTTTAAATAACATTTGGACACCCGAGAAATCGCAATCAAAAGTTGATCTACTTGAGACCAGGGGCCTATAACACAAACCTACAAGTCTATAAGCCAAGAGCCACTAGTAGGATTATGTTAGTCTTACAAGTGTAGATTATTTCTGTAACACAAAAAAAAAACTTACATTTGTAGAAACAAAAATTTCCCTACACTTGTAGGCATTCCATTCTGCATGATGAGTTGAATGTTCATGTGTGAAGTTAGCATAACATTTTTGAGCTAGGCCAATGGGACAATAAGTTTGTACTTATGCTTTACTTTCGTCCAGTTTTTGTAAAACCTAGATTAATTTTCGGCTAGCTGTATACAGATGATATGCAATATTGTTTCTTGTTTAATTTTTGTTAGAAGTTTGTATGTTAAACAAATGTACCTTGAATCTTAAAATCAAAAAATTTTTATTCTTCGTTTGCCGGCGATAAGGTAGAACCATTTAATTGCAATAATTATTTGGAGGATATTCAATTCTAGAACCACAGATAACAGATAACTTCTAGCCACCTCCATTGCTGAGAAAATGAATGTCATGCAAACTTCACAGTGCAGCTGACAGTGCCTATTGAATTTCACGATCTTTTGTCAAATTTGAACTGATTTTTTTTTCTTCAAGTGCATACAAAACAGAAAATTTGAGGCCTAACTGCTTATTTATAGCAAAGTTCGTTACTGACAGAAGGACTGTTCTGCTAAATTCAGAGAGAAATTAACACTACAAGGTGAATTTTTCGATTTTTTTTTGTAAAATTTGGACTTCAAAATCTGAACAGAAATTCATGAAGTACCTGAAAAACTTCACAGTGACGTTAACGTTAGCAAAGTCAATTTTTCGACTTTTTTGGTCAAATTTGGACGCAAAAATTTGAACTTATTTTTTCCTTGAAGTTTATAAAAAACTGCAAATTTGGACCCTAACTGCAATTTTCTAGCTGGCTCATTTCCTGAGAAAAGGATATGTACTGCTAATTTCACACTGACGTTAACAGAGTGCAAAGTGAATTTTTGTTTTTTTTTAAATTTGGACTTAAAAATTTGAACTTAGTTTTTCTTGAAGTGCAAGAAAAACTGCAAATTTGGACCTTAACTTCAATTTTCTAGCTGGCTCAGTTCCTGAGAAAAGGGTATGTACTGCTAACTTCACAGTGATGTTAACAGTGAAAAATGAATTTAATCGATTTTTTGTCAAATTTGGACTTTAAAATTTGAACTTAGTTTTTTCTTGAAGTGCATACAAAACTGCAAATTTGGACCTTAACTGCAATTTTCTAGCTGGCTCAGTTCCTGAGAAAAGGGTTTGTACTGCTAACTTCACACTGACGTTAACAGTGAAAAATTAATTTATTCGATTTTTTTTTCAAATTTAGACTTCAAATTTTGGACATTAATTTTTCTTGAACTGCAAATTAAACTGCAAATTTGGACTCTAATTGCAATTTTCTAGCTTGCTCAGTTCCTGAGAAAAGGGATATGTACTGCTAACTTCACAGTGGTGTTAACAGTGAAAAATTAATTTAATCGATTATTTGTCAAATTTGGACTTCAAAATTTGGACTTAGTTTTTTCTTGAAGTGCATGAAAAACTGCAAATTTGGACCTAAACTGCAATTTTCTATGTGGCTCAGTTGCTGAGAAAAGGGTATGTACTGCTAACTTCACAGTGACGTTAACAGTGAAAAATGAATTTATTCGATTTTTTTTTTCAAAGGAGAATAGGACAAAACGGTCTACAGGACCAATTACGACGAGACATATGTCGTTGGAAAGGTATTTTTATGAACTACAATAGTTACTATGAGGGCTTACTTCAAATTGCTGTGTGAGAAAAGTTATTCGCTTAATAGAATTGTGTACTGGTGCATTCTAGTATGAATAAAATATATTAAGTATGGGCAAAATTTATGAAAACTGGTCAAGCAAATAACAACAATATATATGTCATTGGAAAGGTATTTCCATTACCTACAATACCTTTAATAGCAGCTCAGCTCAAATCACTGTGTGAAAAAAGTTATTCGAAAACTAATGAATTATTGTGGTTCATTTTAGTATGAAAAAATTGCTTTTTTTTTTAGTATGGAAAAAAAGTGTGACCGCAAGTTCAACCAATAACAACGGGACGTATGTCGTTGGAAAGGAAATTTTATGTACTACAATAGTTAATGAGGCAGCTTATTTCAAATCACTGTGTGAAAAAAGTTATTCGCTACTTGTTACCCTAGCTCCCTAAATTTTATCTGTACCAAAATTCCCTAAAACAGCGAATAACTTTTTCCACATAGTGATTTCAAATAAGTTGTTATGGTGAATATTATTGTTCATAAAAATACCTTTTCAACGACATACATATTGTTGGTATTGGTAAGACCAGTTTGTATACATTTGTTCCACACTGAAATGTACCAAAACAAAACCTTGGTTAGTAAATAACTTTTTTCACACAGTGATTTGAAATAAACTTCCATAGTGACTATTGTAGCGCATAAAAATACCTTTCCAACGACATACGATTCGTTTTTATTGGTTCCTAGACCACCTTCCATACAGTTTTGCCGATTGTCCTTTGAACTTAAAAATTTAGACATAAATTTTTCTTGAACTGCAAGTTAAACTGCAAATTTGGAGCCTAACTGCAAATTTCTAGGTATCACCGTTGCCGAGAAAAGGACTTTTATGCTAACTTCACAGTGAAGTTAGCAGTACAGTATGAAAATTTTTGTATGTAAGGATTTAGAAATTTGGTTTTTTCCTTTTCTGGAACTGCAAATTAAACTGCAAATTCAGAGCCTTATTTCAGATTCCTAGCCAGCGTTGCCATAATTGCATTATAAATGCTAAATCTAGCATTATACAGGAGTGAAAAGCATTTTGAAATATCAAAATTATGCCAAATGCTTTTTTGGCATTATCTGTCTTTGTTTGGCATTCTTGAATGCTAGATTTGATTAAAAAAAAATATTCAATTATTAATAATCTAGCGCCAAATTGTTATTATTATTGTTAAAATTTTGATCTTATGAATTTCAAATGTGATCATCTGACGGCTGACTGAAATCCATTTCAGTCGATGATGGACTTCATTGGGCCACTAGTCGTTGGTGAAGCATTGCATTGCACCACCAAATTTTTCGTTGAGTCAGTAAATTTGTTTTATAAATTAATGTAATATTAGTTGATTTATGAAATAAATTCAGGGCTCTATGAAAAATTGGTTATTTAACAAACAGTTTATTTGCGTATGAACGATTATTCACTGGCCCGACGAAGTCCATCATTGACTGAATTCAAATATACCCAAGGATTCACTTCAGTGTAAATAAAGAGGTTTCAAATGTCTACTACTAAATGTTAAGAGTATTTCTAAAAAAATAAACATTGATATTTTGTACAAAATGTATTTTTAAATGGATTTTGAAATCTAGCATTGTGTTTTTTGGGTTTCCATACGATTTAGCATTATAAAATTTGAAATCCAGCATTATGAAATTTGAGATTATGGCAACACTGTTCCTAGCTAGCCCGGTTGCTGAGAAAAGCATAGGCACTGCTAACTTCACAGTGAAGTTAGCAGTACAGTCGGTTACACCCACTATTTGGTGAACTGCAAAATCCGGAATAGAAATGCATAGAAAATGCAAAAAAACTGCAAATTCCTGCCATGGTCCCATTGGCCTAGCTCAAAAATGTTATGCTAACTTCACACATGAACATTCAACTCATTGCATGCAGAATGGAATGCCTACAAGTGTAGGGAAATTTTTGTTTCTACAAATGTAAGTTTTTTTTTTGTGTTACAGAAATAATCTACACTTGTAAGACTAACATAATCCTACTAGTGGCTCTTGGCTTATAGACTTGTAGGTTTGTGTTATAGGCCCCTGGTCTCAAGTAGATCAACTTTTGATTGCGATTTCTCGGGTGTCCAAATGTTATTTAAAATTGAAAACACTCTTTCGGTCAGGACATTTCAAGATCTTAATGATAGCAAAACTCACATGTTCTTCATGAAAATGTTGCAAAGTTCAAATCATTTCTTACTTGGGTGCAAATTTATTCTTCATAGACTTATCGTTTGATTCAAGTAATCTTGTAAAATAACTCCTCATCATTGATTTCTTGATCTTTCTTTAATTCCTATACATTGGCAAAGCTTTTGGATTCAAACCAGTGCTGTCTATTTATTATATCTAAGTGATTTAGTTATGAGGTAGGTACTTTATGTATTTTTAATCGTAGGAAAATGATTTGAAAGATTAAAAGAGGACATTGGGAGAACAATTTAGTAAAAGAAGGACAAATTACTGTCCTCTTTAAGAAAATAAAATAGAGAGGACACGCTACCGAAAAAGAGGACTGTCCTCTTAAAAAGAGGACGGATGGTCACCGTAATCATAAGACATCATTAGAGAAAGTTTCCGCCTACTGACACGCCTAGTTTGTAAAAAAGGTCACCTAATCGTTGAAAATTGATGTCGAGGGGTGTATTCTTTAAAAAAAGTTGTATACAATGTAATTTGTAATAACTTTCCTACACAAAAATTTGGCCTTTTCGGGGCGTTTTTGACAAAATATTCCTTTTTTGGGTAATTGAAAACAAATTTAATTGCCTAAATAACAGGTTAAGAACAAAAAATGATGCAAACTGTTTGCCCCGCCCACTTTTGAAGGCCTTTTTGATAAAATTTCTTTTTCTAATCGTTAAAAAAAAATGTGAAAAAAGCTACACAGGATAGAATTTGAAGGAATTGCCTTATTTAAAAATTTAGTCGTTTTTTACCACACCCACTTTTAAGAGGTGTATTGTTGAGAAGCAATACCGACTAAAACTAAAAAAATTAAACGCTCCTTTTCGTAAACGATGGTTTAGGGCTTTAAGGAAGCAGCCCCGGATCTATGGGGGGGGGCAAACCGGGGCCTGTGCCCCGGGTGGCAGCTTACAGGGGCGCCAAATTCATCTGACTGAAAAGATTGAGAATTGCAACGCTTAATGAAATTAAATGAATGTGTCAATGGAATATCAATTTGTTTCTCCGTCAACCTTTAGCAGTTTTTCCTATCATTATTTCATTTAAAACGATTATTCAAAAACTATAGACAATCATAACTTGATTGAAAAATTAAATAAAAGAACCGAGCTGTGATACATTGTTCAAAGTTTTTCCGTTGATTTTTAACAATTGTTTTTTTTTGCATTTTATAAACTGTAGGAGATTGGTAACCCTTCTTGAATAATAAAACACTTCAACTGTGTCCCTCTACAAGCGTCGCACCACGCCCGTCGCCGGTACAAATTGTAGTCTTGCCTACAGAATTATTTACTGGATATACATACTTGCTCACAAAAAATCTAAATACATACAAACAAATATGTAGGTAGTCAAGTAAATCTATGGTTTGACCCAAATTTTTTTGTAAATTGCCCCTCCCGCTCAAACGGGGGCCGTAAGACCCCCCTTTAAAATGACTTTTTTTCTTTTTTCGGTACAACAATCAAATTTAAGCCATTTCCCGGTGGTGGGCGGTGGCTAATTTTGGATATATGTTTTGGCATGTGTCATTGAACCTAACTGCAATTGAATTTCTTTGGTTACAATTTGTCTGGGGTTAGCCCTATATTTTCCGTAGATTTACCTGACTATGGAAATCAGGTACTCTTCAAAAAACTGTTTGATAATTTTTTATTCGTTCAAATGAACAAAAAGTGTGTAAACGATAAAAACCATTTTTACAGTTTTTCGACCGCAATTTTTCATAATGTCGAAAAACAAAAAATTAAAAATATTTTAACCAACAGAATCAAATAGAAATTTTACTCTTAGTTCTATAGGAGCCGAGAAAATTGCATTTACCTTTTTCAACACCCTTTTTCAAAATGGTGGATAACTTAATACTTCCCACCAGCCAGAGACTGCGCTCACGCGTATATCAAAGAACCAGCCAATCTAAAATGACTTGTGTTTTGACGTTGCTTAGCTCTCGTACTATTAAGGATTGATATTGTGTGTGTCAATTTCATTGAAATCGTTCAAGATACAACGAAATTATAAGATGTTGATATTTTTCGAAACATGCTGTTTTGAAATTATTTTTTCTGTTACAATTCTGTATCAGCTATATCACAATTTCAATTCAATTTTGCTTTATTGAACATTTCTATTTACAATTGGCTTAAAAATAATTTATAACTATTAGATAAATTGATAAATAATAAAATTTTGTTTGCACATAAGGGGCCTAACGGTATACATTGGTAAAATTTTGAATACAAATAAGATTTATAATTATGTGAAAACTTAATATAAAAGTCGGTTTGACTTTGTCGTCCTCGGGTTGTTCAGTCCCGGTTGTCCAGTGGGACCAGTGGCAGTGCATTTATATACGATCAGCTATATCACCTCCGTAGATTTCATTGCAATTATTGAAAATATTTTTGTTTCCGCTATTACACTGTCTCAGCTATCACCTCTGTTTTGATTTGAATGAAAATTAATTTTATTAGGAACCAAAAAATAAGATTTGCGATCGAATCAAAAATTTAATTCCCCTTTGAATTTTTCTCGGGAGAACAAATCATATCGTTCTACGAATCTTGGCTTGTCTTTGTTTAGGTATATGTATTCAATTTTCTTATCTATAATGAAAAGTTGCTGAATAGGTATGGACTGCACATCCATTTAAAAGCTTAATTCTCCCAGTGAAAAATATCTAACCAAGTAGATACGTGGTTTTGTTTTGATTTTTTATCAAAAACGGCAAGGGCGCCAAAATCAAATTTTTGCACTGGCTCGGAAAAATCGTAGATCCGGGGCTAAATTGGATTTCTTATGGCCCCTTAAAAATTTTCATAAGAAGGTGGATTGAAAATGGTATTAATGCAAATATTTAGCTCCACAAATAACATACAAAAAGATTTTTTCATAATATAGGTCAAGGATTTGAAATCCAATAAAAATAAAATGCACGACTGGGTCGCACGTACTTGCTCTTATGTTCAAGACACTGCGAGTTTAAGAAAATTGTATATACAAACATGGAAATTATGAGAGAAAAATGTAGAGAAGCATGAAATACGACATTTAAATTAGCTAAAACAACTCTTTTGACAGTTTGAGGTGAAAAAAAGTATGCCATCTTAATTCATGATGGAATATGATTGTATGGGAAAAAAAATTTTACAATCGTTGGAGCGGTTTTTTTTTTAAATTAATTTTTTATATATAAAATTCTTACAGCATTTTTAAGAACAAATTTTGGTATGCAGATTTAAACTATATATTTACATGTATATAAAAACAAAATTTGAAAAAAAAATTATCAGCCCGTTTTTGAGATATCGAATTTTCAAAAAAAAAAGTTTGAAACTTTTTTTAAAAATCCAAAAACTTTTTTTTTTGAAAATTTTGATATGTAATATTATTAAATCTTATCTGAAATTTGCATATCAAAAATTAATTTAAATCCGTTAAGCTGATAACGAGAAAACTCCAAATAAAAAAATACGTTCTATGACAGGTACTACTAATAGTTGCTATGTGTAAAATTTTATAGTTTTTTATGGTAGATCGTACTAATTTTAGTATATGAAAAAAGTTTAATCAAAATCGTAGGAGTCGTTTTCAAGCAAAAAAATATTTTCCTTTGCGGTTTTTTCACTTTTGTATGGAAGGTACCGTTATTTTTTCATAAATGTAAAATTTTTTTCTAAAAATATTTGAGAGAGTACTAAAAAAGTCTTAAATATCGAGTTTCAAAAAAATCTATGATGCCGTTTTCGAAATATTTCATGTTCCAAAAAAATTTTGAAATATTTTTTTAACCCTTATGTGCGTGACGAGGTACCCGGGTACCTTTTTAATTTTCAATGTCCAATTAAACTAGTTTAATGGCTAGCTATGGGCAAGACACTTTATGAGAGCTCCTATAATTATGTTTTGTGCATATTTCAATAATTTTCAAGTTAGTAAGTCGAATGGGAAGATCCCTGTCCACCAAAAAATTATAAACACCTTAAACCGTGTGACGAGGTACCTCGGTACCTTTTTTTTTTTACTTTTCAGCAATTTTTTTTTATATTTACTATAGTTTTCACAATACGGCCTTTGAAAACTGTACAAAATATCAACAAACTTTTTAAGAACAGAATGCAAGACTAAGAACCCTATCCGATCATACGCATATGACAAATATCTTGCTTTGTGTGGTAGTTTTTCGAGTAATGGACAAAAACCTTGCAAAAATCCCAGCAGCAATATAACCATTTGCTAAAATAGCATATACTTTTGACTGAAAACAAAAAGTAATAGCAATAGTTCTATTTTATTTTTTGAAACACGAAGATTTTTCACAATTTTGGAACAAAGCATCGCATTTTATAGCAAGTTATTATTATAGAGTTTGGCAGTTTCGGTGTTTTGAATGCTTGGATTGACGAAAGCGTTACAACTGCCTTAGTGTTCGTAGGGACCTAAAAACAATGTGAAGTTGGTAGAAAACACTGTTTGTCTGTATTTTTTTTTAAGAAAACAATCTTTCTTATATTAGTCTTTACGAACAAACAACTAGAACTCGTAAAGACTACAAAAATTAACTAAAATATACTATGGTTGTATGGTACACACAGAAAAAAAACGCAATGTAAAATCAACATGACGAATTATTTATTTCGATAAAAGAGATGAATTTTTCAATCATTGGATTTCATGTAGAGATAATACGTTTTCATTTTATTTTAACATTTCAAAACATTAGTTTATGACTTAGTCCTGTTAATTTAAAATTGAAAACAAGTAAACAGGAATTTTATTTAAAATTACTCAGTTTTCGCTTTGTTTTAACTTTGAAGTTGTGTTAAAATGAAATGATTCGTATATAAATTCCAAGTTAGAAGACATTCATGTCAGAAAAAGCGTTTTCATGTAAAAATAACCAGGCATACACTCAAACATTGTTTTTTATTTTGATTCAACATGTTTTGTATTCAAAGGGAAATATTATTAAATCATTAAGGTTTCATTTACAAATTAATTCATGTGTGAGACCCTGTTGAAATAACATGATTGAACTCATTTTAGCATTGAAATAGAATTAAAATAAAATGATTCAAGTTAAAAGTTCGAATGAGCATAACTCCATATAGCGTTTCGCCCAGGTGCGATAGTTGGCATTGAAATGCTAAGTGTCTGAATTTAAAGACATTCCCTAAGAATTTTAAAATTATCAGTATTTTGAATGCTGAGTTTTTATATTAGTCCGTAAACATCGATACAAAATTGCGTCTTAGAAGGGTACGATAGTCATCTAACTGATGAGCCCAACTATCGTACCTGGACGAAACGCAATAAGGAGTTGAGCTCATTTGAACTTTTGACTTGAATTATATTAGTCACTCCACTTAAACAGAAAAATTATCTTTTCAAATTTTCTTCATATTCTATTATTTTAAAATAAAATGATTCACATATTAATTCCAAGTTAACAGTACCTCAAGTTGACGTTTGGCACTAGATTTTTGCGTAGCGAATTGGCCCAGTGGATGAGTGCTATCTCCGTGTGCGGAAGGTTCCCAGTTCAAAACTCAGTAAGTATCACAAAGTATTTTTAAAATAAAATAAATATATAATGAATTCCTATTCCTATACTTTCAGACCATGGTGATTCAACATGATAATAGAAATGGCTTAACATGATGATAATAAAGATTAAACATGATGGTAGTAAAGATTTAATACGATGGTCATGGCGATTCAACATGATGATCGCGGTACTTCAACATGAAATCGTATTGTTTAGCATTAATTTGCTATGGATTCCATTTTTATTTGCAGGTTTTTTCATATTACTTCAAAATGAAAATATATTGATTAAACTATAAAAACAATGTCATTTTAACATGATATAATATTAATTTCTCTTATACAGAAGTCATGTTAAAATAAAACGAATGCTCAATGGAGCAAAAACATTGGGCAAAATATGTTGAGTCATTATTGTTTTTGTTCATTTTACCTCGTTTTTTTTTCTGTGTGTAGTAACTCGTGGCATAATAATGGTTAGTGCGTTGGGCTGGCATGCTGAAGGTATGGGTTCGATTCCCAGCTAATGTGACCTAAAACATATATGTTTTTACGATGTTTTACCTCTTGTGAGGAACTGACAAATCCTCCAAGAGCATACTACTCGTCAGGAATGGTTGAGAGATGTAAGTCACTAGGCCCTGGTTTGGTTCACCACGAGCTGTTGTGCTACCACCATTTTTTTTTACACTAGGTTGTTTTTTAATTCCTTTTTTATTTTCAAAATTTCAAGTAATTTTAAGTGAATGTTTTTGAAAAGTCAACATCTTAAGCAATGGCTTCTATTAACGTAATTTTTTTGACCGTAAATATAGTAAAGAAGTGAGAAAAACAAGACGAATGAAGTAAAATATGAATCAAGGTTAGTATGAATGAATTATCATATAATGAACATAAAAATATAGAACAAACAGCAAATGTTCATATGAATTTGTATGAAGGTACCCGGGTACCTTATCACACGGTTTAAGGTGTTTTTTTCGTCACGCACATAAGGGTTAAAAATCCAAAAAATATTTTTTCAAAAATATTTGTACACAAAACTATTAACATTTTTTGGAAGCTTCTGTATAAAAAAAATAATTGAAATCGGTCATACCATTTTGAAGAAAATCAAAAATTAAAAAAATGGTTCCTTGGGAGGTACCATTAATAACCATTTTTGAAAAATGGTTTTCCACCCAATGAAAGCCTTTAGTAAAATAAATTTATTGAATTTTTTTAAGAAAAGTTGTCGAGCCGTTTTTGAGAAAAATACGATTATGTAAATTTGCCAAAAAAAATGTATGGCAGGTACCGTTATTTTTGATTCTAAAAAAAAAAATTGAAAAAAACGTGTCGGAAGAATCACCAAAAACCACTATGTACAAAGTTTGAAGAAAATCGATCGAGCCGTTTAGGCTGTAGACGAACAGACAGACAGACAGAATTGTGCCACCCACTTTTTTGGTGTTCTCTATCATCGTAATATCATGTTTGATTGTTATCTCAAAAATTTTTTTTTGCACGAATCCAAAACTTGCCTTATAGTACCTATAATCGCAAGTAAATAAAATGCACGACTGGATCGCTCGTACTTGCTCTTATGTTCAGGTTGTGTGGAACTTAAGAACTTTAAAAAATATTCAAGTAATTATAGAAAAAGTATAAAAAAGCATTTAAATCGTTCTTTTAATTGTTTAAACACCCTGATAAATAACTTAGAGCGCCAAAAAAAGTATGCCATTTGATTACTTAAATAAATATCAATATATGCAAAAAAAAATTTAAAATCGTTGGAGCCGTTTTCTTAAAATAAATTTTTTATATATACAATTTTTGTAACATTTAAAAAAAAAATTTGGTATGCCAATTTTGAGTATATATTAATATACATTTAAAACTGAAATTTCAAAACAATTCATCAACCCGTTTTTGAAATATTGAATTTTCAAAAAAAAATTTTGAATCTTTTTTTAAAAATCCAAAATTTATTTTTTCAAAAATTTTGGTATGCAGTATTATTTATACTTTAACAAAACTCTTGTGCAAAAAATTTCATTGAAATCGGGCGAGCGGTTAATGAGAAAACCAAAAATCAAAAAAACCGTTATATGACAGGTACCGTTAATAAATGTTTTTGGTGATTTTTTTTCTTACTTAAAGGAAAATCATATCTACAATAATACCCAGATTTTTTTTATCAAAATCGTTGGAGGCGTTTTTGAGATAAATAAGCTTTTCCTTAACGGTTGTATGGCAAGTACCGTTATTTTTTGAGCTAAAAAAAAAAATTCAATTTCCCCTCTGGAGAGTTACAAAAAAACCTTAAGTTCAAAATTTGAAGAAAATCGCTTCAGTGGCTTAGGCTGTAGGTTGAGGTATGTACATACAGACAGACAGACAGACAGAATTGTGCCACCCACTTTTTTCGTGTTCTCTATTATCGTAATGTCATGTTTGATTGTTATCTCGAAATTTTTTTTTTGCACGAATCCAAAACTTGCCCTATAGTACCTATATCGCAAGTAAAAAAGTTATTCAAGAATTTTTTAATTTCAGTGGTCTTTAGACATAAAATAGATGCTGTTGAAGGTTCGCAGGTATTAGCAGCTAATTTTTCTTTTATTCGATACATCATGAAACAGTGTATAATATATGTACTATAAGTCACACCAGGGAAGACCAGGGAACACGCAGAAAAAATTTACAGTTATCCATTCTTTTTTCTAAAATTGAAAATGTTTTTACATATGCCCAATAGAGTAAAATTAACAAAAAAGTAAAAAGAATCGTACAACTGAAAAAATCGTAATTTTTTGCTTCAAAATCACTGAAATCTCATTTATCAACTTTGTAGTCCAAAATTTTATATTTAGAAACTGTTTTCATAAAAAAAATCCTGGTCACAATGCTTCAGCTATTACTTTATCAACCTGCAATGTCAAAAATCAAAATATTTAACAGTCGATCAAATGATTTTCGTCCGCCCCTGAACCACAGTGCGCTGCCACCACCGACTTGTTGAACCCACAGTTTCTGCACATCATGGTTGTTCAATTGATGAACGAAAAAGTCAGTAATCATGGTTCTATAGCGGTCACCATTGATTTTAACGTTCTGGCCAGCATCGTTCTTAAAGAAGTACGGACCAATTATTCCACCAACCCATAGAGCACACCAAGCAGTCAGTTTTTGTGGATATAACGGTGTCTCAACCTACATTTGAGGATTATTATCACTCCAAATACGGCAATTTTGTTTATAGACGTATCCATTCAACCAAAAGTGAACTTCACCGCTAAACAAAATTTGCTTTCGTATTTCGAATAGAACCATGATTTTCAAAATAAATTTGTACAATTTGGAAGCGTTGTTCAGGCTTAAGTCTATTCATGTATCATGTTGAAACGCCAAACCAAACTAAAAACAAATTACTTCACAGAAGCCAAAATGGGCGCCAGTTAAAATAGTGTTACCAACTTAAAGTTCTATACCCCAAAAAAAAAAAAAAAGCACACCCGTTATATAGTTACTGGGCTATTAGCATAGATATTAATTTCGTTCTTAAAAATTCAAGTTTAATCTTTCCAATATCTCTATTGCTTTTCGAGAAATTAAGTAGAGCTAAGGTTTCTATAATATAAAGACAAATTTTTGACGAAATTATCAGTTTTATTTCAATTTCCGAACCGAATCTCAAAAATGTTATTTCATTATAATAGTCAGTAATCAACTATCATTTTAGTATGCATAGACACAGACAGTAACTACATACATTTTTGTATGTGGGCCACAAGCTTGAATACGGCCTTTAAAATATTTTTAACTCAAAAGAGAAAATTCGCAGTAGACACCTATAAAATATTTTTCGGATTTTCTAGAAGGGTTTTTGTTACGATAAACAGCCATAAATTTAATTTTTCTGTTTTATCATTCTATCTACTTTCTTTAACTTTATACGACTTTAAGAAATCCTTTATTTTGGAATTAATTTGACAAACAAAATCTTTGTCAGTCATAAAAAACATCTCTGTATATGTAGGTACCTATCAGTATTTCAATATTAACCCGTTCCTTATTTTCTACGATCCAACCATAAAATATCCGATTTTTCTTCGACATTTTTATGTTTACCTATCTACCTACATCTCTACCCCTGTTAGTAAATCTTCATCTAATAAATTTGCATATTGATGGTTGATGGATTTCAAAACCCCGACCATAGATAACATTGTCAAATTGCTAAGCGAAACATAACTTCGAATTTACGTATTCCGTATTCATACGGAAATCCAAACAGTTCATACATTTTTCAATTCACCATATATGTACTACAACAAAAAATCAAACCCTAAAATAACGTTAAAAATTTTTACAGAAAAATCAAAACCCTTATAGCCACAACCAATCCCACCCAGCTTCACATAAACAAAAAAAAAAAACAAAAAAAAAACTTGTATAAACAAATCCGATTTTCTCATTCATCCACTGGAAAAACACATACACTCAGGACTCAGCTTCCAACAGCTCTGGCCTGGCCTGGCAGTTGGGTTCGTTCTGGTTTTGGTTATTTGTATCTCTGTGTTAGAAAAGTGGAATGAGTTATTTATTGTCTTCTTTCAGTGAAAAAGTTTTAACATAACAACAACAATAACAAAAAAACGCGATAGTTTACTTATAAGCTTTGCATCCGTTGCTGCTATGTATAGGTATATACTGCTGGCTCTTGCCGCTGGGGACCGTTTTCGTGTGTTGAAAGGCTTACAATTTATGCCAACGAAATATCCGTTTACAGCCGATAAAATTTATTGGCGTAAATATTCCAAAAACAAAACTTAACAGATTATTAAAACTTAAGACTTTCGAGACTTGACTCGATGTAGGAGCGATAAGGGAGGACGCTGACGCATTTCCAACATTATAATAGGTTGGCGTCCTTTTTGCTTTATAGAGAGGATACCGAACCAGAAGAAAAGGTTCTCGGTCAAAGTCAGTGACTTACAACATAGTTTGGAAAAAGTTTGTCGACTTGCAGGCTAAGATTTATGTTTGGGAGCTCTTATAAAAAAAATTTGATAGCTATTTAGAAGGAAAGCAACCAGTTTTAGAGTCTTAGAAACTGACGCTACTATACTCTGCCACAGGAAGATGGAATGGAATTCGAGGAGAGTTGGAGAATTTGCATAAAGCCATGGTGACACACAAACGTACTGCATAAATTGGTGGAAGACCATGGTGGTGGTGGTGATGGTGGTGGTGCTGGAATTGCAAAGGCTATTGTTTCATCATTTAAGGCAAGCTAAGAAAACAACTTACACTTGTCGCGTGGAAACAAAGTTTCAATTGGAATGTACAGCGAAAAGTTAACAATGTCTTTCGATGCTCTTCCGAATGATGCGAATAATGGCATAACAATGAAGAGCGACGGATGACGACGGCAACGGCGACGCAACGCCAACGCTAACACGACGACGACGAGCACGGTTTTGATTGAGTGCACAAAATGGTTTCGCTCTTGATTTCCTGTCATCAAAAGTTTGATTGCATTTTATATAGTTTCGCTGTGGTAGTGCTGATAAGATGGATAACATAGAGACAAACATGATTTGCTATATACTCGTACGCTGACACTCACATCCACATCCACAGTTTGCCAGTCAGATAGAGTTTGAAAGGCATTATTGTGTTAGAAGTTTTCAAACCAACACATTTAATAGAGTTTCTGAAGAATTAGGTTGCCTCTTCTATAAGGTATTATATGTTGGAAGCAGTTTGGCTGGATAGCTGGATGGGATTTGAAATACCTACTTATGCGGAATGACTTGGAAATTGTAGGAACTTTGGTGAAAAGTTTTAAATTAGTTGAAAAAGGCTACTGCCGATGAAATTGACTGTATTACAAGTAATTTTGATTATTGAAGTAAAGTTGAAGTGCTCAATGGAATAGTTGAAGTAAATGTTTGTGGGAATTTTATTTTAAGATTTGATATGAAATTTATGCAGAATTTGGAACTCGCATTACTATTGGGGACTGCAGTCTTCATTTATGTAGAAACCAGATTAGAATGTCAAAATTTATAGAAAAACTAAATTAAAAGCAGGAACAATAAAACACGTGCATAGTCTTCCCAACTGCCAACCAAAAATGACTGTTTTGACAATTTTCCTAGAAAATGTATCCACACTGAAAAAATTGACGTCAGTTACATTTTTATTAGTTTTCAAGAAAAAAATATGTACTAAGATACCTGCTAGTAAGTTTTAGAACAAGGTGAATTAAGAATCAACACACTAAAATGCATTACTGGATCGCATGTTCTTCCTCTTATGTTCAAGGGCAAGTTTAGGTTTCATCAAAAAAAAATTCTAGGTAACAATCAATCATGACATTACGATGAGAGAGAACACGAAAGAATTGGGTGGCACACTTCAGGTTTGTCTGTCTTTCTGTCTGTTACTTGACCTACAGAGCCTAAATCACTGAAGCGATTTTCCTCAAATTTTAAACTTAAAGTTTTTTGTAATACCCTAGAGGGAAAATTGGAATTTTTTTTTCTTATTTCAGCTCAACCGTCGAAGAAAAGCTTAATTATCCAAATCACGGCTCCATAGACTTTGATACAAAAATTCAGTGAATTATTATAAGTATGGTTTACTTTCTGTGAAGCAAAAATTTACTAAAAACGGTTATTAACAGTACCGGCCATATAATGTTTTTTTCGATTTTCAATTTTCTTATTTTTTTCTCAACAGCCCTAACAATTTCAATCAAAATTTTAATGCAGAAGCTCCTTTAAAATTTCAATAATACTGCAACTCAAAATTTTGAAAAAATTAGAGGAAAATCCGCAAAATATATGTGGAAGGTGGTCGAGGAACCAATAACAACAAGACGTATGGCGCTGGAAAAAGGTATTTTGAATGCGCTACAATAGTTACTACGGCAGCTCATTTCAAATCAAATCACTGTGTGAAAAAAGTTATTCGCTAACCAAGGTTTTGTTTTGGGGAATTTTAAGAGTGGAAAAGATGTATACAAACTGGTCTAACCAACACCAATAAGATGTATGTATATCGTTGAAAAGATATTTTTATAAACAATAACAGTCATTAATCACTGTGTAGAAAAAGTTATTTGCTGTTTTAGTGAACTTTGGTACATATAAAATAATGGAGCATGGGTAATAATTAGCGAATAACTTTTTTCACACAGTGATTTGAAATGAGCTGCGTTATTGAGTATTGTAGGATATAAAATTACCTTTCCAACGACATATGTCCCGTTGTTGTTGGTTGAACTTGCGTTCACACTTTTTTGCCCATACTAAAAAAAAAAAATTTGTTCACACTAAAATGAACTCACAATATTTCATTAGTTTACGAATAACTTTTTTTACACAGTGATTTGAATTGCACTGCTATGAAAGATATTTGAAGGTAAAACAAATAGCTTTCCAATGATATATATATTGTTGTTATTGGTAATATCAGTTTTTATAAATTTTGCCCATACTAAATATATTTTATTCATACTAGAATGCACCAGAACACAATCCTATTTAGCGAATAACTTTTTTCACACAGCGATTTGAAGTACTTACTTACATACTTACTAATCTTAGTAACTATTGTAGTACATAAAAATAAATTTCCAACAACATAATATATCTCGTCGTTATTGGTCTTGTGGATAAAAAAAAAATTAAATATTTTAGCACGCGATTATGAACTTGGACGAAGCACTAAATTTACTACGCTTTTTACTTGCGATATATTATATGTAATGGTAAGTTATGCGTCCGTATAAACAAATTAACTCGAGATTTTGATCAGACTTGTCAGTACGATAATAGGGAAAGGGCTCTGGAGACGCTCGAACATGGTGGGAGTGAACATGGTTCGAGTACTATGTTCGAGTTGATTTTACTTGTCTGCGGGCTGGTTCGAGTACCAATTATTTGGTGTCACTAAACAAAAATTTGGTTTCACCAAAATCAAAAGGATTTTGATATTTTTCGATGTTCGAGGGCGGGGCAAATCGTTCGTCGTACCAGATTCGACTGTTTGTGGACCGGTTTCGTATGTTTACTCGAACATTTCGGTTTAATTTTGACTTTCAATATTAAAAATAAAAAGAAAAATGTCAAACAACCTGAATAAAAATTAAATAAATCTGACAGTGAATATTGTGAATGACATTTAAGTCGTAAGAATAATGAAGTTCGAGTAGTTTGATTTCTGCTTTGTTTCAGTGTCTGCGGAGTTTAATCGAACTATGTTCACTCGCACCAAGTTCGAGCGTCTCCAGGGCCCTGAAGACGAAAAAATTGGGTCTCAAAATTCTGTATGTCTCTCTGTCTGAGGGTTGAGCTGCAGCCTAAACGGCTCGATCGATTTTCTTCAAACCTGGTACCTAGTGCTTTTTGGTGATTATGCTCACATGTTTTTTCATTTTTTTAGAACCAAAAATAACGATACCTGCCATACAATTATTTTTAGCAGTTTTACATAATCGTATTTTTCTCAAATAGACCAGGAAAAATAGCACAAATCGTATGGGGAACCTTGAAAAAATTAATTCATGAAATATTAAAATTGGAATCGACGCAGAATTGCAACCTCTATAACATATCCAAAGTCCCCCAAAATCCCCGCATTGGCTTTTTGTGTAGATGCATTTGAAGAGGTGCAGACGGGGAGAATTTGGAGGTCTATCAAACTAAAATATTTGTTTGGGTAAAACCCGATCATATGATACATGCTTTAAGGGTAGTTTTTAACGCTGAATCTAATGAAACCAAATTCAAAATGATACAACCACCCAAAAAGAAGTTATAGTCCTTTTTATGTAATGATGACTTTTTTTTCAGGTACAACAGGTAAAATATTACCGAAAACCCTTTAAAAATAACGGTATGTTAATGAAACTTGGAATGAATGTTTCATTTGTCATAGGAAATAAGAATCAAGAGCGTCCCTAAAAATATCCATGGTGAAAGGGTGTTTTTTTAAGGGGGAGGGGCAAGTGTAGAATGTAAGCCATAACACCCACGAAAAAACTCTTACACTCATGAAATTCGCCAAAAATATATAATTTGTCATGGCAACCAAGAATCAAAATAGTCCTCATAAATATATTTGTTCTGGGGTTTTTAATTAAAGAGAGGGAAAATCTGGGAAGAAGTTGGAAGATGTGAGCCAAAATTCCGATTTGGTGTAATTGAGGTATATACACAAAGTATGGTATATGATTTAAGGGTATTTCTTAACGCTGAATCTAATAAAAGCGAATCTAAAATGATACAAGCACCCTTAACAAAGTTATGGGCCTTTTCAAGCAAAAATAAATTTTTGAAATCGTATTTTCCGTAGAACAAGTCAAAAGTTAACAGTCACCAAAAACACTATTAGAACAAAGATATTTGTATGGACTATTTTAATTCTTGGTTGCCATGAAGAGTTTAATATTTTTGGCGAGTTTCATGAGTGTAAGAGTTTTAACGTGGGTGTTATGGTTAACATTCTTTGTTGCCCCTCCCCATTAAAAAAAAACACCCTTTCACCATGGATATTTTTAGGGACTCTCTTGATTCTTAGTTTCTATGACAAATGAAACATTCATTCCAAGTTTCATTAACATACCGTTATTTTTAAAGGGTTTTCGGTAATATTTTACCTGTTGTACCTGAAAAAAAAGTCATCATTACATGAAAAGGACTATAACTTCTTTTTGGGTAGTTGTATCATTTTTAATTTGGTTTCATTAGATTCAGCGTTAAAAACTACCCTTAAAGCATGTATCATATGATCAGGTTTTACCCAAACAAATATTTTAGTTTGATAGACCTCCAAATTCTCCCCGTCTGCACCTCTTCAAATGCATCTACACAAAAAGCCAATGCGGGGATTTTGGGGGACTTTGGATATGTTATAGAGGTTGCAATTCTGCGTCGATTCCAATTTTAATATTTCATGAATTAATTTTTTCAACCTCAGAACCCATTTTTCCTGGCCTAAAAAGCGACTCGACAACTTTTCTTAAAAAAAAAAACAGTAAATTTATTTTAGTAAAGGCTTTCTTTGGGTGGAAAATTATTTTTCAAAAATGGTTATTAATGGTACCTCACAAAGAACCATTTTTTTTAATTTTTGATTTTCTTCAAAATGGTACGACCGATTTCAATTATTTTTTTTACAGAAGCTTCCAAATATATAAATAGGTTTGTGTACCAAAATTTTTGAAAAATATTTTTTGGATTTAAAAAAAATGGTTCAAATTTTTTTTGGAAAATCAAATATTTCGAAAACGATATGATCGATTTTTTTGGAACTCGATACTTAAGAGATTTTTTAGTACTCTCCTTTTAGAAAAAAATTTACATTTATGAAAAAATAACGGTACCTTCCATACAAAAGTTAAAAAGCCGCAAAGGAAAATATTTGTTTTCTTAAAAACGACTCCAACGATTTTGATTTAACTTTTTCATATACTTAAATTAGTACGATTTACTACAAAAAATTATAAAATTTTAAACTTAGCAAAATACTTTTTTTTTGAAAATTCGATATCTCAAAAACGGGTTGACAATTTTTTTTTCAAATTTTTTTTTTTTTATATAGTCGTGCATTTTATTTAAATTTTTTTAGAACCGAAAATAATGGTAGGTACCTACCTGCCATACAATTTTTTTGTAATTTAAAATAGTCGTATTTTTCTGAAAAATGGCTCCACAACAACGTTTTTTAAAAAAAATCAATAAATTACTTTTAGTCAAGGCTTTTGGCATTTGGTTAGGAAACCATTTTTCAAAAAAAATCAAAACGGTACAACTGACCTCAATAGTTTGTTTTTCATACGGAAGCTTCCAAAAATATAAATATCTAGTATTGTGCACCAAAATTTAAAAAAAAATATTTTTTGGATTTATTAAAAATGTTTCAATTATTTTGGAAACGACATGAGCTATTTTTTGGAAAGAGTAGTTTAGCTAATTTAAATATCGTATTTAATGCTTCTAAACACTTTTCTGTAATAATTTCATGTCTTATATACAATTTTCTAAAACCCTCAGGCTCTTGAACATATCGTCCCCTGATTGCAAGAACTAGGTAAATCAATTTTCTATGGTTATAATATATCCGCAAAAACGGTATTATTTTGTACAGTTTTAAAGATTTTTTGTTAAATTTTAGTATACCATTGACAAGTTGTTGTTGTGAAGTTTCAGCAACACATTAATTAAACTTTCCATCGTCCTCCAGTAGCTAGGCTTCTATAAAGGTTGCTATCTCCAAATTTATAAAATTGAGTTACTTAGTTCTTGCAATCAGGCGACGATATGTAAGAGCAAGTACATACGAACGACACAGTCATGCATTTTATTCTTGTTCCTCAAGGTTTAATGTATAAAATGCAAAGTTGGTGTATTATCTCCTTCAAAACTTACTTCTATAGTAAATAAAATCCAAACACTCGACGCTACATCCGCTGTTAAAGTTCCAACACGATGTCACGCCAGCGCTCAAAAGTCACCGTGTCACTGTTGGATGCTTCCTGGATGTTGATAGAAGCCCTTATTCACAAACTACATCTATTACATTTACCCCTGCCATTAATCAAAATTCTTTTTTTCAGAAAATTTTTTGTTCAACTGGACAACTGTAAATCAAACATAAAGACCATCAGAGCCGGAGTCGCTCAAGGATCGAAACTTGGCCCCTTTCTTTACAACTTGATGACATCCGACCAACCTGTCGCAACTGGATGTGAGAACCTCCTGTATGCTGATGACTCGCTCACCTACGCCAATTCAACGTCACCGTTACTCGCCGTGCGGAAAGTAGAGGCTCACATCAACAGACTCTTTGATTTCTACAGGAAATGGGGCATCCGGATCAACACTTCTAAATCGGAACTTGTCTGGTTCAGAAGACCCTCAATAGGCAGAGGCAGTTGCACTGCAGTGAAGTGCAGAAACATTTTTCTGAAACTCCCAAATGGATCCACCATAGCTGCCAAACGGAACGTAAAGTATCTGGAAATCCACTTCAATGAGTTGATTAGGTTCAACCCGCACTCAAGAAGTGTGCTCAAAAGAGCCAGCTGGGTCTTCCACCGTTTACATCCCCTGATGGGAAGAAGAACCGGACTAAGTCAAGAGACAAAAATACTGATGTACATGCAACTCCTGCATCCAGTGATAGCCTATTGCTTCCCAGTCTGGTTCTCAATTTCCAAGACAGCCATGAAGGAACTTAAAATGTTCGAAAGAAAAATACTTAGAATTTGCACCGGACTACACTTCGACCGCCAGCGACGGAAACACTACAAGAATGAACAACTCTACACAGAAGCGAACATAATCCCTCTTGACAGGTATCTAGTGCTCTCTACAAAGAAGCTATAATAGAAAAAATCCAGTCATCCCAATCGGCTGATGAGAAGTATGTCCACCGAACAACGACAACCCGAGCCAAGGTACCTCAGTGTGGTGGAAACCCTGGACGACAAAATTGTCCCCATAGACAACGAGGAAACAGGTTCCTTCTACGCTGACACAGGGTCAGCCTACTACCGCAGCTAAATGCCAAACCTCTTATAGGCTTTTCACACCAAACCCCAAAACCGGTTTTCGGCGAAAACATTTCAAAAACTCGAAAACCATTCACACTGAACATTACACGTTTTCGTTTGACATTCCAGTTTTTTTTACACAAACCACGCACAATTTTCTTTAATTTTTTGAAAATAAAAACGGTGATTTATTAAATAAATAGGATCCATATGAACAATTTGACTTACCACACATAATTATTTAACAATTTTAAATAAATTATTTTATTTTGAGATTCGAATTTTATATTTGATATGACAGAATTTCGTCAGCTGTTTTCAGTTTCTTTTGAAAGCATCCCATCAGTTTCTTTTTTGACACTTCAATAGGCGCTGAACTCATTGAAAGGTATGTTTGTTTTGTTCATCTCTGAATTCCAACAAGTTTTCGGCTGGTTTTATATAAAACTTGTGTTTTACGAAAACCTGAAGCTACAAAAAATGTATGATAAAACTTGTGTTTTCGATTAGGTTTTTCTCCAAAACAGATATTTTCGCGAAAACCGCGTTTTTGGTTCGGTGTGAAAAGGCTATTAACAATCCACGTGAAAATCACTACTAGAAAACCGGGATGGAACACCCCGAGAATGAAAAAGTCAACCGACACTTATAAATTTTGACATGTAGGTATTCTATATAATTATAAAATTTTAAATTTAAGTTGGGTCTTGTGTGTAAATGGAAATTCACACACAAGTGCAGTGCATGCTGCGCATTATACATCAATTTATATTGAATAATTTTGAATGAACAACAACAACCTGTGTGTGTTACCACCAAAAGTTTATAGGCTGGAGTTATAGCTATTTATAAAATTTTAAACCTAAGACATAGTATAAAGTTAGGCCCCCTGTCTGCCAAAAAATGTAAATTTTTTAATGTATCTTATTAGTTGTAGGCCAAATTATATATAATATTATGTTCAATAAAAAAAATAAATAATAAAAAAAAAAAATAATAAAATTCAGGTACAATATGGTTCTCTCATGATAAGGATCTTAAAAGATCCTTTCAACAAATCCTTCTTCATCAAGTATTTATTTATTACGGCTCTGAAGTGATTTATTTTTTTTAAATATTTTTTGTTAAAATGGGGAAGATGTAGACATTGATTTGAATTAGTTTAATATTTTTCTTAATATAAAAAGCTGGTGAATTGTCAAAATATAGCATGTCACCCCTCTATGAAGTCATAAATTGTCATCAAATTCTATAAAAGGATGGATATGATGTTGATGGATTAAAATTCCTCTAAAAATTAAAACACCTAAGATTTTTTACTGCTCCCGAAATGGTTATTTATTTAAGGGCAATTGGTGGGAATTTGGATTAAAATAAACATCACAATCAGAATTTAGCCTGCTCCCCATTTGTCAAAAAATCAGCTGTCAAATTCTATGGAAAATAGGCTACAATGTAGAAGAATTAAAAACCTCTAAGCAATCAGAAAATTCAGCATTTTTTTACTGCTCTGGAGAAAGGTGATTTAAGGGCAATTGGGTGACATTTGGATCGCAAAACCCTATCTACCCTATTTAAAAATAAAAATTGAAATTATTTTATTTACTTTAATATACATAATTTGACTGAATAATGAAAATTAAATTCTTTTTTCTTATTTGAACAGTTCGTATTCGTGAATGGATCTTATCAATAGTTCCCTCATGATAAATTCGGGAATGAACTATATTTTTCAGATCCTAGATAATTTAATTGGATTGTGAAAACGATTTTTTTTTAATGAACCAAAAAATAAGATTTGTGATCGAATCAAAAATAAAACTAATTCTTCAGGAGAGAACCAATCACATTTTATCGTTCTACAAACCTTGATTTTTCACAGGTTTTGATTAAGCATCAGCTCGGGTTGGTGCTATGCAACCAGAATTAACTGATTAGCAGTTTCAATGTTTAAAAACTCAAACTATGGATTCATAAATACAAAATTTGGTTAAAAACACGTTCGATGATTTAATAGTTGCAATCTTGTAATCATCATTTTTAATTTAAATATTTTTTTTTTTTTTTTTTTTTTTTTTTTTTTGATCGTGGCTAGGCGCAAAACCTGCATCAGGCTCTATGAGGACCGGAAAACGCGTGCTCATAGAAGTGTGAGATTCTTACTACACTAAAACCACCTCCACTTCCCGATTGCAACTAAGTTGAAACTTATCTAGCAATTTATTTTTAACGAAGTTAAGTAACGTGTTGCAGGTAACTTTCTGGTGAAAGTTTCTGCTTATTCCGTGATTTTAAAGCGGTTTTGTGTTCACCGCACCAAGTCGGAAGGTTTTGTTCTTTGCAGACGGCGTACTAAATTCGACTCGTCAAGAATGTCAATAATCGTTGGATTAGCGTGATCTAATAGCCGATTTCTATGTTTTCGCGCGAAACTCTTAATTTCGTCTCGAACCGTAGGAATCCCGAGATCCCTGTGAAGATCTTCGTTTCTTATATACCATGGTGCATTTACAAATGACCTAAGCAATTTATTTTCAAACGTTTGTAATTTATTTAAATTTGTATCGCAGGTACAACCCCAGAGTTGTATACCGTTAGTCCAGACAGGTTTAAGTACCTGCCTGTAAAAAATCAACTTATTATCAATACTAAGCTTGGAATATTTACCGAGTAGCCAGTTCATATCTCTTAATTTACTTTTTAATTCTTCGCATTTCTTTTTTACGTGCGGCTTCCATTTTAATTTCGCGTCTAGAGTCATTCCCAGATATTTTGCTTCATTCGCAAATGGTACACGACCGGTATTAAGAAAGACGGGCAATCTATTTATTTTTTTATACGTAAAGTCCACGTGGACTGACTTTTGTTCATTTAGCGCTATTCGCCATATTTTGTGTTTTTTTAGTTGAGGCTGGTGACCAGTTTAAGCATAGAATCCCCAAAAAGCTATTTCCAACATTGTTCTTTAAAGATCTTACTCTCTCCAATCAGTTTTTTTGTATCCAAAAAGACCTCTTAACCAACCTGTTATTATAAACTTAACTGAAAACATTAATATCTCATATACAGTTATATCATATTATAAAACGGCAAACACGAATCATGTGGTACAATTTACGCGGTCTACAAAATCCAAAGGCATATAAATTATATATCAATTGAAAGATTTTTTCGCACAGAAGTGCAGAAAGCAAAAATTTATTAATAAATTGCACCACAATAACTAATAAACAATAAAAGAAAATTGCACAATAAGTGCGAGCGAGAACCAGAGCGAGACCGAGTATTTGTTCACAACACTTAATTTTTTGATATCTTGACATCTTTACTTTAAAATTCACGACACTATTGTTTTATATACACAAGATTCATCTTTGCCATTTTATAATATGATGATATATTTCCTAACATTTTCCTTTTGTTTTATTTGTTATTAGGTATTCTTTTCTATTTTATTCACTTTTAGTTTTTTTTTATATGTCGGTGACGTTTTGATTTTGACACCCACCAACCAACCAATCTTCCAGCATGACTGGAAAGATTATGGAAATGTTGGATGGCAGCGTTCAGTGCTGCAGAAAATAATGATAAGTAGCTCAGTTCTTCTACACGACCAAGACTGCTTTTACACGATTGAACTATTCTTGCAATTTTTTACTTAATGTTGGAGTACATCTTAAAATCGTATGCAAATATACCCTGGCTCATTTTGCTATAAAAAAATGCATGCAAACGTCAATTTTTGTTAGAAGCGGAGTGTCATACGTGATGAAAGAAATATTTTCGGTGCTCTTCAGCCTAAGTGTTCGGGCTTAGTTAAGCCCGGAGAATTTCCGGTGCTTAACTTAAGCACGGAGAAAAACTGTGTTACCGGCATGAATTCCGTATATGTTATCGATAGTTTGAATGGAAACTCCATGTTTTTTTCTGTGATGGCGTCGGTAATCGCCGGTGTCGTTTTTTCTACCGACTTCATCTATGCTTGCAAAAAAGCTATAAGTTGTCAACCCGCTAATAACTTAAATGTTTGTTGTGTTAACACATTTAAGCTAGGCGCTGATAGTTCTCTTCGTTTAGCTTAGCCCGAAGGGGATGTCCCCTAATCCGTGAATGAATTTGTAATCGATAAATCGTATGGAAATGCCACTTCTCTTGGTTCAACTTAGCCCCAATTCTATGCAAACGTCACTTTTGCAACGAGCTGTCAACGCGTTGACGAGTAAATTTTTAGTGTCTACTGCACGCCGATAACACAGTTTGTATCCGCTTTTAAGCTATGAGCATTTAGCTCAACACGTCGGCTCAAATTGTCACCCAATTGCCATAACATCATATTTTTCTGGAGGAGTAAAAATTCATCAAGAATTTTAGAATTTATGGCATGGAATTTTTTCAGTTGATGGCATGAAATGTAGGGGGCAAACTATGTTTTGACAGAAAAAGTATATTTTGATACAAATGTCACCCAATTTACTTAAAATCACTTTTTTCTGGAGTACTAAAAATTTATCAAAAATTTCAGACTTCTTAGAGATTTTTTAATCCATTGACGGTGTTTATATTAGCTTCACGTGAGGCGACTCATTTTGACGTCTCTATTTTTTATCTCATTTCTATTCATTGAAAAAAAAGAGATGGCGAAGTGAGCGGAAATTTTCAAAAAAATTAAAAACTTCTGCCTCACTTTGGCCATCTCTTTCCAAGAGATGAGAGTGAGATAAAAATAAGAGACGTCAAAATGAGTCGCTTCACGTAATGCTGATATGAACACCGTCATTGACGTCGTAGCCATCCGTCAATGAAATTTGACAGTTAAGGGCTTGAAAGAGTGGATAAACTGTTTCTCGAAAGAAAAGGTGTATTTTTATCCAAATGTCACCCAATTGCCCTAAAATTACCTTTTTCCGGAGCAGTAAATATCCATCAAAATTTTTTGATTTTTAGTAATTTTTTAATTCATCGACATCGTAGCCATCCGTCAATGGAATTTGACTGCTGATAACTTGAAATATAGGAGGTGAACTATATTTTGACGGAAAAGTATATTTTAAATCAAGTTTCACCCAATTGCCTTGAAATCACCTTTTTTTTGGAGCAGTAAAAATTCATCAAAAATTTGTAATGTAATAATAATCGGAAAGATTTAATGCCAGCGAAATCCAAATGAATAAAATTGAATCGGAACTAAATTAAGTGAAATGATCGAAAGATCAATTGATTGAATCATTTTGGTGATCGTTTCTTGAACGATTTTCTAACAGTTTGCCAACTAAACGATAGTGTTATTAGCACTCGAATTTCGAGGGCTAGACGTACTAGTAATAACTAATTAGGTAATTGATGAATAACCAGTAATTACTTTTAACAATAATAAGACTGGTGGAAAATTTAATTGATTTCATATCGACCTTGTTCCCTTATCTTAACTGGAACTCGAAGGCATGTAATAATGTTGTGCAACATGCAATGTGAAGGTTATTATGTTAATTACGATCGACTTGAAAATGAGCTATTACAAACAAAATGCATTTAAAAACCCCTTTAAACTTTTTCCTGCCTGAATGACTATGTAGGTAAATTCTCCCCTCTATTGTGATGTACAAAAGCAGGTGCAATAATTACCTATTCTACTATAATTTCCAGGAACTGAAGCATGATAATGTTTGTGTGGGAGTTCTATACTCGTTTAGGTATAGCTAAGTACCTGCCTTCCTTCTAAAGTTGTTGAGTACCACCAATTGGCGTGAAATTATTTCAACCATTTCAGGAATCGTTCAAAATTTCATATGTGCAAAATATTTCTCGAGTATTTTGTTTGTGTGCAGTTGAAACATGTTTGTGCATTATGGAGTGGAGTATTTAGTTGAACAATTTAAATCAAGCATTTACGAGGCACTTTGGAATATTTTTAGGAACAATTAAAAGCAATTTTGTTTAGAATTTTAAAGCAAAAGATCCTATTCGACAGAAATAAATTTGAAAAACACTTTCCAATCAGAGTTGGTATACACCAATTTTTTAGGGAGTTGAGAAGAAATTAGAGACCATCTCTATATATAACTACAGAATGTAATGTAATATGTAATTACTTTACAACAATCAAAAATAGAACCAAAAACAAATTGAAAAAAAAAAATTCACTTTGTGCTTTGGTACAATGATCCTGGATCCTATTATAGCTTCACTCTTTTGTTGAAGAAATTCATTTAACTATCCCCAAACGAGTAAAATGAACCGCATGCACTGCACAATTTTAATTACATTTGAAGTTTAATGACGGCGATTAACTTTTGTGTGTTCTTTTTTTTTTTGTTAAACAACTTTCAGAGGTTACAGGACCTCGAACAACTACCACAGCAATTTACGTTCCTGTTCAAATTAAAAACTAATTTCACTGTCAAATAAGTGGCGAGAGTTTCCGCTGTCCCAGAATTACTCAGATTTTGGCTTCGTCTGATATTTACATCCCTAAAAAAAATAAGGGAGAACATGTGTGTAAGCCTAAGTATGTGTGTGCTTAAAGGGAGAGTAGGTGTATTATATGGAATTTCATTAAAACGTAGTTGGTTGAGTAAAACTATCTATGAAGAGGGAACTATTTTACCATCAATTAGCTATGCAAATTATGTTTTTTTTTGTAATGTGGGTAGATACTCGCACCTAATGAAAAGTTTATAGTAAATGAGACAGTGGCCTTATGGACGAGTTGTAACATTGTTGTTTGAGTTAAAATTCTTTCATAATATAGAAAAATATTATAAAAAATAGTTTGATTATATTGTTTAAGCTAATAAAGAATTGGTACCTGCTATACAATGAATTAGGCACAGCGCGCGCCGTTCCAAGCCATAATGGCAACCAGACCCGGAACGAAAATGGACTATGACCTACGAGTATGCACCTGGAATGTAAGGACACTCTTTACGCCAGGTGCTACTCAAAAACTTGAATCTGTCCTCTCGCGGTACATGGCAGATATAACCGCGATCCCAGGAGATACGATGGATAGGATCAGGTATAATGAAAAGAAAAGATTGCGACATTTATTACAGCTGTCATCAAAGACTGCACATGCTAGGATGCGGATTCATCGTGGGAAATCGACTCAAACTGAAAGTCATCGATTTTAAGCCGATTAGTGATCACCTGGCTGTGATCCGCATCAAAGCTACCTTCCAAAACATCAGCCTAATATGTGCATCAGTGCACACGCCCCTACCGATGAAGCTGAGGAGTCTAACAATGAGGAGTTTTACCACGACCTCCTGGAAGGAGCCTACGGAGCCTGTCTGGAGTACGATGTCAAAGTCGTGCTCGGAGACTTCAATGCTAAAGTCGGAAAGGAAAACATCTTTGGCGGATTAGTTGGAAAGCACAGCCTCCACGAAACGACAACAGATAACGGCTTCCGACTAATGGACTTTGTAACAGCTCGTAATACGGTGATAAGTAGCACTAGGTTCCCCAGGCGAAGGAAGCAGCAACCTGGTGATCTCCAGATGGTCGAACCGCCAACCAAATCGACCACGTGCTAATTGGCGCAAGGTATGCATCGAACATCTTGGACGTGCGATTTTTCCGAGGCGCCTTGGCACATCTGAGAAAGCCAGAGACTACAGTGAGCAATTGACCGGGAAACTCTCTGCCGTACACCCAGCCACAAGCGTCAACAACCGGTGGAACCAGTATCGCGACATCATTAAGGAGACAGCCAAGACCACCATAGGCTATCAACCACCCAGGAAAAAGAACCCTTGGTATGACAATGACTGCGCGGTATTGAAGCAGGAGACGGAAAATGCACGAATGCAAATGATGCAACGGAAAACAAGAACAGTAAGAGAGGAGTACCGTGAAAAGAGACGGAAAGAGAAAAAAACCCTGCGCAGAAAGAAAAGAGCATCCGCAGCCTCTCAGCTCAAGTATCTCGAAGAGTCTAGCACCACCACCAACACCCGCCAGTTCTACAAAACAGCCAAGCAACTGGCATCTGGTTATAGGACTGGCACGCAAGCTCTTCGAAGCGACGAAGGGAACCTAGTCACGTAAGCACAGGGAATTGTAGACGTGCTTAAGCAGCATTTCCAGCAGCTGCTTAATGGGCATTATGTAGAGGAGGCAACAGAGGAACAAAGAAGCATAAGACCAGTCAATGAAGATCCAGTCCCAGCGCCCAGTACTGAAGAGGTTAAAAAAGCCATCTACAAGCTTAAGAACAACAAATCCGCCGGCTCGGATGGCCTACCTGCGGAACTTTTCAAGTATGGAGGAGATGTCCTGGTAGGGTGCATGCACCAGCTCATCAACCAAGTGTGGGCGGAGGAAAGTATGCCCGACGACTGGTCAAATAGCTTCATATGCCCAATCTACAAAAAAGGCGATCCTATGTCCTGCAAGAACTATAGAGGCATATCCCTGCTTAATGTTGCCTACAAGATCCTATCCAACGTACTATGTGAGGGTCTAAAACTTTTCTGGAACACTATTATCGGCACGTACCAGTGTGGCTCCAGGCCAGGCAGATCAACGATGGACCAAATCTTCACATTGAGGCAAGTCCGGGAAAAGAGCAACGAATTTAAAGTCGAGACACACCACCTATTCATCGACTTCAAAGCCGCATACGATAGCATAAGTCGCCAAGAGCTTCTATTGGCGATGTTGGAACTCGGGATCCCGAAAAAACTAATCCAGCTATGCCGCATGACGATGACGTTACAAAATACGCGGTGCAACGTGCAAATGGGTAACAGCTCATCCGAGTTATTCCAGATGTGTACAGGGTTCAGACAAGGAGATGCGCTATCATGTGATTTCTTCAACCTAGTCCTGGAGCAGATAGTGCGCAAGAGTGGTGTTAACATGGAAGGCACTATCTTCAACAGGTCTTCTCAACTGCTTGGCTATGCGGACGACATCGACATCATCGGCCGCTCCAAGAGAGCTGTACTTGAAGCATTCACAGCTATTGATGAACAGGCGAAACGCGTTGGTCTTGAAGTGAATGAGGACAAAACAAAGTATATGCTATCAACAAACAAAGCCTCATCTGTCCATCGCCTAGGACAAAACGTCACTGTTGGTAGCAGTAATTTCGAGGTAGTCAAGGAGTTCACCTACCTCGGAACAAACATCAATTCCACGAACGACATCTTAGTGGAAATCCGACGAAAAATTACCCTAGCGAACCGCTGCTACTTCGGTTTGGCCAAACAAATGGGTTCAAAACTCCTTTCCCGAAAGACAAAGTGCACGCTATACAAAACGCTAATTTTACCAGTTCTCCTCTACGTCGCCGAGTGCTGGATGATAGAAAAAAGGGGAATTGATACTAGGCACTTTGGAGAGAAAAATTCTTCGGCGGATATTTGGTCCTATCTATATGCGAAGAGGGCGATTGGAGGAGAAGATTCAATCGTGAACTGTACGAGCCGTACCAAGATGTGGATGTAGTCCAAAGAGCCAAAACACGTCGACTACACTGGCTCGGCTCAGCCAGGAAAATCTTCGAATCCCAGCCCCCAGGCTCGAGACGACCAGGAAGACCGAACCTCCGCTATAGGGACCAGGCAGTCACAGACGCAAGAGCGCTTAGTCTCGACGACTAGAGGGAGCGTGCGAGGGACCGCAACCGATGGAAGACGCAATATCTCAGGCAGAGACCCTTCATGGATCGGGAGCCGGATAAGTAAGTAAGTAAGTATGCCAGGTACTATTAATAGTTGGTAGGTGTAAAATTTTGTAATTTTTGGTAGTAGATCGTGCTAATTTTAGTATATGAAAAAAGTTTAATCAAAATCGTAGGAGTCGTTTTTAAGCTAAAAAATATTTTCCTTTGCGGTTTTTTAACTTTTGTATGGAAGGTACCGTTATTTTTTCATAAATGTAAAATTGTTTCTAAAAATATTGTAGAGAGTACCTACTAATAAATACTCAAGTATTGAGTTTCAAAAAAAAACGATCATGTCGTTTTCGAACTATTTGATTTTCCAACAAAAATGTTTGAATTATTTCTTAAAAATACAAAAAATATTCTTTTTTTTTAATTTTGGTAAGTACCTTCACCAAACTATTTATATTCTTTGAAAGCTTTTGTATAAAAAAAATTGTTGAAATATGTCATACCCTTTTGAAGAAAATCAAAAATTAAAAAAATGGTTCTTTGGGAGGTACCATTAATAAACCATTTTTGAAAAATGGTTTTCCACCCAAAGAAAGCTTTTACTAAAATAAATTTACTGAATTTTTTTTTAAGAAAAGTTGTCGAGCCATTTTTGAGAAAAATACGATTATGTAAAATTGCTAAGAAAAATTGTATGGCCAGGTACCGTTATTTTTGATTCTAAAAAAAAATTAAAAAACGTTTGGGCATAGTCACCAAAAACCACTATGTTCAAGCCATTTAGGCTGTAGACGAACAGACAGACAGACGAACAGACAGACAGACAGAATATTGCCACCCACTTTTTTGGTGTTCTCTATCATCGTAATATCATGTTTGATTGTTATCTCAAATTTTTTTTTTGCACGAATCCAAAACTTGCCTTATAGTACCTATAATCGCAAGTAAAAATAGTTTATGGTCATTTCAAAAGTAAGATTTTTAATAACATTTTTCAACCATTTTAAAAACCAAATTTTACTTTCCAATGTGCCTTAAGTACATATATAATTTTCTAAGGAAAATAAAGACAATTAAATTAAGTTTATCGAAAAGAATAATCGCATCTATTTGAATCAAGATATAGGTATATGGATACAGAAAAATAACATTAAGAAAATAAAATCTCTTATAAAAATGGAACTTGTCTTAGTATTATAACAATCGATAAGATGTCAACCAATAAACCATTCAATTCAGCAATTAACTTAAACCACATTTTCTTACATATATAAGTCTCATGAAGTTTATGGTCACTCCTTCTGGTACTCCTGCAACAACCAATGACAAATAAATTGAGTTTTTAAGGACTTCCAGGCAAGTCAAGTACAATAATACGGCGGCCAGCAGCCACCATTCACTAGCCACCAACATCAGCCACCACACCAGGCAACAACCAATACCACCATCACCATCAGTTTAGTTATACTTACAAGCAGTAGAGTTTTATCTTCTGCAGTCAAGAGATTGCCATCAAAAGAAGCTTTTTCCTTTAGCAGACAATTGAACATCTCATTCGCGAAGTAGCATCCTGCAGTAGAGAGCTCTCAACCTTAACTTACCCAATACATCAGATAATTTACTTTAAAGACAACTTTATTGTTAAGTTCATAAAAATCGCTCGGCTAGGACATCTCTGCAGGCCATTGCCATGAAGATGATTGCCACCCTCTATAGCAGTGTTCGAACAATAAACCACTTCCCTCTGTACCCTTTTTCTATATGTACCATAGGCAATAAGATACGACGATATCGCTGATGGAGAACCACTAGGTTTTAATTGCCTTCGTTTACGCGTTGTCAGTAAAATTTATTTATTATCCTTACAAAATCGAAGATAGAAAAAGAAACATAAAGAGAAAAATGATAGTGCCTCTTTCCTGCAGCTTCGTGATATTCAACTTGCACTTTCATAGCTTGAATTCAACCTAGGCAGAAAAGTCCTTATAGTGAGCATACGCAGGCTCACTTACATAAATATTATTCCAAACGGACATCCTATGAGATATTACCAGGCAATGATCCTGCCTGATGCGTTAGATTCGATGATTAACGTGTTGCAGTGAACAATATTTCAATGTGCATCGTAAATCGCCTAAGATACATGCATTTCTAGGTTCCGTATCCGATACATATACATGTGGAAGGAGCCGAATGTAACGTAGATTATATTTCATAGCATTTCACATGATTCTCAGAATAGATGTGTGTTTGTGTACGAAAATACTTACAAGAAACGTCCCATTTGATGTAAGATGCTAATTTGTTCAATTAATTTCGATTTGGAAGGCATTTGGTGACATCGGCCATCGATTTTGTTTTTAGGTGTGGGTAATGCTAATGCACCGGAAACTGGAACTGGGACACAACGTTATAATTATTTAATGGAAAATCAATAGTTTGCACAGTATTGTCTTTAAAATCGATGTTTTTCTAGGATTGGTAGAAAATACTAACTAAAATGTCAAAATCACAAAAATATCTTATCATTAGTGACAAGAATGAAATTAGAGGTCCCTTTCCATACAAATTTTTTGGACTAAAATCAACAAAATACTTAATTTTTATGAGAAAGGAGTAAATTCGTTCTATCTTAAATGGTTGAAAAAGAAAATCGTTGAAAAACTAAATATTTGACATAATTTAGCTACGCTTCTTGAATCAAAAATAATAATAGAAACTAGTCATACAAAATTTTACAACTATGTACATATGTATGTATATTAGGGTAGTCGTAATAATGGGTTTTTGTGAGTTTTAATATTTGGATGGGCCTAAATCAGATCTAAATGAAGCAAAAATTCCCTAACTTTTTCAGATTTTTATTTTCATCCCCTTTAGTCGCTGTAGGGGTAAATTAAATTTCCCCTTTTTTGGAAGCTCGCGTAAGATCTGCCAAAAAATTCAGAGCACGTAGATGAGAAATAGACAAGAAAAAATTCCTACCGGAGGGGGTTATATCTCCCACCGCTTGGACGGGAGGGGAAATTAAATAAAATAATTGCATAAATAGAAAAAAATTAATTAAAAAACAACGGAAACACTTGCAGTAATGATTTTCAAAAACAGTAAAAATACGCCAATTTTCGACTAGCACGTGAGTCCAAATGGGTTGTCGCCAAAAAAAAACCTTAAATAGAGATTTATTGAAATTGCGTATACTTTATAATAATGGGAAATTTATGAGTCATTAGTGAAAAACTCCCAAAAAATGCATATTTTCCATATTGCGTTACGATATTTTGTTGGTAAACCTCCGATTCGGATTCAGCACCACCGAAAGGAGCGAACAAATCAAAACTACCCCACAATTTGCATGGTAAAAATATGGGACTAATAAAAATGTATTTAGAAAATGTACCTAAGTGTTGTTTTTAATTCTTAAATAACCGTATTTTTTTATTTCGTTCTCAGAAACGATTAAACAGATTTCAATGATTTCTTGTATGAAAAGCTTCTTGAAAGTCAAATGCAAAAGGTTTTAGGTACATGCTTTGTTTTTAAACTGCGTAACATAATCTTACTCTTATAAATGTTAATGGCAGTTTGAGACTTGTTTTTCTAATACTAAATAAATCATTTAATATAGTTTAGAGCTCAAAAGGGAGCGGCCGCTCTGCTTTTTACTTGCAATATGCAAGTAATGCCTTCTTTAAACGAAACTGAACTAGATATTTTAATCGGACTTGTCATTACGATGGTAGGAAACTAGGAAAGATGATAAAAGTGGATCTCACAATTCTGTCTTTTTGTCTGTTCGGCTACAGCCTAAGCGGATAAGTATCTTAGTGATACTGATTCTCCATCACACACGTTTTTTTTTAATAAAGGATAGGAAACCATTTATCAGAAAACGGTTATTAATGTTTCCTCCGAAAGAACCATTTTTTTACTTTCGATTTTCTTCAAAGCGGTATTTCTCTGATTACAATAATTTTTGTATACAGAAGCATTTAAAAAATATAAACAGTTTTTTGACCAAAATTTTCAAAAAATATTTTTTGTATTTTAAAAAATGTTCATTTTTTTTTTGAAAATCTAATAATTTGAAAACTGCATGATCGATTTATTTGAAATCCGGTATTGAAAGGTTTTTAATACTTTCTAGAATATTTTAAGAACAAATATTAAATTAATGAATATATATACAAATGTTTAAGAACCGCTAGAGAAAATATTTGTTTTTCTTAAACTACTAATACGATTTGTATAAAACTTTTTCTGTATGCTCAAATAAGTGCGATCTGCTACAAAAATTATAAAAATTTACATTTAGCAACTATGTATTAATGGTACCTACCTCTCATCGAATGTTTTTTACTATCTATTTTGAATTTTCGCATTGTCGGCTGAACGGATTTTGACTATTTTCTTATATACAAATTTCAAATAAGATTCAATTATATTGCACATCGAAATTATCAGAAAATTTTTTTTGAATAAAATGTGCAATTTTCTTTTCATTTTATTTTCATATGCACACAAGTAGGTACCTAACCTACATACATATTAAATGTATGTAGATATGCGTACCAAAATTCAACGAATTTATATTTATGTTCTCCATACAATCATATTTGATCAAGAACTAAGATTAATATCTCATTTTTCACCTTAAACTATTAAAGGAGTTGTTTTAGCTAATTTAAACAATTTTCTTTCATAATTTCCATGGGTTTATACACAATGTTTTTTAAACCCTCAGCCTCTTGAACATAAGAGCAAGTAAGAGTGACCCAATTTTGCATTTTATTTTAAATGAAGAGTACAAAAACTGTAATGGTAAAAATGTCATCAGGAGGACAAACAGTGTGATTCACATTAGATTCACCAGAATGCTCTAGAGTATGTAAGTTAAAAAAAAAAGAAAAAAAATCGTTTAGGAAGTGGGGTCTATTTCCCTTCGTTTAGGTGCTGGAAGTGCAACTTTCTATAAAAGTTGAAAATATTACTACAAATCAACGAAGGGTCTTACAATAGAATTTTGCAGCTGTTTTTTAGTACACTGAGAAAACTGAACTATGAATTATTTAAAAAGATGCATGTTTGATTGTATGTTTAACTTATACAAATAGAATTCGGTTTAAACCTAATTCTAATCTGTTTAAATGGCAAAATACTTTTATTTTAAAGTAAATTGTGTTTAAGTCAAACTGATTCATGTTTGAATATTTCATTAGAACATGGAAATATATTTTTAATGTTATTCAAACTAGTTTGACTTTGATTTTTGAAAGGCCTGTTTAATTATTTTTCTCACTTGAAAGTATTTAACATAAAATTAATATGAGCGAGTTTGTTTCAAATATGAACAAACAGAAAATGATAATAAGAGAAAAAGATTAAACAAAATCTTAAATTTAAACTCAAATCAGTTTGAATTGAACTCAAACGAAGAAAAATTTAGGATACTTTTACCTTGTGATGATGTCATTGTTGTTAAAACTTTCCTTTCGAGAAGATGAGATATCAAAACACTAAATAAAGAATGTTTGGAACACTTTCAATCTTCAAAGGAGGTTTTTGGTAAGTAATAACTTTTTTTTAGATATTAATATGAAAACTAAATCATATTTTTTTAATTTTTTCTCCAGAAAAAGAATTGCCTTTTCAAAAAATGTTATGGAACAGCTTGACATGATTTTCTTATAAATCAGTATTAGGGATAATAATAAAACAAGCCACATTATCGATTATCACAAACCACCCTTCTGCAGTTGTGAAATAATGTCCTTTAGGAATCACTTGGATGTTTGAAGTATTAAGCCTTACCAATAGTAAGTATCACATTAAGACCTAATCCTTCTTTAACTTTATGCAAAAAAGGTAATTATGTAATTTCAAATATAGGTGCTCCACAGATTTCCCTTCCACATCAATTAAATGGAATACAAAAATACAAATTAAGAAGCTTAATTTCACTAATTTTAATTGTTTTATTTTTAACTATAAACTTAATGTGTTTTTGCTTGACATGTTTGATTAAAGATTTTGACATTTTCATAGATTTTTACTGTTTTATTGTGTGTTCTGGTCAGATATATGGAAAAAAAACTAAAAATAAGTTTGGGTAAGTATATTTGCATCTCTATACATATTTTATACAAAAAACATAGTTGACTTAAACACGATAATGTTCAAAAACAAAATAACATGATTCTATTTGAAATAACATTAAATAAAGTAAATTAAAACAAAGAGAAATATGTTCATATCAAATAGAAAGCATATTTAATTTAAACAAAAACATGTTTAATTGTAGTCAACGATGAATAAATACGTTTCTGTTAAATTCAAACAGGAATCGCTTCCATGCCAAATCATATGTGTTTGAGTTTGATTTAAACATGAATATATTCAATATTTTTCTCAGTGTAGACATGCTTTTGCTAACCAAAATACTAAAAAAATTAAAATTAAAATTAAAAAAATCAGTGTATATTGTAGATATGGCGTACTTTCTGGTAAGAAACAATAAATACCTATAAAACATTTATCAACGGTACCTGCCATATAACGGTTTTTTTACTTTCGGTTTTCTCATTAACCGCTCATCCAATTTCAATAAAAAATTTTCCACAAAAGCTTTGTTAAAAATAAATAATACTGCATACCAAAATTTTGGGAAAATAAATTTTGAATTTTTAAAAATATTAACATTTGTTTTTGGAAAATTCATTATTTCAAAAACGGGGTGATGTTTTATTTTGAAATTTCAGTTTTAAATGTATATTAATATATACTCAAAACCAGTACCTCGTGGCTTGATGGTTAGTGCGTAGGACTGTCATGCCGAAGGTGTGGGTTCGATTCCCAGCCGTGCCACCTAAAAACAGAAATGTTTTATTCGAGGTACTGCCTCTTGCGAGGAACTGACAAATCCTCCAAGAGTATTACTTGTCATGAAAAAGTGCTTCTCATTTAGCCGTTCGGACTCGGCAAAAAACTATGTAGGTCCCCTCCATTCCTGCCAACAAACACGCACACAGGAATGGTTGTGAGTTGTAAGTCAATAGGCCCTGGTTCCCCACGAGCTGTTGCGCCACCCAATTTATTATTTATATTTAATATATACTCAAAAAAAGCATACCATTTTTTTTTTGAAAAATGTTACAAAAATTTTAAATATAAAAAAATAATTTTTTAAGAAAACGGCTTCAACGATTAAAATTTTTTTTTGCATATATTAATATTTTTTCAAGTAATTAAAAGAACTATTTAAATGCTTTTTCATACTTTTTCTATAATTACTTGAATATTTTTTAAAGTTCTTAAGTCCCACAGAACTCGAACATAAGACCAAGTTCGTGCGTTCCAGCCGAGCATTTTATTTTTTATACAAAAGCGTCAAAAAAATATAAATAGTGTTGTGTACCAACATTTAAAAAAAAAATATATCTTTTGAATTTTTAAAAAATTTTCAAGTTTTTTTTTGAAAATCAAATATTTCGGAAACCGTACTATCGTTTTTTTACAAGCTCGATACTTAAGAGTTTTTAATACTTTCTAAAATACTTTAAGAAAAATTTTTACTTTTTTCTCTCAAAAATGACCCCTATGATTTTGATTAAACTTTTTCCGTATGCTTAAATTAGTACGATCTACTTCCAAAAATTATAAAATTTTACACTAAGCAACTATAAGTATAGTAGGTACCCTCTCATAGAATGATTTTTTGTCTTATTTTGAATTTTCTCATCATCAGCGGAACGGATCTAGATTAATTTTCTTATCTATATCTATACAAATTTCAAACAAGTTCAAATAATATTGCATATTTTCAAAAAATTTTCAAATTATTTGTTTCTTTTGATGTGTAAACATCTTAGCGCTCGGTATGGGTAAAATTGAAAATCGGCTGTAACGGATATGGGCTCACGGTTCCGTTTGGAACCATTTTGTTTGTTGTAGGTAAGTAGAACTCTGTAAACTCGAATAGGTAAGGTAGTTTTCATTTTATACCTAATGGTTTTGGTATTTGCTAAGTGGAGTGAATTCCTTACACCCCGACTCCACAGTAGATAATTTCTCTCAGAATGTTCGTCTTGACATTAAATATCTAATGGAGTCACTCCGTTTCATATCTTGATTGGATGTCAAGATGCAATCATATCTTGACAGAGATATTTGACATACATTTTGCCAGTTGAAGATTCTGTTGCTTTTTTTTCCAGAAATTTAATTTTTTATTTCATTATTTTGTATCAATATGCTGCTTTTGATGTTAATCTCTGCAATCGCGGTGGCAATTTTGGTTTGTGATATTAAGTGTTATTTGCAATTTCTTGATTTGAAATGTCATAACATGATTTGCCAAGTGGCGCATCCTTTTCTGTTTCTCTAGTTGGCTGTGGTTAATGTGTCAAAAAGAAGTGTTGTTATGTCATATTTAAAAAAGTTACTTTGAGTTACTTTTCATTTAGGAACGACAAAAGCTAAAAATATGGCTGATCTGTCAAACTAATTGGGTGAAAAAAAGTCGAAATAAATTTGGAATTAAAAATCAAGAAGAAATTGTGATTTCATTATTGAAAAGAACTTTTATCAGCACTTCGAAAATGCATACATTTTTCAAATTAAATTTTATTTAACTTCATTCTAGCACAAAATTGAATATTTAAGCAAAAATATTTCCAATTTTTATTATCATTCATTACTTGCACAAATTTCTTTACTACAAATCGATCAAATCAGATAAAAAAATGTCGCAAAACCTGGAAAAAATTTCCAAACTCACTATCGACGGTAAAGTCAATAAAAATAAAAATATTTTCGTTTTATATTTTCCCCCAGATCTGATCTGGATTGTATATGCATACATGTATTACAAAAACAACACAAAATCCGACCTTGCTTTTGGATTTCGATTTGCAAATTAATTCTGACCATAAACCCTTTGTACTTTTTTGCAAAAATGATGTTTTCTCTCACGGGTAGATGGCTTTTTGTGTTGAAGATAGGGAGAAAATAGAGAATAGAGTAGAGAGAAAATACAGAAACAAAAGGATAAACGGGGATCGGATAGGTATATAACACTCTTGTCGCACTGGGATCCTGTTTGTTTTATTATGATAAAATCTAATCTGGATCAAGTCTGGGGAATAATAAAATTAAACTCTTACATACTACAAAAATGAGATCAATTCCAAACCGAACGATCTAGAAGCAAACAAAAGATAACTCATAATGAAAACATCGTGATTTCAGCTGCTTTTGACGGATTAACCATTTCAACTCAGTATCAAAGAGATGAGTTGGAAAAATGTATCTACTCAAAGTTACTTTCTGACACTTTAACTTTGAATCCAGGAACAACTTTGTGACGTCATAAAGTTTTCTCGGAAGGTGTTTTTTAATGGGTAAATTCATTATAATTTGTGTCGTGCAACCATTTTGTTTTAGCACTTGTATTACAGATTCCTAATTTTTGCCATACGTGGTAATGATCCCTTACCTTCACGTGAAAACGAATGTTTACACATCTTCCACTCGTGTCCCGGTACTCACACATTTTTTTTTTTGAAATGCGATATCTCAAAAACGGTTTTACAGTTTTTATTGAAATTTTATTTTTATATGCGCAAACATAAATTCTTAAGTTTGCATATCGATCAAGAATTAAGATGGCGTTCTTTTTTTTCACCCCAAACTATCAAAAGAGTTGTTTTAGCTAATACAAATATCGTATTTGCTTCTCTTTATTTTCCTCTCATAATTTCCATGTCTTTATACACAATGTTCTTAAGCCCGCAGTCTCTTGAACATAAGAGCAAGTACGTGCGACCCAGTCATGGATTTTATTTTTTGTTTTCAAATTTGGAATAATAAAAAAAAGATGCTGAGCGTCAAGTGCCAGGAAAATTACTGACCCAGTCGCTTTCAGGCTATAAGTGAACAGGCAGACCTTTTTTATCTTCTCTACCATCGTAATGTCATGTTTGATCAAAATCTTAAGTACGATATTTTTTACGAATGCTTAATTTCCCATTTACCTTCATATCTACATACTACATATACATATGTACTACATACCTATGTACATTACATTTCACAAGTAAAATACCTTAAGGACAATTTTATTTCTCCTCAAAAAGACTCCAAGGTTTTTGATCAAAATGTTTGTGCACTAAAATGTGTGTGATCAACTTTTTGTAGGAATCAATTTTATCAAACCTTTTTTTAACAGAAATTCTCATAGAAACAACCTCCTAAGGATAAGTATTAGTGTCATGCAAAACAAAATTCTAGATTTTAAAGAAACACAACTTAACTTAACTTATTGGTCTATGTGACTTTCTACAACGTCTGTGAAGTTAGCAGGGCAACTTTCACCCACGCAATTGGGACCTTGACAGGAATTTGCAGTTTTTTTGCATTTTTTTTGCATTTCTATTCCCGATTTTGCAGTTCGCCAAATAACGGTGTAATTTAGTGACCTGCTAACAGTTAGCAGGTCACATGGCATATCTCAGGAACCAAGCGTGCTAGGAACTTGTAGTTAGGCTCCAAATTTGCAGTTTTTTTGCATTTCAAGAATAGGCTAGGTCAGAATTTTGAAGTCCTTTTTTTAAAAAAAATTTCATACTGACCTGCTAACTTCACAGTGAAGTTAGCAGGTCACATGGTGTATCTCAGGAACCAAGCATGCTAGGAACTTGCAATAAGGCTCCAAATTTGCAGTTTTTTTGCATTTCAACGATAGGCTATGTTCAAAATTTGAAGTCCTCAATTTAAAAATTTCCCAAGTTTGACTTCAATATGAAGCAAGTAGGTCACATCGTGTATCTCACGAACCAAGCATGCTAGGAACTTGCAGTAAGGCTCCAAATTTGCAGTTTTTTGCATTTCAAGAATAAGCTAGGTCAGAATTTTGAAGTCCTTTTTTTGAAAAAAATTTCATACTGACCTGCTAACTTCACAGGGAAGTAAGCAGATCACATGGTGTATCTCAGGAACCAAACGTGCTAGAAACTTGTAGTAAGGCTTCAAATTTGGAGTTTTTTTGCATTTCAAGAATAGGCTAGGTCAGAATTTTGAAATCCTTTTTAAAAAAAAAAATTTCATACTGACCTGCTAACTTCACAGTGAAGTTGGCAGGTCAGTATGAAATTTTTTTTAGTATGAAATTTTTTTCAAAAAAAGGACTTCAAAATTCTGACCTAGCCTATTCTTGAAATGCGAAAAAATTGCAAATTTGGAGCCTTACTACAAGTTTCTAGCACGCTTGGTTCCTGAGATACACCATGTGACCTGCTTACTTCCCTGTGAAGTTGGCAGGTCAGTTTGAAATTTTTAAAAAAAAAAGGACTTCAAAATTCTGACTTAGCCTATTCTTGAAATGCAAAAAAACTGCAAATTTGGAGCCTTACTGCAAGTTCCTAGCATGCTTGGTTCCTGAGATACACCATGTGACCTGCTAACTTCACTGTGAAGTTAGCAGGTCACTAAATTACACCGTAATTTGGCGAACTGCAAAATCGGGAATAGAAATGCAAAAAAAAATGCAAAAAAACTGCAAATTCCTTTCAAGGTCCCAATTGCGTGGGTGAAAGTTGCCCTGCTAACTTCACAGACGTCTTTCTACATCTGCCAAAATGACTGGACCAATTTTGCAAAGTTTATTATTAAACCTTAGATTTCTTAGACAAAAAATTGAACTGTCTAGCTTAACAGGTAGCTTGAAAAGTTAGCTTAATTCCTATAAAAAACATTTAAGTTTGATTGTACATATCTACGTAAAATATTATGTGCTGAAACTACTAGACGAGTTTCTTACTGAAAAAGTGAAAATATTCTTATTCTCGTACAAATCTAATTTTCGTCATCAGTTAGTAATTCTCGGCAACGTTTACTAATGAAAATTAGATTTGTACAAGAATAAGAAGGTTTTCATTTATAATTAACAACATTTTAATTTATTCAAATTTTCACGACAACTACGAATACGATTTTAATGAAATAAGAACCTGTGTTGTTCCCAAAAAAACATCCTCTTTAGGCTTTAAGCAAAAAATATACTAAACGGGAATATGGTTTGGACATTTTTTAGTGAATTATTTTAATTTTGTTGTTTTCCCGTAGATAAATTAATATAATCGTTAATAGCTCAACTCAATTTACTTTTATTTTCCAAAAAAGCACTTACTTTGAAATAATGCATATTGTATTGTATTTCAGAATCTTACATTTTTTTTCTTACAAACATAAATATTTAAATAAAAATAGCCTTGGACCTTACGAAATTTCGATTTTTAAAATTCTTGTTTATAAATCCAGTTTCTGATGTGCAGAAAACCGATGCTTTCCCACATACATTTTTCTATCATTGAAACCATATATGGTTAAACATAAATTAACATATTTTTCTTAATTTGAAAACTCAAAGTGAATTAAACATTTAGAGCAAGTACAAACAACCCAGTTGTGTTATTATATTCTAACCGCGAACCCAGTATTGACATGGGTTTCATGAATAATTTAGCCTGCGGCATGCCAATGCTTATTTATTGCGACTTTGAAACAATATATTAATATTGGTTTTCAATTTTTCACTTTTTTTTCGCGGGTTATAATGCCAGAGCAGCAATAAATGACGGGCTTACTCCCTCAGGACTACTTAGCGTAATGTAATTGGAAAACCAACCAAATGGTTATAATGGGTTTTGGCCGTGAATCATTTGTCAGTATGAAGCTTGGATATTTTTAATAGATTTTTAGATGGTGTGCCAAAACAAAAATATAAAAACACAAATTCTATTCGTTAATTGATTACTTTTTGGCTATAAGTGGATTTGTTTGTTCCGTTAACGTTTTTGTCTTCGAAATTTAGTAAAGAAAAACATCGTAAGTTGATAATTTTTGTATTTAAGAGAGAGGGGTTACGTACGAATGACCGACAAAAAAAATGTCGACTGGTTAAAATGTCGACTTTTATCGACTTTTTTGAAAGTTAAAATACCGACTTATTAAAATGTCGACAGTTTGAAATGTCGATTTGACAAAAAGTCGACTGCCCTGATAGAAGTCGAGAAAAATATCGACTTGTCGGAATTTTTTCCATACAGAAAAGTCGATATAAAATATAAATCGACATTTTAACCAGTCGACATTTTGACTTGTCGATATTTTGTCTGTCGGTCATTTGAAAGTAACCCAAAGAACAACGCTCTGCCTTAAATGTTTACATGGAATAACTATAAACTCAAGAATCATAAATTCTTGCCTGATTTTTTAACAGGAACTTAACAGTTTTTTGATGCTGTGGAAAATTTAAGACTATGTTTAAGATACAAGTTCTTATTTGATTCTTATAATAGTTAACTTATTTAGGTAGTTATGAATTTTATATTACCTACCTTTTGTTTAGCTTCAAGAAAGTTCAATAGAACGCATTTTTGTTGCCTACCTACATTATACCTAATATTTCGAACTTTTAACTGCCTCATTTTCTGGATGTTTTATTATTGTATTACAATTAAAACACGTTACAGACCCTGAATAACAGGCAATTAAGACGTCAAAATATATAGGCAATAGAAATTAAATTACAAAAAATGCGATTTATTGCACTATGACAATGCGATATCAGATAATAATGATCAGATCATAGTTTAGGGAATGATGTTTACAATCGCGCGCTTGTAAACATCATTCCCTAAACTATGATCTGATCAAAATATCGACTTTCAAAATGTCGACTTTTAAAATGTCGACTGTTAAAATCTCGATTCATAAAATCTCGATCACTGTCGACATTTTGAGAATCGACATTTTGAAAAATCGACATTTTAAAAAGTCGGTTAAATTTGTGTCTATATTTTGATCTGTCGGTCTTTTAACCAGTCGAGATTTTTTCTGTCGAGATTTTAAAAGTCGATCTTATGGAGTCGATATTTTAAAAGTCGACATATCGTACCCAATCCAAGAGAGAGTAATTAGTAACAAAAATTATTGGATTTTGCTTTTAATTTATTGACATTTATTTAAAAACCTCACCAAATATTTTTATGCACTGAGTATACCTACATAGTTTCTTAAAAACATTGAAATTGTAAAAAGCTCTATTTCGATAGTTGATTTGTTTATTCTTAGGGTTCGTAAAAGGAGAACAATCACTATAACAGTGTCAGAAAATATATAAGGGTCAATATTTCAAAATATTAATATTTCAGTCTCCTTCATTTTTGAACCGAAGTACAAAATTTTACTATAAGTTTGTTAATTGGATGGCTTGAAACAAACGAGTTCTAATATTCGCTCTAGAAAAAAAATGTTAAACAAATTATCATACCCGCTATCTCCATTTAAACACCCAAAATGTCATTCCCCTGACGTGCCCCCAGGCCTACTTACCACACTGCCTGAATTTGAACAAAAAATCTAATGATGCAGTCTTTTTAATAATATATGTATTCTAACCAAAAAATATTTAAATGATTTTTAGTTGCTTTATTTTTTTAAATAGGAGCTATTAAGTAAGTGTCCCCCATAAACTGATCATTTCTATGCCACCAATGGAAATTTAAAAAAATAAATATAGGCTCAAAATAGAAAACTGATTTTTTTGTTGTTTAACGGTACCGAATTGCTCTTTTTGAAAATTAAAGTAAAAGTTTCAAAAAAACTTAGTTGTCTTTTTTATTTCAAGTTAAGGCAACAATTTTGTTTTTCGTCAAGCGAAATTGTCATTCCTCTAACGCGTGTTTTTTACTAAACCATGTGGTATAAAAATTTAACAAGCTAACGCGTCTGTGTCTTTTACAAGGACATGATAAATAATATAAAACACCTAATTTTCTTACAACTTCGATTTAATTCTCATAAAACACCCTTCGCAGTCATTCCCCTAACATCATTTTTTGTGTCATTCCCCTGTCTTTCAAGTTTTCATGATAATGATTGATTGAGTTTAAGAACTTCTGGAAGGATCAATAACATTGAATTTAAACATATTTTCAGTATTTTTAGTTGTTTTCAATTTCTAAAAATTATCTCGTTCAAAATATCATAAAATAATTTAATTATTGCTAAAAAATGTCTACTCCCGCAAAAACCTTGAAACACAAGAGCAAGTTCGTGCGACATAGTCGTGGATACTATTTTTAATGATAGTATTTGTTCTCTTTTTTCTTAATCCTCCTGAAACCATCCGCAAAATAAATCAGCGGAGTTAATATACATTTTTGTCATTCCCCTGTACAAATGTCATTTCCCTGACTTAAAAAACCGTTAGAATTAATCAAATACTATGTCCCCTTGTTTCAAAGTGCATATTAAAGAGTTATTAAGAGATATAATTGTTATTCTAGCAAAATAGGTTGTTTTGAGCAAGGGTCCAATTTGGATTGAAAAATATTAATGTTTTGAAATATTGACCCATAAACAACAAACGAAAAACTATTAAGAAAAGATATAATCGATTTATTTTAATATTTTACTAAAAATTTACTATTTAAAAGGTGTGTAAGCCATTGGATCGAAAAGTATGACGTAAACAAAAATTGGCACCCGCCAATCATTGATAAAAATACTTAAGACAGTGCCAACTATTTGGTCGATTGGTTTGTATATGAAGAAAGACATTGAAATTATGAGAGAAAATGTTTAAAAGCATAAAATACGATATTTAAAGAAAATAACGACATTTTAATGCTTGATTGAATATGATTGTATGGAAAAAAAACTTTTAAATCTTTGGAGCGGTTTAAAAACAAATTAAATAATTTGTATGTATTTATAAATTCTTAAAATATTTTTAAGAAAAAGTTTTAGTGTTCAAATCTTAAGTCTTTATTTATGTGCATATGAAAATAAAATTTCAAAACATTTGCCAACCCGTTTTTGAGATATCGAATTTGAAAAAAAAAAAAATAGTTTGAAACTTTTTTTAAAAACTCAAATTTCTCTTTTGAATATTTTGATATGGAATATTAATTGAACTTACTTGTTTACGCTTAAATTTTTGGATTGTAAATTAATTGGTCAGCCATCAGATTGTAAAAAATGTGCGGAAAAACGAAGAAACATCTATCAAAGAAATGCTTGAACTTATCCTTAAAAGGATTGACAAACAAGATTTAAACATAAAACAGCTAAGCGAAGAAGTCGCTCTTAAGAAAAAATGATGGACAGAACACTTAAAATCGCAACATGGAATGCAAACGGTCTTTTACAACATGTATCAGAACTAAACATCTTTTTAGACATAGAGCATATAGACATTTGTTTGGTGTCCGAAACTCACCTCGCTATAGAACAAAGTCTTGATAATAAATTACCAAACTATACGTGTTATCACGCTCCGCACCCAGCTGACAAAGCTAGGGGTGGATCAGCAATACTTATAAAAAAGTGCTTAATACACTATGAAGAACCAAAGTTTACTAATGAAAATATGCAAGTAACAACAATTAGTATATATAGGTATAAAACAGAAAGAGTTTAAGATAACAGCTATATACTGCCCTCCGAGGCGCTCTGCAACTGAAGAAGACTTTGCAGAACTCCTTAATTTGTAAGAAGATAACTTCCTTGTTGGTGGCGACTTCAATGCTAAACACACCCACTGGGGATCTAGGCTCATAACCACAAAAGGTAAACGGCTATACCAAGCAGGCCGCAAATACAACTGCGAATTTTATTCTTCTGGTTAGCCTACATACTGGCCATCTGATACTAACAAAATACCAGACCTTATAGACTTTTCGTAGTTAAAGGTATTAAACGAAACCATATAAGTGTCGAAGGTAACTACGACTTATCGTCAGATCATACTCCAGTAATTTTATCACTGAGTGAAGCGGAAATAATAGAAAAAAGTAATCCTAAGCTCGTGAATAAAAGAACTAACTGGAACGAATTCAGAGATATACTTGAAAGTTTTATAAGCCTGAGATCCCCTATGCAAACAATTGAACTAATTGACCATGAAGTAGAACAATTTATTGCTGATGTGCAACAGGCTACAGAAGAAAGTACCCCAACTATTTCGAATTCAAGAGAATAAGAAATAAAATATCCTGTCGAAATAAAGGAGCTGATATTGGAAAAAAGAAGAGCTCGAAGAAAATGGCAAGTTACGAGATTTCAAGGTGATAAGGCAGTTTTTAACCGTCTTAACATCGAACTAAAGAAAAGGATCTGTGAGTTTAAAAACGATTCACTGAGTAGATTCCTGAATAGTCTTACGGCGGATGCTTCTACAGAATACTCCTTAAGGAAAGCAGCTAAGCGCTTAAAAAGACCACAGACACAAAACCCGCCAATAAAATCTCAAAATAGTAAAAGGGTCGGAAATCCAAAACAAAAGGCTGATCTCTTCGCTGAACATCTAGCGAATGTTTTTAAGCCATTCCCAGCAAACACAGCTACAGATCCCTTACAGTTTGTTGATAGAAACGACGAATGCGAAATACCTTTTGTCACGCTATAAGAAGTAAGAAGCATGTGTCAGCATAAGTTGTCTAGCAAAAAATCACCAGGGTACGATCTCATAACTGCTCAGGTTTTGAAAGAAATGCCTTTAATAGCCTTCAAGAAACTCCAATTTATAATAAACGCATGCCTTAAACTAAGATATTTTCCACATCACTGGAAAATTGCAGAAGTCATTGTTATACCTAAACAAGGTAAGCCACCAACAGAAGTAACATCTTACAGACCAATATCGCTTATACCAATCATGGCAAAAGTTTTTGAAAAACTGCTACTGAAAAGGCTTAGCAAAATAATAGAAGAAAGAAGACTAATTCCGAGCCATCAGTTTGGATTTAGAAATAAACATTCCACGATAGACCAAGTGCATCGAATTACGGATGTTGTGGAAAGGGCACTTGAAGAAAAACAAGTATGCTCGGCTATATTCTTAGATGTTGCTCAAGCCTTTGACAAGGTTTGGCACTTGGGACTTGAGTACAAACTGCATAGGGACCTTCCCAGGCAGTACTACGAAATACTGACATCCTACGTAACGAACCGACTCTTAAGAGTACGGTACGACCAAAATTACTCGGAACTAAAGAAAATTGAAGCCGGTGTACCACAAGGAAGTGTCCTAGGACCAACCCTGTATCTGTTATATACAAGGGATATTCCAGTGGACATCAACGCTATCATGGCCACCTTTGCTGATGATACTGCATTATTGGTGCCAGATAAATCCGTTACGAAGGCTACACAAAAATTGCAAAATGCAGTCGATAAAGTTAGTGATTGGACGCAGATATGGCGCATCAAACTAGACGAAACAAAATCGACGCATATAAACTTTACAAATAAAAACATAAACAATGTTCCAATTTATATAAACAGTACAGCAGTACCTTACTCCAATACCGCCAAATACCTTGGAATGACTTTGGATGCAAAGCTTAAATGGAAAGAGCACATCAAAAAGAAAAGAGAAGAACTAAACTTGAAGTACAGAAGAATGTACTGGTTACTAGGAAAGAACTCTGACCTATCTATCCAGAACAAACTAATGTTATATAAGCAAGTATTGAAGCCCGTTTGGTCATATGGCATCCAACTATGGGGCTGTACAAAGAAAACAAATACTGAACCCATCCAAAAATTCCAAAGCAAGGTCCTTCATGGAATAATTGATGCCCCTTGGTATATAAGAAATAACGATCTACATCGTGACCTTCATATTGAAATGGTTACAGAAGTGGTTAAAAAACACGCTGTATCACACAATCAGCGACTGCAAAGTCACACAAACTCTGAAATGGAGACCGTCCTAAATGTACGAAACAATGTTCGGAGATTAAGAAGAACCAAGCCTCATTAGCTGATGGTCTAAAAGCTATGGGAAAGTGTTATAACTTTAAACTTCCCCCAATGCGATTTAAAAATTAAGAAATAAAAATCATCTGTCGATCTTTCATAGATTGGTCCTGATTCACCGGTGGTTTAAGTGCGGTAAGAGTCCCACACTACTTGGTACCGATTCTTACCGAGTGTCTTTTGAAGATTTCAATCGGATAAAAAAAAAAGCCATCGAGTTTTCTCTTTCACTAAAAAGAACTTGTGGCTGACCAATAACTGTATAGCTAGCTTAGTTTTATGAAAAATTAGATGGCATCCTTTTTTTAAATGACCCAAAATGAGGTGACAAAACTATTTTTACCTTGAAACGAACTTTAAAAATCCATAAACAAACCTTTTGGTGACGAAACTACAGAAAATAGTTGACTTTTTTTATATTTTACGAATATGCTATACATGAAAAACTTTTAGCCTCAATTAGAAGTTTCCTTGGGCTGACCAACTTGACCGTGTTTGACCAATTATTGACCACTTAGATGGCATAATGTTTTCGTGAATTTCCCATACCTAATATAAGGTTCCCAGAGTCTCGTTTCTCGCATACGTTTTACTGAGTTGGCTTCAACCAATCTATACACAGCCTAGATTGTTGGTCTATTTTAAGTGATTCAATCTTCGTAGTAGGTGGGTATACCATTCACCTTGAAGTAGAAATGGGAGAATGGGACAGTTATAAGAATATACAAAAACAAAAGCTCCTCTATGAGTTTTCAATAGAATCTCGGCACGTTCAATTAAGGAGCTTAAACGAAACAATAGAAAAAGAGACTAAAATATCCAACACGTGTGGCAATGAAAATAATGCAAAGAGCTATAAGAGCTTTAACCTTACACATCCTTCACGAAAGATTGTTAGAACGTCTATCTACTATTAAGTATTTCAGTCATGAGACAGTAAGTAATAGGTACGCTTTGCGATGTCATAAGTTTAGTGGCCTCCTATATCCGCATATTACGATGACGACAACGGCTATAGGGATCAGCAAATCACCTTGCCCAGCCATTGACTTTATTATTTAAAGGGTCCACGTTTTATATTATCGCCCAACTTTCTAAATCTGATACACAAAAAATAGTTTAACAATCTCCACATAATCCCAAAGTCAAAGAATCTCATAATCATTTTATATAGGATATCGACCATATGGCCAATAAACTCAAAATTTCCCACGGAAGATGAAAAAAAAACCTCAATCCCACATCTTTCTACCTTCTCAACGTAAGTCCCCATCGCTCGTCCCCTAAAGGCCTGCTGTAAATATAAGGAATGTAATGTGGACACTGGGCAACCATGATATATACACCTACATACATACCTAACCTAGCTAAGCTTATATATTTTTATAAAATATATAAAAAGGTCCAGCACTTTTTATTGCTTCTGATTTTTATATCCACTTTGTTCGCAACTTTTTATATTCCTATTTTTGTCGTCCTTTGTCCATCCACAACATGATTTCCTACTTAAGCTTTTCGACCGAGCCGAACCGGACAAAAAGTGAATAAATATAAAAAAGTTACTTATAGATACGAAAAAAAAATAAGAAAAAAAAAAACAACCAGCAAAGGAAATCAATGCTGGCAATAGGTTAATGGCTGAGCACATTTTTCTGCAAAGGATTTATAACTTTGGATTCGTTAAAGGACTTGGAATCGTTTCTTTTTCTATTTATTTTTTTTTTCCCTCCCTCGGTCATCACAAAAATATCTTTTTTTCTTATTTATTTGGCTGTGCCTTGTTGCAGGTTTCATGAAGTTTGACTTTGTGGCACAAAGTTTGATATTTGGACATCAGGACTCAAAATGCTTAATTGGAGTGTGCAAGGCATCAGCTGAAGTTGATGAAAACTCGTTTTAACTTAATCCATGACAACCCGATAATATTTTGTCTTTTTGTCTTATTAGTTTTTCTTTTATTGATGATGACAAGATGAAGTTTTTCTTGTCCGAAGTCACTTCACAAGTTCACATGTCACTTATAACTTACTTATTAAATGTATTTTTTTTGGGTTTCCAGATTTCTACAAGGCGTCATGTCAATATATCGAAGTGAGATTTCAAGTTTTTTAAAGGCCCTGGAGATGCTCGAACATGGTGCGAGTGAACATAGTTCGACTTAACTCCGCAGACACTGAAAGCAAGTAGAAACCAAACTACTCGAACTTCATTATTCTTACGACTTATATGTCATTCACAATATTCACTGTCACATTTATTTAATTTTCTTTCAGGTTGTTTGGCATTTTTCTTTTTTTTTTTGTATTGAAATTCAAAATTATACCCAAATGTTCGAGTAAACCTATAAAACCGTTCCGCAAATAGTCGAATCTGGTACGACAAACGATTAGCCCCGCCCTCGAACATCTATAAATATCAAAAGGGCCCTGGAGACGCTCGAACATGGTGCGAGTGAACATAGTTCGACTAAACTCCGCAGACACAGAAACCAAATTACCCGAACTTCATTATTCTTACGGCTTATTTGTCATTCACAATATTCACTGTCACATTTATTTTATTTTTATTCGGGTTATTTGACATTTTTCTTTTTATTTTTAATATTGAACTCAAAATTTAACCGAAATGTTCGAGTAAACATACGAAACCGGTTCGCAAACAGTCGAATCTGGTACGACAAACGATAAGCCCCGCCCTCGAACATCGAAAAATATCAAACTCCTTTGATTTTGGTGAGACCAAATTTTTGTTTAGTGACACCAAATAATTTATACTCGAACCAGCCCGCAGACAAATAAAATCAACTCGAACATAGTACTTGAACCATGTTCACTCGCACCAAGTTCGAGCGTCTCCAGAGCCCTAAACTCCTTTTAGGGCCCTGGAGACGCTCGAACTTGGTGCGAGTGAACATGGTTCAAGTACTATGTTCGAGTTGATTTTATTTGTCTGCGGGCTGGTTCGAGTATAAATTATTTGGTGTCACTAAACAAAAATTTGGTCTCACCAAAATCAAAAGGAGTTTGATATTTTTCGATGTTCGAGGGCAGGGCTAATCGTTTGTCGTACCAGATTCGACTGTTTGCGGACCGGTTTCGTATGTTTACTTGAACATTTCGGTTTAATTTTCAGTTCAATATTAAAAAATAAAAAGAAAAATTTCAAATAACCTGAATAAAAATAAAATAAATGTGACAGTCAATATTTTGAATGACATATAAGTCGTAAAAATAATGAAGTTCGAGTAGTTTGGTTTCTGTGTCTGCGGAGTTTAGTCGAACTATGTTCACTCGCACCATGTTCGAGCGTCTCCAGGGCCCTTTTGATTTTGGTGAGACCAAATTTTTGTTTAGTGACACCAAATAATTGGAACTCGAACCAGCCCGCAGACAAGTAAAATCAGCTCGAACATAGTACTCGAACCATGTTCACTCGCACCATGTTCGAACGTCTCCAGGGGAAAGATATTTTGTTCGCATACAACGAATTGATCAAATTTCATGTCTTTTTTAGTATACTTTCCAAAACTACGAACGTCAAGTTTCATATAAACAAAATAAAATTATACTAAAATTCATAGAAATTCGTAGTTTTTGGAAGTACACGAACAGACGTAATATGAAAAATAAGTGAGTAACGTTTTTCTTATATTAATTCCAAAAAACCTACATATTTCTTTTGTTTATAGATTTTATGAACAAGAACTGGTCCTATTTTGATCAATTCCATAACAGAAAAATTCCTAGATAAATTCGTCATATCATGTCAACACTTAATTCTAAATTTTGCTTGCTATTGCTCCTGGATTTAAAGATAATAACCTAAAATATCTGATATTAAGAACTGGAGCTGGGATCATATTGACTTTTTCGTTGGTTTTTAGGAGATATTTTAGTTTAAATCATTTTATTTCAAAGCAGCATACAAATATCCCTACCACCTATTTTCTCACTTTCACATAATACCACATATAGTCTAGTCAAATGGTGTTCAAGAGGGACTTGAAGTGGAAAGTTCTGGTGTAATTACTTTTAGTGGCCCCTTTTATGTTTTTGGGGTCGCTGAACACGAATCTGAAGCTGTCCAACAAAATTTTTCACGGCAAATATGAGAATTCGTCAAAAAACGTCGAAGATTTCGACATTTTTTGTCTTTTTTCCTTATTGCTCAAAAATTATTTTTCCTTTGCAAAAAGCGCTTATGCAAAAATAAAGACAGTAAGATTACCTACAATCTACGCTCATATCATTTTTTTGTACGACTTATGGTTTCTGCGGAAACAGGCATAAACGTTTTTGTTTGTATTGTTTTCTTCATTACATGAAATGTAGGCCATGAGTTATTATGTTATTTGCATTTTCTAATTGTAGTTGTCTAAAAGTATTATATTGCAGTGGTTAAAGGGCCCAGCCCATAGAATCCGTTGCGTCCGTTGCGGCGACGGAGCCATTGATGTTGCCGGATGCGACGGATTGAGGTAGCCCAATGAATGCGTTGACGTTCACATAATAACCAGTTGAAATTCAAACACACACACATAACCACTTGAAATTCAAACACACACACATAACAACCACTTGAGATTCAAACACACACACATAACAACCACTTAAAATTCAAACACACACAAAAAAAGTTCCTGTCAACGCATCTGCCGGAGAGAAAAAGTTAAAAGTTCGGCTACTTTGTCTGTTGCGTCCGACGCTTGCGTTGCTATTGGGCCAGTTCCCTTAAGAAAACATGTATTTTATCGAGCTGTCAGTTGAATGCGTCTCCACAACGGACGCAACGGATTCTATGGGTCGGGGCCTTAAGTGTCTAAGTTTCAGTATTCCAAACAGTCAAAATGTCCATTCAAAAGTGTTTTATTTGTGACAAAGATTGGAGTATGGTGCAGTGAAGATGATCTTATGGACGTATACTGCAGTGGTAAGGCCGATTCTAACATATGGTTCGATTGCCTGGTGGCCCTCACCTAACAAGGCATATAACATCGACTAACTCAAAAAGGTTCAAAGAACAGCTAGTTTTTGTACCACAGGTCTTGCCCAACGGATGCCTTAAGTGTTTTCTGCACCTCCTGCTCCTACCACTTGATCTACACATAAAATATTTAGTATCTTGCAGTGCCTTAAGACTTAAAGAATCAAATTCTTGGTTGCTAAACCTTATGGTCACAGCAATATCACAAAATTGATTCCCACTGATATATTTTCGACTCCCACTGACTACTGTGCTCCTACAATGAGCCTCAGTAAAGATTTTAAAGTCTTATTCCCATCCAGAGGGGACTGGGATGATGACGCCGTAATGAGAGACTTAAACACAACTATCTTTACTGATGGCTCAAAGATGGACTGCGGTGTTGGCTCAGGAGTCTTCTCTGAGTCTTTCAACATCTCTTAGTCATTTCGGCTACCGAATTTTGCTAGTGTATTTCATTCTGAAATACAGGCAATTAGGGAGGCATGCAAGATACCAAACCAAAATAGTAATACAGCCATCCTTACAGACAGTCAGGCCTCTATGAAAGCGATTGATTCGGCTACTGATGAGCTCGCAAGTCTAAATATTAACCTCAAGGTCACTCTTATCTGGGTTCCTGGTCAAAGTGGCATTGAGGAAATGAACGGGCAGATGAACTAGCCAGGCAAGGATCAGCCCTTCACATCTCACTTGCGGAAAGAGTCAACATTCCCCTTGGAGTTGTGAAGGGCAATATATTGTCAATTTTCCTTAGGGAATCCAATCTTAGGTGGAGCAGTTTAACCAACTGCAAAATATCCAGAACGACCTGGCCTGCCTTTAATAAATCCCATGTGGAGACCCAAGTGGGACATAGCGAGGGTCGTAGCAACCTGCACTGGACACTGGTCAATTGGAGAACATACGGCGAGGCTGGGTATTCCTTACAATACTCACTGTCACAGCTGTGGAGACCAGCAAGAAAAGGAAACAGTCCTTCATTTTCTCTGTAAATGTTCCGCTCTAGCCAGAATGAGAGGCACAATCGTTTGGAATGGCTTTTTTTGAGGACCTAAACGAACTTTCAGAAATGAAGATCAAAGACTTTATCTCTTTTCTAAGCGCCACGAAATGGATCTGAGACGAAAATCGGTTGCGTTCTGCATCATGTTACCCCCCAGATCCAAAGACCGTGAGTAATAGGAATCCGGGCTTCTGCGGGGCTTCATGATGCTCAATGGCAATGATGATCACACGGTCGGATCGATCGCGCTTCGTTGCTATTTTACAACCTACTGAGCTCGGCATAATGTAGCAAGCTCGGGCGAGATGCGATCTAATCGAGATGCGATCCAATCGAGTGAGTGTCCTATGACCCAACTCCTGTCTTTTGTACTGACTCACAAGGTACCTCAACCATACTTCACAGCCATCCTATTTCAAAGCAAGGAACGCTTTTCTGGTTTCTTGGGAAAGATGATCTCCACCGCACTGGAGGAAATCTCACATCCAACCCAAGGAACGGGACACCTGAGGAATAAGCCCCTCAGAGAATAAACCCGCAAATCCTCACTTTAGACTGCTTTCATACACAGGTCAAACGAGTTATGGATTATGGTATCAAAACGGCGCAATCCAGTGCTAATTGGGCAAAGAGCGAGTGTTACGCTCTTGTCACCATTTCTACCTACCATTTACCATTTATATAGCTTTTTTGGCAGGTTGTATGCACTTTCACTGATTTCTTACCTGCCAAAGAAGCTCCCTTTCCGTCTTTTCTCTTCTTCAATTTTTCAATTGCTTTTTCATTCACCACTTTCACTGCACTGTACTCCAATTTTTGTCACAAATAAAACACTTTTGAATGGACATTTTGACTGTTTGGAATACTGAAACTGAGACACTTAACCACTGCAATATAATACTTTTAGACAACTACAATTAGAAAATGCAAATAACATAATAACTCATGGCCTACTTTTCATGTAATGAAGAAAACAATACAAAAAAAAACGTCTATGCAATTTTTTAAAAATGATGGATTTTTGGCTGTTTTTCAACTACTGTTTCCGCAGAAACCATAAGTCGTACAAAAAAATGATATGAGTGTAGATTGTAGGTAATCTTATTGTCTTTATTTTCGCATAAGCGCTTTTTGCAAAAGAAAAATAATTTTTGAGCAATAAGGCAAAAAGACAAAAAATTTCGAAATTTTCGACGTTTTTTGACGAATTCTCATATTTGCCGTGAAAAATTTTGTTGGACAACTTCAGATTCGTGTTCAGCGACCCCAAAAACATAAAGGGAGCCACTAAAAATAATTACACCAGAACTTTCCACTTCAAACTACCATTTGACCTGACTAATAGGTACCGTTCTACGTCTGCTAACAATATCTTAGAGTAACTTTTAAATACTCAAAGTCCCCAGGCCAGGACCGCTTTAGTCAAAGTCAAGTTGGGGCATGGGTTAATGCCCCTCAATAATATTAAGGAAGAAACAGGGTATGTATAGAGCTTTCAAAAACTTTCAAAAACAACAACATTATTGTCCTCCACAATTAATGTTAGTTGGTCAATTTACCCAGAATTGACGGGGAATATAAATTTTTGATTTATGGTAATTCAAATGACGTGATGGGAGAGAAAGTATTTTTTGACAAGATGTGCTTACATTTTAAAATGAGAAACACTGATTCTTCAAAGGTAAGACGTGCATAGATTGCCTCCAAGTTATTGGTCAATACGTTTAAAAAATATTCTCTAAACAAAAATTTTAAATTTTTCCCCGTGCGGCAAACATTGGGGGTGAAAAATTGGTTTTTATTGTGGTTGGCAGCTACTAAAAAACAATTTTATGAATTTTGTAATTTACCAAGGCATAAATAATTTCTCGGACACAGCTATTAATAAAGAAAAGAAAACTCTTCATACTGCTCATGAAGCTGAAAAATAAAAGACAAACATTTAAAAACTTATTTTGAATGAATGCGATAAAACACCAACACAAAGACTGTTGTCAATACTACAAGTCTATATTTGGATTTTTAACAATGTGTCGTTTCCTACTTGAATAATTGTCATAAGCTTAAATTGTTTGTATACTTTGTTATAATTTGGTATAAAGCATAACATTAGCATTGCCAGATGATTCAATCTTCAAGATTTACGAAATACAATCATTTTTGTAGTTTGTTTCCAAAAAGTTTTGGGCCTTTTTTGCTTTACGAATAATTAAAAAAGGCGAAACATTTTTTTTTAACGGTTTTTGCTTTTTTTGCAAAAGTAAAAAATGCCAGAAAATATTTCGGCTTCTTTCCAAAATTGCCGAAGAAGTGAAAAAGTCGTTCTATGAGTAGTTTGCCAAACAATACGCTCCCCCCGCTCGGCAACGTTCAGCATATTTCCGCAGATTTTCTTTAGTAAAATGAGTATAACTAAGACCATTCTTTGGTTTTTATACTTTTTTGGCTTAATATATTTTGGAAACTAAACCAAACAAAGATGCTTATTAGTTTCCAAATTCATATTGGAAATTGATTGAAATGAATTAGGAAACTAGACCAAAAAGCTTATCTTATTCGGGGGTTATTCATATTTTCATTAAAAGTTTTTGGCTCTTTATTTCAAAAGTGTGGCGTAATTTCCAGGTTTTTTTTTGACGAATTTTCATATTTAAATGTTGGTTGCTTTTTCCAAAAATGTGTATAGATACTAAAACTTTTTTAGCTTTTTCTCCACAACAATTTTTGGTAGAATTTGGGAGCTATTCGATGCGTCTGATTCTTAAAATATGATCTAGGTTTAGGACTTGGGCTCATATTTTGAACTTGGCCACTTAGAAGCTTAGAGCTGGGCATGGGCACGAGACCATAAAAGGTCAACACAAAGAGCACCATTAAGTTTCGGATATAAAGAACTCTGTAAATATTTTGCGTTTTTCATTGAACTTCCCATTTTGGGTCCTGTGTCCCATTAACGCAACTCCGCTGTTGCTCTGCTAGAGGAATTTTCACGCGCCAGGATCAAGGAAAGCTTCAATGTCATGAGCTTTTTGAACATCAGTACCTATAGGGTGGACCTCCCTGAATAAATCATGAAAAGAAAACATTCCTGAATTTACGAATGGCTGCTGAAAAATTCTAAATTTTACTGGTAAACTCTAGACTTTCAATATTTTGGGACTTTTGAGAAACATATCACAAGAAAAGAAATTGATACCACAGCTCATGGAGATTAATGAACTCTCAACGTTTCAACTATTTCTTGTTTGCGTATTGTTAGTGGGCAGGCAATAATTTCATATAATACCTAATTCGAAAATTTTGAGCTCATCTGGCCAAGGACTTTCAACCTTAAAACTTGTCTGGCACTATTATTTTTCACTTTCGAGGTGGTATAAGCTAACTTTTGTTCAAAACCCAGCTTTGTAACAGCAAAGTGTTTTATTTTTGGCACTTGAAAACAATTAGATGGCAACCCTAAAACTGTGAAAAGTTTGAAATTTGACTCTTATTTTTGACTTAACTGGTCATGACTCATTAATACATCCAGTTTGATTGTATAATTTAAAACAAGTCCAGTAGGCTTAGTAGTGATGAACAATGGCTTTATAACGGGGAGCGAGTTGAAGTAATTAAGGAGTATAAATATCTGGGTGTTATTCTAACGCCAAGTCTGAATATGGAAAAACACCTTCAAGAGAAATTAGCGACGGCCAAGACTGCTACAACATGGCGAAATTGTTTTGCAAACAAAAGTATAGCCCACAGTAGCAAATTTAGAGTTTTCGAGGCAGCCAACCAGCGGCTGAATCAATCTTGTTATATGCGGCGCAGGTCTGGGGTGGAAAGCAATATGATACAGTTGAGAAACTGCAGAGGTATTACATTAAAAGAGCTTTTCCACTATGCAGTAATATTAGAAACTGGTTTATATCCGCTCTTCATCAAATCGTTAAAGTTACAGATGGACTATATTCTTAAGGCGATGAAAGCCGTTTTCCTTTGGAGGTGGCGAAGTACTTACGAGTAGATGAAAACCCTAATCTACTACTACCAACTGCACATGCTCTCATGCGCGAGTAGATACATTTTACATGGGAAAGCAGCTTGATGTGTTCCATTGAAAAAATCTGGCAAAGTACTTGCAAGTACTTCGCCACCTCCAAAGGAAAACGCCTGAAGATGGCAAATGAAAGATTACCAAAAAAAGCTGCAACGAAAACAATAAGATCCAGAAGCGGTTGGTATGGGAAATGGTTGGAGTTGGCTTTGTATATGAACTTTTATATACAAAGGAGTTGGCAAACTGGTGTAGTGGTGTGGAATGGAACTGAACCTGGATGTGGAACAACAAGAGTCTTGGAAACCAGTATTATACGAATAAATTGAGAATGTGGATCTGAAATGCAGGGAGAATTTTTTGAGAGAGGCCTCAAGTTCGGTGCACAGGGAAATATACAGTACACTTAATCATAACTTGAACAACAGCAATTATTTTCGTGACGAAAGCCGTGTGCAACAGATTTCGATGATGGTAAGGCTACGAGTGGAACTTATTACCTTGAATTACATGCCGCACAGAGAAGATCTTCCCATTTTGTGTAGCATCTGCAACTTGCGAGAGAGGGCAGATGTTATTCACTTCTTAGGACGATGTCCAACGTTGCGTGAAACCGGTAGACATTTTTTCGGAAATGATTTCATGGCAGATGATCAAGTAAAGGAAATGTTAAACCAAATGAATACCAGCCAAATTTTTAATTACTGTTATAAGGCGCTAGGATATAGAGAGAGAATTTTAAATGAAAATTTTTAATATAATAAAAAAAAAAAAAGAAAAAAAAAACTTATTTTTAGGAAAATTATCTTACTATCAAATTTTGTTAATTTTATTTTAGTCAATCGGCAGGCGGCAGAGCCATGTTTTTATTGTAAACTTGTAAATTTTTATACAAAAAAAAAAAAATAATAAAAAAACAAGTCCATCAAAATAGCCAAGAATGCCATTTATAAAGCTTTAAAAATTTCAAATCAGCCTAGTTTTAACGACTAATTCTCGGTCGATTTTTACCCAAGCTGTTTTTTTGAATAATTTATATTACAGGAAATTTAACTGGTCTTTCTTTTATATAACGCAATGCCCATGCCTACCTCTGCCGGTAAAAAAGTTATAAGCAAATACATAAGTAAAGAAACCAAAAACCGTGATTTTTTTTGACATGATTTTATTGAAATTTAAAAAATGATGATTTTTACAATAAAATCCCATGAACGTCGTAGTTCCTTTAGGCTAGTCGCACACATGCAACTGCTACTGCAACAAAACAGTTTAGTCACAAGTTGACCGATGAGGGAGGATAACGAAATCCCGCGGAACAGAATCCCGCAACACAAAATCCCGCCGATTACAAATACACAAAAATCCAGCCAGTCCAGCCAGCTAGTACCCCAATACTATTAGGCGTGATTTTCAGTACTTTTTAAGAAAATACTATTGGAAGAATTTCGTTGGGGATTTCAAATTCAGTATTTTTTGGGGGGTTGTGTTTGGCGGGAGATTTCGTTTCTCTCTCGATTAAAATTGGTTTTCAACTGTCGATCACTGTTGAAATGTTGATGAAATTTTATCTGCTTTTGGATCAGTCGGTCTTTTAACCTGTATTATTATTTCCATAGACTTGATAAAAATTTAAAAATTGACCTTATGGAGTAAGTGAGTCATCAGCGAAGAAAAAATTCTGGCATTCAATTGAAATTGTTTGGTCAGAGGTGATGATATGGTATTGCAGAGAAGTGGTCCAAGTTACGCCGCTTGGACACCTCAGGCTCTGATACCCTTCACTTTCTATTTGAAGTTCTCCAGTTGCACGAAAAAGGAGGAAAGAAAAAAGAATAAATTTTTTAGTAGTGCTAAAGTTAATGGATAAGGGCTTCAATCCTTTCTTGACATCCAGGAAGCATTCGACAGTATCTTGATTGCTATTTAAAACCGTGGTAATGACATGATAAATCTTCAGGGGCGGATGCATGTCGGAATGTTTTTCCCGGAACCCAAAGTGCATGTCCAGGATGATGCTTTTTTCACCGCTATACTTCTTAAGCTTCCTGAGGATCAATTTTTCCAAGAACTTACTTAGATTGTTGAGGAAGGATATTGGCCTGTTGTTGGTGACCATTTTCATTTCCCCTTTCTTGGAAATTGCCACGATTTTTGCAACCTCCACTTCCGGAGAAGAATACTATTGTTGATGCAGTTGTTGAAGATGCTGGCTGAAAACACTATCACTGTTTGTGGAGGCCTTTTTTGAACAAAGTTGAATACTCCATCCGATCCACCTGACATCTTTTGTTTGGAGTTACCGATAATCTCAGCTATGTATATCCTCCAGGGTGCTCAAGCTTGGGCTGTCGATTGGATCACTTGAGGAATTGGTGTCGCCCAACATTGGTCTATCCAAGTTGAACATCAGTGTCTTCGTCCGTTAAGGAAAATTGGATCATCAGATCGGCTCGGCGTGACATTTTCCTCAAAATGGTAAGCGAAGGCTTAAACTTTATCCTGTATCGTATAGCCGACATGGTTTTTATAAACGAAGTTAAGCTTAGCTAATTCCACTATTAGTCTGCAATTCAAAGCATCTATCTACTTCCATTAGTCGAAACGATAATTCGTTTATCGGGCAATTTTATTTAATATGAGTTTGTGTATGAGCATCTCTTTAAAGAGCTTAATCAAAAAATTCATTTTATAAATAACAAATGTGCTAGTTAGAAAATGTTTGCTTCTATTCAAGTCACTCGTAGTATACGAACATAAATAGTAGATAATAACAATACCTCGCTTCAAGTATTTCCACACAAAGACTAATTTTCAAATAATTATTTTAGACTTCTCACACTGTCACCCATCTGTCGGGAGATTATCCCCTAGGAACTACTAAAGCATGAGCTCGAATAAAGTTCAATTAATATTTATTAACCAAAACCCAGCTAAAATGTAAGTTGTGTACACACAAAATTAGTAAGGATTCATATGAATTTTGCGTGAGGAATAATAAAGACATCAAACAAACAAGAACAAAAAAAAATAACAAAAGGATATCAACACACAGTACCTAGCTACATTGTTATATTATAGGAGTTACCAGCTATACGAAAAGAGATAAATACCACGATTTAGTTGAGTTATTAACTTACCAACAAATATGGATTAATATCTACTCCACTCATTTGGCATCACATCTAATGACTGCTATTTATCTTGAGGACATGACCAGACAATATTCCCCAAAAGCCGAATACCATGTGAGCTAGTATAATGCCGGTTGGTCTACGCGAGTTACTAAGCGTGTATCTTGGCTGCCTCGATGTGGTAAGGAACTATACCGAAGATAAATGGCAGGCATGATGTTGTAAGGATATACTGTATGTTTTTTCGGGCTTTGTTGTGGCGCACTATAACACAATGCCTTTGCATATGAAAGATGTAAGTTTTAGGACGGATTTAAGCTTTCTCGGTTAAAGTGGAAGGAGAAATGTTCCAAGCAGAAATGCTTCAATTGGAAAAAATAAAATATATTTTATGTATCAAAATATCTTTTTCGAAAAAAAAAATGAAAAAAAAAAAAAATTGACAGACCAAAAACATCATCATCATCATCAAGTCCTGTAACCCCGGTTGGGGCATAGGGCGCCAACAAATCGTTTCCATCCTTCTCGGTCTGCAGATAGATATTTTAACTGTGGCCACGTCTTTCTCTGGGAGTCTGCTTCTGCTAGAACTGTTGATTTCCATGTTGTTCTTGGTCTTCCAACCCGCCGTGCACCCTGAGGATTCCATTCAAATGACTGCTTTGCAATTTCATCGTTTGGTTTCCTCAGTGTGTGACCAATCCATTGCCATTTACGCTTTCTTATGTCAACGTCCAGCCGCTCCTGGCTTGTCCTGCGCCACAATTCCTCGTTTGATATAATTTGTGGCCAGCGAATTTTTAGAATATGGCGTAGACAACGGTTCACAAAAGCCTGCAATTTCTTTGAGCTGGTAGTCGTGACTTTCCAGGTTTCGCAAGCATATAACAGCACGGATTTGACATTGGATTCGAAGAATCTCAACTTTGTGCGCAAGGAGATTTGACATGATTTCCAAATTTGGGAGAGAGAACCGAAGGCTGCGCGAGCTTTATTTATTCTACTTTGAACGTCCAGATCAGTACCACCATTTGCTGAAACAATACTTCCAAGGTAGTTAAATTGTTCAACCTCTTCAACTGGCGTCTCCTGTATTAAAATACGCTGATGTGTGGAGCGGCCTGTGAGCATTATTTTTGTCTTTTTGCTATTTATTTTCAGACCACTCGCCTCTCCTTTTACCTTCAGAGCTTGACACATCCTGTTCAGCCCGCTGATGTTATTTGCCAAGAGACATATATCATCGGCATAGTCTAAGTGGCTAAGCCTTTCAAACGGTCTCCATTGAATGCCCTGCTTCTCTGATGTTCCAACGCTGGCCGTCAAGACATCGTCAATCGCCAGTAGAAAGAGAATTGGCGATAGAACATCTCCCTCTCTCACACCCTGCCGCACTTCGAAAGAGTCGGATAACTGCCCATTGTGTAAAACAAAGCATCTTGCGTTGTTATAGGACTCTCTTATAATGGCAACAATTTTTGGGGGAATTCCTCTACCAAGAAGTGATCTCCATATACATTCACGGTTGACTCGGTCAGAGGCCTTCTCAAAATCCACAAACATGAGGTAAGGCGGTGATTGAAACTCCGCAGACTGCTCAAGAACGATACGCAGAGTGTTGATATGGTCGACACAAGACCGCCCACTGCGGAAACCAGCTTGATGCCTCTTGAGTGTAGACTCGATTCTAACCTTTATCCGCTCCAGAATGATGGTTGCCATTAATTTTGGAAAAACGGACAAAACTGTAATACCTCGCCAATTGTTGCAATTCTTAAGATCACCTTTCTTTGGCAACTTAACAATTACACCATCCTTCCAGTCGCTGGGATAGATTTCATTTTCCCACACGGCTTGTATCAACGGGTGTAGAATACTAGCCGTTGTGACAGGGTCAGCTTTCAGGAACTCGGCTGGTATACCATCAAGTCCAGCTGCTTTGTTGTTTTTGAGAAGATTTATCGAAGATTGAATTTCCAGTACTGTAGGGGGCTCGATGTCAATACCCCTATATGATCTACGCATCTCGTTAAGCTGGGGCACTTCAGCACTCTGCTCGACAGAATCCTCATTAAGCAAGGCACAAAAGTGCTCCTTCCACCTGCGCAGCTGATCCTCGATTGATACCAAAAGTGTACCATCCACATCCATTACAGGATGATTGGTGTTGGTTTTCTTCCCGACAACTTCCTTGGATATTTGGTACAATTCCCTCATGTCTCCTCTTCTTGCAGCGTTTTCCGCATTTTCTGCGAGACCGTCTAACCTCACCCTCTTGTCTCGTCTCACACAGCGATAGACCATCTTATGTGCTAAGCGATACTCTCTTCGCAATTCAGCCTTTCGTTGAGCATCTGCTTCGGCATTTATTTGCATCTTCAACGATTTGCGAAGCTCGATCTTATCCCAGGTGTCTTGGGATATCCAAGAGTCTCTAACTCTCGACTGCTTGGGTACAGTTTCGGATCCAGCATCCATAAAAACACTTTTTATATCACCCCACATCTCATCAATTGTTGAATGTTGTATTCCATTTAATGACGAAGCTCTGTCGTTAAGGTTGGTGACATAGTTACGACATATGTTGGGATCACTTAAAGCATTTGTATTGAACTTCGAATTCCTTGCTGCACCCTGTGATTGACGTTGTACAGCTGCCGTTCGTAGCTTGAGACTCATGAGAACCAAATGATGGTCGCTTCCAATGTCGGCATTTCTTATGCTCCGAACATCGCACATTGACTTCCTCCATCGCTGCTGAATCATGATGTGGTCAATTTGGTTTTCAGTTTGACCATCCGGATGTACCCAGGTGATTTTGTTGCAAGTCTTATGTTTAAACACAGTTCCACCCAGTACAAGACGATTAGCGTTACAAAAATCGACCAGCAAATCGCCATTTTCATTTCGTGACCCCAAGCCATTTTTCCCCATGACGGGTTCCAGACCGTAGTTGTCTGATCCGACTTGGGCGTTGAGATCTCCCATGACAATTATGATGTCGGCTCTTGGAACACCACTGTAAACTGAGTTAAGATGAGTGTAGAAAGCGGTTTTATCTTCCTCGGTCGCTTCATTTGTGGGGGCGTAGCACTGAATTATTGTGACGTTGCGAATTTTTGAACGGAACCTTGCTGTCATTATTCTTGCAGAAATGGGCGCCCAGGATATAAGACTACGCCTTGCTTCTTCGTTCAACATAATTCCAACACCATGCAGCCTTTGGCCACCCTCTCTTTCATCCTCCCCAAAAACATACAAGAAAATTATAGTTTTGCAGTTCCTATGTTCTCTGATGAGAGAAATTGTAGTTAATAGAGAAATGCGGGAAAACTATCATGTTGGAAAATTATCATGATAGAAAACTATCATAATAGGAAGCTACCATGATAAAAAAAAACTATCATGGCATACAGAAAACTATCATGATAGAAAACTAGCACGATAGTAAATAACCTATATTGATAAATAACTATCATGAAAGAAAATGATCATGATAGATAACTTGCATGATATAAAACTATCATGATAAAAAATATTACTGTAGAAAATTATTACGAAAAAAAAACTATCATGATATAAGAATATCAGTACACAAAACTATCACGACAGAAAACTATCATGATAGAAACCTATTATAAAAGAAAAGCTAGCATGATAGAAAACAATTATGCTAAAAAATTATAATGATATATAACTTTCGTGATAGACAACTATCATAAAAGAAAATGATCATGATAGAAAACTATAATGACAGAAATATATCATAAAAGGCAACTATAACGATAGAAAACTACCATGATATGAAAATATCACTATAGGAAATTATCACGACAGAACATTATCATGATAGAGAACTGTTATGATAGAAAACTATCATGATAGAAAACAACCATGGTAGGAAACTATTAAACAGGAAAACTATCATGAAAGGAAACTATCATTAAATAAAACAATCATGCAAAAAATTATTATGAAATAAAATGCACGACTGGATCGCACGTACTTGCTCTTATGTTCAAGTTGTGTGGGGCTTAAGAACTTTAAAAAATATTCAAGTAATTATAGAAAAAGTATAAAAAGCATTTAAATCGTTCTTTTAATTGTATAAACAGCCTGATAAATAACTTAGAGCTCAAAGAAGAGTATGCCATTTGATTACTTGAAAAAATATGAATATATGCAAAAAAAAATTTAAAATCGTTGTAGCCGTTTTCTTAAAAATTAATTTTTTATATATAAAATTTTTGTAACATTTTTCAAAAAAAATTTTGGTATGCCAATTTTGAGTATATATTAATATACATTAAAAACTGAAATTTCAAAATAATTCATGAACCCGTTTTTGAAATATTGAATTTTCAAAAAAAAAATTTGAATCTTTTTTTAAAAATCCAAAATTTGTTTTTTCAAAATGTTGGTATGCAGTATTATTTAAATTCCAACAAAGCTTTTGTGCAAAAAATTTCATTGAAATCGGATGAGCGGTTAATGAGAAAATCAAAAATAAAAAAAACCGTTATATGGCAGGTACCGTTAATAAATGTTTTTGGTGATTTTTTTCTTACTAAAAGGTACATCATATCTACAATAATACACTGATTTTTTTTATCAAAATCGTTTGAGCCGTTCTTGAGATAAATAAGCTTTTCCTTAACGGTTGTATGGCAAGTACCGTTATTTTTTGAGCTAAAAAAAAATTTCAATTTCCCCTCTGGAAAGTTACAAAAAAACCTTAAGTTCAAAATTTGAAGAAAATCGATTCAGTGGTTTAGGCTGTAGGTTGAGGTACGGACAGGCAGACAGACAGACAGACAGACAGAATTGTGCCACCCACTTTTTTCGTGTTCTCTATCATCGTAATGTCATGTTTGATTGTTATCTCGAAATTTTTTTTGCACGAATCCAAAACTTGCCCTATAGTACCTATATCGCAAGTAAAAATTCACTAGAGAAAACTAATTTTCTTACTTTTCTTGCATGATGGATGTCTCTAATGATACTTTTCCAACAAGACGGATTTCTCGCATTATAACTAGTTCTCTTGATGATAATTTTTTTGCATGATAATTTTCTCGTATGATGGTTTCCTCGTATAATATATTTCTAGTGTGATAATGTTTTTTTTTTTAATAAGCTGCCCTCCCAACTTACAAAATTGTTTTACATTTCAGACATTAAAGTGTTATTTGGTTCTATAGCGCTCCTATTACCCCTCTGACCGGAAGTAAATACCTTATTGGATTATTACTGATTCCTTAAATATTTTCTGGTGCAAATTATATCAGCTTGATAGAAGTTATATACCAATGATTCTTTAATCTCCCTATATTGCTTTTATGAAACGATGACAGAGCTTTCGCTTCTATAGTCATCCTATAAAATCATTATACAATCTCTGTGCTAGTTTCTGTTACTCCGTTTCTATATTGCTTGTATTGGTATGCTTAAGTGCAGCCACAATCCATTTCTGCTATACTAGTGGAAACACAAACCACTTCTGGTGTACTAAAGAGTATAGCCACATACCAGCCGTGTGGAGAAAGTGCATAATTTCTTTTTCATCGTAAATATATTCTTCCATGGCCGAGCCGTTAGCCTGGTGGACTCTTCAGTGCGAGAGGACCATGGTTAGAATCCCACAGAAAAATTTAAGTTTTTATAACTTAAATAATATCTAATTAATTCTTAAATTATTGCATTTCAGATAAAAACTTTCAAATCGAATATCAAATAAATAATATAAAATAAAAATAAATAAATAAATAAAAATCAATTGTAAAATAATTTTATTTTTATTTTTCCACCTTCTTCTATAAGACCTCTAAATTGAGTCCAGTAAGTTTTTCGGGGAAACTGAATTTACTCCATAAAGGTCCAATGGGAAATTAAAAAGTGCGTTTTTTTTAACTCTATGGACTATTATATAATGCTTATATGATTGCAAGAAATGATTATGAGAAGCTTCTTTGGAGAGTTTAGGTTTTGATCGCACTATGTTTGCAAACAAAAGCCTTTTCTTTTTAACCATTACCAAACATTTTCAATGTCCTGTCTAGCCACTTCGAAGGTTTGAATTACAAGAGAATGGTCATGGGATCCAGTCATGCATTTTATTTCACCTAGCCAATTAAATAATAATTAAGAACTAAAATAACAGTACAGTATTACCTGACTTTTAAATATTTTTATTGGACATAAAGAAACATGATGATAATATTATATAGAATTTAAGTTCATATTTTATTAAAAAAATACAATCCAACAATCACATCGAACAAAAAAAGAACACAATCCTAGACTCATGGTCTTTTTTAAAAATAAATTATCCCTTCATCACGTCGCGTCGATGGTGTTGAAAGTTGTTGTATCACAATCCTGATGCAGAAGTCCACATACACGAACAATGAACGATGATATGCTGTTGGCAATGTGCGATGTGATGTTGCTGTTGGTGCACTTCATGGATTCAATTCAAAATTAAATTCTCCTAGTTCCATCGCTTGGAGTACAGATGTAAAATTCCAGATTCTGTCCGGTATTATTGAATTTTTCGTTGAAATTTGCTCGCATCCTTGCGATCACATTCTCAACTGAACTTTGACCAACTAGTGTCACCGTACAGCCACCAAATCCACCACCAGTCATACGTGATCCCAGAACGCCGTCACAATTAATGGCTGAATCCACAAGGACATCGAGTTCTTTGCACGACACTTCAAAGTCGTCACGTAATGACACATGAGACTCAGTCATTAGTTTACCCATCTGAGGAAGAAGGAAAAGAAAATTAATTACAAAAATAATGTTTGTGTAGTATCGGTGTTATATACGTAGCAAGCAAAATGCAAGGAGTCAAAATATATACTAAGGGACCAGATTGATTCAATTTAAGTTGACAATGGGAAAGTTCAGAAGTATTGGTGATACCTAACGTACCTAACTCACTTCATCCACAGATACATTTTCCATTCCCATTGGCTTACACTGTTAAAGATACTTCTTTTATATTTTTGTTAAACTTTAGTTCGATGTAAAATATGGCTGTGACATGTGGTTTTTTGTTCGTATAAAAGTTCATTTTCCGAAAAATGGTTATTAACGGAACCATTCTTTTCACTATCAATTTTCTTGAAAACTGTTAAGATAGTATTTAAGTACGAACTTTCTTCAAAAGTAAGAGAAGACTTACTACATAGAAATGATCCTGTGAAGTATAGTCTTCATCTTCAGAGAGAACTACACTAAACCAAATAGAAAGTACAAGGAACTTTGTAGAATCAAAAAGAGGAGCTATAGCGAATTAGAAGCGATCAGGTTGGTGAGATGTAAAGATGCATAGCATCGGAGTTCTAGAAGCTTGCATGAAAACTACCTAGATTTCAACGAAATCTTAATGAAATCCCACTCCACCAACTCAAGATCTCCAAATTTTTCAGCTGAAATCTCAGATTTCGTTTTGGTGGGAACATAGTATAAGAACTTATTGAGAGATCATTTCAAAGATTTGCAAAATCCAGTTCCAAGTACCTTAAATTGGCAATATGCAGTTCCTGGGTTGGAAAATGAAATTTTAGACCCTGTTATCACTTCGCAAGAAATAGAACTAGTTCTTGGGAGTCTTCGAGATGGAAAAGCTTCGGTAGCGAATGGATTACCAGTCGAATTTTATAAATATGGAACTGATAATCTAAGAGAATGCTTGGCTAGACTTAATAAAGTTTTTAAGGGTGATCATATTCCTAAAGAGTTCCAAGATTGGATCATATTCCCGATACATAAAAAAGGCTGCCTAACTAATGCATCAAACTATCGAGGAATCTCTTACCAGAAAAATATTTACATCAGTATTACAAAAGCGACTTAAAACATGGATTGAGTCACGGAACTTGTTAAAAGAGTTTCAAGCTGGTTTTAGATCAGGGTACTCGACAGTGGACAACATTTTCATTCTGAGAAGTATAGCGGAGAACTTTTCGATACAAGGCAAAAAACTATACGTGTTCTTTATTGACTTCAAGGCAGCTTTCGATACAATAGAACGAGGAGCACTATTTTACAAATTGTATGGATTGGGCCTATCGCGGAAGTTTGGACGAGTGCTAGAAGAGTTGTATAAAGGAACACAAGCTGCAGTTTGGAACGGAGTGCAACTTTCTGACTGGTTCGAGACTTTATCTGGTGTAAGGCAGGGATGGTCATTGAGCCCAACCTTATTTGCACTCTTCATGATAGATGATCTGATTGATTATCTTCCTGGTGGAGTGGACTTTGCAGGAGTGAGTATAAAGGCACAGCTCTTTGCGGATGATGTAGTCATGTTCGCATATTCCCCTGAAACTCTGCAACTCATGATCAATAGAGTGTATGGCTACTGCCAGTTATGGAACCTCATTGTCAACATAGAAAAGTCTAAAGTAATGATTTTTAGAAGTGGTGGTGGAAGAACAGCATCGAATGAAAAGTGGAATTATAACGGAGAATATATAGAGTATGTCAACGAATATAAATATCTAGGAGATTACTTTTTAAAAAACTTGAGTATGGTGAAGCATTTCAAGGAAAAGCTACAGTAGGCAAAAGTGGCAATTCACATTTCTTGGAGAACATGTTTTATGAACAAAAACATAGCGCATAGCAGTAAACATAAGGTGTTTGATGCAATGGCAGAGACCATTCTTCTATACGGATCACAGGCTTGGGGATGTAAGAAGTTCAATGCAGTTGAATAACTCTTGTGCTTTTTGTGAAAAGGATATTGCACCTACCATCTAACACGCCAAATTACGTCATTATGCTTGAGACGGGATTATCACCTCTATTTATATAAAACACGTAAGCTCCAAGCGGATTATTTACTTAAAATCTTAAAGATGCCTGAAACCCGGCTAGCGCTCAAGGCTATTCAAGACAAAAACAACTGGTATGGAGAGTGGTTTCGGACTGGCGCATGGATGTAGTTTGAGTTTGAATATCAATATTAATGAGCATATTGAGGAGCAGTAAAAGAAATCTCTACGAAATAATAGAAAATGTAGACGAGCAATGTAGAGCAGAACTCATAGCTGAAGCATCTGGTTCGTTGTACAGATCAATTTACTGTAGACTTAATCACAACCTGTCAGACAAAAATTACTTTTATGATTCAAACAGTGTCCAAAAGATTGCTACAATGGTCAGGCTTCGAAGTGAATTGCTGAAAGCTGAACCTAAACTTTATTCCTCATAGAGCAGATTTACCATTGGAATGCAGTATATGTAATTTATCGGAATGGGAAGATGTTGTCCAGTTCGTTGGAAGATGCCCAACTTTAAGAGAAACGAGGAGAAGTGTGTTTGGAAGTAATTTCTTGTCAGAGGATTAGGTTATTATGCTGCTGAATGAGATGGATGTACCACGACTTTATGAGTACTGCAAAATTTCCTTGAAATATAGAGAAAGAATACAAAATGAAGATTTTTGAAAAATAATTTCCGCACTTTTAATATTTAAACATAATATTATTGTTACAAATTGTATAAAACACATAAAAAACTTGTAAATCTAAAATTTAAGGAAAGCTTATTACAAATTATTTATTATATTTTTAGTGTCAATCTGGCAGATGGCATTTTGCCATGCTAAAAAGATTTTTGTATAAATAATAATAATATTTGTATGATCAAAAGAAAAATTTATAAAATCAAATCTACTACTACTAGTATTTAAGTACCTAACAAAGTTTAAAACAATTGAAGGGTCCAGAGGAAAAACGGCTTAAGTCCACTTGAATTGATTCCGAGAAAAACGAAGCTGTAAATGTATTACAAAAATAATGGCTAATTTAAAGAAAAATACAAACTTACATGTATTGATTTTAACATCTTGATTTTTTTGCAGCTGACATGAGTCAAAAGGACCTTCGACGTTTTAACCAAATTTTTTTTTTTTTTATTTGAAATTTTCTTCTGAAAGAACCGGACATGATAATTGGAATAATTGCTTTTTATTCAGATACCTCTAGACTTTCAAAATAAATAAAATAATAAAATAAAATAATTTTCACAAGCATGATATTGGACCGTTTTTACAATTCAATTTTTTTAGACAGGACTTCGACCGGATGTAGTTAGAATATCTAATTTTTTTTGTTTCAATTATTTGCCTGAAGTGTCGTTAGGTCTATTCACAAGTTTTTCTTTTTTTAATATCGCTTTGTTTAATTTTTGGAGCAAAAAAGATACCTTTAGAAAAAAGTTTTTTTCTTAAAAAGTGTATTTTTTTGCGAATTTTAAAGATCCTATGTGAAGAGAGCTATACTACATCAGATAGTACTCATACAAATCTATAAGATGTCATCATTAGTTTAATTTTGTCAAAAAGAGGACATGAGCCGTTTTTCCCCTGGACCCTTCAATTGTTTAAGTTTTTAAAAAATAGTTCAAAATTTTATTATTGACACTCTAGAATATTTACAAAAATAATGTTTTAATTTTATGCAAAAATAACAAAGGGTAAAAAACCGCTAAGAAAAACAATTTCCTGGAAAATGTAGTAAAGTAGTAACGACGCCTTAAATAATGCTGTCTTTAGTTCTTACCTTATATCTCTTTTGCATCAATGTAAAACTAAATACATGGTAGACTAGACACCTGACCAAACAATTCAAAAAATTTGTCTTCTTTTGAAGCATCTCAAAGCAAGATTTCTGTACTGTAGTAGCCTGGGGTCCGTCCAGCTGCGTCCGCCTAATCCGACAGCTCACGGCTGTCCTACGACTGACTGATACTGACACGTCCGTTCGATTCGACAGATATTCTTAGACTGGCTAAGACACGTCCATTTAGTTCAACGGATATCCTACTACTGACTAAGACACGTCCATTCTGTTCGACGGATATTCTAAGACTGGAAAATTGTATACTTTGTCAATTCTAAATATTAAATTAACAAATCTTTACTGAAAACGAAAGGTCACCACATATACCAATACTAGTTTTGGAATGAGTCAACACAAAAATTGGTGAAACTAACATATTCTATAACTTTGTAATCCACCAGCGTCCATCAAGGAGGTATAAGGCAAAAACTAGAAACAGCGTACTCTATGTAAGGCGCTTTAACTCTGAGAATAAAGACTTTAAAAAGAAATGTTGTATACAAAGAAATAATGAAAGATAATCACGATATTGGATAAATCGCGTTTTTCAAAATGGGGTCTGTTCCACAATACATTATAGCTATGCCCTTTTTTTTAGTTAACTCAGAAAAAACGGATCTATCAATTCCATTCAAAAAAAATATTCAGTATAGTTTTGCATTATAGAAAATCTTTCTTGTCTCTACCGACTGGACTTAAGTAGTCTTGGCAAAAGGAACTACTTATTACAAAGTATTTTTCATTTTTTAGCTGATTGATTCTTATCAGTTTAATGTAGGTACAAAGAAAAGTTTAAGGACTCAAAAAGCCTTCAAACAAGGGAAAAACATGGCACATGCGAGATAAAAGTTTCTAGCAAAGATTATTTGTAAATATACAGGGTGATTGGTATAAGGTGCACCAAAAAACTAGAGCGAGTAGGTTGGGCTAAGACATGATATGATATGTCAATTTCCCCCTAATAAGGTGGGAGGGACAATTTTCTAAAAAATGGACTTAAAACAGAAAACAAATTATTTAAAAACAGGGTTTTCCAAAAAGGTATAGCATGGCATTGTAAGACTTACCGTTGTTTTTAAATATTTTTTTCTTTAAGTCATTTTTCTTAGAAAATTGCCCCTCCCGCCTAATCGGGGGGAAATAGACCCCCTCCTATACGATTTTTGTCTTGTCTTAACCCAACCAACTCACTCTAGATTTTTGCTGCACCTTATAACAATCAATCTGTATAATATAAGAGTGCTATGGCCAAAAATTACTAAGAATTACTGTGGCGGAACATACCCAAATCATGCTTTAAAGTCCTTGCACACTTATATCCATGACGATCGTGAAGAATCAGGTAAGTCGAGATACCTGAATTGAATTTTTATTTCTTTTAAAATTCAAAAATAAATATTTAAAAATATTTTAAAAAAATTTACCCTCATCGAATACATTCCAAAAATATTTTACAATACATGATGAACACTATTGTTTTGACATTAGTTTGATTTTGTAAATGATATTAAACCTAGACCCTGACCTTCTATTTGTTTTTAAGTTTGAGTTTCCTGGTTCTTCACGATAGCCACGGATATTAGGGGTATTCATGCAACTGCGTAAAACACTAGATAAGTTAACGATTTGGTTAATTTTATCTTTTGGTTAATGAACTGTCAAATTTTGTATGGGAAATGGTTTACACAATTTGGTTAATCTTATCCAAGGGTTTTGCTGCGGAAAACTAACCAAATATTTGGTTAAACTTATCCAAACGTCATTGTGACTTGTAGAGATTGAATTAGGTGTGTTTGTGACTTTTAGAATTAGGCATGTTTAGAAACATGATATAAATGATATCTCGGAGAACTAAAAAAGCTCCGAATGTGTTCTGTAATTATTGCATTGCAATTACTTCGTGATAAAAGTTGTGAATTAAAACGTAGTTTACACAAAAAAAAATAATTAGAAGGTCTACATTTACTCAACGATTAAAGGCTCTGCCCAACCAACGCGAAATTATAGCGAAGCATTCACAAAGACAGTTTTTTGTTGTTTTTTAGTATTGAGATCATTCACTTTAATTTCGTGTTGGTTTCGGAGAGCCTTTAGGAAAGCTACTTTTCGTAAATTATTAAGGTTGAACTATAAATTCTCACCCAAACTAATGCGAATCTTTCGTTGACGACGACGAACGTATTGTGTTCATTTGCAACAATGTGTTGTTATTAATGTTTTTGTTGTGGTCAACGATTGATTCGCACTGGTTTGGAAGATTCTAAATAGTCGGAAGCTGTTAGAAACAGATGTCATTAGCCAAAGCAAAGTATCTTTCTGAACTCTCAAAATCAGAACTAAGCCATAATTCACTTTTTCTCTTTTTTTCGTTCCTACCTCAACAAATTCCAGTTTCACTTTCGTCAAGTGTACTCGGGGGCGCTCTATTCACTTCCGAAAGCAAAAGTTAACGAAAATGAAGAAAAGTACATTATGGGCGTGACATATGATTTGTTTGTATTTTCATCCGACCACTGCCGTGAGCTTGCGACTAATATATTTCTACCTTACAACGCGACTATTGTCATGTACATTAAGGCAGAACTATAATAATTGTTGATAGTTTACTGAAGTAGTCGGTTGAAAATGAGCGAATACATGAAAACCATACTCATCTCACGGGAATGAAACTGACATTTGGTGAAGTTGGAACGAAAAAAAGAGAGGGATGATTCATTTTACTTAAGTGGAATATTCCTCATCTCTTCTTTTGACTGTTTGGAAAGCTAATTTTCGTGGGTTTTTAACCCAGGTTTTTTGTCACTTGAGTTGAGTTGAAATGGTATTGAGATTCCAGCAAAATGAATGGCATTGATGTATTAATTTCAATGCAAAACAAATATGTATATGTAATTGAATTAACAGGAGTACTTACTTTACGTATCTATTAAAACAAATATATATTTGTACACACACATGCAAATAAACAGACCATAATGCATTATCTATAAAACCAACTCCTCGACCCAAGCCGAACGCGCCCAAATATTTGACGTTTAGCGAACAGCTGATTCAATTACACAGCATTTAACTAAATTAATAAAAAGGCCGTTCATGCAAACGTTTGCGTAAACTTATCATTTTACACAATTTGTAAACTTACGACGTTGCATGAATACCCTTATTATATATTTTCGAATTATCTTTGCTAGAAACTTTTATCTCGCGTGTGTCAGTTCAGTCTTAAAATGAAGGTGAGTTTGTATAGGCCTACCCCTTAGAACCTTTTTTTTAGTTGCATACAACTTTTTTTTAAATTTTTTTTCTTCACTTTACTTCATACATGCGAACTGAACTCTGCCACCGATAAAAGTTCATTCAAGTTATATATCGATTTTGCGTTATCGATTCGTTGGTTCATTTTCACATCGTGGCAGCTGACTAGCCAGACCGGCGACATGGCTCCCATACTTCCTTTTTGGAACAGACCACCAACCTGCCAAGATCACCGATCTGCAATATTGCAAAAAGAAGAGGCATTGATCACGAAGAGAAAAAAACAGATCGCTCCATTGGGTCTGTTAAAGTGTTTTATTTGTTTTCGTTTTCCTAAAACGTATTAAGAAGATTAAAGATTAAAAGTCTTCATATAAGTTACCAAAGCGATAATTGGCACAAAAGAATTACAGTCGCTTGGGAGCGACTATAATTTCGAGCTTCGCGAGCTCGAAGAATTTCACCTCCGGCCACATAAGTAAAGTCCTGTGAAGTTAGCAAAAAAATTGTTTAAAATTAAATAAAAAATGAGAGTTCCCGGTAGCAAACAAAGAGTTCTAGAGTTCCTCATACTTTTTTTTAATAGTTCTGGCGAATGGAGTGTTAAAATTAAAAAAAAAAAAAAATTTTTGCTAACTTCACGCAGCAAGGACTTTTTTGAGAAAAAGAGTTCTGAGCATGTTTTTCACCTTAAAATCAAGAGTTCTGGAGTTCCTGATGGGTTTAAGAAAGAGTTCTACAAAATTGAAAAATTTTCAAAATCCACAAAAATCGAAAAAAAGGAGTTCTGATTAGAGTTCCGGATAGCAAACAAAGAGTTCTGAACATTTTGTTAATAACTTTTTTTTCTAAAACTAATTTTTCAAAAGTTATTCGCAAATTTAGGTACGAATAACTTTTGAAAAATTAATTTTAGAAAAAAAAGTTATTAACAAAATGTTCAGAACTCTTTGTTTGCTATCCGGAACTCTAATCAGAACTCCTTTTTTTCGATTTTTGTGGATTTTGAAAATTTTTGGTTCTAAGTCAATGGGCACCTAAATTTGCGAATAACTATGACACTCTCAAGTTATCGAGATCACTCAGGATCCACACTCAAAAGTTAAGTATTAAAGTTCTAGCTCATTCTGAGGTCCACCAATATTTGCATATGATAAAGTTTGTTCTCTTTTTTTATATATAGCGTTTTCTAGTATAAGAGTTTTAAAAATAAAAGAAATCTCAAACTAACTACATCTTACCCCACAAGTGGTGCGCACAACTTCGCTGGATAAGAGAGAGTTCGGTGAGTCCAAAGTTTAATTATATTTTGTATTGCTTATATTTATCGTATGGAAAAATTGGTGCAGTGCTTTACAGAACTATCGATCAGAGAGAACATTTATGGGAATAGGTCAGTTAACATAATAATAACATGAAGTTAACAGCCAAATTTTAAATGAGTACCTAAGCCTTGTGTTATTTTTTTTTCTTATTTATTTATATTTGAATTTGAATTTTTATGAAAAGAAATCATTGAGTGATGTCGATATCGGGTAACCAATTTTGAGTAAACGTAGCTTTAAGAATATCTACTAACAACAAATCCACATACGTTATCAAGCAAAGGGTCAATGGTCCCAAAAACATAAGTGTATTTAAACTCATTTTTTTTGTATGAACTTGTATATTTAAAACTCCCACGAGAGATCAAATTTCTGAAGTTCAATGATGCTTAAATAGACATAGAAATCAATATTTACATTATTTTAGGGATATGAACAAAAACTTGAGAGTCATACTCAGGATAAATGAACATCTTTTTTTTATTTTATACTTTAACTTTAATTTTGATTTGCTATATCCTTTTAATTTTTAAATCATTAAATCGAACTGTCCTAGAATGATAAGATTAAGATTGAATGAATTTTTGTTTCGTATTTAGGATTTTATTTACTGAATAAAATTATACCATATTTATGATTAATTGATATTTTGAGTATTAATGGCATCCATGATGTCAATTGAGTAAGTTTTTTGAAAGTGAGCTTGGGGGAGTGATATGACAGGGGTTAGTGTAGACGGCGTGAAGAGGAGTCAGGATTAGTCTATTCTGACATTACATTAGGGGTTATCGCAGGTAGACATTAAGTGGAGCGGTAACCGAGGAGTATCTACCTGGAGTAGATTACAGTGGGAGGGCCACTATTAGGAACTGATCCCATCTAAAGTTCCAATCTTGAAGATTTTGTTGATTGAGATATTGATTATTGATAGTAGCTTGTGGTTTTTCGTATTAGTCGATTTTTATTAGGCACGTTAAAAAGTACACGGCGGTCCAGTGGCGATTGCAAGATCCCACCCTTCCGACAAGCTAGCTCAAATGACATTCGCTAGCGTGCCTACAGCACTCAGCCGACTGGACGACCTAGTTTCACTTTCTTGGGTATCCTTCAGGATCCTGTGGGCTTACGGATATTCAAGAAATTGCATAAGATCGCACATACGTGAACTAGGAACAGCAATTCCGTTACAAGTTGCAGGCCTATAGTGAATGAGGAATTATTAGAAAACTTCATACACAATAATTTTTCATTGTATTGCCTAGCAATTTCTTAAAGTCAAACAAAATATGTAATTTAAATATTAAATCCACCTTAACTTAGTTAAATTTAATGTGTTACACAAAAATTGAAATCTCATTAAAAAAAAAAAAAATACTTCTCATATGACTTTTAATCAAGAAAACCAAAAAATCTCACAAAAGAGCGCACTGTTTTAATGTGCCCGCTGCAGAATATCACACTACCTTTACAAAAAGATGTAGGTATAAGTAAGCATGGTTGAATGGAGAGCACAGCGCTCGTTTTCAAAAGTATTATAACCAGATTAAAAGGTGCCGGAAGTTTCATTGATATAAAAGGAAACACATAATGCACTGGAGCACTGAGTGCAAACGACATCTCCCTTGCGTAATTAGAAGGTACAAACAAAAAAAAATCTACCAAAAGAATTTTAATAAAAACCCGGGAAAAAATAGAAAAGTCGAAAGTAACTCCACTAGGACCGAATTCAACAAAAGCAGCGCAAAGGCAATATCAAGCCATTGACACTTTAGACCATCATCACACTCCATTTGCATTCTACTGCATAACAGTAACTGTACTACTATGTAGGTGTATAATTCTCTCTATATGTATACGTATGTAGGTACCTATTTTGAAAGGGCTGACTTCATACCCAAAGATACTCTCAACTCACCTTTTCGAAATTGCAGTCCCGCAGTGCCTCGCAAGCCAGTTGTGTGCGCTTAATTTCCGTAATGACGTGTCTGGCTCTTTTCAATAGTACATCCTCGGCTCCATCCAAGGCTGCAAATGAAAGGAATGCCAAATTAAAATCAATGCAAAAAGGATAAAAGGGTTGCTCTCGCATACAGCGGAGCAAATGAAAAATATCTTGTTTTTTTGTTTTTAAATAAAATAAGGTGTTGTTTATACGACACAAAAGAAAAAAAGTGAAACAAAAACAAGTAGAATCGACTTAAAGTTTGACGACGCCGACGGACGATCACCAACCAACACCACCCAATAGTTCCAGAAGCAGTTTTTCGATTCTTTGACTTTTTTTGGTGATAGAAATATCATTAAAGGAGTATTATTTTTCAGCGCATAAAGGAAGAGGACCAAAGTTTCTAAACATTTTCGCTTGTGAGTATAATGTTACGTCGACGACGCACGTCCTTTGATGTTGTACATCTACTTGTAACTCTCTGATGCTATATTTTAATGAGGGACGACTTTGACTACCCACATAATGATTTAATAATCTTTCTAGTGCTTTTGATATTGTTCTTCTTTCTGATGGTCACTACTTATAGACTAAATTATTTTCAAACACTAATTGCATTTGATTTGGAATAAATTGGAATGAAAATTGTTTTCGTAATTTCCTGACAGGAGTACCTACGCAAAAACTAATTTGTAAAACAGTCTTACAAAAGATTCATCAAAGAGAGTAATTGCAATATCACTCATTATTAAATGAAATGCTATTGAGGATAGGGACTCAAGTTTAATAATTTTAATTTTTTTTTAATTTGTGGAAACTGGGGACAGTTCTAAGAACTTTATTCTCTTTTAATTACACTAGTCAACAAAATTAAAGGAACAAATATTTTTTCAATTTTTGTTAGCGTTTTTTGAAGAGCTGTATCTTTGTGACGAGTGGTCGTATTGAGTTAAAATAAAAAGCATTTTACAGCTTTATGTTTTTTGTTTTGAGATTTGTTTACAAACAAATTTGTTTGAAGTACCGTTATTGCGTAATGGCAAAAAATGAAACGAGACAACAAAAAAAATTTTTTTATTTTTCTTGAAGGTCCTCATTTCTATGGATGAATTTTTTTGAGTCAATTAAATGTCATGATCAGATACCTTGCTTATTCAGCTTCAATTCAATTTTTTTGTTGTTGTTGTCGTACGATTTTTTTTGACATGGTTTATCTGACTTTGAATGAAAAAAGATACTTTTAGCTTTGATGACCAATATCTCAGCAAATAATGATGTTATAAAAAATTCAAAGACAGTTTTGGAAATTTGAGAAAGCGTTTTACAAGATTTTTTTAAGATTTTGTAGAAAGTATTTTTTTTTACCGTTCACCGTTAGTTTGAAAAAAATACTAAAAACCAACGTTTTGTGGTCTTTTCGTAAATCTTTTTTTTCTTTGTAAATATTGATTGCATGGCTTGCGTTGGTATGCAAATGTAAAGACTTTTAAATCATCAATATTCTTGTAAATTTTCAACGTGATTCATCGAATCGTTTTTCCTCACCAAAACTTCAAAGTCTTACAAACCAGGTAAAGGAACAAATTGTGTTGTTCCTAAACAATGCGTAGTCGTCATCAAAATGACAAGAAAACCGTAATTCCAGTGGATTTTTTTCACAGTTTTGCATTAGTTAGATACTTTTTTGAATTAAAATGAAATAAAAAGTACATTTTTCCAAAAAAAAAAATTTTTAAAATCAAGTTTTTTTGTTTGAAAAATTTTTGAAATTATTTTTTTTTTTTTTTTTAATGTACTTTTTATTTCATTTCAATTGAAAAAAGTATCTAACTAATGCAAAACTGTGAAAAAAATCCACTGGAATTACGGTTTTCTTGTCATTTTGATGACGACTACGCATTGTTTAGGAACAACACAATTTGTTCCTTTACCTGGTTTGTAAGACTTTGAAGTTTTGGTGAGGAAAAACGATTCCATGAATCAATTTGAAAATTTACAAGAATATTGATGATTTAAAAGTCTTTACATTTGCATACCAACGCAAGCCATGCAATCAATATTTACAAAGAAAAAAAAGATTTACGAAAAGACCACAAAACGTCGGTTTTTAGTATTTTTTTAAAACTAACGGTGAACGGTAAAAAAAATAATTTCTACAAAATCTTAAATAAATCTTGTAAAACGTTTTCTCAAATTTCCAAAACTGTCTTTGAATTTTTTATAACATCATTATTTGCTGAGATATTGGTCATCAAAGCTAAAAGTATCTTTTTTCATTCAAAGTCAGATAAACCATGTCAAAAAAAATCGTACGACAACAACAAAAAAATTGAATTGAAGCTGAATAAGCAAGGTATCTGATCATGACATTTAATTGACTCAAAAAAATTTATTCATAGAAATGAGGACCTTCAAGAAAAATAAAAAACATTTTTTTTGTTGTCTCGTTTCATTTTTTGCCATTACGCAATAACGGTACTTCAAAAAAATTTGTTTGTAAACAAATCTCGAAACAAAAAACATAAAGCTGTAAAATGCTTTTTATTTCAACTCAATACGACCACTCGTCACAAAGATACAGCTCTTCAAAAAACGCTAACAAAAATTGAAAAAATATTTGTTCCTTTAATTTTGTTGACTAGTGTATTTGACAAACTCTGTATTTTGCTTTTGACTTTTATCTTTACTTCTGAAATCATTGTGAATAATAGGCTAAGGTTAAAATTTAACTTGCAACATATGTGGCCAAAGTAATATCCACTCCAAAAAATATTATTAAAATTTTTAAATATTATATGTAAAAAGTTTATTACATAGAAGGATTTCTTTAATATTTTTCTTGGTGGTATTTATTTAACTGGGACCTAGAAAAAAATTTTAAGAATTTAATAAAAAAAATATCTATGGATGACTTATTACAGAAACGTGCTGACTTTTAACATTGACGGAGGGGCCCTTCAGACGGTATACTGTTTTTTTCGAGCATCTCACAAATAGGTGATCTTGACAAAAAAAAAATCTCGTCATCTCGAAAAAACAAAAAAATTTAAAAAATCATAAGCAAGAATCTATGGCTGACCAAAAATTAAAACTAGCTGACTATTTATCACGATCCAGTGGCTTTTCAGATGATATACATTTTTTTCGAATGCTCCTCAAATGAGTTACCAAAAATCACTATGACCTTGAAAAAAACTTTAAAAATCTATTAAACAAAATCCCTGCCTGATGAGCCATTACTGAAACTACCTAACCTCTGTGACCATTTAAGTGAGCTTTAAACACCAGGAAAACCGCATGTAATACCTTCGGTTTACACTTGGAGTGAAAATATTTATGTAACTCAGTTTTCAACAACAAGTAACGTCGGTGCCCTGACCTTCCCGGCTGCCCTACGACTTTCTATGTCGTGGATGCAACTCTACGTATGATATATGTTAGATTTATATCATTACTATTGACAAAATTTTAAGTAACATTTTTTTTGTACGATTCATCGGATAGACGTTTTCGAAAAAAAATATACTCATTTTTTCTCTTGACTCATAAAGTGAGAACTTATGAATTGGGTAATTCACACTATTCATGGCTGATGATATCGATTAAAGGCTCATTTTATAGGTTGTTATAAGAACTAAAAATGGTTCTAAGAGCATCATCAAAAAAAAAATCAAAGGTAACCGAGATAACTCAAGAAAAGTCATACCACCCCCAAAACACAACCCATAGAGGAACATTGGCCCGTTTTAACTCAAAGATTAAACAACCTAAAGAGATCGTTGACAGCTTGTTTTATAGGTAATCAAAGGGCACGGTAGTGCCCAGCCAAGTTCGCGGCACTACACCCTTTTTACAGGAACAAACTCAGGCGATTTTCAACCCCCCTCTAATTTCAGTACCAATAAAGTCAGAAACTTCAAATTCGCAGAATTTCTTGATCTGATCAAACACATGTGGCTCACTAAATTTCAACTCTGTAGCATTAGTAATTCTCGAGATATAGGACTTTAAAAATCGCAAAAACCGTAACTGACTGAATCACTGACAGATCATCAAAATTATGGAGCACTTCCCGACATCGTAGGAACTTGAAATTTCGCACAAAACGGTAGGCCTTGTGTTGCATATAAAGGAAAAAATTGAAAATCTGCAATTTTCTATTCAGGGGGCGTGGCATCCACCCACTTTCTTAAATAAATAAATAAATTGGGTGGCGCAACAGCTCGTGGAGAACCAGGGCCTAGTGACTTACAACTCTCAACCATTCCTGTGTGCGAGTTTTGTTGGCAGGAATGGAGGGGACCTACAGTTTTTTGCCGAGTCCGAACGGCTTAATGAGAAGCACTTCTTCATGACAAGTATACTCTTGCAGGATTTGTCAGTTCCTCGCAAGAGGCAGTACCTCGAATACAAAATTTCTGTTTCTAGGTGGCACGGCTGGGAATCGAACCCACTTATTTGGTATGACAGTCCTACGCACTAACCATCATGCCACGAGAGGTACTACACTTTCTTAAATATCCTTATAAATTATATGGAGCACTTCTGATTGTTGTAGAACGATGAAAATTGGTAACTCGGTAGGGCTTGAAGTACTTAGAAAGAAAAAAATTGAAAAATTGGAATTTTCCATTCAGGGGGCGTGGTATCCACCCACATTTTTTAAAAAATCTTATAAACTATATAAATAAATAAATTGGGTGGCGCAACAGCTCATGGAGAACCAGGGCCTAGTGACTTACAACTCACAACCATTCCTGTGTGCGTGTTTGTTGGCAGGAATGGAGGGGACCTACAGTTTTTTGCCGACTCCGAACGGCTAAATTGAGAAGCACTTTTTCATGACAAGTATACTCTTGGAGGATTTGTCAGTTCCTCGCAAGAGGCAGTACCTCGAATAAAACATTTCTGTTTTTAGGTGGCACGGCTGGGAATCGAACCCACACCTTCGGCATGACAGTCCTACGCACTAACCATCAAGCCACGAGGTACTACTTGACAAGTGAACCCACCAAATTTTAATCAGTAATCATTAAATACCGAATTTCTGTCATAATTTGGAATTGTTTCGATATTACTCTACTTGAGATATTTGATATTAAACTTCATGAACTTAAAACTTGGCATATATTTTAGATCTCATTACTTTTTTTGGCTGACTTTTTACGCACAGGTTTCTTGTGCATATAAGAGCTTGGCTCTTTTTTTTACATTTATGTTTTTGTTGTGATTTTATTCTCTACAAAGTTGAAGTTGGACCGTTTTGCTAAAAATGAAATGCGAGCTAGCTATTGCATAAAAACAAAACCAATCTTTTTTTTTAAGATGGCGGCTCTTCCCTAACCTCAAAAATCTCAAAAACCCGTTTTTATGACAAGAAAACGTACCCAAACAGATTCCATAAACAAAATTAGGTCCATCGAAAAATGTGATTTCATGCCCTTTTTGTGACTAATTTGACTAGGCTATAGGTACATATTTTATAATATCATCTTTCTATTTTATTTTAGAAGAAGATATGGTTGCGGTATTAGGTGTGTATGTGTAGTAAGTAGCTACATACAAATATTGTGTTTCAAAGCTCCGAAATTTATCATCAACTGTTGTTTTTTGAAAAGAAAAAATCAATTTGGTATTGGCGTTACGTTCAAGTATGATTTTTTCTGATAAATGTTTAGTTAGAAATAAGGCATCATTCACGGATGGAAAAGCATTTATATGGATAAGTTGTCATTTATTGGACGTAAATTAGTCGTATAACAGTTTTAAATTTGTGGTTCAATTATTTGCTCTGTATTTTTTAGTGCTGTGCTTAATTGAAGATTAACAATAATTTAAACTAATTTATACTTACATTTATTAGTACTTTACTTTTTGTCTATTTATGCAAGTTTTTACATATTTATATAAAATATATAGGTTTCATTGAATATTTCCAAATTTTTATCAAGCCATGTGGAAGTCCCATTGGCTTCATATGAATTTTCTCTGTCTTATTGACAACTGGCATGGCACATAGGACAGCCAGATATATGATAAAACGCACACTTTTTATTGTTTACCCATAATAGGTGACATCGTCATTATCATATTTCCATTTCTTGGACAAAATTTCCAAGAACATTATATAGCTTAAGGCCAATAGTATACAACTTTATTATATTTTTAAATTCATTAAAATGACAGTTATCTTACTCAAAGTCCATATTTTCAGTCTATATTGGTCACATTATGCGCTCAGTGCATTATCATAACAATATCTACACCGCAAATGATTCAAAAATGCTACATAAACTTTTGAAAGTAATATCAACAAAAAAACTAAATTCCATCTCCCATTATACCATATACAAAACCTTACATTTCAATTCCCTTATCGTTAAAATCCCGTTATCTTTGCATCCATTAGCCTAAAAAAAAGAATTGGCAAAACTCCCAGAAAGTTAATCGCTTTGCAAATGATAAAACTTTATATAAAGTCCATAGCTATGTAGTTGTTTTTGCTTTTGGTTGCATTCTTACATAACTTAAAAAATGATATCGTTCTACAATATTGGTTTGTTTTCCTGTTAGCGTTTTTTGTATGCCATATATTTTATATATATTTTAGTTTTGTTTCTTTTTTAATATTCTTAGTTTGTTTTTTTTTTTTTTGAAATTATAAAGATTATTTCTATAATTGAGTTTGCACATCCATTACCCATAAATATTCTATTTTAAATTAAAAAATGACTGCATATTTATATACGTGAAATAAGCAATGTTTTTTATTAAATTGCGAACCTTTGTTTAGCTTTTTTATAATTTTAAGCTCGGTAAACAACTCTTCTAACAAATGTGGGTTTCTAATTTGAGTTAACGATATAATCTTCTTTTTTTAATAAACTCACATTTAACATATATGTAGGTAAAAAAAAGAAAACCTTCGCACGACAGCAACAAAATTAAAAATAAATAGGTACATACATACAAAACAGTTCAAAAGAAAATTAAACAAAAAAAAAATGTGGGTCCGACTAAAGAATATAAAGTTACTATATATGCTTTGGTGCGACCCACACTGGTAACTTTCCCTAGGAAGATCAAGATCTTCGAAAACGTTTACAGGTGTTCAATTATGCATAATCAAGTGAATACCAGGGATTGGTTTGTCTTCGAGATATTAGAGACAAAAACATTGTAACTGTTTGTAAAATCAAAGGGAGGTAGTGTCAAGCCAAATTCGCGGCACTACACCCTTTTACATCAGGAACAAACTCAAGTGATTTTTGACCCTCCTCTAACTTCAGTACCAATAGCATAGTCGGCTTACTTAGTTTCATCTCTTATAATCGCTAAAACCGTAACTGATTAACTGACTCACTCACTCAGAGACAGTTCAACAAAATTAGGGAGCACTTCCCGATACTGTAATTCTGAAATTTCACAAAATAGTAGGTCGTGTGGTGCATACAAAAGGAAAATCTGCTATTTTCTATTAAGTGAGCACTGAGCGATGAAGATTATTGGTAGAGCAGTTTGAAGTCCATACAAAGAAATAAATCGAAAATTTTAGACATTATTTTCAGAGGGCGTGGCATCCACCAACTTTTTCAAAAATTCTTATAAATTATATGAGGTGTTTCTGACTACTGTAAAACGATGGAAATTGGTAGAGCGATAGGGCTTGAAATACATTCAAGGAACAAAATGAAAATCTAGAACATTCCCTTCGGGGGCGTGGCATCCACCTACTTTCTGAAAAATTCTTATAAATTACAAGGAGCGCTTTCGATTGTTGTAGAACGAACTATCAAATTTGGTAGATCGGTATGGTTTGTAGTTCATACGAGGACTAAAGCCAAACATTTAGAAATTTCCCCACAGAGGTCGTGGCATCCACTCAAATTTTTAAAATTGTTATCAGCTATATGGTGCACTTGTAGTAAAAGTAAAGTAAAAAAAGCGCAAATCGTATAGAGAACCTTGAAAAAATTAATTCATGAAATATTAAATTAAATGCAACCTCTATAACATATCCAAAGTCCCCCAAAGTCTCAAATTAGCTTATTGTACAGATGCATTTGAAGAGGTGCAGACGGGGAGAACTTGGAGGTCTATCAAACTAAGATATTTGTTTGGGTAAAACCTAATCATAAAAACCATGAAAATTGGTAAAACCAGCTTGAAGACTGAAGAGCATATAAAGAGAAAAATGCAAAATTTGAGACTTTTCCATTCAGAAGGCGTGGTATTCACCCACTTACTCAGAATTGCTACCATTTATTTGGAGAAATTTTGGTTTCTAGGAATGATGAAATTTTGTAGAGTAGATAAGCCGGGAAAAATAGGTTCTGAGGTTGAAAAAATTAATTCATGAAATACTAAAATTATTATCGATGTTGAATAGCATTTTCTTCAGCATATAAAGTCCCCCAAAATCCCGGTATTGGATTTTCTGGTAGATGCATTTGAAGAGGTGGAGACAGGGGGAAGTTTGAGGTCTACCAAGCTGAAATAGTTATTTTGGTACAACCTAATCATATGATACATGATTTAAGGGTACCTTTTAAAGTTGAATCTTATGAATGTAAATCCGAAATAATACGATAACCAACAAAATAGCTCTATAGTGCGTTGTATAAAATGAGAGGTCGAAAATAAAACTCAGCCTTTTGAAAAGTCTTTAAAATATCTCTTACATGTCAAGATTTTAAAAATGGTCGCTTTAGAAACCATTTAACTTAAAAAGAACTTTTTTCGGTCTCTCGCAGTGAGAAACTTTTATTTTGATTTGTTTAGGCTTATGTTAACCACTGACCACTTATCGCTGAGAGAAAAAATAAAATGCACGACTGGATCGCACGTACTTGCTCTTATGTTCAAGTTGTGTGGAACTTAAGAACTTTAACAAATATTCAAGTAATTATAGAAAAAGTCTAAAAAGCATTTAAATCGTTCTTTAAATTGTATAAACAGTCTGATAAAAAACTTAGAGCTCAAAACAAAGTATGCCATTTGGTTACTTGAAAATATATGAATATATGCAAAAAAAAAATTTAAAATCGTTGGAGCCGTTTTCTTAAAAATTAATTTTTTATATATAAAATGTTTGCAACATTTTTCAAAAAAAAATTTGGTATGCCAATTTTGAGTATATATTAATATACATTTAAAACTGAAATTTCAAAACAATTCATCAACCCGTTTTTGAAATATTGAATTTTCAAAAAAAAATTTTGAATCTTTTTTTAAAAATCCAAAAATTATTTTTTCAAAAATTTTGGTATGCAGTATTATTTATATTCTAACAAAGCTTTTGTGCAAAAATTTGTATTGCAATTGGATGAGCGGTTAATGAGAAAACCAAAAATCACAAAAACCGTTATATGGCAGGTACCGTTAATAAATATTTTTGGTGATTATTTTTCTTACTAAAAGGTACATCATATCTACAATAATATACTGATTTTTTTTTATCAAAATCGTTGGAGCCGTTTTTGAGATAAATAAGCTTTTCCTTAACGGTTGTATGGCAAGTACCGTTATTTTTTGAGCTAAAAAAAAAATTTCAATTTCCCCTCTGGAGAGTTACAAAAAAACCTTAAGTTCAAAATTTGAAGAAAATCGCTTCAGTGGTTTAGGCTGTAGGTTGAGGTACGGACAGACAGACAGACATAATTGTGCCTCAAACTTTTTTCGTGTTCTCTATCATCGTAATGTCATGTTTGATTGTTATCTCGAAATTTTTTTTTTGCACGAATCCAAAATTTGCCCTATAGTACCTATATCGCAAGTAAAAATCTCACTGTATCATATGATTATAGGTTGTACCAAAACAATAATTTCAGTTTGAAAGACTTCCAACTTTTTCCACCCTCTGCCTCTCAAATGCATCTACTCAAAAAGCCAACTTGGAAATTTTGGGGCACTTTGGATTTGTTTTTTCAATTTCACGTGCGTCGTTTCAAATTTTAATATTTTATGAATTAATGTTTCAAGGTTCCCAATACGATTTGTGCTATTTTCTTGGTCTATGTATGTACATTAGGGTAGTCGTTATAAAAAAGGTCATCCCGGATGGGCCCAAATCGGCTCTAAACGAAGAAAAAAAAATTCCCTAATTTTTTCAGATTTTTATTTTCATCCCCTATAGTCGCTGTAGTGGTAAATTAAATTTCCCCCTTTTTTTGCATACTATTAAATTCACGTAAGATCTGCCAAAAAAATTCAGAGCATGTAGGTGGGATTTAGACAAGAAAAAAATCCCACAGGAAGGGGGTAATATCTCCCCCCGCTTGGATGGGAGGGGCAATTTAATAAAATATTTCCATAGAATAAAAAAAATTAATTAAAAACAACGGAAATACTTACAGTAATGTTTTGTAGCTTTATTGGAAGCCAGAAATCCATTCTTATGACTTGTTTTTAAATTAAATTTTTTGAGGAACAGTTTTGGCAACAAATTGTTTCAAACTCAACATTTTGATGAAAAATTATACTTTTTTTTTTAAATATAGGTTTGAAAACAGATTTTGCTGAAACTGTTTATTCAAAGAACTTTATTTAATAACCAACTATTAAAATGGACTTCTGGCTTTCCAAAAAGCTACAAAACATTACTGCAAGTGTTGCCGTTATTTTTTAATTAATTTTTGTCTATTTTATGCAATTATTTTATTAAATTGCCCCTCCCGACCAAGCGGTGGGAGATATTACCCCCCTTTAGAAGGATTTTTTCTTGCCTACTTTTCACCTACATGCTCTGAATTTTTCGACAGATTTTACGTGAATTTCCAAAAAAAAGGGGAAATTTATTTTACCCCTTCAGCGACTATAGGGGATGAAAATAAAAATCTGAAAAAATTAGGGAATTTTTTTTTCTTCATTTAGAACTTATTTAGGCCCATCCAAATATTAAAACTCAAAAAAACCCATTATAACGACCACCCTAATGTACATAGATAGCCTATTGAATAGACCTTTTAAAAAGGAACAATTACGTGCAAGGGTTTTTATTATTGAATATGTTTGTTGGGCCCATAAGCATGCTTAAAATCAAAATAAATAAATAAATTAAATTAGGTGGCGCAACAGCTCATGGAGAACCAGGGCCTAGTGACTTACAACTCACAACCATTCCTGTGTGCGTGTTTGTTGGCAGGAATGGAGGGGACCTACAGTTTTTTGCCGAGTCCGAACGGCTAAATTGAGAAGCACTTTTTCATGACAAGTATACTCTTGGAGGATTTGTCAGTTCCTCGCAAGAGGCAGTACCTCGAATAAAACATTTCTGTTTTTAGGTGGCACGGCTGGGAATCAATTAAATTATCCCACGCCTCTTTCCCCCCCAGATACCGCGCGAGCTGGGGTCCATTTACACCGAGTATGACGGCAACTTCGATTGCAAGTCATATCGGCACTTATGCAATTAAATTAAGTTTTTTATGATGAAAATAAGGAAAGTTTATATGTTATGCTGATGCCAGAACATAACAACTTCCTTCTAAACGCGACACGAACATCAGTGAGTGAAAAAAGGTTGGGTCTGCTTAATACAAGCAGTTAGAAAAAAGTAAAAAATGAAAAATAGGATCAAGCTAAAGCCGATCTACAAACATATAATAAAAATAATAAATTAAAAAAAAAAATAAAATAAAATAAAAATATTAAAATAATAAAATCAAAATTATGAATTTAAATGAAATAGCGTGCTAAGGCATTTGTTAGTTAGTTGAGTTTTGAAGTTTCAGTTTCTCTTTATATTTAATGGTTAAATATTCAATTACTATATCGTCATTTCAAAGGTAAAACTCACTAAGTGCAGAAAAAAAAGTTCAACAAAATGAGAATGAAATGCATTTTTGAATGCAAAAAGCCTCATTTTGCACGTTTTTTATATGAACATTGAAAGGTATACCCGGGAACTTTATTTAAAAATTTTCGGAAATTGAATTTTCAGCTTCAAAAAGTATGTTTCAGTCTAATTTCCTTCAAAAGTGTAAAATGTTAGTTAATTAGTTTTACCTTTGAACCGACGATATGTACTACATTATTTAGATTAGTTATAGGAGGAACCATACATCGAACCCACACCTTCGGCATGACAGTCCTACGCACTAACCATCAAGCCACGAGGTACTACATAAATCAAATCAAAAATGCTACTAAATTCACCCATGCGTTTCTGAGAGAATGGTCACACTGGTCACTTTTCACTATTTTTGATATAACTCGGAAACTAAGCCAAATTTGACAATTTTATTTTTAAAACTTTTTCTTCAAAATTAAATTTTTTATCGAAATGGATTGTTTAAAAAATTTCATAAAAAAAATCTAGCAGGAAAAGTTAACTAAAATCAACATAAAACGAATCAAAAAATCAATGTTTTTTTTAAATTTTCTTCTAAATAGCGCATAATTTTTTTCGGAGTGAAGATACGCTTAAGACATACTGAAACAAAGCAAAGTAGAATTCACAGGCCTCTATATGAAATGTTAAAAAAACTATGTTATTTGAAAACTGACTGAGATATAGCCATTCAAACTTTACCATCTCTTCTCATTTTTTGCAGTATTTAGCCCAAAAGCCTATTTTTTGGAACTTTATTACAAATTTAACATTTCTAGCCTCTTGTACCAAATCTTATATTAATCGGACGAGCCGTTTGGTCTGTAGGTCTGATAGCATTTAAAAACAGCCGAAAAACTAAATTGCGAACTTACCTACTTTTTAAATATTCGCTACACTCGTAATATCATATTATATGAAAATATTGATTTCGAACATTTTTACGAATGTGAAATTTGCCGTATCGTACCGAAAAAGGGGCTTTAGGACCAAAACTGTGGGAAATCATAAGAAATGGCAAGGTTTGAATGGGCATATCTCTGTCAATTTTGAACAAATATTACTTTTTTAAAATGCCATATTAAACCCTTTAGTCTCTTCCTTATTTTGTGTATGCATGTCTTGACCCTATCTTTGCTTCAAAAAAAGTTATGCATAATTTATTAAAAAAATTAAAAAATCCTTGATTTTTGATTTTTCTTAGGTTGGTTTTTGTTAACTTTTCCTGCTTAAATTTTCTTATAAATTATAAAATTTTTTGAACCATCTATTTCAATAGAAAATTTAGTTTTGAATAAAAAGTTTTAAATGTAAAATTGTCAAATTTGGATTGGTTTTCGAGCTATACCAAAAATATTGAAAAGTGGCCAGTGTGACCATTCTCTCAGAAACGCATGGATAAATTTAGTAGCATTTTCGGTTTGAAGCATGCTTATGGGGCCAAGCAAACATATTCAATAACAAAAACCGGTCTATTCAATAGGCTAAGAATCAAATATGATATTAATTTCTCAGATAATTTTTTTAGGTGTAGCGAGTTGTTTTTGAAAATAAAAATTGATGGATAGTGCAAAATAAACAGAAAAAGTGCTGCATTGCATAGTTGCATTCTTGGAAAGAAGAATTAAGACTACAACGTTTGATTGTAAGCATCGAATCCCATGAACATTTGTTAGAGCCACCAACACCTACCTAAGGGACCCGGATGCGATTTACTTATAACGGTAAATTGGTCATGTAGGGAATAGTCATAGTACAGTACCCATAATAAAGGTAATATCATTCTTTAGTGTTTTATTTTGAATTCAGTTCTGCGCATATTTTATAATTATTGTTGAGAAGGGGGATCCAGACGTCTGTTTACTTGTCAAATGTCAATTTTTGTTTTTGTGTTTACATGTTATTTGGGGGGTTCTCAAATAGCCATTTTTAATACTGAGACTTTCAGATTTTGACAATCTACGTAATGTATGTGTATGACCTAAGATTTGTGTACTATGGCGAATACTTACTTTTTATAACGATTTAAAGTTTAAGATTTTTGGTTGTCAATAAAGCACAGAGAGTGCTTATAAGTCGTTGCTATTAATGATGGAACGATGATACGCATAACAGTAACCCAACGCAAGCAGCCCTTACTCAGACGCGTTTGTGGAAATAATCAATAATAATAATTCATGCATAAACGATAAACCTTACTTGCTTGCATAATTATGTATGTAGATGAGAAAAATATGAACCGACAAAATATAGCATTTATTACATTGGAAGCTAATCATCCTGATCTCAGAGGCTTTCCGAGACTGACCTACCACCGTTTGAAATATACACCTGTCACGGTCATATTGTTCGGAACATATCAAAGGAAATGGAGTTTTAAAATATAGAAATCAACAGATATCCGGAGCGTTCCAGTTGACACGTAAAATCTAGAACATACATTTTCTTTTGACACAAACATACATAAGAACATTCCAAAATGACCAGAATTATTTTAAATGCTTCATAAAAAATTTCGTGTCAATTTTTCATGGGGGGCTAGTTTCACGATCCCTCTATATTATACCTTCAAGCCAGCTAGCATTTTTTGAATTTGTTTATGAATGTAAAACTTGGCCTGTATAGATAAACCTGCAAGTACCTATACTCATACCTTTATTTATTGCATGCAAGAAACTGTCTCGTAGATAGCGTATTTTATTAGTAAATTCATTTACTCGCAATTCTCCTAAATCATTTTTGCTATATCAATTCGTAGCCAGATCTGTAACATCATGTAAACTATAGGTATGCACTTTCAAATAACAGATGAGGGTATATTTACTATTTTTCAATGTAATTCGTATCTTTTAAGCTATAAACTCCTTTAACAAATAATATATTCTGTCATCGCTACTCTTTCACTCACCCAGATGATTGGCATACAAATTCAAATACACTCCACTCAATTGGATAGTTTCATACTTCAGCACATTTCCGGTTCGGTTCCGGTATATTTTTTCTTCCTTTCCATTTCGGGAGTTAAAATTCCTACCAGGATACATGTCTGCTATTCAAGGTAAGCAAATATGAAGCGATTATCTGCAATCAAACGCGATAAATTGCTCAGCCATCATCATCGGTATGATATCCGGTGAACGGGTGCGGGCTTTATCGTTGCAAACGGTGGGCTTCATACGTTTTAGCCGAATGTTGATTCCATTTGATATTCGGCTGGTTCTGAAGAATTCAAAGTTCCACATGTGTGTGTGATGTGAAAACCCCAGACAAAGGCAACGGAGCAGAGCATGTGGAAATTTATCACTTGCCCAGATCCGGCATTGGTAAACCACTCTCTTAGCCAACGACGACGACACGACCTTCCTCACTCACAGTTTTCTTTATGCCAATGCAAGGGTAGGAATTGGTTAAAGTTTGAACGTGGATCAAGCATTTTTTTTGTTCGCCGATAGATTTTCCGTGACCGTTGGTTGGATTAGGGACTCGCAGTTTCAGCAAGCATCGAAGTTTTCTATGAGTTTTCTCTTTTCTGTTGGTTTGATTGGCCACCACCATCAAGGATACAGGTAGCTCTTTCCTCTGTGCCAAATGATTATATCTAAGACGATGGTGTATGATTTTTTGTTCCATCTTGTGTTTTCAATTTGATTGCCAAAATGCCCCCGTGTGGTAGTCCGTGACTGAATTCGGAGGTAGATTTACAGTTGTGGCTCGTGGGCAGTGCAGCAGCAAACTATAGGTACTATGGTTCTTCATGGTGCCAGGCGTTTCAGTCATGTCGTCGGGCAATTTAATGGTCTCCTCTCGACAAATTCACGTTTTGGACAGATTTGTTTTTGTCGTTTGTGGGACATTCAAGGAATTTTCAATTCTCAATTTTATATTAGAAAGTGTTTTCTCTCTTATACCTACTACATACCAACTACGGTATAGGTAAGGTAAGGTGAAGTTAGATTGAATAAAATAATAAAAAAAAGCAAACGGTGACTGAGTGATTCGGGTGAGTAAGCAAGGTTCTTATACCTCACTTTTTTTCTTTTTTGTCTATTTTTATTTTTTCTTAAGTTTCAAAGATACGACTGTACGCTTTTCGATTTTGATTCGACTAGATGAAGAGGAAAATTGACCGAAGTGAAATCAACTTAAGTGGACCTTGTGCAATTTTCCGTTTAATGAACTTCAAGAATAAGATAGATAGGATTTTAAAGCAATGAAAATCGTTTCGATATCCAATATACCTACTTGAATGTGTATTAGTGTTTTTTTTTTATTGAATTAAACAATATTGAAAAATTCACGAAATTTAACAAATCTCGATTTAAAAATATGAAGACTCTTTGCCTTAGATTAAATATAAAAAATTATCACTGTTTTTGAAAATCTAGCGTTTTTACTCAATTTTATTTTGATAATACGGTTTCAGAAACAGAAATTGTGGTTAGCTTTTGGTCGATTAAATTACTGTCGGTTTAATGATTGCTCTATGATTTTTCAATATAAGTATGTGTACATATATGAAATGATTGAGACAGTGTTATCTTCAAAACTACAATTAATCAAATGCGCGACTGGGTTGCACGTACTTGTTCTTATGCTCAAGAGTCTTTCCAGTTCAGGGTTAGCTCTGAGTTAAACCAGAGTTATCTAATCCTGAAAATAAATCAACCCCGAGTTAACTCAGGAACAGTTTTTCAGTAGAGGTTTAACTTAACCTTTCAGTTGTCAAATATCTAGGGACAACGATGTGCAACACTATGGATATCACACTTCTACGCCTTTCACCACAACGACATTGCACTGACAATAACTTTCCTTATCGAAATCGAGATGGCGCCATAGCTGAAAAGGCTCTCAGTTTGGTCCTTGAGTTAACTCCCAAATTAGACGAGTTAACTCCGAGTCAACTAAGGATTTGAATTGACTGAGTTAACTCAGGTTTAACCCCGAGACTAGGATGATCTCGCAATAAGAAAGTTGGCCCTTAGGGCCAGTTTTTCAGTTCAGGTTTAACTCTGAGTTAAATCAGAGTTATCTAATCCTGAAAATAAATTAACCCCGAGTTAGCTGAGGAACAGTTTTTCAGTTGAGGATTAAATTCATCTTTCAGTTGTCAAAAATATAGGGCCATCGATGTGCGACACTATGGATATCGCCCTTCCACGTCTTTAAAGCATCGGAATAGAGATGGCGCCACAGCGAAATGGCACTTACAATAATTTTCCTTATTGAAATCGAGATGGCACCACAACTGATTAGCCAAGATAACTCGGAGTTAACTTAGGATCTCAATTGACTGAAATATATGTTTCTGGAGTTAACTCAGGTTTAACCCTATAAGACTAGTATGATTTCGCACTGAAAAACTGGCCCTTAGAGTTTTAAAACTTCTGAATTATAAGGACATGATATAATTATGAAACAAATGTTAAAAACATTGAATTCAATTTTTAAATGCACTAAAACAACTCAAGAGTTCCAGCAGAAGCGGACTCCCAGGGAAATACGTGGCCACAGTTAAAATATCTATGAAGCTGCAGACCGCGTGAATGATGGAAACGATTTGTTGGCGCCCTATGCCCCAATCGGGGTAACAAGACTTGATGATGATGAAAACAACTCATTAAATTATTTGAGGTGAAAGAAAAGATGGCCATCTGAATTCTTAATGAAATGGTATGAAAAAATATTGAAAAATCATAAGAGCCGTTTTTGAAAAAAACAAATGTTAACCATTTTTTGTCCATTGGTATGGAAGGAACAGTAAGCTGGTGATTACAGGGCCAATCAGCCATCCACTGACAGATAAAAGTTCAGTTAAGTACCTTGTCATCTGGATGGATCAGTATCTGTATTTCAATAGGCATATAAATGCTGCTCTGACCAGAACTAGGAGAGCTTTTGCCCAAACAAAACAGTTATTGAAAAGATTCGGGTGTTGAGAGGCAGTGTCTAGGATGCTGTCTTGGATTACACAAAACACCAGAGTCGAAGTGCAAACATTATTATTGCAACCTGGCTCTATACAACGGCGCTAATATAAACAATATAGATAGTTTCTTGCTGAAGCTTATTCAAGGTCACATTGCAAGAGCGATATCCTCGACCAACAGCTTAATTTTTGGGGCTTATTACCCTTATAACAAATACAACTAGAGTGTGCGTCAAAGTGGCTTTATTCCGACCGATGCATTCCTCCATTTAGAAAGTCGAGGGCTAATCCAGGATAGAGATACGATTCTGCTAATCTACCACACCAGCCGTAGAACTGTAGATAGGCTGCTCCTATACAGTCGATACGTCCTCGCACAAGACGGAGCTGAGTATCTTCAGTTCAATGGGACTGTGTCTGATCGGAACCGAAGAGAAAGGGTAAAGCAGGCGAACCAGTACTGGTGGCTAAAACATGAGAATGAAGTTCCTTAAGATATCTAAAAGTTGACTGCATTTTACGATGTCAAAGCTGACATATGTACAAAGGTTTAGGTAGTTAGTTTTAAGCAGAGACAGTCGGGGTGGCACAAAAAAAACATTATTAAACCAATGAAAACACAAACAAAATCATAAAAATCGAAAATTCTTGCTGTGGCTGTTATTGTTTGTGAGTAGTTTTAAGTAGAATTAAGTAACTTTAATTTAGCTTATGTCGCTTGTAAGTTTTATATAAAATATTAGAAAAATTATATAGAAACCGAGTTTTTTGTATATTCTTCTCGGTGTAGTACCACTAATAACCATTTTTAGAAAAATAATTTTCCATCCAAAGGCCGTAGCCTTTACTCGAAGCAATTTATGTAGTATTTAAAAATTTTTGAAGTTGTTTTTGAGAAAATAAGATTTTGTAAAATAGTTAATACAAAATTGTATAGCAGGTTCTATAAAAATATTATTATTATTTTTATTTTATTGTTATTTTTGGTTCTATAAAAATAAAATGCACGACTGGTTCAATTGCTTAAGCAACCAGTCAAATCGAATTTAGCCCAAAAATAAGAATGACATCTGATTACTTGAGAAAAAAATTTAATCATGGCAGCGATTTTCAAAAAAAAGTAATTTTTCTATGTAACATTTTAAAAATAAACAAAATATATAAATTTTGCGTATTTATTAAATGAACCCGTTATCAACCCGTTTTTAAATACATATTTATTTTTCAAGAACAAATTTAATATTTTTTTTCAAATCCAAAATTTTTTGCACGAGTCCATAACTTGCCTTTAATACCAGCCTATGTAAGAAATAAAATGCACGACTGGATCGCACGCGTACTTGCTCTTATGTTCCAGACACTGCAAGTTTAGGAAAATTGTATATAAAATCATGGAAATTATGAGAGAAAAATGTAGAGGAGCATGAAATACGATATTCAAATTAGCTAAACAACTCCTTTGACAGTTTGAGGTGAAAAAGGAGAATGCCATCTTAATTTTTGATTGAATATGATTGTATGGAAAAAAAGTTTAAAATCGTTTTTTTTTTATGTATAAAATTCTTAAACCATTTTTAAGGACAAATTTAGGAATGCAAATCTAAAGTATATATTTATGCGCAGATAAAAGCAAAATTAAAACAAAAATTGTCAACCCGTTTTTGAGATATCGAATTTTCAAAAAAAAAATTTAAACTTTTTTAAAAATTCAAAAACTTTTTTTTTGAAAATTTTGATATGCAAAATTATTTAATTTTATCTGAAATTTGTATATAAAAAGTGTATCTAACTAAATCCGTTAAACCAATAATGAGAAAATTCAAAATAAAAAAAATCTTCTATTAACAAGTACTCGTAATAGTTGCTAAGTGCAAAATTTTATAATTTTTGGAAGAAGATCGTTTTAATTTTAGCATATGGAAAAAGTTTAACCAAAATCGTAAAAGTAGTTTTTGAGAAAAAAAAATTATTTCCTTTGCGGTTTCGTAACTTTTGTATGGAAGGTATCGTTATTTTTTCATAAATATAAATTTTTTTCTAAAAATATTTTAGAGAGTTCTAAGAAACTCTTAAATATCGAGTTTCAAAAAAATATTTGATTTTCAAAAAACAATTTTGAAATTTTTTTTTAAAATCCAAAAAATATATTTTTTTTTATCAATTTAAGTACCCTATTACCTATTTATATATTTTTGAAGCTTTTGTATATAAAAAAAATTGAAATCAGTCAAACGGTTTGAAGAAAATCGATAGTTAAAAAAATGGTTCCTTGGGAAGTACCCTGAATAACCATTTTTTGAAAAATGGTGTTCCACCTAAAGGAAGCCCTTACTAAATTTAATTTATTGTATTTTTTAAGAAAAGTTGTCGAGCGGTTTTTGAGAAAAATAAGATTATGTAAAATTGTTAAAAAAAAATTGGATGGCAGGTACCGTTAGTTTTTGTTCTAAGAAAAATGAAAAAATACGTGTGGTAAAGTCACCAAAAACCACTATGTACCAAGTTTGAAAATCGATCTTGCCACTTAGGCTCTAGACCAGTGATTCCCAAAGTGGTCCAGGTGCACCCCCAAGGGTCCACGGGAGATTCGTCGGGGGTCTACGTTGGCATGAACAAAAAATGGGGGTTCACCAGTTGTAAGTTAAGTGGAGGTCCATGAAAACGTATCTGGTTTTGATAGTAAACAACAAAAATGTGGCTTGGCTTTATCTGTCAATGTAGGTAAAACCTATCTACATTAATCAAAAAAATTAAGGGAACAAATAAAATTCCAAATTTTTCGGTGATTTCGGTAAATAATGGTCGTATTCTTACTTTAAAAAATCATTTAGAAGCTTTAAAAATCAAAATTCTATTTTTCTGATTTTTTGGCTAAATTTTTGTAGGAGCTTCTCATGCAATCCTTTAAATAACATTAAACAAAAAAATAATATTTTAAATTTTTACTTTTATTTTGGTCCACGGGCTTAGAAAAAAATGCTCAGTTAGGCTGGCATAAGCCTCATTATTTAGCATTCCCTTTTCGATATTTAGTGCAACACGCCGCGCGCCGCCGCCACCGTGTCGAGACTTGGAAAGTACCGCCAAGCCGCACAGGGACGAAATACGACTTGTGGTGAACTTGCAATCCTGCATGAATTTTCTTGATTCCTCACCAATATAAATATGAATGCTACCAAAGGCAAACGTTTCCCATTTGTTTCCGGAATTCTAAAAAGAGAACGTCAGTGTTTGCCATTGCCAATGTCAGTGATGGTTGCAGGCAGAAATACACGAAAAATATCCTGGACTGTGGGAAATTTCGAGAAAGCTTTCATACCTTGTCGAAAAAAGTTTTAGTGTCGTAACAAACGTATTAACAAAAAAAAATGAGCAGAATGAACATCACAGAACGGGGAGATTTGCGGTTATTTCTCACAAAACAGAAGCCAAATACTGATAAGTTGCTGTCAATCCATCAAGTAACATCCATTAAAATTATGATTTTTTTTATTGTTGATTTGCATTGTGGACGTAACGATAAGTTATTAATGTTATTTAGTTCTATGAAGTCTGTAATCGTATTATTTTTATAATTAACATAAGAAAACATACTATTTTTCTTTTTATTTTTACCACTCCGAGTTTAGGGTTGGAACTCACCTGCGACGCAAAATTATATCCTTAGATCTTATCTTCACATTTTTTGACGAGTTTTGGGAGTATTATACAAATTTTGCAGCAGGAAGTCTACCGTAATCAGTTTAATTTTGAAAGTGGTCTACGAGAAAAAAAAGTTTGCGAGCCTCTGCTGTAGACGAACAGACAGACAGACAGAATTGTGCAACCCACTTTTTTGGTGCTCTTTATATCTTCGTAATGTCATGGTTGATTGTTATCTCAAAAAGTGAAAATGAAAAAAAAAACACGTGGGGTTGGGAACCAATAAACGCTATGAACAAAGTTTTATAAAAATTACTTTCAGGAAGTAGGTACTTACATTTCAATGGGAAGCAGTTTTTTCGGAAATTTGTTATAAATGTTCGTATACCTCCAAACAAACCATTTTTTTTATTTTCTTGAAATTTTTCTTTTTTTTAATTTTGATAGTATCTATACCTACTTAGTTATATAACCTCTATTTTAAAAAAATATTTCAATTTATTTTGTTTGGAAACTCAATATATCAAAACAAAACTTAGTATATAACAGTTTTGTTACACTCTTTAGAATACTTTATAAAAGAATTTTACTTGTATTTAGAAATTATGGAACCTTCCTTTGCCCTTTGATAAGGAAGGATCTCTTTTTTCTCGAAAACTATGGAGGAGTTATTTTAGCAATAATTTAAGTTACATATTCCATGGCCTTGAACATTTTCTCTCATAATATAATTGTGTTTATTTAGATGGTCTTCATAATGGTCATTGTTTAATTAAAGTTGGTGCACCCCTCTAATTTCTTTCAAATAAATAATACAAAATTTTGAATTATTATTACTTTGGTAATAATGGGTAGAAAAATTTAAGTATTGTAACAAATAATGTAGTCTTTTATGACTACATTTAAGATTGGGTAAGAAACGTATACAAATCGAGACCAAAAATATTCCCTCAATTTTAGACCAATAGAGGAAAATTGAAAAAAGTCGAATTGTCCTTATGTCTTTTAGTTAGGAAATGCATACAAAATAAAATTGGGTGGCTCAACAGCTCGTGGAGAACCAGGGCCGCCTAGTGACTTACAAATCTCAACCATTTCGTGTGCGTGTTGTAGGATTGGAGAGGACCTACCAGTTTTTTGCCGAGTCCGAACGGCTAAATGAGAAGCACTTTTTCATGACAAGTATACTCTTGGAGGATTTGTCAGTTCCTCGCAAGAGGCAGTATCTCGGATAAAGCATTTCTGTTCTTAGGTGGCACGGCTGGGAATCGAACCCACACCTTCGGCATGACAGTCCTACGCACTAACCATCAAGCCACGAGGTACTTCATACATACATAGCTGTCCTAAGTATTTTTCCAATACGCCATTTTTTAAATTAAATTAGTACCAAAATTTAAATTTTCTTATCAATTCTTTCCCAAGTTATAAAAATTCAAAATTTGATGGAACATTTTGTTACAAGTATATTTTCCCATATAAAACTTCTCTAGTCTTGGGGGCCGATTTATCAGCAGATAATGAGCTTAAATTTTACAGGAGTTTGTTAATCAATTATTTAGAAGAAATTACGGGGTTGCACCAACTTAAATTAAACATTGACCTTTAAAAAGTACACCCTAGTATATAAATTTGCAATTTTTAAAATTCAATTAGGTGCCAAAACATTTCGTTTCGATTTCCCTGAGGCTTTAATTTCTTTTTGAACTCTTCCACTTATCAACTTGGCAGAGACTCTTGGGAACTCAAAGTTTTTTGGCATTATGTTGATATTTCCTATATTATTGTTGTGTGTAGGAGATTTCATGAAAGAAAGTGGAAGGTAAGTAACTAAAATTGAAAAATTGATTATGTATGTAGTTTAAATAGAATCTAAGTTCCTGAAGCCAAAATGAAACTGTTCTTAGAATATATTTTCGCAATACAAACAAATCTTTTTGAATGCACTATTTTAATGAACTTTGAGATAAGTAAATCTGGATTTGCCTTTGGTATAGGCACAGAGGGATTAAGTAAACAAGTCGGAAATGCTACAATAAATTTTGACTATTCCTTCTTAGTCATCAGTTTGTGTCTTAAAGCTTTTTTGTTTTGGTCTAGGTAAAACCAATACCCATTTGTACCTACTACACCTTCATATTTCCTATTGCATGTTTTCTTAGCATTAATTTGATTTGGAATCATTAACAATTCGTAGAATTTCTTGTCAACATGCTCGATAAGTTTATTTCTATGAAACCTCTATTAAACCATCATGGCATGTTATTATAGTCATATATATTCTCAAACATTATAACTTTGTTGAACGCATCCATTCTACTTCCATACTTTTAAAGTTTCTTTACAGTGCCTTTACTAGCTACCTAGGGTATGGTTTACCCACAGAGCAGCTTAAACAATTTCTAGAACTAGAGCATTCAAGAAATTCTATCCGACTCTTATAATAATTATAACTACTGTAAAAACAGCATCTTGCAATAATAGTTTGCATAATATAAACTTGATGGTATAGCTTTCAGCCTTCAGTCGAGACAGCTGCAATAGCATATTATTCAAAAGCGTGTGTATAGTGTGTATACAAATGTGCAGGATTAGGCCTTCAAGGCGCCCTTTATTATAATAATTCCCTTAACCTCCCTTTCTCTACACAAAAACCTATACCTACCCTAACGTTTTGCTGCTAGGTTACCGCAGTACAGCACACTTGAGTACTGACTGAATTGTATATGTTAATCTGCCTATTTTGGAATACAAAATGGATGACGGCAGGATAAATAATTTAGATTTCTGTCTCCAGACTTTGGCTGAGTCTGAGTGTGGTGCGGTGCGTCAGACCTCTCCTTGAATTTCTAAGTAATACCATGGTTGGGCATTTAAATGATTCATTAAATTTTTAAGATACAAGGAGTAACTGCAAACGATGGAATAATAATTTTATTATTATAACGCTTGGCATGTAACAACCTAACTTCTGGTAATAGTATACTCCTCTTCAAATAATCTGTATGTGTGAGTGAGTGTATAGGGACTTTTAGATAATGTTTGTGGAGAGAAGTGAATTTCATGGAAATATGTATTTCCACCATTATCTGCAGGCGTTAAGAAGATCGTCTTACAGTCTAAAGAGGAAATATGTTCATTTCATTATAGGGTTACGCCATTATTTGTCCTTAGCACTGGTTATGGCGGGCGTCTAGAAAACGTTTTTAGTGGAAATGAATGTAGGTAAATAAATATTTAAAATGTATACATATACAAAAGTACATGTCGGAAATTACTTCGGATGAGATGTATTGGTGTGGTTGCTTTAAAAGCGTCAAAGAGGTAATTTGATGGCATCCCATTTAAGTGCTTCTTGGATGGTGCGTTTCATGAAATTGTAGGATGATTGCATTATAAGAGCAATGAAAATGATTATATGTCAATGGAGGTTTATAATTTGAGCGATGTTTTTTTTTCAGGTTGATTTATTTCTGTAACAAATATAAACCTATCACTAATATAACACTCAGAAAATGAAATTTCACTCAAAGAAAATAAAAATTGTGCAGCTCTATATAAACATTGCTGGATTTGAAGTACAATAGCTTAGTGTTGTTAGTTAGTTTTTTAGTTTTTAAGTTTTTTTTTTTAATATACGCAGTAATTGGTAGTGTCATTTCAGGCTGTTTATATATTAACATTAAACAAAGAGCAATAAATGCAAAAACAACAGCAACTTAATATACATTAGGTACTATATTTATTATTAATAATAATTGCCTACTACAACAAAAAAGTTATACGTCTTTTAAGAAAATTGGTACACTGTGGCGTATGCGTACTTTTACTCAATAGTAAATGATTGTGGTGAAGTCTCCATGTTTCAATTGCCTTCTTAGCCCGAAGAAACAGCGATTGGCAAGAGTAATTCTTCGTTTGATCTCAGCACTGGTATCGTTCGCTGAGTTCATAGCGGATTCTAGGTAGACAAAGTCTCTGACCACCTCAAAATTATAGCTGTCTATAGTGACGCTCTGTCCTAGACGTCAGTGTTGGGTGTCTTTTCTTGTTGACAGCATATATTTCGTTTTTCTTTCATTCACCGTTTAACCCATCTTCTTGGCTTCCTTCTCAATACTCACAAAAGCACCACTGACATCACGCTTTATTCGTCCGATTATGTCAATGTAGTCAGCGTAAGCGAGTAATTGGACGGACTTTTGAAAGATTTTGCCTCTAGTGTTGACGTGCGAGTTTTGCACTATTCTTTCAAGAACAATGTTGAAGAAGTCGCATGACAGCGCGTCACCTTGCATAAAACCTTTTTTGACATCAAAGGTGTCGGTGAGGTCTTTGCCGACCTTGATGGAGCAGCGTGCGTTCTCCACTGTCATCCTGCACAAACGGACGAGTTTGGGAGGGATGCCAAAACTAGACATTGCTCTATATAGCTCATCTCTATAAACGCTATCATACGCGACCTTGAAATCGATGAAAAGGTGGTGGGTATCGATTTGAAACTCCTGGGTTTTCTCCAAGATCTGCCGTAGTGCGAGTATTTGGTCGATGGTGGACTTCCCTGGCCTAAAGCCACACTGATATGGACCTATCAGGTTGTTGACGAATGGTTTCAGGCGTTCACAAAGTACGGCAGAGAAGATTTTGTAGGCGATATTAAGAAGACTGATGCCTCTGTAGTTGGTGCAGTTCAGAGGATCGCTTTTCTTGAGGATCGAATAAACAATGCTGAGGTTCCATTCATCGCGCATGCTTTCCTCCGACCATATTTTACAAATGAGCTGGTGCATACCTACTCCTAACCAATTCATCGCCAGCCGCTTTGAATAGCTCAGCCGCAAGGCCATCAGCTCCAGCAGCTTTATTGGACTTAAGTTTAGATATAGCTATCTTTACTTCGTCGAGATCGGGTGGACAGAATTGTTGGCCTACGTTCGTCCAGGTTGAATAGTGCAATGTGCATAGTAGCGAAATTTGGTTCGTCATCGCCGTTATACAATTTGCAGAAATGATTTTTCCATATCCTCAGCACCGACTGCGATTCCACTACGATGTTCCCCTGATCCTTGTTCGGTCCGGGCTTTGTAACCCTGGGAGGTTCTTTTTACTTTTTGGTAAAACTTCCGAACTTCATTCCTGCAATGGCATTCCTCTATTTCCTCGATCGCACGCTTCTCATGCTCTTCTTTTTTCTCCTTAGAAGCTTGTGTTCCTCTCTCCTCTCTCTCTGATCTTTCTATGCAACACCACTTTGTATGCCTGTTGTTTGGCTGCATGTACTTGTCGGCATTCTTCGTCGAACCAGGGGTTTCGCTGTGGTGGACGTGCAAGGCCCAGCACGTCAGAGGCGGCATCTCTGATGGCTTCCTGGCAATTCTTCTACTGCTTCTCGATACTCGCAGTTGGTTACTTAGGACTATTTAAGAGGGTGCGAGAGACTCGATCGGAAAAGGAACTGGCGATTTCTTGCAACTGTAGCCGTCCGACGTTAAACTTCCTTACAGTATTTCCCTGCTTTGCCTTTGGTCTGGATATCCGTAGCATTACCTTGGCTATAACGAGATAGTGGACCGAGTCAACGTTGACTCCTCGGAACGTTCGGACATCCTTGATACTGGAGGAGTGCCTTGCGTCAATCACAATGTGGTCAATCTGGTTAGCGGTTGATTGACCAGGAATTCGCCATGTGTATATCGAGATGCGGGAACTCCGTACTAGCTACCAAAACGTTTTGCTCCGCAGCAAAGTCGATTAGCCTGAGTCCGTTATCGGAGGTGGTGTCGTGCAGGCTATATCTTCAGATTGTGCCACCAAAGACGGCTTCTTTTCCTAGCTTGGCATTAAAATCACCCAAGACAATTTTAATGTCATAGCTAGGGCATGGCTCATATGTTTTGTCCAGGAGCTCGTAGAACTCGTCCTTGGTGTCGTCATCTTTCTCCTCTGTGGGGGCATGCGCGCATATCAGGCTGATGTTGGCGAACTTTGCCTTGGTGCAAATTGTCGTGAGGCGTTCGTTCACATAGTTGAAACTCAAGACTTCTTGCAAGTCTGCCTCTAACAACAAATCCGCATCCAAAAAGACGCACGAACTGAAGCTGTACAACGACAATCACAGGGTGCAGCAAGGTATTCGAAGTTCAATACAAATGTTTTAAGTGATCCCAACATACACTCCCGTTCAATTGAATAGGTTCAAAATTTTCTAGTGCGATTTACCGTTATAACTCCGAACTATGTGGAATAAATGAATTTTTGAAAATGGCATTAGAGAGAGCATCCAATTGAGGAGAGAATAAGAGAACACACAATATCAAACTTACCACCATTACACGTTTTATTATCATTTCTTTAAATTCATGTTGAAATCTTAGCACTTTTTTTCGTTTATTTGAATAGGTGCACCGCCTTTATCATCACTTTTGCTTTGAACTAATTGGAGGTCAGACCTTTTAAAGCTATCTTTGGGCTTTATATCATGGTTTCTTTGATATGACACACACAAATTGAGAACAAACGTAGAATGGGTGGAGGAAAAGCTCTTTTTGCGTCCGAGTACGCGCAAATTTATTGTTTTCATGATAAATGACTAACGGGACATCAAATTTCGGAAAAAACTTACAGAATCCATTCTTTGATCTATCAGAGAAGTAAGCAAAAAGATGGTGTCGATATGAAAAGAATGTAAAAAAACTGCTGCCTCCGCAACCATAGACGAAATATTCTGAGGGTTGGATCTTATTTGTCGGTTTAAATGGCTTAAATAAGGGAACAGGCTAGGTTTAGTGCGAGTATTTCTACAGTCTAGAGTGTAATATAAAGTTCTTCTTACCAAAAAAGAAGAAAAAAATAAAATAAACCACCACCGCTTAGTTGAAAGAAGTTACAATTTGAGAATTCAAGGAAAAGAAATTAAACCCCACATTTTTGAACTATTAGTATGACTATGGTTTAGTAACACAAAAAGCTTAGTAATGGAAATACAATTTGAATCCATGAATTCCGTTGAATTTAATTTGTTTTTCATTAGAAAAAACGACTTTACGCCACTTATTCTTTCAAGTCTTATGAAGCTTACAAAACTGCATTCGGTTTTTTTTTTTTTTTGTTTTTGTTAACTTCGTTTAGGTGTGATTTCATTTAAATTTCTTCTTTTTCGGTATGCAGAACCTTTTATAATAATCTCGACTGCTGAAATACTGGCACTGAACCTAGCTTCTTCCCTTGTTTTTGCCATTTAAACCGACAAATTAGACGCAATTCTCAGACTTTTTCGCCTATCACTTGCGGAGGTAGCAGGTTATTTGCATCCTTTCATATCGACACCATCTTTTTATTTATTTTTCAGATAATTATAGATCGAAGAATAGATTCTGTAAGTTTTTTACGAAATTTGATGTCCCGTTAGCCATTTATCATGAAAACAATAAATTTGCGCGTACTCAGCCGCGAAAAGAGCTTTTCCTCCACCCATTCTACGTTTGTTCTCAATTTGTTTGTATCATATCAAAGAAAGCATGATATAAAGCCCAAAGATAGCCTTAAAAGGTCTGACCTCCAATTAGTTCAAAGCAAAAGTGATGATAAAGGCGGTGCACCTATTCAAATAAACGAAAAAAAGTGCTAAGATTTCAACATGAATTTAAAGAAATGATAATAAAACTTGTAATGATGGTAAGTTTGATATTGTGTGTTCTCTTATTCTCTCCTCAATTGGATGCTCTCTCTAATGCCATTTTCAAAAATTCATTTATTCCGCATAGTTCGGAGTTATAACGGTAAATCGCACTGGAAAATTTTGAACCTATTCAATTGAACGGGAGTGTATGTCGTAACTATGTCACCAACCTTAAAGACAGAGCTTTGTCATTAAACGGAGTTCAACATTCAGCAATTGATGAGATGTGGGATGATATTGAGAGTGTTTTTATGGAGGCTGGATCCGAAACTGTTCCAAGGCAGACGAAAGTTAGAGACTCTTGGATATCCCAAGACACCTGGGATAAAATCAAGCTTCGCAAATCGTTAAAGATGAAAATAAATGCTCAACGAAAGGCTGAATTGCGAAGGGATCCCTTAGCACATATGATGGTCTATCGCTGTGTGAGACGTGACAAGAGGGTGAGGTTAGACGGTCTCGCAGATTATGCGGAAAACGTTATGAGAAGATGAGATATGAGGGAATTGTACCAAATATCCAAGGAAGTTATCGGGAAAAAAGCAACACCAATCATTCTATAGTGGATGTGGATGGAACACTTTTGGTATCAATCGAGGATCATATAGGGGTATTGACATCGAACCCTCTACAGCAGCGGTTCCCAAACTTTTTAAGCTGTGGAACCCTAAACAATGCCCAAATATATTTTGGAACCCCATCCTGACAATAGCAAAAAATGAAAAACAACACATTTCAAAATCAATTTTTATTCAGTGTGAAGAATGAATCTGTTTGATTGTTTGATTTATAATTGTTTTTAAACTAACTTCTATGTCCGAAAGTTGAATTAGTATATCTGGGGCAGCGTCTAGCCTCGATCTGTGCTTAGTTTTTGTGTAAGTATACGCTGAAAATCCTACTTCACAGCGGTACGTTGTTACAAAAGGTAGCAAATTTAATATATGTAGCTTTCTTTGCAAGCTCAGGGAATTCATTCTTAATACCAATCCAAAATTCGTTTAATGATAAAGAATCAAATACAAATTTTGACGAAGAGGAGCTCTGCAGATCTATCAAGGACTCGTATTCCTGTATACTCAGGGTCATAGGCTTGATGGTTTTCATTAGAAATGGATTTTGTATCCATCGAGTGGATTTGTATCTGGAAAGTAATCCAGCATGGATCTTTTCGAGAAATGGAGAGCAATAACATTGCTAATATCTGCTCTGAGTTCAAGCATGATTTTTTGCAAGAATTCATGTAAAAATAGAAAACACTCAAAATTGTTCTTTTGTACACATGAGATTGTACAGTCATATTGTATTTTTACCATGCAAATTGTGGGGTAGCTTTGATTTGTTCTCTCCTTTATGTTTTCGAGGGTGCTGAATCTGAATCTGAGGTTTGCCTACATAATTTCGTGACGCAACATGGAAAAAAATGCAAAAAATAATGCAAAAATGCATTTTCTGGGAGTTTTTCACCAATGTGTCGAAAACTGCCAACTATTCGAAAATTACATGAAGCTACCATTGAAAGCATACACAATTTCCAATAAATCCCTATTTAAGGTTTTTTTCTGCGACAACCCATTTGGACTCAAGCGCAAGTCGAAGATTGATGTATTTTTACTGTTTTCGAAAATCCACTCGACAGCTCTAAGAAATTATTTTGTGTGAAAAAATTTGAATTTTTGTCTGTAATATGGACCAAGATATACTTTTCTGATGGTCTTTGACGTGCTGAGCTCGAATCTGGCATTAGAATGGCTCTATCACGTCACGTTTTTAAGATATTCAAATCCATCCATCCATCAAATAAATTTTGTTGGTAAACCTCAGATTCGGATTCAGCACCCCCGAAAACATATATGAAGGAAAAAATCAAAACTACGTCACAATTTGCTTGCAAAAGCCTTTTTGAGCACAAATTAACTGGACTAAGAGCCAGAAATTAATTTTTCTTTTCAAAGCTGCCAGTTTGTCTCTCGAAAAAAATTCTGTAATTGATTTTTCCTGCAGAACTGTAGCAGTTTCGTTGATCTTCTGGAAAATGTCTTCAAGATAAGCTAATTTCGTAATCCATTGCTCATCATGCAATACATCAAAGAGGTTTGCTACATAATTTCGTGACGCAACATGGAAAAAAATGCAAAAAATGATGCAAAAATGCATTTTCTGGGAGTTTTTCACCAATGTGTCGAAAACTGCCAACTATTCGAAAATTACATGAAGCTACCATTGAAAGCATACACAATTTCCAATAAATCCCTATTTAAGGTTTTTTTCTGCGACAACCCATTTGGACTCAAGCGCAAGTCGAAGATTGATGTATTTTTACTGTTTTCGAAAATCCACTCGACAGCTCTAAGAAATTATTTTGTGTGAAAAAATTTGAATTTTTGTCTGTAATATGGACCAAGATATACTTTTCTGATGGTCTTTGACGTGCTGAGCTCGAATCTGGCATTAGAATGGCTCTATCACGTCACGTTTTTAAGATATTCAAATCCATCCATCCATCAAATAAATTTTGTTGGTAAACCTCAGATTCGGATTCAGCACCCCCGAAAACATATATGAAGGAAAAAATCAAAACTACGTCACAATTTGCTTGCAAAAGCCTTTTTGAGCACAAATTAACTGGACTAAGAGCCAGAAATTAATTTTTCTTTTCAAAGCTGCCAGTTTGTCTCTCGAAAAAAATTCTGTAATTGATTTTTCCTGCAGAACTGTAGCAGTTTCGTTGATCTTCTGGAAAATGTCTTCAAGATAAGCTAATTTCGTAATCCATTGCTCATCATGCAATACATCAAAGAGGTTTGCAGTTGAAGACATATTTTTTTCCAGTTTGAGCACATTCAACTCATCACGAAGTTGAAATAACCTGGATAAAGCTTTCCCTCTGAAAAGCAATCGGATTTAAGTATGAAAAAGGAGCGATTCGTACTGACTGCCCATATCTTTACACACTAATTTAAACAATCTCGATTGGAGAGGACGACTCTTTACAAAATTTACTATTTTCACAGCTTCACCGAGAACTTTTTTTTAAATCAGTTCATAACAAGTGCATAACGATGGGAAATACAATGACTGCTGGTACTTCTATGAGCAAAGTTTTTAATATTTGAAACAACCCCTTTATGCTTTCCCACCATTGCTGCGGCTCCGCCCTTGCATATATCAATACATTTTCCCCAATTAGTGATGTGTTTACTCATGAAGCAGCTTATGACCTTAAAGTTCACACTTCGATTAAAAAATATAAACTTAAAAAAAAAAAAATTTTAACAAATTTTTTTTTTTTTGCAATTTTTTAATTATTTGTATTATTTTTTATTGTTTGTATTTTACTGTTTATACCTTAAGCAATTTGTGGAACCCTGAAAACTCTTCCGCGGAACCCCAGGGTTCCGCGGAATACACTTTGGGAACCGCTGCTCTACAGTATTGGAAATCCAATCTTCAATAACTCTTCTCAAAAACAACAAAACAGCTGGACTTGACGGAATACCAGCCGAATTCCTGAAAACTGACCCCGTCAGAACGGCTAGTATTCTACACTGTGTGGGAAAACGAAATCTATCCCAGCGACTGGAAGGATGGTGTGATTGTTAAGTTGCCGAAGAAAGGTGACCTTAAGAATTGCAACAATTTGCGAGGTATCACCGTTTTGTCCGTTTTCCCAAAACTAATGGCAACAATCATTCTCTGGCGAATATAGAGGATACAATCGAGTCTAAACTCAAGAGGCTTCCGCAGTGGTCGATCGTGTGTCGACCATATATCAACACTCTGCGTATCGCTCATGAGCAGTCTGCGGAGTTTCAATCACCGCTTTACCTCATGTTCGTGGATTTTGAGAAGGCCTTTGACCGAGTCAACCGTGAATGTATATGGAGATCACTTCTTGGTAGGGAAATTCCTACAAAATATTGTTGCCATTATAAGAGAGTCCTATAACAACGCAAGATGTTTTGTTTTACGCAATGGGCAGCTATCCGACTCTTTCGATGTTCAGCAGGGTGTGATACAGGGGGATGTTCTATCACCAATTCTCTTTCTACTGGTGATAGACGATGTTTTAACGGCCAGCGGTAGAACAGCAGAGAGACACAGCATTCAATGGATACCATTTGAAAGGCTTAGTCACTTAGACTAGGCCGATGATATATGCCTCTTGGCAAATAACATCAGCGGGCTGAACGGTATGTGTCAAGCTCTGAAGGTAAAAGGAGAGTCGAGTGGTCTTAAAATAAATAGCAAAAAGACAAAAAAAAAATGCTCACAGGCCGCTCCACATATCAGCGTATTTATACCTTGGAAGTATTATTTCAGCAAATGGTGGTACTGATCGGGACGTTTAAAGTAGAATAAATAAAGGTTGCACAGCCTTCGGTGGTCTGTGCCAAATTTGGAAATCCAGTCAAATATACTTATGCCCAAGATTGAGATTCTTCGAATTCAATGTCAAATCCGTGCTGTTATACCTATGGTTGGGAAACCTGGAAAGTCACGACTACCATCTCGAAGAAATTGCAGGCTTTTGTGAATCGCTGTCTTCGCCACATCCTAAATATTCGCTGGCCACAAATAATATCAAATGAGGAATTGTGGCACAGGACAAGTCAAGAGCGGCTGGACGTTGACATAAGAAAGCGTAAATGGCAATGGATTGGTCGCACACTGAGGAAACCAAACGATGAAATTGCAAAGCAGTCCTCTGAATGGAATCCTAAGGGTTCACGGTGGGTTGGAAGACCAAGAACAACATGGAAATCAACAGTGCTAACAGAAGCAGACTCCCAGAGAAAGACGTGGCCACAGTTAAAATATCTAGCTGAAATTATAAAAGTCGACCTAATGGAGTCAATATTTATAGATTCGAAATATCGTATTCATTCCATTTCAGTTGATCAATTTAAAAGCAAAAATACATATTTGTTTCAATTGAAATTTGAAGGTTCTTAACGAAAGCTCCAATGTGTGGCAGCCTTCTCGGAATAGTGGCGCCTTTCATGGAACACAGAATGCAGTTCGTCGTACGGCAGCGGTGGCGGCGCTTCTCACGGCAAGGTGCCTGGGCCATTTGCCACTCTGCCCCACCCCTAGACACGAGTTTATATGTTGACTTCGTTTCAAAAAATTTGTGGTTTTTAACTAACTTTCCTGTACAATTATAGAGAATGGCAATCCTATTGCGATACGACTTTCTTGCATTTCAAACATTGTTTATTCTAAAAGCATTTCATTCTAGACTTCGACAGGCAAAAAAGATACCTTATACAAATATAAGACAAAAACATCCCAACAAACAAATCCAAGGGGGAAAAAAAATTGACATGCACAAAGGCCACTCATAACATCTATAGCCTACAGATTCATTTCAGACTTTGCCAAATCCCTTAATGACACTTTTCCTAATATTTCCTTATTATTCTTCGTTATCATTTTGGGATATATGTCTTCTTTGTCGTTGCCGCAGACGTCTTCTTCATCGTTGTCATTTTTGGGTACCCCCCAAAATGAATCCTTCCATGTGAAATAACTGTATTCCATAATGACAACACCAAAACAGCCTGCAGCAGCATTCAGTCAGTTAGTGTTTCAGCTCCCTACGCTATTTCATATATCCTTATAGCCAGCCACACGACTCTACGACAGTCTTTTACCAAACTAATTCTAATTCCAGGACGTGACGATAATGAATGAAAAAGTAGCCTCACATAATCCCCATCCTTAAGGATGCATAGGCCCAATGAAACATCTTCCTCAAAACATGAATACAAACAACATAACAGAAAAGAAACCATCGCAATGTGATTGTAAGAAAAAATTTATTCATCGTCCTTCATAATTTGTTAGCCCCAGACCGACATTCTTCGCTTTTTTTTTGTATGTTGCGAATTTCTTGTGGGCACAACGGAAGCCAACAAAAGGACATTTCATCCTTTTAAACGACTGAGGTATCACCATCGACAAGTTTATTAAGAGCATCTCTTCGTTCAGACCTCGGAAATTACATTCCGTTTGGCAGCCGCGGGTGAATTAAACATAAAACAGGCGGGCGTCCGCGTCCGTTCGGCAATCAGTTGTATATCTCCCTGGTGTCCGGGTCCGGGTTCAGGTTATACAGCAACAAGAAAAAAAAGTACCTGTCATCAGATGAAAGCTTTAACCCAATTTCCCTTCAAATTGTCCCTTTTCATCATCGTCTTCATTCGCGTAGGTGGGGTGTTGCAGTGACCGGGGCATAATAATTATTAATGGAAGCTTATTTTTATGGAGGCATCTGGTAAATTTTAATAAATACCTTAGGGTATGACCATCTGAGGCGCGTTGATGTGTACAATCGGAATACCAATTCCAGCGCCGACCTTTAGTTAAAAAATTCCCGCCATCGTCATCCATCGTCCATGTTGGTGGGGAAGGATTTGTTTACCTCGCCGAGAATGGATATGGTATGGTTATTGTCTTCTTTATTTAAATTGGAAAAAGATTTTGGGGAATTCATAAGAAGCTTAGCATACACTGTTGGGCTTGGGTGAGAACTCGCATCCAATTAATATCTTTTGGAGTTTTTCTTTTAACTTTTAAAGAAAAAAGGTCTAAGGATTGGGCAATGTTGTTATATTATTATTAAGTTAAGGTTTGGTTTAAAGTTAAGACAGCTTTATACACTACGGTTTCATGAGATTCAAATTATCCCATTCTCTCCAAAAAAGGAATAATATCGGAGTAAATATTTTGCAAAGAGGGATATTCTCTCTTGAGAATTATTTTCAAGGGTAAAGAGATTTCGGTCTTTTCGTTTTCATTTACGTCAAACCAAAAATTCATGTAATTGGTCATTGAATTTGATATTTTGAATACACCTATTTTTGACTTGGGTTTTGAGTATTAAATGCTTTTTTTTACCGTCAATATATTATATTAGAAAATTAATAATAATATAATAATAATAATTAATTAAAATAAATGCTGGTGTGCCCCAGGGCTCTGTCTTATCCCCGACCCTATTTCTTATCCTTATAAATGATATTTTAGCTAAATTTTCTAATCAAATCTATTGCATTGCTGACGATAGTACTATTAGTTTCTCTTACTCGTTCCCTGACTCACTTCCCCAATCTTCAGATGTGAAACTTCAACGTCAGCATATGATAAGCTCATTAAATTCTGGTCTTAACAGCATTGTTAAATGGGGAATCTTCAACTACGTGGAGTTTAATGCTTCCAAAACTCAATGCTGCCTTCTGTCGCTAAAGCGAAACTTATCCTCACTGCCTCTATCTATGTGTTGCACTTGCATACTTGCATTCAGGAAACCCAAAACCTTTCAGTCCTGGGTATGTGTTTCTCTGACCATTTACTGTGGAATGATAACACAATTGAAACTGCTAAAAATGCAGCAAAGTGTTTGGGTTTTCTAGGTCGTTGCAAGAAATTTTGTACTCCTTATGATCTGGCTATAATATACAAATCTTACATCCACCCTAAACTCGAGTACAACTCTCACATCTGGACAGGAGCAACGAAAACATCTTTACATCTATTTGATCGCATCCACAACAAACTAATAGGGAATAGCTCTATCAGCGAATCTATAGATACTCTTGAGCATCGTTGAAATGTTTCCTGTCTCACCCTTTTTTTATCGCTTTTTTTACAAACAATGTTCACATGAAGTAGCTATGTAGTTTCAATCCTCCCCTGAAACGATTTCCACGCCACATTCGCCCAGCCAGGAATGCAAATCAGTTTACACTTGAGCCCAACTTCGGACGCACAGTATAATATAGAGATTAAATCTTTAGCCGCACTATAAGTATGTGGATTGCTCTACCTAGCTCGATATTTCCAACTCATTGAAACTTTAAGACATTCAAGGTCAATGCTCATCGGTTTCTCCTCTTAGGGCCAGTTTTTCAGTTCAGGGCTAACTCTGACTTAAATCTGAGTTGGCTAATCCTGAAAATAAATTAACCCCGAGTTAACTCAGGAACAGTTTTTCAGTTGAGGATTAACTTTTATGTGCGACACTATGGATATAACCCTTCTACGCCTTTCACGCATTGGAATAGAGATGGCGCCACAACGAAATTGCACTGAAAATAACTTTCCTTATCGAAATTGAGATGACGCCACAGCTGAAAAGGCCCTCAATTTGGTCCCGGAGCTAACTCACCAAATTAGGCGAGTTAGCTCGGAGCTAACTTTGGATTTCAATTGACTGAAAAACACGTTTATGGAGTTAACTCAGGCTTAACCCGGAGACTAGGATGACCTCGCACTGAAAAACTGGCCCTAAAATACTTTCTAACCCTCCAACTGCTTGCACTATGATAAATCATGACAAAGGTAGCCAAAATCCCTTGAGTGCGCGCTGATTATAAGAAGCCCTAGCCCAGCTAATGAGTGGTGTGGGGGCTTAGTACGAAAGGAGATGAGTCTATAATTTTTAAGTGTTTGAAATACATACATACAAAGGATAGTGTTGTGAAGTTAGCATAACAATCCTTTTCTCAGCCACTGAGCTAGCTAGAAAATTGCAGTTAGGTCCCGAATTTGCAGTTTTGTATGCACTCCAAAAAAAGTCCAAATTTGAAAAAAGAATGCATACAAAACTGCAAACTTAGAGCCTTACCGCAAGTTGCAAACTAGCTCTGTTCTCTTAAACTGAGAAATGGACAGCTATGCTAACTTTACAGAGAAGTTAACATGGAAAAATGAATTTATCCGATTTTTGTTTTTTAAATAAAACTTCAAAATTTCGACCTTAATTTGTCTTGAAAAACAAATAAAACTGAAAATGTGGAGCCTTGCTGCAAATGTAAAGCTAGCTCCGTTGCTGATAAAGGCACTGTTATGTCAACTTCACAGTAAAATTAGCAGTTTATACAGTATGAAATGTGATTGCTATATAGAGCAATGTCTATAGTCTTGGCATCCCCCCAAACTTGGCTGTTTCTGCTGTTTGAGAATGCACGCTGCTCCTAACCTCACCACTGACCTCATCGCTGACCTCACCGATACCTTTGATGTCAAAAGAGCTTTTATACAAGGAAGAAAGAAAGTCTTGCGACTTCTCCAATATCGTTCTTGAAAGAATTGTAACGCTAGAGTAGAGGCACAATTTTTCTAAAGTCCGTGCAATTACTCGGTTAAGCTCAAGACATTGATAGGTTAGGTTGGATGTGAGTGGTACTTTCGTGAGTATTGAGGACAAAACCAAGAAGATGGGTTTAACAATGAAGGCAGGACCAAATATATGCTGTCAACTAGAATGGACACCCAAAACCGATGTCTTGGACAAAACGTCACTATAATTTCGAAGTGGTCAGAGAATTTGTCCACCTAGGATTCCCCATCAACTCAGCGAACGTTACCAGTTCTGAGATCAAACGAAGAATTCTTGCCATTCGCTTTTTCTTTGGCTTTAGAATGCAATTGAGAAGCAAAATCCTCTCTCGAATAACTAGAGTCTCCCTGATGTAAAAGACGCTTATCATCCCGGGCCAGATGTATGGTGCAGAGACATGGACACTTTAAACGGTGGATGAGAATGCTTGAGGCTGTTTTGAGATGAAAATTCGGTGGGGGAATTTGGGTCCCATCTGCATAGATGGGGAATAGAGAAGAAGTTACAACAACAAACTGTACGGGCTGTACAGCGACACCGACCAGCACAATATAAGGCTGTGCTGGGTTCCTGGTCACAGTGGTGTCCCAGGTAACGAAAGCGCTGACGAGTTGGCAAGAATCGGATCGACTCTTGATCCTTATCAGGCAATAACAGATTCCACCCTGTAATCTTAAACAGTTAATCGAGAGTAGAACTCTAGCTACGACGAATAAGCGGTGGAGATCGCTCGATACCTGTGTTATAACCAGAAAATTATGGCCAAGTTTCAACAAACGAAAGACCGACACCATATCATCCAACTGAATAAAAAGTCTTTATCTCTTCTCGTGAGTATCACCACCGGTCACAACCACCTGGGCTAACCACAAGAAAAAGATGAAACTCAGTTTAGACGATTTTTGCAGGGGATGTGGTGACATAGAGATTCATGAGGATACTCCTCACTACCTGTGTCACTGCCCTGCGCTGTACCATCTCAGAAGCAAGCACCTAGGGAGACACTTCTTCAATGACTTGGAAGAACTCTCCGACATTCCAAGCAAAAACCTATTCAAATTTATTAATTATACCCAATGGCTTGAAAATCATTAAGCTCTATCAACCACACGACCACGAGATTGGTAACTTATGCAACCGCAGTCAATAGACATAAAAAACATTTCTTCAACGAACGATAACCTAGACCAACCACTGACCTATCATACCCATCTATCAGACGTTGCATGGAGCCACTGCTCCTACGGGCCTAATGGAGGTGTGATTTCTCAAATGGGGGCAAAGGAAGGACCACGCTTTTGAAAGGCGTTTTCCTCTCCTCAGCCTGGTGGTTATGTACCAACGGACACTCCTCCAACGACCAAGAAATACTCGCCGACTTTTCAGGCTATAGCCTGCTGAAATTCTTCAACACCCTTAACGGACTTGAATTAACATGGGACTTATCTTAGGTTTCTTTTCATGGGGTTCACAATCAATAGGGTACCACAATGGATCTACATTGATCTAAGTGTGACGGAAACAAAACCAACTGTCAGCCCATTAACCTAACCTAACCTTACACCGACCAAGCCAAAAAAGTGAAAAGCCAACACTGAGATGGCCGGGTCACCTTATGCGAATGAACATCAATGCTCCGGCCCGGAAAGTCTTTGAATCCAACTTTGTGGGATGGGACGGCGGCAGTGCAGTAGAAAAGGACAGTATAACAGGTGGCACACGCAAGTGGAAGAGGATATCAACCAACTTATGCGAAGCTGAAAGAAAGCTTGTTGGTTGAGGCCCTGGTCCACCCCGGACTGTAGTGCCACCTTAAGCAAGTAAGTAAGTAAGTATTGCGGTTTTAAGGTAGTCATGACGCTGCCAGGTTGATCAAGGGCATACGCAAGGGAGGGGGGAGCATTAAGTTATTTTGCCCCTCCCTAATTATCTCAAGACTAGATTTCTATTCTAATTTTGAATGAGTCCCCCCTCCCTGATCGACATCCTGCGAACGTCCTTGAGGTTGACGGAATATTGTCAAGGTGGCAACACTGTCAGAAGGATAATAGAAGACCCTCAGACCATGGATATTTGAATGGTCTTTTTTGATTCTTGGTTCCTATTATTAATCAAATATTTTCATCAATTTTCATTAACGTACCATTTTCGGGAGGGGATTATCGGTAGTAGATAAAAATTTTTTGATTTCAATAAAAAAAAAAACCCTTTCAATATAAATTTTTTTGTAGACTCTTTTGATTCTTGTTGCTTATGACAAATGAAATATGTGGACCAAGTTTTGTGTCAATGCTGTTGAAATTTGGTAATATTTTACGTGTTTCACTAATAATTCGGTCACCATTTATGAAGAAGGCTATAACTTTTTTGAAGGTAGTTGCATCGAGTTCATTTTGATTTAGTAAGATTGGGCATTACAAAATACCCTTAAAACATTTTTCATATGCTTACATTATTCCAAGATAAATATTTAAGTAAATCTTTCATATCCTCCCCTCCCCAGCACTTTGAAAGAAGCTTTTTTTAAAAAAACAAAGTATGTTTTTAATCAACTCGAGAGTTCTCGGGTCATCGCCCGACCCTTGGTGTTCGATTTATAAGCAATATTTCGGGATTGTGGCAACCCTTCTCTTGTCCTTCTGACAGTGTTGCCACCTTGGAAACACTTCTTAATAGTAAAGTTAGAACATGAACTATTTGTATACTAAAGCCCAAGCCGTCAGGTCAAAATGAAAGGTTGGTCTCACTAACAGCCCCACTATAAGGAGATATAAGGTAAAATCTAGTAATAAGCATAATTTTAAAAAACATAATTTAATTTCCTTTGAGAAAGGTTCTAACATATTTTTTGTATATTGAACCCTTCTCGAGATACTGGCTAAAACGCATTTTTTTAATATACGGCTGACGTACAACACTACTTAGAACATCGCCTTTTTTTGCCTCTGCCGACATGGACTTGAAAAATCGCCTTTAAAAGGGATACATATTATTATTATGTATGGACATAAGTACATATACTCTCAATTGCAAACAATTTATCTTATGGATTCTTCAATGTGAACCAAATAAAAAATAAATAAATTGCCGAGTAATTAAAATCAATCAAAAATCTATTTCTCCAAACACTTTAAAATGCAATTTATAGCTAACAGATTTTGTAAATTCCAGCACACAGACAAGAAAAATCAATTTTCCACTCACTTTCACTTGACTTCTCTTTTTAATTTGTCCCCAAACTACAACACAATATTACATACTGTGGAGTGTCCTGGTCCTGTTTGTATGTCATTGGCGCGAGGCAGCGGGGTGGTTCGCTTCCATATCTACCTGATGGTGTTTCATTACAACCCAACGAGGCTTGAGAAGAAGGGTGCACCCCGAGCACACGAAGCTAGCTACCTAGAGAATCTTAAGTACCAAACATTAATTACCTGACAAGTTGCCTTCTGTTGCATCTCTATAACTCTTGAGATCCATTAACCGGAGTGCCTCTGTGCATTGTTTTCGCCTCGTTGGATATTCACTGTCGGATAACTCATGCCGCACATTTGAATTGCAAATTAAAACCACCAGATCCTTGGCTAAAAAGGGAATTTGGAAAGTTTCCAGAGACCTAGAATGGAAGAGTGTGCAAAAAAAAAAAAATAAAAATTAGAAAAAAAGTTATAGAATAAAAGAAAAACTCCCAGGTAAATTATTTACATATTTTTTCATGCAAACATAAAAAGAATCAGAACAAAAAAATCACACAAAAAATTTGAAGATAAGTTTAAGAATGCACACGAAATAAAAAAACAAATAGAATTATCTTCAGAAAATAGCGCCAAAAAAATGGAGCAGGTATTATCTGTGTGTTTGTCAGAGTTGTTATCATATGCCTCTTGGAGATTTAATTAAAGACTTGTAAGCCCGAGTACTAATACATTTTGATGGTAAGGGAGTGTGGTTATTTTTGTTTGCTATTGATTCTAAACGTTAACATTATCCTTTTGTGATATAGGCTATTGAATATACCGAAAAATGAGAAAAGAAGGATAATTACGTTGAAGGACTTTCGTTATTGAATATATTTGTTTGGGGCATAAGCATGCTTAAGAAGGAACAGTCACAATGGTGTCTTTTCAATATGTTTGGTATAGCTGGAAAACTAAGGCGAATTTGACAATCTTACATTTAAAAAATTTTGTTCAAAATTAAATTTTGTATCGAAATGGATAGCTTGAGAAATTTAACAAAAACACTTTAGTAGGAAAAGGTAACAAAAATACACAAAACAAACAAAATCGACAGAATCTATGATTTTTTTTATTATGTGCTAGATTGCAAGTTCTTGGAAACAAAGATATGCTCAAGAGATGCTAATTTACAATTGACAGTGATATAGCCATTTAAACTTTACCATTTACGATCATTTTTCGTAGTTTTTATCCGAAAGCATATTTTACCTAAATCGACCTAGTCGTTCAGTGTATGTAGGTCTGGAAGTATTTTAAAACAGATGGAATACTAAATTTTTGGGCTTACCTTAATACCTAAAGGCTTAAAATAATTTTGCCTTTTAAGAATTAAAAATTTCAATATCAAATAATACAATTATTATTATATAATAAATGAAAAAATCGTGAAAAATAAATTGAATTTATATTCATTAAAAAAAAAACTGTCAAAAAATACCGTCAGTAAAAAACTGACTGTTAAAAATGCATTTTTTTCAAAATTTACAAGCATTTGTATTTTGTATTGTTTAAATTGTAAATGTTTTAGGTACAACATTAAAAATTTCTTTAATAGTGTCCTAATAAAAGTTTGGAGGTTTATGTTACTAAAATTTTTTACAAAAAATGCTATAGTGTAGGTTACATTTGTTTTGAAAAACAGCCATTTTTGCCATTTTCTCGTTTTCTTAGAGGCTTTTACCTAAAACTAGAGCACAAAATTAGATTTTTTTTCCAATGCTAGAAAACAAATTTATCTGTCCATAGATACCTTAATCGCTTTGATACAAGTTATCTAGGGCTGACTAATTTCTGGGACCACTTGACCTTTTCTGACCAATTAGATGAAATCTTTTTAATCAAATTTTCTCATATGAGGTGCCAAAGGTCCAGAGCCGAGGAAATTACCAAAAATCGTTTTTTTTTCTGTTCTTGTGGCCTTGTAGGTAATATCGAAAAATATTTTTTTTTCAACAAAATTTGCTAAACTATCTGAAAGCACTTATGTATCTTCTTCTGACCCCGAATATAATTTTTATTTAGAAAAGCTTCTTGTTACGTTTAATGGTAGAGTCAAAAGAATTCTGAGAAAAATACTGGTATTTGAATCAAATCTCAATTCTTTTATAATATGTATTTCTAAACACCTTGAGGAGATAAACTATACCATTCTAAATAACATAAGACTGAGAACTCTGAAATAATCCATATAGGTATGTATATCAGTTGAGTCTTCATTGGTTTAAACAGTCACGAGGTTCTTTAAATGTTCAAGCCATTCATTTTTTGGCTATCGAACTCGTTCAAAATATGTTCTTAAGTTTTGGTGCTTAATTTTTCAGCTTCATGAGCAGTATGAAGACAATAATAGTCTACTGGAGAGTGGAGAGCCTTTTTTTTTATTAATAGCTATAGGAATAATTATTTAGCCGCCAACCACCCTAATTTTTTTATTTTGCCGACATCAACCTTTGCCGCCAGGGGAAGAATGCCTGGCGCACAGTGGGGCCAAACCTGCGATTTTGGGAAAACAAAACTCTAAATGGTATCATTATGTATGTACTTGCACCCACTTAATTAAATGGTATCACTCGTTTTACGATCATTGTTAAGGGGAAGTTTTTAATTTTTCATAATAGTGGGAAATTTTGTATAAAGTTAAGTCAGGTGGAAACTAAAAATAATCCAGTCAACGAAGGAAAAATAAATGCAGTAAATCATGCTCTCTGGGTTATTATTTTATGTGGTAGGGGTGACTCCTAGGTATAACATACTAAAAGTCCCCAGCCCAGGTCCGCGAGCTTTGGGCAGGAGGGGGGGTTAAAGGTCCCCTTTTGTAACTTTTCGGGAATATTTTGAAAACTAAGCGTTTAAGCGGAAAAGTGTACACTACAAAATGAAAGAATAATAAATTTCCTACAAAAAAAGTCTTAATCGTATTTTCGGGAGGATCACGGTTAAGAAAGATACGAGCAATAGAAAATTAAAAAAATTGAAAAACAATGTTATTGTCTTACAACATCAATGGTTTTTGATCAATTTACTCAGAAATATAGGAAAAAGTAAGTATATATTGATTCATGGTCATCCCAGGGACATTACGAGAGCAATTTATGGTTTAAAGAAGGTGGTTTTGTTTAAAATGTCCTTATTTAAGAAAACAGTGTTTATTTTCATATGAGAAACACTGTTTCTTTAAGGTAAGAAGTACACAGCATTTTTCAAAGCTATTGACCAATACTTAATGAAATCATTTTTGGACATATTCTAAGAAATAAATTATATAAAAGGGGAGGTGTATTTCCCCCTCCTTTCTTAAATGGTGTAGCACCAGTATTGTAAGTATTTCCGTTGTTTTTAAATAGCTATTTTTCTACTTTATTTCAATGTTTTGGGAGTTTGTCCCCCTTTTCAGAAAAGAGGGGGAAATACACCTCCTCTTTTATATAATTTGTTTCTTAGAATATGTCCATAAATTATTTCATGAAGTATTGGACAGTAGCTTTGAAAAATGCTGTGTACTTCTTACCTTGAACAAACAGTGTTTCTCATATGAAAATAAACGCTGTATGAAAAAATTAAATAAGGACAATATATACTTATTTTTTCCTATATTTCTGAGTAAATTGATCAAAAACCATTGATGTTGTAAGACAATTACATTTGTTTTTCAATTTTTTTAATTTGCGTGTCTTTCTTAACCGTGATCCTACCGAAAATACGATTAAGACTTTTTTTTAGGAAATTTATTATTCTTTCATTTTGTAGTGTACACTTTTCCGCTTAAACGCTTAGTTTTCAAAATATTTCCAAAAAGTTACAAAAGGGGACCTTTAACCCCCCCTCCTGCTTTAAGCTCGCGGCCCTGGGCTGGGGACTTTTAGTATGTTATACCTGGGAGTCACCCCTACCACATAAAATAATAATCCAGAGAGCATGATTTATTGCGTTATTTTATGATTTTGAGTCTTCGTTGACTGGACTAAAAAGTAAATAACGATTTCTCAAAAAATAAAAAGCGGGTTGGAGTGAGTCAAAATTACTTTTGAAGAAGAAAAAAAAAATTTCATGCTCCGTTATGAATTTTGTGGAAAATAATCACGTCTATATTGAAATTATCGTACTTCATTAATTGAACTTTTATTCACTGATCCCAAAACTGGTAAATCTGGTGATGAAATTTTAACAGGACCTTTATTACCATCAGGACTGCCAAAAAAAACCTGAAACAGACCCTAGGTAGGTGGAGCTATTTTTTGTATGGCTACTCAAGTCTGGAACTATACACCCGAAGTCCAAATATTGGCTTGATTTTTCGCTGTAATCGCTAAAATGGGGAAAATTATTTTTCCATCAGATACCTTTAGGTACATATTAACATAGTACATTGAAAGAAAAATTTTAAATTACAATCCATGAGATGGATGAATTATGGAAAACATCAGTTTTAAGAGCTCAAAATTTCAATGGTCCGTTTTTACCCCTTATTTCAACTGAAATCAAATTTCTAACTATAAAATCAGTATAACAGCCGGATTCTGCATGAAAAATACTAAAATAAAAGTGTAAATTAAACACTTTTATATACCTATGAGGTTTTTTCCACCTTGGCCCCACCCCCACACGCTTTTTTTGTGTGTTTAAGGCTAAAAAAAAAAACAGTAGGCACTTGCCATGCAATTTTACAAAATATTCTTCTTCTCAAAAAACTGCTCGACAACCTGGCTTAACTTTTAGTACAGGCTATCTACCTTTGGGTGGGAAGCCATTTTTCAAAAAATGATTATTGATTGTACTTCCCAAAGAACCTCTTTTTTGATTTTCGATTTCCTTGAGAACTTTAGGTCTGATTTAAAAAAAACTTTTTAAACAAGCAATATTTCCAAAACAACGAAGTCGAGTTTTTCAAAAACTTTGTAGGTAGGTAGGTACTGAATGTTTTTTTGAACACTTTTCCGAATATTTTATAAAAATAATTTACTTTTATGCAAAAATAAGGGTACCATCCATACATGTTAAGAATAGTAGAAAATATAATTTTTTCTCAAAAATGACTTACGAATACGATTTTGGGATTTTTTATTTTTCTAAGCTTAAATTAACGCAGTGTATTTTTAAATCAAATAAAAATTTACACCTAGCCGCTATTAACAAAACATCCCTAGAAGCTAGAAAACTATTCTTTGTTTTGAATTCTTTAATTATTGGCAAAAACTTCCAAAGACTATGAATAATATCTACTGCATACCAAAATGTTCAAAAACATTTTATTTAATTTTTAAAAAAATTCTTAAATGTATTTTGAAATATTGAAATTTCGAAATCGGATTGGTAATAATTTTTGTTTTTTGAAAATTTATCTGCATATCTAAAAAAAAACTAAGAAACTAAAACTAAAGCTTTACATACCAACATTTTTCCTCAAAAATGCTTTGAAAATATTCATATAAAAATCCAACGATTTTCATTTTTTTTCATAAAAAAAAATGTGCACTGTAGTGCAAAGCTAAGTTCGCGGCACTACACCCTTTTTACAGAAGCAAACTCAGGTGATTTTCATCCCCCCTCTAACTTCACTATCAATAAAGTCATTCCATTCCATTTTTTTACCATTTATGTTTTTGTTGTGATATTTCTTCTCTTTAAGTCACTCTTTCTTTGCTCTAAAAAATAAATTCTGGTAGGAAAATTTCATGAAAATCGACCCATCCATCTTTCTTTGCTCTAAAAAATAAATTCTGGTAGGAAAATTTCATGAAAATCGACCCATCCATCTTTCTTTGCTCTAAAAAATAAATTCTGGTAGGAAAATTTCATGAAAATCGACCCATCCGTTATATACTTGTACTGACATCCAGACAAACAAACCACCATCAAAATTTCCATTTTGATCAAAGTCTCGGGTTCGGCTTCTTTTATGAATTCAAAAATTGTCGCATGCAAATGGAAAATATATTAAAGGAAGTTGTTGGCAAGAAAGTTCATAAAGGCCACCAAGAAGTTAATTTTCTTTTTCTCCATATGTTATCCAAAATCCAATCCATTCCAGTCATCCAATGCACTATTTGAACACGGAAACCGAATGAATGGAAGCAATCTAAAATTGGTTGCTGAATGCTAACTGTAGGTATTTGTATTGGGAAAGGACTTCATACGTCCTCAGAGTGCTTTTTTTTTTAATTTGATGTGATGCCTCCTGCAAAATATGTTCTCTAACGCATTTTACCAATAAATCACAGGATATGGCAAGGAGCATAATGTTTATTACAACTGTATCACATGTAGCAATATCTCCTTCCATTCTCTGTTAGCTCAATGCCTTTAGGAGCACATCATTCAATTTTGTATAGTTTGTGTTTGTTTTTCACACAGACAACAGCAACTAGAAATATAATTCATTTTTTTCTGTTGAACCCTGCCTGCATTACATATTTCATGGCTGTAAGCGTTTTTTTATGCAAACTTATGCATAAACATACATATCCCTGTTTTTTTTTTTTGTCAAAGCAAAAATGGTTACTCTTGCATTATTTGTCGTTGACAAATATTAATCTCACAACTTCAGTCTCATTTCGCGCGTAGCACTAAATCGTATTTTTATTTACACAAAATATTTGTCAACTTGTGATGGAAAGCTTAGCATGGTATAGTAGCAAAGAAAATCAGCAGTGCACAAAATGCATTTAAATGCGCGCATATTAGAGGATATTGCTCCGAAGCTACAAAGGACAATACTGGAGAATAAAAGAACTTAAGAGTGGAAGACAATAAAACGAAAACCCAACTATTTCAGAAGGAAAGAACACATAGGAAGATACCTACTAATAAACAGTTCAATAAACAAATACCAAAAAAATGCAATAAAATCGCATGCAGTAAGCATTTTCTTGAGAAATAAGTAACACTGCATAGACCGTGGTGTACTCATACTGTTCATGAGCATCTACCATCCTAAATATTATGTGCGCGAAAACAGAAGATTTAAGTATCCTGTCAGCAGGACAAGAGTGACATGCATACAAATAACAACTCAACGGGCTGAATAGAAATGAGATGGCGAGCCCGTTCTCAACTTTTCTGCGGCTGATAGTGAAGTTGAAAACTGCTTTTGGCAAAAGGCATTCTTCTGTTTCGAATGCATACAAAAAACAAAAAGAATAAAACAAACAAAAAAATTTGAACAAAGGACGACCATATCCTTAGAGTCAAGTCAGTAAGAGTAAAACTAGAAATTCCTTAGAAGGAATAATAAAAAGTGTTCAAAAACAAGCAAAACAGAAAAAAATCTTCACTCGTCGAGAACATTGAAATCCTTGGTTTGGCAAATATCAAAAATGTTTTACTATTTGCACATGACAGGAGAAACTACTTCTCACTCTCTCTTTCTATCTGAAGCTGAACTTCCTGACTAGCAGTGAATGAAGAAACAATTTCCGGCATTTAGAAAAGAATAATAGACATAAATAAACCAAGACCGAGGACATATCCAATCCAGTCCTGGATTTATTCATCAAAGGAAAGGCCGGAAGGACTTTATAGACTCTTTGAATGTAGGTATAGGTAATATTTGATATTTTCATTTTATTTTCCCATTTAATGTAATTTCCCCAGTTCGAATTTAAATTTTAAGATCATAGAATTGCGCACTTTTCGAGAGGCAAACGTTGACTCCGACCATTTCCCTGTTGCGGCTAGGTTTAGAGCTTAATTTTCAAATGAAAAGAAACTACGAACCTTCTTAAAGCAGAAATTCAATGTTCGTCACCTTTCAATTCCTTGATTCAACAGAGCCTGCAAAGAGCATTTGAAAGAGACGCTCTCCGCTGTGCACCTCCCACACATGCTCAGTATTGTTATCGCTGTATCATTAAAGAGGCAGCTAAAATCACAATTATAGGCTACGAAGCAATCCCGAAAAAGAAGCAGTGGTAATTCATGAATGCGTAAAGCTGAAAAGGGTGACAAAAGATGCACCAAGAGTATCGAGCAAGGATAAGAGAGGAAAAGAAAACCCTGCGAAGAAATAAAAGGGCGTATACATTCGGAACGCACACTCTTCTAAACAGCGAAAGTAACATCATTGTATATAAATTCTAAAGTATTCTCATGACGAAAAAAAGCTCGTGGCCATCTAGTGTCCAAATGTAATCCTAATTTTTGTTAAGGGATCTCGGTAAGGCGATCACTGCGAACCTATCGACCAAATGTCAACCTACAAAATTGTGTTTCATGAGAATACTATGATGTTCAAAGGGTAGACACGGTGCATTCAAGAGGACACAAGCGTCCACAAGCTTTATTTCAAAGCGAACCTCTGTCTTCCAACTCCTACTCTCACCTCCAAGTGGTGAACATCGGGTGCCTAGTACCTTTAACTGAAGATGGGGTTCCAATCCCTGTGGACGGTTTTAGGGGGCAGCAAACGAGAGAGGGGGGGAGAAGGGTTCCCACTAAGGCACTTCTCCTTCATCCAGGCGGCAGCGGAAGAATTCTCAAGATGGAATCAACGGTGGCGTCTACAGTTCCAGTTAGGCTGAACTACTTAGTGAACACCTTATACTACGACATATTCGGAACTCAGGCCTATAAGGAGCGGTTAATCCGGCTCCCCGCCCTTGGAGTTATATTGTAAGGGTCTGGTCCTCCAGGTTGGGGGTCGTGCCGTCGGGGTAAGGCTATCTTAGTTGCGAAGCACCAACAAGCCTCGGATACGGACGGATTTACTGTTGACGAACCAAGCAAACGAAACAAGGACAACGAACTTCGGATCTGCACGTGGAATGTTCTGTCTCTCTATAGACCACGTGCAGCCAAACATTTAGCGGAGGCCCTAGACTGCTACAAAGCAGACATCACCGCCATCCAAGAAGTGCGATGGGATGGGCCGGGCAAGAGAAAACTGAAAGATTGCGATATCTACTACGGTGACTATTACCGACCACAAGGGCAGCGTCTCTTTGGATGTGGATTCGTCGTTAGAGGCAGACTTAGGCAAGAAGTCTTGAGTTTCAACTATGTGAACGAGCGCCTCACGACAATTCGCATTAAGGCTAAATTCGCCAACATCAGCCTGATATGCTCGCATGCCCCCACAGAGGAGAAAGATGACGACACCAAGGACGAGTTCTACGAGCTCCTGGACAAGACATATGAGCAATGCCCTAGCTATGACATTAAAATTGTCTTCGGTGATTTTAATGCCAAACTGGGAAGAGAAGACGTCTTTGGTGGCACAATCGGAAGATACAGCCTGCACGACACCACCTCCGATAACGGACTCAGGCTAATCGACTTTGCTGCGGGGCGAAACTTTGTGGTAGCTAGTACGCAGTTCCCGCATCTCGATATACATAAGGGGACATACAAACGACATCTTAGTGTCAAAAAATTACCCTAGCAAACCACGGTGCTACTATGGCTTGGTGCAACAGATGGGTTAAAAACTCTTCACACGAATGACGAATAGCACGCTCTATAAAACCCTTAAACTGCCGGCCCTACTTTATGGTTCCGAAGATTTGGGCGATAAGCAGAAAGGGAGAGCTGATCTCTTTTGAAAGAAAAATTATTCGACTGATAAATGGTCTTGTGTACGAGGAGTGCTAATGAAGAGAACAAACAACTACGAACTCTATCAACTGTAACAAGATGTGGATGTAGATAATCAAAATCTGTCAAGTACGTGGGCTCAGCCAAATCGAACAAATGGATAATAATTCTCCAGCGAAAGAGAGTCCTTGAATCCCAGCCCCCAGGTTCGAATAGCGAACATCCAGTTTAAAGACCAAACCATAACGGATACCAGAAGGCTTGGTACAGATGACAGGAAGCAGCGTGGTCGGGGTCGTAGAAGATGGAATGCCACCAAGTCTCAGACTGTGAGCCGGATAAGTAGGTATAAAGTAGTGTTATTCTGCAGTATGAGTATCAATTAAAAGGGTTTGCTGAGAAGAATACGAAAAAAAAATTATTTTGCTCTAAACCCAATATGGCATTTTGCCCAAGATGGCCAGCTAGTTAGTTTTTGGACACTAAAAGTTTTTGTGATATAAAAGCGACCTTTAACCTATTTATACATACAAAAAAGTATTTAAATCTCGCGACGTGCCATCAGATCTATTTACCTATTTTATACATAAGTAAATCTCGTGACAAGCATTTTTATCAATCTCCCAGAACTTCAAAACTTGACATTTTGATAAACAGTTTTGATAACTTAGAAGCCATATATAAAAGTTTTATAGGAAACTGCTCCCTATTAGTCCAGTCAACGAAGGAAAAATAAATGCAATAACTCATGCTCTCTGGGTTATTATTTAATGGGCGTTGTTTTTATTCTAATGTCATCACTGACTATTTGTCATTTTTTTTAACAATTTTTGAAAAATTCGTTTGAAAACTCAAAATTAATAAATACAAAATTGAAAAATGTTTTTATATGATTTTTAATTTTTTATTTTACACTATAAAGTAGTAAATTGTCTTTTATTATTCGATCTTGCTGATAGCCGTGATACGAATGCTGAAAACCAGACAGTTGTAGGGTTTCTAGCTTTTGAGAAAATTGAAAATTATGAAAACTAAGTTTTTTCGGAAACACTTAGTAACAATTACTCAACAAAAATTATTTAAAAAAAAAAGGAGTTTTCATTATTTGCAATTTTCTCAAAAACTAGAAACCTTAAAACCGTCTGGTTTTCAGCATTCGACTCAAGGCTAACATCAAGATTGAATGATGAAAGACAATTTACTACTTTATTGTGTAAAATAAAAAATTAAAAATCATTTAAAAACATTTTTCAATTTTTTTCTATTAATTTTGAGTTTTCAACCGAATTTTTCAAAAATTGTTAACTTGATTTGACTATATAATAAAAGAAACTGATTAAAGCTTTTAAAAAAGATGAAGCACAATATTGTAAGTATTTCCATTGTTTTTAAATAGCTATTTTTCTATTTTCAGTCAATGTTTAGGGAATTTGTCCCCCCTTTTAGAAATGAGGGGGAATACACCTCCCCTTCTAAAGAATTTATTTCTAAGGATATGTCCGAAAATGCTTTCATAAAGTATTGGCCTGTTACTTGGAAACATTCTGTGTAATTCTTACCTTTGAAGAAACAGTGTTTCTCATATAAAAATAAACACTATATCAAAAAAATAAATAAGGACATTTTTAACACAACCAGCTTTTGTACACTTCAACTTGCTATCATGACGTCACTGAAATGACCATGAATCAATATATGCGTACTTTTCCGGTTATTTCTGGGTAAATTGATCAAAAAACATTGATGTTGTAGGACGATAACATTGTTTTTCAATTTTTTGAATTTTCTACTGCCCGTATCTTTCTTAACCTAGCTCCTACCGAAAATATGAATAAGACTTTTTTTGTAGGAAATTTATTATTCTTTCATTCACCCCTACCAAATTAAATAATAACCCAGAGAGCATGAATTATTGCATTTATTTTATAATTTTCAGTCTTCGTTGACTGGGCTATATAAGCAGTTCCAGTGTGCGTTGTTTTTATTCTAATTTCACTGACTATGTATCATTTATTTTAACAATCAAGTTAACAAGTTTCTTATGTATGTGAAATATGAATATTTCAAATTTATGTTCAAATGTTGACTAAACCAAAAGTACTTCAACCTTTTTACCTAAAAAAATTAAAGCATCATTCAGAGGGGATCATTACGTTATCTCGAATGACAAAAATCTTGAATGCAAAAAATCTCGAAATAAAAAAATTTTAATCTCGAATGCAAAAATCTCGAACGCACAAAAATCTAGAATGAACAAAAATCACGAAAGACATAATCTCGAAAAAATCTCGAAAAATAAAAACAAATTCGAGATTTTTTTTTAAAACTTATTTCAAAGGTTAGGTCTCTGATAACACGTATTTTATGTTCAGTTTATCAAATTATTGACTTTTCTGGGCAAAAAAAGTAAAAAAAAATTTAACAAATGAAATGCAACAGATATATTTCATAACAACACAACATGAATAATATATCAAAAATTAAATAAAAATATAAGCTATATAGAATTCAAAAATAATAGCAGTTATTCCAGGCATGCCAACAGTCTGACTTTGTCACAGAGTGTTAAGTTTTGACACTCTGTTTTGAGTGTGACAGTGCAAAAGTATACAGCTGCCCAAGAAAATTGTTCCCCTAGGTGCCTATACCTGGCGATTGAACATAACCTAAACGGAGCAACGGGGCTTTCTAAGCGGTACAAAGGACCCAAGAAGAAAATTAAAAACCTTTGAACCAGGCTGCTCAAGGTACTTTTGCTCCACCCTAGTCAGTCGTACTCTTATAAAAGTCACCGAGCCACAGCCTCAACAAACATAAATTCCTTAAAAAATATTCAAAAAAAAAAAAACAGAATCAATAAACTTATTTAAAAACAAAAACTTAAGTTAGTATAAATATAAATGTCATGCAATGCTCAAAATTGTAACTTCTTTTAGATAGATAGACATTCTCAGCCTTATTTTTCAGATTTCACCAATACTCGGTTCAACCTCGGAATAGTTAAACGAAGTCAAAGCACTTACTCCATCTTTACGCCACGTCAAACAAATCGTTATTTATAAAATATTTTCTGAGCCGTTTTAGTTACACCCTCATTATGTCAAAAAAATGACCAATCTAAAACTCTGGTTGTCAAAAACGTAAACAAACCCTTGGCTGATTCCCACAATTACTCATTTCAATTGATTATTATTGGTGGAATTTTGGTAAAGGAATTCATAAATGGATAAATAAAATAGAAGAAAACGTTCTTATTGTAACAAAAAGTTATAAAAAATTTCGTTTACACTCCTTTTCGTAAATTTCACATGATGCCGCGTCAAAATGGCATTAAGATAACGACTTTACTACGGCTTTAAACCTCCTATGAACCAGTTTTAGCTTACTCCTCCTCTACTCCTCGTGTATTTTTTTTTATTAAATACAAATTTTAGGATTAGATGTGTTGTAAAGTAGGAATGACTTTACTCCGTGTCGCTAAAATGAGTTTATAAATGAGGCTGTTTAAGTCTAGAATAAATATTAATTTTTGAGACAATGGTTATAATTCGCGCGAGTTACATATTTGTATGGTGACCTCCGTCACCATTAGTACAACAACCTTTTATTTGTAATACGAATATGAATAATAAATCAATTCGTAAAATGCAAAATAAGCATATAAGTATATTTTCATATTGTAAAATAATACATTAAATTTTGCTCAATCAGCATAATAATAATCAAAGGGAAATAAATCTGATTGAACAAAATTTAATGATATATCTAGACTAACAGTCGTTAAGATACCTCGAAGAAATAAAGTCGTCGTTCGAACTACACTAAAAATAAAACTCTTTTTTTTAACTGGCGCAGTCGGAACGGAATCGAGTAAACGCGGAAAAAAAAAAAAAAAATTGTAACTACAAATCAGTTACAAACATTTTTTTTAAATTGTTTTGTTTACCGTCCACAACCCCTCCTCCACCCGAATAAAGTACCAACAACTATTTGTCGGGAATTATAAAAAAAAAAAAATATATTAAGTTACTGTTGTAGACTACAAATCAGTCACAACAAAGAAACACAAAATAAAAAAAAAAAAAAAAAGAAGAAGAACAAACAAGTGCAGTGCGAACTAAAGCTTTTTTGTGCGAGTTTTATTAAAATACATTTTTAAAAATTTCGCGACAAATTCTTCACGACTCCAGAAGGAACTTGCAAATAGAGGATACAAACGAAATGGCAACCGACCAAACAAATCTTTTAAACACAATGGCACGAGTTTTGTTGAGATTAGAGGCGAATTCTCAACAGCAAGCTGATAGTCGAGCCATAGTGATTATGAAAGAAATTTCATATATTAAAGAATTTTCCGGCAACAGGCAAGAGCTGACTCAATTTATAAACGTTGTCGATAATCACATGAGCTTGACTCCAGAAGACAGAAGAGCTGCAATGTGGACTGCTATTTCACAGTGTAAGGTGATAGGTAAGGCAAAGGAACTGCTACTTACCAACAACATGAGCACATGGGAAGAGGCGAAGAATATACTGAAGCTGTCATTCCGGCCAAGCATCGACCAAGGGGAAGTTACCCGCCGGATCAACAATCTTAGAGTGAGTTCGGTATTAGATTTAATTAACAAAATTGAATATTTACTAACAGATATTCATACTATTATTATGTATGAGAATAATAAAAATAGTCTGAAAACAATGTTATATTCACTAGTAATTAACAAAATAAGAGAACTAGCTGCAGGCAACTTAGCAAGAGAAATTAGGGATGAATATGATCTACTTAAAGTCAAGAGTATATTGTATTCTTATGTAGGGTTCGATGTAGGTAACGTCCTTACTAACGGAAATAATACTAGAAGAAACCATGATTTTAGGCCCGCAGAAAGGACATACCGACAGAACAACCAACAGTTACGAAACAATACTAATAACAACTCTAGACAGACAAATCAGCAACAACAAAGTACTGATTATAATTTTACAAGAACAAACGACACAGAGAGACGACATACATACAATAATTCTGGCCAGACAAGCCAAAACCAACTCAATAATACCATACAAAATAGCAACCGAACACGGAATAACTATAACTATAACAATAACAATTCCAGACAGACCCATAATAGACAGAATGTGGAACCAATGGATATTAATAATATAGATCAAGGATCTTCCGAAGTGGTTCAAGAAGAAATACATTCAATAGAAGCTCCGGTTTTTCTGAATGTAGCCTCTCTGGTAGGAAAACACAGGTAGTATTTGCGTTGAGAAACCAGAAACACATATGCTTACTAGATACAGGGTCTACAATGAGTTTAGTAAATACAAGTAAGATAGACTGTAGTTCCTATAACGTACTCGAAGAGCTGACTTTAAACTTGTCTACCGTAAACAGCCAAAGTATAGAAACATTAAAAATTTATCAGGTCCCAGTACCTACAGAATTTGGCTACCCAGAAAATGTCTTCGTTAGAGCATATGGAAAGCCATTAGGAGAACAAAAATATAGTCTCTTGTTAGGAATGGATGTACTAGGAAACATGGTCAAAAGCATTAACTTTATAAAAAAGGAAGTACTTCTACAAAACAAAACTATACTCCCAATGGTCATTGAAGTAGAACCATTCATAGAATGTTATGAGTTAGAGGGTAGTACTGAAGTTAATTTACAAGATTTGAAAGTATTCGAGAAACAAGAAATACAAGATTTGCTTCAAAAATATAAAAATCTCTTATATAGAGATGGAGATCAGCTTACTAATTGCGAAAGTATATTTCATGAAATAAAACTATCCACAGACCAACAAATAAATGCTAGACTGTACCGTCTGCCTCAAAAACACGAAGAAGAGGTAAGAAACCAAGTTAATGATATGGAAAGGCAGGGCATAATACGAAAATCAAACAGTCGATACGCTTCACCAATCGTAGTGGTCGCCAAAAAGCCCGATAGCGAAGGAAAAGTTAAGTATAGAGTATGTGTCGATTATCGAGCTCTCAATGATATAACTGTAGACGATAAATATCCATTACCAAATATCGAAAGTATTCTTGATAAGCTAGGAAGGTCTCAGTACTTCTCAACCCTTGATTTAGCCAAGGGATATCATCAAATAAAGGTGCATCCTGATGATATACATAAGACTGCATTTGTTACACCAAACGGTCTATATGAATATACCAGAATGCCCTTTGGGCTGAAAAACGGCCCAGCGACATTTCAGCGTCTAATGAATGAAGTTCTCAGAGAGTACATAGGCAAAATTTGCATAGTTTATCTTGATGATATACTTATTTTTTCGACCTCATTAGAAGAGCACATAACATCGTTAGACAAAATTTTTCAAAAATTAGCTGACTACAATCTTAAGATACAACTAAGTAAATGCTCTTTTCTTAAGAAAAATACAGAATACTTAGGTCATATCCTTACTGCAGAGGGAATGAAACCTAACCCAAATAAAATAGAAGTAATCCAGAAATATTCACTGCCCCAAACAATTAAGCAGTTACAAGGATTTTTAGGTAGCACTGGATATTATAGGAAATTTATTGCTGATTACTCCAAAATAGCGTACCCGATGGTTAAATATCTAAAAAAAGATATGAAAATAAATAGTAAGGACCCGGAATACATTCAAGCATTTGAACGATTAAAAGAAAATCTTATCAGACATCCAATACTCAAATTTCCAGATTTTAACAAACAATTTTCCCTATACACTGATGCAAGTAATTTTGCGTTAGGAGCTGTTCTAACTCAAGAAGGGCAGCCAGTATGTTATGCCTCCCGAACATTAAACGACCATGAAAAAGATTATTCTACAACAGATAAGGAATTTTTAGCAATAGTATGGGCTACCACATATTTTAGACCATATCTTTGGGGTCAGAAATTTAAAATAATCACTGACCATATGCCTGTAAAATATTTAAATAAAAAATATAATGGAAAGGAGTTTAGTCAAAGAGTCCAAAGAGGACTTCTTAAGTTGCAAGAATTTGAGTTTGACATTGAGTATATAAAAGGGAAGGAAAATAAAATAGCAGATTTCTTAAGTAGAATCCCAGAGGAAATAAACGAAACATCAGAAACTGTACATTCATCGAATGAACAACTTTTAGACCATATACAAATCAAAGAGGGAATTGTTAACATTTACCAAACTCAGCTAATATTGACTTATTCTGTGCAAAATGAAATAATAAAAAAACAGCACACTAAAACAATAATTCAGGTTGATATGACGAAAAATGACAAATACTGGAAAGATTTATTTAAAAGAACTATTAAATCAGGAACAGTAGGAGTTTATTCAGAAGTAGATGATGCTGAATACAATAAAGTACAAAAAGTTTTAATTGAAATGTATGGACACGACAAAGAAGTAAAATTCTACAAGCTCACTCAGAGAGCAAGAGATTTAGAAAAGGTTGAAAAGGCCCATAAACAAATATCCTTATATCACATAGAAGAGAGTAATCACTCAGGTATAGTTGAGACATATCATAAATTAAAAAACAAAATATATTTTCCAAAACTTATAAAAGAAATTTCTAGAGTAATAGGGAATTGTCAGACTTGTCAAGAAGGTAAATATGACAGAAAGCCAATAAGACCAAAGTTCAGACTAACAGAAACTCCAATTAAAGGAAACGAAATTTTGCATATGGATGTTTATCATTTCAATAAACTAACATACCTGACATTTATTGACAAATTTACGAGAAAAGCTTATGGATACAATTTAAGTAGTAAAAATTGGACAAGTAAATTAGAATGCATAGACGAACAATTAAGTAAATTCGGAAAACCAAGAAAAATTATCTGTGACAATGAATTTAATTCAGAAAATATTAAAGAATACTTTAGGAAGGAAGGAATTGAAATGCATATGACAAAACCAAATTCGCATACTGGAAACTCAGATATAGAGAGATTCCACTCTACATTACTTGAAATTTTACTAACAATTAAAAATACAGACATTTCCACCAATAGAAAAATTCATAAAGCTATTCAGATATACAATAGTAGGTATCATTCAACATTAGGTATGAGTCCAAACTCAGCAGAAAAGACAAATCAGTTAAATTTAAGAACAAAAATAGAAGCTAAAAAGGAAAAAATTAGAAAAAAGAGAAATATTTCTAGGGAAAATTATGATGAAAAACGCAATGAAGGCTACATAAGAAACTATAAACATTTAAGACATAAAAATGAAACATATTATAGAAAACATAATTTAAAAAATGTTGACCCAACAAATATTAAAAGACCAAATCAATTCGCAGGTAATCTTTTGGCTGTATCCGGTGATCTCCTGGCTGATAATAATGCAAATAGCGGAAGCAACACTCATAATAACACCGATACAAACCAATAAGGGATATACTACATTAAATTTAGGATCAGTAGAAATAATTAATAATAGCCAGACCATATTACACATAATAGATACTAGGGATTTATTTTCAACAATCGGAATGATAGAAGTTAATCTACAAGCTTTACAATTAGAAAACAATACCGAAATAAGTAATGAAATTTTTAATATAAAATCTAAACTTCAAGCAATAGTTCCACTAAGAAGACAAAAAAGAGGACTTATAAATATTATAGGAACAGGACAGAAATGGTTGTTTGGGAAAATGGATGACAACGACCGACAAGATATTATCGGACATATGAACACAATTGATACTAATAATCATGCAGCCATAAAAAACCTGAACCATCAAATACAAATTAACGAAAAATTTATGGACTCTATTAATAAATTTAAAAAAACAATAGAAACAGATAGAGAAGTTTTATCCTATACTTACCAAAGTATTGCTTCGAACCAAAAAGACATTATTGAAAACAAATTATTACAGACCAACTACTAAAACTTCAAATATTAGAAAGCAAAATTGATAGCATTCTAGATAACATAGCATCTGCTAAACAAGGTAATCTCCATCCAAGCATATTGACAGGAGAAGAAATAAGGACATTAGGGATAGACTTTTATAAACTTGAAAACGCTAGAATAGGACTTATGAAACTCGACCAAGACAGACTTATAATAGCTTTGAAACTACCAAAAGACTATATTTTGACTCAGTTAAAAATGATTATACCAATGCCAAATGATAAAAAAAAAGAAATAGATATGGAAAATTTACAATTTATAGAAATAAATAATGTACAATATGAGTATAATCCAAGAAACATTTACTTGAAAGATTTAAATATAAGTAATTCATGTATAATAAAAGATTCATGTACTTTTCGTTACAATAAAGAAATTAAAGTAATAAAAATTGACGACGATACTTTGATCTGCAAAAATTTAGAAAAAGAAAATGTTTATAATCACTGCGATGATAGAAAATTAATTTTAACTGGAAATTTCATGTTAAATATTAATAATTGTTCAATAAATATATTAAATGTAACTATTTTTAATTATCAACTAGAATTTATTCAAAAATTTCATTATGAAGAAGAAACAAATTTAAATGTAACTGACAAATTAAAGTTTGAAGAAATTTCAAAAATGCAACAAATTGAAAATTTACAAAAAATTAATGAATTAACATATCACAGAACTATAAGTCAAATCAGTAATATTACAATGTTCTTAATAATTATAATTATTCTTATTGTAATATTTTTCATTAACAAATCAAATCGTAAATTGAAAATTAAAATAAATAATGTTACTAAGCCCCAACCAAATGTTAAAATTATGGAAATTCCAACGATTCAGGAGAATCTTAAGAATAAGGGGGGAGAAGTTACATATTTGTATGGTGACCTCCGTCACCATTAGTACAACAACCTTTTATTTGTAATACGAATATGAATAATAAATCAATTCGTAAAATGCAAAATAAGCATATAAGTATATTTTCATATTGTAAAATAATACATTAAATTTTGCTCAATCAGCATAATAATAATCAAAGGGAAATAAATCTGATTGAACAAAATTTAATGATATATCTAGACTAACAGTCGTTAAGATACCTCGAAGAAATAAAGTCGTCGTTCGAACTACACTAAAAATAAAACTCTTTTTTTTTAACTCGCGCGAGTTAAAAAAAAGAGTTTTATTTTTAGTGTAGTTCGAACGACGACTTTATTTCTTCGAGGTATCTTAACGACTGTTAGTCTAGATATATCATTAAATTTTGTTCAATCAGATTTATTTCCCTTTGATTATTATTATGCTCAATGTATTATTTTACAATATGAAAATATACTTATATGCTTATTTTGCAATATTATTTTACAATATGAAAATATACTTATATGCTTATTTTGCATTTTACGAATTGATTTATTATTCATATTCGTATTACAAATAAAAGGTTGTTGTACTAATGGTGACGGAGGTCACCATACAAATATGTAACTCGCGCGAATTATAACCATTGTCTCAAAAATTAATATTTATTCTAGATTTTATGCATTCGAGATTTTTTTTTTTCTAGATTTTTGTAATTCGAGATTATGCTTTCTAGATTTTTGTTTTCGAGATTTTATAAGTTCTAGATTTTATTTTTCGAGATTTTTACTTTAGAGATTTTTGCTTTCTGGATTATTGTTTTCTATCGTGGTAGACCCCATTCAGAGTCAAACTTTTACTCTACAAATATATTATAATTCTTCAAGTTGTTATTTAATTTATTAAATTCACTCTATTCCAGCCATGGATACGTTTGTATTTATGTGTTGTCATAAATTTTTATTCCAAGAACGGAAGCTGTTTAGAAATCCCTTACTTTCCAATTTAAATACTACATATACATTGATAGAATGTCACCTTTTTTATATGCGAGTACGCGGCTCATTAAATATGAAGACTATGCATACCTATCTAGTATCTACATTATTATGAACGTGAATAAAAATTGTATTTCCTGACAGTGTTCCTGGTGTGACGGATGTAACTCAAATTTATTCTCAACCGAAAAATTAAAAATTAATTCACATTGCAACCATGAAAGGCCTCTTGAAATTTAATTTAACATTTTTTTTTGTATTTCATTCAATATAAATACCAAAACCATCACCACTAACTATACATCACTCACCTGCAGTCGATAAGCAATGCATGATCCTTTTTTCCGGCAACGGATATCATCTGATCCATTATTCCACATGGCATACCCACGAATTTATGTTCAGCTTCCTGACATATCAGTGCTCTTCTAGAATTGCTATATGGAGTATAAAAAATAAAATAAAACAAAAATTAAATCATTCATTTCCATCAACAGAGCTTATCCATACAAAAGGCAGAGGGGTAAAGTCTCTTCACAAAAAAAAAAAAAACAGGAATCTTCAATAATATTGTATTCAACTTTATCATGAATGAATGTTACCTTTCGGCTAGTTTACCAGTAAGTTGTTCCAGGAATGTTAGTGTTGCAACCTCTAGGGCTGCACTGCTTGACAAACCACCGCCAACGGGTACATTACTAACTATGACTGCATTGAAACCGGAAACTGAATGGCCAAAGGCATGGATAACTCCTTTAACATAGTTCGCCCACCTGAAAATAAAAATACCGTAACACATTGTAACACTTTGCCATTAAATAAATGTGCAAGGACTTATGCAGATGTATGAACAAATATGAAAAGAGAACAAGCAGGACAACGTACCCCCAAATACCAAGAAAGGAAACAAAATAAACAAAAATGTTTCATTTTGAAAGGAAATAAGGGCGCTGGTAATTTTGTACTTGGTCTATGGTAGAGCATATATGTAGCTTGGTGCTTGCTGCTCTGTTATTATAAACTTCAATACAATTTAAAGATTATTGTTGTTTGTATTGAAATCAGAGCGGTTTAAATTCATGTGTAAAAGTTCATACAACTAGATGTATGCAAGTTTGAGGTGATAGCAACAGATCTAAACTCGCTCAAAATTAAACTCAGAAGGTGTAAGGTCCCCCTTGGTAGTGAGATTAAACAGTCAATTATTCAGACGGAACAATAAAAAGCCGTTGTTAATTGTAAATGGATATGTTTCTAAGCCAAGAAATATTAAAATTTCAGAATTCATCGATAAAGCTTCAAATTTTCCAGGAGATTCACCCTACACGCGTTACGAGATTCTTAGCTCCATTTTTGGGTGTGTGCTGTAATCTGCCACACTTCCGTCGACGTGCTGTATTAAAAAAAAAATCCTTCTAAGGGTATGGTTTTTAGAGGATACGTCCTAGGGTAGTGCTACACTTCAACAACTTCACGCTAAAAAATGGGTAGGTACTAGGGTGGCAGCAATGGAGGGGACCTACAGTTTTTTGCCGAATCTGAACGGCTGGATGAGATGCACTTATTCATGACAAGTATACTCTTGGAGCATTTGTCAGAGGCAGTACCTCGGATAAAACATTTCTGTTTTTAGGTGGCCCGGCGGCGGGGAATTGAACCCACACCTTCGGCATGACAGTCCAACGCACTAACCATCATGCCACGAGGTACTACTTCTTCCATTCCTGCCAACAACACGTACACAGGAATGGTTGTGAGTTGTAAGTCACTAGGCCCTGGTTCTCCAAGAGATGTTGCACCACCCAATTTATTTTTAAAATTTTTAGATTTCTTTTGTCCCCCCCTAAAAGTGATCACGGTAATTAAAAAAAAAATCTGTACATAATTTTTTGGAATGGGTTAACTTTAACACGTGCTGGCAAGCACTGGAAATTTCCCATGCAAAATACATGGAGATGGAGATTTCTCAGTACTTAAAATTTTGGAAAAATTTTGAAAGTGGATGGAAAATTATGAAATTTTGGTACATATATAATAGGTACCATAAAAAGTATACAAACAAATTATTTTCAATTTTTTTAAACAACATCTACCCCGTGCGAAAGAAATTAAAAAAATTTAAAAATAAGCGCCACCCTAGTACCTACACATTTTTAAGCGGGAAGTTAACACCGCTATTTTCGATTTTCGATACAAAAAAATTATGCTCTCACAAAGTAGCACATCATGTTTAATTTTTAAGAAATTTTAAAATTTCAAACAAAATTCGTTCGAAAAATTTTAGCCCCTTGCAAAGTTTATTCTAAATCATAAAACTTGCAACTATGCAAACTTTTATTTTATCTCTTCAGTGCTTAGCAGTATAAACTGAGCACAAAACAGCACAATTTTTATTTAAAAACAAATGTAGGGCAGCACAAGTTGAGCACGATACAGCACAGTTTTTTTTATGGCAGATGGCGGTGCTATAACTTCACGCTAAGAAAATGGGTACTTTTTAAAAACCTTTCTTGCGTCAATCAAGACGCCATAATACATAATAAACAAATTGGCACATCCTTTTCAGCCCACTGATGTTATTTATGCCAGTAGGCATATGTCATCGGCATAGTTTAAATGACTGAGCCTTTCGAACGGTCTCCATTGAATGCCATTTCGCTCAGCTGTACCAACACTGGCCGTCAATACGTCGTCCATCGCCAGCAGGGAGAGAATTGGCGATAGAACATCCCCTTGTCTCACACCCTGTTGCACTACGAAGGAGTCGGATAGCTGCCCATTGTGCAAAACAAAACACCTTGCGTTGTTGTAGGACTCTTTAATAATGGCAACAATTTTTGGTGGAATTCCTCTACCAAGCAACGATCTCCATATACATTCTCGGTTAACTCGATCAAAGGCCTTCTCAAAATTCACAAACATGAGGTAAAGCGGTGATTGATCGACTGCTCGATGACGGTGATACCACGCCAATTAATGCAATTCTTTAAGTCACCTTTCTTTGGCAACTTAACAATCACACCATCCTTCCAATCCCTGGGACAGCTTTCGTTTTCCCAAATGCTTTGTATCAACGGATGTAAAATACTAGCCGCTGTTACGGGATCGGCTCTCAGGAATTCAGCTGGTAGTCCGTCAAGTCCTGCCTTGTTGTTTTTGAGGAGATTTATTGATGTAAGGACTTCCGATTCTGACGGGGGTTCGATGTCAATACCCCTATAGGACCTGCGCATCTCGTTTAGTTGGGGCACTTCAGCACTCTGCTCAACTGAATCCTCATTTAGCAGGGCACAAAAATGGTCCTTCCATCTACGAAGCTGATCCTCAATTGATACCAAAAGTGTGCCATCCACATCCATTACAGGATGATTGGTGTTGCTTTTTTTCCCGATCACATCTTTGGCTATTTGGTACAATTCCCGGATATCTCCTCTTCTGGCAGCGATTTCCGCATTATCTGCGGGTCCATCTAACCTCACTCTCTTGTCACGTCTCACACAGTGATAGACCATCTCATGTGCAATGCGGTACTCTCTTCGCAAGTCAACCTTTCGTTGAATATCTGCTTCGGCATTTATTTGAATTTTCAACGATTTGCGAAGTTCGATCTTATCCCAGGTGTCTTGGGATATCCAAGAGTCTCTACATCTCGTTCGCTTGGGTACAGTTTCAGATCCAGCCTCCATAAAAACACTTTTAATTTCACCCCACATCTCATCAATTGTTGAATTCTGGATTCAGTTTAATGACGAAGCTCTGTCGTTAAGGTTGGTGACATAGTTACGACATATGTTGGGATCACTTAAAGCATTTGTATTGAACTTCGAATTCCTTGCTGCACCCTGTGATTGTACAGCTGCAGTTCGTAGCTTGAGACTCATGAGAACCAAATGGTGGTCGCTTCCCATGTCAGCATTTCTAATGCTTCGAACATCACACATTGACTTCCTCCATCGCTGCTAAATCATGATGTGGTCAGTTTGGTTTTCAGTTTGACCATCCGGATGCACCCAGGTGATTTTGTTGCAAGTCTTATGTTTAAACACAGTCCCACCCAGTACAAGACGATTAGCGTAACAAAAATCGAGCAGCAAATCGCCATTTTCATTTCGTGACCCCAAGCCATTTTTTCCCATGACGCATTCCAGACCGTAGTTATCTGATCCGACTTGGGCATTGAGATCTCCCATGACAATTATGATGTCGGCTCTTGGAACACCACTGTAAACTGAGTTAAGATGAGTGTAGAAAGCGGTTTTGTCTTCCTCTGTCGCTTCATTTGTGGGGGCGTAGCACTGAATTATTGTGACGTTACGAATTTTTGAACGAAACCTTGCCGTCATTAATCTCGCAGAAATGGGCGCCCAGGAGATCAAACTACGCCTCGCTTCTTCGTTCAACATAATTCCAACACCATGCAGTCTTTGACCGCCCTCTCTTTCATCTTCCCCGGAATACAGCATTCTCGTCTGTCCAGTGTCTGATCTGTATTCAGCTCTACCTCTTCACTTAGTTTCGCTTATGCCCAGGATACTGATCTTCAGGCGAAGCATTTCACGCTCAACTTGCTCGTATCTACCATCGCTGTACAAGGATCGAACGTTCCATGCTCCGATTTTCGTACGTATGCGGTAGCCAAAAGTATTAATTGCGCTTCTTGAAAGATTTTTCTATTTGTCAACGATTCATTTATTATTATGGCGTCTTGATTGACGCTCGTACATGAAAGATGCCGCACCCCCAAATCCGATGTGCGGTTTACTGCAACCGAAGCTGCAGAAGGATTTTCCATAAAAAGATTACCTCTTGGGGACTCATTTCCATTTGTTGTCATAGTTCATGTATTTGCATATATCCTTCCACCATGGTGTTTTCCGAGAAATGATTAATAACATACATAAGCTCAGATTTGACAGGCACATCCGCCTTTTGTATGGTCAAACACATAACTGCTCGTGGCCGCCCACTATGGGAAAACAGACGCTACCTGCTGCTGCCGTTGGCCTTTTACGAAAAAAAGCTCCTCCGCCACCAGACTATCATGCCTTTGACCGCTGCCTGCAGTTCATCCGTCTTAAAGGGGCTTTTAACCATCCCAAAGACAAGTTTGTGCCCTGACCAGCAAAGCTGGGTTGTCTGCTTATCCCGGCATCCATTCGGCCCCCCTGCACGTTAGCGTTACCCGCCCTCTACCACGTGGAGGTGTGCATAGGGATTTTCCTATCATTAAGCCTAGGGCCATATGGCGTCCTAGCACTCTCAAGTACTTTTAGAGGGCTAAAAGCTGATAGTTTTCGAAAAATTAAAAAAAACTGAATTTTACACACTTTCAACCCACCTACAAAATTTAGCCCTGGCCCAAATTTACGAAACTTTTTAGGAAGTGCTTAAGACGTCAAAACAAAGCTCTCCACCAAAATTCAGCTTTGTCGGAATTTCTTCGAAGTTTTGGCATTTTTTTTGTCTAATTTTCCTGGGCTATAGATATATGATTAAAGGATGTTATGCTAGTTGAGTTGGTCAGTGAAGTAAGTTGTTAGCACCAATTTTTGAATGAGGACATAAATAAAAATTTGAACTCTATTACTCACTTTGGAAGTCCAGATTTTAAATTTTTCAAATTAACTCGAATTCTCTTAGGATCATCAGCTCCAGTACAGCACGTTGTAATGTCAGCCTCATCCTTGGAATTATTACGACCTCCAACAATTATTGTTATCATTGGAAGTGCCTAAAAGAATTTCATTAACATAGGATTGTTTTGCTTCAACTATAGGATAGGGTGATTCCAATTTTGTTCGACAAATATCAAAAGGTTGATTAGGCATCTATTTGGCAGATATTTGTATTTCATCTATGTCAACCAATAATAAGTACACAACAGGAACCATCTCACCATCAAATTAAGTTTTATTTGTTCTACATTTTTTGTTAAGTCTTAACTTTAAGATTTAAGATCTTTCATCTGAAATGAAAGCAGGGATTGGGATGTGATTGGACATGGACAAGGACATCTCTCCACCCATAGCAGTACATATGTCGAGTTAAATTGGAATCACCCTATGTGTGTGTATAATTAAAAAAAAAAAAAAAACAGTGTAGAAGTCGAACTTTCTTTAGTTTTCTGCAAACAATGCAATCAAAACTTTTCATTGTTTTTGCAGTTTGGTTGCTCCAACATCTAACAATCACAACATATACTCATCATGAACTTCTGGGATGGGAATATCAAAATAAAACTTACCATAGGCAGTACGAATCCATCGTTATAATCAACATGTTCGCCAATCAAATTAACACGTCCTGGTGCACAGCAGGAGATCTCCGGAGCTTTGCCAAAATTCAAGTTGTACGTTTCTTTGGCAATCTTTTCTATTTCTTCGAATGTTGGTAGCTTTGTGGTGAGTTCACACATAATGCAGCACAACCAACTTACTTTTGCTTCTTGTGTTGAATATATATACTATATGTATATGTGCCGGAGCAAAGGTTAGAAAATGAGACGGAGAAGAATGGCAAATTCCTTTGTGTCCTTATAAAATCCTTAATCCACAAGCTGAACTATAAAATAAAAGCAAAGACCACAGAAAGATCCTAGATTATTTTCAAGTTTTTCAATTTGTCTGCAGGTATGTGAGAATATGATGCACTTCAATAATTGTGGCTACGCAATGAATGTAGGTATGTTCACTGTTGTTGAAGCAGTGTTACCGAAGTATATTTAAAAGTGTAGAGTGAAGCTGAACTTTAATGGAGAGCTTTTTTTTCATCTCAAGCATTATCTAAAAAGTACCCAAAACTTGAGCCAAGTAAACAATTTTAGAGGGGCTGGAGGTAAAAGTCCGGTTTTTCCTAATATCTCTAAAACCATCAGTTTTATCTACACAAGTAAGGTTAAGGGTAAAGTGAGGGAGGGTTCCAAAAAAAGTTTTTGGACTGAAATAAATCAAAAAGATATTTTCATTTCACGGTATCAAAACACAGTCTTCGGAGAGTCCTAGAATACTATTGAATGGTAATATTTGAGCGCTTTCACATTACCTATGATGAACTCATATCTCTTAAGCCGTGTCCAGATCAGTAAAAATTTACGTTGTGCGCCGGCCGTGCGCCTTGAATTTTGTATTCGCCACAAATATTTTCGGCAAAAAAATTAAATTAATTCCGAAATAAACTTTCGCGTTGTATGCCGTGCATGAGTGCTCAATTTGCATTAAAATGTTTTATATCGTCCACATTAAAACACCTATGCGCCGTAAATTTTTTCGTGTGCGTCGAAAATCCATCGGAATTGTATAGCGTGCGTTGAATGTGACAAACAAATTTGTGTGCGTCCGGACGTCCACATTGAAGTATGTTTTTTGCATTCACACAAATATTTTCGCCGATTACGACGCACAACGCAAATTTGTATAGATCTGGACGCGGATTTAAATGCATACCTTGTTTTTTCTTAAATTCGCATATGGGAAAATGATGATAATTTCGGCACAACATTATTTGGAAGCAAATAAACGTAAAAACTAATTATAGTTGAAAATTATAACTTTATTTCACATTAATGAAAGCGATCAGTCAAAAAGATTACAAACGGCAATTTATGATAATTTTTTGAATTAGGTGTTCAAGGGAAACAAAATATTTCTAATTTGTTTTTTTATTTTAAGTCAATTTCTTATAGTCTAGGATCCCGTCTTAGGACGACCTACCTCATGAAGGTACCAGATAAGCGGTATACAGTTTTGTAGGCAGCGTCTTAAAAAACGATTTGCTCATAGTTTGATTGTCGAAAAGTGGTCAAGGCATAGGGTTGCCAAGATGAAATAAATCCCCAAAAACGAATGAAATAAGTCCCCAAACCAAAAATGAAATAAGTCCCCAAAGATTTGTAATGATTTTTTTATTAAACGTAATAAATAAAGTTGTTGAGTAAAAAAAATTGGTTCTTGAAGCTGCCTAAAGCAACCTTGTGGCACAACTTTAAAAGTTCCATCCATTAAATAACGCCTGTTTGCACGATTCCCACGATTGGGGACTTGTTTCATTGCATACTTTTTCATTGTGAAATTACACCCCAACTGGAAGATGAATGAAGTCCCCAAAAATTGATGAAATAAATCCCCAATTTTGGCGACTTCTTTCATTTGAAAGAACTTTCCAACTTCATACAAATTTTGTGGTGATATTTCAATTTTTTTTTGGGGAGTTATTTCATTGGGGAGTTATTTCATGGAGCCTCTATATACTACTGAAATAAATCAGCCAAGTAGAAGACATAGCATTAAGGATTGGACTTGTTGAATTATTGAGTCAAAAAGCTATTTTGAATCATAAAATCTTATTGTATATACGTATATAAAAATGAATGTTTGTCTGTGTATGACCTATAGACTCAAGTACTACACGATGGATAGAGCTCAAATTCATAGGTTATACCCAAAAAATGACTGGCAAGGTTTAAAGAGTAATTTGAAATAATTTCAATAAGTGGCACTGCACTTTCAACATAAAAAAGAAAAAATCATGTTTATATGTGAAAAAGTATATAAATATAAATATAATATTCAAAACCTAGCTCTGTTTTTTATGTCAGAAAATATAAATATTGATGTTTCAGACTGTAAGGATTAACGATTTTATCTTCAGGTAAATATAAATACCATATTTGTGCAGATAAAAGTAAATGAATGCCATTTTTATTATTAGAATGCATACCACCAAAGTAAAGAATATTGATCGAATCTCATGAAGAAATGAACAAAGAAGAGTTCAATTGAATGGTGAAAATGAAGAACAATAAAATGTAAATGTACAAAATAGAATACAACGTAACGAATCGAAATGCTAATAAACAAGATGATCACGTGCAAATGCAGCAGAAGAACAAATCTTCTGTGAATTTGATTACAAGATTGCACTCATTGACCTAGCTTCTTAAATTTGACTTCATCTTTCATTTAACTTTTAAATGCTTTGCAATCATTTTTCATTTACATTCAACTAACAGCAATCAAATTATTGCAATCTTTTGGGAATGAATGTATTTGTTGCACTCTTTTGCATTCCTTGCATTCATTTGCGTTCGTTGCGATAGTTTGCATTATTTTGCATTTTCTTCTAGATATTCTTTGGCATTCTTTTGAATTATTTATCTTACAGTCGATTAAAATTAATTAAATTTTGTTTCATGCACATGTATGTCCTTTAATCATAAAATAATTGATCTTTCATTCAGAAGAACGCAAATGAACGTAAAAAAAAATGCTTGAATTCTCAAAAACTTGCATTTAATTTATTGCTGGGAAATTAGTGAAAGAAAAAAATATTTGCAATCATTTTTGAATGGAAAATTAATGCTGAATGCAGAATTTTAAGTCGAGGTCTCAAAGTGAAGTCAAGTAATGAAATCTTTCGATCGAATTCAATAAAACGATTTAAATGATTGCATTTATAAAAGATTGCATTCTTTTACAACCCCGCAAGCAGTTATCTGTAACGCATTTAGTATTAGGGTATTATCGATTTATTTTTGAGTAATTTTGTTCATAGATTTGACTCTCTTAGTTTATAACAATTAGTTTCCAAATGTGTTTAACTGAGTTATTTTGAAAATTGTATTGCTCTCTATCTCCTTAGGTACAAACTACAGAGAGTCAGACAGAGAGCAATGAAAACAATTGATAAGATAAATATTTGTTTTGCTCACTGACCAGAAGGTACTGAAATAAATCGATTAGGAAAAAAAAGGGGCAAAATGTGAGAGGAAGTGCTGAGAGGGGGAATAAACCAATTTTGCCTGTTATTTTTTAGCATTTGTGGAACAATAATTTGCAAATTCAATCTGTTACAGATTCTTATGATATTCTCCCATCACTCACTATTTTTTGTATTATTTGACTGTTCAACATTATTTAAGGTATAAATCAAAATTTAAAAATTAAACCTGGTATTCCATAATCAATCAATCAATTTGTCTGACAAAATATGTATACATATGTATGTATGTATGTACATATGTAAAATTAAAAAACTAATATTACAGTCGAGTCTCCATTATCCGGAGTTCCATTAATCGAGGACCGGATTTTCAAAACGAGAATTTAAAGTGCGGCCAATATTATACTTAACCCATAAGAAAATGCCTTGGGATCGGTTTGGTAAAATGCGAAAATTAAATTTTGAGTATTGTAATTTTAGTGCATTTTGCTGAATTTCTAAAAGAATTCAGAAATGGTATAGTGCATAACATAGTTGAAGACTTTTGGTAGTTAGAGGTAAATATCCGTGGCGGTCGTGAAGAACCAGGTTACTCAAACTCTTAAAAAGTTTATAAAGTCGGGGTTTATGTTGAATATCATAAACAAAACCATAGTAATGGGGAAAAAAGTGTTCATAATATATTTTCAGATACCTTTGGAAAATATTACATAAGGGTAAAATTTCGTAAAATGTTATTAAGTATTTTTTTCCGAATAATAAATAAAACAATATTTCACTTCAGGTATCTCGACATACCTGGTTCTTCGCGACCGCGGATTGGTGATGGAATTAGTCTAAAATGTCAGAATCAAGGGATAAAGGTATATGCATAATTTTTTTCGTTTTCTTTTCCTTTTGAAAAGTAAAAATAAGAAGAATAAACTAGAAAAATAGCGGGATGAGTACGTATGTACCTATATACCAACAACAGTAAGCGAGATGCACACTGACAAGCGAAAGGATGCAATAGCTTGAAGATAAGGCAAATCTTGACCGCAAGGGCCAGAATATCAATACGAGATTTTTAAGTGCGGTCTATTTTATTCACTTACCATATAAAAGTACTGAGGATAAGGATCGGTTTGGTATAACTAATGTAAATAAATTGTTAATACAGAATATTTTTTATAGTCCAAGATAGTTTGTGGGGACAAAAACTGCATTTTGAAATTCCAGCGCATTATGCAAAATTAGCAAAAATTAAAAAATGATAAACCATTGAACTTCGAAATATTGCACACAATGAAAAATGAATAGCCTTTTTAACGGGAAATCTGGAAGACCTTGACTAGAAGAGGAAGACGATCCGTCATTCTGACTCCAATCGAAACGGCCATGTCTTCTTATTTCCATCAACAGCCTTATCCTTTTCAACAATTTTAAGTGACCTTCGGAATTGGTAAGAAAATGGTTTAGTGAACCAGCAACGGGGTCCGATATCTACTTTGTTTGGTTTTTTTTAAACCTCAGACACTTCCGGTCCGATTCTAAAAATTGATATTTGTGTTTGAAGGGTTGAAATTACAAAATGGCTTTAAGAAAAGAGTATTTTTAAAGATCTAGCTTTTTTTAAATGATGTTAAACAAAAAAAAATATTATCACTTTACCAAATTTCAACAAGGCATAGTGAAAGCTCTATTTGCGGATAGCTACGATAGGCGGAAAATTCCCTTAAACGGACATATTTTTGCGAACCAACTTTTTTCTCGAATTTCTCATACAAATTGCGTTCCTATATACGGACACTTCTTTAAACGCACTCGGGCAATTATGTTTGCTCATTTCCAATAGAAAACGTCACAACAAACGGACACAGTGAAAGAAGCAAAGGATCTGTTTTCTTAACAGTTTAGAATTTTTGTTTTTAATTCAAAAGCAAATCTCTAATAACCTGACAGATCACTTTTACTTTGAGAGCTTAGTACGACATTTCTCGGGTAACTAAGTTAACTTTAGTTGAGAGTGTATGATTCTTCATTGTTAATGTTTTACAGCTCTTATTTTCGAAGTCATTTCATTTTGCGATGCCAAAAAGACCAGGTTGCCATTGGGCAATCTTTCTCTTACCCGGACTGCTCTGATAACCAGACAAAAAAGAGGGGACGATGAGTGTTCACTTATTGTAGCTTTCACTGTACCAGGCTATCAACTATTCCTAAGACTCAGAAGTTCTATAGGTATAAGCCTATAGTTTTTTTCTTTTGTGATCGGTAGGTTATTGAAATGCAGGAAAATCATCATATATATAAAAATAAATTTAAAAATTTGCGAATCGAGATATGAACATTTGAAAGCCAAGAATTGCAAAATAGAGGTTTCAGAAAAAATTCACCAAAAATCAGAATGATGCTCCATGAAAAATATTTATATATTTTTAAAAAGATAATTAAAAAAAATATTACCTTTATTTTTCAAATTTTGTGTTCAACCTTTATTTTAAGAGGAGTAAATTTTTAAATTTCAAGAATTAAAACTTATTGAAAACAATTTTTTTTTCGTTTTTGTGGCTTCATTTCGTCAGAGTATCTAATCTGTAAAAGCATTTTGCTACAACTTTTAAAGAACAAAAAATATGGTGAAGTGTAATAAAACTTAAATAGACGATAGACAACTTTTTTATTTGTATTATTTTTTCTCTCTTTTTGACCATATCTTTGCCAAGATTCTAGATTAACTGTTGTGTTTAGACCTCTTGATATTTCTACTTCCCTTATTTTCTTTTAATATGCATAACTTTTTCGTTTTTGTAGTCTATTCTTCTGAATGGCAACCCTTTTCATTGTGCTGGGTTATAACTTAATTTGTATTGCACGGAATAATGTTTGTTTGGTTCTTTCGAGGTATTGCTACCTTTTTAATAAAGAAAATTGGTAGAAAGTAAATATTATTGTAACAACAAATTTAATCAAAGTTCACGGTGCCACGGTACTGACATCCACGGTACTGACATTTAGATAGTTTATGTGACCTAACTTCACTATGCTAATGAGAAATATAATTTCCAGGACAATTTTAACATAATGTCGTTAAAAGGAATACAAAATTCTGATAATCAGCCAGAAACATATTATAACATGCTAAATAAATACTACCACGGTACTGACAAATTAATTTGTGACACACTTTCTTGGAATGAAAACATATCACTGTTAAAGTACAACAACGTTGAAAAATAAAACGACTGTTGTTATCTATGCATAAATAGTGCTTCTTTTCGAAAACCACCATACATACGTCTTGCAACTAAAACAAAATGGTGGTTCAGCGAGAAATCTTTTGAATTGAATGGGTTGAATGGGTTTATGATTTTGATGAAAAGCAACTTATACCATTTAATGTGAAAAACGATTATGAAATGGAAGTTATTGATTCTTTTATGAGTAATAATTTAATTCAAGTCAATAATTGTAAGAATGACTTAAATCGTATTCTAGATCTAGTTTTTGCCGATAAAGAATTGAAAATATTTGTAGAAAAGTCACTAGCCCCAATAGTTCCGAGTTCTATACACCATAATGCTTTATCTTTTTGTTTTGAATTTTATCAATATTTTAAATTGGATTGTAACAATCTTAAACTAAATTACAGTAAAGCAAATTTCCATGGCATAGCGAGTTACATGTCGCGAATTCCTTGGCAGTTTAATTTTAAACAGTCTGATTTGTTGTCCTTTTACAATAATTTTATTGAGTCTTTGAAAGAGGCAATTAACATGCATGTACCTAAATTATTAAACCTTAATAATTCAAAGCCCCCGTGGTTCGATAAAAGGCTTTGTAATTTAAGCAATCAAAAAAATAAGATTTATAAGTTGCTTCAAAGATCGACAAGCAATAATGCTTCTATTAAAATTAATTATACTCGATTAGAAAGGGAGTTCAATGTTCTCAACAAGTTTCTTCATAAAAATTACATTTTGTCAATCGAATCAAACCTTAAAATGAATAGCAAAAGCTTCTGGAGCTTTATCAAAAATAAGAAAAAATCGAATGGCATTCCCAGAAGTATGCAATTTTTAGGTTCAACATATTCCGATATTTCTTCTATTTCAAATGCATTTGCAGAATACTTCAAATCTAACTACACGACTTCTTTTCAGCAGCAATCAGAGATTATTTTTACTGAGAGTTTGATCAGCATTGGTCAGCTACGTATAAGTTCTTTTGAGGTTGAAAATGCACTTCTTAGTTTAAGCTGCGACAAACAGTCTGGTCCTGATGGAATTCCTCCAATAATTCTGAAAAAGTGTGCTGCAGCACTTTCTGAACTTCTTTCATATATCTTTAATAGCTCTCTTTTTCGTGGTGAATTTCTTTCTGAATGGAAAAAATATTTCATTATCCCAATACACAAATCTGGTGCTAAGCAAGAAATATCCAACTACCGTCCGATTTGTAAACTATCAACTATACCCAAAATTTTTGAAAAGATTGTTTATGAAAAATTAGAATTTATGCTGAAGGAAACAATCTCACCTTTCCAGCATGGCTTTGTCGCTGGTAGGTCAACAGCTACAAACCTCGCTATCTTCTCCAACTTCGTTCTCAATAAGCTCGAAGAAGGATATCAAATTGATGTGATCTACACAGACTTTGCAAAAGCCTTTGATAGAGTTAATCACTCAATTTTAATAAAAAAAATTGGAAAGATTAGGTTTTTATTCTAGTCTTTTGAAATGGCTTGAGTCCTACTTAATAGAGCGTGTTCAGTTTGTTTCAATTGATAATTTTCTTTCAAGTCCAGTTACTGTATCGTCTGGTGTCCCTCAAGGAAGTCACCTATTGGACCCCTTCTTTTCTTATTTTTTATAAATGATATGCCTGATATTTTCTCTAATTCCCTTCGGCTTCTGTTTGCAGATGACCTAAAATTCCTTAGATGTATCAAATCTGTCAATGACTGCCTTCTTCTACAAGACGACCTTGATAGATTGACTGAATGGTGCACGCTCAATGATTTGTTCTTAAATGTCTCTAAATGTCAAAGTTTTTCTTTCAGTCGAAATTCCGCGCCTATTGATTTTAGCTATAAAATTGGCAATAATGTTCTCGAGACAGTTTTTGAAAAAAAAGATCTTGGGGTTGTATTCGACCCTAAATTCAACTTTATTAAGCATGTTGAGTTTATTGTTGCCAAAGCTAATTCCATGCTTGGTTTTATTAAACGTAATTCCACTGATTTCACGGATCCCTATACTCTAAAATCGCCTTATACTGCCTATGTAAGATCTATTTTGGAATACTGTTGCATTATATGGAATCCATACTATAACACTCACTCCAAAAGAATAGAAAGTATTCAAAAAAAGTTCACGAGGTTTGTCATCTGGAAGCTTGGCTGGAACATTGAAATGCCCACTTATAATACTAGATGTCAGCTAATTGGTATTCAGTCTCTTGAAAATCGTCGTAAAGTTTTCTCAGTTATGTTTGTTTGTGATATTTTGTCTAATCATATTAATTGCCCATTTTTATTGTCTCTAATTAACTTGTATGCGCCATCTCACCAGCTAAGAGAACGCTTCCTTTTTCGTGAAGATGAACACAGGGTAAACTACGCACTTAATGAGCCCATGACTCGCTGTGTCAGGGAAATTAATCGTATTTCTGAAGTACTTGATTTTAATTTCCACTATAGTAGATATTCTTTGAAAAACAAATTATTATTATACTTTTTAATAAACCAAACTCAAAGTCGAAACAATGGTAATTCACTTCCTACCTATATAGTGGAAGCAATTAAAATGAGAAACAGATATAGAACTCTATGGATTAGGACTAGGGATGAATACTTTATCTCCGAAATGAAGAGGATGAACTTATTCATCAAAAATTCAATCTTTCTTTTTAGAAACCAGAGCTGGAGCAATAAACTACAGGGTTTAAATAAAGGTAGCAAGCCATTTTGGAATATCATAAAAGTTATTAAAAAGAAAAAGGTACATATCCCTTCTTTTAAAATAGGTAATTCTATATTGATATCTAACGAGGAAAAAGCCAACGCATTAGCCCGCACGTTTTGTGCTAATAGTTTAGTCTCTGGCAACAACGCAATCAATAACCACATAGAATTTATTGTTGATCAATCTATACAATTACTCAACGAAAGTGTCCTTGAAGTAACCGAGGATATAGTATCTTTTGAAGATGTTGAATTTATTCTTAAAGGCCTTAAGACCACGAAATCTCCCGGATTTGACGGAATAAAAAATCTCTTCTTAAAAAATCTTCCTGTAATAGGCATAAGATACCTCAGAAATTTATTTAACAATTGTTTTAAGACAGGATACTTTCCCAAAGAGTGGAAATCGGCAAAAGTCATTCCTATCCATAAGCCAGGAAAAATTTTAAGTGACCCTTCTAGCTACAGGCCAATAAGTCTGTTGAGTTCATTAAGCAAATGCTTAGAAAAACTTATTAAAAACAAACTGGTTCTACATGTACATCAATTTGATATTTTGCCACCAGAACAATTTGGCTTTAGAAGGTATCATAGTACTACTAACCAAATTGACCGAATAACAAAGTATGTTAAAAATAATTTGTCTTCAGGAAAGAGTACAGGAATGGTACTTCTGGATGTGGAGAAAGCCTTTGACACTGTCTGGCATGAGGGATTGATTCATAAGCTCGTTACCTTGAATTTTCCGTTGTATATTGTAAAAATTATATTGTCTTTCCTGTCAAATCGAACATTTAAGGTCTGTGTCAATAACTGGTACACTGAAGAAAATAATATCATCTCAGGTGTACCTCAAGGGTCAGTTCTAGGTCCATTTTTATATAACATATATACTTACGATTTCCCTAAACTTCAAAATTGTGAAACTGCAATATTTGCTGATGACACATGCGTTTATTCATCAGATTCAAATGGTTTTTGCATTGAAACCAACTTGCAATCTGCTCTGAATACTATTCAAATTTATTTCAATAATTGGAAAATAAAGTTAAATGCATCAAAAACACAGGCTCTTTTTTTTACAAGAAAAAGGAAACCCTGTTTATAACCTTACAATAGCCTCCAATTGAACGGAGTACAAGTTGAGTGGAAATCAACTGCAAAGTATCTTGGGGTACACCTGGATAAAACATTGACCTTTAACTTTCACATACAGCAAACGTTAAATAAACTTAATATTGTGATAAAAACACTTTATCCGTTTATTAATCGTAAGTCTAAAATGAGTGCAGAAAACAAATTAATGATATTTAAGTCTATCTTCCTGAGTATAATTTTGTATGGTTCGCCTGTCTGGGGAAAATGCGCAAAAACCCATATTCAAAAATTACAAATAATGCAAAATAAAATTTTGAAAATTATGCTTAATCTTCCCCGGCACTTTTCTACAGAAGAACTCCATAGAATAGCAAACATTGATAAGGTTCCAATAAGAATTTCGAAGTTACAAGACCGTTATAGTCTATCGTGCAGTAGTTCGGATAACAATCTTATCTCAAACTTAGCTGCTTAAGGTGTTAGTAAGATTAATTAGTTTTCATTCACTTTGTTCACCACTAAATGTGTTATATTTATTTAATTAATTATTAATTATTTATTTATTTATATTTATTTATTTATTCTTAATTTATTATAATTTTTTTGTTATGTGTTAATTTATTTCTTTGTTAAAGTATTAAATTTTGTATTCATTATTAATTTATTTATGTACTTATTAATTCATTAATCTTTGTATTTATTTATCTATTCGTTCAATTGTTCATTAATTTATTTCACTCTGCGTTCGTATTTAATTATTTGTTATTTATTTATTTATTCATTTATTTATTTATTTATTTATTTATTTATTTATTTATTTATTTATTTATTTATTTATTTATTTATTTGATTATTTATCTATCTATTCATTTGTTCATTAATTTATCTAATTGTTCATTCGTATTTGAATATTTGTTATTTATTTATTTATTTATTTATTCATTTTCATTATTTATTAATGTATTCTTTTTCTGTGATATAAAAATGTAAACAACATCGTAAGCAGTTTTCTGCTCCCCACTTCTCTCTTCCTATGGAAAAATTTACAATGTGTATAGTTAATGAAGGTTTTTTTAGTAACTTTTCCTTCAAAATGTAATAAATCTGTGATATAAATTGAATGCTAATTATAATATTTTCAGTAGTAAGGTAGGATATAAGACACCATATCTCTGTAAATTGTGCAATCTAGGTTTAAATGAAAAAATTATAAAAATTTCAGTTACAATAAAGATCTATCTATCTATCTAATGTTAATTTATTTTATGTAGGTACATATTTAATATTATATTAAACCCATTATTGTCAATTTTCGTAGTCTGTAAGATAATTAGTATCTGATTGATGAAATATACTAAACTAAACTAAACTAAACTAATTAAAAAATAAAATTTGATCCTCAAACAACTACATTCATTCATGGCTATTTTATTCAGCTATAAGTATTTTGACTTAATGTTTGCATAATTTTGTCCACCAAGTATTGCACTCAAACTTTTCTAGGGACAACATTTCTATTCAATGAAGTATTTCATTATAAAAAAGTAGATTTAATCAGAAAAACAAGGAACAGACATGCCACCGTACTGACATTTTGACTACTCTTTTCCAAGCTATGTGGAAGAAGTAGCAAATTTGGTCATGATATCGAATTTAGATTGTAGTAAATAGCTTAGGGGCTTTGAAAAAAACTATTGGCAATTTTTCCAACGATTTTCAAAATTAATATTTTTATTATAATTTGGACCAATAAGGCAATAACTGGTTACTTTTTCTACGTTAAACATATGACTTTATAAAGATTTTAAAACATAACTCAAGGCGGAATTTTTCAAAATTACAGTCTATTGGTCGTTAAAATTCCTGGTTTTAAAAATCATGGATACGCTCTCCGGGAAATGGCTTATAACTTTGGCAATTCATTTATTATCTGCAAAACTGAGGTCTTAATTTAAGGATAAAATTGCAAAGATAATTTTAGTAAAAATTATACTTTTTTCACGAAGGCCGTATCGACTTGGTTTTGGTGTCATTTGATTCAGCATTCAAAACTACCTTAAAAACAAGTGTCATATGCTTTGGTTTCACAGAAGTTAATTTTTCTGTTTGATGCACCACAATTTGCCCCCTCTCCCCCTCAAAAAAATACCCTTCCATGTGAAATATTATTATAGACTCTTTTGGTTTTTCATTCTCAAAATACATGAAACGTTTTCACCAAGTTTCATGACGGTACTAATTTTTTGTTTTATTTATCCTATTTTACCTGTACCTGGGTGGGGCTGTTGCCTGGATGAATAACCAAACTCGTAGGTAGTTAATTAACTAGATATTTTTAAATGCATATAGTCGCATACTTGCGCTCATTATGATCCTTGATATTCTTTTAAATTAGTAATAATGCAAGACTAAAATGTATTGTATGTTCAATTGTATCTAATAATTTTATCTACTTTTAATGAATACAGTTGTTGTAATCGAATTTATAATAGAAACATAATTCGTTTCAGTTAATCTAGAAATTAACTGAAATTATAATTTTATCCAACTTAGCTCCCATTTCAAATTGCTATGGCAACACCAAATCTTATAAAAGACATCGAAATGCAAAAAGCATACCAGGAAGCGCTAGTGTGAACGAATGTTTTGCTGACAATTAGAAAGTTATACTCTCTCATCGAAAGACAACAACGAATGCGCGTCGTCGTCGTGCCACTCGACGAAGACGCGACTCGGATGCAAAAAGGACCCTTTCCTGCAATATGAGTGTCGTAATGTTATTATGCTAATTTTGAATTACGACGTGCACGGAAAAGTCAGGATTTATTTTGAATGTTGATAACAAGAAATTCCAACAATAGGTATAGCTAGTACTCGAGTTTGTTGCAAGTGCAACAGAAGTAGGTGAAGGCCATTGTTATACCAACAATTTATTACAGTTACGTTTAGATAGTGGCGACTGGCGAGGGAGGTGAGGGGTCCATTAGGAGTCTTCATTTGCTTAAACAACTGGTAAAATTAATTTATATTTCAACTTGAATGAATAAATAGAGAATGTGGATAAAGTTCGTTTATCATGGGGAAGACTTCAGATATATTGAGTGGAGGACAAGTGTTTTGAAAACATTACGTGTGGCAGGAACTTATTCGTTGCATGAAAACAATAGATATCTTCAAAAAATTTTGTTTATTACTTACGAACCATAAGTGATAAAATAATGTACATATTTCTAATTTTACTTTTGCACTTCATAATGTTTATCTGAAAAAAAAATGAAGTAGACTTAAATTTTCAGTTGTAAGTGTGAGCGTATTTTATCATACATACGTAATATTAATAATTTTGAAAGATGAAAAAAATGTGAATGAAGAGCAAGTTTAGAGGGTTAGATAACTGAAGAACTTTACATAACTATATTGTGTTCAATACTAATCAGTTCAAATAGACTTATGCCATTTATACTTATTGAACTTATTTATTCTTAAATATAAAGCAAAAAGTGGAACGCAATATTTCTTGCTCTTGAAAATCATCAAGTAGGTTACAGCCCTGTTATTGACACGATTCAAAACTAGTTTTAATGTAAAACTAGTTCTATAGGGATTTCGAGTTGCAGGTTTTGAACACATATTGGTATTATTCAAACAAAGTTTTACATTAAAACTCGTTTTAAATCGTGTCAATAATAGGGCTGTTAGAATTGTTTAGATTATTGTATTTGAATTAGTTTTTAATTAGAAAAATGTAAAGAACGGATAATTTTGAAGAGAAAAATATTATTCGCTAACACATTCAAAATATTTGATAGAAATGTAGATTTAGAGCAGTTTTGTAATTACGTAAATTTCTTAAATAATGTTAACTTTTCAAATCACAGAATTTTTTTCAGTTTCGGAGAAACTCGAAAAAACTGCAGTGTTATGCTATTCATTCATCGTTATTCAGGTAAATTAGAGTTATTTCTTTTATGTGGATCATATCAGATCAGACAAGCAACATCTTACGACCAAAGAATTGCCAAACATAAATTAAGTGCTCATCAGGCTCATCACTTACTGTAGTGTAAGTAGTTAGTAAGCAACAAACCACTTAAGATATACACTTTACAGAATAAAATTAAAAACAATAATAATAAAATTATAAATACAATGACATTGAAAAGATTAACAATTAAAAACATTGAAGAGCGTGGCATACTGGTCTTCAATGTAGCTTTGAGTCTATTCTTACTTATATTAAAATCAAAAAAGTTTGAGTTCAAGTTTAGAATGTTGCACATACGGGTAAAAGGCTCATGCATTCCATGATTGGTATGGTGTTGAGATATATGCATTATATCTACACTACGATAGTGCTGTGACCTCCCCCACGGTAGTTAAGGTTAGTACAAGATAATAAATCAGGTGCATCAATATAATGCCCGTTAAAAGTTGATGAATAAATACAATATCATTATTGATTCTCCTTTGTGCCAAAGTTTGAATCTGAAGAAGCTTTATTGTTCGTAAGGAGGAAGATTATAAGGATCGGATCACGGTAGTCCTTTTAATGCGAAACGTATAAAATTACGGTAGACTGATTCTAGTCTATTTTTATGGACTTCGTAAGAAGAATTTCAAACTTGTGATGCGTATTCAAGGTGAGGGCGAAGAAATGATTTCCTAGGTGTTTCTTTCTTAAATGACAGAGTGCTGGGCAGTGGCAAAGGAAGTGTAAAATATCCTCATGTGCTTCTTCGTCGCTGCGCCCTCTGCAAAGGTCGGTAGTACTGAGCCTCATTTTCTTTTTATGGTATCTCAGTAGGTTTTGTCCGGTGATTATGCTGACAAGGGAACGGAAATGTTTCTTGTTCATTTGCATAATTTGGTCTGTTCTCTGCTTATTGAAATATGGCCATAACTTTCTAGTTGTGCCCAGGGCTGTCAAAGTACTGCAGTTGAAGCATTTGTACTTCTTTCTGAAACTCCGTACCGCCGTACTGCTAATACGAGCAAAGTACTGCTTTTTTGAAAAATTGTTCACACAAAATTTTCATATTATAATCCTATCCAAAAAGTTTTAGTCTTTTTTATCTAATGTTGACTTTCATAAATAAGATAGATAAAATTGTAACACGTTCACGATTTATGTATTGAAAAACATCTCTGGTTCCATTTTTTACGAGTGCATAGTTTGTGGTATAGGCAAAACCTGTATATCGCAAGTAAAAATTTGTAATTCTGAAAATTTTCAGATTTTCTTTTCTTATCCGAAAAAAGGAAGTTTAAGGACATTTTTATGCCATTTGGAACGAAATATTCCACAACCGTCAAAATGTAGTTTTTCACCCATCTGTCAAGCAAGGTTAAATTATATTAATGGTTCGCTAGCCCTTGAAATTACGACTTTTACGTACATCGACAAAACTCCTACCAAGCTGAACTTTGGTGGGGCTTTGTTTTGACGTCTTGAGCTATTTCCAACACCACCCTAAATTTTGGCTGAAGAAAGAATTTTTGGAGGATTAAAAGGGTGTAAAGTTCAGTGTTTTGCTTATTTCTCGAAAACAATCAACTTTTTGAAATGAAATGAAGAGGTAAAATTGTAGTTTATTCAATTTCATAAAAAAATTACAAAGTTTTTTGTATACAACCAATAGATCAACCAACCAATAATCATGCAGGAACTTTATGGAGTAGATAATTAGTCACAAAATTTATTAAAATTACATTAATCGATGACCAATATTTTGTATTCTATATGCGTTAGGCTACATCTTCTCATTATAAACCAAGTTATTGTGGTTTTTTTCATAAAACAACCGATTTTGAGAAAAAGTGCACAAACACAACAAGAGTTTTGTATACAGTGAAATCTTTTCAGTACCACCATTGCAGTGTTCTATTGAGTTAACTAGGTAATGAGCGGGTATTTGATCATTTTTAATGAGCATAATATTTGCATTTAAACAAAATTAAATGCATTAACAATTATATTTATATTATATGTATTTTACTACCGTACTGCTGTGTACTGCTATTTTTTCCTCGAAGTACTGTTTTCTGAAAAAGTGAAACGACAACCCTGGTTGTGCCCCATGTTTCAAGCAGACTCCATATTTCATTGGATTTTTCTGATATTTTGCTACCAATATCCTGTTTGATGCTACCAGGTTGGTACTTTGATGTGTTGTTTGGCTTGACTTGAATCAAGCGACGAACCCGTTCTCGCCAGCTCATCAGCTCTCTCGTTTCCCTGTACATCACTGTGACCGGGAACCCAGCAGAGTCTAATGTAATGCTGCATGCCAAGAACCCTAAGCTCTTCGCGACAGCAAGTCACTAGCTTCGAATGTATCTCCTTGGCAGAAATTGCTTTTATTGCTGCTTGGCTATCAATAAAGAGGGTGATAAAAGTTCGTTGTATCACCATCATTGATATTTGCGTAGCTGCTTTTGTCACTGCCAAGACCTTGGTTTGAAAGACGCTGCAAAGGTCCGGAAGTCTGAACGAGCTAGCTAGTTCCAGAGCTTCCGAGAAAATTCCTGCACCAACTCCATCTTCCATCAGTGTCCATCTTCGAGCCATCAGTGAAGACAGTTATCGTAGATTCATTACTGGAAGGTTGGTTGCTTCTCCACTCCTCTCTATTAGGAAAAGAGGTACTGAAGGGTCTGTGCAAGTTTAAATGGGGTGTTGTGTAGTCTGTTCAAACATATTTTTTTCCACATATCTCTGCAGAATCTGAGTATGGCCCGATGTGCTTTGCTTCCAGCATTTAGTTTGGCTAAGCCGCAGGGCACAGTATGCTGCAGATTCTTGCACGAATAGATCTAGGGGTCTCAAGGTGAGTATCACTTCCAGTCAGGTGGTTTTCAACGCACCCGTAATACCTACGCATGCTTATCTTTGAACTTTTGTCAAGGTTTTCAGGTTTGTTGCTTTCTCAGTCACGTTCCACCAAGCTAAATTACCGTAGGTAAGTATCGGTCAAACTATTACACCGTGTACACCCACCTGATAATTTTTGGGTTGGGTCCCCAGGATTTTCCACAGATCCTGTAGCAGGAATAGAACGCAACTTTGCCAATTGCATGGCTTTTGGTATACAAATTTGAAGACTTTTAAAGCATCAATATTCCTGTAAATTTTCAAATTGATTCAACGAACTGTTTTTCCTCACCGAAACTACATAATCTTAGAAACCAGGTAAAGGGAAAAATTGTGTTGTTCCTAAACAATGCGTAATCGTTATCAAAATAACAAGAAAACCACAATTTCAGTAGATTTTTTTTTACAGTTTTGTATTAGTTATTAGACTTAAAAGGAAATAAAAATGAAATGTTTTTGAATATTTTGTATATTCTACGAAATCTTTGGATTATAAATTTTGCAAATTTTGTTTGTATGTATGTAAATGTATTTGTACGGGGCGACGGCATCACAGTGGTAAAAATGGCCAATCTAGCTGGACATCAGGACAAAAATTCATGTTAACTGATCGTCGAATGGACTTTATATTATGACCAGAAATGGTTGAGTAGACAGAAACTGCATTGAGAATTCCGTTTCATGTGATGCACGTGTTCAAATATGTCACTCTTTGTAAAACATCAGGTGAATTGCAGCTCTGTACTAAATTTAGACCAATGTTAAATATTGTTCTGCTAGTTTTCAAAAGTAAGCTATTCAATTTTTGTAAGTACAACATATTTAGTCTTTACCTGATTCGGAAAGGTATTAAATTATCTGGTACAGACTAACGAGAAGTAGCGCTTTAATTTTTCATTCAACTTAAGTTTTGAAATGTTATAACTTTTTTTCTCCGTGTTTCTCCGCCTTCCAGAAAGCATGGCTTGAAAGAATAGCATCTACACAATACTTAAAGCAAAAAATCACACCCATACAGACCCATACGGCTTAGATATCTAATTTTGTTCAGGAAAATGTCCCCGTTAAAAAGTGATGTTTTAGTCCATTGAAATGGTATTTTGACCTTGCATTTCGGGTTGGACAAAGTTTTTTTCTTTTGATGTGTAGGGGAGTTCAGTATATGTATAAAACCGGATTTTCGGGGTTGTAAACCCCACCATTCGCCCATCATCTTGAAAAAAGAGGTGGAAAAAAGTTTCCACGATATCTTGAAAACCGTTAGTTTTGCACAAGAAAAATTTTACTTTTACTATAGAAAATAAAATTTTCTTGAATTTATGTCAATATACTTTTATGATAAAATTGAAATAAAAAAGTTAAAGATTAAAATAGACGCATGTTTTTACGAAAATTTTTAGCTGAATCTGATAGAGGAACTAGTAACTTTTCTGAAGTCCTAGAAATGGAAGAGTAGAAACATGAATTGGTACCTAAATTTGTTTTCTGCCTTTTTTAATTGAAAGGTACATAATAATGTGTATAAACAAACAATATAAAAATGAACGCAATGCTTATTTAGAACAAAAAAATATTATAAAATTTAAAAAAAAAAATCAATTTTAAAATTAAGAAAATATTTGTTTTCATTCGATTTCTGTCGTTGAACCGTTCCCACAAAAAATGTATAGTTCATATGCATAAGGATTAATTTTAGTACTCTGATATTAGTTTCATTCGATTGAGCATACCTTAAAACATCAGAAATGATACAAAACATGGGTTTTTGGTAAGTATGCGATGTGGTCGCAAGGCAACCACTGTGACCATCGCAACAGGCGATTTGTAGCATCGCATAAGCGCCACACCATAGCTTACACAAGAAGTGGTATGAAGAATTTTAATAAGATGCAAATTTTCAGGTGATTTCGACTCTTTATTTAGAATTTATGGGCAGTGTCCACCTAGATTGGTCGTTTTTACCACTGTGCGGCACTTTGAGAACCAGAGGACATGGCCTAGCGACTTTAAGCACCCCTATATATGAGCACTATGTCAACAGGACTGGTGGCGGAGGGGTCTTACAATTCTATGCCGATCCCAAGAGGGGGTAGATGAGATACACTTTTCATAACAAATGGAGGACTAACTCTGTGGAGGATTTGTCACTTCCTCTCAAGAGGAAACATAAGTTGGAGCTAGATCCATGAAATTATTAAAGTTAATTATGATCAAATTAAGTTATTATAAATAATTAATATGTTAAAAATTCTAACTTCTATTATCCTTTTTCCCCACCAAATAATTCCACGATTGAAAAGCAAGCGATGAAATGAAAAAGGCTTTCGAATATTTAAAATATTTTAATAAATGAAATTTTTTGTAAATTTCCAATAGCTTTCGTACTTTCTACAAAATATTATTATAATTTGATTGTTATTTTGATGAGTTTTTGGTTTTCATATTAATAAATCATTAAGCATTTTCCTTTTTTATCTGGATTTAGTTAAATGAACGAAATGATTTGTAGGTATAACTAAAATTCGTGCAAAAGAGTTTTACGAAAGGCTATTTGTAAATTGTACAAAGTGTTTGTAATACAAAATTTTCGTATCTAGTTTTTCCTACGAAATATTTGTTCAATTAACTAAATTTTGTAGAATGCACGAAAAAAAGTTTTACGAAACTATTTCGTAGTGATTTTACGAAATTTTTGTCTGGGTATATGTATGTAGCTATGCTCCAACAGTTGCTTAAGAATTTTCAGAATACAAAAAAAAATTCAGGAAAAATAAATGCAATATACATAAATCATACCCTCTGGCGGGCTATCACATCACCCAGTTATAACATACTCAAATTGTTCAGCCTAGGGCTACAAGCTGCAGGCAGGAGGGTGATGGGTTAAACATAATAACATAGACCCAAAGAGCAAGATTTAATGCATTTATTTTTAATTTTGAATCTACCTATATGTTCAATGGACTACAACTATGTACATTGGAGAAACTTTTCAATTCAGTTTTAAGTGCAGCTAAAAAAATGTTGGGGTGTTTATATAGTAAGCTGCAATTGAACTAAAAATCTGTGATTAAATTTGGAACAAAAGAAACAAAAATAATGGAATAAATACCTTCTCAATGCTTATGAGAATTTAAGTAGAAATACGTTTTGTCGTTTTATGATCAAACAAAATTAAATCGCAAAAAGTCAAGGTAATTTTTTTATACACCATATAAAAAAGAACAAAATGCCACAAATAATATTAACAATAAATTCTTAATGAAAAATAACCAAACAAAAAAAAATGTTGTTTTATATTTTATTTTTAGATATTAATTATCAAAAGTATGAGCTTATCAATATTCAACCTTAAAAAAAAACTTAACAGGTTCTCTGGCAGCTTAATTGAACATATACAAATTTTATCAGAAGACAAAAAATATTTATCATTCCAGTGTGATGTGCTTTTTGCTTTCCAGCCGAGGTTACGCTCGCCGGTCTCGCCAGGGTCGTACTGAAGAAAACACGAAACTTCAGAAGAAAAGGTATTAGAACCTTATCACAAAATCTTTATTGAAACAACTATTTTTATATATAACAAATTATATTAAGTTTATTATTATCTGGTTGACGGCGGTATTTGTACACTGGTATCCTGGTTAGCACGGATTGTGAGCGGTACACTGATGTTGGTTGTTCTGCCTTTAAGTTCGGGGTGTTCTTGTATCGGGAAAACTGCCTTCGGGTACTTGAGACTGCGTCTGGAACGGTTGTAGGTGATATACGTTAATCAGCAGGTACAACGCCCCTGGTGGCACTAATCAGCAAGTACAACGCCCTTGGTGGCACTAATCGGCAAGTACAACGCCCTTGGTGGCACTAATCAGCAAGTACAACGCCCTTGGTGGCACTGATCAGCAAGTACAACGCCCTTGGTGGCACTAATCAGCAAGTACAACGCCCTTGGTGGCACTAGTCAGCAAGTACAACGCCCTTGGTGGCACTAATCAGCAAGTACAACGCCCTTGGTGGCACTAATCGGCAAGTACAACGCCCTTGGTGGCACTAGTCAGCAAGTACAACGCCCTTGGTGGCACTAATCAGCAAGTATAACGCCCTTGGTGGCACTAGTCAGCAAGTACAACGCCCTTGGTGGCACTAATCAGCAAGTATAACGCCCTTGGTGGCACTAATCGGCAAGTACAACGCCCTTGGTGGCACTAGTCAGCAAGTACAACGCCCTTGGTGGCACTTCTCAGCAACGAAACCCCTTACCACTGGTGGGGGGAAGTTCCGTGAAACCAAAAAGCTTAATTGACCGAAACGACTTGACTCGTCTGCGGCCGGAGCGTAACTGATCAGGTTAACTAAATGCCGTCTGACGTTGAGTATTGTCGAAAGGGTGACTTTTATCCATTCGAGCAGGTCCACTTGTTATATTTCCGGTAATGACTGAGTGGGAACTTTACCGAGGATAAATGGCAAATAATTATTGTGTCTATTTTCTGGTGACGTCACATGCTTGTGTTGAATGTGAATTGTATTTTGATGCAATACAATTCTCGCTGAAAGTTAACTGGTGCTGAATATTAACTGGTGCTGGATATTAGCTGGTGCTGAATATAATCTGGTGCTGAATATAATCTGGTGCTCAATATTAACTGGTGAGGAAGGATTTGTAGAAGAAAAGAATGTAATCTGGTGCTGAATATACTTGTGCTGAATATTATCTGGTGCTGAATATACTGGTGCTGAATATTATCTGGTGCTGGATATTAGCTGGTGCTGAATATAATCTGGTGCTGAATATAATCTGGTGCTCAATATTAACTGGTGAGGAAGGATTTGTAGAAGAAAAGAATGTAGCGAGGAACACTTCGTTACATACTCCTCCCTCTTCGGAGACGAGAACCTTCTCGTCTATGAATATGAATAATCATTAATTTTAAACGGAAAATAAACTTTGTATCTCGTAGACTCTTCACGGAATAAACTTCAACTAAACTTAAAAAAGATAAAAACGAAAATATCATTTCAATAAAAAAAAATTTGCATTAAAAAAAACGAAAGTAAAAATATTAAAACAAAAAAAAATTGAAACATAGGTACGGTTAAAAAAAAGTTTTCTGGTTATGGGGTGAAATACACTTTCTTCCTCATTCCCTTGTGATTAAGGACTGCTACTCCAGGTTTTACGATTCTCACCGCAACCTTCCCATGGTGGCGTGTAAAACTGAAGCGTTGGCATCTGAATTTGGTGTTATACCTGGGATGGCTTGTAATGTTGATCCCCTGAAAGGGGTCTATCGGCTGGCCTGGTGTGGGTTTCTGTGTCCATTGTCGATTTGCACTTGCGGTGTCTGCTGGAACATTTATCTCGGAACGGATTAAGATCGGGAATTTGAGGTCTTGTAAAGTGAGGGCTTTCGGGCCTGTTGTCGATTTGACGATGACTGGTAGTGTGCGAGGCGATGGTCTGTCAGCAATTATCGCGAATGCTGGTGGCTTTCTTGTACTGGAGGTATCATACTTCATTTATGATTCAGCAGAAGCGAAGGAGGCTGCAGAGGTAGATGGCTTTGCTTCTTCATTATGTTCCACATGGGCTGCTGATGTTGCGATCCTGGGAACTGTTGCAGAAACTGATGGCTTGTGAATCCTCTTGGCCTTTGATTTTGCTGACTTTTTGCTCCGTTTTTTTGTTCCATCTTCAATTGTAACTAAGGCAACAGGAAAACGAATGTTCGTTTTGTCCGGTGGTTGCACTCTCTTTATTCGGGGGTTCCTCTTTTTGAATGCGTCTTTGATAGTGGTTGGTTGTCGCTTCCATGGCTGGTCAACTTCTTTATTTGCTCTTTCTTTGGGCTGCTCCCTATCTCTTGCTTTCTTGGCGGCTTCGGACTGACTGAAAGAAAGTTCGCTTCTGTCCTTCGATTTATACTCTTGTGTCGCGAAGCCCTCTATGTCTTTTAAGTGGACCCGAACGGTACTGCCTCTCTTTCCATTCTTTTTCTCCAGTCTTCTCAATATAATTATAACGGGAGAATCGAATCGTACTACTTCATAAGGACCTTCATAGCAGGGTGCTAATTTCTCCGTGAAGTGATTAACGGCGGAGGAGCGAATTTTGACTCTCTTGTATACTTGTTCTCCTATGCTAGGCCTCCAAGCTCGGTGTCGAAAGTTATAGTCACGTGCTTGTTTATGTGCACTACTAACCATCGGGATCTCTCTACCCCATAGAGTCATTCTGAGTTCCGCTCTCAATAGCAGATCTACGCCTTATACCATATCTTCGGTAGGTTGCCTCATGTATGTCAACTCTCCTTGAATTGGCTCATCATAGATATACATGGTCACAGTGTAGTGTTCTCGGCTTTCGACGGGGTCTCCGTTTGCAAGGTGAGTCAGATGCTTTCGATATTGAAGCGGTACTTTGTTCCTTCGTAACAATTGGCGGGTCTTCGTGTTGATAAACGATTTAGTAGCCCCTGTATCCAGCAAAGCCTTTACTAGTTGATTACAAACCCTAACCGGTAAAAAAAATAAGTTAGATATACTATACACTACACTATGGTTTGTTTAAATTTTGCGACACATTAACCGTATACTCCGAAACGCGCCGCATCATTTCCAACTCAGAATATATTGTACATGACTGTTTCTGTTGGCTGTAATATTTCAGATACCTTGAGTTGGTTTTGTATCAGCTGACATCAGCTGTTTTTTCACAAGAGATTTTAACAACACAAACTTATACAGAGTTATACATATATGTAGCTGAACCTGTCTATTCTGTTTCCTATAAGCAGAAACAAGATATGTACTGTACATTTTACAATATGCCTAGTTATTGTGTGGAGACACAATCAATGGAGCCTGTAAGGATTGCAAGTTTTTACTACGGCCGCCATGGTGACGATCTAGCCCAATAAACTCATCGTTATGGTGGAGTGAGATGCCATAGTCTAAAAAATAGGTATTTAATTTTTGGAAACAATAAAACTTGTAGATTTTCGAAAAATGATGTGTCTTAATTTAAAAGAAAATCTTTGATCATTTTGAACATGGAATTCAAATTTTGCTTTTGTAGAATTTCCAAATTATTCAATAATTTTCTCGAAATCCAATTCAATTGTGACTCTTTATTTTCAAAAAATACATAGCTGTTTCTTCCATACAAATTTGAATTTTGCACTGAGTTTTCTTGGAACCAACATTAGTTGTAGCGTTACATATGCCATACAATTTTTTCATCATTTCAATATTCTAAAAAATGACCCAACAATATAAAAATCAATAAATTATTTTTAGTTTTTACAACATTTTCCGAAAGAAAAAATTTAATGACTTTCGAATTTTACCGAAACCGGTAAAAGAGGTCTTGAAACGTTTTTTTTTTTGTTTTTAAGAAATATTACAATTTTTTTTTGAAAACTCAGTATATTCAAAAATAAATTTTTGAAACTTGTTTTATAAAGATTTTTTAACATTCTTCAAAATATTTTAAAAAATAATAAAAATTAATGTTAAAAACCCGACGAAAAAAATCTCATTTTACTTAAAAATGATAAAAAATTGCGTGCGTATAAAATAATATTGCGCTGGATTATCAACTCCCATCGAACGTTATTTTGGATTAATTATATCCTTTTTCGTGACCTATTTATATATTATAAATACCTACATGACCTGAAGCTCATGTAGGTATTTATTATAAGTTATTTTGAATTCTTAACTTTATCATCAAGAACTCCCAAAAGTTCAAAAAATATTGCATATCAAAATGTTTAAAAAAAATATATTGACAAAAAACAACATAAAATCGAAAAATTAAGGATTTTTATTTTAAACTTGCGATATAGGTACCTACTACCAAAGAGTATAAAGTTACCAAGAAGTATAATCTGGATCTTAAAATAAAATCCGATTCCGAAAGCTGATTTCGAAATAATAATAAAAAGAACGAAACAAAAAATAATTGAGAGAAAAGCTCTATCTCATACAATCTTGGCAAACATCACGCATACCATAATATCCACTATTCGTATCAAGCAGTGTTGCCCCTAAAGGGGCCAAATGGCCCCTTTTTAAAACTTGGACCCTGTGGCCCGACTTTTTTAAAAATTACTAAAATGGCCCCTTTTTATTCAAAGCTACAATTTTTGTTCTCCTTATAATTTTAAAAGATGAAAAATTATGGAGGAAGTTTTTCATCGTGTCAATATTCACAAAACACTAAATCTAAACTTTTTGTACTTAGCTTAAGAAAATAATTTGCTGCTGAACGCTGCCGTTTTGATTTCATCGAAAAATAAGCTAATAAATAGATTAACTGTTAAAACCTGCAATTCCATGATGTCAGCTCTTAATTAAATAAAACCAAGACAAGATCTTGAAAACTAGGTACCAAAGTCTAAATTAGTCTATAAATATCGAAAGCAAATTAAAAAAAAATGTGTAAATACATATATGCAAAAGATGTATGTAGATGTGCATATATTTTGTGAAGAATATTACTATGTATTTTGTTTGTTCTTTTATTAATTTATGTTATTAATTTATTTTATTTACAAATGTTTAATGTTTTTGGTGATGTTTTTATTTTTTTTTTGCTTTTCTAAATTTTATGTTGTGGCCCCTTTTTTCGTCTCGGGCCCCTTTTTTTGCCCCTTTTCTGATTTTTTCCAGCGGCAACACTGATTGTAAGGATAGAAAAAAGGAGGATGCTTTTGACTGTGTGTGGTATCTCATTTGACATTTTATAAAAAGCTGTGAGAGAAAGTTCTTGAATGAGGAAAAGCTCTGAGAGCTTTATGACATTACCATCATAGAGAACACCAAAAAAGTGGGTGGCACAATGCTGCTTGTCTGTCTGTTCGTTTACAGCCTAAACGGCTCGATCGATTTTCTTCAAACTTGGTACACAGTAGTTTTTGGTGATTATGCCCACAGGTTTTTCTCATTTTTTTTTAGAACCAAAAAAAACGGTACCTGCCACACAATTATTTTAGCAAGTTAACATAATCGTGTCCTTCTCAAAACCAGCTCGACAACTTTTCCTAAAAAAAATCAATAAATTACTTTTAGTAAAGGCTTCTTTTGGGTGGAAAACCATTTTTCAAAAAATGGTTATTAATTGTACCTCCGAAAAAAACATTTTTTTTAATTTTTGATTTTCTTCAAAACGGTATGACTGATTTAAGTAATTTTTTGTATACGGAAGTTTCCAAAAAATATAAATAGTTTTGTGTAACAAAATGTTTGAATTTTTTTTTTTTTGATTTTTAAAAAAATATTTCAATTTTTTTTTTAATCAAATACTTCGAAAGCGATATGATCGATTTTCTTGAAACTCGATACTTAACAGTTTTTTAGTACTCTCTACAATAAAACAAATTAAATGTATGAAAAAATAACGGTACCTTTCATACAAAAGTTAAAAAAACGCAAAGGAAAATATTTTTTTTTTCTCAAAAACGACTCCTACGATTTTGATTAAACTTTTCCACATAGTAAAATTACTACGATATACTACCAAAAATTATAAAGTTTTACACTTATCGACTATTATAGTACCTTTCATAGAATGTTTTTTATTTAGAATTTTCTCATTATCGGCTAAACGGATTTAGATCGGCCATTCCAAAGTAACGGAGAAGACAATCGGACGCTTGTACTGAGGTTTTTCTTGTTAAGGAATTAATATTTTTTTTTATGAAACTCAGTGGTTTTAAAGAATTTATCACAAAGTACACGACACATAAGTTTCACCAAAAAATTATGAAATTCAGTAAGTTTATACAAAAAAATAGATGGTAACGGAGAAGACACGTACGATTTAGAGATTTCCGATCTTTGCCTTGAAGTTTAAAATTCTGCACCGTCCATTAAGATATGAAGTTTATTTTTTGTGCACACTTTCATAAAACCAATATTTATCAAAAATCATCCTTGGTTTCCATCCAAGTTTCATTTTACTATCAGAAAAAAATATGAAATATGGTAACGGAGAAGACAGCTAATGGTAACGGAGAAGTCACGTACGATTAAAGATTTCTTTTTGCTCAATTATGTAGTAATTTGTATTTTTATTATTATTCTCATCAATGATAAAAGTAATGCAGGTTATTCATAAAATATGTATAAAATTTCATTGAAATTGGTTAACGTTTACACGTGCTGGCGAGCACCTGAAAGATGTCAGACAAAATACATGGGGTTTTCACAGTTTATACTCAATATATCAGAAAAATTGTAAAAATTGATGGAAAATCTTTAAACTTGGCACGTAAATTAAGTACCGTAAGGAGTATCAAAACAAAATGTTTTCAATAATTTTGTATAATATTTACCCCATTAAAAAATAAAATTAAACATCATTGTTATTGTGCATTTGTTGCTATTTTTAATTGATTAACTGTTATTAAAAAAAATAAGAAAATGTATTTGTATACTCTTCATAGTATTTAGTTTATATTCCATATATATATTAAAAATTTTCATTCAACATTTACACTTTTACCGGCACTTTGAGTAAAAGACTATGAAAACACCATTCTGAATGAAAAATTTCAAGTGCTCGCTAGCACTTGTAAACGTCAACCGATTTCAATGAAATTTAACACATATTTTCTTTTACTTACCTTGATCCATTTTTTAAGAAATTCAGACCTTTTAAAAAAAAGTGCCTATGAGTCGTTGGAATTTGGGTGAGTAAAGTGCAATTTTGTCCTCTTCGTTACCCTGTTTTAGACAGTTAAACATGATATAAAAATCTAAAAAAAATCCACGATAATCCTGTTTCAAGTCTTGCTTTGTATGCGGAATAATTTTACAAACACTAATATAGTTCACCATTTATACCAACTTTTGTCATTTTTCGGTAACGGAGAAGACATGAAATGTTCAGTCATTTTGAAACGTATTACTATTTTTACAGCACTCTATTATGAAAATTGTTCCGAATTTAAGTAGTGTATTGAAAATACTTATAGAATCCTCACTGCCCATTGCCTTTTGCATCACAATTTATAGAGAACTGATAGCGGCAAAAATGCCGAAAAATGCGCAGGTACGGATTATAAATTATGAGCTTTTTTGATCACTTGCCTATTTTACAACAACACGTAAAATTTTGTACCTACAGTTTTTTCGGTAGCTCTTATATAAATACTCTAAATATTGGCATATTTAAAAATATTTTTTTACTTAATTTGAAATTGAGTTGCTTGGTTTCGAATTTTTTGGAATGGCCGAGATAAAGTTTTTTATATACAAATTTCAGATAATATTAAATAATATTGCATACCAAAATTTTCAAACAAAATGCTTTTGAATTTTTAAAAAGAGAAAATTCGATATCTCAAAAACGGCTTGACGATTTTTTAAAATTGTTTGTATCTGCACAATTGTGCTTAAAAACGTTTTAAGAATTCTATACAAAAAAATAATTTTTAAAAAACCGCTCCAACGATTTTAAGTTTTTTTCCATACATACATTCATATTCAATCAAGAATTAAGATGGCAATATTTTTTTTCACATCAAACTGTCAAAGGAGTTGTTTAAGCTAATTTAAATACTACTCTTGTTCTAAAAAAGTTATGCACCATTTATTGAAAAAATTATAAATCTTTAACTTTTTAGCTTTTGGTTTTTGATAATTTTTCCTACAAAAATTTTTAAATAAAAATTTGTAAACCATCCATTTTGATAGGAAATTAAATTTTGAACAAAAAGTTATATGAGTTAAATTGCCAAATTCAGCTTAGTTTCCAAGTTATACCAAACATTGAAATGTGGCAAGTGTGACCATTCTATTAGAAACACATTGGTGAATCAGGTAAGATTTTCCGTTTTGAGCAAGCTAATGGGCCAAACAAACATATTCAATTATAAAAACCCTTGCAAGTAATTGTACTTTTATACCCTTCATTTTCTGGTCTATAGTTTAAAGCATCAATTTTAATGCGGCCAAAATGGTGGACACTTAGATGGTAACCTTTTATTAAACGTGTTTTAAATACCTGGTAGAGTGTTCTCAGGTAGGTATTATAGGTACCTAAGAGCTAGTGAGGTTTTTATATTTTTGATAAATTTTTGAGAATTTTTATGATTTCAAAGATCAATATGTGTTGGTTATCGTTTTGATATACATATGTAAATGTACCTACATTATTCATATTAATTTTAAGACCAAAAAACTTTCTAACTTCTATTAGATATTCTAAATTCAATTCTTTTTTTTGTTGAAAATATGCACATGAATATATAAATGGGTAGATTTTTAATTGTTCCAACAAAATTCAACACCCAAATCGGTACTTTAACTTTAATTCAACATACCTACATTATTCTCATGTATCAAGGATGCAGCATTTTGACTTCAAAACTTTAACGTCTTATTCGGAAGTTATTTGCTATAGTCTTTATTTACTTTTGCTAGATAAACAAAGGTTTACATCCAGGATCCAGAGGAAATACCCAAACCTACACACAGCCACTAACAACCAAGTAGAAAAGCCCTTAACTATAGTCCGAAGCCATCACCGCCACCGCTAGCCGCCTGGCCGGCCACGGCCACCACCACTGCCATCCTACCCCATACCATCGACATTTTTCTACTTCAGAAGTACTTAAACTATTAAGAACATGAATTTCCAGTAACTTGACTTATGTTTGTGTGTCGGCCAATAACTGACCATTCACTGCAGTTTGCCATTTGCCAAAGGGAACCAAGGCAACACATTCACCAGCCTTTCTTGAATTTCAGAAGTTCCGTCATCGTTTCTCGTTTCGGTTTCTTAGCTATATCTACAACAACTTATAAGACTGAAGAACCAAAACTTTGTTCTTCTTTTTACTTTGGTTTCTTTTTGATAGCCATGACCACCAGTTCACCAGTTCCACAACAACAATTGTAACCCCTCAGATAGCCCCTTCGGGCAACCATCGCTTTGTAAGTACATAGCTACACAACAAACCCAGAAGATGGAACATACAAAATATAAGAAACTTTTCTTTAGACTGTTTCGGCCAGGTTGAGTGGGTTTTCTGTGATGGGCTATGTGCTATGGGCAATGGACTAAATGGACATAGGAAAGGGAGGAATCCAACTTGAACACAGTGCACGAACAAGTTTCACTCCTAGATGAGTGATTGTTGAATAACTTTTTGTTGTTTCTTTTTTTCTATACACATCGAGCAATAAATGAATGAAAAACAGGCCAAAACAATTGTTAAAGTTTCAACGTAAAGTGACGTTGATGCTAAGAGATGAGAGATGACTTACTCACCTTTTGAGAAAATTAATCCGAAAGCGAAAAACTTATTTTCTCTCTCTGGATCCGGACTTAGGCTTTTAATATTTTCTTCTATATTTTTGTATTTTGTGTTGGATTATACTTTTCTGTGTTTTAATTCTATTATTTGTAGCTGTGATCCGATATCGGTCAAAAAAGTTGTACCCGTGTTCTTTCAGCGAAACGACTTCGAAGCAAACTGAGCTGCATTCCGTTGTGTTTTCTTCGTTCTGTCACTGTCATTGTCATAATCAATTTATTTCTTACTCTTCTCAAGTTGTTTTATTTTTCACTCTTACTACGAAGTGCCTACTTCTTCGATTAGACACTCAGCTTCAACTCAAACCCCCTATAGATTTTGATATTATAAGTGCCTAGCCCTAGCCTATTCAAAGTGTTTACAGCTTTTGTGTGCTCTCTTCTGTTTGCTATGAATTTTTGTTTTATGTTTTGTTTGACGAATTTGTGTAATCAAGTTAAGCACATCTCACTGATAAGAATAAAACTGTTTATGGGAAGCAGCTGTGACTAAGGCTAGGGAAAATAGCACATTTAAATCAGTATATTTTGGATGGAGGCAGAGCATTGAGTTTGATAAAAAGGAAACTGTATTTATAAGGTTTTCAACGACTGTTTAAGTTAGACATTGTCTAAGTAATAAAGGGTGCTTTTTTAGAAGTATAGAACTTTGAAATGGAATAAAACAAAGAAGATTTTTTTTATTTTGACATGAAATTTACTTTATACGAAAGATAATCTTCTGGCATTATAACTTAAATATGATTTCTGACATATGATCGCCACAGCTGGCTCGGACGTTGTCTAATCTGGCTGACTCTTAACGCACAGGTTTCTTGTACATATAATAACTTGGCTCTTTTTGTAACATTTATGTTTTTGTTGTGATTCATATTACAAAAACTCAGTTTGTTCTGTGATGGCAAGGTGGTAGAGTAGAATGTAGGATTTTTCAAATAAATTCTAAGATACCAGACGATATTTTATAAAAATAATAATTTACTAAAACAAAACTATTGAAGCTTAACTGGGTTTAAATTTAAGCTTCTTCTTGGTTATTACTGTTATGAAGCTATTATGCGGGCGCGGCCAGTTAAAACTAAAACCAGTTATTTTGTTTTGGTTACCTAATGGGTTTTTTTTTTCAGAAAACAGAGATAACTCCGTTAAAGCCGGAGCTTTTTCTAAAACACATTTTCACACAACCACCGAAATAAAAAATACAAAAAACTTCTTCGAAACAAGAACTCCGTGGGTCATATGACCTGCGTTCGTGTGCAACCTCCAGCATTTTACCATACTTTCCCGTTTAAAAGCAGTTATTGTAGCATTGAGTTGTAGTCCAGTCAAAATGGACATTTGACCTAACCAAAATTCTTATAAGGCAGAAAACTGGTATAAACCTTTCCTTGGACATAAAAATTCAACTGCGAAAAGTTCTTGTCAATCCACATGAGAATAAAAAGTTATGGAAGGTCAACGGTCGAAAGAGTTGGGTTTTCGCCTATAACTTTTAACGGAGACTGCTATTGAAAAGCAGTATCACAACAAAAACATAAATGTTAAAAAAGGAGCCAAATTCTTATATGTACAAGAATCCTGTGCGTAAAAAGTCAGCCAAAAAAAAGTAATGAGATCTAAAATATATGCCAAGTTTTAAGTTCATGAAGTTTAATATCAAATACGAAATACCTTAAGTAAAGTAATATCGAAACAATTCCAAATCATGACAGAAATTTGGTAATTAATGATTACTGATTAAAATTTGGTGGGTTCACTGGTCAAGTTTTCATACATTTTAAATTTGTGATTAAGTAAGTATTTAAGAGAAAACTTGCCAAGTAAATCTACCAAATTTTAATCAGTAATCATTAATTACCAAATTTCTGTCATGATTTGGAATTGTTTCGATATTACTCTACTTAAGATATGTGATATTAAACTTCATGAACTTAAAACTTGGCATATATTTTAGATCTCATTACTTTTTTTGGCTGACTTTTTGCGCACAGGTTTCTTGTACCCATTAGAACTTGGCTCCTTTTTTAACATTTATGTTTTTGTTGTGATTTCACTCCTTTTTGCAAAGATCTATTTTGCCAGGTGAAAGTCAAGCCCTACCGCTTACAAAGTTTCATAATTCTACGACAACCGAAAGTTCCGAATGGACAATTCTTAATTTTCGATTTTTTTCCTTTCTAAGTACTTCAATTTTAGCTACCTACCAATTTTCATCGTTCTACAACAATAGGAAGTGCTCCATATAATTTATAAGAATTTTTGAGAATGTGGGTGGATGCCACGCACCCTGAACTGAAACTTTAAATTTTTCGATTTTTTTTCTTCTGAGTACTTCAAGGCCTACCGACCTACCAATTTTCATCGTTCTACAACAATCGGAAGTGCTCCATATAATATATAAGAATTTTTAAGAATGTGGGTGCATGCCACGCCCCCTGTATGGAAAATTCCAATTTTTCAATTTTTTTCTTTCTAAGTACCTCAAACCCTACCGACTTACCAATTTTCATTGTTCTACAACAATCGGAAAGGCTCGATATAATTTATAGAATATTTAAGAAAGTGGGTGGATGCCACACCCCCTGAATAGAAAATTGCAGATTTTCGATTTTTTCCTTTGAATGTACCACAAGTCCTACCGTTGTGCGAAATTTCAAGTTTCTACAAAGTCGGGAAGTGCTCCATAATTTTGATGATCTGTCAGTGAGTCAGTGAGTCAGTCAGTTACGGTTCTTGCGATTTTTGAAGTCATATATCTTGGGAACTACTAATGCTAAAGAGTTGAAATTTGTTGAGCCACCTGTGTTTTATCAGTTCAGCAAATACTCCGAATTTGAAGTTTCTGACTCATTAGTACTGAAGTTAGAGGGGGGTTGAAAATCGCCTGAGTTTGTTCCTGTAAAAAGGGTGAAGTGCCGCGAACTTGGCTGGGCACTACCGTGCCCTTTGATTTGGGTTGGAAATTGCCTGAGTGTGTTTCTATAAAATGGGTGTAGTTCTGGGAACTGGTCTGGTGCACAACCATGCCCTTTGATCGAAGAATATGCCCGATAAGTAAGTAAATAAGAAATTATTTAAAATCGTTAAATCCAGCTTGCAGAAGCACTGTCTTGGTTAAATGGTCCAAAATAAGTGCATCAATTTTTTTTCCAAAACATCTGCTTGAATGTAGGCATATAAAAGTGATATTAATGTTGATTTTTATAAATTTAAATATGTACATACAATAGTCGGACAAAGTATTTTGAAAAAAAAAATGTTTCGCATTTTTCTTTATATCTTTCGTTTAATTGATAGAAGAAATCTGAAAAAAATATATTATAATGGTATCAAGATGAGCTTCCAAAAAAACAAACAAAAGTTAGATTCATATTTATAGTTTCGAAAAATTGTATTTCAAAAACGTATAAGGAAAAAAGTATTTTGACAAAACTAAAAAGGCTTGTAAATAAATGTTTACTTTTTAGTACAGGCAGTGAGGATTGGTTTTTGGTATATTTTTGGGTGCTTAATTCAAATCCGTCATCCGTTTTTGGCTATCAGCTCGAGTTTTTAAGAAATTCCCGTTAGAAAATGACCAAAACTAGTTTTTTTTTGCTATTTTTGAAGCCTTTTAACATATAGAAATAATTTTTGATGTGTAAACATCTTAGCACTCGGTATGCGTAAAATTGAAAACCGGCTGTAACGGATATGGGCTCACGGTTCCGTTTGGAGCCATTTTGTTTGTTGTAGGTAAGTAGAACTCTGTAAACTCGAATAGGTAAGGTAGTTTTCATTTTATACCTAATGGTTTTGGTATTTGCTAAGTGGAGTGATTTCCTTACACCCCGACTCCACAGTAGATAATTTCTCTCAGAATGTTCGTCTTGACATTAAATATCTAATGGAGTCACTCCGTTTCATATCTTGATTGGATGTCAAGATGCAATCATATCTTGACAGAGATATTTGACATACATTTTGCCAGCTGAAGATTTTGTTGCTTTTTTTTCTAGAAATTTAATTTTTTATTTCATTTTTTTGTATCCATATGCTGCTTTTGATGTTAATCTCTGCAATCGCGGGTGGCAATTTTGGTTTGTGATATTAAGTGTTATTTGCAATTTCTTGATTTGAAATGTCATAACATGATATCCAAGTGGCGCATTTTTTTATGTTTCTCTAGTTGGCTGTGGTTAATGTGTCAGAAAGAAGTGTTGTAATTTTATAGTTAAAAAAGTTACTTTGAGTTACTTTTCATTTAGGAACGACAAAAGCTAAAAATATGGCTGATCTGTCAAACAAATTGGGTCAAATAGTCGAAATAGATTTGGAATTAAAAATCAAGAAGAAATTGTGATTTCATTATTGAAAAGAACTTTTATCAGCACTTCGAAAATGCATAAATTTTTCAAATTAAATTTCATTTAACTTCAACAATAGCACAAAATTCAATATTTAAGAAAAAATATTTCCAATTTTTTTATCATTCATTACTTGCACAAATTTCTTTACTACAAATCGATCAAATCAGATAAAAAAATGTCGCAAAACCTGGAAAAAATTTCCAAACTCACTACCGACGGTAAAATCAATAAAAATAAAAATATATTAGGTTTATATTTTCCCCCAGATCTGATCTGGATTGTATATGCAAACATGTATTACAAAAACAACACAAAATCCGACCTTGCTTTTAGATTTCGATTTGCAAATTATCTCTGACCATACACCCTTTTTACTTTTTTGCAAAAATGAGTTTTTTTTCTCTCACAGGCTTTTTGTGTTGAAGATAGGGAGAAAATAGAGAGTAGAGTAAAGAGAAAATACAGAAACAAAAGGATGAACGGGGATCGGATAGGTATATAACACTCTTATCGCACTGGGATCCTGTTTGTTTTATTATGATAATCTTATCCGGATCAGATCTGGGGGATAATAAAATTGAACTATTACATATTACAAAAATGAGATCAATTCCAAACCGAACGATCGAGAAGCAAACAAAAGATATATAAAAATGAAAACATCATGATTTCAGCTGCTTTTGACGGATTAACCATTTCAACTCAGTATCAAAGAGATGAGTTGGAAAAATGTACTCAAAGTTACTTTTTGACACTTTAACTTTGAATCCAGGAACAACTTTGTGTCGTCATAAAATTAATTGAAGTAGCTTAATTTGTGATGGTTTATTTGCGGAGGAGTTTTTTCGGAAGGAGTTTTTAATGGGTAAATTCATTATAATTTGTGTCGTGCAGCCATTTTGTTTTAGCGCTTGTATTAAAGATTCCTAATTTTTGCCATACGTGGTAATGACCCGATCCCTTACCTTCAGGTGAAAACGAATGTTTACACATCTTCCACGCGAGTCCCGGTACTCACACATTTTTTTTTAACAAGTTTTGCAAAACTATCTGAAAGCACTAATCTTCTTCTTCAAATATCAGTTTATATCTTTCCAATATCTTCTTTCCTCTCTGATCAATCCTTTGTTGAAATGTATGCGTTTGACATATTTTACCATACACGGTTTATTTTACATGAAGAAATATCGAGTGAAGACTAATATCATGCTAAAAATTTCTCGGAAAGTATGTGAGATATTGAAAATATTTAAACTGATGTTTGAATATTTTTTGTCAAAATACTTTTTCCGACTATTGTAAGTTCAAAACGCATTATGTTCTTAAAGAATAAAGAACTAATTTTAAAGCAAATGTTTTAATATTTTTTTTAAATAACTTTGAGATATTATTCTTCTATTTTGATAGATATTAAGTGATTTTGGAAAGAGTGGTACAGAGTCCGGTAAACCAAAATCCCGAATAACGAAATACCGCAAATTCTTAATCCTGGAATCAAGCTATACGTAATCTCACAATTACAAAATCTTGCTTTCAACAATCTCACATTTACATCTCGCATTAAAAAATCTTGCAAATACAAGCTGAAATCTTGCAATTTTAAATCTCGCATATAAAATCTTGTAAATCAAAATATCTCAGCATATCACTCTAAATTTAACAACGAAAAACTCCAAGTCCTACGAACCAAAAAATGACACTTGAAAACGAAAAATGTTTTACTGTTTTCAAAAACGTACTTTTCACAATACGTATTGAAAAGTCATCTGACATTACATTACATTAATATCTCATTCTTGTTCTCTTAACAACAGTAACTATTATTATAAATAATCTTTACTGGTCTAAAAGTAGGTAGAGAAGGCACTCAATATATTTTGAAAAAGTTAGGAAATCTCTCAATATTTACATAATTGCATTCAACAAAAATTGTTTTAATCAAAATTTCGAAGATTTATATGTAACTTGCGTGAGATCATGGGAAGCGAAATTTTGTAATTGCGAGATTTTGAATGTGAGATTACGTGCTCAACTCATTTTGAATGGTAAAAGTTGCAATCCAACCTTTGAGAGTCAACGCACCAAAAGCTTGAAATTCTCAAAAAATTACTAGCTTTATATTAGACTGTGCCAAAAAAATCGAAATTATTATCTTTCATGATTGGTCTCAAAATGTCGGTAGAGGCTTCAAAAATATTAATCTTAGAGGTGGCGCATCGCAATTTTCTGTTTTTCATACAAAATATATGGACACAAATATCGTATTGCGTTATCATGATTATATCACAAAAAATTTCTAGTCAATGGAAAAGTTACTATATTGGATCGATAGAAGATTTTACGTCCTACAAAAAGTACTTCAGTAAAATTTTCGTGTATCGTACAGTTTTGATGATATTCCACCCCCTGTCCCTTAAGCCATACTCATAAAGTAAAAATAATATAACAGCATAATATTTTGAGATGTAATCATGATACCGCAATAACATATTTTTGTCCATACATTTTGTATGAAAAACAGAAAATTGCGATGCACCACCTCCAAATATCAAGCTCAAATTTTAGGAATTGGGGAGTTGGAGCCTCTACCGAAATTTTGAGACAAATCATAAGAAATATAAATTGGGACAGTCAACTATGTATGTATCTTAAATTTAGGATAGTAGTTCCACTTTGTCCTCTCCTTAAAATAAACACGCTTTCACCACGCTTAATTTAATGTAACATTTTAATTCCTTGCTTCTTATGACAAATTATTGAAATATGTTTTCCGCAAGCTTCATCACAATGCTGTTGGGACTACGTAATATTTCACTTGTTGCACTGAAAATTCAGTCATCTTTTTTTTAAAAAAGGAACCTAGTTGTATTGTTTTTATTATGATTTCAACTTATATGTACAAGCGAAACAATAAAAATTTTAGGTATATTGCGGATATATTGTAAAGTGTGAAATTCAGCATTGACATTAATCTTTAAATTATCTGTACCTGTTGATTACAGATACCAACTTCATTGGAATGCTATTGCTATAAGAAATAACAAAAATCATGGCAAAAGTTGTTCAAAAGAAAACAAAATTCCGTGTTACAAAGTTATTTGAATGGCTCGTTTGGAGTTTTTCTTTGATTTTGACTAATTTTAGAAATATGGTACAAATATCAAAATACAAGCTATTCTAGGCCTTTCTAACAATAAATGGTTTAAAAGTAAGGAATATACACATAAATCGACAAGAAAAAATTTCAAAAATGAATTCAATTGGTTAAAAAAATATTGACATCCGCATTTTCAAACAAAATATTTCAAGGATGTTGCAAAAAAATAAAACTGTTTGTTTTCACTTGACCTCAAGTGTGCTTAGTTTTTGTTTTTTTCTAAAACAGAAAAAGTTATACCCCAAGTCTATACAAACGTAACTAACTAAGACAACATTTAATTATTATCTTATCAAACACAAAAGCTTTGTATTATCAAAAGAGAACATTTCAACTACTCGTTCTCTTGAATTTGCTTATCATGCCTTTATGACTTGATTTTAATTATATTTGTTGTTATATCATTATTAAAGCATTCTGTTTACATTATATTCTTATTTTTGTATTTATCGTACAGAAAAAATACCTAGAAATTAACCATCAATCTCATAAAAATCTCTACAAACATTTATCTTCCCATTATGCATTCATCATGAACTCATCACCGAGCTTGAAATCAAGGAATGGCAAGGAATCAATTCATAACAAAACCATCATCAACATTATCCGTGCAGACGGTAAATAAACTGGCCTACAATCTGGAAAGCACTTAAGATAATGAATTGCACTCAATGTTTTTCCGGAGAACGATGTGTATATGTGGTGTTAAGGCCCCAGCACCAAACTGAATGACAAGCCATCAGCTGCCCGTGCAGTGATAATCACAAATATTTTAACGGCGAGATTCCATTTGTTCTGGTTTAACAAATAAAATATAAAATAAAATCTCCAAAAAAAAAAAAACAACAACAACAAACACACAAAAATGAAGCAGAAAAAACATCATTCTGTTGAGTAATGTACACTGTACACTGATAAATGACATTGTAATGGAAATTTATCGTTGCAAAGTGGCTACTTCAAAAAGATTACGTATACGTCACAGTGAGCGTGCGAGGTACCAAATAGATTGCATGGATCCTTGATTAATTTTTTGTTCACAGTTATATAATAAATCATGATTTAATTTGTATTCTTTTTTTTTTTTTGTTCTGGTGAATGAATAAAGTGGTTTGTATTGTTATTTTAAGAAAACGAGATGAATGAAAATGTTGGAATCTGACAATGAGTTGAGTTTAAGGAATGATGGAGTCTATGAGTGCTATGAAAAAGCCGTACAATATGTGAGTGCTTTCGAAAAGGCCTATAAAGATGTTATTTTTATTGTTAGATTTTTATTTGATATTTATTATCTTTTCTCAGGAATTTAGCACCTATGATAGATTGATTTATTTTTTATATAAGGACTTGTAGATGTTATACTACACTAACAAAAGTGAGCTGGAAACATCATATTTCTATTCAAACACGAAATAAACTAAAAATGTATTACCTACTGATTTTTCGTTAAAAAAAAAATTTCTAAATTATTTTTTCATAAAATATTAGACAGATATAGGGGAGAAAAGGAGCACACTTTAAGGTGCTTAACTCTCAAAATCTTTAATATAACAAAGTAAAAACAACGCTTGTTTAAAAAAAAAGAATTTTTTTGTATGAAAAAAGTACTGGACAAAACTTTTTGTTACGATGCGGTTGTCCAAGACATTGGTTATAATGCGTTTTTAAAATGGCAGGGGATAAAGGCTGTAACCAGGGGAATCACATAATTCATGATCCGTCTTAGTTTTCGAAATGTTTTCGATAATAATGTTGTACTCTAGCAAAACTAAAATTTATAAAAAGGACGATAACTTTATTAAGATAGTCGTTCGATTTTCATGTCATTAGATTCAGCATTTAAAATTACCCTAAAATTATATGTATATCATAGCTTTTCCCAAAACAAACATTTCAGTTTCATAAATTTCCTCTCCCCCCCCCCCCTATTCTATCCGTCTTTGAAATTGCCTCTACAAAAAGCCAAAACAGAAGATTCCTGGGTACTTTGGATACACTTACGATTTTTGTATTTTTTTTTTTTTGGAAAATTTTCCAAAAAAAATATTATAAAATGTTTGTAAGACCAACCAAAAATTCTTCCCTCTGGGGAAGAATTATACGCTTCCTTATTGGCGAATGGAGTCACGGCACCTAGCAGTCAGCACGTGAACCCTATGTGGGGGATACATTTTTTTTTCATTTTGACATTCAATGTATTTCCCATAAGAGAAAACCAAAAAAAGGTTTGAAAAACATTACTTTTGCTAATTAATTTTCTATGAACACGAATTTATTTTATAGTTGCAATAGAAAAAGAATTTATGTGAGTTAGTTAATCAAGAAGAATATGTATCAAAACTTATGTATAACTTCCTATATTTTGCAGATGAAAAATGTAAACAAACCTGTATTGTTGTTGTTGCTTTCCAAAATGGATTCATTTTGTAAGCAAAATTGGTGTCACGTGCGTAGTCAGGGAAGGGGTTTGATAGACAAGAGTCAATTATGAAGATTTTTATATTATATATTTTACTACTGTTTTCTAATAAGTAAAAGCTTACGTCACCGAAACTTTGCAGTAATGTTTTTATGCAGATGTAGGTATAAAGTATTTCTATATATTTATGTATTGCGTTTGTGAATTTGTATTCTTGAGAAAAAAGGAGTACAAATATTTGTACACTGTTTGTGCAACAGGTCAATACAATATATTTTGTCTTTAGAAACTAGCGAGCTCATGGGGTCAATGACACCCTTTATTGAATAAATAAAATTTTGCGTTTAATTTTTTACAATTCTTATTTTCAAAATATGTACCCTCCAAAAACATCAGGAAATAATAACACTTCAATCGTGCCTGCGTCTTTTGTTAATGCCGCGTTTACACGATTGGAGAACTGGCAATATAATGACCAAAACAATTACAGAAGAATGGACAAAATCATTATTTTTGTCATTATACCGACAGCTTTTCACCAGTCGTGTAAATTCGGTATAGCGAAGAAGCATTTAAAATATTTACATACTTCCAAACAAAAAATTCTGTACGTAGGTAAAAATACTTAAACATTTTTTTTTTTGTAATTAAATTGGTAAATATATATGCAAGAAATCTTCAATCCAAACAAAAATATGACATGTATTTGAAAATCTTCATTTTCAATACAAACATAATTAACAAAGAAAAAAAAACTGTTCATGTTTTAAATAATCTTGGCTACGTCTCTGCGCTGCTTTTTTCTCAAACGAGTATTGGTGTTGTTGTTTCTCGTTGTAGAGGTAGTTTGTTTACATTTTTCATCTTAAATTTAAAGCATTTGAGGCGTCAGTTTTGATTTATTTGTTGCTAGATTTGTAAACTAACATGTTTTGTTATTCTATTGCAATCATAAAAGTTGTATCCGTTTATATAAAAGTTATTAGAAAAAGTAACATGAATATGACTCTCTTTTGCTTTTCTCTTATGGGAAATACATTGAACGTCAAATTGGAAAAAATTTTATCCCCCAGATAAGGTTCATGTGCTGAAATGTAGGTGGTGTGGAAAGCAACTTACCAGGTGTCAATACGCTTCCATTCATCTCATATACACATTTGTTCATTATATTAATCTTGGTAACACCATAATTTACTCAAAGCGACCTTATAAACATTTTCAATGTTAAAAAGTATCTAACCAATGCTGTAAGAAAACTCAACGGGAATTGTTGTTTTTATTTTAATATTAATATCGACTACGCAGTGTTTAGGAACAACACAATTTGTTCCTTTATAATTGGTTTGTAAGACTTTTCAAATACGCTGAAGAAAAGCGACTTGGTGATTCATTTTGAAAATTGACAAGAAAATTGAAACTGTAAAATTTTACAAATCTGCATTCCAATGCAAGTTATATAACAATATTTGCAAGGAAATAAAAGATTTACCGAAAGACTACAAAAAGTCGTTTTTTTGTACTTTTTTTTTCAAACCAACGGTGAAGTGTAAAAAAAATAATCTCTACCAAAATTAAAAAAAAAAAAAAATCTTATAAAAACTGACGAAGGGAAGCAGATTTGAGTTCGAAGAGGATGCTCTAGGCATAGGAAATTATTTAATGTGTACTTTGGTATTTTGTTTTAACCAGAATAATTTTTCACTTAGAATTCAACAGGAATTGAAATTTGTTTCACTTGTTTGTTTTATTATCTTCTTTATAGACCAAATTCCCAGGACCGCCAGACATATGTATGTATGTCATTTTATCATAGCTGAGCTTTTTTCTGTGAATGTACCTTATGGTAGGTATTAACGAATGGATACAACGAACCTTGAATCCGGGTGCGTTTCGGAGGTATACATATTGAGAGTGCTAAAAGTGCAAATCAGAGCTGATTTTTTATATATGTTTTAAGGAAAGTTATGATAAACTTATTTTGACACTTGCCAGACACCTAGATGGGGACCCAATGCCAACCAGACACTTTTAAAGGTGTCAAAAGAGTCGTCAAATTTACGTTATAGTATCAAAGCTGAATTTTATATATGTTCTTTGGGCAACTGTTTAAAGATATTTCCCAAGCTGTCAGACACCAACATGGGGACCCAATGTCACCCAGACACCTTTAAAGGTGTCAAAAAAGTCATCAAATTTGGCGTAAGGAAATAAAGTCCAAGAAAAAAAAACGCCCAAATTGATTTGGAAACATCGCCCAACAAATTTTTTATAAATTTTTGTGATGGTAATACTTATATATGTCTAAGATCTCACAATGATACAGTGTATAGGAAAAATTCAAAGTTTCTTTAAATGCAAAAGAAACTTTGCATATACCTACCCAATTTCGAACCCACCCCAAATCCAAATAGTCTAAGAGCTACCAGCCACTTTGGCTAACCTCCTAGACAGAGACACAAGGCTACAACTTTGTGTATGCTTGATTTGGGACTAGTAAGTAAGAAAACCACGGTCTGGCAGGGTTGCCATCTGATTTTTTTTAAATGCAAAAAAGGGTAAAAATTAACCTACTCGCACAAGGTTGAAACTTATTTATAATTTAGTTTATACATTATGCCAGACGGGTTTTGCGGTCGAAAGTGCTTGCCAGTGCCCGAATACGAAGCGAATCGTTTTCAATTCGATATCTCCTTTTCGACTCGCCTCGAATTGATCAATTATCGAATACGAAGCGAGTCGTAAATTATACTTCCAAGATTTCCAGATAATTGACTGCTAATTTCCAGAGAATTTGTTTTTTTTTTATTAAAATCATTGTGCGAGGCCCAAATACAATAATCGTTGTCATTAACTTTAGAATAAAATAAAAATAATATTTAAATTGAAAATGGATTCAATATGTTGTGTATATGTATGCCGAGCGTGTGGAAGTACAAACTTGCAAATTTCAAGCCCCCATATTAATGAACGCTGGATAACAACGTGCTAGCGTTTATACATCTGTTAACTTGTAATTCTTATTAACAAATGCGTAATAGTCTGTGACGTGTGTTAACGTACGGATAACTTTAACTAGCCAGATTCCACGTATAATGAACGGATAACTTCTTAACACATACACGCACGCGTATGATAGCACCGTTTACTACTACCAGTATACACTTCGTAAGGCGGTGCATGCATGTGACACATGTATTAGAAAATCACCATAATTTGATGAAATGGTGAATTTGGTGAAGTGATAAATACTGGAAAGATATCATATCTTTTTTAATAAGAAAAGTTATCAAGCGGACAAGTTGTCTATCCGTGTGCCAGTTAACACGTGTGTTAGGGAGCGGATACCAGCTTTTTATTAATACTGCTGAAGAAAATTAGAAGCGTTTCTTCCCTCTTGATCTTCCTTGCTTTAAGATTTGAGTGAGTGTTTTTGTGCGAGGTGTCTATAATGTGTTAAGTTTTCTTTATATTAGAAGAAACTAGTTCAAAACATTAGCTGTTTCGGCATTCAAAAGAAGCATTTGTGTTTGTCTTGGTTGTTGGATGAATATCAATGAACGCTGAAAATTGTTACTAGTTCGTGTGTTGGTGCTTTGAGCTGCTCTCCTACAACATGAAGTATATTAAAAAAATGTAGTTTATTCTTTTGGTTTGTTTTATAAAAGAAAATAACAATTTAACTCACATTTTTGTTTATTTTAATTAAAACAATGAAAAAACTATCACTTTCGCCTCTTCATACACCAATCCGCAAAAAAAAACCTATCGGAAATTTAATTTCACATTCGCTTTCGATTTCGAAAATAGGGCGATTGTAAAACGACAGAGGCAAAAGCGAAAGCAGTAATATCAAACCTCATTTATGCCACCTAAAACGATTCGCTTCGTATTCCCTAATCAGGCCACAGACAAGCTTAAAACTTCTAAAGATCAATAAAAGATATTGGATAACTTGAGAAATTTGTTAGCTAAAACTTAGTGTATGCTTTATTCGTGAACAGATTAGTCAAAAAATCAAGATCAGGGAATATTTCCGCAATTCTAGGGCTGCCACCATTGTTTTTCAAAAATTAAAATAACTTCCGAATGTAACATATCCTACTTTTAGAATGCTGATTTTTAAATTTATAATAACTTATGTCATTTTGTGCATAAAAAAAAGATGCCAGACGAGTTTGGTGGACGAAAGTAGGTTGCCAGTCGAGTTGGTATTAAAAAATGTCATTGATTAGCCAGAGAATAATGTATTAAATATAACACGTTAACTGCATATACATATTAAATCAAGTCAGCAAATTATGATACGGTTCTTTTACTGTTAGACCAGGGTTGCCAAATATTTTTTCAAAATTTTATAAAATTGACAAAACTCAAACGCTAACCTAACAATAGTTTTCGCACATATGTAAGCTAATTCCATCTTATATATAAAAAAAACATACTTGACGAGCTGGACGTTCGAAAGCTCCTACCAGATGAGCCTAAGGTTTTAAAAATTGGTGTTATAAGAAATATCCTTTTTTGATTTTTTCTTAAATTTCAAAAAACCGTCAAAATTGCAAACCTACCCGCACAAAGCTGATTTGTACATACATATATGTTAGCTGACGTCTTCTTGTGTATGAAAAACAAAATACCAGACCAGTGGGACAGTTAGTCGAAAGTTTCTGCCAGACCAGCCTAAAGTTTTAAAAATTATAGGAACATCATTTTTTGATTTTTTCTACCAAATTCTTAAAATTTTAGGCCCGTTTGGCAAAAAATTTCGACCATCGGACTGGTCTGGTATTTTTTTTTTCATACACAAGAAGATGTCAGCTAACATATATGTATGTAAAAATCAGTTTTGTGCGGGTAAGTTTGCAATTTTGACTTTTTGGAAATTTATGAAAAAATCAAGAAAGGATATTTTTTGATAACACCATCTTTTAAATTGATGAATTAAAATAGCAAAATGGGAAGGAAATAAGCCAAAATAGGAAAAATTGCCAAAAACAACTGCAATATAAGGACATATCGCCGAAATACAATCGGGGCGATTCCAGATTCTTTAAATGCAAAAGAAACTTTGCATACACCCAACCTCGCACCCACCCCAAATCTTATAGCGAGGCGAAGGAGGGAGGTTGCATGCCCCCCATACATACCTCACTGTTTATTCGCATTTTTTTTTTAATTTGACAAAACAAATAAAGGAGAGGATTTATTAGGTTTGTGAAATGTAGATAAAAGTTCACAAATAAACAGTGAGGTACGTATTGGGGGCATGCGGCTCCCTTGCCATCCCCTGTCTGGGCTTGCTATAGAATTTGGGGTGGGTGCAAGGTTGGGTGTATGCAAAGTTTTTTTTGCATTTAAAGAATCTGGATCTAAAGAAACTTTGAATTTATCCTATACATATGTATATATATCCAACAATAATTATTGTAATTGTATCATTTTGAGATCTTAAACAAAAATTCATAAAAACTTTGCATACGCAATAAATACTTATTGAAATAAAGTTTGGAAATACCACCCAAAATTGAGGAAATATCGCCAAAATTCTACAAAGACAATTTACATGCAAAATATTTGGGTGATATTTCTATTTTATTATTTAGGTTCAAAGTTGTTTTGGGCAATATTTCCAATTTCTTCTTTGCTTTTGGGTGATAAAAAAATTTTGGGGCGATGTTTCCAACTCGATTTGGGCACTATTTCTTTACGCCCTATTACTAGTACTCGAAAGTAAAGTGTTTCAAAAAGTAGTTTCAGGCTGAAACCATGCAGACAGGAAGGAAAGGGTTTTAAGGAACACATTTTAGTTCAAAGTCATCCGTAATGAATTCATCATTTTTGGTTATTATCAACATCCGAAAAGTGTATTACATATTTTAATATTATGTATTCATTAAAAATTTTTAATTATGTAATAAAATTTTTGGTATTTACAATTAACAATGTCCAAGTGGGGGGAAATATTCTATTTCGAACCTAAATGCTCTAAATTTTTTACAGATTTTACGCGAATATCGTAGTATGCAAAAAAAATATAATTTAATCTGCCCCTATAGCGACTATAATAGACCGAGAGCCCACAGCAGATTTTGGGTGTGAACGATAGCAAAAAAAGAAGTATAGGCGTCGAAAGCTCCATTAAAGACTATTAAAAAAAATCAAAGTCTTGCAGTCCACAACTGGGGCCTTTGCGAGAAACAGTGCATCGAAAAAAAAATATGAATGCAACTTCGAGGAAAATTGTGTTAGCCGAAATTGGTTTTCACCCCTCCCTAGATAAGCTCCGCGGATCCCATATCACGGAATTTGAGATCATTTGAGCTTTCGACGCCTATACTTCTTTTTTTGCTATCGTTCACACCCAAAATTTGCTGTGGGCTCTTAGTCTATAAGGAATGAAAATAAAAACCTGAAAAAATTAGGGATTTTTTGTTTCTTCATTTAGAGCTGATAAAGGCCTATCCACAATGACCTATTTTTAACGACCACAACTCCAATGCATATGTGTTTAGAAAACAAAAAACTGAGAAAAAGAGTATGGCCGTTTTATAAACGGTATTAATTTTATACTCCCGGTTGATTGAGGAAGAAAATATTTGTTTCTAATTTCGTGCAACACCATCTTGGTGTATGTCGGTCGGTTTGACGGACGTTAAGATGAAGGGAAGCCCTTCCAAGTTTCAGCGTTTTACGACAGGATTTCGACTGGAATATAATTAACGTTCAAGACTATCATCATCATCATTAAGAACAAAAATATATTATTTTTGTTGCAAAATGTTTCTAAATCGTTTTCATTTGGGGGTGTATCATCTTAATACCACTTGAAAAATCTCACTTGAAAACTGTTATCATTCTCTACTGTAAGCTGTTTCTGCTGTTTTTTTTGTATTTCAATTTAAATTTTGTTTACCCAAAAAAAATATTCCACAGGACTCTGCAGATGTGAACTTTAAGATCCCAAGAATGTAAAAAAATGTTAATGTAAACACGTCCGCTTTTGTTCCCTAGCTCCTCATTTGTTTCATTTTCAAGACTTCTCTTCTCATATCATGGACTTTCAAATGATATTTTATTCTGTCTCCCAATGAAAAAAAAATCATCTTTATTATCATTTGTTTTTATTTTTAACTTAACTTAAGTTCGTAAAAACAATTTAAGATAATTTTAATTCAAAGAAAAAATTAAATTTTAAAAAGTATATTATGTATGAATCTTGCAATTTATTTCCTTACTTAAAATAAAATCATTTCTTAGAGCAAAATAAAATTAAGAAAAGAAAAAAACAACTTCAATAGAAAAAGAAAAAAATAAAATAAATTCCAAAGCGGACAAGAAAAATTAAAATACTCTAATTAAATAATAAACACGGCAAACAATCAAAACGAAGGACGATGTAACTGCGGCTGCGACATGATGAGGATGATGAAAATGACGAGGCCAAAGTGTGGTGGTGTTGTTGTGAAGGTGTTGGTGACTCCGTCGGGAAATTTTCTATAAAGAAAGTAATTTGCTGGCAATTAATTTAAATTACGTCAACAGCCCGGTTCGCTGAAATTGAAGAACTGAGATTGGACGTGAGATCCCCGGTGTCCGAACAGGTTTATTTCCTGTGGTTTTGTTCTATTTTCTTACAATTTGTCTTCCTGTTTCTAGGTAATCCTGGGGTTGTTCATTGTTTCTACAATTTGCGACACTATTGCTCTTGATGATTTCCGTTTACTATTTGTTTTTTTTTCTTCGCCTGTTCATAGCTTTCTTCCTAGTTTGCTTCATTTTTCTGTCTCTCTGCTATGTTGAGTGAGTTTTTTTTTTTTGTGAACATTTTATTTATTTAATTTACATAACTTTGCAAGAGACTCGAGGAAAAAGTTTTTGTGCAGATCCAAGGACGATTCGCTTAAAGTCGGTGAGTTGTCAACTTTAAAAAAAAAAAAAAAAGTGTATGAAGGTTGGTGCAAAAGTTTTCAGTTTTTCCTGTAAAATGAGATGCTGGAGTGTGATGAGGTTATCCGTTCGGCTGGTTGTCGCGCAGCGGAAGGACACTATTTATTATGGTCGTTCTTCTGAGTGAGAGTGCAGGTTCTTATTATATTTTTTTTTTTTTCGTTCTTTCTAATTTCTTGCACGTTGGAAATTCTTTCCTTGAAGTGGCAGCGGTGGGACACCTTCATTTGCCAGCTGCGAACGATAAGAATGAAAAAAATATTAACGATCAAATTACATTGTCATAGAAGAAGGAAAATGGTATGCTGGTGCGGGAATGTCAGTAAAAATAAATTACCTACATTCTAAAGGAAACGGTCACCATGTGCGGAAGGAAATGCGAGGATTGATCCTTCATTACAAATTCATGCCAGAGAATAACCTGACGGCTAAATTATGCAGACAGCAGTGCTTATCCTAATTTTACGACTTTTGGAATGCAAACGATTTTGTTTGAGTGCTTATTTTTAGTTGTTTTCTTGATGGTCTGGCCATGTTGGCTTAAGTGAGCTTGTCGCAATTGGTTCAGCCATATAAGAAGGAGGGCAAATTTAAAAGGCCAGACAGTATAGAATTGAAGTTTTTTTTTTTTTCTTTTAATGAGAGGAAGATGTTTTTTACTAAGTTAAGATATTAAGAAAACTTAATTTCTATGGAAGTATGCTTAAAGCACACACACAAACATACATACATACATACATTTCACTTAAAGGCAAAAGTCAATAAATATCAAATTAAAGTTATTCAATCGAAAGCAACATTAATCCTTCATAGTTTTATAATATATACATCGGAAATATATGTACCTTTTTACCTAAGGCCATATAGAGAAAGTAGGTGTACACATTTTAAATTATTAAAATGGTCACAAAAATAGGAAATAATAATGATGATATATCGTTCATTTATTAAATTCTAGTTCTTAGTTTTTAATTTGAAGAAAATAACAAGGTTGAGGTTATATTTAAATGAGATCCCGTCTATCTCTATCTAAATTATAAACAAACAACATTTTTTAAGTATTGCTTGAAGAAGTTTTTAAAAAATGTTTATTCGGATCAAGAAATACGGTGCCTGTCATTTATGCCTTTACACCCATTGAGGAAAGTTTAATTTTTTTTACAAAAGGACCAATGATTGTAGGAAATACATATAAATTTTTTCAATGTTTAAATTTTGATTATAACTTTTTTATCTATAACTTAAGGGTAAAAAGTGTGTTAACATAAATTAAAGAGAATTGAATTTGATACAAATTACCAAAAGTACCAAAGTTTTTTTTTCTAAGACTAATAAAACTTAAGTTGCCACGGAAAACTTTTTAGAACTTGTTTTTCAATATGGTGGCCAAATGGAGGGGGTTCAACACCTAAAATCGAGTTTTATATTTGCACTGAACTCCTTTACACATCAAAAGAGAAAATCTTTGTCCAACCCAAATTTGGAGGTTATTGTAAAATTTTAATAGACATTTTGCAAAAATTTTCTTTGTTATTTTGTCAATACACAAGCATGTCTTATACCATTTAAGAAAGTGCATTAAATAGACAAGTAACTGGTCATTCATGTTCTCATACAATTTTAATTTATTAGAGGTGGTCAAACTTTTTTGAAAATGTACATAAATGTTTATACTTAAAAAAAAATATAAAAATTATAATAAAAAAAAAGCAATAACTACTATTAAATTTTACCACCTATCTATTACAACAGTTACTATAGAATATTACAAAAATAAAAAATTAGTAAAAATTGCTCATCCATGGTCGTAGGGTTCACGTATTTGAGGAAAGTAGTACTTGTTAACAACTTTGGGAAAAAACATCATAACATGGTAACCACTGGGAAATGTTTTTTTTTTATATTTTTTTCTGAAAAGGTCATAAGGCCTGCTATAACCTGATGCAAGGTTATACATTATTTACAGGACACCCTGTATATTTGAAAACTCAAATTAATACATGTTCGCAGTTTACCTTTATAAGATGCTATCTAAAAAAACATAAATATCGAGTTTCAAAAATATCGATCATGTCGTTTTCGAAATATTTGATTTTACAAAAAAAAATTTGAAACATATTTTAAATTTTTTTTCAAAAATTTTGGTACACAAAATTATTTATATTTTTTGGAAGCTTCTGTATAAAAAAATGTTTGAAATCGGCCGTACCGCTTTGAAGAAAATCAAAAATTAAAAAAAATGGTTCTTTGGGAGGTACCATTAATAACCATTTTTGATAAGTGGTTTTCCACCCAAAGAAAGCCTTTACTAAAATAAATTTATTGAATTTTTTTTTAAGAAAAGTTGTCGAGCCGTTTTTGAGAAAAATACAATTATGTAAAATTGGTAAAAAAATCGTATGGCAGGTACCGTTATTTTTGGTTCTAAAAAAAATGAAAACAACATGTGGACATAATCACCAAAAACCACTATGTCCCAAATTTGAAGAAAATCAATCGAGCCGTTTAGGCTGTAGACGAACAGACAGACAGACATACAGAATTGTGCCACCCGCACTTTTTTGGTGTTCTCTATCATTGTAATGTCATGTTTGATTGTTATCTTAATTTTTTTTTTGCACGAATCCAAAACCTTCAAAATTTTAATCAAAATTTTCAAAAATAATGTTTTTGGATTTTTAAAAAAAGTTTCATTTTTTTTTTGAAAATTCGATATCTCAAAAATGGGTTGACAATTTTTTTTTCAAATTTTATATATAAAAAATTATTTTTTTAAGAAACCACTCCAACGATTTTAAATTTTTTTCCCATACAATCATATTCAATCAAGAATTAAGATGGCATTCTTTTTTTCACCTCAAACTGTCAAAAGAGTTGTGTTAGCCAATTTAAATTTCGTATTTCATGCTTCTCTACATTTTTCTCTCATAATTTCCATGTTTTTATATACAATTTTCTTAAACCCGCAGTGTCTTGAACAAAGAGCAAGAGCAAGTACGTGTGACCCAGTCGCATGCATTTTATTTTATTACGAATTAATTAGAGCAACGAATTTCAGAGAAAAAAATAATATATAATATTAGAGTATTGAAAGATTACACTTTTAATCCCGTTTTTTTTTCTTCAAAAATTATGAATAGATTTCACTTTATTTTATAATTAGCAAATAGAACAGTGTATTATGTAGCTTTAAAAAAAGGTATAATACTTAATTGTAAGTATTACCGTTATTTTTTAATATTTTTTATATGTTTAGTACTTTTTTTTATAAAATTGCCCCTGCTGCCCAAACGGTGGGAGATAGACCCTCCCCAGTCCCATAGTAAAAAATGCTTATATTGAACTGTTCTACAAAAAACCGTTATCATTTCTTGGCGCCTAAGTTATCGTACTCTCCCCATTTACAGGTACATCGTGATATGGAATACTAAAGTTTGACAGGTTTTCTCAGCCTTTGGAAGGGGTGGGGGTGAAAAGGAGCTATGTTTCCCTTTTTACTGTCACGGTAAAGACAATTTTAATTTATTTAAAAAACAAATTTATATGATGCTCTGTCATTTACTCTACTGAAATTTCGAATTTCAAAAAATCACGTAGTTTAAATAAAATAAATAAATTGGGTGGCGCAACAGCTCATGGAGAACCAGGGCCTAGTGACTTACAACTCACAACCCTTCCTGTGTGCGTGTTTGTTGGCAGGAATGGAGGGGACCTACAGTTTTTTGCCAAGTCCGAACGGCTAAATGAGAAGCACTTTTTCATGACAAGTATACTCTTGGAGGATTTGTCAGTTCCTCGCAAGAGGCAGTACCTCGAATAAAACATTTCTGTTTTTAGGTGGCACGGCTGGGAATCGAACCCACACCTACGGCATGACGTAGTTTATAATTTTTAAATAAAATATTCTTTATATGGTATTTTTTGTATATCCTTAAGGCTTGCCATCTAAGCTGGGGCACATAATTGAAAAACCCCAACAATTGAGAGTGATTGCTTGGCAACCCTATGCCTTGACCACTTTCCGACAGGCAACCCATGCCCCTGCCTAAAAAAATTTTTACCGCTCATCTGGTACCTTTATGAGGGTAGGACGTCCTATGGCGGGATTTTCTACTATAATTTACAAATTCAAAATTTTTGAAAAAAATTGTGAATTTTTTTAAGTTGATTTTTTTTCCAGAGTTTTGCGTAATTAAGTGTTATATTGGTGTTTGAAATTCATTTTGCTTATTAAATCTTAGGCAAATAAAAATAAAATACACGAAAATTGTATACAAAGACAGGGAAGTTATGAGAGATAAATGTTGAAAAACATCATATAATGATATTTAAACTAGCTTTAAGAACTTTTTTAATAGTTTGAAAAAAAGAAGGTCATTTTATTTCTTGATTTTATGGAGAAAAAATTGAAAATCGTTGAAGCGGTGTTAAAAAAAAAATTATTTTTAATGTATCAAATTCTTAAAACATTTTAAAGAAAAAATATTAATATGCAAATCTTAAGTATTTATTTATGTGCAAATAAAAAAATAAAAAAAAAAATGCCAACCCGTTTTCGAGATATCGAATTGTCAAAAAAATAATTTGAAACCTTTATTAAAAATTTAAACATTTCTTTTTTTAAAAATTATATGCAATATTGTTTGAACTTTTTTAAATTTTTATATAATGAGAAAATTCAAAATAAAAAAAATTATTCTATGAGAGGTATTAGTAATAATTACTAAATGTCAAATTTATATTTTTTTTAGCAGATGGCAATAATTTTGGCCTACGAGAAAAGTTTAATCGAAATCGTATAAGCTGTTTTGAGAACAAAAATATTTTCTTTAACGATTTTTTGACTTTTTTATGGAAGTTACCGTTACTTTTGCATTAATAAATTATTTTCTTAAAATATTTTAGAAAGTATTAAGAAACTCTTTAGTATCGAGTTTCAAAAAAATCGATCATGTAATTTTTGAAATATTTGATTTTCGAAAAAAATTGAAACATTTTTAAAAAATTAAAAAATATTTTTTGAAAATTTTGGTAAAAAAGACAGTTTATATTTTACAATCATACCGTTTTGAAGAAAATCAAAAACAAAAAAAAATTGGTTCTTTAGGAGGTACCTATCATTAATAATTTATATAATTTTATATTTGAAAAATGATTTCCTATCTACAGGTAAGCTTTACAAAAAAGAATGTGTTGAATTTTTGGAAAAGTTGTGAGGCCATTTTTGAGAAAGATGAGATTTTTTAAAATCGCAAAAAAAAAAATTAAAAACGTGTGGACAGAAGCCAAATACCTCTATACACAAAGTTTGGAGAAAATCGATCCAGCTCTTTCGGCTGTAGCCAAACAGACAGACACGGACAGAAAATATCCCACCCACTTTTTCGTGTTCTCTGTCATCGTAATGTCATGTTTGATTGCTATCTCGAAATTTTTTTTTTGCACGAATCCAAAACTTACCTTATAAAGGGTCCGCCAAATAACTTTTTTTTTTGAAAATGCTATACAAAAAAACTACTGAATATTTTCTCAAATTTCTTTATTTATTTGAAAGTACAATCCTTCCGGTTAATAATGGAAAATAATTTCATTCAAATGGCTGCTTTGCTAAGTGGGCCTGCGATCGACTTAGAGAAGATGCCGATTTTGCCAAAAAAATCATCTTTTCAGATGAAGCTCATTTTGATCTTGGCGGGTATGTTAACAAGCAAAACTGTCGTATTTGGGGCACAGAAAACCCGCACGCCATTGAAAAGCCGATACACCCAAAACGAGTCACTGTTTGGTGCGGATTTTGGTCCAGAGGCATAATTGGGCCATTTTTCTTCGAGTGGCCGTTACAGTCAATGGCGATCGTTATCGGGCCATGTTGAACGAATTTTTGTTCACAAAAATTGAAGAGGAGGATATTGGCAACATTTGGTTTCAACAGGATGGCGCTACGTGCCACACAGCCGAAGCTACACTCCATTAGTAGCATTTTCAAAAAAAAAAAAAGTTATTTGGCGGACCCTTAAGTACCTATATCGCAAGTAAAAACCGGATGCAAACTCTCTTAGTGGAGTTTTGCGTATATGGAAAGCCACACAGGCGCAGTACAAGCTGCAAAGAATACATCAGTTTATATTGAATAATTTTGAATGAACAACAACAACCTGTGTGTGTTACCACCAGCTTATCAGATGGTACAAATTTTTGGAGAACATCTCACAAAGGTGCCAAAAATCGTGGGTGACGTACCCCTGTTTTGTGTAGGGGATGTCATTTAAGAAAGTAGAAAATTAACTTAAGTTGTTTCATGTTAAGAGACAAACAAAAAATAGATCTTTTAAGGGATAAGGTTTTAAGGCCGAAAATTAACTATGTATATTTTGTATATGTATTTGCAATACAAGAAAAAAATTATTTTTGAGCGCAATGCAATACAATGAATTTTGAAGATAACCTGGAGCCGCCCTTGGGCGCGGCCGTGGTGAACATGAGGTACTTAATCTTTTAAAACTACATAAATTCCAAAGATTGACCTCAAGTGAAAAACTGGAAATAGGTAGGAACCGATCTGGCAGGAAAAAGCTTGTTAGTTGAAGCCCACATGCGTTGCACCATCTTAACTATAAGTACATTAAAAATGCGGGTTATGTGAAGACAAGAATAACATTGTTTGGAGGAGGGAATTTTGTTTGTTCAGAAAACTTCAAGTAGATACTAAATCAAAACTTCCTCTCAATTTCCCCGAATTAATAAATATGTAATTGTTATGTATTTGTCAATGTAAACAGACAACAATCATTTTTTTCAACAAAATTGGCTTTAATTTCAAATGTTCCTATAGCTAAAGCTATTCTCAACTCAAATTCATAAGAAATTCTTCGTCAAAATATAAGGTCAAAAGAATAAAACCCAAATATCAAATTATCGCTAAGTTTAATTTTTTTTTTAAATAATTAAGCATTGAGTTTTGTTTTATCTTAAAAACAACGTACAAAACAATGAACGACAAAAACAGTAAATTGAACAAAACAATCACCTTTGTCGTTGTCGTCGTCGTCGTTCTTTTTGTCTTGACTATCGTTCGTTTATAAATCAAAAATGTCCTCCTGTTGGATATAGCCGGAACACCATCAACATAACAACAAAAACTACAATGCTTACTTTAACAAAACAAAAATAATTCAGCTCAAGCAGATTTGAAAAATCCTTACTTCCGCCTAGAGTCTTTTAGCTTTATCTCTGTTTGTGTGTGTAGTGTGTCCCACAATAATCGGTCCAGATTGTATTTCCTGAGCTAGCGATGATGATGACTTCACCGACAACCAGCAACGATGACAGGAAAACGAAAAACAAAAGAAATCAAATTCCAAAATCACCCCAACATAAAAATCCCAGGCTCCTCCAACTCTCCAATTCCTATTCACAGGAATATCTTCTTCTTTTAGCAAACAGGCACGCAGCGCGACAACATAGCTATACACACAGCGTACTTTTGATTTAGTCTGCGATTGGAAAATATATTTCCGACCTGGTTTTTTTTTATTTAGAATGCGCCCCGTCATAAACACCGATGTTGGTTGAAACTTTTTATTTCTTATTGCGAAGTCTGCATTCAACAGCAGTTCGAATGTATTAGGATGAGGTGCGGTTGTGGTATACCATACACCTAGCCATTAAGCTATAGGGAGCTCACCTGGAATTGTTTCTATGGGGAACCCTAAAGCGGAAATTGAAAATTTCTCCTTTGAAAAAGATTCTCATCCGCTTCAAATGGGGACAGAAAAAAGAAAATACATAAATGAAATGAAAATAACATCACGAAAGCTAATCTCCTTGAAATTATCGCAGAGAGCTGGTCACAGTAAGCTTTAGTGTCACTATTTCCTTTGCGGAAAAAATATTGCGTCTTTATACCGTCTACGCCTGTTTCATGTTGGTTTTTTTTTGAACAACCATAACAGACATAATTTCCAAATCAATATAATTGACAAAGCAATTAACGATATCATTGTTCCATTAATGAGTGGGGGTGGGATTTCACATTTATGAAACTTCACATCTGGTGACACTTTGACAGGTGAGCTTTGCTTTGTCCGCTACTTGTTCGTGACACCCACGATAACTATACGACGAAATACTTTTCAATCCTTTATAGCATCGTCATTCAGTTATGAGTTTTTATTTCACCTGGGCTTTGTTGTTGACTGTCTCTTGTCATTGTTGCGCTTCATCAAAAGCAGTTATGAGTTCGTTTTTGTAGTGTAGGATTCAGTAGCATATTATGAGCTATATGTTTGTATATTGGACAGATCTTAAAATATACGCAGAGTTGGGAAATAATGATTACAAAAATTCAAATGCAATCACTTGTAATTGGAATCGCCAAATACCTTTGTAATTTTAAATTTAATTGAAGAAATTCAATTACTTATAACATGTTATTGAGAAGTGTCGATTCGGAGCAATATAATAACGTAAATGTAATTGAAGAACGGTTTTCTTAAAAACTAATTTTTTATACATATATAAAATGTTAGTTATATTTTAAAACAAAATTTTGGGATGCCAATTTTGAGTATTTATTAATTAACACATAGGAAATTATTTTTTAAAAACTTTCATCAACCCGTTTTCAAAATATTGAATTTTCAAAATAAAAATTAAATATTTTTGAAAAAATCCAAAATTTACTTTTTTTTTCAAAATTTTGATATGCAATATTATTGACATTTTAAAGGAGCTTTTGTATAAGAAAATGATTGAAATTGGTTGAGCCGTTAAATGAAAAAAAAATAGAAAATGAAAAAAAACCTTTATATGGTAGGTACCGTTAATAACAGTTTTTGCTCATTTTTTTGTAAACCAAAAATTAAACCATATATAAAATAATACACTGATTTTTTTGTATCAAAATCATTGGAGCCGTTTTCGAGATAAATTAGCTTTTTCTTAATGGTCGTACCGGCAAGTACCGTTATTTTTTGAGCTAAAAAAAAATTCAATTTCCCTCTGGAGAGTTACAAAAAAACCTTAAGTTCAAAATTTGAAGAAAATCGCTTCAGTGGCTTAGGTTGTAGGTTGAGGTACAACCAGACAGACAGATAGACAGGCAGAATTGTGCCACCCACCTTTTTAGTGTTCTCTATCATCGTAATGTCATGTTTGATTTTTATCTCAAAATTTTTCTTGCACGAATTCAAAATTTGCCCCATAGTACCTAGGGTACCAGTTTTGAGTATTCATTAATATACATACATTTAAAAAATTATTTTCAAAAAAAAATAATCAACCCGTTTTCAAAATATTGAATTAATAAAAAAAAAAGTTTAATATTTTTTAAAAAATCCAAAATTTACTTTTTTCAAAATTTTGATATGCAATATTGTTGACATTTTAAATGAGCTTTTGTATAAAAAAAAAATATTGAAATAAGTTGAGCCGTTAAAGATAAAATAGAAAATCAAAAAAAACTATATATGGCAGGTACCATTAATAAGAGATTTTGGAAATTTTTTTGTATACCAAAAAGTACACCATATAATGAGTTTCTTAGCAGTTTTTTCTTCAAAAACAGCTCTTATGATTGTGATGAATCTCTCATAAAACGTTTTTTCTTGCCATATATGTAGGTACTATAAGACAAGTTTTGGGTTCGTGCAAACAAAAATTTTTGCGATAACAATCAAACATGACATTACGATGATAGAGAACACCAAAAATGTGGGCGGCACAATTTTGTCTGTCTGTCTGTCTGTTCGTCTACAGCCTAAACGGCTCGATCGATATTCTTCAAACTTGGTACATAGTGGTTTTTGATGATTATGTCCACATTTTTTTTTCAGTTTCTTAGAACGAAAAATAACGGTACCTGTCATACAATTTTTCTTACCAATTTTACATAATTGTATTTTTCTCAAAAACGGCTCGACAACTTTTCTTAAAAAAAATTTTATAAACTACTTTTAGTAAAGGCTTCCATTGGGTAGAAAACCATTTTTCAAAAATGGTTATTAATGGTACCTCCCAAAGAACCATTTTTTTAATTTTCGATTTTCTTCAAAACGGTATGACTAATTTCAATTATTTTTCTATACAGAAGCTTCCAAGAACTATTTAGATTTTTGTGTACCTACTTAAATAAAAAAAAAATATTTTTTAGATTTTTAAGAAATGTAGCAAATTCTTTTTTGAAAATCAAATATTTCGAAAACGATATGATCGATTTTTTTGAAACTCGGTACTTAAGAGTTTTTTAGTTCTCTCTAAATTATTTTAAAAAAAAAATTACATATGTATATTGACAAATAACGGTACCTTCCATACAAATGTTAAAAAAAACCCCAAAGGAAAATATTTTTTTGTCTCAAAAACGACATCTACGATTTTGATTAAACTTTTTCCATATACTAAAATTAATGCGATCTACTACAAAAAATTATACAATTTTGCACTTAGCATCTATTAACAGTACCTGTCATAGAACGTTTTCTTATTTTGAATTTTCTCATTATCGGCTGACGGATTTAGATACATTTTTGTATATACAAATTTCAAATAACATTGCATATCAAAATTTTCAAAAAAAAAATTTTTGAATTAAAAAAAAAAATCAATTTTTTTTTTTTGAAAATTCGATATCTCAAAAACTGGTTCACACTTCTTTTAAATTTTGTTTTTTTTTCTGTACATAAATATATACATAATTTACATTTTCATTCCAACATTTGTCCTTAAAAATATTTTATGGATTTTATATAAAAAATTTTTTTTTTTAAAAAACCGCTCCAACGATTTTTATCCTTTTTTTCCAGACAGTCATATTCAATCAAAAATTAAGATGGCATTCTATTTTTGTAACTTAAAACTGTCAAAGGAGTTGTTTTAGCTAATTTAAATATCGTATTTCATACTTCTCTGTACATTTTTCTCTCATAATTTTCATGTTTTTATATTCAATTTTCTTTAACCCGCACTGTCTGAAACATAAGAGCAAGTACGTGTGACCCAGTCGTATTTGAATTTTCTCATTATCGGCTGAACGCATTTAGATACAAAAACGTTTTTATATTCAGATTTCAAATAAGTTAAAATAATATTACATACCTATCAGGATTTTCACAAATTTTTGAATTGAAAAAAAAAAAGTTTTTTTTTTCAAAATTCGATATCTCAAAAACGCGAAGTAGGTACTAAGTTTGAGGAAAATCAATCCCTCTGTCTAGGCTCTAGATGAGAAGAACAGACAGAATCACATTATCATCATTACATCGCAATAAAATCTCAGGAACGATTTTTGTGAAAGACTAGGTACATATAATTTTCCATTTACAAATAATGTTACCAACCTAGAGGAAGAGGGGTCTATATTTAGGTGAGAGGGCTAGTTTTCTATAAAAAAATTCCTAAAAATTTTGGTTTTGGTAAAAAATGTTGTAATATTTCTTTCGTATAATTTCATGAAATCACGGTTTTCGAGATACCTACATATTTATAAAAACAGGTTTATGTCCTTTTTATCGTAAAAAATCAAATATCAAATTGAACTTATCTAATATGCTGATGCAAGTAAAAAAGCTTATACCTAAGGCTGAGCCCCTGTTCGGAAAAAGGGAGCCTCTAAAAAATGTTTGATACGGGGCCCCCAAAGTGCTTGCTACGCCACTGGAGTCTATAATGGCTTTATATAAAAAAAATAAGTAAGAAAGCAATGGCAACACTTACAATGCCATGGTATAGTTTTTTTTTATACCCCATACAATTTTTCTGGTCTTGGCCCAACCTGCTTACTTATGTTTTTTTCTTCCTTTATCCACCTTTTGCTCTTTGTACTAAATTGAGGCCGTGAGTGCAATAACAGTCTAGCTTAAAATTGATTGATATTGAGTTCACTACAAACATTTAATCTGTATTAAACAACATTTCCATATTTAGATTTTGGAAATTCAGGACTTCATGCCATAGCTGTAGGACTTTTTGTACCTAAGCCAACCACAAAAAAATTAAGGGTGGTTAAATTTTAAGGGCCGATGTTGAATGTGAACCACACACCACAAACGTCAAGTTTTTTCTGCATTTCATTTGACATGTCTCAATTTCAGCAAACTCAATTTGAACCATGGAAAGATACATAATCGAGCAACGCGTTAAAGTGTTATTCAGGCTTATTATGAAAATGAGATCAATTTTCGAAGAAAATCATCTTCAGTGATGAGGCACATTTTCACCTCAGTTGATTCGTCAATAAGCAGAATTGCCGCATTTAGGCGAATGAAAACCTAAGAGTGATTGTCGAAAAACCAATGCACCCACGAAGAGTGACTGTTTAGTCCAGTTTATGGGCTGGCGGCATCATCGGGCCGTATTTTTTCCAAAATGAGGCCGTCAGGCAGTTACTGTGAATGGTGTTCGCTATCGTCAGATGATAATTAACTTTTTATGGCCCGGATTGGAAGATATGGATGTGGACGATATGTGGTTTTAACAGGACGGTGCCACTTGCCACACAGCTAACAAAACAATGGCTCTTTTGTGCGACAAATTCAATGGCCGTGTTATCTCACGTGGTGGCGATGTCAATTGGCCCCCAAGATCATGTGATTTGACACCGTGGGACTTCTTTCTTTGGGGTTATTTGAAAGAAAAGGTGTACGTCGATAAGCCAGCAACAATTCAAGAGCTAAAGGATGAGATAATTCGCCACATTAACGGCATGGAACCTCAATTATGCCTCAGTGTCATCGAAAATTTGGACCATTGGATGGAGGTGTGCCGCGGAGGTCGCGGCGGCCATTTGGCCGATATTTTGTTCCATACATAATTTAACCATACCAATATTATCATAATAAAAAGAAATGACAATAATTTCCTAAATAATTTGTGTTTTATTCAAAATCAACATCGCACAGTGGTTTCGTATGTATGGAGAAGGCGTCAAAATTCAATAAAATCTGAACCACACAACCGATTTTGATGAAACTTTCAGTTAAGACAAAAAATTACTAAGGAAATCATCACAATAAATTTCCACCTCCTACCACGCCCACCTTTTGAATAAGGTGATAGTCACCCAAACTGGCAAAAGCTTACATTATAAGTTTTGAGATATTTTTTTACAAAATGCTCTTTTAAGAAATTCGTCTACACAAACATGTTTGCCACGCCCACTTTTTGGGTGTTTTTAAACATCTCTTTCATATTAAGGAACAGTCTCAAGCAATAAAATCCAAACAACTCAACCGATTTTGATGCAATTTTGAGGCATGATAAAAGACAGCAAGATAAATGATCACAAAGAATGTTCACCACTGACACGCCCATATCTTTTTTTAAGTTCATTTGGGTGCCAATGAATTGTTGTTTTTGTTTCAAGGACGAAGCGTCATAACTCTTTAGCATTTGAAATAAAATGTTGAAAATTTCGACTGTTTCGTTAATTAGATAATTATATTTTGCAACAAAAATAAAAACAAAGCATAACTTTATTATACATAAATATGGCATTTATGTAGGTGTAGGTAGTACCAAAAACAAAAATATGTTTTGTGGTATCTGCACTCCCTTAATACAATAGCTAAATGGTCACAAATATAGTATATGCGCGATTTCAAGTGGTTTGATTATAGATTAGATTATAGATTTATTTATTAAACATCGCTGTATAAAAATATTTCTCTTGTAAGTAATACAGGTTAAAGTTAAAATTTTCCATCATGATGGCACTTTTTTCAAATGAATTTTCAGTTTTTGTAGCCCAAATATCGTAAACATTCTTCTAAGACCATAAACAAACGTACATTGAACCTAAGGAACATTTAAAATGGGTAAATTCAAAAAATCAGAAACGGTAAACACAGTAGTAAAACCTGAATAAATCTGTTAGTGGGTGATTGTGGGTGCTAAAGCTATGTTTTTCAAAAAGCTGGGAGTTTTCTCGATACTTCAGACAAAATTTTAAATTAAGTTACATTGAGAACTATGTTAAAACCTTACTTTTACTTCAAAGAATAATTAAAAAAACAACGTTAATTTCTACTGGGTTTTACCAATACAACTTTTGAAATAAAAATCAAAATATCACTTAATAAAAAATAAAATACTTTAAACACCTCGCTTCTTTAATCCCATTATACAAACATTTCAAAAATATTACTTTTATCTAGAAAAAAATCACTTTTAAATAAGTCAATTTTACGCACAAATTTGATTGTATGTTTAGACCAAACAATTAGCTCTTTTTGAATGCGAAAACGAAACTGATAACACGTGACATTTAAGACGCAATGTTTGCAACGGTAAATATTAAACCATAATCTACTGTAAAAAGTCAAGAAACCAACAAAATAAGCACTGTTATTTTTTCATTTTTGTCGTATGGGCGAAACCACTGTGAATCGGCCCTTAAAATTTAACCACTCTTTAAATGTTTGTTCAAGAGTGGCCTGAATAATAAAATAAGATCATGAATACAAAATTAAAAACATATTTATTTAAAAAAAGATAATCAATACTATATTTCCTTATTTTAAAACCTGTAACTTGTAACCTGTTTTTAATTTTTGCTCTACTGAAAATTGAAAAATAGTCAGTTAGGCCACTCTGCTTCTCAAGGCCTCAATTTCAATTGCGGTTATGAGGATACGGTAACAATGGCTGATGGTATAACTCAGAAATGAAGCCGATTTTGGAAATTTCACTCTTTAAACTTTTTGCTCAAAATTAAATTTCTTATCGATATTGTAAAAAAAAAATTGAGTAGGAAAAGTACTAGTACAAGGCAATTTTCTAGTAAATGGCATTACTCGAACTCAAAATTTTGATCAAATATACAGTGTGCAAGGAATTATAGATTTATCATGTAGTGCCAAATATTATACATTCAGTTCTGAACTAAAATGGCTTTTTGAATATGTTATATTACATATGTTTGGCAACTCTGGTGTTGTGATTTGATATTAAAGTTAAATTTACGCTCTTTTAAATAATTAAATATCTTTACTAAGTTGAATAATTAATTATACAAATAGTGCAAGAACTAATCTTTAAACAATACACTTTCATTGGGCATCAAATCCTAGGTGAGTTGAACACTTTTTGCAAGCAAATTTAAGCAAAAAAAAAAACCGAGTTGCAAAATGCAAAGAACACCTACAAAAAACAACAACAACACCAAAGATATTGATGACAATTCTCAGCGGAATAAACGGTTCATTATGAGGTTACACAATCGCCAGAATTCTTAAATTGTGTGTCACCTTCTAGCCAAAAAGCACCTGTAGGAAGCATGGAAGTTGGCGATCTTCAAAATTTGGTAGCGGGCATAGTTTCGTCTGTATTGGACTGCAAGCTGAAAAATCTACCCTCAAAGACTGATCTACAGGGCATTTGTACGGAGCTTCATGACCATCAAAGCAGTAATCTTGCCCTTCAATCGCAGCTTAAAGAAGTAGAAGCTCGCTGCAACTCTTTGGAACGTCAAGTGGAATTTCTGGAACTGAAATCCAATGAAAAAAACGTTGTGATGCATTTGCCAGCAGAAGAGGGAATAAATGTAGCGGAAAAGGCCAAAGATATTTGCATGAACCTTTTGCAAACACAAGATTCCAGGGCAATATCAACAACGCGAGTAATTAGAACAAAAAATAGCAAAACGGAAAACGTAATTGTGACACTGGAGAAAAAGGAGGATGTATCTCGTATACTTTCATCAAATTCTAAACTGCGGAACACCGGGGTATCTATGCATCGCGACTACCCAGCTGCATCCCGGGCTCGTAGGAGACGTTTGCAGAATCTCAAAGCAGAAATTTACAAGAAGAACAAAACGATTAAAACAGAAATCCGAGGCCAATCATTAATTGTGTGTGAAAAAGCTTTTTACTATGACAACAATAATACTCTGCGATGTGGTGACGAATGCGGAATGACAGTACTGCAACAGCTGCTAGATGACAGACCATTGGAGTGCGTTCCTGGTGTTCACATAAATGACCCAAGTAGCAGCACGTCACGTTACGTTACGAAGGATAACCCAAGTCTTTAATTATAATGCCGTCTGCCACAATAGTATTAATAAATCTTGCCTTAATAGTAATTTTAGCTCTAAAATATTTAAAATCCTATCTTACAATGTATCAGGCTTGGGGAATAAACCCAATTTTAACGATTTTTATAATTTTGTAAATCAGTTTGACATATTTTTTCTCTATGAAACCTTTCTTATGGACATCAGCGCGACAAACTATGAGAATCTTTTTTCTAAATTCCAACTACGGTCAGTACCAGCAGTGCGAACACATGTTAAAGGAAGGGCTAGTGGAGGGCTTCTCCTTGGACTGAGAAATGATCTTGGGAGCTGGAAATGTAATTACGAGACCTATGAGGATACGATCTACGTTGTCTTGCATATGGATGGGAAAAAATTTCGCATACTTCCTACGTACCTTAATTGTAACCATTGGGATAGTGACTTTGATAAACTATCGGAGATTATGTTGTGCGGTGCTGCTGACAACTTTAGCACACTTCTTATTGGGGATCTTAACGCAAGAGTAGGTAATAAAGGAGGAGTAGAAAACAATTTAGCGGGTATTCAGCGGAACTCAAAAGACCAAATGAGTAATGTAAGAGGAAACAAACTTATGGAACTGTGTGACTCTGTTGGATTACGACTTCAGAATGGCACCAGTGAGGGAGACCGAGCTGGAGAGCTTACATTTATTGGGCGTCAGGGAACCTCAGTTATTGACTATAGTTTCCTGGGAGGTGAATGGACTAACTATGTCACTGACTTTGCAGTGGAACAGGTTCCATTTTCTGATCACATGCCTATAGTCGTAAGTTTTATGCTCAGAAAAGTTGAAAATGAGCCAAATGTAAGAATGGAACTGCTACCCAAAATTGTATGGAATAACACAAAAGCATGTATATATAAAAGGGGCCTAGAAACACACCTTATAAATCAGGAAGTTGCAAACTTTGGTCAATTAGAAGAAATAATTAAGCTAGCATATCCAGTACCCAACATCGTCAATAAAATATCTCCAACCTTCAAAGAACCTTGGTTCGATGAAAGTTGCAAGAAAGCAAGGGACACATCAAATGCGTGGCTTAAACGGTTTCGGAAATTCAATGATGCAGCAGCAAAAAACTTATATCTTGAAGCCAACAAAAAATTCAAAATCCTTGTCAGCATTAAGAAGAAAGAATTTTACGAGAATGAGGCTCGTAAATTGGCTCTTAGTAGGAGCAGCTCTGAGTTCTGGAACCTAGCTCGTAAACTTAATGGAACAACTCATATTATCAATTCGAGTCTAAGCCCACAGGTACTGCAGAACTATTTTGAACAACTTTTAAATCCAGCAACAATAAATCCGGTTCAATTCTTTTATGCTGCACCTCGTTTTTGTGATGTCATTTTGGACGCTCCCTTCTCGGAGCGTGATGTGAAAGCAGCGATGGAAGGACTTAAAGATGGCAAAGCGGCTGGATCGGACAGGATACCTTCCGAATTATACAAGTATGGAACAGATAGCCTTATTACAACACTGACTTGCCTGTTTAATAACATTTTTGATTACGGAGTCATACCGGACCAATTTAAGGAAGCTCTAATATTCCCCATCTATAAAAAAGGTTGTACAGCTGACCCTGCCAACTACAGAGGCATTTCATTTTTGAATGCATCGTATAAAATTTTCACTGCAGTGTTACAAAGTCGAATTAAAGTGTGGATTGCAGAAAACAACCTTTTGAAGGAGTTTCAGGCGGGTTTCCGGGCAGGATACTCCACGATAGATCACGTCTTTGTACTCAAAAGTATCGCCGATTCATACCTCACACGAAGTAAAAAGCTCTATGTTTTTTTCGTAGATTTCAAGGCAGCATTCGATACGGTAGACCGCAGTGCATTATTGTACAAGCTCTACGGGATGGGCATATCACATAAAGTTGGACACTTAATTCAAAACCTGTATGAAGATACAAAAGCAGCTGTGTGGAATGGTGATCTTAGATCAGACTGGTTTCAAACAAAAGCAGGAGTAAGGCAGGGTTGTACACTCAGTCCAAGCTTATTTGCTCTCTTTTTGGAAGATCTTATCGACTATTTGCCAGGAGGCATTGAATACGGAGGAATCCAAATTAAAGCCCTTTTATTTGCGGATGACGTAGCACTGATGGCTAACTCACCTGGAACTCTACAATTGATGATAAATAAACTGTATGAATATTGTGTCTTATGGAGTCTAGTGGTCAATCTGGAAAAATCGAAGGTGATGATCGTAAAAAAAAATGGAGGTAGAACCTGTGCCAGTGAAAAATGGTTTTACAACGGTGATATTATCGAGGTTGTCAAAGAGTACAAATATCTTGGAGTTTATCTGACTAAAAATATGAGTATGGAAAGGCATTTGAAAGAAAAGCTTACCAAAGCCAAAAGTGCTATAAATATTACATGGAAATCTTGCATGAACAATAAACATGTAGCGCATAGCAGTAAATATCGGGTGTTCGAGACAGTTGCAGAGTCAGTACTTTTGTATGCTGCTCAAGTTTGGGGAGGAAGAAAATATGAAACTGTAGAAAAACTTCTCAGGTTCTACGTTAAGAGATTTTTTCATCTTCCACCTAACTCTCCGAACTATATGGTAATGATCGAGACAGGACTATCACCGCTGTTTATTAAAACGCTTAAGCTCCAGATCGACTATATCCTTAAAGTCATGCAAATGCCTAATCATCGACTACCAAAAATAGCAGCAACACAAATGTTCCAAAGCAAATCAGGGTTTTTTAAAGATTGGTTGGACTTGGCTGCAGAATGTGGAATAGATCTAAATATTGTTCTGGAGGATACAAGAAATTGGAAACAACAGTTGTATGAACTTATTGAGCTTGTGGATTCGCATTCAAGAGCAAAATTTCAAGAGGAAGCTTCTGGTTCCCTTCACCGGACAATTTATAGTAAACTAGAGTACTCCCTTAATCAAAGAAACTACTTCAGAGATGAATACAAGGTAGAGGAAATAGCTATGATGTTTCGCTTGCGAGGAGAACAACTGAACCTGAATTACATACCACACAGGGAAGACCTGCCAATTATATGCAGTTTGTGCAATTGGAATGAACGGGAAGATGTGTTTCATTTCCTCGGGCGGTGCCCAATTTTGAGGGAATTCAGAAGAAATATTTTTGGAAACATTACACTGACAGATGAAGAAGTTATAGGACTATTGAACGAAATCGATGTTATCAAACTGTGTAAATTTTGTAAAATTGCATTATCTTATAGAAACCGAATACTTAATGGTGATTTTTAATTAATGTTTGATTTAATTGTTTATATAAAATCTTTTATTTGTTTAAAAAAAGAATTGTCAATCAGGCAGACGGCAAAGCCATGCTTTATAGATTTTTGTAATTTTTATGTCAATATTTCTTTTTTTTTTAATGTAAAAATAAAAAAATCTCTTAAATCTAAAAAAAATCTAATCTATTACATATGTATATTATATTATGTTGAATATGTATCTTATTTATTTTGTTAAAAAATTTCTTAAGCGTTGCTTTACTTCGAAAAAAGTTATGAGCTATTTAGTAAAATAAAATGTGTAAATCTTTGATTTTTCGATTTCTTTTTGGTTGGTGTTTATTAACTTTTTCTGAAATTTTTTATATTTTTTTCAGGTGTGACCATTCTCTCAGAAATGCAAGAGTGAACACACTAGTATATTCATTCACACTTTAGACCAACAATATTGATTGGCATTGTGTATACCCTGCCAAAGTATTTTTCTCAAGCAAAGAATATTACTTAATTATACGAAAAAAATTTGAATTAAACAAAAAACCAATTTGAAGTTTTTAAATTAGAATATTTTAGTAACAACTAAGATCCTGAATTTGAATTTAATCAATAAAATTTAATTTACATTATTTGCAAATCTTAAAGTGCTAACGCATTGCAGACAATTTTTCGTTTAAGTCCGATGAAAAATAAGGATACCTTGTTCTCTAGATGAAATCATAGTAGCCAACAGCATCACAATGCCTTTACAACTAGGTACATTTTCAATATGTTGGCAGACTTCCTTGCCATTGTTTTGAATATAAATACGTATAGAGTATACCTTCGTAACAAAAAACACCCATAGTATAACCATCAAAAGTTAAATGAACTAAAATCCATTTTCAATTTTCCTCTTCTGGCAGGCAAAATTTTAGAAGAGATTGACTAACATTTGCTGCCCAAATTAAAGCCTTCTGAATTGGATCCTTAAACAAAGCAGCAATGTTCCGGGATTGTTTCAAAGATGTCAAAGTACCTACCTACACCCACCATAACAACATACCATGCATAATTTTGCCCTCCTCCTAGATGCAGATTAGTTTCCACAAAAGAAACCGCATTTACACACCGTTTCGTTATTGCAACCAACAACTCTTACCTGTCTTTCTTGTTCGTCCTGTTTTGTTGAAGTGGAACTCCTTGGTGCACCATCATCCGAAAGTTCTTCACCATCGATGGGTGTTTGTGTTGTTGGGACATCACACTCCGATGTTGGTGGAACAACACACCTTAGTGAATGTCTGTCAAAAACCAACATAGCCGGACAGCGTTGCAAACGAGGATAGCCACCCTGGCACTGCCAATACCGATTGCAGGACTTTCCCAATGGAACATTTCCGTTTGCGTCCTCATTGCAGAGTGCTAAGTAAATTATTGGGAAAAAGCCGAAAAAAATGTTAGCAGCAATGAACAAAGACAAAGAGCGAGAAAGAGAGAGAGAGAGAGAGATTCTTATTGAAAAACAGTTTTGCAAAAGTAGACCTTTAATCTAACAAGAACTTACGATGTTTTTGGCAACCATCAACATTATCGGGCCAATCACAGCTGTGCGAAGCCTCATTGTAGAGTAACCCACCGATGCAGAGCTGTTCGGCAGCCGTACCATTCCAGCATGTCCAATACCGAGTACATGATGTCTCGTGTCCAAAGATGCCATACAACCAGTCACAGTGTTCGGTGGAAATAGGTCCGTCTGAAATGTGTGTTGGAAACGGAAATACAAAATCATAAACAATTCCAACCCAATATGTATACAACAATTTGCTCCCAATGGCATTGTGTTTCATTAGCTGTGTTCCCACTTTTATTTTTATTTAATTTTTTTTTTAAATAATTCAATTAAGTTCGAAGTTTAAGAAATTGTCTTTGATATTTTAAAATTTGAAAAAATGTGAACCAATTTCTGCTTAAACTTGTTAAAATTATGTTAAAGAGCTTAATTAACTCAAATTAGTTTTTAAAATCTAGTTATTATTAATTTGTTGTTCCTGTTTATAACGCATTGACCTTCAAAATTATTTATCTTAGTTGTCCCAAGTTGTTAAAGGTGGTGTTGCCGATTTTTGGATATTTTTTTTGTAGTTCAGCGTCCTGATGAAACTCGAGATTTTCATCCTTCCAGTACGAAGCGATTTAAATATCAACAAAAAAAATTTACATAGTTGTTAATTTTAAATTAATTAAGTTTTTTATTTTGATTTTAACTTTTTTGATATTTTGTGGTCATTAAGGTTCCTTTTCTCTATTTTCAATCCATAATTGTTATTGGAAAACCTGTTTTAACTTTTCATCAACCACCAAACACAACAGCGACATTTTTCAAAATGTGACCATTCATTACTTTTTGATAAGCAAACACTTTTTTCTTACTACCTACACTACTATTGCAAATTTATTCAAAGTGGGAACCAAACAAATTTCACCCAATTTCATTGTGCGTATTGTGTATGCCCGGCCGATGCATGTGGTCACATCTGGAGCTAAATGGAAATTCAAATAGAAATGGCAGTTATACACTCACTTGCCAATTGCTTTCCCTCGCAGTAGTTTGCCCTCCATGGATAGTCGCACCCTTCGGTAACACCACGATTCTTACCAGCAAACACCAGCCCATTGGGGCAATCATAGAGTTGGGGCTGATTGCTGACGCATTCCCAATATCTGTCGCAATAGACCTCGTCAGTGACAACACGTTGTTTTGTCTTGCATGGATCCTCTTGGTCGCCCTTCAGCTGCTGTTGTCCATTGCATCCGTATAACACTGTAAGAGAGAATTTTGGAAAATTGAAAATGCAATTGGGGATTAGATTTTCGAAGGAGCATTATTGGGATAAATTTTGAAATTTGCCTCTGAAAATTGGGCAGTTTAGTGCAATATTGACATCCAATTAAGTACCAGAGGAGAACCCTTTAGCTCACATCAGTTTTTGTATTGGTGTTGGTGTTAGGAGTAACAACAAAAAAAAAAAACTTTTGATCAAAGAGATTGTTTGAAAATAGGTTCTACACAGAATTAGAATGTATTAAAAGATTTTATTGAGGAAGATGCAATTTACCAGTCTAAACAACTATAAGGTTTATGGCAATTTTTTTTTTTAATTTTGGAATATTTAATTAAAGCCAAATGACAGAGAATGGCTTTTTTCAAAGGACTGATAGAAAAGACAAGAAAGTGAAGATGACATACATATAATTGTTTTGATAATTGTTACTACGTATATTATGTACATTAGGGTGGTCGTTAAAAAAAGGTCATCCCGGATGGGCCCAAATCGGCTCTAAATGAAGAAAAAAAAATTCCCTAATTTTTCAGATTTTTATTTTCATCTCCTATAGTCGCTGTAGGGGTGAATTAAATTTCACCTTTTTTTTGCATTCTAGAAAATTCGCGTAAAATCTGCCAAAAAAATTCAGAGTATGTAGGTGGGAGCTATACAAGAAAAAAATCCTATGGGAGGGGGTAGTATCTCCCCCCGCTTGGACGGGAGGGGCAATTTAATAAAAGGTTTACACAAAATAGACACGAATTAACTTAAAACAACGGCAATACTTACAGTAATGCTTTGTAGCTTTTTAAAAAGCCAGAAGTCCATTATTACGGCTTGTTTTTAAATTAAGTTTTTTTGATGAACAGTTTTGGCAAAAAATTGTTTCAAACTTAAAATTTTGAAGAAAAATTTTTTGTTTGTTTTTAAATTATATTGAAATTGAAAACAAATTTTGCTGACATTGTTTATTCAAAGAATTTTATTTTATAATCAACAATTAAAATGGACTTCTGGCTTTCCAAAAAAGTACAAAACAATACTGCAAGTGCTGCCGTTGTTTTTTATTATTTTTTTTCTATTTTATGCAATTATTTTATTAAATTGCCCCTCCCTTCCAAACAGTGGGAGATATTACCCCCCCCCCCCCCCTTGTAGAATTTTTTTCTTGTCTACTTCTCACCTACATGCTATGAATTTTTCGGCAGATTTTACCTGAATTTCCAAAAAGAAGGGAAATTTAATTTACCCCTACAGCGACTATAGGGGATGAAAATAAAAATCTGAAAAAATTAGGGAATTTTTTTTTCTTCATTTAGAGCTGATTTAGGTCCATCCAAATATTAAAACTCAAAAAACCCATTATGACGACCACCCTAATGTACATAGACGGACAATTTAAACCCAGGAAGATTAGATTTTCACTTTCAAAAAATCGACAAAGCTGAATTTTGGAAAAGAGCTTTATTTGTATCCCTTTCAGTCCTTAAAAAGGGTTCTTAACTTCCAAACAATGCTTAATTTTCTTGCGGGTGAAAATTAATTTTTTGCAAATTTCTTGAAAAAATGTGAAAATAAAAAATTGCAGCGCAAAAAATTTATATTTAAAATATTTTGATACTTTTCTTTGTATAGTGGACAGAAACATATTTTCCATTGTATTAAGGTGTTTTTTTTTATATTTTGTATCCAAAGCAGGCATGTGAGTAGGAGACAGGTTTAATTTATGAAATGCCATTATGGTTTCGAGTGTGCTGAATGCAACGATCTTTTTTCGATTTATATGAGTTTTAACCTTGAAAGAAGGCAACATTCTCCACGTCTTTCTGGCATGTTACCATTGCAACAGTTATGAAAAGTTAAGACATCAGATCATGTACTGTTAGTGTACCGAAAATCAACCCATCATATGAGTTTTAAGTGCAAGGTTTGACCTAAAATGTGCCACAACTATCCCAAATAATAAAAATAATTTGATTTAAAAAGAAATAAAAAAAGAACAAACTTCTGATGGCTTTCAAAAATAGTACCATTGCTTTAAGAAATTCCAATGTTTTAAAATATTTATATGCTATTTTTATTATTTTGTTTTTAAAATTTCCCGCCACTTTATCTGATCTTCACTGTACCTACTTTTAAATGAAAAATTAAAAAAATGCTGCGTCCCTCTGAAATAATTATATTTTACAGCGATGAAATGCACGAATTGTAATGAGCCCGAAAAACACATATTTCGAAATTTTAGCATTTTTAATGTCACAATACCACACGCATAGAAAGAGTATCATAATATTTCTTGAAGTGAATATAATAATCTTCTTATTAGGCTAATGATTATTTCATATAAAAATAAACTAAAACGTTCATGAAATTTTATTGTAAAAATCATCAAAGTTATTTTTAGAAAATGTTGAGCTTGTCTGGCAAGGGCTTTCAACCGTAAAACCGGTCTAACACTATTTTTTTTTCATGTGCGAAAAAGTATACATAAGCTAACATTGTGTTCGAAACCCGGCATTGTGAGAGCAAGTGTGTTGATTTTGGCATTTATTCTAAATTTTGACAAAAAAAAAAATTGGATGGCAACCCAAAAATTTAATATTTGACTTTATTTTTTACTTAACTGGTCATGACTCACTAATACACCCAGTTTGAGCGTTCAATAACAAACAAGTCCATCAAAAATGCCATTTATAAAGCTTTAAAAACTTAAAATCAGCCTATTTCTCGGTCGATTTTTATCCAAACCATTTTTTGAATAATTAATTTTAAAGGAAATTTAATTATCTTTATTTTATATGAAGTTATGCCTAAACCAATCTCTGCTCGTAAAAAATTTATAGGCAAATAAGTAAAAAAAAAAAACAAAAAATGCGATTTTTCATATTTGTTTGCAATGATTTTTTTAAAACTAACAAAAAAAATTTTTATTTTTTTTATCCATTTCGATGGTAAATTTTATTCTCTACAGAAAAGGTTTTCAGAATTATCTCGAAATGTTGCTCCTCTTTCGAGTTATATGCAAAAGCCCAAAAAAAATGCCCCTCTTAAAAATGCACCCTCCAATTTAATAGCACTCCACGGTTTTCTCATCTTCAATGACCCCTTCGATGATTTTTACATGAACGTTTTAGTTCCTTATTGCCCTTTTTTTAGGACATAATTAATAGCCTATATCGTATTGCTTCTAATGAGCAGTTCTTATATTTATTTTGTTTTTATTGGAAATGGCTGCAAAAATATTTGAATGAAATTTTATAACAACATAAAATTTTGATTGCCAAGTTTATTTAAATAGAGGTGTCATTCAGGTTAGCCATATTAGGCGCTGAGTTCCACAAACTAACTCTAACAATTTGGATACAATTTTGTATTTTGATTTTACTTAACTTTTCAAGTCAATCTAGAGTTAAATAGACGTTTTTTTTTAAACTCTGAGCTGAGCTCTGAGCAGAGTCGAGTAAACTCTGAACAGAGTATGAACAGAGCTATCCGATTTAATAATGCAACACACGTGAGCACTACACTGTCATCTGATAATACATTTTCAGATAAAAAAACATTTTATATTTTATTTCCTAAAATATTTCACCTTCTGCATCATTGCGAAAAGTCTTATCTACCACTTTAATTGTTTTTGTTTTTTTTTCTTTAATTTCCGCCTGTCAAAATGTCAAATCACTTGTATTCATAATTTTACTCCGTTTACTCTAATTAGTGGAGTAGAAATGTTAGTACAGCAACATTGCAGCCATCTTGTTAGGTGTCGGAGAAAATCACCTCCATTTAGCAGCTTATTTAATAATATTAATTAAAATAGTAAAATTATATCTAAAACATTCAAATGTCCAGACAAATAATAAACGATGAAGCAAAAAAAGGTAACAATAACAGAAAAATAATAAGTATACGACGCAGTGTACCACTATTTCACAAAATCACACTCTTGATAACAATTTATAATTATTTTCACTAGAAATACACATTTAAAAATTCTAAAAATAGATTTTAAAATATTTTTTGTCAAAAAAGCAAGTTCGAAAGATGCCAAGTAAAGCTCGGTCGTCCTGGAACCTTTTTATTTTAGTTACTCTTCAAACTCATTTTGAAATTTTGTACCCGTATTACATAGCAATTTGTTTTGAAAAGTTTATCTAGAAGGGTGTTTACAGGGCCGTAGTCAAGGGTTGCCATTTTTGGCGTTAGGAAATAGCGCCTGAAGTGTGAGGTATGCAACTAAACTACCCTGCATGGCCTCGCTATAGGATTTGGGGTCGATGCGAGGTTGGGTGTATGCAAAGTTTCGTTTGCATTTAAGGAATCTGGAATCACCCTGATTGCATTTGAGCGATATTTCCTTATATTGCAGTTGTTTTTGGCAATTTTTCCTATTTTGGGCTTTATTTTCCATTTTGCTTTATTAATTAATCAATTTGGGCGTTGTTTCATTTTATGAAAGCAAGCAAAATATCAGCCGAAATGAGAAAAAAAAATTACAACAACAATTTGTTCAGTGTTTTTTTTTTTGCGTTATTTCCAAATCAATTTGGGCGCTTTTTCCTTGGGCGCTTTTTCCTAACGCCACCATTTCTTAAAGATAGAAGTTTTTATTTTTTTTTTCAAAAATGGCTTCAAATTTTCGATTTTGATGAAAATTTTTACAAATAAAACATAAGTTTATTTTTGAAAGGTGTCATTCAGACCAATATAGATATGAGATGCCAAAAACGACTTTTTTTTAAGTTGATTAAACAATGGATTTTTGGCTTTAAAACGTAATAGCGTGACATTGTTAGTATTGCTGTTGTTTCAATATTTTATTTTCTCTTTAAGTGAATGTTTTTAGAAAATCTCCCTTCCCGCCTAGAACTCAAAAACTAGAACTCTAAAATAATTTTAATTTTTTTGTTACACTTTTTGTAGAACACCCTGTGTTATGGCTGATTTTTTCAACACGGAATCCAAAAAACTTTGGAATTAACCGTGAATTCCAATTCGACCCTTAATAACTTTGGAAGGAGTACATTATTTAGATAACACTAGATTACAAAATTTTGGGTCATGGTAGGGTCCTTAGAAAAAATATATTTTCTAGACTAATTTTGGGTCACTGAACACGAAAATCAAAATTATTTTTTTTTTCCAAAGAAGCGTTTTCGAGATATGCGCAAAAATCATTTTCTCAGCTATTTTTTCTGATATTCCCATAAATCTCGCTAACGGCATAGTTAATTTACATAAAATGTGTATTTTCTGAATTATGTGATCTGTCTCCTTCCGACGATGTACTGCTTGTATAAGTCAGACTGAAATTTTAGAAGTTACAGGCATTCAAAGTTTCAAAAACGAATATTTTTGAAAAATTTTCTAGTTTTTGGTTGCTCCATATGGATAGAAAAAAAATATTAAAAATAATTTTAAGGACTCAAGTGAAAAACAAGATTTGATCCAAAGTTTTTCAACATCGGACAATAAATCTAGAAGTTATTAAATAATTAGTGAAAAAAAGCAATTTAATTTTTTCCAATAAAAGTCATATAAATGTATATTAGAGTGTCTGTTATTTCCCAAAATCATTTTTTAAAATCAGAAACCCCAGAAAATAAAAATTCTATGTCCTTAAATAAAGTTTTTGACCAAAAAAATGATGTCTTAGGTGATAAATCGTTGCCTCTTAGGCCATTCTCTTTTCCAAACAAAGGAGAATTGAACACACTAAATTCCAAGACCAATAATGACGTGATATATATCGTTGGAAAGGTGTTTTTATGAACTACAATAGTTACTAAAAGAGTTCATTTAAAAAATTGACAGCATATAAATTTGTACGGTGGCTTGGTAAAATATCGATTGTACTTAATGGTGTCAATTTTTGTCTAATTAACAGTAGTTTAGAGGTGGCCTGTTTCGCGGGCTTAGGGAATATTAACCCCCTTTTTTGATTCCTCCACTATGGGTTCTCCGCTTAGCTTCGGGAATGCTCAATCACCGAGAAGGCACCTATGTATGTATGGAAACTGGACACTTCAAATGCCTTAACACGAAGCCTAAAAACAATGGTAAAATATAGAGTTTTAAGGCTCTCCCAAACCAACGCGAAATCATAGCGAATCATTCGCAAAGGCGTTTTTTTGTTGTTGCTTAGCATTGTGAATCTTTCAAGTTTTGTATTATTGTGAATGATTTCGCGTCGTTGGCGAATGTTTCGCGTTAGTTTGGGAGAGCCTTTAATTTGTGTTATTTTTGCTTTGCGAGTTTTATTTCAATTTTTTTAATGGAATCTAAACCCAAAAAAAGACGAATTAAAAACCACAAATGGTTTTTGTAGCCACTTCAAAAAGAAACAAAACTGCAAGGCCTTAGATATTATCCAGAGGCATATAACAATGGAGGAGATGTTCTGGTAGGGTGCATGCACCAGCTCATCAACCAAGTTTGGGAGGAGGAAAGTATGCCCGACGACTGGTCAAATAGCTCCATATGCCCAATCTACAAAAAAGGTGATCCTATGTCCTGCAAGAACTACAGAGGCATATCCCTGCTTAATGTTGCCTACAAGATCCTATCCAACGTACTATGTGAGCGTCTGAAACCTTTCTGCAACACTATGATCCTGGGCACTTTCGAGCGAAAAATTCTTCGGCGGATATTTGGTCCTATATGCGAAGAGGGCGATTGGAGGAGAAGATTCAGTCGTGAACTGTACGAGCTGTACCAAGATGTGAATGTAGTCCAAAGAGCCAAAACACGTCGACTACATTGGCTCGGCCACATCGAGCGAATGGACAACAACGCTCCAGCCAAGAAAATCTTCGAATCCCAGCCCCCAGGTTCGAGACGACCAGGAAGACCGAACCTCCGCTATAGGGACCAGGCGGTCACAGACGCAAGAGCGCTTGGTCTCGACGACTGGAGGGAGCGTGCGAGGGACCACAACCGATGGAAGACCGCAATATCTCAGGCAGAGACCCTTCATGGATCGGGAGCCGGATAAGTAAGTAAGTAAGTAAGTAATTACTTAAAATTACAGTTTTTTTTTGCTAAGCAGGCATAAAAATACAATTTCATGGGTATTATGTGTTTTTGAATTCAAGACTACACAAATATAAAACACATTATTAATGATCCTTTTTTTAAATGGAGTTGCTACATCAAAAACAAATCAATTACTAACCAATCAATAGCGATTTGCATAAACTAGCATAAATAAATCCATCTTTATTCGCCATTTCCTGTCTACTCGTAAACGAACAAATAAATAGTCAAGATTATCTTTTATGTAGCTTTGCACTTTTGCTCTGAACACTGCTAAAAGGAAAATTTTTTTTTTTTGGGAAAACTCTTTCCATTGCAAACCTCTTTTGATGCTGCCAGAGTGACAAATAATTAAAGAAGTTAATCCCAAAAATTGTATATATTGAAGGTTTTTAAAACGAGAAAAAAGGAAAGGAATATAATATATGACATTCAGCGCTCTCGATGTTTCGACGGAAGTCCATATAAACAATAGTATGATCCGAAACAATAATGTCCTTTTATAGAAGCCTTCTATCCAAGGAAAATGGAATGGCAGACACAAAATATATGTTAGTGTATCTGTAAGTATACAATACAGTTATTTTATACGTATACACAGAGAAATATTATACAAGATTAAAGCTGGAATAAAGGCTAAACTATAAGATTGTCGACAGAACATTAGCACAGCTTGAAGTTCAGGGATATGCTATTAGAGAACCATCATCCAACCACACACACACACACATACACTTTCAAATGAAGGACCTTCAAAAATGTGTCCACCTTTGTTGATTTTTTTTTTGTTTTTGTTTTTTCTGTACTCGTATATCCCTCTGTGATGCTTCATGGGATATACTCAGGAATGGTAACTTAATTCAGAAATCGAATAAAACTGAGGGTGGCTGTATCCTAGAACAAGGACACTGGACCTTTAGTCTCGAAACAAAAGGTGATTCCTTCAAAACATGTTTGTGTCTTGTGTGACGTTGGCGTTGGTCCTTGTACTTGGATCTAAGTTTATGTGATCCGCTTTGATGGGATAATTTCATTGTAAGAAGAGTATTGAAAATATGAAGGTAAGACAGAGGGATGTGAATATGGTAACTTAATTACCCGTTTGGTCTTCAATCCATCTCAGTTTAAGGAATAACCTCGGCAGCAGTGTCATGTATGTGTCACACGTAGATATAGATTGAAATAGCTTCCAAGGAAGAAGACAGACATTTGTGAAAACGGTTTAACTATAAGTTAGTTTAATGTGCCGAAAGGAAAAAAAAAATCGAAATTTATGTGAAGGACTTAAGTCCGTAAAAAGGGGTTTAGCACCCGCATCTCTCATTCCATTCAGATGATGGTGCGGGGTAAATTGGATGAAGTATATGTACATATATACACCGTGCAAGGACTCTTAATGTTTTTGGTCGTCTTTGCCGAATAGTATAGTCTCAATATTGATAGGTACCTTGTGGAAATGTACTCGTATATACCAACAAGGATGATATTTCAGACCAACTGTATATTTGTATGTATCATTGGTCTGTGCTATAGTGTTTTGTGTGGTGATTTAATTTAGTCACTCAAATGGAGATTTGCTTCTGAGCACATTTCCATTTATCACTTGGTCATTACTTTGGCGTAAAAGGAATCAAGATAATTAGATTTCTTGTCGTATTTTTATTTTATGGTCTAGTGCTTGAAGAACATTGAAAAGAGATCTATGCACCCGGCCCATGGACATATAATTCCAAAATGATTTGTTCGTTATTGGATTTGAATTCATATACGAAAAGGATGTGATTAGTATAATTAAGTTGTTTGTTGCAAACAAAAGTATATACACAGTTGAGTTCATAAATAAAAAAGAATTTAGGTTTGTTTCAACATTCTTTGTGGATGTTTTATGATTGAATATGTTTGTTTGGCCCATAAGCAAGCAAATTATAGGAAATTTTTTTGCAGGAATAATTAACAAAAATCAGCCAAAGAAAATTTGGAAAATTTTAAATTTCTAAATTTTTGAACAAATTACGCATAGCTTTTTTTGGAACAAGAATAGGCCCAAAGCATGCATAAACAAAATAAAGTAGAGGCTTAAGACTTTAATATGGCATGTATAAAAAGTCATTTTTATTTAAAATTGACTGATATATACCCATTAAAACTTTACCATTTTTTATAATTTTTTGGAGCATTGGCCCGAAAGCCTCTTTTTCGGTACTTTATGGCAAATTTCACATTCGTTAAAATATTCGAACCCAAGATTTTGACGAAATATGACATTACGATTGTTTATTTTAAATGTTTCTAGACCTATAAGCTGAACAGCTGGACCGATTATTATAACTTAATTTGTCATGTAAAGGGTGGTTAAATTTTAAGAGCCGATGTTTATTTTGAATAAAACACAAATTATTTAGGAAATTATTGTCATTTCTTTTTATTATGATAATATTTGTATGGTTCAATTATGTATGGAACAAAATATCAGCCAAATGGCCGCCGCGACCTCGGCAGCACACCTCCATCCGATGGTCAAAATTTTCGATGACGCTGTGGCATAATTGAGGTTATATGCCGTTAATGTGCCGAATTATCTCATACTTTAGCTCTTGAATTGTTGCTGGCTTATCGACGTATCAAATAATCCCAAAGAAAGAAGTCCAACGGTGTCAAATCATATGATCTTGGGGGCCAATTGACATCGCCACCACGTGAGATAACACGGCCATTAAATTTGTCGCGCAAAAGATCCATTGTTTCGTTAGCTGTGTGGCAAGTGGTTCCGTCCTGGTGAATCAACATATCGTCTCACGATAGCGAACACCATTCACAGTAACTGCCTGACCAGCCTCATTGTGAAAAAAAAATGGACCGATGAAGCCGCAAGCCCATAAACCGCACCAAACAGTCAATCTTTGTGGTTGCTTTGGGCTTTCGACAATCACTCTTGGATTATCATTCGCCCAAATGTGGCAATTCTGCTAATTGACGAATTCACTGACACTGAGGTAATAAGCCTGAATAACTTTAACGCGTCGCTCGATTGTGTATCTTTCCATGGTTCAAATTGAATTAGTCTGAAATTGAGAAATGTCAAATGAAATGCAGAAACAAACGTCAGTTTAGGTGTGGTTCACATTCAACATCGGCCCTTAAAATTTAACTACCCTTTAGTATCAAAAAGCCGGCTTTCGGGCAAAAACTGCAAGAAATGATAAAAAATGGTACAGTTTTGAACGCCTATATCTTTGTCAATTTAAGATTTTCCGTACTAAAGATTTTAGCCTCAACTTTTTTTTTGTTGAAGTACGCCTTGAGTCGATCTTTGCTCCGAAAAAAGGTATGCGCAATAAAGGAAACATTTTAAAAATCTTTAATTTTTCGATTTTTTATGTTGGCTTTGATTAATTTTTCTTCCTTAAATTTTTTAGAAAGTTTTCTAAAATATCCACTTGGACTGAAAATTTAAATTTGAACAAAAAGTTTTGAGTCCAAAATTTTCAAATTCGGCTTAGTTTCCAAGTTAATCCAAAAATACTGAAAAGTTGCCAGAAACGCATGAGTGAATTAAGTAGTATTTTTGGTTTTAAGCATGCGTATGGGCCCAATGAATATATTCAATAGTAAAAACCCTTGTTCCTTTTTAAAAGGTCTATTCAATAGGCTATAGACCAATTTTTTAATTTTGATTTTCTTGAAAACAGTCTGACTGATAATTATAATTTTTGTATGCAGAAACCTATAAAACAAAAATTTATTTTTAAAAAAGTATTCCAAAACTTTTTGTTTTTAACTTAAAAATATTTTTAAAACAATATTATCGATTTTTTTGAAAATCGAATCCTAAAAGGTTTTTAACACTCCTTAGAATATTTCAGGAAAACATTTACTTGTATGAAAAAATAACGGTACCTACCTTCCATACAAATGTTAAATAACCGGATTAAGAAAATTTTATTTTTCTTAAAAAAGGCTCCTACGATTTTGAAACAAATTTTTCAGTAATCTTAAATCTGCCAAATATTATAAAAATTTGCACTAGGCAACTATTAATATTAGCTTCCATATAGAATGGCTATTCTTATTTAAAATTTTCTCATTATTATCGACTTAATGAATTTTGACAAAAATTTTTATGTGCTAATTTAAATAAGTTTTGAAATAATTTAACGAAATCAGCAGTGTTTTCAAAAAAGAAGTTTTTGAATTAAAAAAGATGTTAAACATATTTTTTGAAAATTCTTTATTTCAACAACAGGTTGACTCTGTTATGTTCTTTGAAATATTGGGCAAAAGAGTCCTTGAAACCCGACAGGTGTCAATCTTTGACCATCTATGGTTAGAGGCATAAGGGAAACTTTGCTTAAATCTGCTCTTTATCTGCGTCAGTGGCATAGTACCCAGTGTACATTGTACAATTTAGCTTGGTTGAAGAAATGAACTATTTTGGCCATTTCATTACCACAAAATATCACAATTACCCGGGACCGAAAGGTTATTGAATTTGTTTCACCTGCAAAATTTTGGGAGCTTCAATAATCTATCTATGGGTAGACTGTCTGAGAAGATGCCTGACCCTACTCCAGCGTCCAGCGTCTGTTGTGGAACTGTCTGTGTAGACCGATACTTGATTGGCGTCTGTGACCCAGTTTTCCTTCTATAATTCCCTTGTCGGGATATCTGTAAGTGCAACTTGGCAAAAATCTAAATATAATCTGTTTGAATGTCTATGTCAGTAAAGTTCATTATAGTTATGTGACCACAGTGGCCCTTTTTCCAATTTGTACACTCGTCGTAGAGCACTTTTGGTGAACAGATCGAGTGGTGCTAGTAAGAGAAAAGTCTCTAGATCTGCCATTGGTCATTGGCCAATGCATACCAGTCTCTGAATTTGGTTCATGGTTTAAAGATTGATTGTCTTATCCAAGGCTGGCCATCATGCGTACGTCAGGATAGGCCCTTCAATGGCTGTGTACATCCAATGAATGGTTTAGGGGCTTGGTACCCATCTCTTGCCAAAAATTCTACTGCATGTGCAGAAACCTACTGCAGTTTTCTTAACCATTCTTCGATGTTATTTTTCCAGTTAAGTTTATCACAACAAAAACAAAAATGTTAAAAAAGGAGCCAAGTTCTTATGTGTACAAGAAACCTGTGCGTAAAAAGTCAGCCAAAAAAAGTAATGAGATTTAAAATAAATACCAAGTTTTAAGTTCATGAAGTTTAATATCAAATATCTAATATCTTAAGTAGAGTAATATCGAAACAATTCCAAATCATGACAGAAATTTGGTAATTAATGACTACTGATTAAAATTTGGTGGGTTCACTGGTCAAGTTTTCATACATTTTAAATTTGTGATTAAGTAAGCATTTAAGAGAAAACTTGCCAAGTAAATCGACCAAATTTTAATCAGTAATCATTTACCAAATTTCTGCCATGATTTGGAATTGTTTCGATATTACTCTACTTAAGATATTTTGTATTAAGCTTCATGAACTTAAAGCTTGGCAAATATTTTAGATAACATTACTTTTTTGGGTTGACTTTTTACGCACAGGTTTCTTGTACAATTAAGAACTTGGCTCTTTTCTTAACATTTATGTTTTTGTTGTGATTTCACTCCTTTTTGCAAAGATTTATTTTGCGAGGTGAAAATCAAGCCCTACCACTCTACAATCTAAAAAGTTTCATAATTCTACGACAACCGAAAGTGCTCCATACAAACAATAGCAATTCTGATAAAGATGAGCCAGCTGTTTTAATAGACTGCATTGAAAAATTAGAAGGAGTTGCCAGATCAGGAAATGATAATATTGTTAATAATCAATCGTAAATTCTCTATTAAACTATTCACTTTTTTTTTTTTATTTTTTGTTTTTATAAATATATATATTTTCTTTTTTTTTAACTTTTCAATTAATTAAAGAAAACAATTCTTATTTTTTCAACCTTTAATTTTAATATTTCTTTTGATTTTTCTTTTCTTTTTTTGTATATCCTTTTATTATTCACTTACTTATTTCACCCAAAAGAGGATAAGTCGGGGAGAAGAATAGTAATTGCAATTTAATACAAATCAATTTGCATTGTTGATTTGTTATTTTTTTTTTTTTTTTTGTCCTGCTGCAGTGTTTTTCATTCCTCAATTAAACGTTTTCTCTTTTTTAGTTATTCATTTTTTTTCTATATATATATAAATTATATTATAACTTGTAATATAATGGGCATTAGTGGAGCATTGCGTGCTATGATCCGAGTCTTGAGTTCTCAAAGAGATGGCCTTAGAATTTGTCTCTTAAATGCACAGAGCTTATTGCCTAAAATCGACGAGTTCCGTGATTTATTTGAGGGGTCAAATCTTGATGTCATATGCGTGACGGAAACATGGCTGGTTGAATGTTTGAGAGACAGTTTGTGTAGCTTGAAGGGATATAAAATTTTTCGCGTCGATAGGAAAGGCCGTGTGGGTGGTGGAGTTGCAATTTTTGTCAAGAATAGTATAAAGTGTAAGCTTAAGTGTACTTCAACACCTGGAAGTGAAATCGAATATGTCTTTATAGAAATTTTAGGAGAGGAGGATAAGCTTCTACTGGGTAATGTATACAGGCCAAATAGAAATATTGATATATCGCCTTTCATATCTTTAATGGCAGAAGTGTGCTTATATAGCCCCAATATTATTGTGTGTGGTGATTTTAATTCAAATATACTGGTAGATCATTCACTACTAAATGAAATGGCCACGTATGATTTAAACGCTGTAAACACCACCAACGCAACACATTTTTCAAATTATACATCTACTTTACTAGATATTTTTTGGGTTAGTAATTTGGGAAAAGTTAAATTATATGATCAGCTTTCTGCTCCTGCCTTCTCAAAACATGATTTACTTTACATGACTTTTGATTATAAAGTAACTCCTGTCATGCAGAATATTCAATATAGGGACTTTAGACGTATTGATTATGCCTTATTAGAAGAAGATGTCCGAAATTTTAGTTGGAACGTAATTCATTACCTACCCACTTCTCATCAACAATTACATTTTTTTAATGAAGGCACTTTGACGCTTTTCAATAGACATGTTCCTCTTATTACAAGAAATATCACACCACTTACAAAACCATGGTTTTCACATCGTGTTCGTCATCTTATTCTCCAACGTGAACAAGCATTCATACGCTGGAAACGGTTTCGGTTACAGGAGCATTATAACATCTATCGCCTCCTTCGTAACAAAGTTGTCATGGCTGTACGCACCGAAAAACGACAAATGTACTTTAACAAATTAAATCCATCCCTTAGTGGGCGAGACCTCTGGAATAATCTTCGACAAATAGGAATTGCAAAAAGCAAACTTAATTGTATTGATGAAATGGACAGCAACAAGCTCAACAAAAAATTCATTTCTCTGCCGTCAACCCATTCAGCTACAATTAACGCAACTTTAAGTCTTAGCATGAGAAACGATTTTTCTAATCTCGGTTTTTGCTTTAGGTCAGTTGATAGCTCCGAAGTAGTCGAAAGTATTCTTTCCATTAAATCGAATGCTGTTGGCCTCGATGAAATGAACCCTAGATTTCTCAAGATAATTCTACCTTTTGTTCTACCGTATATTTCTTATAATTTTAACACGATTTTAACTACAGGAGAATATCCCAAGCAGTGGAAATTGGCAAAAATAATACCGGTTCCCAAAAATTCAAAGAATGATGAGTATAGACCCATTGCTATTTTGCCTTTTTTATCTAAAGTCTTTGAAAGAATCTTGCAAAATCAAATGATCTCATTCCTTAATGCCTCAAATTTTTTAACACCGAAGCAATCTGGATTCCGAAAAGGATGTAGCTGTATAACAGCTTTGCTTAAAGTTACGGAAGATATTCGTATGGCCTTGGACCAGGAAAACGTTAGTTTACTAATACTCTTAGATTACTCCAAGGCCTTTAATTTGGTTGATCATTCCGTTTTATGTGAAAAACTTTTTCGTTTTTTCAATTTTTCGACTTGCGCTGTTAAGCTTTTGTTCTCCTACTTAACTGACCGAAAGCAGTCTGTTCATTTAAATAACGAATCGTCTGATCTTCTTCCAACACTACGTGGTGTGCCGCAAGGTTCTATTCTGGGTCCTCTTTTGTTCTCGCTTTACGTTAATGAATTGCCATCTATAGTTAAACATTGTCATTTAAAGATGTATGCCGATGACGTGCAACTGTATTTTAGCTTCCCAATAGGGCTAATGGAAGACGGTGTGTGTAGAGTGTAAGGCTTTGTAAAATCTGGGTTAATTAAAACAGGAGCTGATACAAGAGCTTTCTTAAGAGATTCAAAAGATGAAAGAGCTTCTGGTGTCATTTGAAAGACTTTGTTCTTTTTGAGAGTGTCTGTTAGTGGGCTCGCAATTGCAGCATAGTTTTTGACGAACTTGCGGTACCAACCACACAGACCTAGGAAACTCCTAACCTGCTTTTGCGTTGTTGGTACCGGAAAATCCTGCACTGCTGATACCTTACTCGGATCTGGCTTAATGCATCCTCTTCCTACTATATGCCCTAAGTATCGTAACTCTTTAAAACAAAAATGAGATTTTTCGACGTTTATAGTCAAATTTGCCTTGTGAAGGCATGCAGCAACTTTTTCTAAAATATCAACATGAGTCTCAAAATCCTTGGCAATAACTAATAAATCATCCACGTATGGGAACACGTTCTCACGAAGCTCACTAGGAATAACCTTATCCACTACTCTGCACATAGTTTGAGCCGCATTTTTCGATCCAAACGGCATAACAGTAAATTGATAGAGAGAGCGTCCTGGCACATAGAAAGCTGTTTTATCCCGTGACTTTTCCTCAAGGGGAATTTGCCAGAACGCATCTTTCAAATCAATACTGCTGATAAAGTGCGCGTCTGGTAACCGACTCATAATACCTTCTACATTGTGAAGTGGATAAGCACTACCCTTGGTGAGTGAGTTCACCTTTCTTAAATCTAAACAAAGTCTATTTTTCCCAGGTTTCCTGACAAGAACGAGAGGAGAACTCCAAGAGCTTTTGCTCTCTTCGATCACCCCTAAAGAAATCATTCGATCCACCTCAGTGTTAATGATTTCCTGAATCGCCCTTGATACTGGGTAATATCGCTGTTTTACGGGTAAAGCGTCGCCCGTGTCTATAACGTGTGTGTCTACCGTTGTTTTACCTAAACCCAGTTTTGCAAAAGATGGAAACTTTGCTACTGCTTCATTCAGACGTGTCATTTGAGAATGATTCAAATCCATCATCTTCCTTTCTTCTCTCTCATCTGCATCTGCATCTAGATCTTCAGCAATTTCACCTATAACATTTGGAGCAATTTTAAACTTCTGCCAGAAGTCTATTCCCAAATACAGAGTTTGAGAAAGAGACGGAATTAGATATAGATCCACCATCTCTAACTGATTGTTAAAATTTATTTCGACTTTGATTCGACCTAGAATGGGTTGGCGTTTACCATCAGCTGTTTTTATAAAGGAAGCGTATTCAATGATTGGAATATTGTGCTCTTTAGTGAAATCCAAACAATCTTTGCCAAGACAGGACACGCTGGCACCACTGTCTAGGAGGCCTGTAATTTCTTTCCCTTTTATTTTCACTAAGACATATGGCCTAGGATCCGAATCTGCGCATAAAATACTGCTTGAAATTATCTGATTGAAAACTTTTCTTTTCTTATTACGAATTCGCGTTTTTGAAAATTTGTTATTTGGAATGTCCGATAGTTTATCTGCAGCAAGAATTTTTAAACGTAATTCATTGTATTGCTTTAATCTTTCATCGTAAGGTAATCTACGGAATTTGTCTGTCTTAGAATGGTTTATGAAATGGCTAGGGTTTTTGTCACAGTCAGGTTTATTTAAAATAGTTTCATAATCTGTATTTGTGTTCGTACATGCGTCGACCATCCTTACTCCGGGAGCGTCTGTGTCGAACGAGACTCCCCGGTTTTCTTCCCGTTCGGGTTGAAGTTTTCCGTTTGATGCTGGCAACGAACGCAATTTAGTACAGTGAACCCATCAGATCCACAACGATAACAGAAAAGGCGATCAATTTTAGATTTGCAATCAATAAAAAGGTGCCCTTGCTTTTTGCAATTGAAACAAATTGGCTTTTTATTTGTTGTATTCAGATTACAATTTGACTTTTGAAGTGATTTAGAATCACCTACAAAAGCCGCAATGTCACATCCCTCATCGAACAACTCAGTCTCTGTTTGTTCACACAGCTCATGAACTGAACGGTATTGCATATTTCTATTTTGTGTGAACCTAGTTTGCAACATCCGCTCCGTTCGTCTGCACTCATCCTTAAAATGTTCCAGTGTATAAATTTTCATTGGATAAATGAAATTTACTAATTTAGAATTTACGTTTGACCTTAGAATTTGAATTAAATCATAATCCCTCATAGGATCTCTTAGTTGGCTTCTGAGATGCATAATGGCATTATAAAAATCTTCAAAGCTCTCTTGAGATGATTGCCTTCTCTCCATCATCTGTTTTATAATTTCAAAATCATTCTCATGATTCCGATATTGCTTGATTAAAGCACTCCGTAAACCAGGCCAATCACCTCGAGGACTACTTCGAAGATACATCCAGTACCAGTCTTGAGCAGGTCCTGTCAATAAAAGGTGAAAGTTCATTAGAACTTCTGTCCAGGTGCAATTATAGTTTTCTTTGAGCATGTCAACCCTGAAAACAAAATCTTCTACAGACAAACCTTTTGACGAACCGTCAAATTTCAACCCCCATCGATCTAATCTGGGCGTTCGATTATCTTGAAAAATTGGATGATAATATCTATGTCTATCATTGCCTACGTAACGATTTGCTCCGGGACTGTCATTTGAATCATCCTGTGAAAAATTATCCATCATGAAATTCGCATTTAAATTATTTCTATTTGTTCTTGTAATTGGATTCGGATCTATGAAAAGAGGTTGATTCATTGGCTGCCTCACTCTGTCTATACTTTCTTTTATAATACTTGGAATTATTTTGCCTAATTCATCACTAACTACTTGCTTTATATGATCTTCCAAAGTTTTCATTTGCGGTGCACTACTTGACACAAACTGCGGTCTTGAATTGTTTATGTTGTGATCAGCTGTTTGAAAGTTGCTAGCAGCACTAGACTTATTTGCATAGGGGAAATTATATGATTGCGGATTAAGATACCCCGTTGTTCTTTGTTGCGCAACATTGTTCTCTTCTATTAATGACGTAACAATAGGATTTGCAGCATAGGTATGCGAGAAGGTAGATGTTGTGTTATTCCGAGTGACTGCAGAAGTTGTTATTGGGAAACTGCCTGATGGCAGATTTGCAGCGAGAGAAATATTAAGACCATTTTGGGTATTCGTGAGTACATTATTGGGCGTTGTTGATCTTTGTGTAACTGACGTCACAATAAGATTTTGCTCTGTTGACCTTATTGAATTAAGAGAGTGGTTAACATTGTTTCTATTGGAATTATCGGGATTGGAATAACTGAGATTTAAATTATGTAAAGGAGAATGTCTAACCGGTTGAAAATTATTGCGGAATGAATTATTTGGAGTTGCAGAATGACCGAGCCCTTGAGAGCGCGTAGTCATGCCTCGCTTAGGCACTGCTCCTCGGGACAAGTTATTATTATTCATGTTTTTGTTTTGCTGTTTTTATGTTATTTAAATTATTTATTATCTGTTTATTTAAAAAAAAATATTTTTAAATATTAATTTTAGTTTTAGTTAGGTTTAAATTCCGAATGTTGCAATATAAATTTGATTTGCTTTGTATTTGTTTGTTATCATGAATATATATAATCGTTGAGATGAATTCTCCGTTAATGTGCATGAGAGAAAAAAATTAAACAAAGTTGATAACAGGTTCATGAATGTCGAAAAGAGATAGTAATGTTGAAACGGTATGATAAATTGTGAATATGATCTGGACTATTACGCTTTAACGGCTTTAACGACTCAGATTCTAAATAAAGACACTATCAATGCAATCAAGTTGATCAGCTGGCTTCTCGTAGCTTCATTTGGACTATCAAGCATTTATTTCCTCAACGACTCAAAATCCTTCTACGGGCCTAAAGCTCAGCTGAAACTTGTCAAAGACTCGTCTGACACAATTATTATAATAAGATTGATTTTACCAAAAAAAAAACATTATTTATTGAAAAATCAAGAAAAAATACACAAGCTACTGCAAGATAGCTTGGAGTGGTGGTGTACTAAGGTGGGATTGTACTTAGTGTATTAAACATTATTTTTATGGAATGTCACTTCTTGACATTCTCGGTACCACGTTGTTGGGCGCCATTGTAGCATTCAGGGGGGCTATCTGGATTTTTGGCTTAAGCCAATTAATCAAGTCGATGGATTCCCGATCATTATTTGCAGCACTTGGCACGCTTGCAGTGCTCAGCGTCAGCTCGTCGTGGGGTGGGATCTTGCTGCTTATTACCCTGCGCTATCAAAATTTTCGTGCCAAAACAAAAAAATGTCAACATGTATAAATTAGGCGATCCTTCATACCAAAGGTAGATCTCAAAGAGATAAAAAGAATAAAAGGCATAGAAAAAAAAAACAAGAAATCAAATAGAGATGCGTTTAACACTCTCGTAAAATTATGAAATTGAAAATAATTGCATGAACCTGTTTTCTTTTCTTTTTGTATTGAGGTTTTAGATGTATCAACCCCAAGAGGATACCCTCCCCTCGCAACGACACCAAGTCCTTGCTCCTTGACCGCCCCTTCCTCAGTTTCTATTGGGGTAGTCCCAGATTTGTTTTTTTTTTTCTCTCTCTCACACAGCCAACTTAAAAGTTCATCTCAACGATTATTGTATTTTTTCTTAATTTGTCATCGTTTTATTTGACATTTCATTCAACGTTTACATAAATTATTATTAAGTAAATAAGTAAAGTAAATAATTAATAAATGAGCATTCAAATCATAATTCATATGTTTTAATATTGTTGGATTTTTTTTTTTTTTTTCTTGCTGTATGTTATTCGAATGTTGATAAAAAATGTACATTAAGGAATTAAGGCTGTTTAGTGTGAACGGTAGTGTTGCATGAATCTTTTGATATTTTTTTTTTATTTCATATTTATAAATTTAAAATTTTGTTTTAGATATAGAGTATAATGTAAAAAAAAAATCCTTATTATAGAGTATAAATGTTTATGCATGTATAAAGTTTTAATTTATATAAATAAAAGGCCGAAGCGAAGAGAAAAAATATATATTGCAAAAAAAAGAAATACCAATATGTACATATAAGTTACTCACGGTTTAGATGTATTATTGAGATCCAGTGACGCTGAAGTTTGTGCACAAAATTCTGCTGTTCGATCTTTCCTTGGCCTCAATGATTTGGTATTATGTATGATTGTAGTATGTTAAGAATATATATATATATTTTTTTTTTTTCGCTTCGGCCTTTTATTTATATAAATTAAAACTTTATACATGCATAAACATTTATACTCTATAATAAGGATTTTTTTTTTACATTATACTCTATATCTAAAACAAAATTTTAAATTTATAAATATGAAATAAAAAAAAAATATCAAAAGATTCATGCAACACTACCGTTCACACTAAACAGCCTTAATTCCTTAATGTACATTTTTTATCAACATTCGAATAACATACAGCAAGAAAAAAAAAAAAAAAATCCAACAATATTAAAACATATGAATTATGATTTGAATGCTCATTTATTAATTATTTACTTTACTTATTTACTTAATAATAATTTATGTAAACGTTGAATGAAATGTCAAATAAAACGATGACAAATTAAGAAAAAATACAATAATCGTTGAGATGAACTTTTAAGTTGGCTGTGTGAGAGAGAGAAAAAAAAAAACAAATCTGGGACTACCCCAATAGAAACTGAGGAAGGGGCGGTCAAGGAGCAAGGACTTGGTGTCGTTGCGAGGGGAGGGTATCCTCTTGGGGTTGATACATCTAAAACCTCAATACAAAAAGAAAAGAAAACAGGTTCATGCAATTATTTTCAATTTCATAATTTTACGAGAGTGTTAAACGCATCTCTATTTGATTTCTTGTTTTTTTTTTCTATGCCTTTTATTCTTTTTATCTCTTTGAGATCTACCTTTGGTATGAAGGATCGCCTAATTTATACATGTTGACATTTTTTTGTTTTGGCACGAAAATTTTGATAGCGCAGGGTAATAAGCAGCAAGATCCCACCCCACGACGAGCTGACGCTGAGCACTGCAAGCGTGCCAAGTGCTGCAAATAATGATCGGGAATCCATCGACTTGATTAATTGGCTTAAGCCAAAAATCCAGATAGCCCCCCTGAATGCTACAAGAGTTAACGAAGATCTCGAAAGGATTTCGCATTGGTCTCAGCAAAATGGTCTTGTGCTGAATCCCAAGAAATCAACTTCCATTGTGATTTCTAAAAAACAGGTCGATGTTTCCTACTTTCCCCCTGTGATCTTGCAAAACACCCTAGTCCCGTATGTTGAAACTGCTAGAAATCTTGGAGTGATTTTTAATCGGACTTTAACATGGAGTAATCACATAAACAATGTTGTGGGTAGAACGTATGGTATTCTTCGCACTTTGTGGGCAACGCAGTACTTCACCCCTCTAAGAGTTCGGATGCTACTAGCGAAAACACTGGTCGTGCCTACTCTGATTTACGGGTGTGAAATTTATTCACATTGTGACTCTGTGAGTAAGCGAAAACTAAAAGTCACTTTCAATAATATAGTTCGTTACATTTATGGACTACGCAAATACGATAGTATTTCAAATTTTTCGAAGTGTGTTTTAAATATGAGTTTCGAGAACTATTTAAAGTATCGCGCCCTAACTATGCTCGCTAACATTTTCTTGAACAGCCAACCCCAGTATCTCAGCGAAATGATAAGTATGGCATCTTCGCAAAGAACAAGAATGATGGTTCATCCACGCTATGCTTCCCTTACATCCGAGCGTCAATTTTTTATATATTCTACTCGCTTATGGAATTCCCTACCGCGCAGTTTTAGAGAAATGAATGACTCTGCGAAATTAAAGGACAAACTAAGAATTCATTTTTCTCAATTATAAATTACAAAACGACTTATAGACAACTTTACTTGCAATATTTTCTGATCTTCCCCTAACTTACGCTTTTTTTTCTTGCTTTAGGTACTTTTTTTTTTTTTTTTATTTTTCTTTCAAATATTAGCAATAGTTTATAAATTCTTCTTTTTTTGCATTATATAATTTTTCCTTTTATTCTCTGCTAAGAAAAATGTAAATTTCTAGCTTTCATACAAATTGTTGTAATTAATAATAGCTTATATCTAAGTTATAAGACACTTTGTCTTAATGTATATAAGCACTTCATAAATAAATAAATTGTAAAATTGTAAATTGGGTGGATGGCACCCCCCCCCCCCCCCCTGAATGGACATTCCAAATTTTCGATTTTTTCCTTTCTAAGTACTTCAACTCCTACCGACCTACCAATTTTCATCGTTCTACAACAATCGGAAGTGCTCCATATAATTTATAAGAATTTTTAAGAATGTGGGTGGATGCCACGCCCCCTAAATGCAAAATTCTAATTTTTCAATTTTTTCTTTCTAAGTACTTTAAGCCCTACCGACCTACCAATTTTCATCGTTCTACAATAACCGGAAGTGCTTCATATAATTTATAAGAATCTTTGAGAATGTGGGTGGATGCCACGCTCCCTTAACTGAAACTTCCAACTGAAGTTAAAGGGGGGTTAAAAATCGCCTGAGCTTGTTCCTGTAAAAAGGGTGTAGTGCCGCGAACTTGGCTGGGCACTACCGTGCCCTTTGATATCGATAACTAAACTAATATTGCTGGCCGTGCCAGTTATGTGGAGTGGAATCCCATTAATGATGGGGGGAATTATATTCGGAATATTTTGATTTCTCGTAAACAGAACCAGTTCCGTTTTAAGTGGGTTGGCATTAAAAGGAACACCAAAAGTTGCAAATTTAGGTTTCGATTCAGAGTCTTGAAAGAGAACTTTGTATTGAGTTTCACTCAAATACGATTGGATCCATGCAATAAAGGAAGTTTGAAAGCCCAGTGCTTTCAGTTTAAAAAGAATGAAATTTTAAAATTTTGTCAAATTGACCTCCAGCTCACATAGGAATTTATTATATTTTGTCAAAAGCTTTGCTAAGGTCGGTCGCGATAACATCAACTTCTTTCCCAGCTTCCACGGCACATACTGCCAGAGTCAAAATCTACTAAGTGTGTAGTAGTTGATCTACCACTTAGATATACAGGAGAGTTTAGCAATGGGGTGGTTATTGGAAATTTCTTTTTTGGGGCCTTTTTTAGGTATCGGTATAATGTAAGAATGTTTCCAACGGGAAGGAAAGATCTCTTGTGAAATTGAGAAAGAGAACAGTCAATGGTTTTTATAAATTTGTTGAATAGTTTTCAATATTATTATTGTAGGTAAGCCATCAGGACTGCCAGGGTATTTGACCTTAAGCTAATTAATCTTTTCTTCAACAATAGATGGAAGAATAACAATCCATGTTCCATGTGTTTATGTAAAATTTTTGTTATAAACCTAAGCCCCTTGAACATTAGAAGTACGTAGGATCCAGTCGTCCATTTTATTTATTTATTTTTTTAATTGTTTTTAAGAAAATTGCCATTAACACCTGAATGGGAAGAGTATATGTTCCCTTCCTTTGGTCAAACAATGTTTATTTCGCATCCCTCTAAAAAAACACGGTAGTGTTAGGCACCGCAGTATGCATCGGAATGTCCCCGAGAAACTTGAACTTTCGAAATTTGACCATTTTTTAAATCGCAATATCTTGTAACTGATTACTCACATGGAAAACAATGTTATTTTATTTTATCCAGGTCGACATGAATTATTGTTTTTCAACTTTTTAATTCAAGAGTAAATTACTAAAAACCGGAATTTTTGGCTTTTGACAAAATTTTTAATATTTTAAAGTTTTTTTGAAATAAACACTTTTAAGCTTTGTATTAAATTATTTATATTCTGGAATTTTAACCGTTTAAAAGTTATTTCAAAAAATACAACAATTTTGTTGGCAATGACTTAGGTCAAAATAAAAATAGATAAGAATTGCATTTAAGATCCTTCACTTGGATTTGTTTAGCAATAAAAATAAATACATTTTGTCTGGACTAAATTCATCAAAAATTTAGTCAATTAGCTACCTCACTGAATATTGAATAATATAATATTTGCTTTTAATATTAACTTTGTCTAGACAAAAGAAAAATGAACAAATAATAAACTTGTTTTCTTCTGGGATACCAACATTGACAAACGACAAACAATCAAGACATTGAATAATATGATATCTTAAGTTTGAACAAAAGACTTTTTTTTTGTGGTACCTAGGAGGTGTATGTTCATATTGTTCTTCAATTCATCATTAAGTCTTTAAGTGTCTTCGAAAAATAAATCACACAAAAAATACTCAAAGGACCACGTGCGTCGTCGTCGTAGTAAAGTTGTCAACAGTTCTTCTGACAATTCCCCATAGCATATAATGATGAATGTGGCCAACATGCCACCAAATGACATTGTTTAACAACAATATAAATGCTTTAAGAAAAAAATATATAAATAGGTACTGGTAGGAAGAGGTAGCAGAGAACAATAAAAAGGACGATTGAGAATATTATTTTCTGAACATTTTTATTCTTAGATTCGAGAAGAACAAAAAAAAAAGTTTTTTTTTTCCTTATAGCCGGAAATTGGCTAAGCCAGCCAATATAAAAACAGTAAAAGTAAATATAAACCTATGTATCTATATGTGTAGGATGTACAAGTATATGTATAGGTTTATCTTTATCTAAATAAATTTTTATAAAAAAAAGTGTCCTAGTGAGCAAAAAATACTTGTGCAAGAGAACAAGGTTAAACTTCATGTATTTACCCATTTACCAAAATTTATTGTTCCTTATAGTATAATCAAACTCAAGGCCATTTTTCTCATTTATTATTATAAGTATAAAAAAAAGAACATCAACATTATCTTTTCAAGTCAAACAACTTGTTTCTTTGGGATATACGAGTATAGGCAGCACAATTTATATATTTGTTCTTTAATACACAAATTGTTTGACTGAAAAACAAGGCAAGGTTTAGAGGCCATTAGTTTATAAGAAATAAGTAATAATTTTACTGAGAAAATTTTATGACCTTACTTAACCATCCCTAACAATATTGACGAAATTATCCATGATGACATTATGTCTGTTGCATGCTTTGTAAAAAATTAAAACAATAAATTTATTGAATAAAATATAAGTTTTTGATATTTTTTGTAAAATATTTTAAAAATTGACAAAAATTTATCAAAATAATTTCTCCTAGCCAAATACATTGACAACAAAAGACGTAGGGCTTATGCAGTAGACAGTAGCAAGGAGTATAAAGAATAGCAAACATGCACCCCATATTTTTCATTTTAAAAGCAAGTGGCTAGAAGAAAATATTTTGATAGCTTTTGTTCAATTTTAAAAACGTGTTAAATTAAAAAAATGTTTATATTATATATTTGAAAACGACAGTGGGACCAAACCTGCGATTAAGGGAAAAAATCTAACTAGCTTAGAAGGCAGCGCTTTTTATGTACGGCTACTCAAGTCTGTGTCTTAAATATGCCCGGAGTCCAAATTCAGCTTTTTGTAAGTTATCCTGTCTAATCTAAGAACAGAGGTAAATTATTTTTTTTACAAAATACTGCAAGTTATACACAAAAAACGGAAAAAAAGAACGAAATGACGAAATAAGTGGGTCTCACAATTTTGTGGGTCTGTTTGTTCAGCTACAGCTTAAACGGCTGGATCAATTTGCTTCCAACTAGTTTTTTAGTGATTCCCTCCACACGTTCTCTAAAAACCCAAAATAATGTAACTTGCGTTACAAATTTTTCTAACAAATTTTTAAAAATCTTATTTTTCTCAAAAAAGGCTCCACAACTTTTCCTTAAAAATATCGATAAATTACTTCTAGTGAAGATTAGGAATTATTGATTTTCAATTTTCTTAAAAATGGTTATACTGATTTGAAAAACTATTTATACTGAAGCTATCATACTGTTTTGATCGTATCTATTGTGTACCTACCAAAATTTTGAAAATAGTATTTCTGGGACTAAAAAAAAAAACTTCAATTTTTTTTTTGAAAACTCAACACATATTTCGAAAATGATGCAGCAGTTTTTATTTTATATATATTTTATTGTAGCCAAAATATCACATTTCTTTTTTCTTAAACCTATATTGCACAATTTACAGAGATTGGTATATACGCTACCTTACTACCGCCAAGTAATGAGATTTTCTTTTTATTCAATACATAGGGCTGGTATAAATACTTGAATTGAAGGAAAAGCTACGATTAAAAACCTTCATTAAATGAAAAACAAAGAAATACAAAACACAAAATGTACATGATATTGATCGCTGATTATTAACCGTTCTGAGAGAAGGGGTGGTTGAACACATATAAAACGAGCAATGCCATTACCAAAACAGCTTTTACAAAGCAAGGAATATTTTAAAAATATCAATATAAATAAATAAATAAATAAATAAATAAATAAATAAATAAATAAATAAATAAATAAATAAATAAATAAATTAATAAATACATAAATAAATAAATAACAAATTAATAAATACAAAAATAAATAAATAACAAATGAATAAAAACAAAAATTTAAATAAATAAATAAATAAATCACAAATGAATAGATACAAATAAATAAATAAATAAATAGATAGTAAATAAATAAATTAATTAATAGATAAATAAATTAATTTGTTAGTAAATAAATAAATATGTTAGAATAAGTTAATAAATAAATACATAGAATCAGTCTTTTAATAAGAACATTAATTGATGTGCAAAGACACAAATAAATAAATAAATATAAACATTGAAATCAAAAAATAACAAATAAATAAATAAATAAATAAACAAATATAAATAAATAGCAAAAGAACATAAATATTTGAAAAAGAAAAAAAAATATATTTATATTTAAGAAGCTAGATTTGATACCAAGGCATTGTCGGAAGATAGACAAGAAAGATTATACTTTTCATAAAGTTTTGAAATTCTATTGGATACCATTTCAATATTTGTTAAATTGTGTAATTCATTTATTGAAAAACACCAAGGAAGGTTTAGCATCATTTTAAGAACTTTATTTTGCGTTATTTGAAGTTTTTTAATGTGACTTGATGCACAATTTCCCCAAACAGGTGACCCATACAACATTATTGCCTGGAAAATTACTTTGTAGATTATGAGTTTGTTTTCGTTACTCAATTTAGACTTTCGATTGATGAAAGGGTATAGTACTCTAACTGTGAGATTAATCTTCTTAATTACTTCTTGCACATGTGTATTAAATGTTAATTTCGTATCCAGGTGTACCCCGAGGTATTTGACAGAAGATTTCCAATGAATTCCAATACCGTTTGAACATATCATGGAGCTTGGTAAGAAACAGGCTTTTCTTTTTCGAGTAAAAAAGATAGCCTGAGTCTTAGAAGCATTAATCTTAATTTTCCAATCAGTAAAATAGTTCTAAGCTATATTAAAAGCAGATTGCAAATTACTTACGATTGCGGAAGCAATTGAATCTGAAGAAAATAAGCAGGTATCGTCAGCGAAAATAGCTGTATCGCAGTTTTGTAGTCTGGGAAAGTCGTGAGTGAAGACAGTGTATAGGATTGGACCAAGAACTGAACCCTGGGGAACACCTGCAACACAAGTGAACATTTCAGATACAGAGTCGTTTACAGACACAATAAACTTTCTTGAGGACAAAAAAGACTTAACAATTTTAATCAGGTACATAGAAAAATTTAACATAAACATTTTATGCAGAAGGCCATCGTGCCAAACAGAATCGAAGGCTTTTTCTACGTCAAGCAATATCATACCCGTGCTTTTTCCAACTGGAAAATTTCTTTTGATGTGGCTACTTATGCAATGTACTTGATGAGCAGTGCTATGTAATGGCCGAAAACCAAACTGTTCTCGGGGCAAAATATTATTTGCATCAATATACACAACCAATTTATTTTTAATTATTTTTTCGAGACACTTTCCTAGAGAACTCAGCAAACTAATAGGCCTGTAGTGAGCAGGATTGCTAGCCATCTTGCCAGGTTTCAAAATAGGGATAACTTTAGACATTTTCCATTCACTTGGAAAATATCCGAGCTGAAGACAAGAATTGAACAATGACAGTAAAAGTCTTAAACCCAACTTTGGAAGATGTTTTAAATATAAATTCCTTATGTTGTCAAAACCAACTGATTTTCGAGATTTTAAATTGATCAGAACGTCTTTTATATCTTTAGCTGTAATGAAACCTATTTCATTAATAGTACTGGTATCGATTGTATTTATGGAGTTGGAAACTAATGATTCAATATTGACATTGCTTGGGGCACTGCTAGCTACTATTTGGTTTCCACAGAAAGTTTCTGCCAATGCATTTGCCTTTTCAGAGCCTGACATCATAAATTGATCTCCTACCTTCAGTGCAGGAATATGGGAATTACGTTTTTTAATTATTTTTTATTTTAACTCGGTATTGAAGGGTTTTTTTTTAACTCTTTTTAGTATATCTTTAAAAAATTATTTGACTTTATGAAAAAATAACGGTACCTACCTTCCAAGCAAATATTAAAAACAAATAAATTTAAAAAATCTAAAAATGAGTTTTAAAAAAATCATATAGAATCTAATTTACAGTTTTGCATTAAAAATAAATATTTTAAAAATGTAACGGGAAAAAATAATATTTTTACCAAAACAAAAATGGGCTTAAATACTGGCTTACGTTTAAATAAGGGCAAACAAAACTGATTTTTAACATGCTTTCGGATAACAAACTCAAATCCTACAACTAGGGTTTCTTAGAGATTCCCATTAGGAAATAACAAAAAATGTTTTTCCTATTTTCGAGTAATTCAACAACAAAACCTTTGGAAATGTTTTTTTTTTATAAAGTCTGCTATTTAACGAGATTTTCATGTCCTTTGTGGAAACATCTCTACACATCTAACAGGGTGTCCGCCGGGAAGGTAAACTACTTTGTTTGTTTATAATTTTTGATTAAATAAAATAGAATGGATCTTATATTGAAAAATGATTTATTTAATTTCGGCAATTATGTATGGAATACAATATCAAGTAAATGTTCACCTCTGTTAGTCTCACAAATGCGAGCCCTTTTGAGCACATTTTTCATTACATTCTCACACATTTCACGCGGTATTTCATTAATTTCATCACGAATATTTTGTTTGAGTTGCTCAAGCTTTTCTGGTTTGTTTGTATAAACCTTGCTTTTCAGATATCCCCACAAAAAGAAGTCCGGAGCAGTCAAATCAGGGTTTTCCATTGCCCAGAACCGACTATTCTGTTTATTAACATATCCATTCAAATTAAAATGTGCCTCGTTGTTTCTCCCAAAAATTTCACGTAACTTTCTCATCGTCACAGTAATCGATGATTGATTTTGATAAAATGTTTTAACGATTAAAACACGTTGGCAATGGTGCAATGGATGTAGTGCTTGACTGCTAACTTAGAAATGTGGGTTCGAGCCCCATTCTAGGCAGCATTCTTTTCTACATTCTCCCAGCTTAACTGGACGCCACCCGTGAGATTTAATGAGATAATAAACACCTTGATCTCAATCCACTGTGCCAAATCTTTCCTATCCTCCTACTCTTTCTAACTATAGTGCCGTGCAATTCAGGTTGCATTTAAAAGACCTAAGGTTTTGCAGGTATTATAGTTAAAATTATAATTAATTAGTTGGTTTATCGAATATTTTTCCATACTAAATTTGCCACGTGTCTACTTCACGACTGCCAAATATGAACTGTCAAGACAAATGTTTACCAAAATGGCGGCCAAACAAAGTAGTATACCTTCCCGGCGGACACCCTGTAGTACTCAGTACAAATTACAAGATGTTATCATAAGTCTAATTTTTAAAGAAAATGTACTATGTATAATGCAAGTTTTGGATTCGTTCAAAAAACAAAATTTAGATAACAATCAAACATGATATTACGATGATAGAGAACACGAAAAAAGTAGGTGGCACAATTCTGTGTGTCTGCGTCTGTCTGTCTATCTGTCTGTCTGTCTGTTCGTCTACAGCCTAAACGGCTCGATCGATTTTCTTCAAACTTGGTACATAGGGTTTTTTGGTGATTCTGCCGACACGTTTTTTTTAAATTTTTTTTAGAACCAAAAATAACGGTACCTGTCATACGATTTTTTTTAGCAATTTTACATGGTCGCATTTTCCTTAAAAAAAAATTTAATAAGTTTATTTTAGTAAAGACTTTCTTTGGGTGCAAAACCATTTTTCAAAAATGGTTAGTAATTGTACCTCCCAAAGAACAATTTTTTTAATTTTTTATTTTCTTCAATACGGTTCGACCGATTTCAATTATTTTTTTTATACAGAATCTTCCAAAAAGTATAAATAGTTTTGTTTACCAAAATTTTTGAAAAAATATTTTTTGGATTTTTAAAAAATGTTTCAAATTTTCTTTTGGAAAATCAAATACTTCGAAAACGACATTCGATTTTTTTGAAACTCGATATTTGAGACTTTTTTAGTACTCTCTAAAATATTTGTAGAGAAAATTTTACATTTATGAAAAAATAACGGTACCTTCCATACAAAAGTTAAAAAACCGCAAAGGAAAATATTTGTTTGCTTAAAAACGACTCCTACGATTTTGATAAAACTTTTTCATGTACTAAAATTAGTTTGATCTGCTATCAAAAATTATAAAATTCTACACTTAGCAACTATTAATAGTACCTGTCGTAGAACGTATTTTTTTATTTTGAATTTTCTCTTTAACGACTAAACGGATTTTGATGAATTTTTTACATACAAATTTCAGATAAAAATAAATAATAATAATATCAAAATTTTCAAAAAAAAAAATAGTTTTTAGATTTTTAAAAAAAGTTTCAATTGTTTTTTTTTTTTTGATAATTCGATGTCTCAAAAACGGGTTGACAATTTTTTTTTCAAATTTTGTTTTTAGATACACATAAATATATACTTGAGGTTTGCATACCAAAATTTGTTCTTTGAAATGTTTTAAGAATTTTATATATACAAAATTATATTTTTTAAAAACCGTTCCAACGATTTTAAATTTGTTCCCATACAATCATATTCAATCAAGAATTAAGATGGCATTCTTTTTTTTCACCTCAAACTGTCAAAAGAGTTGTTTTATCCAATTTTAATCTCGTATTTTATGCTTCTCTACATTTTTCTCTCATAATTTGCAAGTTTTACATACGATTTTCTTAAGCCCGCAGTGTCTTCAACGTAAAAGCAAGTACGTGCGACCCAGTCGTGCATTTTATTTTTCTGGGCCCTTCATTTGTTTTTGAAATCTCATATTTTATTAAAAACCAACAAAAACTTTAAAGGATCTTCGTTTTAGCACTCGAATACAAATTGTCAAAAGGGAGGAATAGGTTGTATATGAAGAAAAAGAAGATATTAGTATAGCGGACTTTTTATCCAAAGTTTGTTAAATTGCTTCCCAATAGTAGTGTCGAGTTTAACGATTGTCTTTTTTTTAATTTTTAATAATTTTCGTTTCAATCCCAATCAATTGAGGGATGCGGTACTTTTCATTGTTCTGTTCGTTATCGGCCCAATTTTTTTCTCTCTCAATTTGGCTTAAGGGTTCCCCGTTAGCAATCATAAAATTCTATTTGGTCTTTTTGATTGAAAAAATGTAGGGTTTTTATGCCGTACTTTGTGGACGCCTGAAGCCATTCGTCAACAACCTGATAGGTCCATATCAGTGTGGCTTTAGGCCAGGGAAGTCCACCATCGACCAAATATTCGCACTACGGCAGATCTTGGAAAAAAAAAACAGGAGCTTCAAATCGATACCAACCACCTTTCCTTCGATTTTAAGGCCGCGTACGACAGCATCTATAGAGATGAGCTAAAAAAAAGGCTTTAGGCAAGACGACGCACGTGCTGTCAGGCGACTTTTTTCAATATCGTTCTTGAAAGAATAGTGCAAAACCCTCACGTCAACACTAGAGGCACAATCATTCAAAAGTCCGTCCAATTACTCGCTTACGCTGATGATATTGACATAATAGGACGAACAAAGCGTGATGTCAGTGGTGCTTTTGTGAGTATTGAGAAGGAAGTCAAGAAGATGGGTTTAACGGTGACCGAAGGCAAAACGAAATATATGCTGTCAACAAGAAAGGACACCCAACACCGACGTCTTGGACAGAACGTATCTATAGACAGCTATAATTTTGAGGTGGTCAGAGACTTTGTCTACCTAGGATCCGCTATAAGCTCAGCGAACGACACCAGCGCTGAGATCAAACGAAGAATTACTCTTGCCAATCGCTGTTTCTTTGGGCTAAGAAGGCAATTGAGAAGCAAAGCCCTCTCTCGAGCAACTAAACTGTCCCTGTATAAGACGCTTATCATCCTGGTCTTGATGTATTGTTGCAGAGACTTGGACACTGTTAACGGTGGATGAAAACACGTTAGGCTGTTTTGAGAAGAAAATTCTCCGGGTGATTTTTGGTCCCGTCTGCATAGATGGGGGAAATAGAGGAGAAGATACAACAACGATCTGTACGGGCTGTACAGTGACACCGACTAGAAAAGTGAAAACCAACGACAGAGATGGCTGGGTCACCTATAGAGCGAATGGACACCAATGGAAATGGAAAGTCTTTGAATCCAACCCCGTGGGACAACGCAGTAGAGGTGGACAGCATAAAAGGTGGCGCACGCAAGTGGAAGAGGACTTCAACTGGAAACCGAGTCGGCTGGAAGAGGCCATGGTCTACCCCGGACTGTACTGCCACCTTAAGTATGTAAGTGAGTAGGGATTTTATCCTGGTTAATCCAAGGTTTCCAAACTAAAAAATAATTAAGAATCCCTATCTGGGCATATAAACCCTGTGTTTTATCTCTTAAGTTATTTTCTTCAACTCCAATATTGATTCTTTTTCATTTAACATTAGTTTGAGAATTTAACTAATTTGTTTGAAGAGTTTAAAATTCCTAGCATCCACATTTTATTGCACGTCACTGTAATTGCAATAAAACACTTCGTAAATTTTGATTAATAAAATCAAAAATCATTTTTGTTTATCACCGTCAAATTCTTCCGCTAAACCCAGCCCAGTTGAGCAGCCAAGGTGGCAGCTATTTATGTTTTTTTGTATATTTCCCTTATTCTCTTCTTTGTTGTCTAGCTCACATGTTGCTCTTAGTTGTCAAAGATCCTGTCCTGGTGCACAAGTGCAAATCGGTTACAGGTAATTCAAGGTAAGTTAATTGAAGTGATATCAAATAAGTCCTCAGGCTTGATGCGTCCGTGAAGTTCCCCTTGCGGGGCATAGGGCCTCCACTACTCCTACACCCCATCGTGTGTGGTTTCTGGAGATGTACCTCAGCTCTCTCCAACTCTTCCTCAGTGGTACTGATTCCTTTTCGATCGTTCTTCGCCAAGTACTTCTAGGTCAGCCCACTTGTCTGCCAAGCGATGATTTAGTTCACACATTTACAAAATCACTTTTCAGTCATTTTGGGTAACTTTGGTTGGAAAATAAGTCATTTTGGCTAACCTTTGTACCTATCCCATAACAAAATCTGGATAAATCGGGTATGAAATGAAAGCTAAGACTGTCCCGTGTCCCCCATACAATACCAATAGATGGTTTTGGTTATTGAAACAAACAAATTACTGTTCCTCTACATCTTTTATTAAGAATAATTTGAGGCAACATTATTGATCCATTACTAACAAGTTGACAAATTTATTCTTATATTGGAACTCAATTATCGTTCAACCAAATATAGGTATCCAATATCCATACATTGTCCTTTTGCTTCTTTTGTCATCTCCCGAAGCGAAAACGTATGACTCACGACTTTTTCCCTAAGTTAAATTACCACCGATTCAATTTTATTTGATGATAAGTCCCCATTTTTCTTTAGACCTGTTTGGTTTTGATTAAAATTTCATTATAGTGCTGCCTTTATAAATTGGCATGATATTGTCCTTTTTGCTATAAGCTTCAATTTTGTTGAGAGGCTTGTAATTTGCCTGTGGTCGATAGAATGACGTTGATGAAGTCGATGACAATGACTATAATCTGGTGATAGCATCTTGCGAACCAAAAAATTACACTCAATATCAATTTCTAGCATAGACTTTAAGTTTATAATATTGTACAAGAGTATACCACATAGAATAGCATCAATGACGACGATCCAGGGCGGCAGCAACTCAGCTGAGAATATCCATTAATCACCCGCAGTGCCGAAGGCATCCACATTTGCATTTTATACAATTTATGAGGCTCACGTGACTTGCTAGATTTTCTTATTTATACTGCCAATTGGAGCGTTTGCATACTTTCATCGTGTCGTTTATACTAACTTCGCGTTCCTTCATTTTGGCTCTTATATCTCTCTCTTTTTTTAAGTAACACTCAAAGTCACTTGGTTATAGAGACATAACTTTTGTATTTTTTTTTCCACGACCTTTAACTAATGTCTGGGTTGAAATATCGTTTGTGTTCTGTTTTCATTAGATTGAGTGTCAAAAAATATCCAAAAAACATACGTCAATTTTTAAATCCTACATTCCCATTTCTCTTCCTCCGTAAAAAACTCTTCTCAACTAAATATTTGATTATTCACTCTAATGGTTTAAAAAAATGACGTTTTCCAAAATTTTAGAAACGGTCAAACTTTTTTAAGAAATCCTATTTTTATAGTCCTAAGCTATGAAAAGAAGCAACCCTCGATGTAGTGTTTCAATCTATTGGACTATTACACCTGAGGTTTGGGTTTGAATCAGATTGAGTCTAACTGAATTCATCTTAAACTTTTTTATTGGTTTTTAATTTGTAAATTAAATATTTAAAGCTTACTTGGCAATCCTGTTCGAATTATGTTAATTAAAAAAAAAAACTAGTGAGCTGTTAAACTTAGGCTGCGCAGCGCATACAAAATGGTACAAGTCCATCTGATGAAAATGGTAGCTAAACGTTCATCGGTCGGCAAGGAACTTCCGTCATCGATTTAAGTCTTTTGGGAGGAGAATGGAATTCGTATGTGAAAGATCTAGAAGTTGTACACGAAATATATTCTGATCATTTACCAATTGTTGTGACCTTTTGAGGTAGAAACTGTTGATAATGGTGAAAATAGGGAAATGAAACTTTTACCGCAACTTAAATGGAAGTGAAAACATGAAACTGATTATAAACGCAACCTGGATACGAAATTGTTGACTTCGCAACAAAACTTGAACTCCATGCAATGATATTTCTAATCGCCAAAATTTCCAAAAATCTTGTATTGATAAAGACTGTGCGAAAGCAAGAAGATTATCTTTTAAATGGCTCAATCTTTTTCGCAGTGCAAGTGCTGAAACGCATAAAAACAACTACATCCAGGCAAATATAAATTATAGAAAAATATGTATTGAAAAAAAGAGCCTATTGTGAAGCCCAAGCTTTGAGCTTATCAAAATGTAAAAGTGCAGCTGATTTTTGGAGGACTCCGAGGAATATAAATAACTCACGATTTACATCAATTCAGAACTAAGCCCAGATATTCTTAGAACCCACTTCAACGACTTGCTCAATCCTGACATGCCATCCAGTAACAATATACATTTTGCAGCTCCAGCTTATTATAATGCATTCTTGGACTCATACATATCAATTTCAGAGGTTGAAGAAGCACTTAACTTGCTCAAAGATGGAAAAACTCCAGGATCGGATCGAATACGGTGGAGTTTTATAAATATGGATCCTTGGAACTTATTAAAGTAATCTCTTCTCTTTTTAATAACGTGTAAGAGTACGGTGTCATCCCACAAGATTTTAATGAGAGCCTGATCTTCCCCATTTATAAGAAAGGAGACAAAGCTGATCAAGGAAACTGTCATGACACTTCGTTTCTCAATGCCTCATATAAAATCTTTACAACGATTTTGCAGAAAAGGCTCACTTCGTGGAATAACTCAAATAATCATCTCAAAGAGTACCAAGCTGGTTTCAGATCGGGTTACTCCACAGTTGACCATATTTTCGTACTAAGAAGCATTAGAAGCATTGCTGAATCATTTTTAAAAGGAATAAGAAACTGTATACTATTTTCGTGGACTTCAAGGCAGCGTTTGAAATGTCCAGAAAATTCGGAACGGTAATCCAAAACTTGTACGATGGTACTTCTGCAGCTGTTTGGAAACGAGATGGTTTGTCTGAGTCTTTTCAAACCAATTTTGGTATTTGGTGGCTGTCCATTGAGTCCAACATTGTTTGCCCTATTTATCGACGATATAACGGATTTCTTGCCAGGAGGTATACAATATGCGAATTGTGAGGTCAAAGCATTATTATTTGCAGATGATATTGTCTTGTTAGCTTACTCACCATTACAGCTTATGATAAATAGGCTCTCGGACTACTTTTGCAGATGGAAAAATCTGAATCCAAGACTATGATTTTTATGAATGGATGTGCAAGGCTAAGCAGTGACGAACAATGGCTTCATAACGGGGAGCGAGTTGAAGTAGTTACGGAGTGTAAATATCTGCGTGTTATTCTTACGCCAAGTCTGAATAAGGAAAAACACCTTAAAGAGAAATTAGCGACGGCCAAGACTGCTATTAATATGTACAACATGGCGAAAAGCTTTTCGACATCCACCCAACACCCTCAACTATGGAATAATGTTGGAAACCGGTTTATCTCCGCTCTTCATCAAATCGTTAAAGTTACAGATGGACTAAAGGTTGGTTTCAGAAAGGGATGCTCTACGGTCGGAGCGATCGAGGAAGTGATAAATGCCGCCCATTTAGCACACAGAGGAAACCACTACTCGAGGAAAATAGTTCTTCTAGCAACTCTAGATGTTAGAAATGCTTTCAATTCTGCCAGATGGAGTGAAATGCTACATGAACTTGAACAAACTTTCAAAATCCCAATTTACCTCCTTCAAATCATCAGGGACTACCTCAAAGATCGAGAGCTAATCTAGAATACCACAAATGGCCAGAAAAAGAAGAAGATCAACTCCGGAACTGCTCAAGGATCGATCCTAGGACCTGACCTCTGGAACATCTCATACAACGGAATACTCTTTATGGACATGCCAGAAGACTGCTTCCTTGTTGGGTATGCTGACGACATCGCGGCTGTGATTACAGCAGAGGACTCAGAAAAGGCACAGTGGAAGCTTAACCAGGTCATACGCCGAGTACCGAGTACACCTATGGATGAGTGAACATGGTCTCAGCCTAGCAACGGAAAAAACAGAATTAGTTCTGTTAACCAGAAAAATAATCCCTATACACGGAAAGAATTGAAAAATCACCAATTGAAAAATTTGCAGTTGCAATTTACGAATCATGTTTTATTCGTAAATCAAGACATTTTTATCCCAAATTAATACAAAAACTGGTAATTTAACAGTCAAAACGTAGCAATTTACAAAATTTGTTTCTTCGTGCTTTGCAATTAAAATCCATGATTCAAGTTTGTACTTTTCATAGCAAAATACAACTGTTTTGGCGTAATTTACTCTCCAAAAGCATAATTTCACAAACAGCATTTAAAAATATTGATTTGCGATAAATATTTAGTAATTAACATTGCACAATCACTGAATTACGTTTTTTTTTGTCGTATTTTGCAACTCCATGAGAATAGTTGCAAATCACCAACAAAAAATTCCTAAATCACGACTTTATTGTCGCAATTTACTTCTCGAAGAAATAAAGCACCACGACATGGCAGGTATCTAATCATCAATGTGTGACACCAAGGATCTGTAATGCAAATTGGCTTGGTGGTTGCATGCTCGCTCCGCAACTGGAGGGTTGCGAGTTCAAATCCAAGTAGAGCGTAAAGTATTTATTTAAAATAAATTAAATTAAATGTGTATACCTGCAAAATGAAGGGCACAGCAGGATTGATCTTTCCAAGTTGCAATATCACGAAATAAAAGTGGTGATCACAAATCTTTTTTGCAAATTTACAAATTGTGCAATTGAGGAATATTTGGATCAAATTGCGATTTGTTGTTCGCAATTTTTGTTTTCTCTCGATAGCATACTTGATACTTAAAGAGGGTTGAGTTACGATTTTTGAGTATCAATATCTTCATTTTGCTCAGTTTTGCAAATTGCAAACAAATAGTCGTAATTTACGAAATCCGGAGCCAAGGTATAAATCGGGATTCATTTTTCGTAATTTGCAGCTCATTTTTCGTGATATGATCCAAGAATTCTTTTCGTGTACACATAGACTTCCAGGTTGGACCTGAATTAACAGGAAGCAGTAAAGCCATCAAATATCTGGGACTAACCCTCGACTCTAAACTTTCTTACTGGCAACATATAAAGAAAGCAGCGGATCGGGCATCAAAGGCTACAGCGTCCCTAAGCCGACTTATGGCAAACACAGGAGGACCTTCAGCAAGCAAGCGGAAACTACTGATGTCGACAATGCACTCCATTCTCCTCTACGGAAGTGAGATCTGGGCCGATGCACTGCGACAAGAAAAATATCGCAAGCAGATGGCAGCGGTACAAAGACGCGGAGCCCTACGGGTCACCTGCTCCTACCGCACGGTCTCGGAGCCAGCCGTCCAGGTAGTTGCAGGAGTAACGCCATTGTATATATATTATTATAGTACTATCATGGCACAGAAAAAAAAGCTTCGTACTCGGCTCGTTTTCGGTGACATTTTCGGCGCTGTTAACCACGGCGAATTGCTGATGTCAGGGGGTTAAGACAGAGAGGATTATATTTTTTTATTCTGACAACAATAAGGGGGATAAGGGAGATGGGTGCGTCAGCTGTTAGTGTCATGGCAACGACAGAATGAGGTAGAGAAAATAAGTAAAATGTTCATACACGTATACGAAATTATACAATGGTGTTGGTTTCTTTCATGAATTAATGAACACGTAGGTATATCTATAGATATAGGTACAATTATTTTCTTGCAAAAATTGAAATTCGAATTAAAATTTCCAATTTTTGTTTCAAAATGAATTTTAAAGTGTGTATCAATATAGATATTGATTAACTCACTTATTTTAAAAGATATATGATTTCTTAATATATTTTGTAGTGCATGCATTTATGTAGGTGTCCAATTAGGAGTTAGTTTTGTAAATTAAAATATTTAAGGGGGGAAAAAGGGGGGAAAACTAAGTGAAGGTCGAAAATCTATTTTCTAAACGGTAAGAGATAAAAAGTTGATTTTTTCACCTTTGATAGAAAATAAAATTCTAAGAAGGTTGTTAGACCAACATTTAATTCTAAAAAATCCCGTTTAGAAGATATTAATTTTTGAAAAATGTAAATGCTAAAAAAAGCTCTTTGACAAAATGTCTTGCTGTTGAATAGTGGAACGTAGGATTAAAATAAAATGTATACCCACGGAAAGTAGACAGAAAAAAAAATTATCCGTGTTTAAGGAATTTTTGGTAAAGATAATTTTTCATGCTTGATGATTTTCTTAAAAACAATGCTTTTTTTGGGTGAGTTTTTAGAAGTTTTTAATTTTTAACTTTTTGAGGGGTGAAAAGAAAAACTTGAAATTTTACTGAGTGATAACTATTGTATATTCTAGTATCTGGTAAAAATTTCAATTTTCTAGAACACCGCTAGGTGGAGATATTTGAAAATTTACGCTAGTTTCAAGCTTCATACGTTTCGATTTTCATTTTTCAAAACTCAAAAGTTGATGAAAAAGTTCAAAATTATGAAAAATAATCTACTACACATTTGTACCTCCAACCATCTTCTAAAATAATGTTTGATAATGTTTAGCGATCAGTTCAACCAGAATGACACTATGTAGGTTTAAATGACTTTCACAAAATCATTTTTAATCAAAAATTTAATAAAATTAATTCACTAATAAATCTTCAACTTCAAAAGTTCTTAACGGATCTTCACGATTGAGGTCTTTAAATGCGCGCTTTAAGATAGCCAACAAATTTGCAATAAAAAATTACCAACAGTAGGGAACAATTTTGAAGTAAAAATTATTTACATGGGTATACTCGCCATACAATTTGTATATCTGTCCAACAAAATTTTTTTATTACTCAAAATCGGCTTCTACGATTATGATGAAATTTTTTGTGTATGCTAAAATTTGTTTGATCTACTGCTTAATATTTAAAAAAAATATACTTAATTAGGGAAAATTTTGAAAAAAGATGGTTTAAAAAAAATTATTCCTTTTTTTCAAAATTTTAAGTTTGAAACTATTTTTTTTTTTTAATATTTACAAAAACAATTTTATTTTAACAGATAATTAAAGAATGAATTTCTGGCATTCAGAAAAGCTATTGCATGTCATTATAAGTGTTGCCGTTATTTTTTAATAATTTATTTTCTATTATAAGTCAATTTCTTCGAAAATTAACCCTCTCGCCTAAACGGGGGGAAATGGACCCTCCACCCAAAGTAATATTTTTCTTATCTAGGCTTAACCTACACGCTCTAGACTTTTGTCATACTTTTCAAAAAAAAAATGTTCAATTTAATAAGTAATTTAAGCAAATAACAAAGTTTTGAACTCTATAAACATTGTTATCGACCACTATTTTGTATTTATGATTAATTTTTATTAAGAATTAACCTACTTAATTTTATAGAAAAATACCTCCCTTCATAATTGAAAAACTTCCTCCCTATTAATTTCATTAAAAACATTTTTTTTAGTGGCACTGTGGTTATAGATACATTCTTCATAAATTTCTATTTTCCCAATTTACTATAGTCACTCATACAACCAAACAAAAAAAGTCCAATATAATCTTAATTTTCAAACAATACAACCATACTACAGAAAATTGATAAAGAAAAACGCACAAAATTGATGTTTTTCTTGTCTCCCTTGGACTCCCATAAATTTTGTATGCGTTGTTCTCTATCTTCTGTTAGTCTCTAAGCCTTAATATTCATCACTATTTCCTAAATTATCTGCCCATTCTCCCCTCTTTAATTCGCCACAGCCATAGTTCGTACTCGCCTCGCCCAGGTGTCAGGCCGACCGTTCCTCTTCATGATAGTACTATAATAATATATATACAATGGTAACGCCAATAGACCTTCTGGCAGCAGAACAAAAGTACGTGCACGAAAAGAGAACGGAAATCGGAACTGTTACGGCAGTAGCGGAAGCAAAAGCAATTACACAACAGAAGTGGCAGGAACGATGGAAGTCTGAAAGCAGAGGGCGCTGGACTGCGAGGCTCAACGGAGACGTAGCTGAATGGGAAAATCGGAAACACAGTGAAGTGGACTACTACGTCACCCAATTCCTCACTGGACACGGGTACTTTAACGCCTTTTTTTTAAGATAGGCAAAGTAAGAAGTCCCTCCTGTCAGTATGGAGACTCGAATTCAGATGAAGACAACCAGACTGTCTTTGAGTGCAGCAGATTGCAAATGAAAGATTACCGACAAAAAGCTGCAACAAAAACAATAAGATCCAGAAGCGGTTGATATGGGGAATGGTTGGAGTTGGCAAACTGGTGTGGAATGGAACTGAAACTGGATGTGGAACAACAAGAGTCTTGTAAACCAGTATATTATATGAATTAGTTGAGAATGTGGATCTGAAATGCAGGGAGAACTTTTGAGGGAGGCCTCAAGTTCGGTGCACAGGGCAATATACAGTACACTCAAGCATAATTTAAACAACTGTAACTATTTTCGTGACGAAAACAGTGTGCAACAGATTTCGATGATGGTAAGGCTACGAGTGGAACTTATTACCTTAAATTACATCCCGCACAGAGAAGATCTTCCCATTTTGTGTAGCATCTGTTACTTGCGAGAAAGAAAAGATGTTATTCAATTCTTAGGGCGATGTCCAACGTTGCGTGAAACCAGAAGACATTTTTCGGAAATGATTTCATAGCAGATGACCAAGTAAAGGAAATTTTAAACCAAATGAATACCAGTCAAATTTGTAAATTACTGTTGTAAGGCGCTAGGATATAGAGAGAGAATTTTAAACGAAAATTTTTAATATAAACAAAAAAAAGGGGAAAGAAAAAACTTATTTTTAAGAAAATTATCAAATTTTGTTAATTTTATTTTAGTCAATCGGCAAACGGCAGAGCCATGTTTTTATTGTAAACTTGTAAATTTTTATAATAATAAAAAAAAAACTCAAACAATTTTGGAAAATCCACTAACCTTATGCCTACTTTATAAACATGAACAAATTCTACAGTAAAACCCACTTAAAGTCACATGAAGACTTCTGGTAAAAAAATGTGAATAAACACAGTTTGAGCTTTTAGATATCTGATACCACAAAAATTGGACTAACAGTCATAGAAAGTCTGCCCAGGAAATGAGCCCACATGCACACGCAGAAAAATTTTCGAATAAAATGGAAAATAATAATAAAAAGATATGAACATTTTTCTTTTTCGAGTTTCTTTATTTGGTTCGCAGGATTTATATTTTTCATCTAGAGAGCGATGATGCCGTGAGATTTGTATTTGCGAGATTTTGGTGTGAAAGATTTTAAATTTCGAGTTTTTGGTTAACATTTGCAAGATTCTTTGGTGATGTTAGATGTAGATGCGAGATTGTTACAAGAGAATTTTGGTATCATGTACATAATTTTTGCTCTTAAACGATGTAGCTAGGTATAAATTGGTTCTACTGTCTAGAGAAAAGAAATAAATATTTTTAATTTACAAACAAAAGTAGCGTTTTGTTAAAAATTGTTGTGAAATAAAGTCTCAATCAACTGATTAAAAGTGTATGACAAGACACAAGAAGGAATATGGTGAAAGAAGTATAGGGAGTATGTAAGGACATGGATGGAGTCTTCTCCTACATTGCTTCAATTTAAAATTAGAACATTATATGAGCATTGAACATGGTTGTGTTAGGTGGAAATCTGTTGAAGATTTGCATGGGACGAAGTTAATTTTTTCGTTCTACTTCTCTCATCATTGTCTCTTACTGTTCTCACCGTTCACCCCCAAGATGCGTTTTCTTTCCTTGGGGGGGTACATGTAGATTACTCGTAACTATGTACATATTTGTACCTTATTTTTCCGAGGGATGGTGCTTCTATACTTAGTGACATACACTTCTGTGGAACTTTTAGCTAAAGGAATGAGAATAATCATACATTGTTTTGTTGTTCTTCGTGCGAAAGGTATATCCCAGGTCTTGAAAGTGGAAAAGCTTTGCCAAATTGCTCCACTCCTAATTGAGGATTGGGGTTTTTCAATTTATGTTTCAAAAAATGTTGTTTGTGGAAATATACATGTGTAGATTGTTTTTGCTTTGTTTTTTTTTTGGTTTCGTTTTGTTTCGAGAGAGAGAGTTTGTATTTGTAATCTTTTTGAATTAGGGCGACGATGAGATTTTCTAAATCAGCGAAACGAGCTTGCTGTGATTGATTACTGTGTGATTCAGTTTATCCATGAGGAATATAAATCACTCAAGGGATGGCAACAGGAACAGCAAAAAAAAAAATAAAAACAAATTGTAATATGTACCCTAATTGGGTAAAATTTAGAAAACGGAAGACTTTTATATAAAAGTGAATGTTTCGTGTAATGAAATAGGAACGTTTTTCATTAAATAAAATTCAATAATATAATATGAGGTGTTTAAGCTAAGAAGAAAAATAGCATTGTTTTTCTTGAGTTTAATTTAATTTGCAAATATGCAGTGTATTTTTCTTTTTGACGAAATAAAGAAAAATTTAGTCTAGGTAGGTAGGTCCTTGTACCTACATTTATTTACATAAAGTTTAATATATGCTGAATCGATTTTTTTCATACTTTAAACTCAAGAGTTCCATTAGCTAAATTTTGGTTTTTTGCACAGATTACATTGAAATTTAAATTATATTCGTGTATCTTTAAGACACTTAATTTTTTTTTTGTTTATTAACAATTTTATAAAACATTAGTTTTTTTTTAATTTTAAAGTTTCCTCATTATTATCAAAAGTTCGATATTCTTTAGTAAATGCCTAAGAAGTTTGATAGCAACGACAAACTTTTGAAAAACTACTCAGGTTAGGAATATAGAAACTGTTGCTTGGAAAATTTGCTGTTAAATATCTTTTTAGAAGATAAAAACTGTTCGATATTGCAAGCTGAATATTTGTAGGTACATATATATAAACTTTTTCTTTTGACCAATTTTACATAATGCATACGTACTATTTTCTCAAAAACGGGCCACAACTTTTTTCAGACAAAATCGATACGTAATTTTTAGTAAAAACTACCTTTGAGTGGGAACCATTTTTCAAAAAATGGTTATTAATGGTACCTCCCAAAGAACCTTTTTTATATTCGATTTTCTTCAAAGCGTAGTAAATAATTTCAATGTCTTGTTATAATGAAGCTTATACAAAATATAATAAAATGTATGACTGGGTCGAACGTATTTGCTCTTAAGTTCAAGAAGCTGAAGGTTTAAGAAAATTGTAGACATGGAAATTATAAGAGAAAAATGTTTAAAGGCATTAAATAAGATATTAAAATTAGCTAAAACAACTCTTTTGAAAGTTTGAGGTGAAAAAAAGAACGCCATCAAAATTTTTAAGGAAAAAATTTGGTATGCAAATCTGACGTATTTATTTATGTGCATACGAAAATTAAATTTAAAAAAATGGTCAACCCATTTTGACATATCAAATTTTCAAAAAATTAATTTTAAAATTTTTTTAAAAAATTTTAAATTTCTTTTTTTTTAAATTTTTTTAAGCACATTGTTCAAAATTATTTGAACTTTTTGTATAAAAAATTAATTTGAATCCGTTCCGCTTACAATGAGAAAATTCAAAATAAAAAACACCATTATCTGGGAGGTACTACTAATATGTAGTTTGCTTTAGTGAAAAAATGTATAGTTTTTGATAGTAGATCGTAATAATTTTAGTATACGAAAAAAGTTTAATCAAAATAGTAGGAGTCGTTTTTGAGAAAAAAAATATTTTCCTTAACGGTTTTTTAACTTTTGTGTGGAAGGGTTTCATTATTTTTTTATAAATGGGTGTTTCCATCGTTACGGGTGTGACAGTGAGACTCCATATTTTATTAATTATTCACATACTATTCCCAATTTATAAATAATTACTTTACTATTCTATAGGACACCTGAAGCCCTTTTATAAAAATAGTATACTAAAGTATGAAAAATTAGTGGTTCAGTTATAGGATGCAATTTGGTTGCGTTACGGGTGTGACCTTAGAAAACTGCTGATTTGCGATTAAGATATCTAATTTCCATTAGGTGTAAAATATTGCATGAAAAGTTTGTATCATTCTTTTGCAAATATTTACCTAGATAGTTGATCTTCAGTTTCAGTTAAGAAATGAGAACCAAAACTACGAAAAACTATACAAAATTTCTAATTGAAAACGTTACGGTTGTGACAGGTCATCGTTACGGATGTGACCGAGCATGATTTATATGCCTTAAAACAATATAATATACTATATTTTGACGGAAAATTGGTTTCATCGATGTATAATCATTTCTCACATGATATCAGAAACACTTTTTCTAGAAAAATGAAGTTTTTTTCACTGAAAAGTGAATAGTTTTGTCACTTCAATGAGAATTTTTCCATTTTCTTTTAAAATAGGGAAATCTTTCACTTAAAGCCGATTTAAATCATATTTAAAGTACATTTTCTTAGAATTATATCCCTACGTCATGAATTTCGTATCTAAAAGCAACAAAACTAAAATTGAGTTGAAAAACAGAATTATTATGATTTGAAATGCCAACCTGTTACGGGTGTGACATAGGCTTAAAATTTTAAATACGCGGTCAGTATTAATTTCAACGTCTTGAAATTTTGTCTGACAGTAGATCATAGTATTCTCCTTTTTTCCCCAAATTATCACATTGAAACAAATTTTTTTCTTCTAGTAATGAGACATAATTTTTTTTTTGTTACGGGCGTGACACTAACCACTTTATGAATCAACTGCCTAAAAACTAAAATTGTATTTACTATTGAATAATTAAATGACACGAAAACATGCTTAGAGTTTTCACAAGGGCAAATAACCATCAGTTCTCAAATTTTGAAACAATTAATTATTGAAAATAGGGTTTTGAGCTTCTGATAACAAAAAGTGACTTTTGGAGACCTATTTTGCAAAGTGGTTCGAGCTGCGAAATTAGCGGCGTTAAAAAAAATTATTGATAATTTCACTTTTAAAATGAAACATGCAATCTTTTAAAACCGTCTAACGGTCGTTTTTTCAATTCTAAGTCATATTTTGTGATTTTTCGTAAAGGGTCGTTTTCTATGGAATCACCCAAATATAAATTTTTTTCTAAATATAAATTTGTTTCTTAAAATATTTTAGCGAATACTAAAAAACTCATAAGTAATCGAGTTTAAAAAAAAACGATCATGTCCCTTTCGAAATATTTGATTTTCAAAAAAAAAAAAAAAATTACCTTTTTTATAAATCCAAAAAATATTTTTCTTAGAAATTTTGGTACAGAATACTATTTACACTTTTGGAAGCTTCCGAATAAACAAAATTATTGAAATCTGTCTTACAGTTTTGAAGAAAATCGAAAATAAAAAAAATGGTGATTTGGATATTGGGTGGGTATCATTAATAACCATTTTTCGAAAAATTGTTTCTTACCCAAAGGTAGCCTTAACTAAAAGTAATTTATCGATTTGTTTTCTTTAAGTTGTGGAGTTGTTTTCGAGAAAAATACGATTATGTCAATTTGCTAAACAAAAATTTATGACAGGTACCCTTATGTTTGGTACTAAGAAAAAATTTAAAAAACGTGTGGGGGGAAAATTTTTTAGAATATTTTAACGAAAAACTTTTACTTTTATGTGAAAATATCGGTACCTTCTTTACAAAAATGTTAAAAACCGTTAAGGAAAATATTTTGTTCTCAAAACCGGCAGCTACAATTAGGATCAAACCTTTTTGTATGAAGGGTATAGTTCCAAAACTCTCCTATTCCAGTTTTTTTTTTTTTAAATGAGTAAAATATGAGGAAATGTTCTTAAGAATGCCCTTCATCTACGTAAACAGGCTCAATTTATAAGAACTTATTATTTCTTATCCTTTTTTCACTAGAAAAGTAGTGTTCTTTTCAAAACTACTTCCACTCAGTCGTTCAATTCAAAACTCATCTATTCTCTTACAAATCAAATTCTACACCAAAGCTTTTCTTTTTCTTTGAGTTTTCTATATTTTCAAAACTCCTTTATTCCTATATTTTTCTGAATCAAAAGTCACCTATTCCCATACAAATCAAGTCAACTACAATCGTAATTTTCAAAACCTATCCTTTTCCAAATTAAATTGATTTTTATAATTTGTAGGCTCACCAAATATATTCAAAACCATAAAAAATGGATAAAGGTCATCTGTAACTTATATTTTAGCGTTAAAACTAATCGCTTTTATCATTTTTGTAGCTTTTAACAGTTTTTTTCATTTCACTCTAAATTCTCAAAAGTGGAAAAGAAGAGTTTTGAAACTATAGCCCTCATATTCAAAAACTAGTGCGATCTACTACCAAGAAAAAAGAAAATATACAGTTGGCAACTATTAAAAGTTGCTGGAGAGTGCTATGACGCCACTTCGGCCCTAGGCTCAATTGATAAAATTTCCATGCACACCTGCCCGAGGTAGAGAGTGGGCAATGCTACATTTCCACCTGACGCTAATCTGAGATTTAATAAGATTTACCTCAAATCTCCTTCAAATCTCGGAGATTTACCATACAAATTTACTTCGTAAATCTTGAAGATTAGAAATTAATCTTGTTAAATCTTCCTAGGACAAATACTTTTACAAATCGATTTAACCTTTTCTTAAATGGTGCTGAACGATTCATTCGAGACTCGCATTCAGATCTTCATTGGCCACGTTCTAACACCGAACTAAAGCGATCTGGATAGGTTTGTGTTGTTGTAATCCCTTGTTAAAACACAGCTGATGACGAAACAGCTGTTGGCAGAAAAGAGATCCCAAGCTATCCTAAAAATTTTAGGATACAAAGCAATCCTATGAGAAATGTCAACATCAGCTGACTTGCGTTCAAACCCATACATGGATACAAAGCTATCCTAGATAGGCTATGGGCGCGTTCAATGTTTGAATGGATAGCCTATCTAAAATAGCTTTGTATCCATGTATGTGTTTGAACGCAAGGCAGCTGTTGTTGACATTTCTCATAGGATAGCTTTGTATCCTAAAATTTTTGGGATAGCTTGGGATCTTTTTTCTGCCAACAGCTGTTTCTTCATCAGCTGTGTTTTAACAAGGGATTACAACAACACAAATCTATCCAGACCGCGCTCTAGTTCGGTGTTTGAACGTGGCCTATCTATTCAAACATTGAACGCGCCCATTGTTTCACACTAATCAAACATTCTGTCTCATTCGCACTTCATACGAAAAATTGGAACGCCATTTGCATTTTTGAAGGTGATGTCAAATTTAATCTTTTTTAAATCTTTTTGTGCGGTGGAAACACCAAAAAGATTTATTAAATCTAATCTGAGATAAACCTTTGGTGGAAACATAGCATAACGCTTTAGTGCAGGGGGGCCGAACCGAATAATGCTGGGATAAGCAGACAAACGGTGCTGATCAGAGCAAGAGCGAAAATGTATCTTTAAGATAATAGTTAAAAGCCCGCAGAAGGCAGAAGAACTGCAGGTGCCAGTTAACGGCATGAATGTCTGGTGTCGCAGGAGGCTATTTTCAAATATCAATGGCAGCAGCAAGAAGCAATTTTCATAGGGAAAAATTCTGTACTGTTAAACAACAAAAAATCTGATTTATTTTTTGAGACTATCACCCAAATCTTTCCTATCCTCCTACTCTTTCTAACTAGTGCCATGCAATTCAGGTTGCATTTAAAAAACCTTAGGTCTTACAGGCATATATGTAGTTAAAATTATTATATTATTATTATTATAACGATAGTCGTTTAACTAAAACGCCAGTTAAACAACACGGCTCTAGAAGCGACATTTTGCATTTCAATAAAATGACTACAGTTAAAATGGCGAGAATAGTGAAGAACGGAGAGAACAATTAACTTTTAGTTTCATTCAAATGCCAATTGTCGTTTCTGGAGCCTTGTCGTTTATCTGGCGTTTTAGTAAAACGACTATCGTATGAAAGGTATCCATTTTTAGATTTTTTACTTGCGATATAGGTACTATAGGGCAAGTTTTGGATTCGTGCAAAAAAAAAATTTCGAGATAACAATCAAACATGACATTACGATGATAGAGAACACGAAAAAAGTGGGTGGCACAATTCTGTCTGTCTGTCTGTCTGTCTGTCTGTCTGTCTGTCTGTCTGTCTGTCTGTCTGTCTGTATGTACCTGAACCTACAGCCTAAACCACTGAAGCGATTTTCTTCAAATTTTGAACTTAAGGTTTTTTTGTAACTCTCCAGAGGGGAAATTGAAATTTTTTTTTTAGCTCAAAAAATAACGGTACTTGCCATACAACCGTTAAGGAAAAACTTATTTATCTCAAGAACGGCTCCAACGATTTTGATAAAAAAAAATCTGTGTATTACTTTAGACATGATGTAAATTTCAATAAGAAAAAAAATCACCAAAAACATTTATTAACGGTACCTGCCATATAACGGTTTTTTTTATTTTTGATTTCCTCATTAACCGCCCATCCGATTTCAATGAAATTTTTTGCACAAAAGCTTTGTTAGAAAATAAATAATACTGCGTACCAAAATTTTTGAAAAAATAAATTTTGGATTTTTAAAAAAAGATTCAAATTTTTTTTTTGAAAATTCAATATTTCAAAAACGGGTTGATGAATTATTTTGAAATTTCAGTTTTAAATGTATATTAATATATACTCAAAATTGGCATACCAAATTTTTTTTTGAAAAATGTTACAAAAATTTTATATATAAAAAATTAATTTTTAAGAAAACGGCTCCAACGATTTTTAATTTTTTTTTTGCATTTATTCATATTTTTTTAAGTAATCAAATGGCATACTTTTTTTTGGGCTCTAAGTTTTTTATCAGGCTGTTTATACAATTAAAAGAACGATTTAAATGCTTTTTATACTTTTTCTATAATTACTTGAATATTTTTTAAAGTTCTTAAGCCCCACACAACTTGAACATAAGAGCAAGTACGTGCGATCCAGTCGTGCATTTTATTTGTATCGTTTTTAATATCGTTGCTAAAATTCATTGCAATGCGGTAAGTAGGGCTAAGGACACATCAGGGCAGTGACATTTTGGTTATTTAAATCAAGATAGTGGGTATCATAATTTTGTAAACTTTTTTTTAAAGTTAGTTCGTTTTAAGATATTCAACTAACATACGGAGTTGGTACTTACATGATATTGAATAATTTTGAATGAGTGGGCTCTTATTTACGAGAAAAATCATTTATCGGCGTTTGTACCATGTTGTGGTCATCTCTCAATTTAGTTGAAAAGGTAGCTTTCAACTCCTGTCCATCTCCTGCTGTTCAATACTTTGATTTCATCCAGAATTTGTACACGATTTTCACATAGCAAACACAGAATGATACCAAATTCTGACTAAAAAATTATCACAGAAAAAAAGCGGATGGTTGAACGTTTGGAAAAGCTTAGCGATACTCGTTGTTCTTGTTGAGCTGAAGTTACGAAAATCATCAAGGGCTATTCTGAAATCGAGGAAACTCAAACCAGCCAAAGTGATCTACCAGCTATGTGTTTCTCTTACTGAAGAAGCTGTACGTTCGAGATTTTGAGTTTCTCAATCACAAAGAGAAGATGGATGTTGCAAATTTTTACGCTGCAGAAGAGGCATTGGTGAAAGTGTACAAAGATGATTTAGAGCCTAGCCTTGGCAATGGATTCGTTCAGTTTGTATCTTTGATTGATTTATACAAAAAGGTTTGTGGAAAAGCCCAATCTACCGAGCATTCCAAAGCATTGAAATTGCACAGACAATGTATTTGGTGTTGATATCATTTAATTGCATACTGATGATGGAGAGCACTCCTTTTCAAAAATGTCAATTATGAAAATTGGCTCTGAGCTACGATGGTACAAAACCGTCTACGAGAGCTATCCCTACCCAGCATTGAACGCAATTTGGTCAGGGAACTGTATTTCAGCGAAATAATCAAGGATTTTTCGTCGACAAATGTTCTCAAAGTTCCATTCGTTATTTTTGTAAAATTCTTGTTTTCGTCTATTATACATATGTATATGTTTAATAAATTAATTTACTTGGCTTCGAAAGAAATTATCGACTGAAAAAAAACGTTAATTTTATTTGGCAAATAAATTAGGGGCCTCCACTCCTTTGTTGTCCCAGGGCCTCCACACTTCTATATATGGCCCTGCATATTTTAATTTCAGCTCAAGAACTGACGGAGACTGATATGTTAACCCTCTAATGCCCCCAACCGCCTCTAGGCGGGGTAAAGCTTACAAGTGTTTACAGGTAACGGTATGATCTCTTGTTCAATTTGATAAGCTTTACCTATAGTTTTAATATTGTTCTATGCATTGCTGTTCATTGCATAGCTGTAGTGCGTTTCGTTTGGAAGCTAGGTTGGTTTAAAGTGAAAAATACCCTCGCAAGCAGAAAAATAAATATTTTTTTGCAAACACGATTTTCAAATATTAAAAAAAAATAGTAATTTTCGCCAAATAGAATTGGAAAAATAACAGGTAAGTAGATAAAAGTGTTTTTTATCGATTAGTAAAAAAAGTTTTGTGTTGTGTAGTGGTTTTGTATAAACTTATAGAGTTTCCTTGCACCCGTCTAGAGGCGGGATCAGGCAGTTGAGAGTAAATTCTTGTTCTTGTTAGTTCCTCATTACTGATTCAGTGATTTTGTTAGGTAGTAATGTCAAGAAGATCATTGAGGAACTTGTCAAAGATGACAGATGACAAAATAGCTGAATTGATGAATGTAATTTCAAGCCCAGAAGATACTGAAGGAGAAGATGATTTTGACGATGACGACAATGTTGACGATCCAGATTTTATTTGCTCTGAAGATGAACTCTTGATTGATCATTGTTTGATGGATTCAAGTCAAATCTTGATTGATGCAGTAAATGCAAGCCTCGACATCAGCCCTTTAGACGTAAGTCATCAAGAGCCAAGGTTAGCTTTAACATCATTGCCATCAACGTCTGTTGCTTCTTTTGTTGCTTTGGAATCAAACGCCAGATCTAATGCCGCAACAAGTCCCGCTATCATTTCTGATCCTAATGTTACCCCTTCACGTTATAGAAAACGTAAACGCGACTGGAATGACAACGAATTACAAGAAGAGGAAGGTGGCCCAGATCATTCGAATACAGGCAAATTCGTTGGTGTCTTGAATGCAATGAAGAATGATAATCAAGAATTCAAATCCATGTTGTGGAGAAAAAAAAATATGCAGCTGCATGTAAATGAAGTCGTTTTTCGTGGAGTAAAAGAACTGCCTCCTGAAGTAAAAGCTTTGAAAACACCATTTGATTTCTTTCATTACTTTGTGACAGATGAATTCATGCAATATCTCGTTGATGAAATGAATTTGTATGCGTGCCAGCAGAAAATTGAAACCAGATTTGTTACCAATGTACAAGAGGTTCGACAGTTTATTGAAATCATGTTCTTCATGTCTGTATATCGCTATCCAAATGTTCGTTCTTACTGGGGAAGATATTCGCTGGAAGCAATCCGAACCACAATGTCACGAATAAGATTCGAACAAATTCGCCAGTTCTTGCATTTCAATAACAATTCGACTATGATCCCGAATGGCCAGCCTGGATACGACAAGTTGCATCGAGTTCGACCACTAATAACCCATTTCAACGAACGCTTTGGGTCTGTTCCGATGCTTCATCGTCTATGTGTAGACGAACAGATGTGTGCTACGAAAATGGGTGGCAACCCTACACGGCAATATATGCCAGCCAAACCACATAAGTGGGGAACAAAGCTGTTTGTTTTATGTGATCATATGGGCTTTTCGTATTCTTTTGAAATTTATTCTGGTGCAGGAGACAATGTGGTACCAGAAAATGCTCCAGATCTCGGAGCCTCGTCAAATGTCGTTGTTCGTTTGTCTAGCAAAATTCCAGACAACGTGAACCATATTGTATATTTTGATAATTTTTACACGTCGTTGGGTTTGCTGACGTATCTAAGAAGCCGTGGTATATATAGTTTGGGCACCGTGCGCTCAAATCGAGTGCCAAACATCAAATTGTCGAGCGATGCTGAGTTGACGAAGCGAAAAGTAGAGCGAGGGTACTCTGAGGAATATGTCGCTTCAGCCTACGGCATAGATATAAGCAGCGTTTTGTGGTTGGACAACAAAAGTGTTCGACTACTTTCGACTTATGTTGGTGTAAAACCATTTCTTTTTCGAGAGCTTATTCCACCACCCTCCAAATCTTCGCGATGGGATGGAAAAAATCAGCAACAAATAGAAGTTGACTGTCCATTTATAATAAAAGAATACAATCGACATATGGGCGGTGTCGATCTCATGGATGGTCTTCTCGGTCGGTATCATATTCACATGAAAACCCGAAAATGAACGAGCCGCCTCTTTTTTCACCTGTTAGATGTGGCGATGGTAAATTCTTACATCCCTTATCATAGGGTACACAATGGAGTAAAAATCGAATTGCCAAACTTTCGGTCTGAAGTTGCTGAATCATTGTGCATGGTTTCAAATGAAACGAAAAAACCAAGAGGTCGTCAAAGTCATCACGAGTAGCACCACCCCGCAAGCCAAAGAAGTCTTATTTCCCTACCCCAGAGGTTCGTTACGACAACGTGGGTCATTGGTGCGTATTTCATGACCGCAAGGGCAAAAAGACTTGTAAACTTCCGGAGTGTAAGTCAGAAACGCAGGCATATTGCACCAAATGCAAATTGAATCTCTGCAATTCAACCACCAAGTCGTGTTTTTTTGACTTTCATCAACGTTAAGATAATATCCAACCATACACACATTGTTCAGTTACTTTTCTTATTTTCTTACTTTAATTTTCAGCTTAATTCAGTCAATAAATTATTATTTTCATAACTTCACCTGTGTGTGTTTTTTTTCATGTAACGACCTAACCCCGCCTTGAGGCGGTGTTAATATTTTCACCTGTAAAAGGTAAAAACTTGATTTTTTTGAAAAACTAGTTTCAGATTCGTTCTTATCGCATCTATATTTGTAAATACAGATTTTTTGAACCAAATCAAAAAATAAGGCATTAGAGGGTTAATGTTTTGAAATATTGCACCATACACAAAATTTATTTTTAAAAAAACCGCTCCAACGTTTTTTAAGTTTTTTTTATACAATTATATTTGATCCAAAAATTCAATGGCATTCTCTTTTTTTACCTCAAACACTCAAACTAGCAAAGGAGTTGTTTGAAATAATAAGCTTTTAAAAATTATACTCTTATAATTTTCACGTCTTTTTCGCAATTTTTTTAAACCCTCAGTCTCTTGAGTGTAAGAGCAAGAACGTGCAACCCAGTTGTAATTTGATTTTTTTTTTTTTTCAAAAATGTGGTTTGGTAGGATAAGTGTTTATTTTTATAATTGCGTACTTGATTACCAACTTAATCATCTTTGTATTACTTACACATTAATTTACTTTATTTTATTGTTTTACTGAACTACCCGAATAGAACAGCACCCTATATGAAAATATACCTACACTTCTCTGTCTATCTGATGTCATTTCTTGGTCAGTCGGGGAGCTGGGACTCTTCCATTTTAGTTTTGTTTTGATTTCTCTGCCTAGCCTACCGTTGGTTCTGAATGATTCGGTTCGGTTAGCTTCTAGTCGTATCAAAAGCTAATCGAGTTGTTAACTTAGTTGACCAATTCAATTAGATTTCCGTAGCAGTAAGAAATGTGTGAATTTTTCTGATTTTGTAGGGTTTTTTCAATCTTTCGACATCGTACCCATGGAATTTGATAGTTGATAGCTTGACAGGTGGCAGGCAAACTATATCTAGATGAAAAAAGTGTATTTCGATCGAAATGTCACCCAATTGCCCAAATATCACTTTTATCCGGAGCAGTAGTAAATCGTCGGGTACCACCACAATGTCCGACCCGCGGGTTCTAAATCGGATAGTTACTTTGGCTGGGATTAGATCCAACGCACAAACCATTATTACGACAGGGAAACTATATTATTCACGAAATTTGTCCCAAACAATCCCGTTTACACCGATTACTAATATGATTCAGCACAAAAATATTTATAATAGGTAAAACATTACTGTGACCTTTTTTCAATTACTAGCCACGTTACATCCTTGATACAAGAGAGCTAGCTCATCCCGTCCAATCGTGCATTTTGCATTTTTATTTTAATACATTTTTAAAAGTCTTACGATAACCAATAAGTGAGTTAATTATTTTTGTTAACAGTTATTCATCAAGTCAGAGAAAATTAATAAATGATTGATTGATTTAGTTTGAAAATTATTAATACAAACAAACCAAACAAACAAATTAACATGTTTGCCTTCGTAAGCCTTTTCCTAGTATACCAACATATTTCAGCCATTCTCTAAGACTTTTCGCAAGTCCTAATTAACTTTTCCAAGGATCTTAATAAGAATGATAAGATATTCATGATGGCAGAAATTGTGGTAAATCAGTGGTCTTTAGAGAGAAGTAAATAGATTCTATTAACACGAACTAAACCAATTCATTAAAATTTAATTATCTTTCGATTGACGTATAAGACGTAGATATGTGCATATGTAGTATAGGTAGGTTCTATATAGACATTTCTATCACAAAACAATCACAAACATACCCATAACTTTGGTTATAAATTAGCTTATTCAAAACGAAATAGTCCTATATTTAGTGTGTAAGTTGAATCAAAGAACCTGAAATTAACGGAGGCGTAAAGTCATAACAAAATCAAGGATTCAATAATTTTAGGTTGAATTGATGAGGCTTTCAAAAGTGAAATGAAGTAAAATTCTTTAGCACTCATGTATCTGGCTCTTATGCATGACACAACATATCTACATATTGTATTGACTATGGAAGTAGGGAGTATACTGCCGAGAGCAGATAAATCAATTATTTATTTTTCTTTGAGTGGAAACTACTTGTTGATTGTTATACTTATATACATAACTATACAGCTTCAGAGCCTATAGATTCTGGCCTTTCGAAAATTCACGTAAATTCAGTTCTTCGTTTTTTGTCCAACAAAACATCACTTAATATAGGTCTGCTTATATACATACATATATATGTACATAGCACATACGTATACATAATGTACATTAATCTCGAATATTAAACGAAGAAGAAAAACGTTTTTACGATGTAATTTATCATTCAATCCATCTTGAATGAGGGTGCAACTAATGGAATGGGGAATATACTCGTATACCTACCAATCAAAATATGCTGTCAGAAATCGAAAAGGGTTGACACACCGTTGTGTGTGTCAGCTGTCAAAACAGAATATATTTTCCTCACACAAGGGTGTATTTGTTTTTTCTCGGTATACTCGTACTCGTAGTGTTGGCAATAGCAATTGCTGTTTTTTTTTTGTCATGCATATTTTCGGTTGAAATGGGACACCTATATATTCATTCAAAACTGATGTTTTACACAGAGTCTCTAATAAGGAAATTAATCCCTCCAAGGTAATTCTATGAATTCCTACGCACGTTTATACCAAAGAATTAGATGATTTCGGTTTCAAAGGATGCATGGATTATAGGATATAAGACTTAACCCTCCTTTACAACACGGTAAAGTCGGTAAAAACGGACATGGGGTAAAAATGGACCCCACAAATATGTTTTCTATAAACTTTGTTTGATATCTATGATAAATTATTAATTATATTTTTTCTAACTAAAAGTATGAATGATTTGCAAATATTTTTCAAAACAGTGAAGTTGAAATTTAATTAGAACAGTCATATCGTCCCCTTTATGCCAGAAGCATGAATGTGCAAATTAAATTTTTTCGAGGTGGTTAGCTAGTTTTATAGGTTTACCGATATTCCATGACATAACAGTACTTTTAATGTGCGTATATCGAAGAAAATATAATATTTTAAAATATCAGCTAAGCCATTAGTTGATTTAAAATTCTGTTTTAATCTAGAAAAACTTTCGAAAGCGATATTGCAATATTTTTATTTTTGCACATTCATGTTTCTGGCATAAGGGTGACGATATATCATTAAAAAAAATTGATTTCAAAAAAAATTCTGCCTTTTCCACATAAATAACGTCTGCATCAAATGTCTCCCGTAATTGCTAACAACTTCAAGCTAAATTAGTTTCACTTTGTTCTTATTGAAAAAATACCTAATTTAGTAAAATACCTAATCTATACATATAAATAAAATTGGAGTGTCTGTCGTTAATATTGAAAGAATCTCAAGTTTTTGATATTAGGTGGTTGTTTACTTGCTAAGAAACATAACTGCATCATTTAAAAAAATTTTTGTCTGTCTGTCTGTTTGTCCGTGGTAACCTTTAAAACAGCAGAACAGGTTATAATGACACTTTACATACATGTAGTGGACAACTCTGGGAGTAATCTAGGCTACTTTTAATTGTAAAAATGTCAACGGTATCTTTGAAATATTAGAAAAAGAATGAAATTAAGGGGAAATTATGTCGAAACAAAAAATTGATATAGGAAATAGTTAAAAACAAGTAGAAGTAATCGATTTAAAAAGTGTCAGACAGTTAAATTAGAACAATAAATTACCTATATATAGGAAGTCTTAGAAGTGGTGAAAGCTTTGCTCAAAATTTTGTCGACGTACTGTTTGGATCTGTGCAAACTACATGCCACCAACAAGGCAGCGATGCAACGGTTTTCTTACAAACACAATGTATTTTCAAGATGCAACAACAAGAAATGTTTTATACGTTACTTTTTATTCGTTCAAACTACATGCCATCGACCTTGCAACCTTATGACGGCCCTTAAACTACAATAATGCATTTTTTAAATGCAATAATGCGATTGAAACGCTGCTAGGTTTTATTTAATTAAAAGCTAAATTAGAGTGTTTGTCTTTAATATGGATATAATTGAAAGCTACTTAGGTGGTTGTTTATGCAAGGAAACATAAGTGCATCATTTCTAAAAAAAATTGTCTGTTTGAACACAATAGTCTTCAAAACGGTTCCGACGAGGCCTTACGTTAATGTAGTGGAGTAACCTAGAGTACTTTAAATGGTAAAAATGGCAAGGGTATCTTTGAAATATTAGAAAAACAGTGAAATTCCGGAAAAATTGTGTCGACAAATTTAATTAAAATTTTTGTATTGAAAATTAGCTCTTACTCAAAACTTTGTCAGCAAAAAATGAAAAAAGTCTATTCGATGCACGACTTTAATTAAATGGAGCAACAAAATTCCAAAGCTGATCTTCATTTTATTAAAATAAATTTCTTTGCATTTTATAGCACAAAACAGCTTTAAGCTGGATTTAAACCTTCGTTCTTCATTCGGTGAAAGGTTGCTCCACAAACAACGAACAACGAGTAAAGTTCATCCAAAACTCAAAACGTCTTTGAATTTCTTTGTTGTTCGTGTTCGGTGTTTTACACATTCGTTGTTCCACATACAGGCAAAAATGAACAACGTACACGACGATAACAAAGAAAGTGTAAATTCAGCTTTACGGCGGCGCGGCATACCGTACAGTATGGCCGAGATTGGTATTATGATATACTTTTTTCTCAGTATTTTTGAGAAGAAATTTGGCTGCTATAATGATTGTGGGGTAAAAAATAGCTTTCATCCAAAACGGGGTTCAACCGGATCTTTGAAATTTTGAGCCTTAAAACTAACTATATAAATAAAAATGAACCCATATTTCACTTTGTCGAGCCATACTGCTTGAACTATTTGGATGATTCTTTTTAGGTAATCTTTGGTGAAATTTGGTTAAATTCGGTGTTGCGTTTTGCCAAAAAGGTACGGAAGCGCACTTTGGGTTCCTGCTTTATGTAAACAAAAATATACATATCAATTGAGTTTTAAAAGAAATCAATGCATCATGAAATTTGATTCCAATAAAAAAAAATACATTCGAATCTCAATTATTCGGAATTCGATTAATCGAGGACACATTATTAGAATTTTGTTTTGTTAATTTGTTGTCGAAATTTTTGTCCACCCGGGCGGAGCCGGGGCGGGCCAGCTAGTTTAGTATAAAAAAGTTGTATTTAGCGGTACTTTTTTTCAGGTTTACTTTTTTTTTTGTAGTCATATAAATTTTCTATAAATTAAAAAAAAAATTAGTCCATTACGACAAACAGGAGCCAAGTTATTCATGAATTAAAAATGACGCGTCAGTTTACTAACGCATGGGAAGGATAAGCATGCGGAAAACATTATGGGCCATAGCCCTAAATGTAACCCAAATGCGAGTAATTCCCTCAAACCAAGCAGAAGGAACAGGACTAAAGACAGCGCGGTATCTGTAACGCGAGTGCGACGTAAGGCAAAGGGTCACCTAAGCGACAGAGAAATACAGCGCAGACAAAAACGAAATGCTGAGAAGATCATTCGGCGGCTAAGTAAAAGAAATCCGGAGTCCTTAACGAAAAAAGAAAAAGAAGCCCTGAATAGATCGTATCAGCGAGTACAGGACACGACAAAGGACGGACACAAAGAACCGAACTCCAAGGTAACCCAAAGGACGGTGTTGGGGAAAGAGCAGCTGGGCCTCCCGCCCCACTCTGACTCTCACCCTACTGCAGGGTCATCCAAAAGAGTAAGGAATGACGACACGATTTCGACGAAGAATTCCTCACCGGAAAATAAGAGGAAAAAAGCTAGGCTTTCGAAAGTGAACGTGGAGGGCCAACAGGCGGCAATTGCTGACTTTGAAAACCCATCGCGGAAGCTGACGGAAGACCAATGGAAGCTCTTGGAGTCTAGAATCCTTGACGCGGTAAACGAGGCTATCGTTAAGAATGGGCCACTGCCCCTCTTCGCTTCGGTACCCTCGCAACCGTGCAAGGTTTCAAGCTTCTAGCATGCGAGGGTAAATATACCTATGCATGGCTCCAAGATTTTGTAAAAAACACCAGTGTTCCTTGGCAGAATGCTGATCTCCGCCTTATTAATAAGGAGGATATCAGAAACATCACACGGCCTAAAGCGAAATTGGGGATTAGAGGACCTGTAATCCCGAGGGACCGTATCGAAAGATACCTTAGATCCCTAAACACCGACCAGCTCAGTCAAAACTGGGATGTTATCGATGTGGGAGAGCAGACCGCCGAAGGTACAGAAGTGACGGTGCTACTCAGCCAGAAATCTCTGCCACTTCTGCGAAAAATTGGCTTCAAGGCTCGCATTGGTACAAACCGATGCAGACTCAGGCTAATAGCCAATCAGAATAAAAAGGTAAATAGAGGGTCGGTAGCTAAAAACTAATCATGAAATTTGTTCAAATAAATCTTCATCACAGTAAAGCTGCCAGTGCCAACCTAGTCTATCTCTTGGAGAATAGACAAATTGACGTCGCCCTCGTGCAAGAACCCTGGTTAGCAGGTGGAAAAATCAGAGGGCTGAATACAAAAGGAACTATACTGTACAAAACTGCTCAGATGGGAACAAACAGTAGCTTTAGAACCTGTATCGTAGCTAGAAAACAGTTTAACCTTTTCCTTCTATCCAAATACAGTAATTTAGATCAGACGGCCGTCAAGTTGGAGAGAGATGGGTTACCACCGCTCATTATAGCATCATGCTATATGCCTCACGACGGGACGGAAGGACCACCAGCTGACCTAACAAGCCAGTTAGTTAAACATGCTGCGGAGCTGAAACTCGATCTAGTGCTTGGATGCGATGCTAATACGCATCACTCTCAGTGGGGGCACTAACATCAATACTAGAGGTGAGTCTCTTTTTGAATTTCTTATTGAGAACAATTTATTAGTAGCAAATAGGAGTACAGAACCAACTTTTGTCACAAAAAATTGTAAGGAGGTGCTTGACATTACCATAACAAGTAACTCAAGTACAGTACCAATAGAATAATGGAGGGTGTCGGATGAGCAATCTTTCTCTGATCACAAAATCATTGAATTTCTCATACCAGACACAATAGCCTCCGAGAAACCGTTTAGAAATCTTCGAAATACTAACTGGGATACTTTCAATAGGGAATTAGAAACAAGGAATAAATCCTTTGAAAATAATTCACTAAATGGACCTGAACTCCTAGATAGTGCCACCACAGAATTCACAGAAATTCTAAATAAGGCTTTCGAAAAAGCATGCCCCCTTAAACAGGTAAGGACAGGTAATAAGAAACCACCTTGGTGGACACACGAACTTGGCATTATTAGAAAAGAAACAAGAAGACTTTTCAATACAGCCAAAAGAACTAGAAACGAATTAGACTGGGAAGCGTACAAAAACAGTCAAAGAAAATTCAAAGCCGAAACTCAACGGGCGAAACACAGCTCGTGGTTAACCTTCTGCAACCAAATTGAAGGAACTAATGAATCAGCGAGACTTAGAAAAGTTTTAGCAAAAGAATCAGTTCCCATAGGGTCTCTTAAAGATCCTAATGATCAATGGACTGAATCATGTGGAGAATCACTGGAGCTCCTTATCAAAACTCATTTTCCTGGTTGTAACTTTGACGTTAACAGCTTGGAGGATGCAGTACAAACAGAGCACACGGTGCCACCAGATATTATAACGGAGGAGAAAATTAACTGGGTGGTAAACTCGTTTTCACCCTTCAAATCTCCAGGAACAGATGTCATCTTCCCCATGATGCTACAGAAGAACACTAAACACGTTACCCAACATCTCAAGAGCTTCTTTGCCAGAAGCCTTAAGTGGGGATATATTCCTTTGGCGTGGCGTGAAGTTAAAGTAGTCTTTATACCAAAAGCTGGGAAACCAAGCCACACGGAAGCTAAAGACTATAGACCCATTAGTCTTACATCGTTTGTTTTAAAAACCTTCGAAAGACTAATAGATATACACATACGAAGTAATATAAAACCGAATGTGTTGTCACCTGCCCAACATGCTTACACGATAGGAAAAGGTGTTGAAACAGCCCTTCACAACTTAGTAAGTATAGTAGAAAAATCACTCAAGGACAAAGAGTACACTCTAGCAGCTTTTCTGGACATTTAAGGCGGCTTCAATAATGTACAAAATGATGCGGTAAAAAGAGCACTTGTAGACCTTGAAGTGGATAATTCCCTCGTAAACTGGATTATCTGTATGTTAAAACACAGACGGATTAACTCAGAACTAGGGGACACACGGATCAAAGTATCCACATCTAGGGGGACTCCACAAGGAGGAGTTCTCTCACCACTATTGTGGATACTAGTTATGAACGAAATCCTGATTGAGCTGAAAAATAGCGGTGTCAAAGTAGTAGCCTACGCAGATGACCTGGCGCTGCTAGCGACCGGAAAATTTATTTCCACAACCAGCGAACAGATTAATTACGTTTTGTCAAAAGTCTGTACCTGGGCGGGGAAATGTGGACTTTCGGTAAACCCACAAAAAACCGAACTGGTTCTTTTTACTAACAAAAGGAAAATACCAGAATTTGTCCTACCGTCAATAGAAGGAACCCAACTTAAACTATCAGATCATGCTAAATATTTAGGCGTAATTCTTGACAAAAAGCTAAACTGGGGTATGAACATCAAAGAAAGAGCCAAGAAGGCCATGATCGCTTTTTACTCCTGCAACAGGATCTTTGGTAAGACCTGGGGTCCAAACCCTAAAATCATAATGTGGATGTACATGGCCATTATAAGACCGATCCTCACATATGGTTGCCTGGTTTGGTGGAGCGCGATGGACAAAGAATGTAATTATAAAACGCTTAACAAAGTTCAAAGACTAGCGTGCATAGGAATCACGGGGGCAATGAGGTCCACTCCCACTGCGGGAATGGAAGCCATACTCAATCTAAGACCCCTAGATGTATTCGTACAAGAAACTGCAGCCTATGGTGCTCTAAGATTAAGCCAGACCGATAGCTGAAAAAAGAACTCTGTAGGTCATGCACAAATTATGAACAAATTTACGGAGGGGTTTGTATGCACAGACTTCACAACACCCCGTACAAATTTTGAAAAACCGTTTTCCGTTTCCATCCCCACAAGAGAAGAATGAGAAGCTGGTTTACAACAATCAGATGCACCGATGGTAGAAATTTACACAGACGGTCCAAAGATGGATACGAGAGTAGGTGCTGGTTTCTTTTCAGAATCCCTTAATTTAGCGAACTCTTATAGACTCCCTGATTATAGCAGTGTCTTCCAAGCGGAGGTTCTGGCAGTGATTAAGGCTGCTGAACAGATTTCAATGTTGGCGATAGCACGGGCTGATATCACCTTTTACATTGATAGCCAGGCAGCAATTAAAGCTATCTCTGCAACAGAAATAAAATCCAAGCTGGTTTCATGCTGTCGTGAAGAGCTAAAGATTCTTGCCACACAGCACAACATCAGACTCTGCTGGGTTCCTGGGCACTGTGGAATTCTGGGAAATGAAAAAGCAGATGAACTGGCAAGGACTGGTTCATCGTTAGATCAAAGCCTAACGGACTCCGTTGTTAAAATTCCATCCTGTGCCATTAAACAGACAATTGGTAAGAAGATAGTGGAACTTACCAATGACAGATAGAACTCACTCGCAACTTGTACCACTACAAAGAATTTGTGGCCTAGCTACAATAAGAAAAAAACGCACCATGTCATAAACCTGAAAAAGAGATCCCTGAATCTTTTAATAGGAATTATCACGGGACATAATCTCTTAGGTTACCACAAGAAAAAGATGAGACTAAGTACTGAAGACCTATGCAGAGGTTGCGGTGACGTAGAAGTAGAGGAAGACACCCTTCACTTCCTAGGTCAATGTCCGGCACTATGCAATATAAGGACAAAATGTTTGGGTAGCTATTTCTTCAATGATCTAGCAGAAATCTCGAAGTCAACAGGAAATAACATCTCAAGTTTAATGAACTTCATCAACGCCTCTAAATGGTTCGATGCTCCATAGGATTTCATAGGTTATATTTTTAAAGGGATGGTCCAATCCATCAGGGTACCACAATGGATCAACATTGATCTAAGTGTGACGGGAACAAGATCCACCGTCAGCCCATCAACCTAACCTAACCTAACCTAACAATAATTTTTAATTTTTCTCACACAAAACTTGTTTAATTTTACTCTAACATCGGCCTACCCATCTCTTACTTTAATATCATTATCTTTTGAGTTTGCTGTTTCATAAAAAAATGCATATTAGGCTGGAGCAAATTATTGAAAGGCTAGAAGCAAAAAACAAAATGTAAAGCCATGAACAACAGCAACAGCAACAGCACCATCACTGCACTTTGATGCACATTTGCATTACTTTTCGACAAAGCCTAATGGAAGTTAAATTCAATAGACCCAAGAGTTCTCGCATGGGTAA